>OX465296.1:161101299-162384585 GCA_949987735.1 Leucophora obtusa
CACCCTAATATCAGAAAATTAAAGCTCGCAAAAAATCAGTAAACTTTTGCTAAGGAAGTTGTTCGCTAAATCCAGTAGAAATTTTTGTTATATATTGGTTGCCGAACGTAGGCGTCGCCTTTTTAAATTTTTTTTAATATGATTTTTACTATATAGCAAAACGCTGGTGTCCTCGAAGCAAAAAAATCGATATATCACACTTTAAAATCCGATTTTAAATGCCAAAGCTATAAAAAAAATTAAAAAAGGCGACCCCTACGGTCGGCAAAAAAAAATTTTTTTTTTGAAATCGCCTTCCAAAAATACATCATCATCATACATTGGAGGGTGTACGGCGAACTTTTTTTTTGAGGTACGGTCTAATGTGCACTCTTGTCTAGATAATCCACATCGAAAATCGTTTTTCCACACACACAACTTTTACTTTTTAGTAAACAACACAAATAATGCTAAAATGGCAAAAAGTTCTAAGCAAGGTTATGGTCAAAAATGTTAAACTTTCTAGGGGGAAATATCAGCTGGCGCCAAATAAGTATTAAAGTTGCCTAGATTCGCAACATAAATAGTTACCCTCGTATATAAAATACAAAAAAAGAAAATTGTATATTACGAGTATTTTATACAAAATTTTGTTCGATTAGTCGATTAATTTAAAAATTTTATACAGTTAACGGGTTAAGAAAAAAACCGAATTAATCGATTTAAATAAAAAGTCGAACGTGAATACCTTAGCAGTAATAGACTATAGTTGTTGAGAATCTGAAAATCGAATCACATCATATAACATTGAGCAGCTTTAGTAATTTTCTTATACCTGAGGTGCATGACTTCGGGCCCTATTGTGCTCTTCCCGAAATAGGTAAAAACTAAAGCTGCTCAACACCTTGGCTATCACTGCGCCAACTGCACTTTAAAAAATCGCCGAATTATTTCTAATTTTTAAGTCAATCCCCCACTGTACATTAGAGCGTACCACCTTACAGGCAAAAAAAAAGTGCGCCGTACACCCTCCAATATGAAGTATTTTTGCAAGGAGGTTTCAAATATTTTTATTTTTTTTTGCCGAACGTAGGGGTCGCCATTTTACATTTTCCGTTATATCTTTGGTATTTACAGTTGGATCTTAAAGTATGATACATCGATGTTTTTCTCTCGAGGAGACCAGTGTTTTGTCAGTGGACATTTTGACCTCAAGTATCCCGTTCTAGTAGTTACCCACTAGATCTCAGTTGCTACAACCCTAATGTACCACCCTAATATCAGAAAATTAAAGCTCGCAAAAAATCATTAAACTTTTGCTAAAGAAGTTTTTCGCTAAACCCAGTAGAAATTTTTTTTATATATTGGTTGCCGAACGTAGGGGTCGCCTTTTTAAATTTTTTTTAATTGGATTTTTACTCCTCGAGGAAAAAAATTTGATATATCACACTTTAAAATCCGATTTTAAATGCCAAAGCTATAAAAAAAATTAAAAAAGGCGACCCCTACGGTCGGCAAAAAAATTTTTTTTTTTTGAAATCGCCTTCCAAAAATACATCATATTGGTGCGTGTACGGCGAACTTTTTTTTTGAGGTACGGTCTACTGTACATAAAGGGTTCTTCAATAAGAGCGCTACAAAAAATAAAACAAAAACGGTTTTGGATATTAATGAAATTCTTTATTCCTGTGAAAGTACGTTCGATGCCATTATGTATGGAAATCGATCTCTTTTGCATGGCCACCACGGGCACGCTTGCAGAAGTCCAGACGCTGAACCAAATTTTCGACGGTTTTCAAGCATAAACCGGCCGGTATTCGTACGAAGTTCATCAATCGTCGCTGGCTTGTTGGCATAGACCATAGATTTGACGTAGCCCCACAGGAAATAGTACAACGGCGTCAAATCGCACGACCGAGGCGGCTAATCGACTGGACCATTTCGTGAGATAACACGTTCTCCAAACTTGGTTTGCAATAAATTGATTGTGACATTCGCTGTGTGGCATGTGGCGCCGTCCTGTTGGAACCACATGTCCTCCAAGTCCATATCATCCAATTGGGGCCAAAAATATTCGGTTATCATTGAACGGTAGCGATTCCCATTCACAGTAACGTGCTGGTCTTGATCATCACGGAAGAAGTACGGCCCAATGACGCCGCCGGCCCATAAACCGCACCAAACCGTAATTTTTTCGGGATGCAATGATGACTCATGGAGTACGTGTGGATTGCTGTCTGAACAATAACGCATATTTTGTTTATTGACGAAGCCATTCATTATGACGACCATAAATTGGACGTAGCGCTCTTAACGTTGAGGCCACTGACTCCGAATTTCGGTAGTTAATTTTAATAATTTCGACTCGTTGTTGGCTCGTATATCTTTCCATCATGAAATGGCAAACCTTACTGAAGAGAAATGCCAAAAAGACGGCAAGAAATATGGCGTCGTTTGCTGTCCCTGTATTTCTACTTTTGTAGCGTCCCTGTTGAAGAATCCTTTAGTTAGATTATTTAACAGATATACCTGTAAACTAGTGTAATATGTAATTTAATTCTTTAATTTATACTAAAATTTCAACCTCAACTTTCGTAATTCCGACCACAGTACAGTAGAGGTCTAGTCTCAATGCATACACAAGCTTTTGTTTTTGTATATGAAAAAAAAAATAACTAAATGTAAAATCTGTTGAAACCGTAGATTATTTGTATGATAATAATAACTATGATGACGTTTTGAGTATGTATGATGACGTTAACTAAAGTAAATATTTACTTTAATATTATATTTGAGGTTAAGTCCTTTAAAAGGCAATGGTCACATACACATACACACACACACATACACCAGCAACACTATTGCTATACAACTACTCCCCTGTTAAACTAAATTCAAAAGATTCAAAATTATACATTCATAATCATGGAAAAGTCCAAGTGTGTCACACATTTATGCACATTAAAGTCTACATACTTATGATATATAATATAAACACTATCTTCAACGACTTCTATGAGGGGGTTATGCGGGGCTATGGGAGACGGGGGGTGGGGGGGGGGGAGTCCTAACAGTTTAAATACTTCTTTCTTTCATCCATTTATAACGTAGAAAAATGAATAAAAACATGTTAACTATCATTTCAGTTCTTTTTATTTTTAATATGAATGCAAGAAAACCCTGAACAAAACCTTGGCATAAAGCAATTTGTTGTATTGCAAAAAAATATAACTATAAAAAGTAGTATATAAACTGACTTTGAATTACATATACTACAAAATATTTGTACAAAAAACATAAATGACTATATTTGCAGATTTTAAAAACTTATAAGAAAATTTGATATAAATGAAGTTTAAAAAAAAAATCGTGAAAAATCTATGTATGAATCCCGAAGTTCTGATGATTTTTTTTTAAGAGAAAACTTGAATATTGCAGTAAAAATAAGTGATGCAAAATGAGTAGAAAAAGCACTACAATTAATCATCTAGATGTACTTCCTTTTTAACAGAAATACACTGAAAAAAGTGTGTCAATAGAATCTACTGAAAATGATAGGTAAAACAAAACTATCCCAGCAAAAAAAAAAAATTGAAAGTAATGCTTTACAAACTACTTCTTTCATTGCTTTACAAGTATCCGTTAGTGTATTTTTACTGCTTTTTTAGAAGTTATTCTGAACAACTTCAAAAAATCACTTCTTTCATTGCTTTCAAAGTATCAGTTAGTATATTTTTACAGCTTTTTTAGAATTGCTTCGGAACAACATCCAAAAAATCATTTAAGTATTGCCTCTAAAGGGTAATTGCTGTAAAAGTTATGCTAAAAAGGGATTTTGGTATCATTTGGCATTTAAAACAGAGGGTCGCGGGTTCAATTCCCGGCGGGAGCAATATTTTTTTTATTATTTTTTAATTTGTTTATTTTATATTTTTTTTTTCAAATATTTATAATTAATTTGTTTAAATTAAAAAAAAAAAAAAAAAAAAAAAAAAATTTAAAAAATTAATATGCAAGTGCTTGTGAAAATTTAAATGTTACTGACATTTTAGAAAACATTGTTTTCTATTGTTGTTTCTACATTAATGGATGTCACTACATTGCTAGATCTGTCAAAACAACAGAGTAGTACATTGGAAGATGACAAAGCAAATTGTGGAAAATTTTCTCTTGTTGTTTTTGTTTTTTCTTAGATATTTTAAATGTTTAATAACGCTCCTAGACGAGAAAAAGAAATTCTCATTGAATTTGTAATTTAACTTAACAAATATTTCCAGGAATTCTAAAAACGTCGTCCCCTGACGGATTTCCTTAGGCAAGAATGAAAGCCGGATAGGGACATTAGAGCGTACCACCTTACAGGCAAAAAAAAGTGCGCGGTACACCCTCCAATATGAAGTATTTTTGCAAGGAGTTTTCAAAAAAAAATTTTTTATTTTTTTTTGCATTTTACATTTTTCGTTATATCTTTGGCATTTACAGTCGGAGGAGACTCGAGGAGACCAGTGTTTTGCTCTAAGGGCATTTTGAGCTCAAGTATCCCGTTCTAGTAGTTACCCACCAGATCTCAGTTGCTACCACCCTAATGTACCACCCTAATGTTTGAAAATTAAAGCTCGCAAAAAATCATTAAGCTTTTGCTAAGGAAGTTTTTCGCTAAACCCAGTAGAACTTTTTTTCATATATTGGTTGCCGAACGTAGGGGTCGCCTTTTTAATTTTTTTTTAATTGGATTTTTACTATTTAGCAATATACTGGTATCCTCGAGGCAAGAAAAATCGATATATCACACTTTAAAATCCGATTTTAAATGCCAAAGCTATAACGAAAAATTAAAAAAGGCGACCCCTACGTTCGGCAAAAAAAATTTTTTTTTTTTGACATCGCCTTCCAAAAATACTTCATATTAGAGGGTATACGTCTAACTTTTTTTTTGAGGTACGGTCTAAGGGACATGCCTGTAACGGATTATTTTTCACAATTTGTTAAATACTTTTGGGATTTTAGCATATGGGCATTTCCACCGAAAGGTCCACCGAGACTAAAATATTAAAACTTCTTGAAAACACTTTGTTTTATCATATTATCATAGGGAAACAATCAAATTTAAATAACGTAAAAAGATTTCGCATTTATTCATAACCCATTTCGAGGTATTCGAATGCAAAGTCGCACAAGCGCATCTTTTCTTATTTGGATATTTCTATTGCACATTTTGTTTTGATAAAAGTTTTTAAACAGAGACGTTATGCATTGACTTTTGCTTTCTAAAATATTTCTAAAGGTACAAAGAGTCATAAAAGAATGCATAATAAACAATGCGATTGAAAATAACTGTAAGTTTTTGATTTGCATTGTCGCATATTTCGATGTCCCGTGCGACATTGAAAAACAACATTTGTTATCAGTGCGTCGAAAGTACACGCAGAAAGCTCATCAAATATTGATTACAAACAGAGATTTTTTATACAATTAAAATAAAAAAAACCTACCTGAAAAATAAGAAGAATTGTGATCTTGGTACTTATACACAGTTGGTCACGTGCGACATCGTAAGGGTGAAATTTAAAAATTAAAAATTTTTTTTTCTTATGTAAATGATTTATTTATATAAATATATACTTTTAAATTTTTTTAAAATTGGCATGCACCATGGTCAAGAAGTAAAAGCAAAAAAAACTGTGTTTTATATTTTCATATAAATAAATACTTCCCAGCAAAAGTTTTTTGAACTGGTTTCCTCTGAATGTGTTCTAGAACAGGTGTTTTTACCACCAGTTACGTGGAACAGGTTCTAGAACTGATTCCTGGGAGTAAAAATGGAAGGTTTCACTGTCACGGAACCAGTTCTATAACTGGTTCTAGAACCGGTTCCAAAGTAACCTGTTCTAGTTTGGAGGAAAAGAACCTGTTGGTTTTGGGACAAACTCAAACAAAAATCACCGATGATAGAACATAAATTATAACAGGTTGCATGCACGTACAAGTTGTTCTACAATGGGTTCTTTCCATCCCACAATTTTGCTGGGTTAATTCATACTACATATTTCTTTTAAGTTTGTTTTTGGTTATT
The DNA here is from genome assembly GCA_949987735.1 of Leucophora obtusa. NCBI lineage: Eukaryota > Metazoa > Arthropoda > Insecta > Diptera > Anthomyiidae > Leucophora > Leucophora obtusa. The sequence continues at coordinate 161,107,352 of OX465296.1, forward strand.
ATATTAAAATAAATACCTTGAATACTTCTGTCGATTTAAAAACATTTTTACTAAGCTTGTTTATATATAATTTCGTAAAAAGAGCAACAGAAACAACATAAATCTCATGATGGAAAAAAATGTCCCGTGCGACATGTCACGTGCGACAGTGAATAAAATTAAATTAAAAAAATAATATGAATCGTTTTTGGGTAAAATTACAACCATTTTTAAAGGACATCAATGCACAACAGTGTAAAATTAGTCACATTGAAATATTGCTTCAGGTTTCGCTGAAATCGGCATTTTAATTGTTAGCCGCGAAAACCACTTCTGTTTTTGTCCCGTGCGAATGCCTTGCTTTTTTACAATTATCTTGAAAACGAAAAATTGCTAAAAATCAAACTAAGCACCAATTGTAGGGCTAATAAAAATATATAAGTAAAGCCTATTGTCAAAATAAAAATCCGTTTTATTTTGACTTTTTTTCACTTTAAAGGTGTACGACGGTCCCGTTCGACATGATGGAAATGCCCATATTTAATTCCTTTAATCAATATTTTTTTATTTTTTTAAATTTTTAAAAATATGTACCTACCCAGCAAAAGTTTTTTGAACTGGTTGCCTCTGAATCTGTTCTAGAACAGGTGATTCCTGGGAGTCAAAATGGAAGGTTTCACTGTCGAGGAACCAGTTCTATAACTGGTTCTAGAACCGGTTCCAAAGTAACCTGTTCAAGTTTGGAGGAAAAGAACCTGTTGCTTTTGGGACCAACTCAAATAAAAATCACCGATGATAGAACATAAATTAGAACAGGTTGCATGCACGTACAAGTTGTTCTACAATGGGTTCTTTCCATCCGACAATTTTGCTGGGTATATATAAAAAAAATTATGAGAATATGCACCTGTAAAAATAGTACTGAAAACAATATTGAATTGGAGTGCACCTTTTACACTCGTTTAATAAGTACTTTTATTGAAGATAATAAGGAACAATATCTCGCAGTAACAAAGTGGTGTTTTTATGCCAGTCAACTTTCATATCGAAGAATAGCTCAGCAGTAGAGCGCTAGAATAGCAATCATGAGGTCGCAAGTTCGATACCCGGTGGTGGCAATAAAAAAACTTTTGAAAAAAAAATATAATTTTTTTTGCAAACAATTTTTTTTTAACTTTTAATTAGTGAAAAAGAGCTTCCTTTGCACTCGTTCAAAAAGTACTGAAGAAATGTTGAAGTGGGAGTACCCCTCTCCTATGACAACTCAACGTTAAAATTATTAGTGTTTATGTTAAAAAAGAATTACACCTAGATCATCAATTGCAGTGCTTTTTATACTGTTTCGGCATCTCTTTTGTGGCTGGGATATGTAGCTAAAAAGCAGCAAAGGTATTAACCTTTAAAATAACTAAAAATGTTAAAATTTTCAACCGTTGATAAATTGCTAACAAATGCATTAAAAATAACTAGCAATGTCGTAAAATTAAGTGAGAAATTTTCCTACAAAAGTTTTGAAACAACTGATAAAATGAGTAAAAACTACTGCTTTTTACAGTTATTTATTTTGGTATTATAAAAGTATATTTTAATAAACAAAAACATTTTCGATTACAAAAATATGTTAATTGCTTCAGACTATTTAAGATTTAAAGTAAAAATTCCAAACGGTTTTTCAGTTATTATGCTTTTCGACATTGCAGTTATAAGTTTCTGATTTTTATTTGCAAACTAGGAATATATCAATAATAACAAATATGAACTAGATCAGCATTTTTTAAATGCAACATAATTCAATAAAATTTTTTGTTTCTTAAACAACTAACAAAAACCGCGGTTTACTGTTTAAAAATAACTACTTTAAACAGCGGTATCGAAATTATAGTACTTTTCATTATTTTCTTTCTAAAATAATTGTCATAGCAGTTGTTTTGAATTTGTCAATACAAAAACCATAGTAATTGCAAAAACTACAGTTAAAAACAACAGCTATTGATAACTACACAAACAACTGTGTAGTAACACTGACAAAATTTGGAGTGTACTGTATGATTTTAACAATGAGTTGTCATGGGAAGGGAGTAAATACTCCTACTTGAAAATTTTTTTGAGTGCTATTTAAATCAGTGCAAAGGAAACTCAATGTCATTAATTGAAAGTAAAAAAATAAATTAGCAATTGTTGATGATAGTAATTAAATATTTCTGGTGTGATATATCGATTTTTCTTGCCTCGAGGAGACCAGTATATTGCTATATAGTAAAAATCCAATTAAAAAAAAATTAAAAAGGCGACCCCTACGTTCGGCAACCAATATATGAAAAAAAGTTCTACTGGGTTTAGCGAAACACTTCCTTAGCAAAAGTTTAATGATTTTTTGCGAGCTTTAATTTTCAAACATTAGGGTGGTACATTAGGGTGGTAGCAACTGAGATCTGGTGGGTAACTACTAGAACGGGATACTTGAGCTCAAAATGCCCTTAGAGCAAAACACTGGTCTCCTCGAGTCTCCTCCGACTGTAAATGCCAAAGATATAACGAAAAATGTAAAATGCATGGATAATGGTTAGCGCGTTGGACTGTTACACGTGAGGTTGCGGGTTCGAGCCCCAACCAAGGCAACATCAATTTATGAAAAATAATAATATGTATGAGTTTTTTCTATCCCTCATACATATCGCAGCGTCCTTCTTCGGTGTTCCCATAGCATTTAACCCCACCGAAGTAAAATAATATAAAAGGGCTATGAACTGAAAAGCTTCAACAAAGTTCGCCAACTCACCATCAGATGGCGCGCAACAACTGTTCTAAAAATTCAACATCTCGCGCAATTATAGTGTTGCCATATTTGAAGCCCTTCATCTTTCACCACCTTTCACTTCTTCTCTATCGCCTTTCCAAAGGAAGCAACACGTTAATTAATAGGAAGGATTTCCTGAGTGTTGCTTTTCTTAAAAAAAAAAAAATTTTTTTTTATATAATCTGCCGTATATAGGGGCCCAAGTGTATATTCTATAGCAAGTAAAAACTTGTGAAAAAAAGTCTATTCATTTCAATTTTAATTTATGGAAATTATGTTTTTCTTTTTGTACAACATTTATGTCAAAACATGTTAGTAAGTTACTAAGTTTATATTGTAGGAATTTGAGTTTATATACGAGTACGAATGTATGCAAATGTTTGTTTATCTCTCATTCATTTAATAGCAAAGCATTTCATTTCATATCATATCATTTCATTTCATTTATTTTTTTTTCTTTTTTAATTTTGTTGCATTTATCTGTTTACATTTTAGATTGATTATTGTTATTTATGAAAAGCCATATAAATTCTGCAATTGCAATAAAATCCTCAATGGGTATAAATTTTGCATTTGAAATGAATTTTTGTATGAATATAATGACTTTATTGTTTTATAAACACAGAAAAATGAGAAATAATTCACACACACACAGTACAATATCTAGAAGTTATTGCTCCGCTTGATGAAAAATATGATGCTTATGACAAAAATTTTATAATATCCAAGTCAGAAAAATACAAACGGGAAAGCGATGGCAAATCACTTTAAGAGGTGGTACAAGTATTGGCAAAAAGTGCTTTCCCATTCCCAAAATGATAACATCATTAGACAAAAGGACTGGCTGTTTAAAAAGCGCTGGAAAATCACTGGAGAAACAAAATTTTTGTATGTTGGCAAAACGCTGGCAAGAACAGTAAATAGGTGGTCTGGAAATATATTTTCTAAAATAAAATTTAAAAAAAGTTCATATGAATTTTTTTTTGACCTATCGTGGTTTGAACCCGGGCCGTCAGATTGGCAGGCGACAACTCCAATCACTCAGCTAACGAGACATATAATATTTGGTGGGTAAACACATAAATAAGTGATAACAGCTGGACAACTACTAGCAGTAGCAAACAGTTTTTTGAAACTAATATGCCAGCGTTGGGAAAGCAAAATAAAAGATTGTCAAACAAAAAATTGATTTTATAAAACAAAAAACAAAATTAAATTAAAAAAAATAAAAAAAAATTTTCTTTGCAACCGGATTTGAACTCGGTACCTTTTGACTACAAACTTTTTTTAACGAAGCGTCAGCAATTTTATAAAATCATTGTGAATTGACTTTACCAGTGAACTGACTTTCGTACCGCTTAAAATTTCTGACTAGGTAGCACTGGATAACCACTGGTTGCAAACCTTGGAATAGCACTCTATCCTCATCTTTGCCAGTAGTTTTTTTTTTTTATAAAACAACGAAATTTTTGTAAAACAAATACTGGTAAAACGCTTTTTGCAAACGCTGTCAAAGGGTCCCAAATGAGTGTTCTGCCAGTCATTTATTTTTAACACTGTGGTTTACCAGTGGTTTGCCAGTGCTTGATTTTTTGTACCACTGGCGATTTCTGACTGGGATGTTATGCAGAAAATGTTAAACTATTACTGAAATTTAGTTGAAAAAAGTTTTGTCGGGAATAGAAAAAAAATTAGAAACTTCGGTTTTGAGAAAAGAAAAACAATTAGATTTTTATGGTGATTATTTGAAGCATATCTTTTGTTTGAAAGGACCAATATCTCGTATTCACAGGAGTTATTATCAACTTAAAGACAATTATTTAGCCAAGTTACAAATATATTAAATATAAATTTAGTTTTTCGAAAGAGTAAAAAAAAACATATGAACTTAACAATTACATTATGCGACAGTCAAAATCGGGATGGGATGAAACCAACGGGAAATGTTATATCGGTCAAAAACAAGTTATACGTGTCCCGGCGTTTCGCTGGGTCACCCCTAGGAATCGAGATATATCTTTTTTTGACATAACTCGAGAACCACTAGTCCGATTTTGCTCAAACAATTTTAAAAAAATTAAAAATTACAATTCCTTTAATCTGTTCATATAACGTTTTTCTATATACTCAACAGTTTTGCCGGTAAAAATAAATGTTTGTTACCGCTACCATAAAAATCAATAACCTTTTGTTTATTACTTTTTTTTAATATTTTAGGCAAAAAATATTTTTTTCTTCATACATTTATTTTTACCGGCAAAACTGTTGAGTATATAGAAAAACGTTATATGAACAGATTAAAGGAATTGTAATTTTTAATTTTTTTAAAATTGTTTGAGCAAAATCGGACTAGTGGTTCTCGAGTTATGTCAAAAAAAGACCACCAAAGGTCAAATCGATATATCTAGATTCCTAGGGTTGACCCAGTGAAACGCCGGGACACGTATAACTTCTTTTTTACCGATATAACTTTCCCCATTAGTTTGAACCCTTCCCGATCACTGACCCCTACCATTTGTCTCACAGTGTTATTTTTAATTTTTGCCTTAAAAAAAAACAAAAATTGTTTTTTCGGTAATAACAAAGTAAAAACAGTAATAACAAGGGATGAAGGATAAAAAGGGATAAAAATAATATTAAATTTCATTGATGTTAGTATAGTTGAGTTGTTAACATATTATTATTTGTTTGCCACTTAACATAAGTAGAACATTTTCAATGATTAACCCATCAAGGCAAACGACACTGATGATAGCCTTGTAGCGAAAGCCGAAAATATGTATTCTGTGTTAGTGGCCTTATTGAATTCTTTCAAAATTTTTCATTCTTTGTAATTTACTTGTGAAAATTGTATCATCTTCCTTTAATTTGAAAAATAATTTAAACAGAAAGTGATATTAATTTATGATCTAAAAATCGAACTAAGAACATTCATTTACCAAATAAAAAGATCAACTATACATACCCCTCATTAATTTTTATAAATTTTCGGCCTTCAAAACGATCGCAAAAAATAGGTAGGAGCAACTGAGCCAATAGTGGACCAAAATTTTTCTCCAGATAATAAACAATGTGTTCGTTTAATCGAAATTATTACTACTTTTACTACAATTGGAAAGTTTTGTTTACTTTTTGTATTGATTTTTTCCAGCTGTAGTAAAAGTAGTAACTTGTAGTAAGTAAACGAACATATAATTTTATAGGTCCCGTGCCGGAAATTTCTTTAAATACCATTTCTTTAATACCATTTAAGATTAATTCAAGCATATGACGATTTTATAATTTTAGCATGCCTATTCAAAAATTAAGAGGTTTTAAAGTACCCCATTTTTACTATTAAAAAGATATTTTTTCCAATAAAATCAGAATAATAGATCGGGGGATATGACATTCCAAAAAAATTCAAAGTTGAATATGCCCCATTATTATACCCTAAACCATGTTTAAACCTAGTCTCGGTAAAGGTCCCCCAAAAGTTAGCTCTTATGCTTGTTCTCACGCTACAGATCGGAAATATGAAGATATTTAAATGGAATTTGGTACATTGATTTACAGTGACCCAGGGACAAAGCCTAATAATCTTGGTGCATATCTGGACCTAGTGCCCGTATAAAGGTACCCCAAAAAATGGCTAGTATTTTAGTTAGTTGGCACGCTACAGGTCACAAATATAAAAATATTTTAATGAAATTTGGTAAATTGATGCATCCAAGGGCAAGGTGGAAGTAGGAACAAAGTGCTTTAAATCCGGGGAAAATGCTTACAATTGTTAAAAACTACACTAATTCAACAATTGATTCCATTATAACCGATTGTACTAGTTCCAAAATTTGTTGCATTGAAATATAAGACAAAACTGACGGAGAATCAGTTCTATAACTAGTTCCGAAACTCATTATAGGGCAACCGTTTCTAACAGTTTAAGGAAAAATATCATTGGTGTTGGAACCGACAGTAGAATTGGTTAAAAAAAGAACAGCAGTGATCTACAATTAATTCATTGGAACAGAAAATTTAGCTTTCCAGGTTAAAATGTGATCGTATATGAATATATATGATCATATATGGGTTCGTATATTATCATATATGGTATATTATCATAAATGACCATATCGCACCGTAAATACAAAAGTGACACAACTCAAAATTTTTCAAAATTGACTTTTTTTCCATAAATGAATTCACAGTACAAATCTCTAACTACTTCAACAATTACTTAGTGAATCTTCTTTAACTGGAAAAATCTCGTTATGTCTGTTTTTATGTTGAGCTGCTTCTGAACATTCAACTAAGGAGAACTATTTTTAGTTGCGTCTGGATCACATCGTGAATAAGCCCATACCCTAGAGAACACATGTCTTAGATTATAGTTTTCTAGCCAAAGAGGTCTTAGTTTTCTAAATATAAAATTTAATCTGCTTTCTAAGGACTAAGCTGGTCCAAAAAATTTATATTACAAGTGTTCAAAATATTTAGGCGCTTTTGAAAGCGAAAAATTTCGCCCCATCTCGCAAAAAATCTTTGGGTTCTCTTTTAATTTGTGTTACCCGACTAAAAAAGATGTTATATAATCATATATCACCATATATAAACCCATATATATGTTCATATCTAATTTCATCCGAATATTGGAATATATAATTATATCAAGTGAGATAAGTATGTTATCTAACCTGATACAATTTGATCCGAAAAATGGGTCTATCTAATTGCATCAAATTATATATAAAAACATATAATTTTATAAAAATTTTCAAATAAAATTTTAGTAAATATTGTTGAGATCACTTATTTTCATTCATATTAAATACTAATGCCCGACAGAACAGTTTGGCTAAAAAAGTAGATATTGGACGATCTTTCGTATGTTGACGCAATACAGAAAAATTTTATTAATGGAAAGATGTATTAAATGAAGATTGAATGCGATTTAGGCCGTTTTTAGGACGTTGATTTTCCTTAAACTTAGAATAACGCAGCTTGTAACAGAAATCCTTCTTTTAAAATGTGGTTAATTTTATTTTATTTCAATAAAGACCAAAATTCAAAACGACAAAAAGTTGTTTAGACAATTTTTTTCCTAATAAACTTGGAAATAGCTGACAAAATAAATTTTCGGATTAACTCCACATTACAAAAATTTGGTCTCTCTTATAAAATGTGTGTCTTATAAAATATAAAAATTAACTTTCACAATTATTTTTTTTTTCACGGAAAAAATAACTGAACTTAAACCAACGACTATATAATTAAAAGACTACCCAACTCTCCCTACCTCTGTTAAATCACTCTCTTCTTAATTTGTATCGAAAAATTCAGCCATAAGAATTACACACGGCTACAAAGGCTAACATTTTTCGATACAAACTGTTCGAAAGAGGTTCGATGAAAACCGCCTGCTTAAACCGTATTATTTCAACATACGTTTGTCTAATTTTTCTTTTTAAATTTAAAAATAAAAATAGTTCTTTCGACCTTTAATTCCACAACGAAAAATTTTTTTTTTCCTTATTTATTTCTTTAAAATAATTTTTTAATAAATAGTATTTTGTCAAATATTCGAAAAATAGATGTTAATTTCAATTATGTATACGTCAAAGTGCAAAATTCAAAACCAGATCCACAATTTCTAAATTTTTTTATTAATTTTTATAGTGCAATTAAACTTTGTATAATTAGATATCATTTCATATATAATTATATATAAAATTAATACAATTTTCTATTTACTTTGTTATATATTTTCATACAAGGTTGTTTATAGAAGCTTATACGCCATTATATATAATATAAACTATATCGCAGATCTCTTAATATATGGCTAGAGACCAAATCCCATATGATTATATATAACGTCATATCAAACATATTTATAAAACGAAAGTGCTAATATAAATGTATATGGCCACGCATATACACATTTATAATTATATTAAATCATATAAGATTATATGAAAACTTTTTTAGTCGGGTATTTTTACTTTTTGTTGTCTTGGCAATATTAATTTTTTGGTACATTTGTAAAGTAAATAATAAAATTCCGTATTAAATTAATGATTATGAATACAATCATTATTTTATATGTATAAACGATTATTATTTAACGAATATTTTCCTCAATAAATATTTGTTTTATATGGCAGTTATAGTTTTATACAGACAAACATTTTAATAAACATAAATACATATAAATATGAGGCTCTTCAGAGTAAAAACTTCAAATAAGGCAACGCAAAATTTTAATAGGAAAGTTTTCATAGCTTTAAAGATCTTTAATTTTGACCTTTGATTAGGTTAGGTTAGGTTGAAAAAGAGGAATCGCAAGTAAAGATATTCTTCACCACCATTTCATGCCCAAAAAAGTAATTTTGACCTTAGACTGAAATCGTGTGTATATAAATAACTGTCAACATAACATAAGTTATATCATAAGTTATATATATATAAATGTCTGTATAAATATACATACTTACAACTGTAAATAAAATTTTCGTATAAGTATATTGCAAAATCACTTCTTAATATACATTTTCAATATATATTACTGAAAACAAATAAAATTCACTTAACATTCAATGAAATTCATTAACCAAGGTTTCTTTTTTTAAATGCACACAAGGTACTTTTATTTTTCAATATTTTACTTACCTTTATATATAAACAATCGGCCATTTCGTTAATATAAAAACGAAAAAATATTTTAATTTTTCACTCCTTCAATCCTTTCAATGTTTATCTTAATAAAACCACTTAAATGTGGATGTTATATATAAAGAAAGGAAATGTGCTGAAAAAAGAAAAAAAATCTTATTAGTACTTATTGTGGATATGCACAAAGAGTAGTTTTTACCAAAATGTACTTTTTTTAATGAAAGGTACGTGTTTGATAAAAGGTACTTTTTTAACAATAGGCGTTTTTTTAACAAAAGGTACTTTTTTAAGAAAAAGTCCTTTTTTATTTACAAAAGGCACTTTTTTTTAACAAAAAGTACTTATTTACCAAAAGCTACTTTTTTATTTACAAAAGGAAAGGTATTTTTTGAACAAAATGACTTTTTTAACAAAAGGTACTTTTTTAACAAAAGGTACTTTTTTAACAAAAGGCACTTTTTTAACAAAAGGCACTTTTTTAACAAAGGGCACTTTTTTAACAAAGGGCACTTTTTTAAAGAAAATATTCTATTTTTTAACAAACGGTGCTTTTTTAACAAACGGTACTTTTTTCCAAAAGATACTTTTTTAACAAAGTGTACTTTTTAATAAAAGGTACTTTTTCACAAAATGTAATTTTTTAACAAAATATACTCAGGTAGAAAATTACAAAGTGGCCTGCACTGCCACAGCACCGAAATGGGTAGTATTTATGTGTGCTTGTTAACAGTGCCTTTTCAACACCCAAATGATAACACCGCACAACTGTGGGCCAATGCTTTACAAATCTCTGGGAAAGCACCAAGAAACATAAAATTAAATGCTTTCCCATTTCCCAAATAAAAAAAATTAAAGTGCTTTGCCGACACTCAAATGATAATACCGTTCCATTTAATGCTTTGCAAAGTATTGAGATAGCACCAAGAAACACTAAAATCAAGTGCCACCATATTATGAGCCATAATCACTGAAGAATTTTAAATTACTCTCAAAAAATTTATGGTTATTGGAGTTATTGTAAAGGATGGTTCAACCATAACGCACGATGTTAATTGTGAATCACACCTTAACGTCAAGTTTTTTGCCCAACTTAATTTGACATTTCTTTGTTTCAGTGTTTGACAAATTCAACCAAATTTAAGATTGTTGAAGCCTTTTACGAAAATGGGCGTTCAAATCAAAATGCATTTCATGCACGTAGTGATTTCTTTGGTCAGCATAATCAACCAAATGTGGCCACAATTGGGAGAATTGTGCACAAATTTTTGAAAACCGGGTCTGAAGGAACTGTGAAAACACCTGTGCATGTTCATCCAGTTCGTTCTGCGGAAAACATTTGCTGTTGTTTGCGATAGTGTGGCAGAAGGGCCGTCAACCTCGACTCATCGTCGTGCTCAACAATAACGCACTTGTTGTGGCCAGATATTGAGGATATGGACCTGGACGATATGTGCTTCCAACAGGATGGTGCCAAACAGCCAACGAAACAATGGCTCTTTTTCGCGAGAAATTCAATGGCCGCCCCGATTATGTGATTTGATACCGTTGGACTGCTTTCTTTGGTGATATTTAAAAGAAAAAGTGTACGTCAATAAGTCAACAACAATTCAAAAGCTAAAGGATGAGATAATTCGGTACATTAACGACATTGAACATTAATTATGTCTCATAGTCATTGAAAATATGGACCATCGGAAAGAGGTATTCCACCAAAGCCGTGGCGAGCATTTGGCCGGTATTTTGTTTCACTCATAATTGCCATAGATCCTTCTATCATAGTGAAAAATATTAAGATAATTCTCTGAAAACTTTTTGTTTTATTTACAATTAACATCGTGCGTTTTGGTTGGGCCACCCTTTAGTTTCATTGAAACTATTCAGATATCGTTTAAAAATATTGTATTTAAATAGGAGTTTTGAAATACAAGTTTTGGTTACAAATGTTTTTAATAATACGTTCTGAGTTTGAAAATAAACATTACAAGGTTTTATTGTGATTAGAAAGCGCAAACACAAAATATATAAAATTTCATTTGGTAAATGAACCTTAGGGCGCTCCAATTCTGTATGGGGGAAAATAAATTTTGAATTATTGATCGTGCTACCCCCTGGAAATATTTAGTTGGGTTAAAACTACGTCTCCCAAAATATTAGGATAATCGGATATCGGGAAGACGTGCCGCATCGGCCCTAAAGTTTGAAACACTGATTACAAGAGGAAAATATGACTTTTTCTGCATTTTCTTGAAAACATTGATATTTTAAAACTAATTCGAAAGAAATAGCACTAAAGAATCGTAATTAAGAGTGAATTCTCTTTGTAATAAAGCATTAAAAACTTACATCGGTTAAAAAAACAGCCGAGTTATTATAATTTCCCCAGGCAACTGATGTGTCGCAGTCCACTTAATCAAGAAATTTGGGTCGAAATTAAATTAAATTTTAAAAATTTTTTTTAAAGAAATTATAAAAAATCAACGATTGGACTTTAAGGTTTTATTAAGAACATATTACAAATTAAAAACTACAAAAATTGTAGGAATTCCTTTTTTCATTTGGCTGGGGCAGAGATTTTCTTTCAGCGGATTTCAAGAAAACAACGATTTTTGGCATTTATTTAGCTTTTAGGCACGTTTTTCTTTTTTCTTCGTTTAATATCACAGTATTTTGGCCGGAATATAACAACACAAGATTAAATACTTTAATCCTGAAAATAAGGACAAAATATAAATACATTAAATTGCCTCTCTATAAGGTCAGGGGTCAAATTTGAGGAGATTTTAATTTTTTTTAAACAATTAATATAACAGACATTCTTGAGCGGAAAACAAAAATTGTTTGTTTAATTTTTCCGGTTTTTTTTTTCTTTTTTTGCTTATAAAATTTAAATAAAAATTCGTTATTTTAAGTTAAGTGTGCTGCTTTACTTTTTGTGTAAAGTTCAATAAAATAAGAGTAATCACAAAATCCTTTATCTAAAAGTCAAATTTACCCAAAAGTACACGAACGCACAAAATCACCTTTCTAACCCAAACTATTTAAAAGAAAAAAAAATTAAAATTCGTATAGTTTTAGTCTCAAAAATCGCACAGAAACAAATATTTTTTGCATTTAAAAGTTTTTTTGGCTTCGTTCAGTTAATTTTTATATATAGAAGTTTTATTTTGTGTATTTCTTTGCTTAATTAAAATTTAGAATTTTCACAATGGTGTTATTTGTTTATCATTGCACCGGATGTCCCTTTTACAATTTTTTAATAGTAAAACGAGAAGTTAATAAATACAGAGGCAGAAAATTTTATAAAAATATCTGTAAGAACCCAAAAATATCGGTAAGGGCCTAAAGGTTTTTAAAACTTCTTTAATATTACAAAACTAAGAGTGGCTAATAACCATAAAGGAAAATTTAGTTTCTAACTCATTTTCTAAGTTCAAAACTAAATTATATATTTCAAGTGTAATTTGATTTCTAGGTATTTTCAATTTTCAAAAATTTCAGTTTTTTGTCAATACTTAAAATTTTCTGCAATCCGTTTGTAATATGGAGTATATTGTTTTACCCATTTTCTGCCAAGCATTGATTCCGTGATTATTTTCTGACAATACTTCATAGAAGGATAGGTAGACGTGTCTTTAGAGATATGTTGGTAAAAATGGATTAAACAATTTAAATACTGTTTCTCATAGTTTTGTTACTTGATTTTAATAGTGCAATTATCTTTTAATACTTTTTGGACAAAGGTCTTTTAAAAGATCCCAGTTTGCTTTACAAACTACTTCCTTCACTGCTTCACAAGTATCTGTTAGTGTATTTTTACTGCTTTTTAAGAAGTTATTCTGAACAACATCAACAAATTACTTTTTTCATTGCTTCTAAAATATCCGTTAGTATATTTTTACAGTTTTTTTAGAACTACTTCTAAACAAGATCCAAAAAATCACTTAAGTATTGCTGCTAAAGAGTAATTGCTCTAAAAGTGATCGTAAAAAGTGATTTTCGTATCATTTGGCATTTCCAAACAGAGGGTCGCGGGATCGATTTCCGGAGGGACCAATAATTTGTTTCCATTTTTTTTATTCTGTTAATTTTTTTTTAAATTCAATATTTTTTTAATTTTTAAAAATATGTATTCTTCTCCTAATATGTATTCCTCTCCTAAAATAACTCAATGTTAAAATCATTAGTGTTTATGTTAAGAAAGAAGTGCATCTAGATCAGGGATCGGCAAACATATACAACCTTATTTTGTGCTTGTATGAGTGAGTTGCAGCCTCTCACTCTCAATGCACTGACAAAGAACGTTTGTATAATAATTCGAAAATTTTAAATGTTTATAATGGGAATATAAAATTAAAATTTTAAAGCAAACAACAACTACGAAAACAAATATCAAAAAATAACAACAAAAAGAAAATTAAAAAAACTTAAAATTAAATTACCAAAAAAATGTATCAATAAACATTATGCAGAGTGTAAAAAATCTGGCAAACAAGCGATGTGACAACCTACTTCATTGAAATCTTGTATGCGACTGATTATTTTTTTGTTCTATGTGTGAGCTTATGTAGGTGTGAGAGAGCGCCCATGGGCATAGGTGATGCCGACCTCTGATCTAGATCATCAATCGTAGTGCTTTTTCTACTGCTTTGGCATCTCTTTTTTTGCTGGGGTTTTATTACAATTTTATAGATTATCGGAAAGGTCAAATATTTAAAGTAAATTACATCATTATTATTTTGATTTCCAATGGAGTGCGCCATTCCAATTTTCAAAGCACAACAATAATTTCAAAAGCGAAATGAAAGTAAAATTCCAGAGGATTTTGCAAAGTTAGCTCGGGTTTTTTATTTTATGACCTCTTGAAATATCTGTGTGGCGCGAAAGCCCAAAAATGTTGCACATTTTAAGAGTTAGGAACTCTCTCGCGTTCACGAATAAGTTAAATTTTAACTGTTTTTCGGTTCTTTTATTTTATACGAAATTATCAAACAAACCACTGACATAATATGATCTTATACTGATAGAAAAATCCTAAAAAAATTGCAAAAAAGGTACTCAAAATTAGTTAAAAGGGCCATGCACAGAAAGCTTTTGAAATTAGTAAATCCTTTTTGCTAAATATTAGTAAGATAAGTACAGCAAAAATGCAACTGCTAAACATACGAAATTTTAGTAATATTTGATTTAAATTTCGTTTAATTGAATTGCAAATTTACCTTGCTAATATTGACTAATAAATATTGCTGAATATTAGTAGACAAAAATCAGTAAAGAAATTGTTATATATTCAAAAGTTAATTTATCTTTAAATTTGAGTTGAATACAAATAGCGGTCTCTCCTGCTACAATAAACAGAAATATTTGATAGAAAATAGTAGACTGCTTTCTGTAGTACAGATTTTTATTCGCATTAAGAAATTAAAGAAAATACTAAAAATTTTAAATTGTTTGTGATGGTTTGGTCGACTAATTTCCATGAAATTTTTTGCTGATTTTAGCAGCGTAAATTGTCATTTTCGATTAACTAAAATATAGCTGAAATTTTGTAAATTTAGCAGATTTTTTCCTGCTGTTTTTATCTTTCTAATGTTTAGCAAACAGGTTCTGCTGGATTCAGCTGTTTTTTCAGCAAAAATTTTTAAAGGCTTTTATATTAGTGTATGAACAACTGAAAAAATTTCTCGAATGAACAAGTGAACTAGAAGAACACACAATTTCAAAAATAAAATTGATTGAAAAGAACTGTGAACTATAATGCCAAATTGTAGTAATTTTTATTCCGATTATTTGTTTGTATAAAGTGTTTTATTTTGTATGAAAATTTCCGGGTGTGCTCACATTTTTACTCACAATTTCTAAATTTTTTTTACGATAGACTAAAACCCAGGGGATGCCCACTACTTATGCGAGTGCACTGTGTTAGAATTAGGAAAATAGAATAGATTTCGACAATTTCTAACACCAAACTGCTAATAACAAACAATATGAATAAAAAGCAACTGATAGTGCGTCTTTGTGACGAAAACGTGATTAAAATAGACATATGTTTGAAGAGGCCATCAAATTAAAAATCGAGCTAGATTTGCAAAAAACTTTGAGGGTTTTGTTTTAGCAACAGTGTACTTTGATTGATTCTGACCGCGATGATCATTTTGCAGGATCTTCTAAAACCGCAGAATATAGTTTTGTTAAATATACTGCAAGAAGCTTCAAGAGACAAATCCGAATTTGTATATGTATTTAATTTACAGACACTTCCGGAATAAATTTCTTGTTTCTCCTAAAGTACTCTTTTTCACGGACAGTTAATAATTTTAATTAAAAAAAAAAATTATGAAAATCCAACACTATAATGCTTAACTTAGGGTGGGAAAAAATTGTAAAATGTCGAATTATGCCAAATTATCACCCTATAGTAACAGCTTGTGCCTGAAAGCAGGAAACCTGGAATTTTTAAGGAAAACCGAAGGTTAATTTCTCAATTTTATGTTTATCTTATAATAAATGTGACGAAAGCTATCAATAGAAACAATAAAAAATAGCCACATATCAATTAAAAGTTGCGAAAAAAATTTCTGTTTCCTATTTGCGGTCACATTTTATAAACTTTTTCTAAGTAAAAGAGAGGATTGCATTTTATTTATTTTCTAACCTCTTTGATTAAGCCTAGCACACATAACTATTCAAGATTTTTCCAAAAAAAACTATAAAAACAGTTTCTACGGCCACCAAAAAGCTTAGAAAAATTTTTAGAAAGCAGTTTTCGCAATTGGATTTAGAGTCCATTTTATTTATGAAAAATTAAGAAACTTGGCCTTTTGGTATTTGATTTCAACAAAAAATAAATATTTTTTATTACATTTTTTAAAAAATGTTGTTGCTTTCGACGTATTTGGTTACGTTTCAAAATTTGTCAAATCATTTCGGGGGGGGGGGGGGGGGGGGGGTTCGAGCCACAAATTAAAAGTTAAAAAAAAATTCTTCACAAAAAAAATTATAATTTTTTTATTTTACAAAAGTTTTTTATTGCCGCCACCGGGTATCGATCTTTCGACCTCACGATTGCTAGTCTAGCCCCTACGGGAAAAGGGACGGGTCCCAGATGGCTCGCAGGATAGGTCCCAAGGGGGCGTTTGTTTGAAAGAGACATATCATTTTAACATGGCGTTGTCATTGGAAATGACTAATTGCCACAGTTAAGACACATTGTGGCAGTAAGGTGGTGTGTCTAAAAATAGCTTTTCAAATAAACTAATAAAAAATTAAGAATTAAAAATAATCTACTTGGCGTTGAAGTAGGGCTTGATAACACAACCTTCTGCTTGTAAGGCAAACGTTCTACCGTCTGAGCTAATGTTGCTTATGCGTGATGGCTTGATGGCTGGCTGATGTTTTTCGTTTCTGTTCAAATAAAAAAGATAAAGAAAAAACAAATACGCACACAGCAAATAAAAAAAACACGGAAAAGAAAAAAATAGAAAAGAAAACAAAATTAACACACACACAAATATGGTGGATGTGCCTTGAATATGCCCCCGATTGACCAGTCATGGGATAGGTCCCTTAATGGCAGTTGGCTTGTTTTTTGAGTTGGCCATAATTAAATTAAAAAATCAATTAAAAATTAGAAAATTACCTCAAAACCTCTAATAATATAAATAAAATTTTTAAAAATTCCCCTTAAGTTAAATGAAATACCAATTGTTAAAACAGCTCTAACATTAAAAAAAAGTTGAAAATACAAAACTTAAAATTTCTTAGCAAAACATTATAGAAATTTAAAATAAGAGCTAAAATAAGCAAATCGTGAAGAAATAAAGTTAAAAATAAATAAAAGAGTAAAATAAATAAAAAATATTTTTAAAAATATGCCGCGAATTTTGTTTTTTATTTCGGTATCGGTCAAGGTTTTTTAAAAGCAACCAGTGTTGTCAACTCCTGAAGGCAGGAAAGCACCGTGAGCATTATGAAAACGGGTAAAAAGGGTAAAAATGTACCAAAAATGGGGTAAAAAAGCACGATATTAATTTTTTGAAAAATTTAAATCAAGAATTTAAAAACACATTTTAACTTTGAAAAATCGTGTAAAAAAGGTTCAGAAAATTACCTAAAAAGGGGTAAAAAAGCACCAAACTAATATTTCAATATTTTGAAGTTTAAATGTAACGAAGTTGCTATTTAAAATTGTACTACAAATATTGTGCAAAAATGTAGACAGAAAATTCAAAAAAATGTAAAAAAACGAGAGCAAATACCAAAAATATAAACTGTAAAAAAGCAATAAAAGCACTGTCAAAAATCTGAAAAAGTACCGTAAATACCCGCTTTTTTTAAACGGGTATTTGTAAAAAATCACCGGGTACTGGAAGGAAAAAAGCACCAAGAAATTCCCGAAAAGCACTGAAATGGCAACACTGAAAGCAACAGTCAAAATAACGGATCAGAAAATACTTAGAAAATTAATTAATTTTCTTTTGTTCATATTTGTACTAATTTAGGAATATGCCTTTGGTTGACCGGTCACGGGATAGGTCCTTGGAGGGCAATTGGCTCCTCATTCCCCGTAGGGGCGCTCTACTGCTGAGCTATTCTTTGATATGAAAATTGACTGGCATAAAAACACCACTTTGTTACTGCGAGATATTGTTCCTTATTCTCTTCAATAAAAGGGCTTCTTAAACAAGTGTAAACGGCGCACTCCAATTCAATATTGTTTTATGTACTATTTTTACAGGTGAATAAAAAGAAATTTCTCACCATTTTTTTTATATATACCTATTTTTAAAAATTTAAAAATTAAAAAAATATTGAATTTAAACAAACTAATTATAAATATTAAAAAAAATTAATAGAATAAAAAAAATAATAATAAAAATAAAAAAAATAAAAAGATATTGGTCCCACCGGGAATCGAACCCGGGACCCTCTGTGTGGAAATGCAAAATGATACCAAAATCACTTCTTACGATCACTTTTAGAGCAATTACTCTTTAGGAGCAATGCTTAAGTGAGTTTTTGGATGTTGTTCAGAAGTAATTCTAAAAAAGCTGTAAAAATATACTAACGGATACTTTGGAAGCAATGAAAGAAGTGATTTTTTGAAGTTGTTCAGAATAACTTCTAAAAAAGCAGTAAAAATGCACTAACGGATAGTGGTGAGGCAGTGAAAGAAGTAGTTTGTTGGGTATTACTTCAATTTTTTTTGCTGGGTTATTATTATTATTTTTCTTTTTTGAATATTGGCCATTTTTGGCTAAAGCCAAAAATGTTGAGGCAAATATTCTAACAGAATATCTTAACCGATTTTGAAAAAAGTTTAGATCTGTCTTATCTATGGTGGCCAAAAGTTTTTGCATTTTTTTGAGACAATTTGCGTTTCAACTGTATACAATTTTAGCCAATTTTTAATTCCTTTCTTATTAACAAGATCATGATTAAATCCACTTTGATATTTTGTTTTAAATCACCAAAGTTTGAGTACTCGTACTTACCACTTTTTAATTATTTTTGTTTGTTGACTTTCCTTTTGATGACTGGTATAGTTGTAAGAAGAAATTAAATAGGCTGTATTTTAATTCAATTTTTTACGTTTTGAGAAAAAATTATAAAAAGAAAATGCCTTTGCTAGAAAATATGCATTTTGTTTGAATATAGATTAAACAAAAAAAAATCGTATCCTTTTTATAAATTTGATTACTTTATGGTGTTTTTTTTTTTTTGCAAACGCCTGCAGATCTGTAATGACAAGAAAGAAACATACACATAAGAAAATTGTTAATTAAGCATATTTAAAAATCACTTTATTTATATTAAAAACTTTAAATGCAAAAACCAGTCTTGAATGCCTTTTTTAAATGAAATCACTTTTCTGCTTATACAAATTGACCTCTTTTGTGTTGTATTGTATGGGTGAGTGTGTGTGTGTGTATCATGTACGAGTAAATCAGTGTGTTTGGGTAAGAGTTTGGTTTTGCTGCTTATGGTCTTAAAACAAGTGGGTCAATTGTTATATTACCACGTAAATCGTTGAAACATGACATATAACAACGCCATGCAAGGATATTTCCAAAGGAGTGAAAATTCAAGAAAGTTAAGTTTGGAGGGCGTCAAGAGTACAAAATTGAGAAAAAAAAGTATAATGAAATATTTTTTGCTGACGTTTTCATTGCTTAAAGGCAATAAATTGTTAAAAATAAAATTGCAATAAATGCAGAAATATGTAAATGCATATTTTACTTATAATTTTATAGTTACTGGGAAAATTGTGAATTGTGGCTGTAGTAATGTTGCTAAAAATTGAGTTTGCACAGCAGATATATAAATTAGCAGAACATTGTTCTTAATATGTATTGTTTTATATGTGTATATGTAAGACCAATTGTAAAAGTAACTGTAGATATGTAATTATTGAACATTTAATAAATGAAAAAAATTTAATTGATTATTGATCTGCATAAAAATTTAAAGTTGTTTTATGTTAAAACAAAGTAATTTTAGCAGAGTGGGTGAGGTCATGGAAAAAACCTGTGTAGGAAAAGAAATTGCCTCAAACACATAAAATTTACAATTATTACACGAAATTGCCAACCGAATTTCTAAGCCTATTTTGGTTGCTACAACCAATAAATTCGGTTGGTGAAACCATATTGGAATGTAATTCGTAAATATTTTGGTTATTGCAACTAAAATTCAGTTGTATAAACCAAATTTTTTTGTGATAACCAATATTCACTTGTACCAACCAATTTTAGTAGATGCAACTGAATTTCAGTTGGAAAATGGCATATTTTTTTCTGTGTGTACACAGAAGTTCAATCTAGGCGATAAGAAACAATTTTTCATAAATGCAACTTTTTTTAAAGAGAAATTAAAACCCTGCCGATTAAAAATGATTTGATTATAATAGTATGTTACAGGTATGGGCACATAAATGGCTTGAAGGGCCAAATTTGGGATTTCACAAATTTACGGAGGGCCGCACCATTACCCGACAAATATAAATTTTTTGTACAGCCTTCTGTTAAAATCTTTTTTTAAGTATTTTGGTTTCCTAAGACCGGATCTAAAGTCTAAAAAGGTCCATTGAATAGCCTTGTAGTTGTAAGTCTTTCTTTTTTTATCCTCTTATCCAGGCAAATACTTTAACATATCGTCGCTGCGCCTAGGAAAATAGTTATTTGTCAAAAAACTTTTTTGTAAGGAGACCTAGAAAACAGCTTTATTTCAGTTTTTCGGGAAACTTTTTATAAATTATTTTTTTCCACATACATATAAAAACAAAACCCCAAACTTTCCATTTATAAAAGTATAACTCCAAAAAAAAAACATAGCCAACACACGAAATAAAGACCTACTTTAGGTGCCCCACAAATAATTTTTGAAAATAAATAACTAATATCTAAGGCGCAGCCACAATATGAGTCAATATTGCGGAGAAGTATATCAAATCTTTTATAATTTTGATCCAAATAAAAATATAGGCACAGACTAAATAAATGTTTGTAAAATATTTGTCCTCCCTAATACGAATCTGTAGTCAAAAAACTTTGACGTATTATTCTTCGAAAATATAGTTTTCGTTATTTCGAAAAAAACTGGTTTAAAAAATTCACCAATTTTTCAAATATTTTTAAATTTATTAATGCATTTCGATCCCTTGTTTTATTTATTGAAATGTGTAACATGAATTACGTTACGAAAGGAATTTTGATACAAAATGTGGAAAAAAAGAAATTTAAAACTCATAGGTCTATAACATTTTCTTATAACAAATATTAAACCTCTCGGACTCTGATTGCATTAAAATAATTCTTAAATATTAAAAATTCAATCACAAGACCAGCCAGAAAATTTGGATATTTTTATGAGGGTTCTTGTTTATTGTAGTAAGTCAAAAATTATTCAAACAAAGCAAATATTTTTTTAAATATAAGTCTCAGTGAAATGAATCACAAAAGGAGGCAAATTTTTAAATTCAAAGATGATTAAGAAACGACTTAGAAATGTATATAAATTTAAATATTTTGTGAATAATTAAAAAATTACTCAAAAAAAGATTAATTTTTTAGCCCAAAGATTTTTTTAAAATATTTGTTTGAGTCACTTTTGAATCAAAAAGAAGGCTCTTATTGATGCACCGCTTTCATACACGTGGACTTTAGTAATATCCCTACGCGAAATTTTAACAAACTGTCGCCGAACTCGCCCCTTTATATGAAATAGACTGGTCACTTTTACATGGCGTTGTCATAGGAGGTGGAAATTGACCCCTTGTGACATGTCACAAGACAAATCCTAGGACAGGTTACTAAACTCTCATAAAAAACAAAGTTCAGGGACCTGTCCTGGGATTTGTCTTGTGACATGTCATAAGGGGTCAATTTCCACCTCCTATGACAACGCCATGTAAAAGTGACCAGTCTATTTCATATAAAGGGGCCAGTTCGGTGACAGTTTGTAAGTAGTTGTCCATATTCGCTGCATGAAAAGACGCACAAAATATGTGCACCCGCTTACCCGCTGCATTACAGAAGTATATAAAATAAGTAGTTACCAAAATAAGTAGTTATTCGTGTGCTTATACGCAGTTAAAAAAATAAGTGGTTACAAGCTGTTAAATAATACGACTTACTTATATACTTACTAGTGGTTAAAAAATAAGTGGTTACCAAATTCACATTATCTTTATAAATAAATAAGTAATCGCGCGTAAGCCAGACTGATTATAAAAACGGCTTCGCCTAACAAAAATAACTAGTATTGACGCCGAATTATAAGTAGTAAAAAATTTTAGTTTCATTATATAACCACTTAATTGGTAATGAAAGATTTTGATGGGTAACTATTTACTTATAAAAAACGACAATCCGTACTTACATGAATTTTATTTTATTTTTGTAAACAAATAAAGGGTTGTTCAACAGGGACGCTACAAAAGTAGAAAGACAGGGACAGCAAACGACGCCATATTTCTTGCCGCTCTTTTGACATTTCTCTTCAGTAAGGTTTGCCATTTCATGATGGAAAGATATACGAGCCAACAACGAGTCGAAATTATTAAAATTTACTACCGAAATTCGGAGTCAGTGGCCTCAACGTTAAGAGCCCTACGTCCAATTTATGGTCGTCATAATCGTCCTAGCAGATCAACAATTGAGCGTGGGGCCACGTCAAATCTATGGTTTATGCCAACAAGCCAGCGACGATTGATGAACTTCGTACGAATATCGAACGTGAAATTGCAGGAGTATCGGCCGATTAATGCTTGAAAACCGTCGAAAATTGGGTTCAGCGTCTGGACTTCTGCAAGCGTGCCCGTGGTTGCCATGCAAAAGAGATCGATTTCCATACATAATGGCATCGAACGTACTTTCACAGGAATAAAGAATTTCATTGATATCCAAAACCGTTTTTGTTTTATTTAAACTTTTTTACTTTTGTAGCGCTCTTATTGAAAAACCCTTTAAAACTTAAACATTGTGGGTCACTTTTGTACAAAAGCTGTTTTCGTACAAAGTGTTCGCCGGAACACGAAATGGAGCAAGTATCTTATATGCCCTGCTCTACCTTTACTAACAAATGCATAATTCATTTATTAGCTTTTGTTGATTTAATATTTTATGAAATAAAAAACTTTTAAATTCCAAATATTTTTATGACAAATATTTTTGTTTACATTTGAAAGAGAAAAGCCAAGAATTTTTAAAACTTGGTAGCATTTTTATAACTACTTAATTTTTAACAATTTTTAATAAGCTATTTTTCTACCTACTTAACAATTTTATAAATGTTTAAATTTGTATGGAATATTTATACAAAATTCGAAAAAAAAACAAACCATTTATTCAAAAATTGAATATCATCCCAGTATAGTTTTACAGCTTTTTTAGAATTACTTCTGAACAACATCCAAAAAATCACTTAAGTATTGCTTCCAAAGAGTAATTGCTCTAAAAGTGATCGTAAAAAGTGATTTTGGTATTATTTGGCATTTCCAAATGGAGGGTCCTAGGTTCGATTCCCGGCGGGACCAATATTTTGTTATTTTTTAAAATTTTTTTTTTTATTCTATTAATTTTTTTTTATATCTATAATTAATTTGTTTAAATTCAAAATTTTTTAATTCTTAAATTTTTAAAAATATGTATATATAAAAAAATGGTGAGAAATTGCTTTTTATGCACCTGTAAAAATAGTACTGAAAACAATATTGAATTGGAGTGCAACTTTTACACTTGTTTAATAAGTACTTTTATTGAAGAGAATAAGGAACAATATCTCGCGGTAACAAAGTGGTGTTTTTATGCCAGTCAGCATTCATATCAAAGAATAGCTCAGTGGTAAAGCGTTCGTGGTAAAGTTCGATACCCGGTAGCGGCAATAAAAAAACTTTTGTAAAATAAAAAAAATATAATTTTTTTTTATGAAGAATTTTTTTCTTTAACTTTTAATTTGTGAAAAAGAGTTTATTTTGCACTCGTTCAAAAAGTACTGAAAAAATGTCTTCCGTAAACTAAAAGAAGGCAGAGTTGTTGGTGCTGTTGTATTTTTGTTGTATTTTATTGCTTCTAACTGTTGCATCGCGAACAAAACTCATGTCATATACCCGCAATAAACGAAGTGCTACTTTTTACAGCATTTTTGGAAGCAGCTTCTTGCATTGTGGGTATATGACATGATTTTTGTTCGCGATGTAACAGTTAGAAGCAATAAATTACAACAAAAATACAACAAAATCACAAGCTCTGCCTTTTTTATTGCATTTTTGGAAGGGAGAGAAAAGATAAGTGCTAAAAAAACGTGCTTCTAGTACTGCAGTGCTTCTAAAATCATGTCGATTTTTTATGGGTGGCGAATTGCTGAAAAATGTTGGTTCATACAAATTCAAACCCTAAACCTTGCAGATGTTCAAACTCATTTTAAACATTTTGTGTTATGGTGTATTTAGATTGAGCAAAAACTAGTTTTTTCTTGTTTTTTACCAGGCATGTCACAGGTTTTTTTTCGGAGTTGATTTGATTTCGCAATTTTTTTCATAAAATAATGCAAAACAATTTTTTTCCTTCTGAATTTGCAGTTTAGTGTGCTACGGATAATTTTGTATTGATAATAAAACGTTTTGGTAAGTATCGAGTATGCTACAGGCTTTATAGTGGTACTTAAAACGTAAAAAACTTCTCGAGAAAACGGAAAACGAAAAAAAATTGTTTTGAAACCAAAGTGAAACTGATATATAGAGCAGCTTAAACTCATAAAAGCTTTTTAATAGCGCTTCGTATGTATTTCCTAAAGTGTCTTTAACTATTTCACTTAAAAAAAATTACATTTAAAACGCATTATGTTGGTAAATTCAATGATCAAAATGTGAAATTTTTATTGGCGATCTTTTTTTTTTTAACTATAAATGGCAACTTATAGCAAAATTTAGCAGTTGGAATACAAAACTACCATATAAAGTTCTTTTTTAACATTTTAGAATTTCCGAAAACGCAAAAAACCTGAAGAAGCAAAAGTAACACGTTACGAAATTTTATTCCGAAATCATATTAATTTGATACGAAATGTGTGTTCAAACTTTAAATATGCTCACAAACAAAAATCTTTTCAAGTGAAATTACTAAAAACAGCATTCTTAACGTATAATTAACTAGCCGGCGCAGCCCGCTACGTTGTTAGCAGCCCCCCCCGACAATTTTTTTTAAATTCGCTTTTTATTTAAAGTACAGTTTTTATAATAAAAGCCTTCACCCAGCCCCCACAAATAAATAATTCTGCACAACAATGGATTTAAAATAAATAAATATTTGATCACTTTTTCTCATGAAAGTGGATTGTTAGTAATGAATCCATAATAAATTGCAATATACGTGTGTATGTTAAGATAATTTGGTAAAGTGCGAACTTAGGTAGATAGACCCGTAAGTAGTTTTGTTCATTTGTATTTTGAATGAAAATAAATAACGTAAAGCAGGGTTGGAAAGCATTTTATAATATTAAAAATAGCGGGCAAAGCCCGCTACGTTGATAGCGTGTCTTAAAGTTTTTTTTTTAATTCCAGTTTATGTAAAGGTAGACCTGGCAATTCAAGTAAATTCACAAATTCAGTTGGAAAATTTACTGCGTCGGTTTCTTCCACCGGTGCTTCGTTACATGAAGTTTAAATATCGGAATATATAAGTTCCATTACTTTTCTAAGGTTTTTTTCTCTTTTAGAAAATTTGTTTAACTTTTTCGAGAGTATGTTTCAATGCTACATAAGTTTCATATTCCGTCGATAGTGTTTGAACAGGTAATTCCCTCTTCCAATCCATTTGCATTGTCTATAATTTCAATTCCACTCGTTCAACGTTTATATCCATTTCATTCCACTTGTGTAATGTTTTAATTCCACTCGTTTCCTATTTAGTTTATTAATTTTAGTGTTTCATATACACTTGTTCTTTAAGTTTTAGGTTTCTAGCTAAAGACGCAGACGTTAAGGGGGGGGCAATTTTCCCCTTTTGAACCACCATTTTTACCACGTTCCTGTCCAAAGTCCTAGAAATGCCTTGTCGATAAGTTAGCCCATACTCCAAGGAAAACATATTATATATTACAGGTTTCTAGCCGAAGGGTTCGGTTAGGGCATCAAGGGGGAGAATTATTCCGTTTTTACCCCTCCCGGTAGGAATTTCCAAAAATTCCGTCTTAGAGGACGTCTGCGTTGGAGGAGGAACCTACTACATACATAATTTTAGGTCTCTATATCCAGCAGTTTGGCCAGGCCGTCAAGGGGGAAGTTTTTTCCCTTTTTACCCCTCCCGGTATGAATTTCCAAAAATACCATCTTAGGGGACGTCAACGGTGGAGATGGAACCCAAATACCGAATTTAAACTCCCTTGTTCCAGCAGTTTGGCCAGGCCGTAAAGGGGGAGACTTTTCCTGTTTTTGACCCTACCTGTAGAAATTTCCAAATATCTCATCTTAGCGGATGTCTACAATAGAGGAGGAACTTTAATACCAAATTTCAACTTCCTACCTCCAGCGGTTTGGGCAGTCCTTTAAGCGGCACTTTTCGCTTCATTAATACCCATTTTTGCAGTGTCCCTGTCCAAAAAGCACCTTCCCGGTAAGTGAGCCCATACTCTAAGTAACATATGTTTTACATTTCAGGTTTCTAACCAACTTTTACTATTTGTGCCCCTCTCGGTAGGAATTTCCGAAAATCCATCGACAGGGAATTTCAGCTTCCTAGTTCCAGCAGTTTGAGCAGGCTGTCAAGGGGGACACTTTTTCTTTTTTTGTCCCTCCCGGTTTGAATTAGGCTGGAAGAGGAACCTAAGTACTGAATTTCAGCTTCCTATATCCAGCAGTTTGGACAGGTCGTTAAGTGGCAACTTTCCCTTTTTGAGCCCCCATTTTATAACGACCCTGTCCAAAATTCAAAAAAGTATCTTTCTAATAAGTTAGCCCTTACTCCAGGGACCCACATTTTAATCTTCAGGTTTCTAGCCGAAGGGGTTTTTACAGGCCCCCAAGGTGAGGCTTTTCTTCTTTTTGCCCCTCCCTTTAGGAATTTACAAAAATTCCATCTTCGCGGCTATATGCGATGGATGAGGAACATTCATACCAAATTTCAACTGCATTGCCTAAGCGGTTTGGGCAGGCCGTTAGTGGGGACATTTTTCCCTTTCAACCACCATTTTTACTATGTTCCTGTTCCAAAATAGAAAAATTACGTTGCCGGTGAGTTAGTGCTACTCCAAGGAATACATATTTAAAATTTTAGGTTGGCCAAAAGGTATTGGGCAAGCCGTCAGGAGGAGACTTTTACCTTATTTCCCCTCCCGATAGGAATTTCAAAAATTCCGTCTAAGCGGACGCCTACACAGAAGGAGGAACTCACATACCGAGTTTCCTTTTGGGATATCCTGTAGGGAATTCCAAAAATACAAACTTAGTCGATGTCTACTACAGTGGAGGAACCTTTATACCAAATTTCAACTTCCTACCTCCAGTGGTTTGGGCAGGCACTTTTCCAATTTGTGAGACTGTTTATGGGGAGACTTTTCCCCTTTTTGCCCGTTCCGGTAGGAATTTCCAAAAATCCCGTCTTAGCGCACGTCTATGCCGAATATCAAGAAACCTTGTTTTAGTGGAGATATCCGTGGGGGGAGGAAAAAAAGTAGTTTTTTTGAAATTATATATTATTTTAAATGGTACTTTTTGGAAAAACGAAATTTTTTGGAAAAAGATACTTTGTTTTTACAAAGTACTTTATTAGTACTTTTTTTGGAAAAGGTATTTTTTTTTAAAAGGTGTTTTTTTGGAAAAATGTATGTTTTTTGGAAAAAGGTACTTTTTTGGAAAAGGTACTTTTTTTGGAAAAGGTACTTCTTTTGGAAAAGGAAAATTTTTTTAGAAAAAGGTTCTTTTTTTTGGGAAAAGGTACTTTTTTTTGGAAAAGGCACTTTTTTTTGGAAAAGGTACTTTTTTTGAAAAAGGTATTTTTTTGGAAAAATGTATGTTTTTGGGAAAAGGTACTTTTTTTTTGGAAAAGGTACATTTTTTTAGAAAAAGGTACATTTTTTGGAAAAAGGTACTTTTTTTAAAAAAGGTACTTTTTTTAAAAAAGGTACTTTTTTTAAAAAAGGTACTTTTTTTTGGAAAAAGGTACTTTTTTTGGAAAAAGGTACTTTTTTCGGAAAAAGGAATTTTTTTTGGAAAAAGGTACTTTTTTTGGAAAAAGGTACTTTTTTTGGAAAAAGGTACTTTTTTTGGAAAAGGGTACTTTTTTTGGAAAAAGGTACTTTTTTTTGGAAAAAGGTGCTTTTTTTGGAAAAAGGTACTTTTTTTGGAAAAAGGTACTTTTTTTGGGAAAAAGGTACTTTTTTTGGGAAAAGGTACTTTTTTTTGGAAAAAGGTACTTTTTTCGAAAAAGGTACTTTTTTTGTCCCCTTTTTGCCCCTCCCGATAAGAATTTCCAAAAATGCCGTCTCAACGGACGTCTACACCGGTCGAGGAACCTACATACCAAATTTCAACTTCATAGCTCCAGCAGTTTGAGCAGGCCGTCAAGGGGGAGACTTTTTCCCCTTTTTGTCCGTCCCTGTAAAAATTTTCAAAACTCCCGTCTTGGTGGATGTCTACGATAGTGGAGGAACCTTTATAAAAAATTTCAACTTCCTACCTCCAGCGGTTTGGGCAGACCGTCAAGGGGGGCCTTTTTCCCCTTTTTAACCCCCATTTTTACAACGTCCCTGTCCAAAATTCTAGAAAGTACTTTCCAGAAAAGTTAGCCCCTACTCCAAGGAACACATATCTTAAATTTCAGCTTTCTAGCCAAAGGGGTTTTGGCAGGCCGTCAAGGGGGACACTTTCCCCCTTTTTGCCCGTTCCGGTAGGAATTTCCAAAAATCCCGTCTTAGCGGACGTCTACCCCGAAAGAGGAACCTACATACCAAATTTCAACTTCCTAGCTTCAGCGGTTTGGGCTGGGCGATGTTGAGTCAGTCAGTCAGTCAGTCAATCAGTCAATCAGTCAGTCAGTCACGTTATTCTTTTATATATAGAGATTATGTTTATCTATTACCCAGTGTAGAAACGGTAATGACCAGAGAAGACAGAAAAAAGCAAATTTCGATATGTTTAAAGCAAAAAAATGTTGCAAAAAAGCAAAAAAAAGCAAAAGACAAAAAACTTGCAAAAACAACAGTTTTCAAAAAAAAAAATTCAAAGTTAAGAGAAAAAATATTTTTTGTGAGCAAAAAAAGAATTTTTGGGCAAAAAGTTTTAAAAAAAGCAATTCAAAGCTCAAAAATCTGAAGAAAAAGCTATTTTAAAGCTAAAAAACGAAAATCCAAGAAAGCAAAAACAAGCAAATATGAGTAAAACAAGCAATAAAAAGCATAAAAAGCAAAAACAGCAATTTTGTCTTCTCTGGTAATGATATATCATTATTTTTTGGACTACCGGTAATGACACCCATTTACCTTCTGCATTATTTTAAAACATACAGTAATGAGTTGCAGATAATGACATTATTTCAAATATAAAGTAATTTTCTAAATTTTTTTGAAAATTTTTTTAAATCTATTTTTAGACTCAATAATTTTTCAACACCGATAAGGATATATGCAACCACATATTTTTTGATTTTTTGTAAGCTGATCAATTATGTTTTTATCTATCAAACATTACATGTCGATATAGCTCAGATGGTAGAGCTATTGACTGGCAAGCTGGAGTCCCAGGTTCGATTCCCGTACCAGAAAATTTTATTAAAAAGATTTTTACAATAAAAAATTATTTTTTTTATATAATTCATTTTTTTGAAAATCTATTTTTAGATTCATTATTTTTGTTAGTACTGGTAAGCATATAGGTAATGACATATTTTTAGATTTTTCGTATGCTGGTGTGCAACCATAACTCATTATTTTTCGCGACATCGCACTGTGGCCCAGGATCCCGGTTTTTTGGCCAAAAGTACAATTCAGGTAAAGGGAAAATATGTTTGCATATTCAAAATCTAGGATTGTTGAATGTATTGTGAGTGAAATATTGTATCATTGTGGTTACTCGTTGTTAGTTGGCGAGAGTTCAAAGTCAAAGTTTTTTAATTTTGTGAAATTTCTTATTTTATAATGATATAATAAAAAAATCATAAATAAACAATAATTTGTTCCACAAACAAGCTCAAATTATAAAACTGAAACTAGTTCTCAAAAAAAAAATAGAAACCTGTTAAGTATATTTACGAAAAAAGTAACAAAATTATTAATTTTACCTCAAAAATGTGGGTTTTTTTGAAAATCCTAAATTTTCAAAAAAAAAAGCTACAAAATGTTCCAAGAGATATTTGAAAAACTTGAATGCCAATGTGTTCCATAAGATGTCTTCTACTTAGGTTCTTGCGACCGTTTGCGACCGTTCATAAACTTTCGAGAGTTTGCCCTTTAACTGAAAAAGTACCTTCAGAATAGCACTAAAAATTACCTCAAATGAAGGCTCTGGTTTCGTAACACAGACTAGCCCCCTAAATTCCAGGTTTGTGGTACATTTGAGTGCCAATTCTGAATAAGTACGAAATTAACATTTAAACATATTTTAAGTTTTGTCTTATTTCTGGCACTGAAGTTAAATTTTCAACTTTGATGTCTTCAGAGTAGGGAATGCATCCCGGGATTTCCCGTCCCGGGATTCCCGGGAAATTAAGCATTTTTCAGTTCCCGCATTCCCGGGAATTTGGACCGGGAATCCCGGGATTTCAGAAAAGGCAGTTTAAAATAATAAAGTTAATTATTTAAAATTTTCTTATGCAAATTTTCCAACCTTTTGAAAATAGGTAAAATTTTACATTAGGCTTGTTTGTTTACTTACTACAATTTGCTACTTTTACCATAACTGGAAAAATTCAAAAAGTATTCAAAACAACGATTGAGAAAAAGTAGTAAGATTTTCGACTAAACGAACACACTGGTAAATTTGTGTACTTCATCGAACTTTTAAGTTCCTTTTAGTGCCTCTTAAAACCACGCAAATAATGTTAGTATAAAAAAATTTTAATCGCACTTATTTTGTACAGAATTAGAAATTAATTGGTCCATTGATTTAAAAAAGAAAAATTTAAGTAAGGTAAAATTGATTCCCATAGTTTGTTAAAAATTGTCCAATCTTCTAAAATTATTTTCTATATTAATTTTTTATTTTTTTGACAAACATAGTTTTTTAGTCTAAAAATTAGTTTTAGCTTATTAAATTTTTAAAAATATATAATTAGACTTATATAATTTCTAATATAAAATTATTTCTTTCCCCACTACGAAAATTCCAAGAAAAACCACCTGAGCTTTTTCACGATCATTTTGAGACATTTTATTTATAAAAATTTTTAAATTATTATAAAATATTTTCTAATTTATTTCCCTTGCGGGATCCCGGGAATTCAAGATAAATTTCCCGCTTTCCCGGGAATTCAAAAAGTGCGGGAGTTTGCATTCCCTACTTCAGAGACTTATAGTAGAATTTCATGTTAAATATTTTTGCGGAACATTTTAATCCTCTAACTCTTCAACTTATGGGTCTTTTTGACACTTTTATTCAGATTTAGAGGGTTAAAATGTTCCACAAAAATGTCCCCCGTAGTGTTCTACATAAGTTCGCTGAACATATCCTATACCTAAAATGGAAGATTCGCGTCGTTTCCTATGCCGATTCACAATAAACATTTTCAAAAGAGGGGAAATTTTAACCCCCCAAAAACATAGGGCCAGACGAAAACTTTTAAAACGCCGATACACTTATATTTTTCTTTGGTCCCTCTGCCAGAATTAGTTATTATCAGAACCTTGCTTTTTTTTTTGTACAGTTTAATTTATTTTCCAGCACATGACAATTTTAAATATATGGCCGCCATATTGTATCCACCATGTTGAATTTTTAAAATTTGATTTCAGATTAGTAATCTGCTACCCAAAAACTTCCCCTGGTGGAAATTTGAAGTAAATCAGGCGACATAAGAATTCTAATGAAAAAATTGTTTGTCGCCAAATTGGATCCGCCATTTTGAATTTCAAAATTTTAATTTCAGATTTTTAATCAGCGGATCCTAGACCTATATAATTGATTATTTTAAGTCCAATATAATAAAAACTAAAAATTAATGGTCTCCATCTTGGATCCGCCATTTTGAATTTTATATTTTTTATTTCAGATTCGTGATCAGCAACACCCAAACCCCCCTTTGTGATATCCCTTAGTCTCATATACTCAATATTCTAGTTTTGGCCAAAATTTAATGATGCTGGCCCACTGTGCATCGCCATACAAAGGTAATAAGAAATGTAATAACAAAAGTAACTAGTTACCATTACCAGGTATATAGTTACATAACCACATATCTGGTAATGCTTTTCTACACTGGGTACATTTGTTCTAAATATGAAAAAATACCATTTACTTCTGGAGAAGCAATTTGCGTCTTCAATATCACTTTCAAGTGAAATTGAAGTCTGTGATCTGTATATTAGACCGTACCACCTTACAGACAAAAAAAAAATTGAGTCGTACACCTTCAAATATAAAGTATTTTTGTAAGGCCATTCCAAAAAAAAAAATTTTTTTTTTGTTTGCCGAACCTATAGGTCGCCTTTTTTAATTTTTCGTTATAGCTTCGGCGTTCGGCAACCAAACAAATAAAAAAAAAATTCTACTGACTTTATTGAAAAACTTCCTTAGCAAAACTTTAATGATTTTTTGCGATATTTAATTTTCTGACATTAGGGTGGTACATTAGGGTCGTAGCAACTGAGCTCCGGTGGGTAACTACTAGAACGGGATACTTGAGGTCAATGGCCCTTAGAGCAACATATTGGTCTCCTCAGAGAAAAACATCGATGTATCATACTTTAAGATCCGACTGGAAATGCCAAAGATATAACGAAAAATGTAAAATGGCGAGTCGCTGATAAAACGCGAACAATCACGAATTTCAAAAAAAAAATTTTAAACACGTGTTCACTTAAATCAACTATAGATTATGATAATTATGTAAGTTTGACATTTCAATCACAAAAATCTCTGTACAAAAGAATCAAAATTTTGTTTTTTTTTAAAGACTATCTTTGAAAACAGGACATGTCTGGATATGCTTGAAGATGTTATATACCGCGTCCATATGATACCCATATTGTATGTTGTCTTCAGCTAAATTGCAAAATTCTTACAAAAACTAAAAAAATACCTTTTTTAAAAATGGTCCAGCTAGTGAGATCTCATTGCTAGACCCGAAATATTTTGGGAATCATCATAAAACAAACCAAGGTTTATTTTGAGGGGGGCACTTTTTTTACTTTTCTCTGTCCATGTAAGGTGAGTCGCTCTAATAAGTGAGTAGCAAAACTCGTTCGTTACACATTAACTAAATTTTGGGAAGAAGCAAAAAACTTGCTGCGGCTAATTAAATTAACAAAATTAGTTGAATGCCTTTAATTCTTAAATGTTATGCCATTCTTGATTAAAAACTCAACAGCTGAAAAATCGAAAATATTGTCAAAATCGCCTAAGAACTGTCAGAATCAATTGTCATTTCGTTTTTTTAATTTTTGTAACGAACGAGTTTTGCATCTAACGTTTGCCATCTAACGTTTTTTTTCAACTAGTGCTTATTTCGTGAATGGTAACACTTAGCTCATGTCTGATTTGACAGATAATTATTTTTATCCTTCCGCTGAACGAATATGGTTGTGTATACAATGCGTTTTCGCTTCGCTAAGTGGGCCTGCGATCGACTTACAGGAGATGCCGATTTTGCCAAAAAAAATCATCTTTTCAGATGAAGCTCATTTTGATCTTGGCGGGTATGTAAACAAGCAAAATTGTCGCATTTGGGGCACAGAAAACCCGCACGCATACATTGAAAAGCCGGTGCACCCAAAACGAGTCACTGTTTGGTGCGGATTTTGGTCCAGAGGCATAATTGGCCCATTTTTCTTCGAAAATGAGCAAGGAGTGGCCGTTACAGTCAATCGCGATCGTTATCGGGCCATGTTGAACGAATTTTTGTTCACAAAAATTGAAGAGGAGAATATTGGCAACATTTGGTTTCAACAGGATGGCGCTACGTGCCACACAGCCGAAGCTACACTCGATGTTTTGCGCCCTGTTTTTGAAGATCGCGTTATCAGCCGCAGAGCTGATGTCGTTTGGCCACCTCGGAGCTGCGATTTGACACCGTTGGACTATTATTTGTGGGGTGCCGTCAAAGATAAGTGTTACGCCGACAAGCCAGAGACAATTGACGCTTTTAAGACAATATTCGTGAAGCCATTGGTGAAATACAGCTGCACACAATCGATAATGTGCTTAAAAATTGGGCCGACCGTGTAGGCTACTGCATGGCCAGCCGATGCAGTCATATGAATGAAATTATTTTCCATTATTAACGGGAAGGATTGCACTTTCAAATAAAAAAAGAAATTTGAGAAAATATTCAGTAGTTTTTTTTATAGCATTTTCAAAAAAAAAAGTTAATTGGCGGACCCTGTATAATATGTAATAAAAATATGTTGTGTCTTGAAAAATCAAACGTAAATCAATGCTATTGATTAAACTAAATTGAATTGGTATTCTTCATACCCATAAACATACGTACAAGTACTTGCTATAAGTTAAGTAAAAAAAGAAGTAACTCACGTCTTTAGAGTAACTTAAAGACGTGAGTTAAAAAATGTATTCTTCGATAAAACGTCTCTGTTTCTGGATTATTCGAACAGACGTGAAGCACTATGCAACACCGTGGGCATAAATCTTGATTCACACGCTAACTATTCCTATCCATCCATGTCTACCATTTCCCAGTATTGTGGATACAAAATATCACTTTGAAAAGAGAATTTACAAAAATTTGACAGTTCATATTTCCAATACTGGTTAATAGAAGATAGAAGTGGTCAATGTATTAAGTGCCTTTTATGTATACCAAACTTCCTCTATTGAAGAATACATTAAGCATATGTAGTTTGTATTAAAAAATTGTACATCTTCGCTATGATCTGATCAAAAAAGAAATAAAATGACACAGATTTGACATATATTTCACCTTTCGTGAAAAGGCATACATAACGAGGCATGTAGATCTTGGCAATTCCAAAGTTAATTCCATTTGGAAAGTTTAATTTGGAATACATTCTCTGTTGGTTTATAAACAAGGGCTCTTATGGTCGTTCCTTAACAACAGAAAAACCTTATATATCCATATGCTGTATTGAATAAATACAATAGTAAAACAGAAAAACAAACTTGTTACTTCAATGTTTAATGAATGTTGAAGTTCGAATACTACACCAATAGGGTAAAACTTATGGCGTTACAAATTTATAAATATAATCTAGTATTTTAATAATTTCCTTATCAATGACTTTTTATATCTATTTTCTTGTATATGCATTTGCAGGCCATAATAAAATTATTCAAAGTCTTTCTCGACGTGTGAGTTCTCTATATAAATTCCTCCCTATTAGAAATCCTCATTCACTTTTATGTTGTCAATTCCATTTGGTTTTTGTTTCCTTATTTTCTACCTTATTTTACTACTTTTGGATAATAAAATCGGTTGCCAATCCAACTAGTGTTGTCATTTTGCTGTATTTGTAAATAGTCAATGAGTCATTCCTATTTATGGGGTTATTTGCATTAACATTGCAATTCTCAGTAATGCATTTGATTAAGGTATATTCCAATATGCAAAGCGTAATGAAAAAACATCTCTCGAAATAGACTTTCATATTGTCATAAGGATTTATTTGAAAAAAAAACAGCCAAAGAAAAACAAGAAAATAAAAGTGAATGTGGGTATTGGTTAGGTATAATTTGAAAAAAATCCTTTAAATTCTTATGGTGACCAATGCATATGAGGCTTTTCAAGCCAGCTGTCCAACTTACAGTATTCCTTGTCCTATATTATACACTCATAGAAATAAAAAGGTAAAATGAGCAGAATAAGCTACTGAAAATTAGTTAAAAATTACTTTTCAAAAAAAACTGCTGAAATTAGCAGATTTTTTTTACTAAATACTAGTATTATTACAGAATTTTAGTTATATTTGAGTTAACTTTTAGTTAATTGAAAATGGCAAATTATACTGTAAAACCTGCAGAAAACTTTGCTAAGTATCTACAAAATTTTCGTTATTTTAAGTTGATTAGTCTAGTAAAGAAAATTCTGGAATTTTAGTAGAAAAATATCACGAGAAATGGGATTTACTAAATACGTCAATCTGGTAGCTACCAAGTTCTACCACCACGGAAGTAAAACTATAAAAAGGCTGCCACCTTCAGTCAGTCGCGCATTAGCGTTTGTATAGTAAATTGCCTATTAGCCTTGTATAGTGAGTTGCGCACTAATATTTGCATAGTTGTGTGTGTGCTAAATAAATAAGCTCAATATCAAACAAAAGATTGTGTGGTTATTTTGATTGCCAGAGTAAAGAACCCTGCTTATTTAAAGGAAATAAAGCAACGGTTTTAAAAGGTAAAAACGTAACACTGATGAAGCCTGTCCATAAAAAAAAAGAAAAAAAAGGCAAAATTTAGATCTAGTCTGATTTGAAAATTAATGTATTTATAATTTTTAGAGAAAAAAAAAATGTATTCTTCTTCTTAACCTCAAATCTACTAAAGTAACAATATGTTATTGATCAAATGCAGTGATACCCTGACTGTAGAAAAAATATTTTAATTTTTGCTGGGTATTTTGAGATAAATTGCGTTATTCAATATAATTTCGAATTTAGTTCTAAATTTAAAAAACCTAATATTTTTTTTTTTAATTTTCTTAAAAGCTCTATATCCAGCATTTTCCAAATACCATTAAATTGTGATACTAAAAATGAGCGCTAAATTGTCCAATACTTAACCACGCCTACTCAGCACACTTTTCCGAAAAGTTGAAAAAGTTGCTCCAAATCCCAACATCTTTTATTCATATAATATTATAATTATGAAGAAACAATAAATAAACTGTTTTCCCCGAATGTGATATACATACACACAAAAATGACTAGTCTAAATTAAAATTGGAAGTAATGCTTTACAAGCTACTTCTTTCACTGCTTCACAAGTCTCCGCTGGTGTATTTTTACTGCTCTTTTAGAAGTAATTGTGAACAACTTCAAAAAATCACTTCTTTCATTGCTTCCAAAGAATCCGTTAGTTTATTTTTGCAACTTTTTTAGAATTACTACTGAAAAACATCCAAAAAATCACTTAAGCATAATTGCTCTAAAAGTGATCCTAAAAAGTGATTTTGGTATCATATGGTTATTATAAACAGATGATCGCGGAGGGACCAATATTTTTCATGGAGGGACCAATATTTTAATATTTTTTTTTTTAATATTTATAATGTGTTTAAATTCAAAATTTTTTTAATTTTTAAAAATTGCTCTTTATGCGCTGAAAACAGTACTGAATTGCAGTGCACCTTTTGCACTTATTTAAAAAGTTCTTTTATTGAAGAGAATAAAGCACAATATCTCGCAATGACAAAGTGGTGTTTTTATTCCAGTCAACTTTCATACCAAAGAATAGCTCAGCGGTAGAGAGCTAGCAATCATGAGGTCACAAGTTCGATATCCGCTGTCGGCGATAAAAAATCTTTTGTAAAATAAAAAAAAATTATAATTTTTTTGCGAATAATTTTTTTTTTAACTTTTAATTGGTGAAAAAGAGCTTACTTTGCACTAGTTCAAAAAGTATTGAACAATTGTTGAAGTGAAAGTACTCTCTCCTATGACAACTCAATGTTATAATCATTAGTGTTTATGGTAAAAAAGAAGTACACCTAGATCATCAAGTGTAGTGCTTTTTCTACTTCTTCGGCATCTCTTTTTTTTGCTGGGTTATTAAAGATTTGTTTAAAATAAAATTTGTTTTTAAACCAATATTTTATTGAATCAGTTGAAATATTTTAATTGTTTGTTTCTATTAATCGTATACAATTTTAAGTAATTAATAATATCATTTACGTGATAGGTGCAAAATCAATTAATATGTAAACTGGCTTTTAATTTTTTATGTGTAGAATAATAAATACTGTAAGTTTGATATTTATACGATATAATTTTTTTAGCTGGACAGTTGGGTTGGAAAACCACATATCTATGAATACTTTCAATGTAATACCGAATGATTTTGCATATACGAGAGAATAAAAGAACAAAGTATGTGGTTTAGGGTGGATCTATTTAGTTTTGGTATTGGTAAAATTAAATTTAAAATTATGACTTTTTTTTTTGAAAATTTAAATATTGTATAACTTTCGAAAAAAAAAATTTGTAATTTTTTTCCTTTTGCAAAACTTCTTTATATGATGAAAGAAAAGTTCTGACCAAAATTCATCCACATCGAAAGGGTCGATTCCAACCATTGGTCGATTTGAGATGGAGTAACCCATATGCATTATTATTGGTGCACAATGATACCAATTTACCTACAGTTGAAAGAAATATGAAAAAAATTAAAAACCTTTTACCCCATCCTTATTTACCCAGCCTTTTTAAAACTTCCTAAAAAGTTATAAAAATTATTTTTAATATAATTTTTTTAATTTCACACATGAATTTCGATCCATCCTAATGTAGAATTGTTTGATTCCAAATAAATTTACAATCAATTATATAGTTACGAATACAGTTTACATTGAAGCTGTGGTTAGTGGGTTGGCTGGTTGCTCATTGTAGGTTTGCGAAGCAAACAGATCCTTTTAAAATGCTTTGATTTTTAACCAGTTCTTATCGTCATTTTAAAATAAAAGTTTTAATCGAGAGGATTATAAACTTTTTATATTTATTTGATCACAATGATACGAGTATATAGAGAAAATGGATTCCTGTCGACAACCGAATTTTTTGTCTATCGAAAAGTTTGATTGACAGAATTTTTCGGTTGCGACAAAAGTAAATCAATGCAGACAATATTAATTTGATTGTAAAAGTAGAATATTGAT
This sequence comes from Leucophora obtusa, assembly GCA_949987735.1. Classification (NCBI taxonomy): domain Eukaryota; kingdom Metazoa; phylum Arthropoda; class Insecta; order Diptera; family Anthomyiidae; genus Leucophora; species Leucophora obtusa. The sequence goes on from OX465296.1 coordinate 161,146,265, forward strand.
TACCACTTCAATAATTCAATAGTCACAACTAAGATGTTCAGTTAATGCACACAACATTCGGGTATTGCCCGTTCTAACTCACATAACTGTTATTTTGTAATTTTAGCTCGTATACATTAAGGCAATGTTTTTGTGTAACCAAGCATAAGTCCGCAGCATAACAATGTTATACAAACTGTCCCAAAAACAACTAATACTTGTACAAAAAGAATGCACAACAAAATTGCATTACGTAGAAAAAACAGTCAGTTTTCTTCATCATACTCAACGAAAGTCCTGCAGTGATTTACTTTGTTATTTTAGGTTGGCTAAAGTCATATTGGTTTTTACATTGCTTAAGGGCACTCACAGTTAGTTTACTGATGAAACAAAAAAAAAACATTTCAATATCATCATTACAATTGAGGAGAAGTTTATAATTACTTTTATATAGAACTGATAGTTGATATAATTACCCACCCAGTCAGAAATCGCCAGTGGTACAAAAAATCAAGCACCGGCATACCACTGGGTAACCACGGTGTTAAAAATAAATGACTGGCAGAACACTCATTTGGGACGCTTTGCCAGCGTTTGAAAAAAGCGTTTTACCAGTATTTGTTTTACAAAAATTTCGGTGGTTTATAAAAAAAACCACTGGCAAAGAATTGGCTTAGAGTGATATGCCAAGGTTTGCAACCAGTGGTTATCCAGTGCTACCTAGCCAATGCTACCAGGCGTATAAAAATCAATTCACTGGTAGACCAATGATTTTATAACAATGCTGACGCTTCGTTAAAAAATGTTTGTAGTCAGAAGGTTCCGAGTTCGAATCCGGTTGCAAGCAAAAATTTTTTTTCGGATTTTTTTTAAATTAAAATTTTTTTTGTTTTATAAAATCAAGACCAACTTTGTTTTTGCCCTCCCAACACTGGCATACTAGTTACAAAAAATTGTTTGCCAGTACTAGCATTTTGGCACAGCCAGTAGTTGTCCAGCTATTATCACTCATTTATGTGTTTAGCCATCAAATATTATATGTCTCGTTAGCTCAGTGGGTAGAGCAATCGTCTGCCAATCTGATGGCCTGGGTTCAAATCACGGCAGGACCAAAAAAAATACATATGAACTTTTTTTAAATTTTATTTTGGAAAATATATTTCCAGACCACCTATTTATTGGTTTTGCCAGCGTTTAAAAATGTTGCTCCTCCAGTGATTTTCCGGGGCTTTTTGAACAGCCGGTCCTTTTGTCTAATGATGTTATCATTTTGGGAATGGAAAAGCACTTTTTGCCAGTACTTGTACCACCTGCTAAAGTGCTTTGCCACCACTTTCCCGTTTGTATTTTTCTGACTGGGCAGTGTAGAAAAAGGTTATTAACACGGCGCTATAGGCAAAACATACTTGAGAAGCGAACTAGAGTAGGTTGTACACTCAAAAAAATAAGTTAGTAGAAAAATTAGTAAAACGCCTTGTATATCAAGTGTACTAGTTTTCAGCAATTTTTTTGCTGAAATTCCGTTTTCACCAAAAATTTTAGTTATATTTTTTTAGCACTAAACTAATTTTGAACTAACGTTTTACTAATTTATTTTGCTACAAAAATTGTGCTGATAACCGCATTCATAACGTGTACGACAACCTGATAGACAAGATGTAGATGTCGCAGCTTGTCTGGATGTAGTACAGACAACGGAAATGATAAAAAAGAAAAACATCTCTACACATATTCTATATTTAAATTTTCAGCAAATAAATTAACTAAAGTAAAATTTCGCTACAAGTTTTTTGAGTTTTTTTCAGTCTACTAATATTCAGCAAAAAGTTTAGTGATTTAACAAGGATTTTTTTCATTTGCAGTCGACTAACTGTTAGCAAAACTTTTGCTGAAGATTACTATTTTTTTGGTAAAAATCAGCTCGCTGATTTTCAGCAAACCTTTTGCTGAAATTACCAACTTTTTTGCAAGCACGCTCCTGACTAAAAATTTGTTGACACAGCAACATTTTTTGCTGACTTTACCGACTTTTTTTTTTAGTGTAGGTCTAGTTGAGTAGATCCATTACGCATCTTCAGAATTTTGAATTAGATATTGCTAAAAACAATGTTTTTAGAAACTCAGACACTAAAAAATGTAAACGTATAACTTAGATTTCGCGTTAAGTACTAGCGGTCGAAACCTTAAAGCAAAGGAACAAAAATGTTATATCGGCCAAGAAGTATGTAATTTTTTGTTGTAAATTTTATGAATTTTTGGGCAATATGGTATTAAGTTTGGTCAACACATCATATTTATTTATGATTTTGTTTTTAACCCAAAAAAAATATGTTTGCTTTTCAAAAAGCACATAATTCTCGTCTCGTTGAATTTTTGTACCTTATGTAATGTCTCGGTTTTTGTGTTCCAATCATTATGCGGACAACTGATGAGTTGCGGTGATGCGCACGAAACAATTGTATATCATGAAAATGGTCAAGCTTTTTGAAACAACGAATAAAATCTAATATGAAAATATCATATTAGAATTTGGACTTGAGGTAGAACAATATCCTAACTAAAAATTATATTAATGAGGGGTATGTAACTAAGGGGTATGGTAAATAATTTAAACAGAAAGTGCTATTAATTTATGATCTAAAATCAAACTGGAACACATTCATTTAAAAATTATATTTTTAAAAATGTTATAATGCCCAAAATGAAGGAACGTTAGACAAATTATTTTAAAATAAAGTAAACACAGAATTTACTCAATTTTATTTTTAAAATCATTTCTTTTTAAAAAAAAAAATCATTGGTAGTAAAAAAAATACTCCATCAGACTGCGATAAACGTGTATTGAAAGCGCTAGGACCTGAACCGGTCCCAACGCGCCGCGTCACGGCAGGTCCCAGGGCATCCAATTATAACAGTTATTTAAGAAAACAACTAACAAAAAGTACTGTAATTTCCTAACAGCTGTTTAAAGCAGTTTACCAAAACAATAATTTTACAGTAATAGTTATTTTTGTTAATTATTTAAAAAATAAAAAATTTTGTTGATTTTTTTAAATTCTTATTTAGTTTATATTTGTTATCATTGATATATTCTTAATTTGTAAAAAAAATCTGAAAATTGCGTAAGCCGATTTCAAATCGATTTGACTAATTTTTAGTTGAAACACCGATTTAAACAAAGATTTTAGTTATCTTCATTTAACACAATACTAAAAATCCTCAGTACTTTTGAGTGTTAATTTTCAAAATTATTTAAAACTAATTTTTAAGAACCCATTCGTTAAATTTTACAAAATTTATTGTTAAAATATAATATTTTCATGTTACTGCTATAACCCGGTAGATGGCGCAACCAATGTATCCGAAGTTTAAAAGATGGCGCTATTTCTTTCCCTCCTGATTTTTAAAATGGCCAATATCTCAAAATTAAGAGAGATAGACCAAAATTTATTAGAAATTCGACTACCCCTAACCGTGTGAAAGGGGTTATCTCTATCCAAAAATGGACCTTGGACCATAGGCAATTTTTAATAAAAATTTTCCACTTCACAAAATGGCCCATATCTCGAAAACTAAGCTAAAAAAACTAAGCAAAACGTACAAAATGTTTGCTCCATACACTTATAAAAAAAAAGTCCGTACAAATAGGTCAAAATTGTGCTGGCGCAAATACATGTACTATATCCTGTTATTTTAGCTGAAGTTTGACCTATTTGTACGGGCTTTTTTAGATAAAATAACAGAAAAATTAGTTCAATTTAATCAGAACGCGTTTAACAGACTTTTGTACTAACTTTTTTTTTATGAGTATAGGAGTGCCCTTATATGCCCTCACATGATATGGACTAGGCCCGGGGAAGATCCCGAGACTCTAAATTTTAATAAATTCTACGACCCAGTATAATTACAGAACTGTAGTTTTACAAATTTTTTACTTAACCCTAGAAGTGCATCGCTATTTTTCTCGCTATTTGTAAAGCACGGTTGATGTTAATCGAATCGACTAACAATGCACTTCTAGGGTTAAATTTAGATTTGTTAAATTTAAGAAAAAAAAAAGTGTTAAAATCAACAAATTTTTTTTAACCCAAAAAACAGGAATACATTTTGTTAAAGTAACAAATTTTTCTGTGCAGCCAACAGACTTATTATTTTGAGTGTAGCCATGATCTTTTCCTATCCTTTACTGGCAACATATGAATTCCACGCCAAAAGAACTGCTAACTTTTTGAGGCTAAGAACTAATCAAGCCAATTTCAGATCCCCTGTTCTGAAGTGAAGCGTATTCCAGTGAGAGTGCTCTGAATCGATCGAAACAAGTAGTAGTCGGACGGGTAGGTCTGGACAGTAGTAGGTCGGGACTATGAGGCAAAACTTCCCAACCACTATTTTCTAAATAGTTTTTAACCAGTCTTACAACATGTGGCCGAGCGTTGTCATGATGGAATATTGCGGCTTTATATCTGGTCGCATATTCCGTGCGTTTTTCTGTCAATGCTCGCTTAAAATGAATGAAAGTTCCGAGCAAAAAAAAATTGCAAGTAATGCTTTACAAGTATCTTTTGAATGCTTCACAAGTATCGATTAGTGTATTTGTACTGCTTTTTTAGAAGTTATTCTGAACAAATTCAAAAAATCACTTCTTTCATTGCTTCCAAAGTATCTGTTAGTATATTTTAACAACGTTTTTAGAATTACTTCTGAACAACTTCCAAAAAACCACTTAAGTATTACTTCTAAAAGTGATCGTAAAAAGTGATTTTGGTATCATTTGGCATTTCCAAACAGAGGGTCCCGGGTTCGATTCCCGGCGGGACCAATATTTTTTTTTTTAATTTTTTTGTATTCCATTAATCTTTTTTATATTCTATTAATTTTTTTTATTCTATTAATTTTTTATACCCTACACCACTATGTGGTCAGGGTATTATAAGTTTGTGCTGATGTTTGTAACACCAAAAAATATTGGTCGTAGACCCACCTTATAGTATACCGATCGGTTCAGAATTTTTTTTTATTTCGATTTAACGATGTCCGTCTGTCCGTCCGTCCGTCCGTCCGTCCGTCTGTCTGTCCATGCAATCTTGTGCGCACTCTACAGGTCGCACCTATTAAGATATTTTGATGAAATTTGGTACGCAGACCTATGTTGGCCCAAGGACGAACAAGTTTGATTTTTTTGAACATCAGTCCATGTTTAGACCTAGTGCCCATATAAGGGTCCCCCCAAAATTATATTTTTTATACGCTGCAGGTCGCAAATATTAAGATATTTTGATGAAATTTGGTACATAGACCTATGTTGGCCCAAGGACGAAGCCTATTGATTTTGGTGAACATCGGTCCATGTTTAGAACTAGTGCCCATATAAGGATCCCCCCAAAATTGGCTTGGTTACAAACTGCAGGTCGCAAATATTAAGATATTTTAATGAAATTTGGTGCGCTGACTCACATTATAGAAAATTTTGACATAAGCCCCATTTTAACCCATTCGAATTTCGGATCCAAACAATACACCAGACTGGTGTAGGGTATTGTATAGTCGGCATGCCCGACTTTAACCTTTTTACTCGTTTTTTATATATTTTTAATTAATTTGTTTAAATTCAATATTTTTTAATTTTAAAATTTTTAGAAATATGTATAGATAAAAAAATGGTGAGAAGTTTCTTTTTATGCACCTGTAAAAATAGTACTGGAAACACTATTGAATTGGAGTGCACTTTTAACACTTATTTAATAAGTACTTTTATTGAAGATAATAAGAAACAATATCTCGCAGTAACAAAGTGGTGTTTTTATGCCAGTCAACTTTCGTATCAAAGAATAGCTCAGCGGTAGAGCGCTAGACTAGCAATCGTGAGGTCGCAAGTTCGATAGCCGGTGGCGGCAATAAAAAAATTTTGTAAAATAAAAAAAAAAAATTTTTTTTGTGAAGAATTTTTTTTAACTTTTAATTGGTGAAAAAGAGCTTCCTTTGCACTCGTTCAGAAAGTACTGAAAAAATGTTGAAGTGGGAGTGCTCCTCTCCTATGACAACTCAATGTTAAAATCATTAATGTTTATGTTAAAAAAGAAGTACATCTAGATCATCAATTGTAGTGCTTTTTCTACTGCTTCGGCATCTCTTTTTTTGCTGGGTTGTATTCGGTACAGGTTTCCTGTGATCGTCTGGCCCAATTTCAATAGCTCATAATATATGGGGCCCTTTTGGTCTCACCAAATACAGACCATTACCTTGGTGCCATGGATATTCGGCTTTGGAGTTGATTTGGCTGCTTGGCCGGGCTTTAGATACGATTTCTTGCACTTCGGGTTGTCGTAATGGCTCGATTTTTTAACGCCAGTAATGATACGATGCAAAAATTACTTCTCTTTATGGCGATAAAGCAGCAACTCTCTCGGCTTCAACTCGTGTGCTACCCAATTTCCTTGCTTTTGAATGAAGCCTGCTGCTTACAAACGTTTTGTAATTTCTGCTTAAGTGAGTCCTAATAAATTTGCAAATTCTTCTTGAGTTTGACAACAATCTTCATCGAGTACTATCTCCAATTCATCATCTCCGAAGTTTTTTGGCTGACCTGTGCAGTCTTTGTCAAAGCATCTCTTGTACGTTGAAACCGATGAATCATATTCAGAATAAGCTTTTCGGTGAGCAGTCGATGTGATTCAGTTGTACATTTTTTTCGAATTGAAGAAGTAAAGCAAAACTTCCCGCAAATGATGCATAATAGTTGGCATAAAATGTGACATTTTTGAAGCAAAAAAAAAACTTTGGTGCTTACACTATTTCGTTCAATGAATAAGTGAGAATAAATGACAGATAAGTTATTAAAGACACAAACCATGTGTAAAAGATACGCCATCTGTTTTTAATCCCGTATTTTTAAGTTAAGCACCCATAACATAATAAAATTTTAAATTAAATTTATATTTCCTTTATATATACAAACTTTTAAAAACACTTTTGAAATTTATCTATTTATAATTTTAGCTGTGTTTTCGACTTAACCATATCCGTTAACTCATAAAAAAATTCAAAGTGCATAAAAACGCGTTTAAGAGGAAAACTAACATATCACTTTTCGTATGCACGTTAACTTTCAACACGGATAATTATCAACGTTGAAAACTCAACGTTTATACATTTTCACATCTAACGTAACTTATTCGTGTTACTTCCTAAAAACTTTTTCTGACATACGTTCGATTATAACGGAAAAATTATAAACTTAACCTGTTTAAAATTTTTTTGTACTACAATCGGTTTAACGTAGATTTGCTTTAAATACTTAACGTTGATAGGAATGAGACAAAATACAGCTTTTATTTAACTGAGTGTTACTTATAGCAGAAATCGAAATTATTTGATTATCGGATTTCTTGATTTCTTGAATATTATCCGAATTGGAAGGAAGAGCATTAGACGGTTATTTTTTTTTATTTGGTAGTCCTTTTTTTAGGAGAAAACTCCAATCGGACTGGCCAGTTTGCGCGATGAAAGTGTACTTTTTTTTCATCTCTAAATTTTTATACGCGATAAAAAACACATTTTTTGCATATGTATGATGTCTTGTTTCACATGTAAGTAATATCAACTTCTGTTCCATGGTGTACTAACTTTATGAGTTTACAACATGAAATTATGAGTACCCTTATCTTTTTTTTGACTTAATGTTGATAAATTTCGTGTTTCTCATTACAATTTCTATTCAGTCATTCATCCATTCATTCATTCCATCAGCATCATATTCATTTACAAAAAAAAAAAAAAAAAGTTTGTATCTTTTGTATAAAGCACTGTTGTTTTGCATCAGCTGTTGTATTTCACAAGTTTAGCGGAAATTTCTCGTCATTATTATCACTTGTTTGCTTATTTGGCAATTTTCCTACTTGTTTTTCTTGTATGTGCTAAATAAGAGCTTTATATATCCTACAATATAGCACATTAATTAAATTTTAAACTTTTCATTAAGATGTTTACTAGGACTTTATACAATTGTAAATAGTGAAGGCTATTTGGTTGCTTTTCGAAATAAGTAAATGCTTGATTATATTCATCTGAAGTTTACATGTCCAGTGATTTTTTTTCAGTGATAGTATTTATTAGTATTACACTGATAGAAAAAGCTCTCTAAAAATTTTAGTTAAAACTAAAAATTAGTGAAAAATTACCTTGCAGGAAAACTGCTGAAATTAGCAGATTATTTTTACTAAATATTAGCACGATAGGAACAGCAAAAATAAAACTATTAAATATACAGAATTTTAGTTATATGTTAGCTAAATTTTAGTTAATAGAAAATAACAACTTAACCTGCTAAAATAAGCAAAAATTTTGCTAACCCAGCCAGCAATTTCGAAATGGTCATAAATGAGATGCCTAAATGAATCATAGAAATGATTATTGTTTTTTTGAAAACACTCTTTTTTGGTAGAAAATATGAACCATCTCAAAATGAGGGTTCATTTTTCGGACTCAAAGAATATTCCAAAATTATTTAAATTTAAGAGGAAAATTTCGAATTTATAAGTTCTTTTTTCTGAGTCATTTCTGAGTACACAGTGGGCTCTTTTGGACGGACCACTTTCATAGGAAAAAGTGGAAAAATGTTTATGTTTTTGGAGCTAATTTCTGAGTCATTAATGATCATTTTTGTTTGCTGGGAAGTTCACAGTACAACACGAAAAAAAATACGGTATTCTGACAATGGATTCTATACTCGTTTGTCGGCGTCTTGACAGATCACATCGGCATTTCATTTAAGGGAGGGGGGTTAAAATTTCCCCCTTTTTCAAATGTTTATTGTGAATCGGCATACGAAACCATGTCAAGCTTACATTTTAGATATAGGATGTGTTCAGCAAACTTATGAAACACACTACGAAGAACATTTTTGTGGAACATTTTCAATTAAAGGGAATTTTTTGGCTCATTTTTAAAAAGGGACAAAGAAGACCCGTAAGTTGAAGAGCTAGAGGGTTAAAATCTTCCACAAAAATATTCCTCGTAGTGTTTTACATAAGTTCGCTAAAAACACCCTATACCTCAAATGGAAGATTCACATGGTTTCCCCCAAAATCCAGGTTTGTTGGACATTTGAGCTCCAATCCGGAAAAATACGAAATTAATCCTTAAACACATTTTAAGTTTTACCTTATTTCTGGCATTCAAGTTAAATTTCAACTTTCTTATCTTCAGAGACTTATAGTATAATTTCATGACAAATATTTACGTGGAACATTTTGATACTCTAACTCTTCAACTTGCGGGGCTTTTTTGTCCGTTTCTAAAAAGGGTTCAAAGAAGTCCCTTTAATTGAAGAGTAAGATGGTTAAAATGTTCCGCAAAAATATTTGTCATGAAATTATACTGTAAGTCTCTGAAGTCATCAAAGTTGAGAATTTAATTTCAATGCCAGAAATAAATCAAAACTTAAAATGTGTTTAAGGTTAAATCTCGTATTTATTCAGAATTGGCGCCAAAATGTCCAACATACCTGGATTTTAGGTGAAATTTTACCCTAAAATTTTTCATATATTTAGTTAGAATATTCTTCCACCTCAAGTCCAAATTCTAATATGATATTGTCATATTAGATTTTTATTTGTTGTTTCAAAAAGGGTTGATCCTTTTCATGATAGACAATACAATTGTTTCGTAGACATCACTCTACTCTTCAGTTGTCCGCAATAAGAAAATGATAACTTTCCTACTCAAACCGAGACATTACATAAGGTACAAAAAACCAACGGGATGAGAATTTTGTACTTTCGTATATGAACTTTCTGATTTGGTAAAACCAGTTATAAATCAACTCCTTTTTGAAAGCAACAATTACATAAAAGTACCCTTTGGGTACTATTTATATGTATGTCTGTTGTCAATACATTTTGTAAAAACAACTAATTTTAAACTCAAAACAAAATAAATATTTGAATGAGATTTTAGCCGTGGTGTGCTTATTTTCAACAATTATTTTAATTTTTGCATTAAAAAATACAAAAATTGTTTTTTCGGACTTTCTATATTTTCATATATTTAGTTAGAATATTCTTCCACCTCAAGTCCAAATTCTAATATGATATTGTCATATTAGATTTTTATTTGTTGTTTCAAAAATGCATTTTTTTTCATCTTAAGGTCCCTAAATGGCGATAAAAAGTTACGGCTATAGGCGAACAGAAATGTAAAATTTTCAAATATAGCAGACAACTTTTGCTTGGAATTACGGGCATTAGTTCCTCAGAAATTCAGTGACGAGAAATCCCTAAATGTATCCCCTACCAAAACATGTGTAAGTAGTAAGTTTTATACTCGTAATTCTGGTGTTGGTGTTAAATTAAATAATAAATAAATACAAAAAAGCAGAGTGTTGAGTCATTAATATTTAAGTGTTTAAAACTTTTCCAATTTTGTATTGCATCTCATATATTCCTCTAACTCCCACTGCAGCATAGCGCGCCAATAATATTGTAAAATATATGCAATGGTATTCAGGAATTAACTTTGTACATATTTATACGAAAAATATATATCGTCGGCTAGCCTGCAAGTAGTGTCATGTGTTATTTTGATATTTTGTTTTATTATACTATTTTTTGTTTATTTAATAAGAAGTTGTTAATAGAAGTTTTCACGACCGCTTGTTCACTTAAAATCTATTGCCATGTCCTCATTTGAGGACATGGCAATAAAAAATAACAGTTTTAAGCAAAAAAAAAATCATTTATGCTTACAATTATTTAATATTTTTTTGGTTATAAAAAAATGCTGGCCGTCGCACAGTGGCAAAATTAAAAAAAAAATGTGTGCGGAACGCTAGTGACTTATACATATTTGAAGAGGTGACGTAATTCCATAAATAAATATGAAAGAGGAATTTAGTATCTCCTCTTTTTGTTAACAACAGAGGGCGCTAAAGTCAAAAAAATTTTCAGCTAAAATAGTTAAACGAAAATCTAATTTTAACTGCTTTACAAAAAAAATTTGCAAAAATTCATTTTTAAAGATAATTCTTTGAAACACGGTGGTTTTGTTACTTACTATATTCGCAATAAGCAAAAATTATTTTAAGTTAAAATTTTTTATAGAATAATATTTGGTGGATTTTAGGACATCTAGAAGCTCTTTAATATAATTTGAAAAAAAATTGTTTTTTTAACCGCATATTTAAAATTTTATACATTTTCCAAACCCTTTTACTTGAGTTTGGACAAAGTGAGATAGAGCTAAATTTTAAGGTACCACCAAAAATTAAAATAATAACGTGTTTTTTAAAAAAAGAACTTCAAAATTAATACACAAGCCTCGTTTTTATGTGGTGTAAAAAAAAAAAATTCAAGAAAATTAAAAAAAAAAAATTTTAAGTAATAACTCTCTTTTTTGCGGAAAACCTTAAATTTTATAAAGTTTAGTGAAATTTAAAATTAAAAAAAAACGGGTAATTTTTTTTATGATTTAGATAGTCTATTAAAATGTATAATTTTCTGTAAAAAAAAAAATTAAGATTTTAAACCGCAAATTTTAAATTTTAAGGTTTTTCTACATATCCCAAATTTTCAATTTTATGTATTCGAAGAATTAATTCCCAAATCCCCTTTTTTTGAATTGAATTTATATTTTGGGAATGAATTCCCTGACCAAACTTAAGGAATTGAATGAATTATTTTGTTTTCATTCGATTTATCGTATATTAAAGGAATTCATTTTTTTCTAATGCCTTCATAAAATTTGATGAATTCATTCAACAAGGAATTCATTCAGTTCTAGTTAATTCAACTTTTGGTAAAGGAATTCATTCAATTCTAGTTAATTCAACTTTTGGTCAAGGAATTCATTCAATTCTAGTTAATTCTACTTTTGGCCAGGAATTCATTCAAGTTAATTCAACTTTTGGTCAAGGAATTCGTTTAATTCCCTAAGGAATTAAATTTTTTTCGTTTAATTCCCTAGGAATTAAATTTTTTTCGATTAATTCCCTGAATTAAGTTTTCAATTCCTAGAATTGAATGAACTCCTTGATCAAAAGTTGAACTTGAATGAATTCCTTGACCAAAAGTTGAATTAACTAGAATTGAATGAATTGAATGAATTCCTGACTTCAAATTGAATTAACTAGTGTTGAATGAATTCTTTAGTGAATGAATTATTTAATTTTTATTCTTTACGCTTTGGTCAGGGAACTCATTTTATAAATTTGAATTCTTTGAATTCATTCACAGGAATTAATTGCTGCTTATGTCTTATTGATGAATTCATTCCTTGAATTAATGAATTGAATTAAATTTTTGGGAATTCATTCCAAAAAGGAATTAATTCTTTAAAGCTCTGATGCAGATGTATATGCTGTCCAAAAAAAATTGAAGAATTAAATTATTTTTTAGAAAACTTTAACCCGTGCGCAGTTGCGGCCGAAAATGGCCCATTTTTGAAAAAGAAAATAGCATATCCATTAAAAATTCCCAAAATTCGAAATTTTTCCAAAAACTATTATTTTTATTTAACTTGTTTAATAAATATACTTAAAATTATTCAGATACGGTATTTTGGTTTCGTCCGATATCATTAACCCACTTTAACCTGGAACCGAAGATGCCCATAAATTTAATAGAAGTGCAAAAACTGCTTTTTTTAGTTATTTTTAATTTTTTTTAATTCATAATTTGGAAACGTCAAAATCTATTTTTGTAATATAATAGTTGTAATTAAAGAAAAAATAAAAATATGTTCCATCAACCACAGTACCTTATTTTTTTACATATTTTTAAAAGATCTCACATAAAATATTTATTCTTATACTGTCGATATAACATAAAATGTCATATAAGTCATATAAATTATTTATTTTATTATTTAAATTTCAAATTTTTAATTTTTTTATTATGTTCCTCAAAATCTTATTGCGTTGCGATATATTATAAAGATGACAAATTTATCGCTTGATCAACTTGGTTCTAGAGATGGAAATTTTAACATGATTCGTATTTTAGCTAAACAGCAACAGGGTTTTAATATTTGTCATATAAATGCACAAAGTTTATTGCCAAAAATTGATGAATTTCGTTTTCTGCTGGAATTTTCTGGTATTGATGTAATATGCGTTTCGGAAACATGGTTTATACCAGAAATATGTGACAACATTTACAAACTAGATGGTTATCGTATCTTTCGATCTGATAGAGTTAACAATGCTGGAGGTGTTGCAATATATATAAGAAATAATATTTCATGTAAACTAGTTTGTTCGTATAATGAACCTAATGATATTGAGTGTGTCTTTATTGATATAAATTATCACGGTGATAAAATGCTGCTTGGGTGTGTTTATAGGCCAAATAGAAATATAAAATTTGATGCTCTCATTGAGAAATTGGAACTTTTTTCAGTAACATATTCTGAAGTAGTTATTACTGGAGATTTTAATTGTAACCTACTCGTAAATGAAAATCTTACCAATATAATGTCGGCTTTTAACTTATCTGCTGTCAATACTTCACGTCCTACACATTTTTCATCCGCAAATAGCACATTACTTGATTTATTTTTTGTAAGCAATGGGCAAAAAGTGTTACATTATGAACAGTTAGCTATTCCTTCGTTCTCCAAACATGATTTAATTTTTATTTCTTATAATTTTGCAGTAACAAATCATGTTGAAACGTACAGTTTTCGTGACTTCAATAATATTAATACTTTTGATTTGACGCGAGATCTTGAGAACATCATGTGGAATCAAATCTTTTACTTACCAACGGTTGATGAGCAACTCAATTTTTTAAATACTTCAATATTGGAAACTTATAACAATCATGTTCCAATTAAAAATAGGACAATTAGAAAGAGGGCAAAGCCATGGTTTACGGATGCAACTAAACTTTTAATAGAATACCGAGATAGGATGTACCATAGGTGGAAACGTTATAGAACACCGGAATTAGAAAATGAATATTGTATGGCTAGGAAGTCTGTTGTTTCGAAAATTAAACACGATAAATCAGCTTATTATTTTGATAAATTTAATGCAGCAGTTGACAGTAAGAAAACTTGGAAGCAAGTACGTGATATTGGTATTGGTAAGACAGTTGGTCAAGCAATGGTTGATAATGTCGATTTGCTTAATAAGAATTTTATCAATATTTCTATGCCAACGGTTCACCCTGAGTTTTACGACCATCTTTCACCTTGTGACACTACTGAATTTAATTTCCACTGCCTAAATGTAGTTGATGTTGTTGAAGGATTTATGGCAGTGAAATCAGATGCAATAGGCCTCGATGACATAAACCCCAAATTTGTCAAAATGATCTTACCATGGATAATTCGATTTGTTACATATCTTTTTAACTCAATAATTACGACCAATATTTTTCCAATGCAGTGGAAACATGCCAAAATTGTTCCGGTGCCAAAGGCAGGAAATGAATATCGTCCGATCGCAATTCTTCCTTATTTTTCTAAAGTTTTTGAACATTTATTGCACAGGCAAATATATAAGTATGTTAATGAAAACAATCTACTAACTGATCGTCAGTCAGGATTTAGACCGCAACGTAGTTGTATTACAGCACTAACTGACGTAATAGAGGATATTCGAAGTAACTTGGATGAGAATAGATTATCGTTTTTGGTATTATTGGACCACTCTAAGGCTTTTGATACAGTGCACCATTCGATCTTGTGCCTGAAACTATCAAAATGTTTCAATTTTTCTTCGTTAGCTGTTAAGTTGATGTCCTCGTACCTTTCAAATAGATCTCAATCTGTTATTTGTGGCAAATCTATTTCACGTCCCTTAGAAGTATCAAGAGGTGTTCCGCAGGGTTCCATCCTCGGACCGCTGTTGTACTCTTTATATTCTAATGATCTTCCACAACAACTTAATTATTCAAATATACAAATGTATGCTGATGACGTTCAGCTTTATCTTAGTTGCTCCAAGGAGTTGATAACTTCAAAAACCCAAGAATTAAATCATGATCTGGGAAAAATATTTACATGGGCTTCAGCAAATGGATTGCGTCTCAATCCAAATAAATCAAAATGCTTAATAATAAAGAAAAAACACTTACAAATTGATGGTGAAATAAATATTTTTCTTGGTGGTTCAAAAATTAATATTGTAGACACGGCTAAAAATTTAGGAGTTACATTTAATAACACGTTAACATGGTCAGATCATATTAACCAGGCCAGTGGTAGAACATATAGTATGCTGCGAAATCTATGGGCCACTCAACACTTTACCCCCTTGAAAGTTAGAATATTGCTTGCAAAAACATATGTTCTACCAACACTCTTATATTCATCGGAAATTTTCACTGGTTGCAACTCCAATGATATGAGAAAACTTACCATAACCTACAATAACATAATCCGTTACATTTATAGTTTAAAAAGATTTGATCATATATCCCAGTATTCCACCCGTTTATTCAATATGTCTTTTTTCGACTATCTTAAGTTCAGAAACGTTATTTTCATTCATAAAATCATTATTACAAAGGAGCCAAAATATCTTTACGATCGTTTACAATTCTTTATATCTCCAAGAGGCAAGGGCATAACTCAATTTCGTCATCGTGACCATGCTTCCGAATGTCAGTTTTTTATATTCACCATACATCTCTGGAACCAACTTCCAAATAATTTGCAGACCACAGTCAACGCAATAAGATTTCGAAAATTACTTGTCGAATATTTTTCATAAACCTTTTTTTTTTATTTCATTTCATTTGATTTTCATTTTCATTTCTTGTATTATTATTATGTAAATCAATTTTTTTATTTAATAACTGTTTTTTATTTTTATTATTTTTTTTTATACATACATTTTTATATTTATTTTTATTTTATATTTTTTAAAATTTTTTTTTTTATTTTTATTTTTTATTCTTTTAATCACAATCTAATTTATTATTACTGTATAACTTGTCTGATTCTAATGCTGTCATTTATAAGATATTATGTCTTGTTGTATTAGAAAGCCAAAATAAATAAATACAAATACAAATACAAATTGAAAAAATGATAATTCGGGTTTTGTTTGGGGAGCAACTACTTTCCAGGGCATTTTATGAAAATTGATTATTTTGTCAATTGGAATTGGGCTGTTTTCACAAAATTTTGCATAAATTTCCAACAAGTATCAACTTAATAGTATCATGTTGTAATTATCATTATTTTTATTTAAAAAATCTTTAACTTTTAGAGTCCTGGGAACAAAAAAGACCCATGAAGCTTATTCAATTACTGACTACAGGTTTCAAAAATTTTGAAATTGACCGTTGATGAAAAGTATTATGTAACCTGATCCACACAAGATTAATATTTATTTAAAAAATCTTTAACCCTTAATATCCTGGGGACAAAAAGTCCCATGAAGCTTATTTAATTTCTGACTAAATTTTTCTGAAATTGCTCGAAACATGTGTTCTACTTGATAAAAATTACTATTTTATACAACCTGATCTATACAGGGTTAATATTTTGACTTCTGGTCGAAAAAAACACCCCCAAACAGTTACTAGAAAGCTTGTAGCATAAAGCCTTTTAGGCGAACTTTCAGACTTTAATTAAATTTGAGTAATCTAAGTTATAAAATATGCTCTACTCTTTACGGTCCAATCTCACATTTTAGGGTTAAAAAGGTGGGGGTCAAAATGGCCCTAGTTTCTTTTTCTATGCATAATAGAATCTGTTAAGAAGTTCTTAATTTTTTTGCCGGAAAAGTAAAAATTATATTAATTTTTTAAAAAATATTTCCTAAGTTTCAGGAAAAGTTACAAAGAGCTGATATTATGGTTCTTCAAAATTGAAAAAAATTAAGTTATTAAATTTTTTTTATTATAATAAAATATTAACCTAATTTTGAAAAATATCAAAAAAAAGATTGGTGGTAATAACATAAGAATAAACGCGGAAACCCTAAAATTTTACAAAGTAAAATATTAAATTATCAATTTTTTTTTTACAATAACTAAAATTTATAAGGGAGGTGGAAATTTCCTGATACCAAATAAAATAAAATTTGCCAGAGAGTTAAAAAGTATAATTTTTAAGTTATAATTAGTTTTTAGTACATTTTGATCATAAATGTAGCTTAAATTTAGGTTTTTAGAAAAAGGATATATGGGAGATAGTCATGTCCTTGCACCGAATGAAAGGAAATTTGCCACAGAGCTAAAAAGTATTCTGATCATAAATGTAGTCAATATATGGTTTTTGAATTTCGAATTTTTCTTAATTCACATATTATTAACCAGCATACCAAATTTCATTCTTCTGCGATAACTCCTCTAATTTTGCCGATTGACTATATGGGGACGAAGCACTGTGCGTCTACGACCACCCACAAAATATTAAAAAAAAGGGAATATCGCTGTGAATGCTATTTTCCAGCTCTTAATGGTAAAAAATACGCGTTTGTAAACAATTTTTGTTTATGGTATCATTTGACTTAGACCGTAATGTTTTTAAAAGATGGATAAATCCTAAAAAACGGCAAGTCGGCCTTTCTAAGAACACGTATGGCTTAAATATTTGGCGTATAACTTAACTTAGTGAGAATAAATGACAAATGTTTACCCTACAAAATGCCGTATAAATTATTAAAGACACAAACCATGTGTAAAACATGCGCTATCTGCAAGCATTTGAAAGATATCTTCCAAGAAGATATTAAAGCGATATCTGCTATTTTTCATTTATATGAAAATAATCAAGTAGTATTTTAAAATTGTTTTCCTTTTATTACTTGGAAGATAATTCGGTGATATTTTGAAAAAAAAATTCAAAAATTTAAATTTTTGTTATAGTTTTTTATGATGATATTGCGGCAATTTTACCTTTTTATCATCCGGAAAATTTGTTTGAAATTCTTTGTCATTTTGGAAAAAATTAAAACAAGATTTGTATAAAAACAATCAATAGATACATAGGAAACAAATTCCTCGAAAATATCAAGATTTAATGGGCAGCAACTTAGAAAACTATTGCAGTAACTGGAATCTAGAAGTAAATTTATTAAAATCAAAAATAATGGTGTATAAAAATGGTGGGAGGTTTGCTAATAATGAAAGTTGGACTTATGCTGGAATCGAAATCGAAAAAGTAAATGAATACAGTTATCTTGGTATGACTATCACTCCGAAATGCGTATTTACAAAACATGTCGAGAAGAAGAAAAATGCTGCAAAGAACTATATAAATACCCAGTGTAGAAACGGTAATGACATATCATTATTTTTTGGACTACCAGTAATGACACCCACTTACCTTCTGTATTATTTTAAAACATATAATAATGAGTTACTAATAATGACTTATTTTTATTATTATTTCAAATAGAAAATAATTTTTTAGATCTTTTTGAAAATTTTTTGAAATTATTTTTAGACTCAATATTTTTTAAACACTGGTAATGATATATGTAACCACATATTTTTTGATTTTTTGTATGTTGGCGAGTAAGCTTACTTGTGTGCAGCAGGTCAATTGTGTTTTTATCTATTAAATATTACATGTCGATATAGCTCAGATGGTAGAGCTGTTGACTGGCAATCTGTAGACCCAGGTTCGATTCCCGCACCAGCAAATTTTATTTAAAAAAAAATACAATAAAAAATATTTTTTTTTATATAATTTATTTTTTAGAAAATCTATTTTTAGACTCATTATTTTTGTCAGTACTGGTAAGCACATAGGTAACGATATATTTTTTGATTTTTCGTATGCTGGTGTGTAACGACAACTCATTATTTTTCGCGACATCGCCATATAAAGGTAATAAGAAATGTAATAACAAAAGTAACTAGTTACCATTACCAAGTATGTAGTTACATAACCACATATCTGGTAATGATTTTCTACACTGGGTATGACATGGAGTAATTTTTTAAGTAAAAATTTCATTTCTTTTCAATCGAAAATTCATCTTTTTAATGTTGTGTGTCGTTCAATCCAATCGTACGGTGCACAAGTGTGGGGTCATTCACATTTTGAAGAAGTAGACAGCTTACAACGATTTTTCATAAAACGGATACTGAAATTGCCAAAATTTACACCAAATTACGCCCTTTTGCTTGAATCAAGTATGGAGGATTGCCATCTCTTTACATTAAATTTGCATTTGAAATATATACAACGCACAATTTTTGAATACTCAGAGTCAAGATTGCCTCGCCGATTAAGTATATTAGCCTTGGAAAATAATATATCTTGGGTAAAGCGCCTAAATTCTCTAGGTCTTGACTATAATATGCACTGGTCGCAAAATATGTCTCTAAATGAGTGGAAAGAACAACAATTCATTCTTATTAATTGCTTGAAAGCCAAATACCACCGAATGAGAATAGGGATGATGAATCGATCAGAATCTTTTTATAGAAACTTAGACCCATATGTGGGATGCTTTTATTTCCAAAGCAATAATCAAATGAACATAATGTGGATATTCAAAGCGCGCTGTGATTTAATAGAATTAAATGGTTCCCGGCACTCGAGAAAGATTTACAAAAATTGCATATACATACATATACACAAACGAAACTGAAAACTTGCAACACTTTATTGGAAGATGTCCCATATTAAATAGCTTCAGACTGCAGTGGTTTAATAAGGTAACAATATCAGAAGATGAGATAATTTTAATACTAAATGGTGAAAACAATTTTAACCGCCTAGTGCAATATATTATCAATGCTTTGGCTTACCGCAAAATGTTAATTATAGACGAGTAAAAAGGTTAAAGTCGGACATGCCGACTATACAATACCCTACACCACTCTGGTGTATTGTTGGGATCCGAAATTCGAATGGGTTAAAATGGGGCTTGTGTCAAAATTTTCTATAATGTGAGTCAGCGCACCAAATTTCATTAAAATATCTTAATATTTGCGACCTGCAGTTTGTAACCAAGCCAATTTTGGGGGGACCCTTATACGGGCACTAGTTCTAAACATGCACCGATGTTCACCAAAATCAATAGGCTTCGTCCTTGGGCCAACATAGGTCTATGTACCAAATTTCATCAAAATATCTTAATATTTGCGACCTGCAGCGTATAAACAGTATAATTTTGGTAGGACCCTTATATGGGCACTAGGTCTAAACATGGACCGATGTTCACCAAAATCAATAGGCTGCGTTATTGGGCCAATATAGGTCTGTGTACCAAATTTCATCAAAATATCTTAATATTTACGACCTGCAGCGTATAAACAGTATAATTTTGGTAGGACCCTTATATGGGCACTAGGTCTAAACATGGACCGATGTTCGTCCTTGGGCCAACATAGGTCTGCGTACCAAATTTCATCAAAATATCTTAATAGTTGCGACCTGTGGAGTGCGCACAAGATTGCATGGACAGACAGACAGACGGACGGACGGACGGACAGACGGACATCGTTAAATCGAAATAAAAAAAAATTTTGAACCGATCGGTATACTATAAGGTGGGTCTACGACCAATATTTTTTGGTGTTACAAACATCAGCACAAACTTATAATACCCTGACCACATAGTGGTGTAGGGTATAAATACAATAATTAAACTATAAATAATGAAATTTTAATTTATATTGCTTTTAACTCTTTTTTTCCGGCTAACGACTATTGTCAAAGCTGTATATTCTTTAAAAATTATGTAATGTTATTTTATTCAAAAACAACATTTTTTAAATAAAGAATTTCTACTACTACTAATGGGCAGAAAAAAATCGGCTAGGATGAAAGCAAGATAATTAATGCGTTGATCAAAAAAAAAATCAATCTGCTGAAATGTATGCAGATATTCTTTTTCAGGCTTAAATTTTATAATGAAAAAATAAATCCATTATATTGTACCGGGGAGTTTATTTGGCGATATCTTCCAAGTGATATTTTAGCGATATCGCCGATTTATTTTCCTGGGGTATTGCTTTCGTGTTGCCTGGAAGTATTGCTTTCGAGTATCAGTTATTCCCGACGGAAGAAACTGCCTCAATATGAAATTGATATTGCCGGCAATAAATGTTTTCTTCTTGCCAATATGATCGGGAAATCTTCTTCGTATTGCCATGCTTGCTGGGCATATTTTAAATACAAAGTTAATCAGTTTCAGTTTACATATTGTACACTCAACCAAAAAAGTCTGTAATGGCTACTGAAAAGTTTGCTGTTATTACGGGAAATTTAACTGTTTTGAGGCCAGCGGTATTTTTTGCTAAATTTAGCAACACATGTCTGCTGATCTGTAGTAAATGCAATTCAAAATCGATTTGCTAAAATCAGTTAAAAAACTTACTAAATATCAAAATTTTAGTACAATGAAATTAATATAAATAATTAGTTGCAGCTACTAAATTTCAGTAAATTGCTGTAAACTGTAATTTAAAATCAATCTGCTGAAATTAGCAAAAAATTGTACTAAAAAATAAAAGAACTGTAAAATCTAAAAAAAAAAAAAAATTCTTTCGATTGTAACAAGAGGTTCTCCAGTTATTGCCGTTTTATGCATTGGAGATGCAATAAAATTTTCTGGGTGTTATTTCTAAACTAAGCATATATCAATAGTAACAAATATAAACTAAACAAGAATTGTAAAAAATAAAAATAAAATATTTTTAAATTAGCATATTTTGCTGCTAAATTTAGCACTCGATTTTGAAAAATTAGTAAAATGTTTTGCTGAAATCAGCAGCGAAAATTAGTAAAAAAATACGTAATTTGTAATAAAAGAATAGCAAAAATGATTACTAAAAATAAAATTCAAATTTTTTTACAAACTTTTTTATCTGAGTGTACCATTAATGTTAATTGGGTTTACCTTATTTCAGAACAGGGTATCCGAATTTCGCTTGATTCGTTCTTGGCTTCAAAAAATTATCAGTTCTTTTGGCGCGGAATCCAAATGTTGTCAGAAAGATGGGAAAAGGTCATAGCAATGCTTCATAATAAATGCCCAAAAGTTGCAAAAAATTACGCATTTTTAAGTTATTAAATTTGTTTTCTATGAAGAAAAGGTGTTAAGTGTACAAACTGCTTTGAGGTTAGCCGAAATACGGCAAAAGAAACAGCTGAGTTTCAGTGAGATGCAGTTATGTCGGTCTGCCATTCAGTTAAACAACTGTACGTCTTCTCACTCTAGCTGCCGCCAGATGGGAGTCTAGACGACATTTCCGAGGGATACTTGGTGTGAAATCGGAAGCAGTGACCTGCTTGGGAAATTCAAAACAGAGGAATCGCTTCTTGCCACCCCCAAGTGGGTAGCAGACAGAGAGCTTTCCGCACAAGTGCACCTCTGTGAAAAACCCCATCCCCATATATATTCAAAGTATCTTTAACATTGAAAATTGTGGATAATCATTAGTAAGAATTAGTATTTTCCAGCAAAAAAAAAAGATGACGAAACTGTTGAAAAAGCACTACAATTGATGATCTAGATGTACTTATTTTTTAACATAACCACTAATGATTTTAACATTGAGTTGTCATAGGAGAGGAGCACTCCCACTTCAACATTTTTTCAGTACTTTTTGAACGAGTGTAAAGGAAGCTCTTTTTCACCAATTAAAAGTAAAGAAAAAATTCTTCGCAAAAACAAAATTATATTCTTTCATTTTACAAATGTTTTTTTTATTGCCGCCGCCGGGTATCGAACTTGCGATCTCATGATTGCTAGTCTAGCTCTCTACCGCTGAGCTATTCTTTGATATGAAAGTTGAATGGCATAAAAACACCATTTTGTCATTGAAAGATATTGTTCCTTATTCTCTTCAATAAAAGTACTTACGAGTATTAAATAAGTGTAAAAGGTAAACTTCAATTCAATATTGTTTTCAGCACTATTTTCACAGATGCATAAAAAGCAGAGACCCAAAATAACTGTTATATTTCTAAAAAAGTCACCACCCAAATTTATTTAATTATAATATTTTAATAATGCACTATATTTTATAAATCATATTGCACAAAAAAATCACAAAGTTTGGCAAAGATTTTAATTTTTTCAATTTTTATATTTCACTCTATAAATTTCTGTTGTTTTTTGATTTTTATTTTAAAACTTTTTATAAAAGTTACAGAATGATTTTTTTGAAAAAATTAAGCAGTAACTTTTTTATTTGATAATAAAATAAAAATTAAAAATTGACCTAAATTGAATGCCGGAAGCTGCTGGAATATACATATTTACTCACTTTAAATCACTGTTCAATCTTTTATTAACACTAGTTGACATCATCAGGATATTATAATTGGTGAAGTCATTGGTTCTACGGCTTTTGATTTATACTCTTAATTGTTATTTTTTGATAAAGAAAAAAAATTACAAAATAACTTTTATTATTTTTGAAAAAACAAAAATCGTGTTTGGATTGTTTTTGTTTGAATTAAAAATATAAATCAAACAGAGCAAATAAACTGAAAACTAAAAATACTCAAACAAGAAATAATTGTAAAACAATCACTTTTTTGAATAAAAGTTATAACTGTTACGTCCCTGATAAAAAGCGATTTCTCATAAATTTATATATATCCTAGTAAAAATGATTTTTTTATAATCATTTATGATTTTATACAATTATATTTCGTCAAATATTGTGAAATGTATATTTTTATATAATTATATCAAAAGATATTCAATTATATAAAATCATATATGGGTTAACATAATTATGTCTAAAAATATATTATTAAATCCGAAAAATGGTGAATCTGGTTAATACGATTTTTTATAACTAAATACATTTTGATATAATCATATACAATTATACTTTGCGTTACATATGACAATACTCAACGATATATAAATCTATAAAATCATAAATGGTTATATAAAAAAATATTTTTACTTGGGTATATATTAGACCGTACCTCAAAAAAAAAGTTCGCAGTACACCCTCCAATATGAAGTATTTTTGCAAGGCAATTTCAAAAAAAACCTTTTTTTTTTGGCCGAACGTAGGGGTCGCCTTTTTCAATTTTTCGTTATAGCTTCGGCACTTAAAATCGGATTTTAAAGTGTGATATATCGATTTTTTTGCCTCGAGGAGACCAGTGTTCTGCTATAAAGGAAAAATCCATTTAAAAAAAATTTAAAAAGGCGACCCCTACGTTCGACAACCAATATATAAAAAAAATTCCTACTGGGTTAATCGAAAAACTTCCTTACCAAAAGTTTAATAATTTTTTGCAAGTACATTAGGGTTGTAGCAACTGAGTTCTGGTAGGTAACTACTAGAACGGGATACTTGAGGTCAATGACCCTTAAAGTAAAAACACTGGTCTCCTCGAGAGAAAAACATCGATGTATGATTCTTTAAGATCCGACTGTAAATGCCAAAGATATAACGAAAAATGTAAAATGGCGACCCCTACATTCGGCAAAAAAAATAAAAATTTTTTTTAAACCTCCTTGCAAAAATACTTCATATTGGAGGGTGTACGGCGAACTTTTTTTTTTTTGTCTGTAAGGTGGTACGCTCTAGTATACATATATAATTTTTAAAAATTGAAAAATTAAAAAAAAAATATTGAATTTAAAGAAATTAATTATAAATATTTAAAAAAAAATTAATAAAATGAAAAAACATTAAAAAAAATATTGGTCCCGCCGGGAATCGAACGCGCGATTATCTCTGTGGAATACCGAATGATACCAAAATCACTTTTTAGGATCACTTTTAGAGCAATTGTGCTTTAGAAGCAATACTTAAGTGATTTTTTGGAAGTTGTTCAGAAGTAAATCTAAAAACGCTGTAAAAACATACTAACGGATACTTTGGAAGCAATGAAAGAAGTGATTTTTTGAAGTTGTTTAGAATTATTTAAAAATTCAGTAAATATACACTAACGGATACTGGTTAAGTTGTGAAAAAATGAGTTTTTAAAGCATTACTTCTAATTTTTTTGATGGGTTGATTTGTTCTGATATTTCGTAAAGAAAAATTATTTTTAAATTTAAAAAACCCGAGTAAAAAAGTTTTGATATAATCATATATTATTTTATGTAATTGCATTTAGTAACTTATAGTTACATATCGCAGGATATGCTTTTAAATTCAAGCAGATATACTTTTATATAGTCATATGTTAGATATTTTTTCCTCAAAGGTTTTAATATGGAGGCATATGTGATTTTATATTATTACATACTGGCCTACATATAATTGCATGTGCTATATATAAGTACATAAAGTAACATATTACAGATATAATTACATATACGTTTATATATAATTTAGTATGACACTATACATAATAATATAAAACTATATGTGGAGCCATATAAGAAATATTTCATAAGTTGTGTTAGATATGATTATATATTGACGAATAAGAACCCATATACAACTTAATACGGTTCCATATCTACAATATTTCATGATTTGTTATATATATAACAATATAACGTTCTTTATAAAATCATCTATAATTATATATCATCCCACATAAGCAATTATTTCAAAGTGATTTTATATAAAAATATATAAGGTCCATATAAAAAAAACCGTATTATATTATATGTGGTTCTATGTTAAAATTGATTTTGAACTAAATTTAGATTTAGTAATTACTAGGGGTTGGCGCGTGACTAGAAATGTTCGTGAGTCACGAACATCTCTGTGAATAACACGCGATCGTGAGTAGTAATTACTATACTCAAGTGATTCGTGCGTGAGCGTGAATAAGAATATATAACCCGTGCATGATTCGTGTGAGTTTATTTTTTGCATCATATATTTTTAGTAATTTTTACTATTTTGTAATATTTTACTATTTTTCTTATATCTTGGTTGTACAATGTACATATAACATGATCATATTAACTTTAAAATTTCATTCTTGTCAACTTTAATTTAAAATTACTAAAAATAAAGAAAATTTTGTTCATGTTTAATGCACGGTCATGGTAAATCTGGATAAAAGTAATGGAAGATTTCTCGAAATTAGAGGATCTTCAGCAGACCTTTGGGTTAATCATTATATTTGGAAATTAATTACACATGCAATTACACAATTACATGTAATTGTAATTGAAAAAAAATCAATTACAATTACATATTATTTGTAATTGTAATTAAAAAAAACAATTACAAGTAATTTGTAATTTAAAATTTGCAATTATACATTACATATAATTGTAATTGAAAAAATTTCAATTACAATTACATTTTTTTCGGAAAAGAAATAATGACAAAAAGCACAAGTGGGGGGTCAGCCCAACATGACGTATTCTTTTTATACTTATCCACGCCTATCCAACCTATCCCAGTCAGTTTTTTCTACAAAATTTTAATAAAAAACACTTTAATTCTAAATGTAATTGAAATTTGTAATTGAAATCACTTTCAATTACAATTACTTGTAATTGAAAATTTTCAATTACAGTTACATGAAATGTAATTGTGTTTTTTTTTAATTTCAATTACATTTATTTGCAATTGTAATTGAAATCCCCCAGGTCTGATCTCCAGATATTGCATATCTTTTTTATTTAAAAAAATAATTTTTGTATATTGTTAGATATGGTCCTATATAATATGATAAAAAGTATAAGGTCAATATTTAGATATAATTGTATCAAACTATGTCCACTTTTATAACATTTTATATAATTTTATACAAAAAGATATAATTTGATGTAATTGGATGAGGACAAAATTCGGATACAATTGTATCGAATTACATAAAATTGTATCAAATTGTACCAAATTGTATACAATTGTATAAAATTCGATACAATAAGATACAATAAGATGTTCTCATTTTTCGGATATAATTATATCTAATTACATAAAAGATTATATATAATTAAATATAACTTCATATTGCTTCATATCACTTTTTTTTACTTGGGAATATTTTTTTATACAAGATATAAAATGTGCAGCTTTCAGTAAAATATCAAAATGTATGCTTAAAAACATGCGTTTTTAGAAAAATATGCAAAAGTATGTATTTATAGGAAAATATGCACTTATAGCAAAATATGCAGCAAAATTTGTCAAAATATGCATTTTTGGTAAAAAAAAATGTAAAAACATGCATTTTTAGCAAAATATTCAAAAATATGCATTAACGAATCTTTGCCATTTTGTTGTAAATTTGTTGAATGCAAAAATATTTGGTTAGAGTTGTGTTGCAGCTAACGAAAACAAACATATACATATTTACATGAACTCCCAAGCCCTAGTAATTAGTATAATTAATTTTAAAGTTTTATTTATTCCTAATTTTGTATAAATTTATTCCATTCTACTCGTTTACTATTTTCATAATAATTTTTGCGTTTATGAAAAAGCTAATTAACTTTTTAAACATATTTGTTGTTATTTTTTAAACATATTTGTAAAATTCAATTAAATAAATTTCACGTATTCTATTATAATTCTATTGTATTTATCCCCAATTAAATATTATTTTCCTCAACGTCATATTTGAAATTGTGTGAGTATTTAAGTTTGTTTAATTAGTTATAAACACAATTTATCTGGTAATTCCATATGGGCAAACAATTAAACAGTCACGATCATCATCAATATTTTTTTTTGTTATTAACATTTGAAATATTTTAAACAATTATTCACATATTTCCTAAATTATGATTGTTAACAAGCTATGCATAATAGTAGTCGATATTTAATAGCACAAACTAAGACACTCATCCCTTGTCTAACACGGTTTCATTCTAACACGGGGTTTCGTGCAATTTTAGCTGGAAAATATACAGTTTTTAATAAAATAAAACAAGAAATTCCACCTTACTGATTTTTTTGTATACTCCTCAGTGCCTTTGTTGCAAATAATACAAAAAAACTAAAAAATAATTTTGAGATGAGGACCTTTGTTTGGTTGTTTGTGGGGGAAAAAATTGAGGTGAAAAAAGTTAAGGTGAAAAAAATTTTGTGGTGAAAAGATTTTGAGGTGAATATAAAAGTATTCACTTCTAAAGCACCGTATGTTGTTTTTCACGTGAAAAAATTTCACTCGAACTTTAATGGCCTCAAAAGTTTATTTAAATTCTATAAATGAAAAAATTTTTCGATTTATTGTGAAGACACAATTACAATAAACATATAATGTCACTTTAAAAAAAAAAATAATAGTCTTGTACATTAAATTTGCCTCAAAACAAACTCTACTCAATTTTCACGTGAAATTAATTATCGTGAAAAAATACTTTTTTTATGTGGAGTATAAAACTGAACAACTTAAGCGTCTAGTAAAAAATATGCCAGAATATTTTACTCACCAGACGCTATAATACAATTGTACTAAATAATACACTAATTTGTACCGAAAAATTAGAGTTACCTTCACATTTTCAATCACAACTTTTTGTCGCTGGACCGATTTTGCTCGTTTTGAATACAAAATTGCTCGGAAAGACGGTTATTTGTTTAGGTAAAAATGAGCAAGGCCGCTTCATACCGTGATTGCCATTACAACAGATAAACGGGAAAGATTATCATATTCAGCACATGAATGCTTTAGGGAACCGTTAAGTCACGGAGGATTTTGGAAGATAAACAAAAATCTAAAAGTAGAATGTTTGTATGTGTCTGTGCTTGAACACTTCTGAGAAGAAACACAGAAAGCTGAATAGGAATGAAAACTATTAATTAGCTACATTGCATTCAAGGCCTTGCTTGGGTAAAATGGCTAAGCTGTCGTACCTTTGTTATAGGATCAATAGTTTCAGAAAAAAACCTTAAAAATTGAGGTGTACTCATATGAGTACGGCGGCGGTAAATGGGTACGTATTTTATTTAAAATAATTTCAGTGTCATTCTCGTGTATAATTTTTGGGGAATTTTGGCATTTATTGTGAAACATTGGTACAATTTAAATTTACTGAAAGTATTAGCCATCATTAGCTATGACCTTTTCTCATCTTTCTGGCAACATATGGATTCCGCGCCAAGAGAACTACTGCTCATTTTTTGAGGCCAAGAACGAATCAAGCCAATTTCGGATACCCTGTTCTGAAGTGAAGCGTATTCCAGTGAGAGCATTCTGCATCGACCGAAACAAATGGTAGTAGGACGGGACAAAGTCTAGGCTAGAAGGCGGGTGAGGCAAAACTTCTTATTCACTATTTTATAAATAGTTTTTAGTTCTTGCAATATGTGGCGCATGTGGCGGAGCGTTGTTCTGATATAATATTATGAGCAACCAAATACAGAGCTTTACATTGGCGCCATGGATAGTCGGCTTTGGCGTTGATTTGGCTGGTTGCCCATGCTTCAAATACGATTTCTTGAGCTTTGGGTTATCATAATGGATCCATTTTTTAACGCCAGTAATGATTCGATTCAAAAATTTCTCTCTTTTTACGCCCAGGAAAATTTTCTGTTCCAAAGAATCGGTTGTAGGAGCTACTTTTCATTCACTATCGATTCTAACACCGATTCTTTTTGTTTGAAATTGTCCTAAAAGCAACCACTTCTATAGCTCCAAAGTGGAACCCGTTGCCTTCCATATGGGACCCCAGGAACTGGTTCCGGAACCAGTTCCATGGAATCGGTTGCAGTGGAACCAGTTGTAGAATACCGATTGTAAAAAATTTTCCTGGGCTGGTAATTAAAAAAAATTAATCCATTTTAGCTTTTTATTATTTAAAATTTTTTCCAATTTAAAATGTCAGATCATTTATTTCTATTATAAGTTAGTATATTTACCAACTTTGTGCGTAAAAATTTTATTTAACAAAAGAATAGTAATTTTAGGCACAATGTGTTTATTTGTCGAAAAATACTTTGTGTGTGTATTATTGTGTATGGAAGTGTGTACAAAAATAATTTACGCACTTTTTGTTTATATTTACCGAATTTTCGTAAAATTAAACAAAATTTTATGCATTTTATAGTAGTGAATTTACAACAAAATTTTTTACAGTGTACTTTTTCCTCATTTGAAAAAAAAATTCTAAATAAATATTTTTAGTTCGCAACTGCAATTTAAATGCAACTGCAATTTTAAAATGTATTTTAAATTTTTATTGTCCCCTTAAATTTTGTTTGAAAGTATTTCTATTGGAAAGTTTGACATTTTTCATAAATTTATAACTTCTATTTTTTGTGCAGTTCAACGGAAAAACGTTCATTCTGCTTCTTAAATCAACCTTACTAAAATATAAAAAAAATAGTTTATCCAAACGGCTCCACAGAGTATCTGTATGCAAAATATAACAAAAATCAGGAGATCTTCGGTCAATTTTTTTATGTTACAATATTTCGATATATTACAAATAGAATGTCAAACTGTGTTTTTGTGAAACATATTCACCGCGTTATACTAGGGAAAGGTTTATACATAAAATAATTTAATAACAAATGTAATAAAAAGCAATTAACCGTTAACTACAACAAAACTTTACCCATACAGATAAGAACCTAAATATAAAATATTTCACACTTCCCAGGAAAATTTTTTACAATCGGTAGCCAACCACACCTATTCTACAACTAGTTCCGCTGCAACCGACTCTATGGAAATGGTTCCGGAACCAGTTCCTGGGATCCTATATGGAAGGTATGACTGAGGTAGCATCAGTTATAGAACTAGTTCCAGAACTGATTATAGGGCAACCGGTTTCACTTTGGAGCTATAGAAATGGTTGCTTTTGGGACAACTGGCATGGTTGGCAACCGATTGTAAAAAATTTTCTTGGATACAACCGTTCCCAGGAAAATTTTCTGTTCCAAAGAATCGGTTGTAGAATAGCTACTTTTCCTCTATAACCCCTTCTATTGTCAATTGTAACACCAATAATTTTTGTTTGAAATTGTACCAAAAGCAACCACTGCTATAGATCTAAAGTGGAACCGGTTGCCCTAGAATCAGTTCTGGAACTAGTTCTAGAATTCATTCTATGACCGTCATACCTTCCATATGAGACTAATTGCCAACCGATTGTAAAAAATTTTCCTGGGTTATTTAAGCGTGCTAAAAATTGTATCGGATTAAAATAAAAATACTTTAAAAATAGCAATACGTGTATTTTCTAAAATTTATTATCAGTTAACTAAATTTTACACTAATGTTCTTTTTCTACTGATAAAAAAAATATCTATCGCATAAAGAATCATAACTTGGTTGAATGAAAAATTGTCATCAATAAAAGTTTCACTAAAATTATGAAATATGATTAGACGTTCTTTTTAACTCTTTAAGGCCCAAAGAAATCTGGATAAGAGAATTCAACAAAAATATATTTATGTAAGTGAGAAAGACGTCAAACTGGGAAAAGTGAAATCAAAATTAACCCTCTAATGCACAAGGCCGCCTAAAGGCGGTCTTCAGATTTTAAATAATTTTTGGCTAAATAATAATATTTTATTAAACAAGTTGTATTATATCCATAGGAAACTTAACTGTCTACTTTTTTGCCTTCAAACATTTTTTGTATAAGGAACGGGTTTCAAGCGAGAAGCATGTACAGTGAAAATTTATAAAATTTGAAAAAATTAACTTTTTAAAACAGAAAAAATATTTGAAAAATTGCCAAAAATGCATTTACGATCTGGTGTACATTACCGATAATAACGAAGCTAGTTTAAAGTCCCTTATTGTAAAATCAGTTAAAAATTTTTCTCCAGGACTCGCAGCATAACGCCAGGATACGTTTTACAAATATCTCTCTAACTCCAAAACTAGCTAACAGATTTTTTTTAAATTAAACACAGATTTTATACTTTGAGGTAGTAGTAAGCAGAACTAATTTCGTCAAAATTTATTGATGTTTAGTGCCAAATTCGCCAAATTTTGTAATTTTCAAAAAGCGAAAATCGCCAGAACTTTTGAAATAACAACAATTGATCAACAATTTTCGGTACATAGTTTTATTTTATTGATAGTATTATTTACAGCAAAAACCGAACTCATTTGACCACTGGCTTTCAATATACGTCTTCAACCTTTGTTGTGCTATATCGTCCAAATAAAGCGATAAATTAAAATTTTAATATTTGTTTCATGGTAGATTTTCAACGCCAAATATATGGTTTAAACATTATTGTAATCAGAAGAAATAGCATTAGAGGGTTTAAAAGAAGTTGTAAGTAAATTGCCAAAAACCGAATTTCTATACCCCAAACGAGCGGTATAGAAATTCGGTATCCCAAAACTTGATTCAACAGATCTAATTTGTGCCTGAATAAATAATACACACTAATAATACATATCATAAGACTTTTACTAAAAATTTCAACACTCAATATTTCATATTTTTCAATTTTCAATGGTGTAAACTTAACCCATTTTTTGCCACTACTAGTTCCCGTCGACAGATTTGGATAAAAATTTATATCAAAGCTATTCTGGGCCCAATTACAATTGATAAGTTCTGAAATCCAATTGATAAAACTGAAATTCAATTGATTATTTCTGAAATACAATCGATAAAATTATATAGGTATATTGGAAGAAATCGCTATAAATCCCTCGGGTTTTGTAAGACCATAAGGCTCAACACTTTTTAGTTCAGATATAGGTTTTCTATGGCAACAAGGTCAAAATATTGGTCAATTATTATTGTTGTTTATCCCTGGAGCACTGCAAACTCATGTGCTAAATTTCATCTAATTGTCTTCAGTATTACGAACTGTAGTTTGATTACAAAAGTCGGTAATTTTATGTGGACAGACGGACACCGGAAAATCGACTCAGCAAGCTATTCTGAGCCGATCGGTATACTGTAAGGTTATTCTACTCCCATCAATTTTAATAGTTCCAAACATCGGCACAAATTCCATATATCCAGTAGGTACTAGAGAGTGGTGTAGGGTATAAAAATGGTTCCCCAAATTCGCACATTTTTTTTTGGCCGAACGTAGGTGTCGCCTTTTTCAATTTTTCGTTATAGCTTCGGCATTTAAAGTCGGATTTTAAAGTGTGATATATCGATTTTTTTGCCTCGAGGAGACCAGTGTTTTGCTATAAAGGAAAAATCCAATCAAAAAAAAATTAAAAAGGCGACCCCTACGTTCGGCAACCAATATATAAAAAAATTCTACTGGGTTTATCGAAAAACTTCCTTAGCAAAAGTTTAATGATATTTTGCGAGCTTTGATTTTCTGACATTAGGGTAGTACATTAGGGTGGTAGCAACTGAGATCTCGTGGGTAACTACTAGAACGGGATACTTGAGGTCAATGGCACTTAGAGCAAAACACTGGTCTCCTCGAGAGAAAAATATCGATGTATCATACTTTAAGATCCGACGATAAATGCCAAAGATATAACGAAAAATGTAAAATGGCGACCCCTACGTTCAGCAAAAAAAATTTTTTTGAAACCTCCTTCCAAAAATAATTCAAATTGGAGGGTGTACGGCGCACTTTTTTTTTTGCCTGTAAGGTGGGACGCTCTAGTGTAGATGCTTTAGTTTAGTCTTTACATGTGTGTGTGTTTTTAGAATTAATCGAGCTTAAGTGCTGTATGTGCGTGCGTGTTTTTATCTGTGTGAGTGTGTAACTTTTAAATAAGTCAAGAGTCAACAACATAATCTCAAGTAGATATAAGAATGAAGTACGAAAAATATGCAACACACACTCTCCAGACTTAATATTGAAGTTTAAAAGTAAACATCATAGAGTAGATATGATGACATGTCAACTTTACGTGGTCAGAGTATAATGAATGATTTTATGCTGATGTTTGGAATAGCCAAAAATAGCGGATATAATCTCATTTTATCTTTTACCGATCCACTCAGAATCACTTTCTGAGTGGATCGTTCTGAAAATGTATTCTTGATGGCACCATACAGATCGCAAATACACACTCAGGGAACTTCTGCTGACAGAATTTGTTAGTTGTTTAAGTAGTTTTTCAGTAAAAAATAACATTCATTTGTACATTCAACCAAAAAGTCTGTAATGGCTACTAAAAATTTTGCTGTTATTACGGGAAATTTAACTGTTTTGAGCCCAGCAGTATTTTTTGATAAGTTTAGCAACACATAAATCAGTGCTAAAATCAGTTAAAAAACTTACTAAATATCAATAATTTTAGTACAATGAAATTTGCAGCTACTAAATTTCAGTAAATTATTGTAAACTGTAATTTAAAATTAATCTGCTGAAATTAGCAAAAAAGTGTACTAAAAAATAAACAAACTGTAAAATCTAAAAAAAAAAATTAATAAAATAATTTGTTTTTCTTTCGATTGTAACAAGCGTATAATTACTTCATCGTACTTGAAATTTGGAGTTAAAATTGTAAACGGTTCTCCAGTTATTAGCTTTTTATGCATTGGAGATACAATAAAATTTAGCACTCGGTTTTAAAAAAATAGTAAAATGTTTTGCTGAAATCAGCAGCGAGAATAAAAAAAACCCGCAATTTGTAATAAGAGAATAACAAAAATGATTACTAAAAAAAAATTATTCTAAAAATCAGTATAAAAATAGTAAAGTTCGATTGGAAACTGTTTACAAATTTTTTTACTAACTTTTTTATCTGAGTTAAGCAGAGCTTTAAGGAATTAATTCCTTTTTGGAATGAATTCCCTACAATTTAATTAAAATTTTTATTTTCAGCAATGAATTCATTAAAAAGACATAATCAGGAATTAATTCCCGTGAATGAATTCAAAGAATTCAAATTTAGGGAATGAATTCCCTGACAAAAGCATTAAAATTAAAGAATTCATTCACTAAATAATTCATTCAACGCGAGTTAATTCAATTTTAAGTTAAGGAATTCATTCCCTTGTACATTTAATTTCCTGAAGGAATTAACTTTTTGTTTAAATCCCTAAGGAATTAACTTTTTCGTTTAATTCCCCAAAGAATTAACTTTTTAGTTTAATTCCCTGAATTTACGTTTTCACTTAATGCCCACTTAAGGCGTTAAACTGTTGACATTTTTTCGTTATTTTTCAGCTTTTCCGATAATTTATATAATTGGTTTAACTAAAACGGATTTAAATAAAGTCTGTGTATATCGCCTTTAATAGCAAAAACGACATATTAGCTAAATTCAATATATTAGAATTGTATAAATAATATTTAGTTTTTAGTTTTTTTTTTTCAAGGAATTACACGAAAAACTTAATACCTTAGGGGTGTAAAACAAAAAGTTAATTCTTTAGGGAAATAAATGAAAAAGTTAATTCCTTAGGGAATTACAAGAAAAAGTTAATGCCTTCATAGAATTAAATGTACAAGGGAATTCATTCCATAGAGAATTAACACCTTGACTAAAAGTTGAATTAACTAGAATTGAATGGGAATTTATTGGTGAATGAATGCATTAGATTCTATGAAGGAATTAGAAACAAAATAATTCCTTTAATATAAATCGAATGTAGAAAAAAGGAATTCATTCAATTCCTTAAGGTTGGTCAGGGAATTCATTCCCAATATATAAATTCAGTTCAAAAAAAGGGAATTAGGGAATTAATTCTTCGAAGCTCTGATTTGTACAAAAAATATGTAAATTTTAACTACATTAGTAAGTCATTAAAAAAAACAACAACATAAAATATTGAGAATTCGTAGCATCAGTGGCTATGTAATTCTCTCACCCTATGTTAACAGCTTGTGCCTGTAAACTGGAAAACCAAAGATGAATTGATAAATTTTATGCTTAAATTATAATAAATCTGACGAAATATATCGGTAGCAATAATAAAAAAAAATCATTTTATCACTAAAAATGCATGAAAAAGATTTGATTTTCCTATTTTCAGCCACATTTTTTAAACTCTTTGGTAGCATTGATTTTATTTGGTCTTTTTGTTAAAACAATGAAAATAAATCAAACAAACTATGTGTAATACCGAATAAGTACACTCAAAATAATAAGTTTGTAGGCTGAACAGAAAAATTTGTTACCTTAACAAAATTTATTCCTGTTTTTTGGCTTAAAATAAAATTTGTTGATTTTAACAAATTCTTTTGTTAAATTTCACGTATCTAAATTTAAGTAAAAAATTTGCAAAACTACAGTTTTATCTGTAATTATACTGAGTCGTAGAATTTATGCAAATTTAGGGTCTCGGGACCCTCCCCAGGCCTAGTCCAGTCAAGTGAGAGTATATCTCGCTTAGCTTTCGAGATATGGGTCATTTTATGAAGTGGAACATTTTTATTAAAAATTGCCAAGAACCAAAATAAACCCTTTCGCTGGGGTATTTTACGGTTAGGGGTAGTAGAAATTTTCATCAATTTTGCTCTATATCAGTTTTCGAGATATGGGCCATTTTAAAAAATCGGGAAGGCAAAAATTGCGGCATCTTTAAAACTATGGATACATTGGTGGCGCCATCTACCGGGTAATAACAGTACCATGAACATATTATATTTTAACAATAATTTTTGTAAAATTTAAATTTACACTTAAAATAATACGTCAGTAGAAAAATCTGTCAGACCGGTTTCAAATCTATTTAACTAATTTTTAACAAATTTTTAGTTGAAAAACTGATGTAAGCAAAGATTTTAGTTATCTTCATTTAACGCAATACTAAAAATCCTCAGTACTTTAACTAATTTTGAGTGTTAATTTTAAAAATTATTTAATGTTAATGTTACTGTTATTACCCGGTAGATGGCGCCACCAATGTATCCAAAGTTTTAAAGATGGCGCTATTTCTTTCTCTCCCGATTTTTTAAAATGGCCCATATCTCAAAACTAAGAGAGATAGAGCAAAATTGATGAAAATTTCGACTACCCCTAACCGTGTAAGGGGTTATCTCTATCCAAAAATTGACCTTGACGGGGCCTTGGACCCTCGGTAATCTTTAATAAAATTTTTTCACTTCATACAATGTCCCATATCTCGAAAACTAAGCGAGGTAGAGCAAAACGGACAAAATGATTGCTCCTCGGGAATGCCTTTACATACACTTATGTAGATGATATGGACTAGGCCCGGGGAGGGTCCCGAGACCCTAAATTTAGATAAGTTCTACGACTCAGTATAATTACAGATAAAACTGTAGTTTTACAAATTTTTTACTTAAATTTAGATTTGTTAAATTTAACAAAAAAAAGTGTTAAAATCAACTAATTTTATTTTAAGGCAAAAAACAGGAATAAATTTTGTTAAAGTAACAAATTTTTCTGTCCAGCCAACAGACTTATTATTTTGAGTGTATTTGTGTTTATAGCACTAATCGATAATAGTTAAAATCAATCGCAATGTTTCACTTTTATTTACCAGCCCAAAAAACCGGTACAGTGGAACTTGAAGCAGCACTTTATTGTAAAAGACTAGAGCTTTAATAAAAATTGTATTTTTATATTTAAGAAAATTATTCTGAAGAATTCAAATTTAAACCAAAAAAAAATTATATTTTTCTGAAATTGAGTAAAATTTATTTTTAATATTGTAATTTCTGTTGTGCTTTTAATAAAATTATAATATTTTTAACAAAAAACATACGAAATTTTTCAAAATCGTCAGGCGTCATTTCATTAAATTTCGCTTTAAAAATCTTCAAAGTTGGCAGCGCTGTATACAACTTAAGCTAAACTTTTATAATATTCTGGTAACTGCTTGAGCGAATTGCGAAATACCAGTGCATTCCATACTTAATTCTACAAGTCTATTACTTAGGTATCAAGCTAGGTTTAGTGTTAAAATTTTCCACAACAATGTTAAGAATTTTTTTTAACTGCCTTCGTAAAAATATTTAGAGCTTAATGAATGGGAATTTTTGTTCGGAGAATGTATATATTTTGTTTATATTCTATACAAATTATTACCTTGTATTATCGTTAGGAAATTCCAATACTTTTATTTTTACAATTACACTAAGCTGTACAAAAAAAATTAAAAAAAAAATTACAAACGCAACATAAAAAACTCTATAATTAAGTTTTAAATTGAAAATAATATTAACACTTCAAAAAATATTTAATTATTTTTTAAATTAGCATAATACTTTTACACGAAATTGTAATGCGCATTGAAAATAAAATTTTGTACAAATTTTAAACACTTGAAATTAATTTTTAAATCCACAATTTTATCACAAAAATTTTTTTTGTTTTTTGTTTTAGACTTTAATTTATAGCCGCTTTATTTTTATTTTTACTTTTATTTTTTTATTTGTTTTGATTCTCTTTCTCTGATTTTATTAATCAGCCGCACACTTTTAATTCTCGTGTCTAACTAAATTGATATTTTGTGTTTTTTGTTTCTTTCGCCTTGCCTTAGCCTCTAGTAAGGTCTGGTCTGGTCTCAATGCTCTCATGTAAACAATCATGCATGACAAGCAAAACCTGTTGTAAAATAAATTTATACATTAAAAAAACATACGCAGCGCAATCAAAATAAAACAAAAAAAAAAAAAAAGAAACCAACAACAACCTGTTGCTGATAGAGTTTACACTAGCAACTTGATATACGGTCTTACAAGAAAGCTACATAGTGTTGCAACCCGCAGCTCTTAATGCAACTTAGAAATGTTCTAGAGATCAAACCACATATCATACATAGAAGGTTAAGTTCCCTATAGCGGCCTATATACGACCAAGCAAGCAACGTGAATTTTATCATGTAGTTTCTAATTTGACGGCTTGTCAAGCGTGTTGGACGAAAAACAAAATCTTTTTGATTTTTCTGCAGGTTTGATACCTGCACCTGGGAGTTTATTCCACCAGCCGTATGTGGAATAAACTCCCCGCAGAAGTCTTCCCTGTTACTTACAATGTAGAGAAATTCAAATCAAATATTCACAAACACTACTCCCTCTTTCCTCCTCCCCATAACCTATTTTCCTAAAACCAATACAATGCACTGCGTTAATAGGGGGCATCCCCTGAGTGTTGGTCCAACAAAAAAAAAAAATCCTTTATCGTGTAATGAAAAAAATCATCAAACATTGGAGAGTTTTACATTTTTAATTAGTTATTTTGTGACAAGAAAGCGATAACGTTAATAAATACGTAAACAAAAAAATGCAAACACAGAAATTCAAAAATTAATAATAAAGAAAAAATTAATAAAAATAATTTCGTCATTATCATCCGCTGTGTTGATTTTGTGATTTTGAAGTTAAATTTTACAGCATGCTTGACCGTGTATTCCAAAAATCATTTTTTGTTTGTCAAACTTGATCGTGTATAGGCCGCTTATATGTGTTATTTTTCCCAATATGTAATTGGAATTACCCCAGACCATTGTATGGTTAAAATGAGATTAAAAAATCGTACAAAAATAAAATAGTTTTTTCAAAAACTTAAAATATTATACTCTAGTTGGGTGAAATCAAAAAATGTGATAAATTTTTGGGCCAAATTTGTGAGAAGCAAAAAGTGTTAATATTTCGGTTTTTTCTTAATGGAATCAGTAAGTTTAGTCATTATAAACCTAATTGCAAAAAATCTCTTCTACAAGTTGTCGCAATAACTTTTTTTGTACAATTTTAATTTTTTTTGTTGTAACGGAGTTTACATTTCCGCAAGCAAAAGATATAACAAAAAAAAATTGCGTACGAATTTTCTTCAATTTATTAGTTTTTCGTATTTGGGTTTTCAACTTGCTTTCCAATGATATATAATTTGTGTTTATCAAATTGGTGGTTTCGCGAATAAAAATACAATTCATTGCGCGAAAAAAATTTTTTTTTTTAATTTTGTATTTTTGGTCCTTTTAAATGCTTTTCAAAAATATAAAATTTTTTAAAATCCAAACAGCGGTTGCGCAGTTACAAAATAATATATTAAAAACATAACATTTCGCCATCAAAAAATTCTTAAATTGTGTGAAAAAAATTTAATTTGTCAAACTAATGTCAGTAATGAATCGAAATATCGATTCAAAATCAATGAAATGCAAAATCAATCATTTTTCGCTCCAGCAGTTTAGGGTAAAAAACTGATAACTTTTTTTGATT
This sequence comes from Leucophora obtusa, assembly GCA_949987735.1. Classification (NCBI taxonomy): domain Eukaryota; kingdom Metazoa; phylum Arthropoda; class Insecta; order Diptera; family Anthomyiidae; genus Leucophora; species Leucophora obtusa. The sequence goes on from OX465296.1 coordinate 161,186,086, forward strand.
TGACGCAAAATTATTAGTTGAATCGTCTTTTAACGCATAAATATTAGTTGAATCACCTCTGTTTATGGTTATTTTAAAATATTTTAAACATTTATTTGAATGAAACCTGATGCAAACACTTGTGGTTACGGAGTTTACAGTTACGGAGTTTACATTTGGTTACTTTTTTCGTTTTCTTTCAGAAACGCTTTGTCAGAATTTTTTTCCGAAACAAAATCGCATGACGCCTACAAGGTAAATCCAAATATGACATTGTTTTTCTTACTCGTTAAATAGTTTTGTGTAAAAATTACACTCATAGAAATAAATCCGTAAAAATAGCAGAAAAAGTTACTAAAAATTAGTTAAAAATGATGCTGCAGAAAAAACTGCTAAAATTAGCAGATTTTTTTACTAAATACTAGTAAAATGAGAACAGCAAAATTAAAATTTACAGAATTTTAGTTATATTTAGGCTAACTTTTAGTTAATTGAAAATAGCAAATTGTACTGTAAAATCTGTAGAAAATTTTGCTAAATATTTGTAGACTAAAAATAGCAAAAATAAACTGTTAAATCTACAAAATTTTTGCTATTTTTAAGCTAAATTTAGTTGAATGCAAATAGCAGTCTATTCTGCTAAAATCAGCAGAAATATTTGCTAAAAAATTGTAAACTGCTGTTTTCAAAAGGCTCGATTTTTATTTGCATTTAAAAAAAAAATCGAAAAAATAACTTCGAATATTTTAAATTTTTTGGTGATTTTTTAGGCTACTAATTATTTAGCAAAATTTTTTGCTGATTTTAGCAGGTTAATTTGCTGATCTCCATTTACAAAAATTTAGCTCATATATAACTAAAATTCTGTATATTTAACAGTTTTAGTTTTGCTGTTCCTATATTACTAATATATAGCAAAAATAATCCGCTAATTTAGCAGTTTTTTTCTGCAGCATCATTTTTAACTAATTTTTAGTAGTTTTTACTAAATTTTTTACGGACTTTTTTCTATTAGTGTATGAACGGAGTTTACAACATTTTTTCAAATCTTATAAAAGACATCCTTTTTCATCTCGAGAATGTTACATGCTGCAGAAAAGCTTCAAGTCTGTTATACTGGATGATTACTTACAGTCCAACGATCATTTGAGTATAAATAACATTATACTTCTCCCAATATAAATAATAGATAACTCCAAAATTCTAGAGATATCTAGGTTATCATTTTTATAAAAAATTATGACGAAAAATCGTTACAGAGTTGAAGTCGTGACAGCTAAGATATACGCAAAAGTTCGTAAAATGTATTAATTTTTATTAAAAACGGCACTTCTCCTCTTCATAAAAATTCTTACAGTTAGTGTTAGCTTTATTGGTTATTAAAATATAAGCTATTAAAGTTAAAAAACCGTATGAGTTACTTGTTACGGAGTTTACATTTGGTCACAAATTTTATGTATTAACCAAAAATTGGTCAGATTGTTATAAATTTTGTAAAACAGGTGACAATGCGCTGATATATATCGAAATATGTAACTCAAATGTAATCCATGCATTAGAAATTAGGTGGTTACACGGTTTTTATCACATTTTTTGATATCACCCAGTTTCATTTCCAAGATCTACAAATATTCAGATATAAATTTTGTCTCTCTTGGATTATGATAACCTAGTCAAACTCTAATATTGAATTTTTTTAAATTTTGTTCAACAAAATATAAAAAAAGTGGTCAACTAATAGAGAATAATTCTACAGAAAATTACGCATAGCCCTCTTTTAACTTATCTGTTAAGGCGTTTTAAATTTGAAAATTTTAGAGAAAACTGTGATTTTGGCTAATAATTTAGATAATGTTATTCAATTTTGTGTTTTTAGCTAGCTGTTACAAAATCAATTCCAAAATTTTTTAAATTCTGATACGAGAGTTGGTTTTTCTTTCTTTAACAAGGTCAAAGTTGAACATTTTAGATTTTTCATGAAAGTATATCAAAACGTAGTGTTGTCTCTTGCAGAATTTGTTGAAAATTGTCCAAATAAGTCTGTTACCACCAAACTTTATATCCCAGTGTAGAAAATCATTACCAGATATGTGATTATGTAACTACATACTTGGTAATGGTAAATAGTTACTTTTGTTATTACATTTCTTATTACCTTTATATGGCGATGTCGCAAAAAATAATGAGTTATGTTTACACACCAGCATACGAAAAATCAAAAAATATATCGTTACCTATGTGCTTACCAGTACTGACAAAAATAATGATTCTAAAAATATATTTTCAAAAAAATAAATTATATAAAAAAAACAATATTTTTTATTGTATTTTTTTTTTAATAAAATTTGCTGGTGCGGGAATCGACCTGGGTCTACAGGTTGCCAGACAATAGCTCTACCATCTGAGCTATATCGACATGTAATATTTAATACATAAAAACATAATTGACCTGCTGCACACAAGTAAGCTTACTCGCCAACATACAAAACATCATATACCTATCCTTACCAGTGTTTAAAAAATATTGAGTCTAAAAATAGATTTTAAAAAATTTTCAAAAAAATCTAGAAACTTATTTTCTATTTGAAATAATGATAAAAATAAGTCATTATCAGTAACTCATTATTATATGTTTTAAAATAATGCAGAAGGTAAGTGGGTGTCATTACTGGTATATCGTTGATGTTATTCTAAGTTGAGTTGTTAACATATTCGATTTGCTTTCCACTTTCACATAAGTAGACGATTATTAAATTATTAACCCGTCAAGACAAACGACACTGAAGATGGCTTTCTAGCGAAAGCCGAAAATACGTATTCTGTCTTGCTGGTCTTATCGAATTCTTTCCAATTTTTTATTCTTTATAATTTACTTTTGAAAATTGTATCATGTTTCTTTAATTTGAAAAATAATTTAAAACAGAAAGTGCCCAATAAGCACATAGGTTTTAAAAATTCAAGTGCTTTAAATTTAGCTTGAAGTAAAGTATATTTCAAATTCTAGCACTTGTTTTTTTAACAAAAATATTTCAAACTTGAATTTTTGTTTCCCTTTTGCTGGAGTATGCTATTGAAATAAAATGTAATAAAAGTTGAATTCAAGCCTTGAAACTGGAAAACAGGGCTGGAATTGAATTAGATTTCAACTTGAATTCCAGTGAAAATGTTTATAGGGTGATATTAATTTATGATCTAGAGTCAAACTAAAAGAACACTCATTTGAAAAAAATGCCATTTAAAATTAAAATCGACATAAAAATCTTTAATTAAGCATTTTCAAAAAAATCAAAATTAATCTGTTGCAGAGCATGGTGTCAAAATGACCCATTATTTTATGCGCGCAATCTCAGGATTAGGTGTTAAAGAGTGCGAGCAAAAATTTTTCGTTTTTAATTTATTTATTTTTCATTAAATTTAAAAACCTGTTGATATATTGGGTACCAAATAAAAGGTTTTTTGAAGACACATGCACCGGTATTGAAAACACTTCGAATAGCATATTCGTATCGCATAAACATTTATTTCGGTAGAATCTACTGAAAAGGAGAGTTAATTCACTTTGGAGTGACCAAAAATTAGTCTTTTGTATGACTGTTCAAGCACCTCACTACTTCCGGTCCTAGACCAAGTATTTCCCAAGCAATGGCTTCCTAGCACCCGCTGAAAGCTAGCTATATTGATAAGGCGCTCAGTCATGTAACCTGAATGGCCACGGAAAACTTGGCGTCTGAGGAAAGTAGGTAAATTATGAATGAACATTTACTGAAGCATGACTGCAACGTGGGATTGGACACAAGGATAGCAGCCCTATCACCAATCTAAGAAAGGAGGGCTAGCAACCTCCTTTTCTGAACTTACCCTGCTAACAAATCGCTAAATAAACAGGGAGCCCTAGTGGCAGTTAGAGATATATATATATGTATATATTAGACCGACTCACGAAAAAAAGTAAAAAAGTGCCCTTTCAAAATAAACCTTGGCTTGTTTTATGATGATTCCCAAAATGTTTCGGTTCTAGCAGTGAGATCTCACGAGCTGTGCCATTTTTAAAAAGGTCTTTTTTTAGTTTTTTGTAGGAATTTTGCATTTTAGCTAAAGACAACATACTCAATGTGGGTGTCATATGAAAGATATTTTTCAGGTGCGTTTTGTGATTTAAATGTCAATCTACATACTCATCTTACAAATTTCATACATTTTGCACGATGTTCTGGACCAAATTTTGTTAAAATATGTATTTTTACATCTAGCAGAACTTCACCACATAACTTTCTAAAAAGTTTTGCTGATGGACGTTCAATTATATCGCAAGTATTATAAATACACTCAAAATAGTTTGTAGTTTAAATTGACTGAAAATCCCAGAAAAATATTGGCACTTTATTACTATCTGCATTACCAAAAATGATATATCATTACCTTTTGCATTATTTTATAATATAAAATAATGACTTTCTAAGAAAATGAAAATGAAGTTTTGAGAAGAACGTATTTAAAGTTAAATTAAAAATAAAATTTTAATGTTTTTCTCATTTTTATCGAAACCCGTTTTTTGACACACTAGGTCCCTTTTCTCGGAGAAGGTCACATATAATAAAAAATTTAACTGTGTAAAAAGTACTTATTTAAACTTATACGAATAAGTCATTATTTTATATTTAGAAACAATGAATACAATAGGCCGTTATTAGGAAGTCATTATTTTATATTATAAAATAATGCAAAAGGTAATGATATATCATTTTTGGTAATGCAGATAGTAATGAGGCGTCATTACCAATATTTTGCTGGGATCATTTAAAAATAAATGTACGGATAACTTTTGAAATAAACTACAGTCAGTTACTGTAATAATATTTTCAGTGTATGACGATTTCATTATCAATTTTTCATTATGACTTCATTTCAGCTCATTTTAAAAGAATTCCGGGTTTCCTATCATATATGATATATTTTTTGATATCGAAATCACCTGGAATAACGATAGTGTTTCGATGCTGGACCAGATTTAGGCGATTTTACTATCGTTATTCCAGGGAATTTGGATAGCGAAAACGGTATCATAATTCCTTGGAAATACGATATCGTTACGAAAGGTACATTTTAGAACAAAAAATCTATCGTTTTCGTATCACAACTGATTATCATATATGATAATATATATCGCCTAGGTGACATCGTTTCGATATCGTGACGATATCGTTTGGTTTATTGCTAATAATGACATATTTACTCATTATTGCAAATATAGATTTTTTTTATAAATTTTTTTTGAAATCTATTTTTAGACTCAATATTTTTTGAACACTGGTTAGAATATATGTAACCAAATAACCTACACCAGTCTATTTAAACACCAACATTGAAATATGATCGTATATGCACCTGCAGCATGTAAACAAGCCAATTTTGGGGCGCCCTTATATGGGCACTAGGTCTAAACATGGACCGATTTTAAACATAATCAATAGGCTTCGTCCTTGGACCAAATAGGTCGGTGTACCAAATTTTATTAAAGTATCTTAATATTTGCTACGCACTCCACAGCGCACAAGAATGCATGGACAGACAGACAGACGGACGGACATCGGAGTGTCCACGTAGTGGTGTAGGGTATAAATATTTTTTTTGGTAAAACTTATTTTTTTTTGGAATCTATTTTTAGAATCTTTATTGCCATCAATACTCGTAAGTGCATAGATACTTTTTTTATTTTTCTCATTATTTTTCACGACATAGCCATACAAAAGTAATAAGAAATGTAATAATAAAAGCAACTAGTTACCGTTACCAGGTATGTAGTTACATAACCACATGTCTGGTAATGATTGTCTACACTGGATTATTATGAAATAATATAATCTTTCTTAAATCTCTGATTATCACTTTTCTAAACGAAGAGATAACTTAAAATTCCCCGTAGAACGAGAAATTAGTGTAAATTACTTGTTTACAATGTCTGCGTCCAAAAATGCAGTTGTGTTGCCATATCATTTTAAAAATGTAAACAGTATTTCAGAAAAGAATGTTTGACTAAGAAATTATATAAAATTTGAGTACGGATTGACGAAAGTGATCTCGATTGTTTTCTTCTCAATCACTTTTAAAATCTTTCTCAGTCACTTCATTGAGTATAAACCAACATTTCATTAAAATTAAAAAATATGAAAAACTACATAATTTTCAGTTTTATTTCAGAAAATTACAAATGTATTTCAAAATTGTCTAAAAATGTCTTAAAATTATCCAGAAATGTTTTAAAATTGTCCAAAAATGTTTTAAAATATTCCAAATATATTTGAAAATTGTCTAAACAGTTTTAGACACATTATCTAAGATGTTTCAAAATTATCCAAAAATGTTTTAAAATTTTCCAAAAATGTTTTAAAATTGTCCAAAAATCATTCAAAATTGTCCAAAACTGTTTTATAATTGTCTAAAAATCTTTCAAAATTGTCCAAATATTGTTTAAAATTGTCTAAAAACCTTTGATATTTGTTCAATTGCAATTCAAAATTGTCCAAAATGTATTTTAAAATTTTCAAAATGTATTTAAAAATTATACAAATATATTCTAGAATATTACAAATATATTTTAAAATATTTTATTTGTATTTAAGAAGATTCCATTTGGAGAATTTTGAAATACAAACGGAATTATTTGAAATGCATTTGGACAATCTTGAAATACAGATTTAAAATTTTTAAATACAAATGAATAATTTTGAAATACATTTGGACAATTTTAAAATACAAATGGAATTTTCTTAAATACAAATAAAATATTTTAATATATATTAGTAATATTTTAAGATATATTTGTATAATTTTGTAAATTTTAAAGTACATTTGGGACAATTTTGAAATGCAATTGGACAAATATCAAAGGTTTTTAGACAATTTTAATAATATTTGGACAATTTTGAAAACATTTTTGGACAATTCTAAAATATTTTTGGACAATTTTGAATAATTTTTGGACAATTTTAAAACATTTTTGAAAAATTTTAAGCATTTTTGGACATTTTGAAACATTTTGGACAATTTTGAAACATCTTTAGTCAATTTTAAAATATATTTAGACAATTTTAAAACATTTTTGGACAATTTTAAAACATTTTTGGATAATTTTAAAACACTTTTGGACAATTTTGAAATATATTAGGAATTTTCTGAAATAAAACAGAAAATGGTTATTTCCCACTTAAAAATTTATGTGGGAAATAACAAAAATGCTATCAAAGTTTCCAAGTATTAAATTAAAATACCAAAAATTACTTATTGGAAAGTAAATTATTTAACATCAATATTTTCTATATAATATTAAAGAAAATATTAAAGAAAATATTAAAAAAAATAAAATTAGTCAAAAAGTTAATATGTTGAAATCCGAAATTATGAAACTAATCGCCCAAAAAATCAAAAAATCCGAAAACAACTATGTAGAAGAAATTTTATCGGATGAAAAATAATATAAATTTTCGCCACATTGATGAAACTTTTCTTATTGAAAAACTTCATGGTTTTTATGAAACTATTCATACTTTTTATGAAAAATTTATTAATATCAAAAAGCTGATTCTCTTAGTGTAGTTGAATCGCAGATGTTCTGTTAAATAAGATAATATTTGTCGTGATCTCAATCAAGAACAAATTTGGCAATCAAACTAGCAAACCCATGTTTGAAATGTAAGATTCGTTGCGTTGGTAATGATTGCGATGCGGCTAGAAAGTCCTTGTTTCTATTTCCGACTCAAAAGGCGTAAAAGTGTTTAAAAGCCTAATATTGTTTACATTTTGGCAGGCAATAGAAAACTTGTAAAAGCAATTTCTGCTTCGAAAAATCCCTTCAATCTTGCCATTCAGATTAGCCATGAAACGGTAGTAGGTCCACTTATAAGTTCTAAAAATTATCAACACACCGAACTAGATAAGTATAAGCGTCGGCATTAATTCTAACTATAGGCAGTCAATGCCAACCATTAATATTATTAGTAACCAACTATTTAAATAGTTTTTGTGTGGAATTTATGATGTTGAAATGGTAATTAATAAAAACAATCCATCTGCCATTACTATCATTACGATATTTGGTTGTGATTTTGAAATCTCATTAAATAAACGTGCAAACAACACTGTTCACTTTACAGTACAATTTAAATTTTTACACAGATTAGTAAAATTAATATGTAAAATGTTTAAAGTTAAACCTCGTTTAAGGCGAATAAGAATTATATAAATAACAAAAGATTAAACAAAATTGATACCGGTTAATACAAATAAGGGATACCTATCCCGGGATTTTATTATTTGGCATATTTTAATAATTTTTGTATTAAAAATAGTAACTCAGTTTTATTATACCCTACACTTCTACGTGGAGAGGGTATTATAAGTTTGTGCTGATGTTTGTAACACCAAAAAATATTAGACCCAAACCCACCTTATAGTATACCGATCGACTCGAAATCACGATTTAACGATGTCCGTCTGTCCGTCCGTCCGTCTGTCTGTCCATGCATTTTTGTGCGCACTCTACAGGTCGCAAATATTAAGATATTTTGATGAAATTTGGTACACCGACTTATGTCAGCCCAAGAACGTAGCCGATCGATTTTGGTTAAAATCGGTCCATGTTTAGATCTAGTGCCCATATAAGGGTCCCCCCAAAATTATATTTTTTATACCCTGCAGGCCGCAAATATTAAGATATTTGGTACACAGACCTATGTTGGCCCAAGGACGAAGCCTATTGATTTTGGTGAACATCGGTCCATGTTTAGACCTAGTGCCCATATAAGGGTCCCCCGAAAATTATATGGTTTATACGCTGCAGGTCGCAAATACGAAGATATTTCAATGAAATTTGGTACACAGACCTATGTCGGTCCAAGAACGAAGCCTATTGATTTTGGTTAAAATCGGTCGATGTTTAGACCTATTGCCCATATAAGGGTTCCCCCCAAAATTGGCTTTTTTACACGCCGAAAGTCGGAAATACAAAGATATTTCAATGAAATTTGGTTCGCTGGCTCACATGGTCCCAAGGACAAGCCTATTGATTCTAGATAGGATCGGTCCATATTTGGACCTATTGCCCATATGAGATATATTTTCGATTTTCTCTTCTTTTATCATTTTATTGAAAATTTTAACACAAGTCCGTTTTAACCCATTCGAATTTCGGATCCAAACATTAGACTGGTGTAGGGTATAATATAGTCGGCATGCCCGACTTAAAGTTTTTTGCTCGTTTTTTTTTTTTGTTGCCGAACGTAGCAAAACACTGGTCTTCTCGAGGCAAAAAAAATAGATATGTCACACTTTAAAATCCGACTGTAACTATAACAAAAAATTAAGCTATAACAAAAAATTAAAAAAGGCGTTCCCTTCGTTCGGCAAAAAAAAAAAAATTAAAAATTACCATGCAAAAATAATTTATATTCAAAGGTGTACCGCGGACTTTTTTTTTTTGCCTGTAAGGTGGTACGGTCTAGTGTCCAGAGACCGATACCCTTTCCCACAGCGTATTTACCTGAATCTAAGAATTCCTCTTTAGAAACAAAAGCATGGGAGCCTTAAATTGTATATGTAGTAAGGAAAAAGGCTTAAAAACTGACAGAGTAATATGTAAATGTTTAAATATAAGTAAATTTTAATCAAAATTCGCATTGCAACTTTTTTTCGATACACTTTTGGTACACAAAAATAAACTTAAATTCTACTGTTCTGCAAAAAAGTGAATAAATTTTAAATAAAGTTTAATTGCATATTTTAAGTTATAAATAACTAAAGGAAAAGTTGCACAGCTTTTAACCATAAAAAGCCAATATTTTTCACTGAATTATTAACAAAACATGAATAAATAAATATTTTGTTTGGTAAATTTTAAGAAAAACTTATTATATAAAAATGCACACGTATGATTGGATTTGAAAAACAACAATATTGGTGTGTGTGTGTGTGTGTGTGTGTATGTGTTTTTGAATCTACATACGTGTTTGAATGTATATTAGAAAATTTGCATACATATGAGTTTGTAATGTTTATGATAGATAGTGTTGGTAATGTTATGGTCTCATGTTGATTTTATGTGAAATTTTCTTGTAAATGGTATTGTGTATAGGTGCCTCGTTTAAGACGTTTGTTGTTGTAATTGTTGTATTTAGTTTAGTTGAAGACAAATTATTTTCTTTAAGTTTATGAAAAAATTTATTAACTACTCTTAAGCTTCCACAGGCAAAGAATATGTATGCTTCTTATACACTTATAGAAAAAACCTGTAAAAACTGCAGAAAAAGCTACTAAAAATTATTTAAAAATGTTCTAGAAAAAAGAGCTACTAAAATCAGTAGAAAAAATTTGCTAAATACATACTAGTAAGATAAAAATAGCAAGAAAAAATCGGTTAAATCTAAAAAATTTTAGTTATGTTTGAGTTATATTTACAATAAGTTTATTGCAAATGACAATTTACAATGCCGAAATTGGGAAAACAATTTGTTAAATATTAGTAGACAAACGAAAGCAAGAAAACTGTTTTATCTACAAAATTCTCATTATATTACCATTTATTAAGCTTAAGGCCGTGTTGCAATAGCTTTAACATTGCTTAGTAGATACATTTATATATTATCTAAATTCTTTAAATAAATAAATAATAAATTTAAGTAACATTTTGTTGATTATAAATAAAAATTATCCTGTTAAAATCAACAAAATTGTTTGCTAAAAAATTTAGAGTTCTGATTTTAGAAGGTTAAATTTTTTACTCATATAATTTATTTTTTGCATTCAAAAATACAAAAATTGTTTTTTAGGACTTTCTATATTTTTATATATTTAGTTAGAATATTGTTCTACCTCAAGTCCAAATTCTAATATGATATTGTCATATTAGATTTTATTTGTTGTTTCCAAAAGGTAGACCATTTTCATGGTACACAATATAATTATTACGTGGGCATCACCCAAACTCATCAGTTGTCCGTAATAAGAAAATGATAATTGGAACACACAAACCGAAACATAAACATAACGTATAAAAATTCACCGGGAGGAGAATTTTGTACTTTTGTACAAAACTGTCTGATTTGGTAAAATACAGTAAAATACAACACGTTTTGAAAAGAAAAAATTTTACGTAAAAGTACCCGTTGAGTACTATTAATACAAAAATTAAAATAATTTTGAACAAATAACATCCCAGCAAAAAAATTGGAAGTGATCTTAAGGAATCAATTTTTTATTGATTAAGTTCTGATTTTCTACTTCTAAAGCAGTTCGTTTTCACAACTGCCAAATATGTGATTTTGAAAGAAAATTAAGTCTTTTTTTACAGATATTTCCATATAAATTTAACATTTATAACTATGGTTAAGCACTTAACTTTGATTATTTTGAGACAAGTTGTCAGGTCCAAGTGATTTGCTTCAATTTTTTCCGAATAAAAATTAATTCCTTTTTACCAATGAAAAAGAACATGAAAGGGATCATAAAAGAAAACTTCCACCCTATGTATAATTCATTGGTTCCGATTCAAATTTTCACAATATCTAATCCAAATCACTGCTTCTTTTTCTCTTCTTTTGATGATTTTTTTTTTGCTGGGATACCACGGGTAGTCCCATGCAAATATAGTTTTGTTGAGATGCTCGTTGTTTTTGCAAATGTTATTGACAATGTGCACACAAAAATATATAAAATAGTACTCAATGACCTACATGAACATTGGGAAGGATATGGCAAGAAGTGATCTTCGAATGAATGAAAATTACCGTCAAGGACCTTTGCAGGATACTTCAATGATATGGCAGGAAGTGACCTATGAAAGGCAAGCGTAAATAAAGGCACGCTGGAATAAAATTACTTTAAAGGATCTTTGCAGGATATGGCAGGATACTCGAAGGATGTAGCAAGAGCATCCTGCCATATATATATATATTTGTCGGATTTTTACGTATTTTTTGTGAATTTTTACGAACTTTATGGATACATTTACACATAAAACATATTTTTTATTCACAAATTTAGTAAATTAACACACAAGCTTAAAAATATTCATTTAATTTTTACGCACTTTTAATCTAAAATTACACATTATTTGTGCACCAACTTACACATAATGTGCGTATTTATTTTTTAATTACACTATGGAACATTTTTGGGATTATTGTCTGGGGGGTGAGAAATTCCATGTCAGGGTGATGGTACTAGGTCAGTATAGTAAAACCCTCAAAGGGTTTGGCGTTCGTATGTGTCATTTTTTTTTATGACCTTTTAAATTTTTTCCTTATCTTGATGTTTTTTCGCTTAGTTGTAACTCGAGAACCACTTGTCCGATTTTGATGAAACAAATTTAGAAAAATTTAGAATTACAATTTCTTTAATCCGTTCATATAACATTTTTCTTTATAATCAACAGTTTTGCCGGTAAAAATAAATTTGTGGAGAAAAAAAAATATTTTTTTGCCTAAAAATTAAAATTTTTTATGAATTTAAAAAAAAAAATTTTTAATTTTCAGGCAAAAAAATATTTTTTTTTCTCCACAAATTTATTTTTACCGGCAAAACTGTTGATTATAAAGAAAAATGTTATATGAACGGATTAAAGAAATTGTAATTCTAAATTTTTCTAAATTTGTTTCATCAAAATCGGACAAGTGGTTCTCGAGTTACAACTAAGCGAAAAAACATCAAGATAAGGAAAAAATTTAAAAGGTCATAAAAAAAAATGACACATACGAACGCCAAACCCTTTGAAGGTTTTACTATACTGACCTAGTACCATCACCCTGACTTGGAATTTCTCACCCCCCAGATTGGCTGTTGTACTGTGTTACACACATAGAGTAAAATTAGCCAACTTATAGTAGTAGTACAGTCTCCTACTATAAGTTGGGTAAATTTCAACAGAATTTAATTATAGTGTATGATCGGAACGCTTCTTGGGTGAATATTACCTTCAAGGACCTTAAGCAGGAAATAGCAAAATATATATATATATATTTAATCCTTTAATTCCCAGTGGAACATAGGGCCGCAGAATAGCAGAATACTCGAAGGAAATTCAAACGATGTGGCAGGATTCTCGAAGAATATTCAAAGGACCTCGAAGGATATACGCAGGTTACGGTACACGTCCTTGGCAGGATAAATCCTCCAGAACAAGAAAAAGGGATTAGTTAGAATTATCTTGCGGTTGCGTTCATGGCAAAAGACAATTAACCCAGATTTCTACGATTCTGCTCTTTATATACTCATATGGGCAGCTGAATGTGTTGGTAGCAGTACTGATGACAGCAGCGTGGTGATTTACTAAGTAGAGCGGAACGACTTCTGTCGTTAGAATTTTCTAGCGATAAAAGTAAATATTTAAAAAATCTAATTAATTAAACTAATTTTAAAAAATATCCAACATATTTCAAATTCAGGACTTAAATCTACTTAAAGTTCTCTAAAATTTATTCACCCAGAAAACAGACTCGGTTGTCACCATTTGTTGCCAATCGAATGGTTCAGTTGCATCAAATGAATTTTTCGGTTGCGGCTATCGTATTATTCTTGATACAACTCAAATTCTGTAGCTATAGTCAAATTAGTCATGTCTCAATTGGTTTTCTGTTGCCACAACTGAAAAATTCGGCTATTTTATCGGGAAATACATTAACTGCATTAAAGGAATTAAATGTGCTAAAATTCCAAAACTTATTTAACAAATTGTGAAAAATTATCTGCTGAAGGCATGTCCCTATTCGGATTTCATTCTTGCCTAAGGAAATCGTCAGGGGACGACGCACTATGCTTCGTCTCATGGACAAAAATAAAAATAAAAAAATTTTGTCTCAAATTGTGATTAAAGAAGGATTTTTTTTAAACATAAGAAAGTAACTCAAACAAATGTGAAAAAAATATTTGGTGTGTTTGCTTTTGCTGCCAAGAGAGGGCGCTAAACTCAGAGAAATTCTATGCAAAAATGACTTAACAGAAAAATGGGTTTTAATTGTTTCACGAAAATAATTCTCAAAAATACATTTTTTTAAAAACGTGTTCGAAGATTTTTTTTTAAATTACTTCAATATATTTGTAGTTAAATTAAAATATGGATTTTAGTATATGTTTACAAAGCAATAATTTTTTTTGTTCCGAAAAACACATTTTTTTTGTTGAAAATCCAAAAATTACTTAAGTTTGATGGAGTATAAAAAAAATTATATAAAATTAAATATTTTTTTCTTTTTTTTGTAAGTTTATACTGTTATATAATAGATCATTAAAAAATTAATTACTATTTCTATTACAACCCTAGTAAAAATGATTTTTATATATTCATATATGATTTTTATACATTCATTTATGATTTTTTACAATTATAATTTGTCGAGTATTGTGAAACATATATTTTTATATGATTATATCAAAAGCTATTTATTTATATAAAATTATATTAACCAGATCCACCATTTTTCGGATCAAAAAATATATTTTTTATATAATTATATTAACCCATACATGATTTGATCCGGAAAATGGTGGATATGGTTAATATAATTTTATATAATTAAATATCTTTTGATATAATCATATAAAAATATATGTTTCACAATACTTGGCAAGATATAATTGTGTAAAGTCATAAATGATGATATAAAAATCATATATGATTATATAAAAATCATTTTACTAGGAAAATTAAAAAAAAAATGGATTTTTTGAAATGCCTAAATTTCACGCATTTAAGAGTGTTTAGTATTCAAACCATGTGAACGTTCCATTTTAGGTATAGGATGTGTTGAGCGGACTTTTGTAAACACTACGAGAAACATTTTTGTGGGACATTCTAACCCTCTAACTCTTCAATGAAAGGGAATTTTTTGGGCCCTTTTTAAAAAAGGACAACAAAGACCCGTAAGTTGACGAGTTAGAGGGTTAAAATGTTCCACAAAAATGTTCGTCGTAGTGTTTTACATAAGTTCGCTGAACACATGCTATACCTAAAATGGAAGAGTCCCATGGTTTCTCCCTAAAATCCAGGTTTGTGGGACATTTGAGCGCCAATTCTTAATAAGTACGAAATTAACCTTTAAACACATTTTAAGTTTATACTTATTACTGGCCTTTAAATTAAATTTTTAATGCTGATGTCTTCAGAGACCTATAATAGAATTTCATGACAAATATTTTTGCGGAACATTTTAACCCTCTAACTATTCAACTTACGGGTCGTTTTTGTCCCTATTTAAAAAGGGGCCTAAAAAGTCCCTTTAGTTGAAGAGATAGAAGGTTAAAATGTTCCACAAGAATATTCCTCGTAGTGTTTTACATAAGTTCGCTGAACATAGCGTATGCCTAAAATGGAGGATTCACATGGTTTCCTATATTAATCCTATTTAATTTTTTTTTTTTATAAAAATTATTTTAAGCGTTTAAAACCCATTTTTTGTGAAAGGCATTTTTTTTTTTATTAATGAATCGATTTTACCCAAATATGGCTTGACCTTATATCAATTCACGTGCTAAATTTCATCGCAATCGGATAATTTTTGCAGGTTTTATAAAGATTTTAAAATAATGGATATATGGCAGGACTAAGAATCCTTGTTTCGATTTTGATAAAAATTGACACAAACGTTTCCAGTTTTATGTGCATCTCAATACTTTTTGTAATTTAACGTCCATTTATGTAGCTAATATATTATTTTTAAATTTCAGGACCTATGGGAGGTGGGCCTGCCCTTGGCCCGATATTTCCAAAAATTAAAATTTTTCGTAACTAAGGGGTTCTATGTTAGTTTACCAAATCCAATCGTTATATGTGATCAAAGCACTGTGCGGCGTCATCGGGCAGTACTGCTTCGAAAATGAGGTCGGCCAAGCAGTTACCGTGAATGGTGTTCGCTATCGCGAGATGATAACGGACTTCTTGTGGCCAGAAATTGAGGATATGGACCTGGATAATATGAGCTTCCAACAGTACGGTGCCACTTGCCACACAGCCAGCGAAACAATGGCTCTTTCGCGCGAGATATTCAATGGCCGTTGTATCTCACGTCGTGGCGATGTTAATTGGCCGCCACGTGCATGTGATTTGACACCGTTGGACTTTTTTCTTTCGGAATATTTAAAAGAAAAAGTGTACGTCGATAAGCCAAGAACAATTCAAGAGCTAAAGGATGAGATAATTCGGCACATTAACGACATTGAACCTCAATTATGTCTCAGACTCATTGAAAATATGGACCATCGGACAAATGCTCGCCACCGAAGCCATGGCGAGCATTTGTCCGATATTTTGTTTCACACATAATTGTCATAGATCCTTCTATCATAATAAAAAATATTAAGATTTTTCACTGAAAAATTTTTGTTTTATTTACAATTTACATCGTTCGTTTTCGTTGGACCACCCTTTACTATGTATTTTTAGAAATCGTGTTACGGTTAAGTAAGTTTATACGAGTATAGTCAAATATAGTGTCGATATTACTATTTAGTGTTTAACGTTTTTTGTTGTGTGGAGAAAAATCAAAATGTCTATTTACTTATATATGTACCTAAATGTATGTTTAAATATTTTCTATTTCTTGGGCGTGTTCACATAAACAACATTCATGTAGAGATTGTGTTGTATAAAAAAGTGTCTTAAAACGAGTAAAAGTTTCTATGGAGCAGAGTATATTGAGTTTATTATTAGTCAATATTTGAAAATATAAAAATATATCAATGGACTCAGAATAATATCTTGAGTCGATTCAGTGAAGTCTGTACGTCTGTTTGCCCGTTTATCCTTTTAATCAAACTCAAGGTCGCAATACTAAAAGACTTAGATAACATTTTGTACACAAATTTTTCGTCCCTGGACTACTAAAAATAACAGACAAATTAATTAAATAAAATATTCGAGCTCGAGGCCAGTTGTTATTATAAAAATTAATTTATTTTATTTCTCAATATTTCGACATTCATCGAATGTCATCCTCAGGAGAATTGTCTAAACGATGTTAATAAAAACAATAGAACAACATTTAGAATTACATTGAAGTATAAATATAATTGCAATAAAAATATAGACAATTCTCCTGAGGATGACATTCGATGAATGGCGAAATATTGAGAAATAAAATAAATTAATTTTTATAATAACAACTGGCTTCGAGCTCGAATATTTTATTTAATTAGAAGTTGAAAGGTCGAATAAACACAAATTTCAAATAACAAAGTTACTAAAAATTAGTTAAAAATGATGGTGCAGAAAAAACTGCTATAATTATCTTTTTTTTTCCCTAAATACTAGTAAAATAAGAACAGCCAAATTAAAACTGTTAAATTTACAGAATTTTAGTTATATTTAAGCTAACTTTTAGTTAATTGAAAATAACAAATTCTACTTTAAAATTTGCAGAAAATTTTGCTAAATATTAGTACACTAAAAATAGCAAAAATAAACTGTAATATCTACAAAATTTTTGCTATTTTTAAGCTAAATTTAGTAGAATGCAAATAGCAGTCTATACTGCTAAAATCAGCAGAAATATTTGCTAAAAAATTTGTTAACTGCTGTTTACAAAAGGCTCGGTTTTCATTCGCATTAAAAAAAATCCAAAAAAACCTTTGAAAATTTTTAATTTCTTTTGATTTTATGGGCTACTAATTATTTAGCAAAATTTTTTGCTGATTTTAATAGGTTAATTTGCTATTTTCCATTTACAAAAATTTAACTCTAATATAATTAAAATTCTGTACATTTAAAAGTTTTATTTTTGCTGTCCCTATATTACTAATATAGAGCAAAAATAATCTGCTAATGTTTGCAGTTTTTCTGCAGCATAAATTTTAACTAATTTTTAGTAGTTTTAAATAAATTTTTTACAGACTTTTTTCTATTAGTGTAGAAAAATGCCTAAAATCTGCCAATTTTGACCCACTTAAATGGTGTCACCAAATGAAATCGATTTTAATCGATTTATTGAAGGGGTTCTATACAATTTTATTCATGAATCAGACAGTGCTAATTTCGAGCAAAAAAACTAACATGGATGCAACTTTGGCTCAGTTCTCTCTGTTTTTCTATACCATTGTGAAGTTCGAAAAGTTGGGTAAACTACGAAACTTTGCCTGTTATTCCTTGGTTTTTAATTATTTTCTTGTGAATGATTCATTCCTGTTCGGAAAGTAGAATTCGAAGCCTAACCGACAGGCAGTTTTTCGAAAGACTGACTTCACTAGAAAGTAGGAAAAAAAAACCCCGAAAATTTTACGATAGCCATTTGTCGCGCTTATATTTGCACCGCGAAAATTTTATGATATTGTGATGAAATTTAGTACACCAACTTATATCGGTCGCAGGATAAATCCAATTGATTATGGTTAAAATCGGTCCATACACTGAGAGAATTATCATCACTTCAGTAATAAATGTCTTCTCGTCCATTGAAACTTTTCACAGCATCTATGAAACAGGCTTCATTAAATTCAATGTTTATGAAAATTTCATAAAATTAATGAAACTCTTCATAAAATTAATAAATCATTCAGCTAATGAAGAGCTTCATAAAAGCTATGAAGCAATTTAATTTATTATAGTTGGTTCTTGTCGTTGTACGCTGGAGTGAATAAATAAAAATATTTATCAAATGAAAAAAGCGTAATAAACTTGTAGCATATTTTACGGATGTAGAAAATATATCTCATGAAAGAATTCATTGAATTAAAAAGTTTCATAAAATTTTATAATAAGCTTAATTCAATTAATGAAATTCGTTATTAAGTTTCAAAAAAATGAATATAATTTCTAAGAAAATTTCATAGTCTAAAATTAATAATAAAATATTAATTTGAAAAACAAAACAAAAATTATAAAATATAATTCTCTCGGTATGGAAGTTAATGCACATCACAAAAACTCGGTCTTATGGTTATATAAAACTATTGTATTTTAGAATTCAATGTTTAATATGAAATTCTAATTGTATGAAAATTTTTAAAAATTAATGAAATGACGATATTTAAAAAAGTAAATACTATTGAACAATTTCATATGAAATTCAACGAAATTTCTTAATGAAATTTTATTAAAAAAAGTTATAAAAATGTTCATAGTATTAATTAAATATTATATATACATAATGAAATTCTTCATTGATTCTACAAAAAAATTCTATGAAATTATATCATTAATATCATGAAGG
This sequence comes from Leucophora obtusa, assembly GCA_949987735.1. NCBI lineage: Eukaryota > Metazoa > Arthropoda > Insecta > Diptera > Anthomyiidae > Leucophora > Leucophora obtusa. Next base: position 161,205,252 of record OX465296.1, read on the forward strand.
ATAATTCTTTCAGTGTAGTTAGACCTAGTGGCCATATAAAAAAAATGTGAATGGTATTGCAGTGAACTTAGGAAAATTGATTTCGAATCTGCAACCAGTGTTTTCAAATGGGCTCTAGATTTTGCCCAATTTGCGATTTTACTTTTTTCCATTTTTCAACCGATTTTTTCAATAAAAAATTTATAATTTGGTAACTATAGCTCAAGAAAGAAACCCCTTTACACAGGTTAAGCTTAATTCCGTGCCCACTTAAGTGTGTAGCAATATCTCAATAACTTTTGTAAATATAGTCGCTTAAAATTAAAATTTAAAAATTTTTTAAAGTAAAATTTGAAAATCCGACACATTGCCAGTACATGTACTACTGTCTGCAATATCTGACAGACATTGTGCCATTTGTATTTTTCTACCTGTTTAGTTATTTTTTAGGTAACTTCCCAACCCTTAAGTACATATTTCTTTTCAATTTCCTGATTGTAGTTCTTCTCATTTTTAAATTATCTTTTTCATTTATTTAAAAAAGAATATTGAAATAGTTTTCTGGACATTTTCCTTGAAAAAACTATACATTTTGTAGAAAAGTTTTTCTTTAGTTTCTCTTTAGTTTTGTTACTATTTGTATTTATTACCGCCAAAAATATGGTCATAATTTATAATAATGGTCGAACAAAACAAAGTGAAATTGAAAAAACTTAAGCATGAAGTTTTAATTTATTTTTTGCTTAAGTTTTAAAAAGATAAGTTCTTTTAAGTTTTATTAAAATTTGTTGTAAAATATAACTTACAATAAAAATATTCCAAATGGTACAACTCAATTTCTTTCATGTTTAAATATATTACACACAAGGAAGATATATGGTTGAGATAACCATATTCGAAGACCATTAGTTAGTTAGTTGACTTTTATTTATAAAATAATAAAGTCATTAATGGCATTGACATTATATCGTCAGCCATTATAATTACATTTCATTTACGGTAATTAAAATTTTAAGTACTACTCAGCAAAAAAAAATTGGAAGTATTGCTTTACAAACTACTTCTTTCACAGCTTCACAAGTATCCGTTAGTATATTTTTACACCTTTTTTAAAATTACTTTTGAACAACATCCAAAAAATCACTAAAGTATTGCTTCTAAAGAGTAATTGCTCTAAAAGTGATCGTAAAAAGTGATTTTGGTATCATTTGGCATTTCCAAACAGAGGGTCGCGGGTTCGATTCCCAGCGGGACCAACAGTTTTTTTATATTTTTTTTTTTTATTAATTTTTTTTTAATATTTATAATTTCTTTTGTTTAAATTCAATATTTTTTTTAATTTTTTAAAAATATGTATATATAAAAAATGGTGAAAATAGTACTGAAAATAATATGGCATTGAAGTGCACCTTTTACACTTGTTTAGTAAGTACTTTTATTGAAGAGAATAAGGAACAATATCTCGCAATATCAAAGTGGTGTTTTTATGCCAGTCAACTTTCATATCAAATAATAGCTCAGCGGTAGAGCGCTAGACTAGCAATCGTGAGGTCGCAAGTTCGAGACCCGGTGGCGGCAATAAAAAACTTTTGTAAAATAAAAGAACTATAATTTTTTTTTAAGAAGAATTTTTTTTTAACTTTTAATTGGTGAAAAAGGAAGCTCTTTTGCATCGTTCAAAAAGTACTGAAAAAATGTTGAGGTGGGATTACTCCTCTCCTATGACAACTCAATGTTAAAATCATTAGTGTTTATGTTAAAAAAGAAGTACGTCTAGATCATCAATTGTAGTGCTTTTTCTACTGCTTTGGCATTCCTTTTTTTGCGGGGTGAGTATCGTTTTCTGTAAGCAAAATTTACCTGTACCTTAAAGCATTTATTATAAAACCTGCTAAATTTCCCCAATTACATTCCTTATTCACAAAAATTCCTCAGATAATTAAAACTACAATTATTTCCAAATAATTATATGTTTGTGTCTCCGCTGTCAATATCACATAGAGATGGCGCTATATTGGAGACGGTAGTATATGTATTGGCAATGCTTCGGATTTTCAGCTTTTACTTTATTGGTATATCCTAGCACATTTAGTAAATAGTTTAGTAGTTTGCTAGTACTTTACTGTACTTTTAGTGCACATGACAGTTTTTAATTCATTCTTTCAGAATTTCAATAAAAAACGATGGATATGTCTCTCTTACATAAATAATTATTAAAATTATTAATTTTTATAAATTAAAAAGCGGTCGTTAATTCATAGAAAACAGTACTGGCAAAGCACATTTCGAGTAGTCATGGCATTTTGACAAAAACCGTGCTCTCCCAGTACAATTTTTTTTGTAACTTCGGAAATTTCTACCTGGGTAAGCGGGATAGAGCAAAATGGGCAAAAATTCCTTACTCTGTACATATGAATCCTGATAAACCACCTATACTCCCAATAATAACTACGCGCCTGTCGGAGAGTTCAAAAACCCACATTTTAAGGGACATTTTAGCAGAAATTTTCAGTTAAATCAGCTAAAGTTTCTGTTGAATTTAGCTAAAATTTGTTAGCTAATTTTAATAATAGTGTCTGTACTTAACAGTGTGCTAAATTTAGCTTACCTCAATTTAGCAGACCATGATTCTCAGCTTCATTGAAAATTCTGAAGCCGCAAATACAAGTAGGTACTATTTCCTGTTATCTTAGAAGAATTTTGAACTATTCGACCTAGAGTTACTTTTTATTATACCTACACCTTCCTAGTTCTACCACTTTGGACAGTTCGTTAAGGGGCAACTTTCCCTTTTTGAGCCCCCATTTTATAACGACCCTGTCCAAAATTCAAAAAAGTATCTTTCTAATAAGTTAGCCCTTACTCCAGGGACCCACATTTTAAGCTTCAGGTTTCTAGCCGAAGGGGTTTTTACCGGCCCCCAAGATGAGGCTTTTCTTCTTTTTGCCCCTCCCTTTAGGAATTTACAAAAATTCCATCTTCGCGGCTATCTGCGATGGATGAGGAACATTCATACCAAATTTCAACTGCATTGCCTAAGCGGTTTGGGCAGGCCGTTAGTGGGGACATTTTTCCCTTTCAACCACCATTTTTACTATGTTCCTGTTCCAAAATAGAAAAATTACGTTGCCCGTGAGTTAGTCCTACTCCAAGGAATACATATTTAAAATTTTAGGTTGGCCAAAAGGGATTGGGCAAGCCGTCAGGAGGAGACTTTTACCTTATTTCCCCTCCCGATAGGAATTCCAAAAATTCCGTCTAAGCGGACGCCTACACAGAAGAAGGAACTCACATACCGAGTTTCCTTTTGGGATATCCTGTAGGGAATTCCAAAAATACAAACTTAGTCAATGTCTACTACAGTGGAGGAACCTTTATACCAAATTTCAACTTCTTACCTCCAGTGGTTTGGGCAGGCACTTTTCCAATTTGTGAGACTGTTTATGGGGAGACTTTCCCCTTTTTGCCCGTTCCGGTAGGAATATCCAAAAATCCCGTCTTAGCGCACGTCTATGCCGAATATCAAGAAACCTTGTTTTAGTGGAGATATCCGTGGGGGAGGAAAAAAATAGTTTTTTTGAAATTATATATTATTTTATATGGTACTTTTTGGAAAAACGAAATTTTTTGGAAAAAGATTCTTTGTTTTTGCAAAGTACTTCATTTGTACTTTTTTTGGAAAAGGTATTTTTTTTTAAAAAGGTGTTTTTTTTGGAAAAATGTATGTTTTTTGGAAAAAGGTACTTTTTTTGGAAAAGGAACTTCTTTTGGAAAAGGAACATTGTAGAAAAAGGTACTTTTTTTTGGGAAAAGGTACTTTTTTTTGGAAAAGGTACTTTTTTTGAAAAAGGTATTTTTTTGAAAGTACATATTCCTTTTTTAAGATGTTCTTTCAAGATATAAGATATATATATGCGTCGAACCTTTTACCGATTCTAAAATTCCTGTAAAATCCTCCAAAAGATTGGAGCTGAAGTTGTTAGCAATAAGCTCAGGGTTCTTGATGCTAAAATTTAAAGAAAACTCCAAGAGCTTAGAACCAGTGGGTTTCTATCCACATTATCTCGCTCAACCTTCGCTCAATTTATTTAGTGGCATTTTTTATAAATAGGTTTTCTTATGCATTTTTCTCTTTGCCCGAGTTTAGTCCGAGTTCGCTAATTATCGACAGAACCGTGAGTAGCATAGTCAATCTATAAAGTATATAATCTTTGTTAGTATATATTATTCCCGTCGTTCCAAGTTTGAGCATAGGGCCTAGAACTAGAACTAAAATGATCAAAAAATCGTAATTTTTCACAAATTCATTCGCGTTGGACCGTTACACGTGAGGTTGCGGGTCCGATCCCCAAACAAGGCAACATCAATTTATGAAAAATATAAATATGTATACGTTTTTCTATCCCTCATACATATCGCAGTGTCCTCCTTCGGTGTTCCCATAGCACTTAACCCCACCGAAGTAAAATAATATAACAGGGCTATGAACTAAAAAGCTTCAACAAGGTTCGCCAAATCACCATCAGATGGAGCGCAACAACTGTTCTAAAATTCAACATCTCGCGCAATTACAGTGTTGCCATATTTGAAGCCCTTCATCTTTCACCATCTTTCACGTTTCACACGTTAATTAATAGGAGGAATTTCCTGAGTGTTGCTTCTCTTTAAAAAAAAAATAAAGTCTTACTTGTGGATTTTTTTATAACACACTTATCCAGTTAAGTGGTATGTCCTCTTTGCACCAGTCTTGGGGCCAGTCCTTTAAGTACATATAATTGACAGAGCTTAACCCATAGAAATAATAAATTCTACAAGTCCTGCGACAAGACCATCTTTAACCACTCACGGGATAGGTACTTTGAGGATAATTCAGTGGTATGTCATCATTTCACCAGTCACGAGACCAGTCCTTTAAGTATAATTGACACTGCTTAACCCACAGCAATAGTAAATTATATCAGTCCTGCTGCAAGTCCTTCTTTAACCAGTTACGGAATACGTACTTTGAGGGCAATTTAGTTGTATGTCCTCTTTTTACCAGTCACGGGATAGGTACTTTGAGGACGATTAAATTGTATGCCACCGTTTCACCAGTCATGGGACTAGTCCTTTAAGTATAATTGTCACTGCTTAACCCACAGCAATGGTAAATTATACCAATCCTGTGTCAAGTCTTGATTTAACCACTCACAGGATAGGTACTTTCAGGGCAATTGACCCCTCATACCCCGTAGGGTATATATACCGCTGGACGCGCCTCAAAAAACCTATCATATGATACCAATATTGTGTATATTATCCTTAGCTAAATACCAAAATTCTGCCAAAAACTAAAAAAAATACCTTTTTTAAAAACGGTTTAGCTCGTGAGATCTCATTCCTAGACCCGAAATATTTTGGGAATCATCATAAAACAAACCAATGTTTATTTTAAAGTTGGCACTTTTTTTGCTTTTTTTCTGTCCATATAAGGTGAGTCGGTTTATTAAATATACAGAACTTTAGTGATATATAGGTTAAATTTTAGTTAATAGAAAATAAGTACTTAAACTGCGGAAATCAGCAAAAAATTTTGCTAAAGAATGAGTAGACTAAAAAGTCTTAAAAAAAATTTTAAATTTTCAAAGTCTTTTTTCGATTTTTTTAAAATGCAAATAAAAATCATTTATTTCTTTTGATTTTAGCAGGACAGACTGCTATTTGGATTCAACTATGTTTAACTTATATAAAAAAAAAAATTGTGAATATAACAGTTTGTTTTTCCTATTTTTCGTCTAGTAATATTTAGCAAAATTTCTTGTTTTACAGTAAAATTCGTTATTTTCATCTTTTCATCTTATTTGTATTCATTTATATTTATTTTTTCCTTCCTATGTATAGTTGTGGCCAAGCATTTAAGTCAATTCAAGTTTTTTTTTAATTTTCTTTTTGTTGCCTTTATTTTTAAAGATCAAAATAGTGGCTAAATTCGCCACGATGGTTCAGAAAATTGTACGGAATTTTAACGTAATGTTGGTTTTTTCATTTTGTCACTTGTTTTAAGTGGGCGTGGCTTTTAACGAAAAATTAGCGATATAAACCTCTTATCAAATTACATAGTAAAATTTAGGCAGTACTGATCGGTTCCATACAAACTGTATATTTTTGGAAATCCTACAAAATTTCCCTAAGTCTTGCATTATTTTTATCTACAAATAGTCGCCAGACTATTTTAAACGTGACCAAATTTTTCTTTGTTTTTAGCGATTTTTAATAAAGTTAACAGCACTGAAATTTTAATGTGAATAGTTTTATGTTTTTCTTACCACAATATAGCAAATCAGTCAAGATTTTTTTTACGTTATAGTAAAAAGAATTTCATGTTAAAATTTCAGTGTTGTTAACTTTCTTTTAAAATCGTTAAAAACAAATAAAAATTTGGTCATGTTTAAAGCGCTGCAATTTTAAGTCTGGTGACTATTTGTAGATAAAGATAATGCAAAACTTAAGGAAATTTTATAGGATTTCCATAAATATACAGCTTGTACAGAACCGATCAGTACTGCCTAAATTTTACTATGTAATTTGATAAGAGGTTAATATCGCTAATTTTTCGTTAAAAGCCACGCCCACTTAAAACAAGTGACAAAATGAAAAAACAAACATTACGTTAAAATTCTGTACAATTTTCTGAACCATCTCCTTGCCTTTCGTGGCGAATTTAGCCACTATTTTGATCTTTAAAAATAAAGGCAACAACAATAAAATTATAAAAAAACTTGAATTGACTTAAATGCTTGGCCACAACTGTATTTATATTTTTTTTTGTTTGAAACCACTGTGCGAAGAAAGGCAAATTCTTCTTAAGGATCTGATTAATAACTACAACTTATTACAGATTTTATAATATAACATATTTTATAAAATTTTATTGTTTTCAATTTTATGAAGCCAACCAAGCAAAACAATACAAGTAATATATTGTTTTAAGATGTATAGAGTACTATATAAATTATCTTATAAGTCGTTATGTGTATGCATGTATGTATGTATGTGTTTATGTGTATTTGTTTATTTATTGCTTCTTGTTTGTTTTCGTGTACTTTATCTTAATGTTTTGTCTTGTTTTTTACTACTTTACTAACACCCTTTGGTGCTTCTCCTTCTGCTGGGCACTTTCTTAAGAAAATGTTCGTATAATGTGAAGAGTGTGAATATATTTTATAACATTTGTCAGTCGTTTATACAGACACACACACATATACTTACATATTTATATTGTTTTTTTTTTATATTTTCATGTCTATACGGTTAGTAAGAAAAGGACTTGAATGAGGCTAATGTCCGTTTCCATGTTGAGTGCCATTAAGCTTAGTTGTCACTTAGCCTTTTTGTTTTTGTTTTTATATTAGTTTTTTTTCTCATGTTTCTTTAACTATATCTTTCATCTCATCAGCTTTTAATGTATGTGAATGTGTTTGGGTTAGTGTATTTGTAAAATACAGTCGTTCAGCACAAAATTATAAGCAATGAGGGGTTTTCTTATTTTTAAAAGTCAGGTTCTAGTGTTTTTTGAGCTTAGTAAGAAATAAACGCTTTAAGGCATACATATATAGAAAAATTTTTTATTACGAAATCGAGTTTTCAAAATTAAGGATTGTGAAAAACCTTTTTACGAGGGTGGTTTGTGTGGTGAAATGGTTAGCGCATTGCATTGTTACACATAACGTTGCGGGTTCGATCCAAAGCTACGACAACATAAATTTAGACAAATAACATATATTCTATCCCTCGTACATATTGCAGCGTCCTCTTCGCTGTTCCCGTAGTATTTAACCCCACCGAAATAAAATAAAATAAAATATTAGGGCTATGAACTGAAAAAACTTCAAAAAAGTTCGCCAACTCTCCATCAGATGGCGCGCAACAACTGTAGTAAAATTCAACATCTCCATCTACATCAATTTCAGTATTGCCATATTTGAAGCCCTTCGTCTTTTATTACTTTTGATCTCTTCTCTATCAGCTTTCCAACAAAAGCAACGCATTAATTAATGGGAAGAATTTCCTTAGCGTTGCTTCTTTTTAGAAAAAAAATTCGGTACGATTATGGTTATATATCGGGAAGCGATAAATTGGGATATATTTGAGATCTAATTACATCTGATCAGATGTAGACAGAACCTGCGCACTATACAAGTATAAGCAGATCCAATTTTAACTGGATTTATCGGTAATACAAAAACTTTAAACTAAATCAAAGAACTAGTATCTGCGGCCCTATGTTCCACTGGGAATTAAAGGATTAAATATATAAAGAACTAGATCTACACAAAAAAGTCAGTAAAGTCAGCAAAAAATGTTGCTGTGTCAGAAAATTTTTAGTCAGGACCGTGCTTGCAAAAAATTTGATATGTTTGCTGAAAATCAGCGAGCTGATTTTTAACAAAAAATAGTAATCTCAGCGAAAGTTTTGCAAATGAAAAAAAAAAAATCACAAAACTTTTTGCTTGATATTACTTAGTAGACTGAAAAAAACTCAAAAAAGTTGAAGCTTAATTTTACTTTCGTTAATTTATTTGCTGAAAATTTAAATATAGAAATTGTGTAGAGTTGGTTTTCTTTTTTTATCATTTCCGTTGTCTGTACTACAACCAGACAAGCTGCGACATCTACATCTTGTCTATCTGGTTGTCGTCCACGCTACAAATGCGGTTATCACCACAATTTTTTAGCAAAATAAATTAGTAAAACATTAGTTTAAAAAAATAGAACTTAAACTTTTGCTGAAAACAGAATTTCAGCAAAAAAAATTGCTGAAAACTAGTATACATGATATAGAAGACGTTTTACTAACTTTTCTACTTACTTATTTTTTTGAGTGTAATTATCAGTACTACAGTTTCCGAGGAAACCCCAAAATTGCTGATCGTAAATTTTTCTGAGTTTTTCAGTTTTTGCTGGTGGTCTAGAAGTTTTACAAGTAAAAATTTTGGCTTTCTAGCCAGGTGAGGCCCACAAAGGATAGTTTATCAGTTAGGTCTCGAGCATTAGTTTTTTACCAAAGATAGAACAAACGTAATTATTGGAAATTATTGAGCTTTAAGCGTTATGCAAGAATTTGCTTAAGGACTGAGGAAGGAAAAAATGAATACAGCGAAACCACTGTAGCTCCTAAAGCAATTGTTCGAATGAAAAAATTTAAACAGTTTTGAAAAGGTAATTTAATTCTTTAAGACATTGTGTAATTAAAATTATTTTTTTTTTTTAAATTGGTGAAGTTTTTCAGAAATACCACCCATAAGCGATTTTATCGTTGCTTCTGAGATCTTCTTTGTTCCAGCGTTCCACATATTTCGAAAGTCTTGAATGTTTTTGGCTTCTTTTTTGGTGTCCTTTAATTGTTTTTTTACTATAGCCCAGTATCGTTCTATTGGCCGAAGTTCTGGGCGATTTGCGGGATTGGCCATTTTTGGTACCAAATTGATGTTTTTTGTTGGCACCATTCCAAAGCCCTTTTGCTGTAATGGCAAGAAGCTCAATCCGGCCAAAAGAAAGTGGAGGTATTATGATCTCTAATGAATGGCAACAATCTCTTTTCCAGGCACTCCTTCACATATATTTCGCCATTTATACTGCCACTCGTTACAAAACTTGCACTTCGAAGTCCACAACTGCAAATTGCTTGCCAAACTAAGAACTTTGATTTTTTTTTTAGTTCTGAATCGTTCTTCGACTCCTCCCCGTTGCGTGGCTGAGTAAAATTCCTGCCCTGGCAATTGGCAAAACTTTGAAAGGACATAAGTGTCGTCGTCCATTACGCAGCAATTAAACTTTTCATAAAAATCTGATTTCAACTTTTTTGCGCGGCTCTGAGCTTCTAAGTTCTTTGTAGCGTTTCTGTCGGGCACTGATTGTACCTTATACGATTTAATGTCAGCACTTTTTTTATAATTCCGAACTGTTTTCTCACTACAACTCACTTTTTCCGCTAATTTTCGGTTCGACAACCCTGGATTCTTCTCTAACAGAGCTATGACTTTCTTTGCTTTCTTTGGTGACTCAAACCCTTTTTTCCTTCCGCTACCTGGTTTTCTGGCAACTGTTAGATCATCAATAAATTTTTTAAGAACTCTTGATACCGTTGCCTGACCAACTTTTGCCTTTTTGGCGATAGTTTTCTGGTTACATTGCGGATTTTCTTTATATATTTGAATAATTAATTCACGTTGTTTTGTTTGCGATGCCATAACTCAAAGTTTAATTTACATAGACTAAATATTCTAACGTAATTTTGCATAGAATTGTTCAACGCAAAGCCTACTGTTTAAATTATTTTATTTGAACAAGTGGTATGGGAGCTACAGTGGTTTAGCTGTATTCATTTTTTCCTTCCTCAGTCCTTAAAATCACTTTCATTTGGTAACATCATTTAAGTTTAATACACTCAAACTCAGATAAATTATTTCCGTGGCTACTGGGAAGAAACATGGACTCATTTTAATTGCACAGACCGACAAAATTTTAAAAAGTCGAAACCCTGAGACTAGAGTATACTTTTCTAAAGGTTTGAGCTGCGCTGAATCCGAATCTGAATTTCTCCATCACATCAAGTTTTCCCGTCCCGTTTTTCGCCTTATTCGAGACGTTATAAAAGCACGAATTCACCTTTATTTATAAAATTTGTTATGTCGTCTGAAACTCCTACCAATTGCCTTCAAAAAACGTCTAACCTCTGTTGAGACATCTTAACCTAAAATTTGAAAAAAAAAACCGGTTTTTCGCTATATTCGGATTCAGCGCATCTTTAGAAAGAATAATTTAAACATTAAAATTAATTTTTGTTATAACCTATATATTAGTAAAAATAAATTATGGAAACATGTGATATGAGCGCTTAGAGAAATATTAGCTGTGTTCGGGAACTCAACGTAGAGAGAGTAATATTCTTGTTCTTCTTGCACGAGAAAGCCCATACTTTTTTTTCGTGTAAATTTGGGTAAATTGTTTTAATCAGCTGTTATATCATCAGTTGGGTGCAACTAGTTCAATTGAACTCTGCACTGATTTGAACCAAAGACCTAGTTCACAACTAATAGCTCTTTTAGTTCAATCGATCATTTAATTCATTCAGAAAATATGTTTATCATTTACAAAAATTAGTATAATAGTTGCAAAAGCCTATCGGTGATTTTACAACTCCATAAAATTACCGACAATTTTGTGAAGACGCTTGTTTAAATGTGTTAAAGAGTTAAATATGTAAATAAATCGAAGCTTTTGCTTAATATTAAAATATTTTCCAAATTTAATAAAATATGTATTCCTTTTTGTAAATAGAAATGCCTAAAAAGGAAGTTTTTATTAAATTTTTGATTTAAAAAGGGGTTTAACTAGAAAAGCTATCCAGATTTTTACAACAAATTGAACAAGAACTAGAAAGAGCGCTCACCAAAACGAACTATAATGCACAAATCTATTGACATTTGTTTTTCGGGCTTCAAATGTGGTTTTTCGCGTTCGTTTACTTTTGTGCATTTTTGTTATTTCGGGAGAGTATTTCTTGTTAACTCTCATTTTACCGAACTTTACCCAAAAAGTAAAGAAACAGAGCTATTGTTAAAAATACAATTTCACAATGCATCCGAAATGATCACAATATTTTTGCAATGATTACAATATTTTCCTAAAGATTATAATATTTTTCCAGTAATCATATAACGATAATGTAGAAAGTGTTGTGATCATTTAGGATAATATTATTATAATTAGAATTATATGATAATCATAAGGAACATATTATGATAATTTTGAGCACTTTTTAATTTAATTTTTTTTTCAATTTTGTACTTTTCTATCGATTTTTCTTTCGTACAAAACTAAAAGCTGTTACACTTGTTATTATAGACGCTCTTGAACATTATTTTTTTTTTTTATATGCAATACAAAAACTAAAAAAAATACATCACTTTTTTATCACTTTTTACAAACATTTTAATGCACACTAATCAATAACTACAATCTACATTTTTCCTGGACTTCCTGGGTAGACTAAATTCTTTCTTCCACAAACAATGGTGCCTATTCATAATTGTGACTCATTGTGACCATCTTAAGACTATTTTTAAGAGTCATAACCAGGCAAGGACTTTCATGCACTAAAAAATCGAAAATATGCGCTTAAAATATGCACTATAAAATGGAAAATATGCACTTAAATATGCATTTATAACGAAATATGCACTAAAAACCAAAAAATATGCAATTAAAAATAAATGTTTTTATACCCTACACCACTACGTGGTCAGGGTATTATAAGTTTGTGCTGATGTTTGTACCACCGAAAAATATTGGTCCTAGACCCACCTTATAGTATACCGATCGGCTCAGAATTTTTTTCGATTTTATTTCGAAGTCCGTCTGTCTGTCCGTCCGTCCGTCGGCCCGTCCGTCTGTCTGTCTGTCTGTCCATGCATTCTTGTGCGCACTCTACAGGTCGCAAATATTAAGATATTTTAATGAAATTTGGTTCGCTGACTCGCATTATAGAAAATTTTGACACAAGTCCCATTTTAACCCATTCGAATTTTAGATCCAAACATTAGTTGGCTTTTAACCAGACTGGTGTAGGGTATTGTATAGTCGGCATGCCCGACTTTAACCTTTTTACTCGTTTTAAATTATATTTATTAAAAACTAACATAAACGTAAAAATTCAGGTATCGGCTACAATAAGCTTGTTCGTTTACTTACTACAAGTTACTATATTTACTACAGCTGGAAAAATTCAATACAAAAAGTAAACAAAACTTTGCAATTGTAGTAAAAGTAGTAAGAAATCCGAGTAAACGAACACACTGAATATGTCTTCAAATACACATAGTTAAATATATTTTTGTGTGTGGCATTTTACCTGAAAAAAACTTTATTATAAAATAGAACTTAAATATGTGTACTATAAAATCGTACTCACTTTGTTAACTCAGAGAAAAAAATGGCAGAAACTAATGCTCGGGGACAAGTTTCCTTAAAATAATTTTTAAAAAATTTTTCAACTTTCCGTTTGTGAGCAATAACACCCGAAAACGTTAATTTAAAATTACATCTATAAAAAATGTGTTAGTGGAGGACAACATATTGCATACTATGCGTTTCTATTTCTAGTGTAGTGTTGTATTACCAACAGAGCTTCCAAATAATTAATTCTTTATAATTTTTTTTAGTTTTAAAGTATGTATTCTTGAATCGAATTTCATATTTAAAAATATTAAAAAAATATGCAATAATGTGCAAAATATGCAAAAATATGCAATAAAAATCATAAAATATGCAATAAAATATGCACTTAAATGCAAAATATGCAAAAATATGTATTTATAACAAAATATGCAAAAATATGCAACAACAAATCGATGCCATTTTTTTTGAAAATTCTTTGATTCGGAAAAGTATTTGGTCAAAATCATTTTTGGGCCACTGACTACAAACATGCAGTTGCATATAAGTCCTTGCCCTGGTCATAACTTTTCATACAAAACAACAATAAAATTCTAGAAATTCAAATTTTATTTGTCAATGTTATGATTGTATCGATACCAGGTCTTAGTTTTTTTGAAGTTTTCAAACAAAAATTTGAATAAATACAATTTATTATGACTTTGCAACAACAAGTACAGTCATAACTAAGAGTCACAGACTTTTCGTAGGAATAAGCACCAATATCAATATAAAATAAATGCCATAACTTTTTTTTCTATTTTTTTTTTGTCTTTCTGTTTATTTGACTGCATCTTATAACTTCCTTTTACAACATTCCAAACAAGAATGATGCTAACTGATCGATGACGTTCATAAAAAAATGTAATGACTATCTTATAGTCGACCAATGATTGTGAACATGATCTCTCTCAATTCATTTAATAATATTATTGTAGTTCGAAGAGAGGATAATGATTGTCCAGATAATAAATGATTGTAGACGAGAGACTAATATGATAACAGGAAAAAGAGAGATTTTAACTATAAACTGAATATGGGCGACCATATAATTAGTAAAGTGTGATTAATATATTAATAATTTGATTATAAAAACCATATGTGGCAATAGGGAATATACACACAGAAAACAGATTCGTAGTTCCAATCCAATTTTTTGCCAACCGAATTTTTGTAGTTCCAGGTACAATCACTTTTATTAATTTTTATTACTGTTGTAATTACCGAAATTTATTTCCAATTTTTGAAATTTTGTTGTAGTAATTGATTACTATAATGTTTGTGGATTATAAATTCCATAAATAGAATAACACGTTCCACAAAATTTAATTAAATTTAATTAAAAAATAAAAATTTGTTATGTCTCGAACCGGCGACCTTTCGCTCATCAGCCCATTGTTTTTCCTCTAGGCTAAACTCGTATTTAATTTTTTTTAGTCAATTTTCAAATTTGAATTTTTTCAGGTTAAAAATTTTAACATTTTTTATGAATGAAAATATATCAACAACAGAAAATCAATTACGACTTTTAATTTGAATAAACAAGAAAATTATTACAGAAAAACACGCCTTGGATGAGGTTTGAACTCATATTGCTAAGAAGACTATCAGGCTGTGTTTCTACCCCCTGCACCTTACATTTAGTTGTTGTAGCATGTCCGAATGGTCACTTAGGGAAAATAAAGTGACGTCTCGGGAAGTAGGCATTTTTGCTAAGTTTGCTACTGACTTTCACTAAGCCAGGCTGGTGGCTTAGCTGGCAGCCCCAGCACCTGCCTAGGAGAGCTATAGGCCAATCACTTATTCTCCCCGAAATTGAAATGATTACTGAAACCTAGCGGCCCTATGTTCCACTGGGAATTAAAGGATTAAATATATATAATAGGTAAAGTTTGTTTTCAATTGAAGCATCAATTAAAATACATTGAAACATATTAGGCGTGTTCGTTTACTTACTACAAGTTACTACTTTTACTACAGCTCAATACAAAAAGTAAACAAAACTTTCCAATTGTAGTAAAAGTAGTAAGAATTTCGAGTAATCGAACACACTGATTGTTTAATTTTCTTTTTAATCAATAAAAAACAAACCAGAAAAAAATATGTATCATTTGTAGGAGTTGTTATTTTCAGTCAAATATTCTATTT
This sequence comes from Leucophora obtusa, assembly GCA_949987735.1. Lineage (NCBI taxonomy): Eukaryota > Metazoa > Arthropoda > Insecta > Diptera > Anthomyiidae > Leucophora > Leucophora obtusa. The sequence goes on from OX465296.1 coordinate 161,220,354, forward strand.
TTAGATTTCTATTTTTAGAAAAAATAATTTAAATAATTTCGTTGTTTTCCGTTTTAAAACAAAAAATTCAAATATTTTCGGTTTCCTGTTTTGTTAAAATAGTTTGTTTATAAACAAAATTATTTCAATTCAAATTACAAGAAATTCCAATAAAAATATGAACGTGTGTGTTGTGTGTGAGGTTTTCAAAATCCAAACAAAAAAAACTTTCAAATATGAAAAAACAAACCACAAAATCGTTTTTTTTTATGTTTTGTCAATTAAAAATTGATGATTGTTTTAATAGACTTTTCAATTATTTTTATTTCGTTTATGGATTGTTTAAACAATGTTTGAAAATAAATAGCAAAATGGTTTGAATATAATGAAAAATCAGTAATCCTTTTTTTAATTGTATTGTCAATTAATTTAATATTGTATTTTAGGTTCTTTTTAAGAATAAAATATTGTGAGTGTACCCATAAGTGTGTATCAAATGAAAAGATATGATAAATTCCAAAATTTTATTATGCCAAATAGAATTTCTGTTCCTAGTCTTAATATATTTTTATAATTACCAATATAAAGGAAATTAACAGTTAATGGCACTGAAATTTACAAAAAAAAAAAATTAAAATTGATTGGAAAAACTAATACGTTTGATAGAGTGATAGATTTTATAGAAACAGAAATGATACTAGATTTTTGCTACCGATATTTTATTCAGATGACTAAATCTTCGATAAATTGGTGGTTGTTGGTTGGTATTGAAGGTAATGTAGAAGTAAGCATTTTTTCAATATTGATTAGAAAAGCCAATATTTTGGGTAATGTGAATGTGTTTTTGTTAATCGTATATATCTTCGGTTCATAATTAAATTTAACTTTTCTGATGATGATTGTAAAGTAACTGCAATTAAAATTATGGAGTAACGAAAAACTTTCTTGATTCCAATAGAATTCCAACCACTTTACTTTCTGTGTGTAGAGTTTTTAGCCGTAATCAAAATGCAACCATATCTTTTCTCTAAGTGTGGGTTTACACCTATCGTTTTTTAGATAAACTCAGTATTTAAAAGTACTTACTCAACTATGTTCAGAGTTGAATTTTTCTGTATATAAACGTAAATTTGGTGTGAAAATACAACCCTGTTTTTCTTTGAATATAAAAAAGGTATTGAGTTATATCGAGTCAATACTTCAATACGCTTGAGTAATATCCAAAACTATCGACATTTTACAACTCGACCCTGTACCAAAGAATGGTGCATGTTATAAACACTCTATCGTTCATAATTTTTTGCCCACCGACTGTACACACTACTTTTATTTTGTCGTCAATTTTATTGTTCATGTTTTTTAAATGTTTTTTTTTCTCTTCCACTTCCTCTTCTTATGCTTCTTCTACTTGTATTTTATTTGCTTAAAGTTGTCTTAAGCTTAACGGCCAAAAGTAACATGTTAAGTGTGAAGAATAACAAAAAAAAAAACAGCTAAAGGAAAATAAAATTTTCTAGTGACGATGACGTTAACAACAAAAACATTATTTTTATGAAGTACAAAAAAAAGGATTAAAAAAACAGTAAAGTTGTGTCCGTTAGAAGAAAAGAAATCAACGAAGGTTTATAAGAATGGAAAAAAAAATAAATTGTAGTAAGAAACGGAAATGCTTATCTTTCGTGTTGCATATTATTTTGAACATATGCTTAAATGCAAGCAAATTTCCGTTCATTTTAAACTCAACAGCAACTTTTAACATGCAATAGACAAATTTTATAAAAATATCTAATAACAAAATGGCAAAGAAAATGTAAGTATTTTATTTTCTTGTAAGTAGATTCGACAAGATTCTTATACATTTACTGCTCGTTTTTCTTCAAGATTATCTGTATTTGAAATAAAGGATATTGACAATCATGATAATATTAACTATTTCTTTGTCATTGCAATTGTTAAACAAAATTACTCGAAAATCCACTTTCGTAATAAGTGGCCTAATTTGGTCCATATAATAAATCTTGCTTACTATTGTTAGTTTAAAATAAACAAAATTTAGAATGTTTTCAACCAAGTCATAGAGATTATATTCTGAAAATTTTACCGATATAGACCACATTTTTCACTTCACACTGAGCTTAAAATTCAAACTTATGGATATGTTGGGTATTTCATGAAAATATATTGCAATATTTTGTTAGTTTTGAAGGATTTAAATAACATTTGTTATAACTATTATCCGTACACTCAAAATAATAAGTCTGTTGGCTGAACAGAAAAATTTGTTACTTTAACAAAAAATATTAATGTTTTTTGGCTTAAAATAAAATTTGTTGATTTTAACACTTATTTTGATAAATTTAACAAATCTAAATTTAAGTAAAAAATTTATAAAACTACAGTTTTATCTGTAAAAAATTTGTCAAAAATTAGTCAAATCGATTTGAAACCGGTTTGGCAGATTTTTCTGCTGACGTATTATTTTAAGTGTAGTCCAAGATTGTTATTTTTAAAGAATAAAAAGAAATTAACCTTGACCTACGAATGACTCAAAATGATTTTGGAAGGTGACAAAGCAAAGTGTTGCAATATCGTCTATTTTTTCTTTGAAATTTGACGAGAATAATAAATTCTCATTGAGTTTGTTATTTAACCTTATACTATTGTATATTTATAAAAATACTGAAAACGTTCTCCCCCGACGATTTCCTTAGTCAGGATTGAAACTCGGATAGGGACAAGCCTACAACAAATTATTTTTCGTTAAATAAGATTTGGAATTTTAGCACATTTAGTTCCTATAATGAATTCTTTTTAGTTTTTTGGCTATCTTCGGATTTATTTTAAGTATTATTGGAATTTTTCGAAAGCAAATATTAAAATATATGTTTATTTGGTGACAACGCTGTGTTCAAAATATAGAAAATGGGTGCATAAAAATTGCAAAAAGTGGAAGAAAGAAGTCAAAGCATCATGCCATTCGGATTCATCCACCACGATTTCAACGAAATTCACCACAAATATTAGTATTACAAGACTTCAACAAAATAAAAACTTTGGGATCCTAGATAATTGTGGTCTGCGAAATATGAGGTCACGAATATGGGGAAAAACATTAAAATGTAACTAAAGTGTCCTTATTTTCAACTTTTGAACTTGGCAAGATATAATTTATTTTATCATATTTTCAAAGGTGAAAGTATAGCGTTTAAAATTTTATGCATAGAGATTTTTTAGATAGAAACGTCAAAGGCCATGTTTTGGGGGCCTTCATTTAAAAGCCCATATCGGGGAAAGCTATATTTTTCACAATTCTTAAAAAAAATTATACAATTAGTAAAGTCTCTTCTACATTTGTAGATTATTTAAAGATAGAACCTCGATTGCTTTCTGAGTTATGTGCCAAGTTTGGTGCTTAGTTTCCCAGGAAAATTTTTTACAATCGGTAGCCAACCACAACCATTCTACAACTGGTTCCACTGCAACCGATTCCATGCAACTGGTTCCGGAACCAGTTCCTGGGATCCTATATGGAAGGTGTGGGTGACGTAGAATCAGTTCCAGCACTAGTTCCAGAACTGATTCTAGAGCAAGCGGTTCCACTTTGGAGCTATAGAAGGGGCTGCTTTTGGGACAATTTCAAACAAAAAGAATCGGTGTTAGAATCGACAGTAGAAGGGGTTGTAAATGAAAAGTACCCAGTGTAGAAACGGTAATGACATATCATTATTTTTTGGACTACCAGTAATGACACCCACTTACCTTCTGTATTATTTTAAAACATATAATAATGAGTTAGTGATAATGACTTATTTTTATCATTATTTCAAATAAAAAATAATTTTTCAGATTTTTTTGAAAATTTTTTGAAATCTAGTTTGAGACTGAATATTTTTTAAACACTGGTAAGGATATATGTAACCACATATTTTTAGATTTTTTGTATGTTGGCGAGTAAGCTTACTTGTGTGCAGCAGGTCAATTGTGTTTTTATCTATTAAATATTACATGTCGATATATCTCATATGGTAGAGCTGTTGACTGGCAATCTGTAGACCCAGGTTCGATTCCCGCACCAGCAAATTTTATTTAAAAAAAAATACAATAAAAAATATTTTTTTTAATATAATTTACCCAGTCAGAAAAATACAAACGGGAAAGCGGTGGCAAAGCACTTTAACAGGTGGTACAAGTACTGGCAAAAAGTGCTTTTCCATTCCCAAAATGATAACATCATTAGACAAAAGGACCGGCTGTTCAAAAAGCGCCGGAAAAGCACTGGAGGAACAAAATTTTTAAACGTTGGCAAAACGCTGGCAAAACCAATAAATATTTAATTTAATTTGGAAATATATTTTCCAAAATAAAATTTAAAAAAAGTTCATATGTATTTTTTTTGGCCCTGCCGTGATTTGAACCCAGGCCGTCAGATTGGCAGACGATTGCTCTACCCACTGAGCTAACGAGACATATAATATTTAATGGCTAAACACATAAATGAGTGATAATAGCTGGACAACTACTGGCTGTGCCAAAATGCTAATACTGGCAAACAATTTTTTGTAACTAGTATGCCAGTGTTGGGAAGGCAAAAAAAAAAAGTTGGTCTTGAAGGAGCTTTCCCACAAACAAAAAAATTGATTTTATAAAACAAAAAAAATTTTAAATTAAAAAAATCCAAAAAAAATGTTTTGCTTGCAACCGGATTTGAACTCGGAACCTTCCGACTACAAACATTATTTAACGCAGCGTCAGCATTTTTATAAAATCATTGGTTTTCCAGTGAATTGATTTTTGTACGCCTGGTAGCATTGGCTAGGTAGCACTGGATAACCACTGGTTGCAAACCTTGGCATATCACTCTAAGCCAATTCTTTGCCAGTGGTTTTTTCTTATAAACCACCGCAATTTTTGTAAAAGAAATACTGGTAAAACGCTTTTCGCAAACGCTGGCAAAGCGTCCCAAATGAGCATTCTGCCAGTCATTTATTTTTAATACCGTGGTTACCCAGTGGTATGCCAGTGCTTGATTTTTTGTACCACTGGCGATTTCTAACTGGGTATTTTTTAGAAAATCTATTTTTAGACTCATTATTTTTGTCAGTACTGGTAAGCACATAGGTAACGATATATTTTTTGATTTTTCGTATGCTGGTGTGTAACGACAACTCATTGTTTTTCGCGACATCGCCATATAAAAGTAAATAAGAAATGTAATAACAAAAGTAACTAGTTACCATTACCAAGTATGTAGTTACATAACCACATATCTGGTAATGATTTTCTACACTGGGTAGCTATTCTACAATCGATTCTTTTGAACAGAAAATTTCCCTGGGTTGTTTTGTGTTCACTAAAGATATAAAAAAAATCATTTTAATGCTCAAGCTCATGCTCATGTTTTATTTATTTCCTTAATTTTTGTAAGATAAGCAACAATCAGGAAATTCTTCCTATTAATTACCGTGTTGCTTTCTTTGGAAAGGGATCAGAGAAGAAGCGAAAGGTGGTGAAAGATTAAGGGCTTCAAATATAGCAACACTGTAATTGCGCGAGATGTTAAATCTATTATATTATTTTACTTCGGTGGGGTTAAGTGCTGTGGGAACACCGAAGAAGGACGCTGCGATATGTATGAGGGATAGAAAAAACTCATACATATTATTATTTTTCATTTAAACTGATGTTGCCTTGGTTGGGGATCGAACCCCCAACCTTATGTGTCACAGTGCAACGCGCTAACCATTACACCACAGCGCCCGCTATGCATTTAATAAACGCAAAACATACTTAGATAGGGCCATCTTTTGGCCCATAACTCAAAAAAAAAATCGATGTTGTAACTTAAAATTTTCTATAAGCTAAGAATACTTTTTATATGCAACAAATTATATCAAATAATGCACTAAAATATGAGTTTATTGCTAAATATCATTAACATATACCATACATGGGCAAATGCGGCCCGTCAACCAATTTCGTGCGGCCCTTCATTACTTTAAAACAATCAAAAAAATTTTTTAAATTTAAAAAAAATTTAATTAAATTCAAAACAAAAAAATAAAGTCAAAATTTAAAAATATACATAAAATAATATAAAAAAATAGCGATAACAAAATAAACATCCAATGGAGCCTCAAAAAATTACAACGATCAACAAATATCGACTTTTTACCACAGACTTCCTCTAAAACATTTTAAAGTATTTTCGCCTCCTACATACGAATACTAAGTCAAAAATTCCTTCTTTATTTAAACCTTAAGCCTGGGAAAAATACTTTGTCTCAATATGACGTAGAAGTCCTTAAGAGTCTTTTATTTTGTATGAGTTTGAATTCAAAAAATTTTTGTTGAATATTGGTAAGATTAGAAGATCAAAAATAAACTGTTAAATATAATAATATTCATCCTGCTAAAATCCACAGAAATATCCCAGTGTAGAAACGGTAATGACATATCATTATTTTTTGGACTACCAGTAATAACACCCACTTACCTTCTGTATTATTTTGAAACATATAATAATGAGTTACTGATAATGATTTATTTTTATCATTATTTCAAATAGAAAATAATTTTCTAGATTTTTTTGAAAATTTTTTTAAATCTATTTTTAGACTCAATATTTTTCAAACACTGGTAAGGATATATGTAACCACATATTTTTTGATTTTCTGTATGTTGGCGATTAAGCTTACTTGTGTGCAGCAGTTCAATTATGTTTTTATCTATTAAATATTACTGTCGATATAGCTGAGATGGTAGAGCTATTGACTGGCAATCTGTAGACCCAGGTTCGATTCCCGCACCAGCAAATTTTTATAAAAAAATAATACAACAATAAAATAAAAAATATTTTTTTTTATATAATTTGTTTTTTTGAAAATCTATTTTTAGACTCATTATTTTTGTCAGTACTGGTAAGCACATAGGTAACGATATATTTTTTGATTTTTAGTATGCTGGTGTGTAACCATAAGTCATTATTTTTCGCGACATCGCCATATAAAGGTGATAAGAAATGTAATAACAAAAGTAACTAGTTACCATTACCAAGTATGTAGTTACATAACCACATATCTGGTAATGATTTTCTACACTGGGATGTGATGAAAATTATTAGACTGCTAATTTTACAAAAAATAGATCTTTATTCTCTTAAAACAATTTAAAAACTTTTTTATTCTACTAATATTAAGCAAGATTTGTTGCTGATTCTAGCTTTTTTCTGTGTACCTACTTAACCTGACCAATTATCTCGCTTTTGACGGTATTATACCACTTTTTAAAGGCTGGTGTCGCCTTGAATTTTTATCCCGTTTTTAGAACAAACAATTCCGCCTTATCCCGAATTTTTAATATGATATTCAACTCTTGAATAAAGTTTTCATAATTTATTTTTTCTAGAGTTCGCAGCCAACAAACGAGCCCAAAAATGAATCAGAAAAATCCTAAAAATATATTATTAAACTTTCACTTGTATGAAAGTGGTGAATCCACTTTGAGCATCCACTTTTTTTTTAGTTATTTTTCAATTGTTCGTAAAATATTAAAATTTATTTACTTTTTCGAGTTGTTTCTGAATCATCTTTGGATTTAAAAATTTTCCCCAAATGTTTGTGCCTTTTATGACTCATTTTACTTAAACTATTACTTTCGTCCAAATTAGCAATTTATGACAAATAGGTTTAACCATTTAAAAATATGTGCTTGTTTAAATAATTTTTGACTTTCTGAAAAAGAACTACCCTAAAAGTATTCGAATTTTCTGGCTGGGTTATCAGTCTTGTGATTGAATTTTTAAAATTTAAGAATTAATTTAATGCAATCAGAGCCTGAGAGGTTTGACATTTGTTATAAATTTTCGGTACGAAAATGTTGTGGACTTATGAGTTTTAAATTTCATTTACATTCAGATTTTCTATAAAAATTATATTTTCCACCTTTTGTATCAAAATTCCGTTCATCACGTATTTAATGTTACACATTTCAATAAATAAAACAAGGGATCAAAATCAATTAAATAAATTTGCAAATAGTTGAAAAACTGCTGAAAACCTTAAACCAAATTTTTTGAAATAACGCAAACTATATTTTTGAAGATTAATTCGACAAAGGTTTTTGACTTCAGATTGGCTTTAAGGAGAGGAAAATATTTTAAAAACATTTATTGAGGCTGTGCCTATATTTTTATATGTATTTGCATCAAAAATATAAAAATTCATAAAAATATAAAAGATTTTGATGTACTTCTCCGCAATATTGACTCATAGAGTATTTGCTTAGGTGAGGGGATAAAAAGAGGAACCCCACAGCTCGTAGTCTATTCAATGGACCTTTTTTGACCTTAGATCCGGGCTTAGGAAACCAAAATACTCAAAAAAAGGTTTTAGCAGTGAGCTGTACCAAAAATTCATTTTTGTTGAGTAACATGTTATTTGGTGCGGCCCACCGTATGTTTGTGAAATCCCAAATTTGGCCCTTCAAGCCATTTACGTGCCCACACCTGACATATACGTTAACAAATCGATGACATTTTGTTTCAACACATGCATTTATATGCAATTCTGAGCCCTAAGAATTACTTATAGTTGAATAAAATATAAATAAATGTTTCCTGAAGACACAGGTGTTTTAAACTTAGACTTTTACAGTGCATTTAGAAAATAACAATTGCCAAATTTTATGATTCCATATAATACCGTTAAATTATGATCTTTATAAAAAAAAAAAATAACTTATATCATAAACTTTTAACAACCTTGTGAAGTATTTTAATGCAACAGCTAAATGCATATTTTAAACATATATTTAAAGAATAGGTATGACTCTTTATTTATTCCACCTTTAGAAAGCGTTGAGTTACAGTATAAAAAAAAATGAAATATAAATTTTCCATTACAACTCAATGTTTGGTAGTACAGCTATCCCTTGACTAACAAGAAGTTGAGGAAAAAATTCAGTACTAACTTGTGAGTAAAAACTGAAATATTGCAATTATTACATTTTTTTATTAAATCTTCATTTACATCACCGAGCCCTTAGGGCCTTATATGGCTAATTAAAGCTACCGAAAAATATATAACAGACTTCTATATAAGACTGCAGTTAGACGACGCTTGATGACGCTTTTTTTAAGTGTGTGTTGATGTGTTTGTCGACCAATACAAAAAAAAAAAACAATGTGGCGGTTGTTAAGAAATTTCTAGTAAATAATTTTCTTGCACACATATTGGCAAGAAAATAAAAGTGATAGTTAGGGCAAATAATGTTTTTTGATTGTGCAATTTATTCGAAAATAAAATTAACAATATTTACATTGATTTGTTTTTATTCAATTGATAACCAAAAGTGATTGTAATTTTAGCAGCATATTTTGCAGATTTCAACTGACCCACTACTGAAATTGAAGTATATCTAAGTGCTGTATATTCTTATGCTATGCGAATTATAGTGTTCAAAATAACCAAATATTCTTAAATATGTAACTCAGTATCAGTTACCATGCAATATAGCCTATTCCAAAAAGTGGTATAGTGTAGTATTAAATATATTTACTCGTTTTTCGAGGTACTAATGTTTTAAAGAAAAAAAAAAAAAAAATTAACTATATTCTACTAACTACCACTTTAACCATCAGCCTAGCAGCATTTTGATTGTGTCATAATGGCAATTAAGTGCCAAACAGCAAAATTCAAAAGCAAAAAATTAACTTGAACCGTTCACTTTTGTTTTGATTGCCATTGTATTTCCGTTGGTTTTTTTTTATGTTAACCCTTTTATTGGCCAACAAGTATTGACAGCCATATGTATTTATTTTTATTTATTTTTTGTTTTGTGTGTTCGGTATTATTTCCTTGAAATTGGTAGAACAACTAACGACAACAACATATTTTTTGTTTTTATTTTCGATTGTATAAAAATATATACAGTGTGACTGTATGTATAACAATTTTGTAACAATCATGACGATGACAACAACGAAAATGTTCATTTAGTATGTTATTTGTATAACATACTACTGCTTAAATGTTTCCGTTTCCTTTAACAAAATTTCAAAATACTACATACTTAGTATAAAATAATTTACATAACGACAAATGAGTCGTTAAGTAAATAAGACATTTACTCTGGGCAAACTAAAATTTATAACATTTTTAGTTTTGGCTTGAATTTTAAAATGTGTTTTCTTTGTATAAATCAATAAAATATCACTTACCATTTAAATTTGATCATAATTTTCGAGGAATTATTTCAGTAGCTGAAAATAAAATTTACATAAATAGTTTAGGTTAGTAAATAAAGAAATATTTAGTTAAAAGTGCAGGTTATAAATACATATATGTAGTATATATTTTTTTAAATTTATTTTTGCATTCTATAAAACCAATGCGTATGAGTAATAAAATGGCAAAATATCAGTTTAAATATTAATCATACGTGGTGGTGTCCCATGAAAAACAACGAATTTCGGCTTAAAATAAAATGCCATTAAATGAAGTAATTTGTGACTTAAACATTTGTAAATGTACAAATAAATATTGAAATTTCATTAAAAATCGTTAATTTTTTTTGTAGATTTACTGTTTTTAACAAAAAAGTTATTCGATTTTTAACAAGGGGAAATGAGTTTACAATTCATACTAGTGCATACTTCGCAGCAAATTCCCAAACAAAGGTTTAGATAAGTAAAAAAGTTAAATTCCGGCTAGCTGACTCTATGATAACCTACACCAGTCTGCTTAGAAGCCAACTCAATGTTTGGAATGTTTTAAAATGAAGTTGTGTCAAAATTTGTCTATAAAATGATAAACAAATAGAATAAAAGTAAGAAATTTTGATTTTATTTAATATTAGGTCTATTTAATACTATATAAATTAATAGAAGATTGAAAATAAAGTACACATTGGCGATAGATCCAAATACGGACCGATCCCATCTAGAATTAATGGGCTTTGTGGTTGGGCACCCATTCAAATTTCGGCTCCAAACAATATTTTACGACATTAGCTTTTTTACTGGTTTTAATATAAATAAGGAAGAATTTCCTCTAAAAAAATTATAAAAAAACCTCCTCTCTTCCACTGGAAAGAGGACTGATGTCTAAAATATGTGTTTCGTGGGGTGTCGAGAAGTTATTTTTTGAATTCTGAACAGGGACGTTGTAAAAATGGGGGTTTAAAAGGGAAAAAGTGCCCAATTAACTGTCTGCCAAAACCGCTAGACCTCCTCTATTTTAGACATCGATTAACAAGTAAAAATCAGCTCGCCGATTTTCAGCAAAATACCTCTGCTGAAATTACCAACGATTTGCAAGCACGCGCCTGATTAAAAATTTGCTAACACAGCAACATTTTTTGATGACTTTACTGGCTTTTTTTTAGTGTAGTGCCCGTATAAAAGTCACCCAAAAATGGGCATTTTCGCATGCTACGGGTCGCAAATAATAAGATATTGTAATGAAATTTTGATTCGGCCTAAGAACGAGGCCTATTGATGATGGTTAAAATCGGTCCATGGTTACACCTATAAAAGTCCCCCAAAATTGGCTTGTTCACACGGTACAGATCGCAACAAGGAAGATCTTTTAATGGAATTTGGTATACCGATACATATAAGCCATGCGCGGCTCCAGGGAGGGGGAATAGGGAAATTCCCCCCCCCCCCCCTCAGCGAAATCGAAAAAGAAAAAAAGGGGAAAAAAGGAAAAAGAGGGAAAAAGGAGAGAAAAAGAAGAGAAAAATGGAAAAAGAGGGAAAAAGGACAGAAAAAATAGGAGAAAAAAGAATAAAGTGAAAGAAATACAAATTTGTTATAAATAATAATATGAAATATACAATTTTTTCCTTATGATGAATGGGGGAAATGTTTTTAGTTGATCTGTTATTTTAAGTAAATGAATGTTATTTTAGTTTAACTCAAGATCATAAATTAGTATCATTTTCTGTTTAAATTATTTTTAAATCAAAGAAAGATGATACAACTTCTACAAGTAAATTACAAAGAATAAAAATTATTGAAAAAATTCGATAAGACCAGCAAGGTAGAATGCGCATTTTCGGCTTTCGCTACAAAGCCAACATCAGTGCCTTTCGCCTTTGAGTGGGTTAATATTTTGATAATCGTCTACTTATGTGGCCTTTGAAAGCAAACAGAAAATGATACTAATTTATGATCTTGAGTCAAACTAAAATAACATTCATTTTTTCCTTATTTTCATTTAACCAGTCGTTATTTAAAAAATCTCAATAGATTTTTTAACAAATTCATTAAAAAACTGATAATTTTGATTATAAAAATATTAAAGTTTGTGGAGAAATGTAGTTAAAAGATCTAAATTTCAAATTAGATTTTCAAAATTGTATGTATATCAATTTCGTTTGAAATTTTTCTAATTTCAAATGACAAAAAGAAATTTCATTTTAAAATTTTAATTGAAAATTTTTTAAATAAAAATAAACGCCCTTACTATTTAAATTTTCTAAATGTATATTTTAGTTGACTTTAGTTAAAATTTTGGGTGGCAGCATGCTTTGACCTAGTTTATTTTTGGAGCATTCTGATTGGTTAATTTATTTTCAACCAATTAAAATATTTGAAAATGTAAATATTTCTTTAGGATTTTCATACACAAAATGAACAAAGCCGTTTAAACATAAAGTCGACTTTAAAAATAAAATACTGTTTGATAGTAAAGCCACGTAAGTTGTTCGTATTTCACGTGAAAAAATTGATAATTTTTCACGACAATGAATTTCACGTGAAAACTGAGTAGAGATTGTTTTCACGCAAATTTAATGTACAAGACTATTATTTTTCTTGGGGAAAAACCACATTTTTTGTATATTGTGATTGTGTCTTTGATATGAAATTGAAAAATTGTTCATTTTTATAATTTAAATTAAATTTTGAGTAAAATTAAAGTTCGAGTAAAATTTTTCCACGTGAAAAAACACTTACGGTGCTTTTGGGAAAAAGACTAAATTTTATTTTGAATTTTTTTCATTAAAATTGCAGAACTGAACTTCTAATGGAATTTTCTAAATTTGAAGTGGTAAATGCTACTATATTTAAGAATTTTCTCATTTCGAAATAAAAAATCTCTTAAAATTTTCTCAATATTGTAAGAAAACAATTAATTACCGTTATTTTTGTTCAGATTTAAGATCAAATTTGACAAATTGCAAATAGAATTCACAATTAATTTCATTTTAAATTCTCCAACTTTCATTCGGAAAGATATGGTAGGGTTCTTTTTTAGGTCTTTCCAAAGGATCGTATTGAATTTATTCCAGTCTGTCTTTCGGAAATCCTGAGTATACATGTTGATATCGTAGAGTACATAGTTATGTTCCTGAAATAAATTCTTTTGAAATACTCAATCTTTGATTGCCTGCGAGTAATTGACTAGCGCTAGATCCTGCACTTTCTCCCGACTTGCAAAGTGTTTTAACTTTAAAATACGGAATGTTGGTGTAGCGTCAAAGCAAAATTGGCCAGTAATTCTTTTTGTTATACCAATATATATACCAAAACCGATATGAAAATTTTATTATACAAAGTTTGCCAAATGTTGATCACGAACCCCTGAGCGTCCGTAATTGTATTCTAGGATGTCTGCAAAACATTCCGAAAAAATAATTAAAAAACAAGAATTTTTTAAATATTAGAAGTTTTTAGTTAAAATTTATAACTGAAGTATAAAAAATCAGCTTCTAATAAATAAAGTGAATATAAAAATAATGAAAATAATTTCAAAACTTTTCAGGAAATATTAACTTTTTGTATTGTTGTTAAAAAGTAATCTCTGACTTAAATCCTTGTAATCATCTCAATCAAATTTTGAGGACTTTTCAGACTCCGGCGACGTTTTTCGTAAAATTTTCAAAGTTTAATTTATTGAAATCCGCGATTTAAATCGTCATATGTATATCAAAAAATGGATTTTTAAAATTTCTGAAAGAATATATGCGGTGTGTTCGATTAGTCGAAATTCTTACTACTTTTACTACAATTGGAAAGTTTTGTTTAATTTTTATATTGAAATTTTGCAGCTGTAGTAAAAGTAGTAGCTTGTAGTAAGTAAACGTTGTTCCTCATTACTTTATTTTTGCCTTTACGAAATCTTGTACTGGCACTCTTATTGGGTATTTTTTCATACAAATGCTGAAAAATCGAACTGTTTTTATTTATTTAATACTATACTATAACTCAGGAACCAAAAAGGAGTACCAAACTGATATTTGACAGTGTCATTGATAAAAAACTAAGAACTAATACAAAAATATTAAAAGGCTACGATAAAGTATACCGAACCGCGTATTAAGATAAAATAGCTTTAGACCAGAGATACAAGCCAGCCGACTTCAGCCGGTTAGCCGCCGCCAGCCGACACATTTGCCAAGCCGATTCAGCCGCCGACAATAATCGGCTAAGCCAATTTGCGGCTAAAGCCGGTAGAAAAATGCAAAATGCACATGAACTGTTATTTTAACTTATTTTCTTTTATTTGAATAAAAACACTTTGCTTAGTGAAATGTTAACAAAAAAACAAAATCAATAGAAATGTTAACTTTTTTTTGGGAACAAAGGTAGTATATACAAATTTTTATTATTTTTATTTTACAAAATTTTTTTTAATTTTTCTGATGCCTTTCCATCAACGTTTTTATGGTATTATTAAATACCTTTCGAGCTGCTAAACACCACTTTCCTCGGAAATCTTTGACATCGTTGGCGACTTTTTTTGTTACCTTAGTTTCTTTTTTAACGAAGCCCAGAATTAAAGAATTAACTCTTCAAAGCTCTGTTAATTAATTCGTAACAAAATAAATCGAACGAAAACAAATATGAATTAATTCCATTCAATATATAGCCTTTTGTGAATTAATTCATTAATTTTAAATTCAGATTTCAAAAACTGAATTAAAGAATTAATTTTTCAAAGATCTGGGTGAGGTAAAGCTAGGAATAGTCGTATTTCATTTTCATTTTGGTCTACTTCTCTTAGTTTAATAGATATGTACCATTTTAAAAAACCGGGAGGGAAAGAAATAAGAATATCTTTAAAACATCAGATATACTGATGGGGCCATCTAATAGGTGATGGCAGAGAGATGAAAATCTTATATTTTAACAATAAATTGTGTAAAATTTAACAAATGTATGTATAATTTTATCGACATTGTGAAATATAAACTCAATTTTTACAAATTCGGAAAACTACACTTAAAATAATAAGTCTAATGGCTGAACCGAAAAATTTGTTACTTTAACAAACTTTATTCCTGTTTTTGGCTTAAAATAAAATATGTTGATTTTAACACTTTTTTTGTTAAATTTAATAAATCAATTTAAGTAAAAAATTTGTAAAACTTTAGTTTTATCTGCAATTATACTGAGTCGTAGAATTTATTCAAATTTAGGGAATCGGGACCCTCCCCGGGTATAATCCATATCATGTGAGGGCATATAAGGGCACTCTAATGGAGCAAACATTTTGTCCGCTTTGCTTTATCTCGCTTAGTTTTCGAGATATGGGCCATTTTATGAAGTGGAAAATTTTTATTTAAAATTTCCGGGGGCCAAGGCCCCACCAAAGGGGCTACCTCTTTTTTGATAGAGGTAGCCCCTTTCTCTGGGGTATTACATGGTTAGAGGTAGTCGAAATTTTCATAAATTTTGCTCTATCTCTCTTAGTTTTCGAGATATGGGCCATTTTAAAAAATCGGGACGGAAAGAAATGGCGCCGTCTTTAAAACTTCGGATACATTGGTGGCGTCATCTAACGGGTAATAATAGTAACATGAAAATATTATATTTTAATAATAAATTTTGTAAAATTTAACGAATTAGTTAGTTTTAAATAATTTTGAAAATTAACACTCAAAATTAGTTAAAGTACTGCGGATTTTTAGTATAGTGTTAAATGAAGATTACTAAAATCTTTGCTTAAATCAGTGTTTCAACTAAAAATTTGTTAAAAATTAGTCAAATCGATTTGAAACCGGTTTGACAGATTTTGTTACTGACGTATTATTTTAAGTGTACCTAAAAAAAATTATAAAGCTGTCTTTGATATTTTTGCAGTTGTTTTTTTTGCGTGTATGTATCTGTTGAAATTCTTGGAAAATGTACCTTTGAGCCGACGTTAGCCGGTTAGCCGCCGCCAGTCGACACTATTTTTTTAAGCCAGCCGCCGCTGATGCGTTTGCGGCTCAACTCTAAAAATCAATCGCCGCCGACCATTTTAGCCATCAGCCGCCGCCAGCCGACAGAATGGACCGGCTTGTATCTCTGCTTTAGACCTTTGATAACGATAAATGGTTTAAGTACATTTCAAAATAGTAACTATTCACGTGGCTCAATCATGGCTTCAATTATAAAAGGATATAAACAATTAATTAATTGTAGAAAAATTCTCAAAAATTTAAATTTTTTTTAATAAATCAGAAATTATCAAATGAGTTGCAGACCAATTTCAGGCACGCTTTCAAAAGCTTTAAAGTGATATATCCACAATCACATAGCTAAAATAATACAAAAGTTAGACCCAAATATGTACGGAAAGTCTATAGCAAATTTGATAATTTTCCCCAAATTGAACACCAATTTTAGCTATACAAAGTATTCCAAGTTATAGCAAGTTTCATACAATTCAAATAGAGTGCGGAAATTTCAATTGTTGATTTTATATGTTATTTAATATAAACTTTTTTAGGCATTACTAACCCATCCTTGTTGGATGTCAAATACGTATCAAATATTAAAGTTTTTGATGAATAATATAACTTAGAATTTTCCGTTGGACTTTATATTGTCTTTTATAACTAAAGCGTCGCTCATAAAATCGTTAACCTTGCGCTGCGGAGTCCAAAAACGTCCAACAAGTAGTGTATGGCCAAATCAAAAGGGGTCAAAATTTTTTTTTTGTGAAAACAAAAATGAGTTATTTATTTTGTTTTTAATAAACTTTCTGGTGTCTTCAGCTTGTAGACAACTACATTGAAAAAACACCTAGAACGTAATAAATAGTGCGTAAAAAAGTTGGCAAATTAACAAATCCGTTCACGTTACGTATTTCATTCACAGCTCAAAACAAAAAAGAAGGATTTGAACGAAACTAGTTCACTGAATCAAATGGACGATAATGACCAGATCAGCAAAGAACTTATTAAGTTTTAACAAACACGTTGGTTGAGTTTCAACAAACAAGTTTAAGTGAAAACAAACTTGGATATTTGCAAATCAACAAAATAATTAATTGATTCAATTAGAAATGTTGTTAGAATGGAAATTGGATTTTAACAATTATTTTTGCCACTTAAAATTTTGTGATTTTTTTATGTGTGTAGCTGAAGGATTTGCTGGTAGAATGTTCTGTAGAGTAGATAACATTTACGTTTTTCCATTTAATACTTTAAAAAAAGCCAAGACAATATAAATAAGAATGTGAATATATTTTTTCAATCAACTAAATAAAACTTACCATTTTAACTTGTTTGTTCTTTAAGAAATAATTCAGTATCTGTAATTAAATAAAAGAAATAAGATAAATTAAATTTTGTCTTAAGTCAATCAAAATTTGTTGGTTTAATTGAATTTATAAAGTTTTCTTTTTTTAATAAGAACTGCAATACAATTAAAAGAGATGCATTATTTGCAAAGTTGTAAAAGTATATAAAATATTTCTTTTAAGCACGAAAATGTCAAAAGAAAACTTTTTTAATATTTTGTAGTAAATGTTAAATTTATAATAATAAATAATAAAATTTAAAGTATAAAACTGCACTCAAAAAACTGTGTAGGTGAAATAAACTAAAAATGTCAGTCAATATAATTACAATTGCTAATGAAGAGATGTACACAGTTATATGTATATTAGAGCGTACTACGTTACAGGCAAAAAAAAAGTGCGCCGTACACCCTCCAATATGAAGTATTTTTGTAAGGAGGTTTCAAATAAAAATTTTTTTTTTGCCGAACGTAGGGGTCGCCATTTTACATTTTTCGTTATATCTTTGGCATTTACAGTCGGATCTTAAAGTCTGATACATCGATGTTTTTCTCTCGAGTAGACCAGTGTTTTGCTATAAGGGCCATTACCTCAAGTATCCCGTTCTAGTAGTTACCCACCAGATATCAGTTGCTACCACCCTAATGTACACCCTAATGTCAGAGAATTAAAGCTCGCAAAAAATCATTAAACTTTTGCGAAGAAAGTTTCTAAATAAACCCAGTTGAAATTTTTTTTATATATTGGTTGCCGAACGTAAATTTTTTTTAATGGATTTTTCCTTTATAGCAAAACACTGGTCTCTTCGAGGCAAAAAATCGATATATCACCCTTTACATCCAACTTTAAATGCCGAAACTATAACGAAAAATTGAAAAAGGCGGAAAGACGTTTGGCAAAAAAAAATTTTTCAAATTGCCTTGCAAAAATACTTCATATTGGATGGTGTACGGCGAACTTTTTTTTTGAGGTGCGGTTTAATTAATGTACATGTTATGAATTAAATTATTTTAACAGTTCTTTGATGACCAGTGGTCTGCGACCAGAGAACTCCAAAATTAACTTTTTTCTTGATTTAATCATACACTAAAATTCTTATTCACATTTGATCGCTCAACAATATTCAGTGTTTAATAAAATCACTATCATGCAGCTAAACGCGTAGTTCGGATCAGTTTGAGTCGTCTGTCGAACATTTTTTATTCACATTTAATCGCTCAAAAAACTCACTGTTGAATAAAATCAAACTGTTGAATAAAATCATACTGTTGAATAAAATTAAACTGTTGAATGAATAAAATCAAACTGTTGAATCAATCAAAATCATTTGAACTCACATAAATAAATCAAAGTATTAGTTGTTTTATAAAATAAAAAAAATAAAAAATCTTATTGTTTTAAAATGAGAATGTATTATTAAACGTGTTTCTACAAAATATAGTCGTTGCTGATACTGTAAACCCCCTCTTTATTGTTATGAAATTATTTTTCTTTTATTTGGTTGCAATCAAAAACTCATACGCGTTCATTTTTGTTTTTTCTGATTTTATTCTACATCAAAATAATCATCGTTGATCCGAACGAATATGAATGAAATGAATGGTATGAAAGCGACAAATGGTTAAATCAACGATGCAAAAAAAAAAAATCACTTGGTTTGATTGATTTAAAATCAGCAATGAATATGTGTATTTGAGTATATTCGGCATTTGAACAAAAACGAATGTTTATTCGGGTGTTGATTGCGTATGATGGTTTTGCAATCAGCAGTTGCAGTTCTCTGTCTGCGACACATCAGTTGCCAGGGCGAAATTGTAATTAACCGATTTAAGTTTTTATTGCATTCTTACAAAGGTAATTCACTCCGAATCACGATTCTTTAATGTTTTTGATTCAAATTAGTTGTAGTATATCAATGTTTTTGAGAAAATTTACAAAAAGTCATATTTTCCCCTTGTAATATGTATTCCAAATTTCAGGGCGGATGCGGAACGTCTTCCCGATATCCGATTATCCAAATTTTTTCGGAAGATATAGTTTTACACCCAAATAAATACCTGTAGGGGGCAGCCCAGTCAATAACTCAAAAAATTTTTTTGGAGCGGTCTAGTGCACACAGGGATATATGGACCGACAGATGGACGAACAGACGGGAGTCGTTAAATCAAAAGGTTATTTTTAGTCGACGGGTATACTAATATTTGTTGGTGTTACATACATCATCACAAATTATGTCCTGTCAACGTACACTCATATAAATAAATCTGTAAAAAAAGCAGAAAACCCAACTAAAAATTAGTTAAAAATTACTCTGCCAAAATTAGTGGATTTTTTTTTTTTTTGCTAAATATTAATAAAAAAAGAACAGCAAAAATAAAACCGCAGTCCGGCAGTCCGTCTCCAATATACACAAATTGCCTCCACTTATACGTAAAAACCATACTTCAGTGTGGCAACATTTGTGAAAAAGGTGACAAAGAGGAGATAAGAAGATAAACAAAAAATCTAAAGTAGAATGTTAGCATGTCTGTTTGATCACTTCTGAGAGTAAATTATCATATAGAGACAATCTGATAATAAAATATAAACAATAATACAATTTAATGGAATATCATTGATGAAGCCTGTCCATAAAAAAGGCAGAAACTAGATCTAGTCTGATTTGCAAATTAGTAATGTGTCTATAACTTTGAAAAAATGTTTATTCATCGTCTTAACCTCAAACCTACTTAATTAAAATTAATAAAAATGCATATTAATTACAATATTAATTGCATTTGGTCTATATGACGCGTTTGAAAAAACAACACCTTACTGTAAAACCGTTAAATTTGAAGAAATTTAGTTATATTTAAGTTAACTTTTAGTTAATTGAAAATGACAAATAATACTGTAAAATCTGCAGAAAATTTTGCTAAATATTAGTCTTTTTGACTGAAAGAAAAGAATAGAAAATTTAATGAACGATAAAAATAACATAATCGCCATGAACTGTTAAAATCTAGTCGTCCTTATTGGTTAAAAGAACAATTTATGCCTAAGCCTACTCTTTTTTTACGCATTAATTTTCGAGATTCACTCTTAATCTATTTTTAGCACATACCGCCTAAAGGTGCCTACTATAACAATAATTTTTGTATTACTTGTTTTTCGTGTTGAACACATTGTATAAAATTCATTGCAAAAAGGGCGTAGTCCCGTTAGAGGATTAATTGCTAAATCCATTATAAAAGCCGCCAAAGGAAAAACAAATCAAAAGAATAAAATATTAAAAAAAAAATTAAGTGCTTCAAACACGTAAAACTAAAATTTCAAACTTCTTAAAGGCTAATGTAAAATTCCAAGATACAAAAAAAAAACTGCTGTACTTTCATAAATAATTAAGGCGTTGCAGTATTTTTGTGGTAGAGTAATAATAAGCACAATGAATACAATAGTTTATAACTATGTTAGTATTTATATACATAAATGTTATCATGAAAATTTAAATGAAAAAAGTAAATACATAAATCAAAACGAACAAGCAAAAAAGTTAATATATTAATATTATATGAAACCGTTTACCACAGCAACTGTGCAACAAATCTAGTGAAATATATAATTAGGTGCAATAAAAAGTGGGTTGCTCTCAAGTATTTTTGGCAGTAAAAAGCAACATCACAAATTTATTATATCCTATACGATATTATGTTGTATATAATTATATAAAAACGCGTTAAAAAAGCTAAAATACCAATTTATCCGATACTGGAACGAATCGAAGTTGCTGTCTCTAAAGTGTCAAATTTATATTTTAGATTCCGAATTGATACGTTGCGTATATATCGACTCAACAGTTTCCGAGCTTAATCCAAAATGGCGATCCAGAAGTATTTTTTTTTTTTTGGTTTTGATATTTTGTACCTTTAACTCTTGGCTTTCTAGCTAAATCAGACGGCAAAAAGTTGATCTATCAATTAGGTCTGGAGTTCTATTTTCAGAACTGTTACGATACATTATACAATTTAATACCGAAAGATGGAAAATCTCCGGTAGAGCAATATAATTTTGGAACTATTTGGCATTCAAAATGCTGTCAAAATTAAACCGGCAGGAACTGAGCCAATATCGGAATGTTTTGCTAAAAAATAAATGCTATCTTACCCAGACAGAAATTGGCATACGTGTTCATATATGATTTATATATGCTGCTATATGATCATATATGGCAATATACCTCCATATACACCCAAATTTCCGATCCAAACATATATGTATGCTCATTAGGATGTCCCTTAAAATAACCACTTGCCGATTTTCGTTCATTACACCCCCAGTTTTATTGGAAATGGTCCCAAATGGAAGAAATCAATTTTTTTTTTTTTTTTTTGGAAAACGTTAACCCGTGCCGAAAGTTGGACGAAAATGGCCCATTTTCGAAATTTAGAAAAAAAATATTTTAAAAATTAAAAGCCATATGTCAGTGTGGCAGCATTTGTGAAAAAGGTGACAAAGAGTAGATAAGAAGATAAACAAAAAATCTAAAGTAGAACGTTTGTATGTCTGTTTGATCACTTCTGAGAGTAAATTATCATATAGAGACAATCTGACAATAAAAAATAAACAATAATACAAATTAATGGACAATCACTGATGAAGCCTGTCCATAAAAAAAGGCAGAAACTAGATCTAGTCTGATTTGCAAATTAATAATGTGTCTATAACTTTGAAAAAATGTTTATTCTTCTTCTTAACCTCAAACCTACTTAGTTTTTATTTCATTTGTTCATTTAATATAGTCAAAACGATTCAGATATGGAATTTTGACTTCATCGGATATCATTAACCCTAAAGTGGGTTAATGATATGACTGGAATCCAAAATGACCCAAAAATTTGATAAAAATGCAAAAATGTGTTTTTTTTAAATTAATTTTAAAGATTTTTTAAAATGCCTAATTTGGAGATGTCGATTGCTATTTGTACCACATAATAGTTGATATTAAAGAAAAAAAAAAAATAAATTGGAAAAATGATAATTCGAGTTTGTGCTTGGAGCGATTGCTTTCAAGGACATTTTACAAAAATTGCTCATTTTGTCAAAAATTTAACAAAATTTTAATTTTTTCATCAAAGTTTACATAGTTTTTGAAAAAGTATCACTTAAATTTGTTAAGACTATAATTATCTTTACATTTGTTTAAAAAATCGTTAACCGTTAGTGTCCTGGGGTCAGAAAAGACCCATGAAACTTAATATTAATTATGACTACAATATTGTAAAGCCATTAAATTGACAAAAAAATTCTCAACTGGATAAAAATAATCATTTTAAGTAACATGATCCATTTGGGGTTAATTTTTATACTTTTGGCCAAAAACGACCCACTAGGAAATTTACAGAACCTTTCATAATTTTAGAAAAAAAACATCACTTTAAATGAATCAAAAAAAAAATTTTTCCACTTGATAAAAATTATTATTTTGTGTAACTTGATCCATATAGGGTTAATGTTTTCACTTTTCGCCCAAAAATACCCACTAGGAAATTTACAGAATACCATCTATCAGACTTTGATTAAATTCGGAGGGTACGATAGAGGGTACAAAACTAACGAACAAGCGCAATTTTGTATAATCTCAATCTTATTTTTAAGGGTTAAAAAGGTGGGGTCAAAAGTATTCTTAAACTGCTAAAATTAGCAGATTTTTTTTAGTAAATACTAAATAAATACTAAATACTAAATTTACAGAATTTTAGTTATATTTAAATTAACTTTTTGTTAACTGAAAATAGAAAATTGTACTGTAAAATCTGCAGAAAATTTTGCGAAATATTAGTAGATTAAAAATAGCAAAAATTAACTGTTATATCTACAAAATTTTTGCTATTTTTAAGCTAAATTTAGTTGAATGGAAATATCAGTCTATTCTGCTAAAATCAGCAGAAATATTTGCTAAAAATTGTAATCTTTTGTTTTCAAAAGGCTCGATTTTCACTTGAATTTAAAAAAAAGTCTAAAAAAAACTTCGAAAATTTATAATTTTTTGGTGATAGAAACTAATTATTTAGGAAAATTTTTTTGCTGATTTTAGCAGTTTAATTTGCTATTTTTCGTTAACAAAAATTTAACTCAAATATAGCGAAAATTCTGTATTTGTAACAGTTTTATATTTGCTATTCCTATATTACTAATATATTTAGTTAGAATATTCTTCTACCTCAAGTCCAAATTCTAATATGATATTGTCATATTAGATTTTTATTTGTTGTTTCAAAAAGGGTTGATCATTTTCATGATAGACAATACAATTGTTTCGTAGACATCACTCTACTCTTCAGTTGTCCGCTAAGAAAATGATAACTTTCCTACTCAAAACGAGACATTACATAAGGTACAAAAAACCAACGGGATGAGAATTTTGTACTTTCGTATATGAACTGTCTGATTTGGTAAAACTAGTTATAAATCAACTCCTTTTTGAAAGCAACAATTACATAAAAGTACCCTTTGGGTAATTGTTGCTTTCAAAAAGGAGTTGATTTATAACTAGTTTTACCAAATCAGACAGTTCATATACGAAAGTACAAAATTCTCATCCCGTTGGTTTTTTGTACCTTATGTAATGTCTCGTTTTGAGTAGGAAAGTTATCATTTTCTTAGCGGACAACTGAAGAGTAGAGTGATGTCTACGAAACAATTGTATTGTCTATCATGAAAATGATCAACCCTTTTTGAAACAACAAATAAAAATCTAATATGACAATATCATATTAGAATTTGGACTTGAGGTAGAAGAATATTCTAACTAAATATATGAAAATATAGAAAGTCCGAAAAAACAATTTTTGTATTTTTAATACAAAAATTAAAATAATTATATTACTAATATATAGCAAAATTAATATGCTAATTTTAGCAGTTTTTTCTGCAGCATCATTTTTAACTAATTTTTAGAAAATTTTTTTTTTTGCTATTTTTACAAATTTATTTCTACAAGTGAGTGTAGCACTAGGTAAACTGAAAATTTATAACAATTTTTCTAATTATTTTTTATTATTTTATAGACAAATTTTCACACAAATCGATTTCAACCCATTCTAATTTAGGATCAAAACATTAGTTGGCTATAAACCAGACTGGTGTAGGGTATCATATAATCGGCATGCCCGTCATTAATTTTGCTTTTATTCTTTTTATATTTCACTCTATGTATTGACCGTTATTTCACTCTATTTTAATCCCTTCCCGGAATTTAATCCTCTTCCTGGATTGTGACTAAAATCGTATTGTGGTGTATCATCTCATAGAATATATAAAACGATTATACGAGTTTAAGGTCATAATTTTTAATGGACAGTTTTATGTCCGTTGTGTTTAATTCATTCAACTGAAATTGTTACTTCCTTTTAACTTTTTTTTTAGCAAACAAAAAGTTAACAAATATATAAAGAATTTTAACTGATTCATTGATGTTTCTTTAGCCGCTTACCGAGTTTTTATAGTTGTATGAGTTTTAAATTATTTCTTTCGACATTAAGAGAAAATCAGTTAGTTTTGTCTGCTGTATCTTTCACATAACTAAATGAACATTAATAAAAAATATAAATGAATTTCATTTTTACACTCCATTTACTTTGGCATTTGTTAACCACAATTTTGAAGTCCATCGAAAAAGAAAAATAAATGTACAACAAAACCTCTAGTTTTTATTTAGACCACTAACACTGAAATAATTTTGTTAATTTTTTGTTTCCTCTACACACACATACACAAACATAAGTATTGTAACTGTTATTTTTACTAACTACTACATACCTACACCTCATGCCATTTTGGATTTTTTTATTTGGTCAACTGTTGTTTTGGGTTACTACAATTTAGATTGTTCTGTTTTAATAGTTTGGCTTTGGACAAACGTTTCTATTTTTTTATGCAAAAAAAAAAGAAAAAAAAAAAAACAACAAGAATATAATTGTAGTTCGCCAATGACGTCATTGTTTTAACACACACAAAAACTTAAACCGACACTATTGTAGATGATAGGGTTTATGCTCGTATGTATGTGTGTTAGTTTATAGATTTTATGTGTAATGATGCCGACTGGCTGGTTGGTTGGTTAAAGGCATCACCACCAGTATATGATATACAATAATATACAAGAGAGTATTGTAGCAACAGCACCAATACTGCATAGTATGATTTGGTAACAGTAAAATAAAAACGGTTCGTCATAAATCTGATTTGTAATAGTATGTAACAAAATAAGGGTTATGGTCTCGAGAATGGACGCTTCTTTTGCTGGACGAATGTAGTAGGTAGTAAAAAATTGTCATTTCTCAATGAAATAAGAACCTTATAGTCACTAAATATAAATTACTTGCACCTCGACATTACCCGACTTTTGCAAAATATACACTAGTAGAAATAAATCTATAAAAATAGCAGAAAAAGTTACTAAAAATTAGTTAAAAATTATGCTGCAGAAAAAATTGCTGAAATTAGAAGATTTTTTTTTTTTTGCTAAATATTAGTAAAATAAAAATAGCGAAATTAAACCTGTTAAATTTACAGAATTTTAGTTACATTTGAGTTAAATTTTTGTTAATGGAAAATAGCAAATTAACCTGCTAAAATCAGCAAAAAAATTTTGCTAAAATCACAAAAAAAAATTTACAGTTGTCGAAGTTTTTTTTTCGATTTTTTTTTAATGCAAATAAAAATCTAGCCTTTGGAAAATAGCAGTTTACAATATTTTAGCAAATATTTCTGCTGATTTTAGCAGGATACACTGCTATTTCCATTGAACTAAATTAAGTTTAGAAATGGCAAAAATTTTGTAAACATAATAGTTTATTTTTGCTATTTTTAGTCTACTAATATTTAGCAGATTCTACAGTACAATTTCTGTAGATTCTACAGTACAATTTGTTCGTTTCAATTAACTAAAAAAATCTATTAATTTTTTTCTGCAGCTTCATTATACCGTACACCACTACGTGGACAGTAGACCGTACCTCAAAAAAAAAAAATTCGCCGTACACCTTCCAATATGAAGTATTTTTGCAAGGAGGTTTCAAAAAAAAATTTTATTTTTTTTTGCCGAACGTAGGAGTTGCCTTTTTCAATTTTTCGTTATAGCTTCGGCATTTAAAGTTGGATTTTTAAGTGTGTTATATCGATTTTTTTTGCCTCGAGGAGACTAGTTTTTTCCTATAAAGGAAAAATCCATTGAAAAAGAATTTTAAAAGGCCACCCCTACTTACGTTCGGCAACCAATATATAAAAAAAAATCTACTGGGTTTATCGAAAAACCTCCTTAGCAAAAGTTTAATGATTTTTTGCGAGCTTTCATTTTCTGACATTAGGATGGTACATTAGGGTGGTAGCAACTGAGATTTGGCGGGTAACTACTAGAACGGGAAATTTGAGGTCAATGGGCCTTAGATGTATCATTCTTTAAGATCCGACTGTAAATGCCAAAGATATAACGAAAAATGTAAAATGGCAACCCCTACGTTCGGCAAAAAAAAAAAAAAAAATTTTTTTTGAAACCTCCTTGCAAAAATACTTCATATTGGAGGGTTTACGGCGAACTTTTTTTTTTGCCTGTAAGGTGGTACGCTCTAGTGGACAGGGTATAATAAGTTTGTTCTGATGTTTGTAACACCAAAAGATATTGGACCAAGACCCACCTTTAAGCATAGCGATCGCTCAGAATCAATTTTTTTTTCTATTTAACGATGTCTGTTATTATTTTCTTTTATCATTTTATACACGAATTTTGACACAAGTCCATTTCAACCCATTCCAAATATTAGTTGACTTTTCACCAGACTGGTGAAGGAAATCATATAGTCGGCATGCCCGACTTTAACTTTTTACAGGTTTTTTGTTAAGTTTTCAAACAAATATAATTTATTGAAGCTTCACAACTAGAGTCACAAGCGGTCCGTATACTTGCAATATAATGCCACGACTTTCCAAGTTGTGCAAATATATTGACCGTGTGTATATTAAATTGATGATTCAGCAGTATTACGGATTGATTTTTATTTGACAGCTTCATATACTGCATAATCTATTGGCAAAACTGTGCAATTTTAATTTTTCGCTGTTTATGTTTAGGTTCTTTTGGCTTTATTATGTATTGCATACAATATTATGGTAATATTTTGTTAACATATAAATATGTTGTAATTTATTGTATTATATAAAATTTATTGTATTAAAATACTATGTCATTATATTGAATATAATATTGCAAATGTATGGGGAGCTAAAGACCTTTTAGTAGTATCTGACACATAAATCTATATTCTACGATTTGGTTTAATATTTGTTTAACATTAAGATAATTAAAACCCTAAAAATAATTGTGCCCCTATTTAACAATCTATAATGTTTCCAAAATTTGCCTGAACAGTTCAAGTGTTGTTTTTAACAATAGTTTCCTCTACCCAACTCATGAAAAAAAAACAATTATTTTGTATTTGTTTGGCTTGGAGTTTTGCTGTTTATGCTGCCATCTGCTTAAAAAAGCAGGTCAGTAAGGATGTTTTTGTAGTGAGTGTGAGTGTTTATTTTTGTGTCCTTTTTTACACAAACCCACTCACACACACATACATATATCCTCGAACGCTATCAGCAGTTATTAAATTTTTAATGCTCTTAAAATTGTACAAACAAAACAAATGCCAGACAAAAAAAAAAGTTCAAATTAAATAATTTTAAACTATTGAATTTATTTAAATTTACAGAAAATTATAAAAAAAATGTTGATATTTATTTTTCTATTTTCATTAAATAAGGCACCAGGATTTTTCTTAAAATAAACTCATAGAAATTAATCTGTAAAAATAGCAGAAAAGGCTACTAAATATTAGTTCAAAATAGACTTGTAGAAAAAACTGCTGAAATTAGCAGATTTTTTTTGTAAAATACTATTAAAATAAGAACAACAAAAGTAAAACTTTTAAATTAACAGAAATCCAGTTATAATTGGGGTAAATTTTAGTCAATTGAAAATGACAAATTATACTGTAAAATCTGTAGAAAATTTTACTAAATATTAGTAGATTAAAAATAGCAAAAACAAACTGTTATATCTACAAAATTTTTGTTATTTTTAATTTAAATTTACTGCAATGAAAATATCAGTCTATCCTAAAACAAACAAAAAAAAAAAAAAAATACGTATCGTCTGTAGGAGTGGATATTTTCAGTCAAATGTGCTATTTTTAGTTTTCTATTTTTAGAAAAAATAATTTAAATAATTTCGTTGTTTTCTGTTTTAAAACAACAAAATCAAATATTTTCGGTTTTCTTTTTTGTTAAAATAGTTTGTTTATATACAAAATTATTTCAATTCAAATTACAAGAAATTCTTTACTCATACACACAAAAAAATAAACAATAAAAATAAAAATATGAAAGTGTGTGTTGTGTGTGTAGTGTTTTAAAAATTCAAACCAAAAACAAAAAACTTTCAAATATGAAAAACCAAACCACGAAGTCGTTTTTTTTTTATTATTTTGTCAATTAAAAATTGGAGATTGTTTTACCATACTTTTCAATTATTATGTTGTTTTTAACGATAAAATATTGTGAGTGTTTGTAAACGTCATTCAATTTCGCATTTGGTACAGAGGTTGCAGTTGTCTATACACAACAATCCATCCTTATAGAGACAAAATCGGAATACGTCCTATTTTTCCATACGATTTTGAAGCAACAGCAGGTGTCTAGCTGATATTTTATTATAAATATAAAAGTGTCATTAGGATAAGGCAGTAGGAAGTCACTGTGATGAATAAATGATGACATATCTTCAGAAAGTCGTTCGTGAAATTTCCAGCTTAGGTCAGCAAGTTGTCATCACCACATTAACCTTTAAAAACCACTAAATATATTTTTGCTTTTTTGTTATCCTCCAAATTTCAGTACACAATTATCCTTTCTCTCTTTTTTTTTGTTGTTATGTTGTTCTACTAAA
This sequence comes from Leucophora obtusa, assembly GCA_949987735.1. Lineage (NCBI taxonomy): Eukaryota > Metazoa > Arthropoda > Insecta > Diptera > Anthomyiidae > Leucophora > Leucophora obtusa. Next base: position 161,249,820 of record OX465296.1, read on the forward strand.
AATTAAAATTTTCTCATTTGGTATCAAAATCACCAAGATTCGAACCAGAAACTTTGTGTTTAGTAGCACTAAAAAAAAAGTTATAAAGATTACAAAGTTTCCTATACTCCATTCTTCAAATTTAAATCTTTTAATTTTTGGCCTTTTTTTAATCATTGGATTTATTTTTGGATTTATTTTATTTTGTTAAAAAATACATATTTTGTTTTTTAATTTTCAAAATTTATAATTTTTATGAAATCTAAAACTTATTCGCCAATATAATGTGCAAGAAAATCATTAAGTTTTGTAAAAATGTGAACACAGAAATTGAAATAAGCTAAATGCAAAATGGATTTAAAAAATAAATAAATCCGTTTTGGATTTAGCTTAATTTTATTCCAGAAATTGCCTTTTCGCAAACTTTAAATTTTTTCTTTCACATTATATTAGAGAATAAGTGTTAGATTTGGATAAAAATATAAAATTTTGAAAATTAAAAAACAAAATGTGGATATTTTACCAAAATAAAATAAATCCAAAAATAAATTCAATGATTAAAAAAAGTCCATTTATTTGAATCTTCCTGTATTCAAATTCAAATTATACTGTACATACTTTCGACTAAGCAACGAATCGCTTTAACTTTTAGTACTTAAACGGGGAAAAGATAAAATGTTTTTTGGAAGGTAAAGCAACTGAATTTTGATATTTGATAGAAAAACAGTTGTTTGTTTTTTTTTAAAGAGTTCTCAATCCGCAATTAAAAGGTTTCTAAATTTTTTATCCAAGCATTTTTATCAAATAGTGGATTTTAACTTTTTAAATGTTTTTGATCACTTTTTAATAGTCTTAGTTTTTAGTCTTAGTTCTGTTTATAAAACTGGCGCTTAATGGTGCGTTTACAATGACGGAGTACTCCAATCTGTAGCAAATTTTGTTTTTTTTCTCTTTCATACTAACACATTTTTGTATTTTGCTATCTCTTTTTATTCCGCTCCACTCGTTTGACTCTGGAGTACAGATTTGCTACACTCTAGAGTTAACATTGGTCTGTTAACTGTTTAACATGACAAATATACCCAAAAAAAAAAAAAACACATCACTAATTTGCTCACATCTCTAAGTGTCAATAAATTAAAAAAAAATAATAAAAAATATATTAAATAAATATAAAATTTGTGGTGTTTTCGGTATGATATAAAATAAAAAATTATTGAAATTAAAAACGATAAAAATTCTGGCAAAAGAGTCGCGAAAATATGGAGTAAGTATTTACTAAATTGTCAAATAAATTTTGAAGTAACTCTACTTTGCATTTTGAACAGTTAACATTTTAATCTGTGCTGCAGAGTAGAGTCACTCTACCATTGTGAAAGCACCTTAACTTTTAACAGGCACTATCCACGGCTCTCATCTGAAAAACTGAACTGGTTTTAAGAGAGTTTCAATGTAAATAAACAAAAAACGTGAAAAAGTGGTATTTTTAATTAATTATTTTTATTGTTTTACAGCAATTTTAATTAAATTATAAAGTGCACTTGTGTTGTTTGATATGTTCTCTGCATTACCCAGTGTAGAAACGGTAATGACATATCATTATTTTTTGGACTTCCAGTAATGACACCTACTTACCTTCTGCATTATTTTAAAACATATAATAATGAGTTACTGATAATGACTTATTTTTATCATTATTTAAAATAGAAAATAATTTTCTAAATTTTTTTGAAAATTTTTTGAAATCTATTTTTAGACTCATTATTTTTGTCAGTACTGGTAAGCATATAGGTAATGACATATTTTTAGTTTTTTCGTATGCTGGTATGTAAGCAGAACTCATTATTTTTCGCGACATCGCCATATAAAGGTAATAAGAAATGTAATAACAAAAGTAACTAGTTCCCATTACCAAGCATGTAGTTACATAACCACATATCTGGTAATGATTTTCTACACTGGGTAGTTTTGTATAATTAGCACAAAATTTTGCTTATTAATATTAAAAAATACGCGTTAAAAAAAACACTAAAAACTGTTTCTCTTAAAACCAGTTTGCATATATAATTAAAGAGACTTTTTAACAGCAGTTGAGGCTGGTGGTTTGTCTTTTGTCTATATAGTCGTTGCTTTTAATTATCTTAGCAAGTTTAGTAAATTTTACTTAAAACACCAAACATTTCTGTTCTTTGTTTTGACTTGAATTTTTTTTTAGTTTATTTTACAGTAACACATTTGAAACAACATTTAATTAAATTGTTCACTATTTCCTTAACCACATTAACCGAAACATGTTAAATGAGTACAAAACCAACGTAACTGTTGGAAATGAACAAGTTCCTTAGAGAGGGAGAGAGTAAATGTTAAACAACAACATTCTGTTATTCGCAATTTGGTTAACCAATTTAACTACAAATATTAATTGTTTTTGTATGTTTTGTTGTTGGATAATACTAGTATATATCATACATGGGACTAATTATTTGCACAAATTAATTGACGATTCCATTATTATTAAATTAAAATTAATAGTAGTGAAATTTTAGGCATTATTGTTACTTTGACTAATGCTAATGCTTTGAAATACATCAATTTCACTACTAATGCCAATTGTATAGTAAATTCATTACGCTTACCAATGCCTATATTATAAAAAATAATTGGAATTAGTAAACTTCATTTTACAGTTATTGCCGAGCTTGCAAAAAGTTTGTGCGGTTTTGGCTTACTTTTCGAGATATATGTCAATTTGTAAAATAGACATTTTAAAAAATTGCCAGTATTTTGACAATCAAGCGTAAAACGGACAAAATTGTTCTTCATATGAAGTACTAATACACTCCTATAATACAAAAAAGCCAGCTCCCGGGGATCCATTTGTATATAACAGAAACAGGGTGACATTTTTAAGCTTCGTTTTTAACAATTTACGTGTTATTACAAATTAACACATTCCGATAATGGAAATTGAAGGGGGAACAAGTGAAATTGGAACACTTTACGCAGGGCAAGAAATTGAATTGAAGGTGAAACGAAATTTACCAAGCTGCCAAAAATTTTGTCCGTTTTGCTCTAGCTCTTAAAATGACAATTTTAAAAAATGGTACTTATCTCGAAAAATAAGCGAAATAACGAATAAGCACAAAATTCTTATTCTTTTGGAGTATTACCATACTCCGATAATAGAAATAGGCCAGGTCCGGGAGGGATCCCAAGGCACCTACTTTCTAAACATCCCCTTTTTTGTAAACAAATACCGTTTTTGATCAATTGTAATTACTTTTTAAGGCATTAGAGAGATTTTATTAGCATTAGTAAACAAATTCTAACGCCAAAAAATTTCAGTAGCACAAAATGGTAATGAAATTTTTTTGGCATTAGCATTAGTCAACTAATTTTAATGAAACTTCAATGTCAATTAAAAAATTACAAGTATGGTATAACTATACACAGAGAGAATTCCTTGGACGAGTTTTAATGAAATTTTTTCACTAAACTAATGAAGTGTTCTTCACAATAGGAATGAAAAATTTCTTAAACTCTATGAAAAAGCTTCATAGTTTTAATTAAAATATTTTTAATGAAACTTTTTCATTAGTCGTATTAAATTTTTAATGAATAATATGAAATTTTTCATTAACTTTTATGAAAAATTGCATTAATTTAATGAAAAGTTTCAATGGATGAATTCCAGTGACAATTCATAGATCTAATGCAAAAATTCATTGATATCATGCAAATAATTCTCTCAGTATATGCACATTAGGGCGGGTCGATTTAATAATCGCCCATGGCTCAGAGAAAATCGTATTCTAGAGATCAAAATAAGAAACTTTGCCGAAGGAACCATACCTCTAAAATGAATTCTACTACCCCCCAACTGTTGACTTTTGAAAACGTTTCCAAACGAGTTATACCGGAAAATGTAGAGGCTGTTATGGCGACGACATTAGAGAGCCGTGCGAAATTGCCCAGACTTGAAAGCAAAAAAGACTTCAAACAGTAATTTTTTATTTTTTCTTTTCTATTACTAAGTTAAATTAATTTTTTCATTTACATATGTTCTGACTAAATAAATTTCTAAGGAGAAAAAATAAATAAAATAATAAAAATAAATAAAATATATAAAAAATAATAAAATAAAGTGCCAAAAATGGTGATTTTTTAAAATGTTTGTATGGGGAACCCCCCAGGGGAGTTCCAGGGGGTGTGCCACTGGCATGGGTGGATCGGCCCTCCAAAGTTAGTGGGGGTCGGTCATACATTTGGACTCGATTGGGGCACTCTAAATGGGTCAAAGTGGGATTTTTCAAAACTTGACCCTACGGGACAAAAGTCAACAGTTGGGGGGTAGTAGAATTCGTTTTAGAGGTATGGTTCCTTCGGCAAAGTTTCTTATTTTGATCCCTGAGCCATGGGCGATTTTTTGCCTCCCCACAAATCGACCCGGCCTAATGCACATATATCAGTTTTTGTAGCAGTGCGAAGGAGCTTGGCCGACTAACAAGGAAGGTACCCCGATTTTGCTGAAACTAGGATACGTTGTAGGAATAAAAATTTTACTATCTATCTGTATCGTCTTTTCGGTCCCCTCCAGAATGTGGTATCCTTTAAAAGAAAATTCCAGGTTCCTTTTAAGTACTTTTTAGCTTTTTAAAGATTAACGCTGTTATTCAAAAAACTTTTTAATTAAGCTTTAAAACATGAATTTGCTAAAGTATTCATTATGTCTATTAAACCTTTAATAAGAAATTGAATTCAAAAACATACAATAAAAGTTTATTAATTTTGTAATTAATTTTTTCCTTCAAAATGACGATTTAGGATCCGAAATACAGCAAGAAATTTTCAAAAATATGATATTGCTTCAATCTCTAATTTTTAAAATTATACATAATTGCAAAAAACTTCAAAAAAGCTGCTGCAAAATCAGAAATTTTTTTTTTTATTCTGTTCGATTTTTGAGAAATATTTCAGAATTTGAGATAATAAGTATTGATATTGAAAGTCAAATTTTTTTATAAAAAATGCCAGAATCTGTTCTAGTGTTGAAACAATTTTTTTTTTTTTCAAAAATGTCAATTTTGCTTTAAGACACGTATTTTATAATGTACAAATCTTTTAGGAAAAATAACAAAAAATCTTATAATTTTTGTATAAAACTTCTGTCCTAATACTGTAACAAATCTCAATTTTCAATGTGGGGAAGAATGCCTGTAAAATACATATGAATTAAATATTTTCAAGCCTGAAATTTGGTGGTATTTCTTCTTTTTTTTTTAGAGCAACTAATTTAGAATATGAAAAATTTCGATGTTTATAAATGTTATATTAAACATGTGTAATCGAACAAGCACGAAATGCATAAAAGAGGATAATTTTTACATTATTTATTAAGTTTTCAGGGTTCCCATAACACAAACAAATTTTATTTTGACGATTTTAAACAATTTTTTGACAATTTTCAAAACGCTATGACGATTTTGACGATATTTTACAAAATGTTCGACGATTTTGTGCCTAATAAACCTGGCAACACTTTGTATATTCTCTCTTTTTATTGTTAGTGATACATGAATTTAGTGAGCGATTGACTCGGTAATTGTAGGTAAATAATTTTATAATTAAAATGTCTCATGACAAATCAAAACATATTAAAAAACGATTTTTAAACATTACTGAGAAGTAATAATGGGAACAAATTGAGTTAAAGAATTTTTTATTCGAATATCGAGTATGGTTTTATTATAAATGCCTCACTATTTTATTGAATTTGTTTTTATTTTATTTTCAAGCAAATTGGGGAAAATTTTCAAAAAAAGAGTTTAGTCTTGGAATTTTTGCGGTTTTTTTGTTTCGGTTGGATACAAAATGTTGTATTCCATCTATTCTTGGGTGGATGACTCTTAAACAATTCATTTAATCATTGTAAATTCACGTTTTTTTAGTTTCTTACAGTGGTTTTCTTTTTCCAAACTTTATCAAAGAGATATTTTAGGCTATACCCTGCTTTAAGCGTTTAATAAATTTTTCTTTATTAATCATTTGTGAATATCTTTTTGCCAAATTAGCTTAAAAATCTTTAATTAGGGGCTATTTTAAAAGTTTTTGATTAACACAGTAATGCTCTAATTCATAAGCTTTTCTTAATTTTGCATTAAGGAATTACTAAAGTATTCATTTTCCTTATTAAACGTTTATTAAAAAATGTCATGCATAATCGTTAAATAACAGTTTGGTAATTTCTCGTTTTATTCTGGCAACACATCCTTATTTAATGTGTCTCCACTTTCAAATAAATTGTTAGTGATTGATAAAGTTGGTAAGCGATTGACTCGTTAATCATATGTGAATAATGTTGTTTTGAAGATTTTATCAATAAAAATAATTTATAATAAATTAAATCATGATAAAAACAATTTTTATGCATAACTTGGTTATGTAATAGTGTAAAATAATATTTTAAATACAGCTTAATACTGAAAGCATTTATATATATATTCTTTCCTTTTACTCCTGCAAGGAGCATAGGGCCGAAAGCATTTGAATGACGAATATGTTCTGATTATATCAACATCACTATTTTGTTTAATTTATTTTTTATTTTATTTATACACCAATTTGAGAAAATTTAATGAAAAAATATTTAAGTGTTGCAATTATTCCAGGCTTTCTTAATTTTTTGGCTATATAATGTTAGATTCCACTTATTCTTGGGTGAACAACGCCTGAAAAAATTGTTAAATAAATGAAAACTCAATGTTTTTGGTTTCAACAGATATTTTTATTTTCCAAACTTTATGAAACGCTTATTTTAGGTTGGACCCTACTTTAACAGCTTGTTAATTTTGTCGTTATTAAACGAATTATGCATACTGGTTTTGCCAAATTAGCTTAAAAACGTTTAATTTAACTGTTTAGAAACTTTATGAATTCGGCTGTTAAAGAATATATATGTTTTTGGATATTTTATTTGGAGAAGTGCCTATACTGTAATTTCGAGTTCATGCGTTTTATACACCATTCCATTTAATAGTCCCTGGGGTGATTTTTTGGTACTTGTTGGATCAACTTGGTTATCCTGTGCTAAAACATAGTCATTAGCTGTGTTTGTGCAGCAATCTATCAAAGTTGACTCGTGTCATTCCCATACAAATTTGACATTAGTAACGTTGAGAGTTAACATTACACCGGAGACTGTTAATTATAGAGATCGGAAATCAAAACTTACACTACTTACCGGTAGATGGCGCTGAAATTTAGTATCACCTGAGCAACTATTTAGTATCACTTTAGTATCAGCTCAGCCTATATTTAAAAACTCCAAAATTGCTGAAAACTGCGCAAAATAAGAAAAAATTAAGCGCAAAATATGTACAAATAACAAAATTTGAGAATTCCTTTTTTTTATTTGCTTTTTCATTTGTTATTATTTCAATTTAAATAAAAAAAGAAAATTTGTCAATTTTTTGAACAAAGTGCCATCTAGTGATACCGATGTCGTTATAACTTTTCTTTTTGGTGATGCCATACCCCTGCATTAAACGTTGGCTAATGTCAAATTTGTATGAGAATGACATAAGCTAGCGTTGATAGCTTGCCGCACAAACACAGCTATTATCTATATTAAACTACCCAGCAAAAAAAATTGCAAGTAGTGCTTTACAAACTACTTCTTTTAATGCTTCACAAGTATTCGTTAGTGTATTTTTACTTTTAGAAGTTATTCTGAACAACTTCAAAAAATCACTTCTTTCATTGCTTCCCAAGTATCCGTTATTACATTTTTACTGCTTTTTTAGAATTACTTCTGAACCACATCCAAAAAATCACTTAAGTATTGCTTCTAAAGAGTAATTGCTCTAAAAGTGATCATAAAAAGTGATTTTGGTATCATTTGGCATTTTCAAACAGAGGGTCCCGGGTTCGATTCCCGGCTTGACCAATATTTTTTAATTTTTTTTTTAATTTTTTTTTATTCTATTAATTTTTTTTTCAATATTTATAATAAATTTGTTTAAATTCAATATCTTTTTAATTTTTAAATTTTTAAAAATATGTATATATTAAAACGAGTAAAAAGGTTAAAGTCGGGCATGCCGACTGTACAATACCCTACACCAGTCTGGGTAAAAGCCAACTAATGTTTGGATCCGAAATTCGAATGGGTTAAAATGGGGCTTGCGTCAAAATTTTCTATAATGTGAGTCAGCGCACCAAATTTCATTAAAATATCTTAATATTTGCGATCTGCAGTTTGTAAACAAGCCAATTTTGGGGGACACTTATATGTGCACTAGGTCTAAACATGGACCGATTATAACCAAAATCAATAAACGTCGTCCTTGGGCCGACATAAGTCGGTGTACCAAGTTTCATTAAAAAAACTTAATATTTGCGACCTGTAGAGTGCGCACAAGAATGCATGGACAGACAGACAGACGAACGGACGGACGGACAGACGGACATCGTTAAATCGAAATAAAAAAAAATTCTGAGCCAATCGGTATACTATAAGTGAGAAATTTGTAGGGTATACAAATGGTGAGAAATTGATTTTTATGTACATGCTAAAATAGTACTGAAACCAATATTGAGTTGGAGTGCATCTTTTACACTTGTTTAATAAGTACTTTTTTTGAAGAGAATAAGGAACAATATCTCGCATTAACAAAGTGGTGTTTTTATGCCAGTCAACTTTCATATCAAAGAATAGCTCTAGCGATAGACTAGAAATCGTGAGGTCGCAAGGTCGATACCCGGTGGCGGCAATAAAAAAACTTTTGTAAAATAAAAAAAATAAAAATTTTTTTTGTGAAGATTTTTTTTTAACTTTTAATTGGTGAAAAAGAGCTTCCTTTGCACTCTTTCAAAAAGTACTCAAAAAATGTTAAAGTCGGAGTACTCGTCTCCTATGACAACTCAATGTTAAAATCATTAGTGTTTATGTTAAAAAAGAAGTACATCTAGATCATCAATTGTAGTGCATTTTCTACTGCTTCGGCATCTCTTTTTTCGCTGGGAGGTTATTCTTGATTTTTTTCTCTATCACAAGCCTAAATTTCATACAAATTGAAGCGTTAAGCTAAGGACACCGTCCTCAAGGAATTTTGGCCAATATAATTAATCTTTATCATTTTTTTTGTATGGTAAAACTATTTTTGGGATTTTAGCTTCCTATATTGGTACAAAATTTATATATTTTTAAAACAACCACTTCACCTCTGGTCTAATATGAGTTTCTTTTCGCTTTTTTGAAAAAATTCCATTTTCACTAAAAATCCAGCTGTTTGCACACCTCGCTCTCTGGCTTGATTTGATTAAGTTGGTCACATTAATGTTATCACACTCATTTACATTTCCTAACCCACAATCATTATCAAAGTTGTGGTGATATGGATGAATTACAGTATTGCATATAATTGCGTTGTGGTTTCTACGTCCTTATTACGAGTGAATTCCTGTTGTTGTGTGTATTTTGTTCAATTTTATCTAATTTTAACAAATGACCGTTAAATGCATGAGTTCTGTAGTTTATGAATATTTACATTAATGAGTTGAAATTGTATGTGGTTTTTTAAATTACATTTATTCGAGTGCAAATAAAGCACTTGTAAAAAAAGCTAAAATGCTGCTAAATAAATAGGCATTTCCTTTTTCCTATCATTGAATTGAGGAATTAATTTAAACTAATTGAAAACTTACAGAATTTGTAATGTGCACTTATGGAAACAAGTCTATAAATTTTTCTGCTAAAGTTAGTAAAAATTAGTCAAAAAGAGCCCTGAGGAAAAAATTGCTAACATCAGCGGAATATGGTTGTTTAATATGAGTAAGATAAAAAAGCAAGAAAAATATTTAATGAATTTTACTTTTCTATTGAAAAGATGTTACAAAAATTGATTTGAAACAAAATTGGGGAATATTATTCTCTATAACCCTTTTAGATATGTCTTGTAATTGTGCAATTGGACTACACCTTTTCCAAATGTAATTCCGAAAATATCAATTGAAATTTAGAAAATATGGATTGAAATACAAAATTTTCATTTGAAATTCAGCAAACGTCATTTAAAATTCAGAATTTCCATTCGAAATTCAGAATGCATTAATTCAAAATCAGAATACATTAATTGAAATTCAGAAAATATCATTTGAAATTTAGAAAATATCATTTAAAATTCAGAAAACATCAATAGTAAATCAGAAAATATCAAATAATGTGAAGAAAATCATCAACTGAAATTCAGAAAATATCAAGTAAAATTGATGAAATTAAATTTTCTAAATTTCAAGTGATTTAAAATTCAGAAAAATATCAATAGAAATTCAGAATTTCAATTTGAAATTCAGAAATCATCAATGGAAACCTTTCCTCTTTTGAAGTCCCTTTTCAACACGTGCCTATCCAAAATGCAAAAAGTAATTTGCCAATAAGTCAGCCATACTCCAGACAACACACATTTTAAATTTTAGGTTTCTAGCCAATCGGGTTTGGGCACTAAGAGAGAAAACAAAAATTCTCTGCAAGCTGATGATTACGCCGGAGAAGGAATATAGACATGATAAAGTTAGTACTATAGTACTTTTTGTGGTACTACTGGAACCTCAAAAGTACTGTGGTACTCCTCTGACTCATTTAGTACTATTTACACATTTTTCGATTTTTAAATTTTTTGTGCATTTCTAATTTTCAGAGACATTATTGTGTTTATAGCGAACACATCAAATGTCCGGGTTTTAAATAAAAAATACTTCTGTTGAAAATATTTAAAATATTAGATGTTACTATTGAAATCTCAAGTTAAACACATAAAAAATGTTCTTTCGCATTTTTTTATTAAAATATGTATGTATACCAAAAAAAAAATATTAAAAATTAGGAGAATTAAGAAATCTATAAATTTTTGTATTTTTTGAAACGAGCAAAATGTTTTTCTCCATCAGAGCTCCTAAAGAATTCACTCATTCGATTTTCATTTCTCATTTAAATACCTAAAACCTATTTCGAAGAATCAAATGAATTCTTAATGCACCTAATGCAATCATTAAATTAATTTGATTGTCAATCAATTTGTTCATTCGAAAATATTCTTATGACATTACAAGGTGGAATAGACCTGTAAATAACTTTAAAATAATATTCGCTTTAAATCGAAGTCGAATACGATATTCAGGGACTTTAAATTCTGAACCCTACACTCGCAGAAATAATCCTGTAAAAATAGCAGAAAAAGCTACTAAAAATGGACTTGCAAAAGAAAGTGCTGAGATTAGCAGATTTTTTTTTACATATTTTATATATTTTTTATATTTAACTTTTAGTTTATTGAAAATAACAAATTATACAGTAAAATTTGCAGAAAATAATAATATTAGTAGAATAAAAATAGCAAAAATAAACTGTTATATCTAAAAAATGTTTGTTACTTTTAAGTTAAATTTAGTTGAATGAAAATAGCAGTCTATCCCGCTAAAATCAACGGAAATGGTTGCTAAAAATAGTAAATTGCTGATTTCAGAAGACTAGATTTTTATTCGTATTAAATCAAAAATAGAAAAAAGCTTTCTAGATTTTAAATTCTTCCTGATTTTTAGTCTACTAATTATTATTTATTACTAATTTTAGCAGGTTAAGTTTTTATTTTCTGTTAACTAAAATTTATTCAAATATAAATAACTAAAATGTTGTATATGTATTTAACAGTGTGGTTTTTGCTGTTCTTATCTTACTAATATTTTACAAAAGTAATTGATATAATTTTTTTATGCACGTAATTTTGAACTAATTTTTAATAGTTTTAACCAAAATTTTTACGTTTTTCTATTGCTGTATGAGTTAGATATAACAGAACTCTTTATTTTTTATGAGTTTTTATTTGTTAATTTATAATGATAAAAAAAACTAAATGAAAAAAATTTTGGTACTATAGAGGTCGAAAAAGTACTATATTTTAAGCTGGTTAGTACTATTTTAAAAATCCCATTTATCATCCCTGATAGACACCAAATTTTGACGATGTTGAATCAGTGAGTCTATCAGTCGGTCAGTGAGTCAGTCAGTGTATCACATCACTCATTCCTATATGATTGATATATGAGGTTTCTAAAAGACGTACGTTGTGAGACGAATGAGTGGCTGCATGTTTGTTGGTTTTGTATTGAATATATTTTGTTATTTTAATTTCGTTCGTCGGAGATAAAACGTGATCTGGCAACGCCAGCGTCTAAATAATCGTTTCTTATCCACTTTGAATCAACTAGTAAAAATTACCTGCATTTAACATTAGGCACATATAAATTGCGACATTCACATACACTCAAAAAAGTTTGACAGCTACTAAATGATAGTTGTTTGAAATTAATTGAAATTAATTATAACTGTAGTTACAGTTATTTTTCTATGGAAAACTAAAAAATAATTTTTTTGACAGTTATTTAAAAAATAACTAACGAAAAGTATTGTTTTTTTTACGAATAGTACTGTTTTCTAAAGTAGTTATTTTTGTTAATTCACTTAAAACTTAATTGACATTTTATTGATTTTGTTATTATGTATTATTATTTTCTTATAATTTTTCGGGCTTTCAAGGTGATGCATAACTCAATATAATAAAAAATTTATTTATTCATTGCTTCATATCCAACGTTTCGCTAGTATTTTCCAGCATCATCAGTGATACATTTTTTATTTAATAAATAACCGTTTCGTCAAATTTCTTATTTGATAACACTATGGAACATTTTTGGGATTATTGTCTGGGGGGTGAGAAATTCCAAGTCAGGGTGATGGTACTAGGTCAGTATAGTAAAACCCTCAAAGGGTTTGGCGTTCGTATGTGTCATTTTTTTTATGACCTTTTAAATGTTTTCCTTATCTTGATGTTTTTTCGCTTAGTTGTAACATTTTGGCAAAAACGTAGTTTAACATAACTCGAGAACCACTTGTCCGATTTTGATGAAACAAATTTAGAAAAATTTAGAATTACAATTTCTCTAATCTGTTTTTATACCGTTTTCCTATATGTGCAACACTTTCGAAGTTAAAAATGAATGTATGAAGGGAAAAAAGTATTTTTTGCCTAAAAATTTAAATATTTTTTTTTAAAAATTCATAAAAAATCCAAAATGGAAAAAACTGCCAAAACTAATTACTTTCGCGTAAAGTCACATAACTCATGAGCAAAAAAAGGCATAGATCATGAAAATCGATGCACGCGTTTCTCATTTATTCACAATTAGGTAAATGTATGAATTTCAAAAATTTGCTCCAGATATGCACAACATTATTTGGAGAAAACATTGACACTCACAAGCCGAACTCTCTCATATTTTTCTACTGTACTAAAAGAGAAATATTGATATGGCAACACTGGTTCTGTAATGTTCACATAAAACATGCATTGTCATTATACTTCTTCTCTTTCTCACACTGGTTCTGTGATTTTTGTCATTCAACAAGTGCCGACGAACGCGAACAGTAAAAGTGATTTTTCTCCAGTTTTTTAAAAGTGAACAAAAGAGAACAGAATATGGAACTTTGCAAGCCAGATATAAATAGCTTTTGCTACTGCTGTGGTCAATATGTCTCAACACATAAAAAAAAGGGGAAATTTCAGTACTGATTTTGTTCAAACATACGAGATGTACTTCAACCAAAATGTTATAGTGAACGAAAATTGGGTACCAAATATAGTGTGTAAAAGCTGCTACAACCGTCTAATGGATTGGAAAAATAGAAGACGTGAAAGTATGCCATTCGGTATCCCAATGACTTGGACTAATCCTGGCGAAGGTCACAATCCATTGAATTGCTATGCATGTGCGAATAAAGGAGCCGCAAAAAGGATAAGAAAATCGTATAATTACGTTGGTGTTGCAAGTGCCGCAACACCATTGCCTCATTCGGACCACATTCCTGTGCCAAAAGCTTCTAGCCCAGATATTTTCTCTTCTACAACTGCTCCAACATATCATGCACGTGATGATTCCCCATATGAGCCATCAGTATCCAATGAGCCAATTTTAATAAATCAAAATAAGCTTGATTCAATTGTTGCCAAGTTGGAATTAACACAGCATAAATCGGAAGAGCTGGCTTCCATTTTGAAATCAAACAATTTGTTGGCACCCGGTGTGAAAGTCACAGCTTATCGAAGTCGTCAGGCAACACTCCAAAGTTTATTCCTTGTGAATGATGAAAAAACTTCTGCATATTGCCCGGATGTAGGAAAATTGATGGACGCAATGGAAATAAAATATGAAGCAATGACTGGAGATTATTTATTGACAGTTCAAAACTCAGCTTGAAGGCGGTTTTACTGCATAAGACCAATAAAAAACCTTCAGTTCCAATCGCCTACAGTACAGAAACGAAAGAAACATATGATGCACTGGAAAATATTTTAAAAATGGTTAACTACGCCAAATATATGTGGCGCATATGCTGCGATTTAAAAGTTGTAGCAATGCTTTGCGGTCTTCAAAGCGGCTATATAAAATATATGTGCTTTTTGTGCGATTGGGACACACGATTTTCCGGTGACCAATATGCATGCCACGGATGGAAACTCAGAGAGCACAGCAGGTTACAAACGGCCAATATTATTCGTGAGCCTCTAGTGCCGAAGGAGAAGATATTGCTGCCTCCACTGCATATTAAACTTGGAATTGTTAAGAATTTTATCAAAACTGTCGCCAAAAGAGATGAAGTTTTCTTGTGAATGAAACTAATTTACCCGAGACTCAGCGAAAGTAAAATTAAAGAAGCTAAGTTATAATATCACATTCATTTCCCATGATTTTCCATCTTAACAAATTAATTTTTTCCAATCAGGCGTACTAAATGGTCCAGATATACGAAAGCTGATTAAAAGTGACGCATTCAACAATATTTTGATTGACGCTGAATTGAATGCATGGCAGGCAATCAAAGAAGTAATAGAAGGCTTGTTGGGAAAGCATCGTTCTAACAACTATGATGTTTCTGTCGCAAGGATGTTAAGAGCATTCTCGGAAATTGGTGTCCACATGTCCTTGAAAATCCATTATTTACATCATCATCTGGACTACTTCAGCAAACAATTGGCTACCGAATCTGATGAACAAGGTGAACGCTATCATCAAGTTGCTATGCCATTTGAAATGAGGTAATACTGATTTTTTATTTTTTCAAACTCATTTTAATATAACAAAAACTTACAGATATAGAGGCAAAAAGTCGCCGAGTGCAATAATTGCGGAAATTTGCTGGTGGAGTAAGTTAGTGTGGCAAGACAAGGATGATCTTGATGATAAAGAATTTTCAGGAGATGCAGAAGGGCCAACAGTGGAGTCACACATTGACATTATGTGTGGTTCAGAAACTGATGATAGCGATGAATGCGATGCCACTAGTCCCGAACAACCACCATCGAAAAAGTCTAGGCAATATTTATTAAAATAAATAAAAATAAATAAATAAAATAAAAATAAAAAATTATAAAAATGTTTACTTAATTTTTTTAGTAGTTTATGGCCAGAAGTCTGGAGTTATTGGGGAAAATTTATGAAAAAGGCGATAAATGACACTTTTTTGAATAAAAACAAATATCAATATTCTTGTCAAAATGGGATACCTTCACTTAATTGTAAATAAAAGCAGAACGCGTTAAATTTTGTTTATAGGTTATGTGACTTTACATGAAATTAATAACACTTGATCCTTTTTTCCGTTTTGGATTTTTTATGAATCTAAAAAAAAAAAATTTAATTTTTAGGCAAAAAAATATTTTTTTTTCTCCACAAATTTATTTTTACCGGCAAAACTGTTGATTATAAAGAAAAACGTTATATGAACGGATTAAAGAAATTGTAATTCTAAATTTTTCTAAATTTGTTTCATCAAAATCGGAGAAGTGGTTCTCGAGTTATGTTAAACTACGTTTTTGCCAAAATGTTACAACTAAGCGAAAAAACATCAAGATAATAAGGATGATAAGGAAAAAATTTAAAAGGTCATAAAAAAAAAATGACACATACGAACGCCAAACCCTTTGAGGGTTTTACTATACTGACCTAGTACCATCACCCTGACTTGGAATTTCTCACCCCCCAGACACATACGAACGCCAAACCCTTTGAGGGTTTTACTATACTGACCTAGTACCATCACCCTGACTTGGAATTTCTCACCCCCCAGATTGGCTGTTGTACTGTGTAATATAAAAATATAATTTGTTTTTAATACACCATGACATTAAACACAAACTTAAATTTAATAAAAATAAATGCAAAAATAATCAAAAATAATAATAGCCGTTTTTTTAATCACTAATTTAATAAATCCAAAAAGTATTTCTAAAAGTGCTCAACAGATGGGGTTAGATCCTCTCTATTTTAAGAAGAATTTTCTGTCCGACACTTCTTTCACCCTAATTTTTAATACTGAATTCGATGATGAAGGATTTTACTTTAACTTTTAATTTTTAATTATATTTTATATAAAACAGCGATAAAAAGTCTGCCTTTTCAGTTTTATCACTTCAATTTATATTTTTACACAATTGAAAAATTCCATTGCAATATTTAATATTCACTAATTGGATTTAATTAAATTACTTACTGTAGAGTGAAAAATTGCCATTTCTATTTCAGGTATTTCTCCATGTCCAAGATTAATTTGGTGAGGTGTATTTGTTTTCTAAACATAATTCATAAAAAAAATTTAATAAAAACCTTTTATTTGTTAGTTTTTCAATTTTTTGGTTTCTCTTTTAATTTTTATTAGTATTTTTTCTGACATATATTTGTGCTTTTCATATATTTGTGCTTTTATTATGGATTTATTAAATCCAGCTTTTTTTTGGATTTAATAACTCCACTTTTTGTATGAAAAATTCTAAATCCAGGTGATTAAAAAAAACGCTAAATAATTATCACCAACGAGCATTAAATTAAAAGAGGTACCAATTCTCCCAACCTAAATGACTCTCTTCTTAGTTTGTATCGAAAAATGTTGCCATAAGAATTAAACATGTCTGCAAAGGCTAAAATCTTATATACAAAATGTCATCTTCGAAAGATCAAGTTGAAAACCGACTAGTATCAATGCTGATGTATGCACTTAGAAAACAGATTCGGTGCTGATAACCCCATTTGTCGAATGGTTCAGTTGGATCAAATGAATTTTTCGGTTGCGATTGCCGAATTATTCTCGATACAACTGAAATTCTGCTGTCACAGTCAAATTAGTCCTGTCTTAATTGGTTTTCTGTTGTAACAAATGGAAATCTCGGCCACCACAACCGAAACATTCGATTGGCTACAAATGCGGTTATTAGCACTGAATCTGTTTTCTGGGTGTGGAAACTGTTAATTAAAAAAAGATAAAAATTACATTGAGTTCTTTTTTTACTACTTGTTTAATTTAAATTTGTTATTCTTGATATATTCTTAGTTTGCTACTGTTTGGAACTTTTTAATAAAAAAAAATAAAAAAATTTACTGTAAAAACAGTAGTTTTAACCATTTTTTACAGTTATTTTAAAAATTGTGATAGTGGAGAGTTGTCAGTTAATTTTACGATATTGTTAGTTATTTTTAATGTATTTTGTGGTTAAGTTTCAACAGTTAAAAATAACTACATTAGTAACTAATAGTTATTTTAAAGATAAATACCTTTACCGCCATTTTACCTGCATATACATTTGTCTTACTTAACTGACATTTTTAGTAGATTCTACCGACAAGCTTTTTTGAGTGTGTTCACATATAGTGAACATTCATATGAAAACCGTCATTAAAAGCGTCAGGTTTGGCAGTAATTTGGTTTTTTGAGGTAGATTTAATTGTAGTCTTCCCTAATGCAGGTCAAGTGAAACCTGTTCTAACAAATAAGGTCGGCAAAGACTACCAATAGCAGCCAAAGACTAGGATTGTTTTTTTTTCATAGTTCTGCTCTGCATTCTCTGCTTTCTTTATCCTTAACCAGTTTAAACGATTTTATCATTATTTTCAAACTGATATTGTTGTTTTTGTTGGGTCAGTTTCCAAACAAAGCCTTATATGCGTAAAATATAGTGGTATACAAAAACATATACGGACATGTTCTGTATTTCACTTTTCGATGAAAGTGAAAATTTCATAATTTTTTCCCTCAATTTCATTTGTTTTCATTTTGAAATTAAGTAAATTACAATTGTACATTGGTCATTTTAGGGAAAAAGTTGAAATCAAATCAAATAAAATTTTAGAACACAGTGAAATAAGGACTTAAATTTCAATTTTACTGCGATTTGAAATCACATCGATATGCAGAACACAGACGATAACGTTTGTATGATGTTT
The DNA here is from genome assembly GCA_949987735.1 of Leucophora obtusa. NCBI lineage: Eukaryota > Metazoa > Arthropoda > Insecta > Diptera > Anthomyiidae > Leucophora > Leucophora obtusa. Next base: position 161,268,126 of record OX465296.1, read on the forward strand.
AGGGTTACAGTGTATTTTATTTCTTTGCTACACCATGATTGTCGGGCAGAATTTGGTGGCGCTGGGTACAAATTGTATGTGCTGAAAATTAAACCGCGGTGCACATCGATCTTAATTTCGGAATTTTGCGGATTTTGCTGCATACGAATATGCAAAAATATACAGATTTATATCGTGTTAAGAATTTTGGATATATCTTTAATTATAACCGAAGTTTAACACGATTAGCGTTACAGGCCGTATTAAAGCGATTTTAAAAAACTTGTTTGAAATATCACAAAACCCCTTTATGCAGAGACTATTAATTATAGAGATAGGAAATCAAAACTTACACTACTTACCGATAGTGGGCGCTGAAGTTTAGTATTACCTGAGCAACTATTTAGTGTCAGTTTAGTATCAGCTGAGCCTATATTTAGAAACTCAAAAACTGCTGAAAACTGCTCAAAATAAGGAAAAAACAAACGCGGAATATATTCAAATAAAAAAATTTTAAATATTTGATTGTATTTTTTCCTTTGTTGTTTTATTTAAATTTAAATAAAAAAAGAAAATTGTCAATTTGTTTTACAAAGCGCCATCTAGTGATAACGATTCTTTATAACTTATTTTTTTGGTGATGCCATACCCCTGCCTTTATGCATTCTGATTTTTTTTTTCATGTGTTCAATTTAATATCGAAAATAATTTTTTGTTTGTATTTGTTAAAAAAATGCGAATTTTCTATGGAAGTGCGTCGCTAGTTAACCATGTCTGATTCAGCCGAAATTTCCAGCATATATATTTTGGATTAAGTGCCACTAAATTCTACCCGGCATTCTACTGATTTGTACCAAATTCCTCCGAATACAAATCTCTGTAACCCTAATGATTATACGTATTGTATGTATTCATCCGTGTATGCAGTGAGATTCAACAATATAGTGCAATTATGTTGCCTTTCATAAATGCATCACATATGGGATTTAACTAACACACAATGGCTCAAAAGGCCAACCAACCAACGAACCAACTACGAATCTACTAACAATGTGGTTGGCAGAAACCAATGAATGCAGTGATGCATAATGTCCTACAGAGTTCATGTTGCAAAGTAATAATGCGTCTGTGGTAATACATAACTCGGATTTTTTTTTCTCTCCGCAAATGTCCTTTTAATTTTTTTAAATCTTCGATGGTACAATTTTATGCTCAGTTTAAATTGTAGTTTGTTACACAGAGCAAAAAATATACAAAACAGGTGATACAAATGTTATCGTCATCGCACAATTCATATATTTGTATAAAACGAAGTGGTTCATGTAAAATCTGCATACGGTTATGATGAGAAGAAATCAAATATTTGCAAAAGAAAATCTTCCACTTAACAGGGGTACACAAGGTATACATCGAGCTTCAACGGTACACTGACTTATAGGATGAAGCCTGTTGATTTTGGTTTAAGTCAGTCCAGACGTTTAGACCTGGTGCCCCCAAAATTGGCTTTTTCGACGCTACAAGTCGCACATACGAAGATATTTTTAAATGAAAATTGGTACGCTGACTCACATGTGCCAATGAAAGAGCCTGTTGATTCTTGACCTATCTCCCATATGGACAAGAATCAAATTAGCATTCCCAATTTTCTCTTAAATACATAAAATAATAGGTACTCGTAAAATCCAAATTTATTTCATGCCGTTTCTTTTTGTTTATCATTTTATAAACAAATTTTGACACAAGTCCATTTTAACTAACGTTGCCACAAAATTTTCATGAAAAAGTGGGCCAATATTAAAACACCATAAAATTGAGGGACTTCAGAAACTTTGGCGGGACAAAATATTTAAAATGTTAAATTAAATTTAAACGTTTAAGAAATGGTAGTGGATCAACTCACAAGAAAAGCATCGAAATTTCCTTATTTTTAAACTTCATCTCGGTGCCGTAGTTATTTGAAATGTGTGTTACATAATTTACAGGAATTACAATCTTGTTTAATAACTATCGTGGACTTAACCCATGTTCCCTGGATACTTTTCGCGAATTTTGCTTTGTTATTTTAAAATAAAATTAAATAAGTTAGATAAAACATTTAATACAAAATTTATATTTTCCGCTTTGATCCATGATATCGCCAAATCGGGCAAGCAAAAATTGGAAAATAAAAGTAAGTCACAGCCTCCTTGATTTTAGTTCTTATTTAAAAATTTTGCCGAAAAAACAAAAAAGCATATCCTTATTTACAGAATAATTTGCAATTTTTAATTGAATAAAAATTAACTCAAATATAGCTAAAGCTCTGTAAATTTAAAAGTTTTATTTTTGTTGTTCTTATTTTACTACACCTTTTGCAACTGTAATTCAGAAAATATCAATTGAAATTCAGAATTTCCATTTGAAATTCAGAAAATATCAATTGAAATTCAGAATTTCCATTTGAAATTCAGAAAATATCATTTGAAATTCAGAAAATATCAATTGAAATTCAGAAAATATCAATTGAAATTTAGAACATATCAATTGAAATTTAGAAATTGTCATTTGAAATTCAGAAAATATCAATTGAAATTTAGAAATTGTCATTTGAAATTCAGAAAATATCAATTGAAATTCAGAAAATATCATTTGAAATTTAGAAAATATCAATTGAAATTCAGAAAATATCAATTGAAATTCAGAAACCGTCCTTTGAAATTCAGAAAATATAAATTGAAATTCAGAAAATATCATTTGAAATTCAGAAAATGTCAATTGAAATTCAGAAAATATCATTTGAAATTCAGAAAATATCATTTGAAATTCAGAAAATATCAATTGATATTCAGAAAACATCAATTGAAATTCAGAAAATATCAATTGAAATTCTATTGATATTTTCTGAATTTCAAAAAATGAAATGACCACCATAGGTCAAATCGATATATCTCGATTCCTAGGGGTGACCCAGCGAAACGCCGGGACACGTATAACTTCTTTTTTACCGATATAACTTTCCCCGGTAGTTTGAACCCATCCCGATCACTGACCCCTACCATTTGTCTCACAGTGTAATTGATATTTTCTGAATTTCAAATGATATTTTCTGAATTTCAATTGATATTTTGTGAATTTCAAATGGAAAATCTGAATTTCAATTGATGTTTTCTGAATTTCAAATGGAAATTCTGAATTTCAATTGATGTTTTCTGAATTTCAAATGGATATTCTGAATTTCAATTGAAATTTTCTGAATTTCAATTGATATTTTCTGAATTACAATTGCAAAAGGTGTAGTATTTATAAAAATAATCTGCGAATTTCAGCGTAGTTTTCTGCAAGGTCATTTTTAACTACATTTTAGTAATTTTTTCTGCTATTTTTACCGATTTATTTATATGAGTGTAAAAATGTAAATTAAATATTGAAAAACGTTAAATTTTAGCATTTAATTAATTCATTTTAATGTTTAACGCTTTTCTCTTATACAAGTCATTTCGATTGTTTCTTTGAATGTATTAACATTAAATATTTACTGACCTCAAATTTTGAATGAACCGATATGTTTCATATGGTAAAAGGATTGTTTTTAAAAGTGACATCAAGTGGCCACTATTGCCACTATATTACATTCACTCACACAGATGGAGCTTATATATACATATTTTTTTTTACCATGCTTGTATATAATAGCGGCAATAAAAGCATGTTTTTTTAATTACACATGCATTTTGAAATTTTTAACCAAACAATTAATATTTTCCACATTTACCTGTGCGGTTTCCCAACTCTCTTTATGTTGCTCATTTGAACCGAGTAAAATTGTATGCATATTTTATGAAAATTTATGGTATTTTATACATAAACAAATAGGATCGATAGTGTTTATTGCAATTTATCACATTTTTTAAAATTGGATAAAGTTGATGGGTTTAATTTAACCCTCTAATGATCTTTCTACTGATTGAGATAAAATTATTTCCCATATAGATTAAATTAAATAACAAGAATTTTTAATATATTTAGTATTAATAATTTCTTAGCTTTGGAAATTCTTACTTTTATGAAATTACGAAAGATATTTTTATTTGACCCCAATTTTAGAGCCCTTATAAGCAAGGATGGCAACGGAAGCAAATATGGTGACAGTAAATTTTTTATTGCTTAATGGAATACGGTTAAGGTTTTTGAAATATAATATTAATATTTGAGCGCTCACGATATCCGCCGTTGCTTATAAGTATAAGTAAGATTAGGCCGTTAAAAAAGATAGTTCGCTCTAAAGAGCTTTCCTTCACTCAAGGAAAAAATATGGTTGATATGACCGTCTTCGAAAAGCATCATATGTTTTCGGATTTATGATTGCGACAACCATATTATAAAATTATAAAAAGTTGGTCTATGTCCAATATTTTTTGGTGTAACCAACATCATCACAAACAGAGCTTTGAAGAATTAATTCCTTAACTAAATTTTTCAATTCTATGAATTAATTCACAAAGCACCATTTATTGATTGGAATTAATTCATATTTGTTTTCGTTCGATTTATTTTGTTACGAATTAATTCAATTGCTATAGTTCTTTTTATTAAATCAAATGAATTAATTCACTGGTGAACGCGTTCAATATTATATATCGAATGGCAGAAAAGTGAATTAATTCCTTACTGAATTAATTCACCACTGAATTCATTTAATTTCATTTTCATTTAGTGAATTAAAAAGAAATAAAATAATGTTCAGTGAATTAAAAAAAAATAAAATTACGTTCAGTGAATTAAAAAAAAAATACGTTCATTGAACTCAAAGCCAGTTTTCTGCCCTTCAGTAGAAGAAAATATTTATTCACAAATAAAATTTGCAACTAAGCAATTTTACAGCGTTTGCTAGTGAAAATAAACAAATTACATATATATTAAGTGTTAGAGAAACCCGATGCACTTTATCAACCTACATGATTAAAAAATAAAGCCTTTTACTATTAAAAATGAAAACTTTACAGATATAGATGAATTTGGAAAAAATATAACTATTAATTTTTCAAACTTATGCTTCCCAGCAAAATGTAGATGCTTCACTATGACGTATTTCATTTACACGTTTTTACAATACAATGTTTTCTTCTACTGAACGGCAGAAAACAGGCTTTTAATTCAGCATACGTAATTTTTGTTTTTCAATTCAGTGAACGTATTTTTTTCTTTTTTAATTCACTGAACGTAATTTAATTTTTTTAATTCACTGAATGTAATTTTATTTTTTTTAATTCATTGAATGTAATTTTATATTTTTTAATTCACTGAATGTAATTTTATTTTTTTACTGAATGAAAATGAAATTGAATGAATTCAGTGGTGAATTAATTCAGTAAGGAATTAATTCACTTTTTTCCGTTCGATTTATTATTGTTTGATGAACTCGTTCAGTTGAATGATTCAGTGAATTACTTAAGAAAAGGAATCCATTCAATTCTAAAGAAAATTGAATTCGATTGGAAGTGAATTCTTTCTTGAATTAATTCTAAACTATTATACCCTGTCCACGTAGTGGTGTTTATTAAGCCAACCTTTGTATATCATTTTCACATCCCACAGTGTGGAGTTTAACACTTTTTCTCTAAAACTTATTTTTCAGTTTGTTTATGTTTTAAATTGCTTTTGTATACACACATCCATATGTACATCGTAATATTTATCCTCACACGTCCATAAACTACAATGTTGATTAAAATTGTATGAAAAAATAATAACCATTAACATGTTTTGTTTTTTTCTCTTTTTTAATTCCATTTTTGTTAACTCCTTCTCATATCAAATATCTTTAAATCTATGGCAATTGATGGGGACTTATTTTGTTGGATGTAAAAACTTCAACAATGTTGATTTTTTAGTGAAGGGTTTCCCAATAGGGACGGGTAGATTTTGACAGTTAATGCGGGTTATTTTGTTTTATATTTTCTTGATATTCCTGTTATTTTTTAGAGAATATCGACAAATCATTATAGTAGGTTACAGCATCGAACAAAGCGTTCAAATGATAAAACATTATTATCAAAACAAAACCCCGATTTCAGCAAAAAAAAAAATCATCTTCAGCGTCAACTATCAAAAAGTGTAAATGTATCTTACGAAAGTTACTTACTCTTTGATGAAGATTTTGGGCCGGCCTCAGGCTGGCCAGACTGGCCAGGTTTTGTCCCCAAATTTGGGGATTTTTTGTTGGTCTTGGGGACAAAAATTTTCATTTGGGGACAGTGATTTTTTTGGGATTTAAAAAACGTTTTGGGGATTTTTTGGGGATATTTAAAATCCTTCATAAATTTGAAAGATTATATTAACTTTGTATAATTTTCAGAAAACATCAGTCAAATTTGTTCGCATAATTCCAAAAAAAGTAACAAATTCACCCTTTTATGGATTTTCTATATTAATTTAAAGCTTATTAATACAAATAAATCCTTTTTGCCTGGGAGTTTTATGTGATTAATGTCGCAGAATCTAAAATATTGTTTTACAAGTAAACATCATATCGATTATGGATAAAAGTCTATTATTGTATTAAACAGGCAAACTTGAAAAATTCAAATCTAAAAAATCTAAAATATGTTTAGGGTTCGATTGGTTTGTTGAAATAATTTAATAAAAATTAAACTTTTCTTCAGTCCCTAAATTCTGAGAATTTTTCTAGACATTTATACAAAAGCAATGGGAGAATTTTTAAAAACACTTATTGTTAGTTCTATTTTTTATATTAAATTGTAATTTTAATGCGGATAATGTTCATTTTAAGCAAATTAAATAAGCTCTACTACATTTTTCAAAATTTTTTCTAGTTGGGGATATTTTTAGAATTGTTTGGGCACAACGAAAAAAAGTATCTGGCAAGCCTGGCCGGCCTCAACTTACTTTTTCGAAAACGATGATGGCATTCATCCCTCACCCAAAAAGGTTTGTGAGAAGAATCTACTAAAAGTTACGATTAAAATAAAGGTATGTGTAGTTTGCTTTACAACAAATAAAAATATAGTTATTTTAAACTGTAATAAAGCTGACAAATATTTTACAAATAACTATCAATGTTGTAAAATTAATTGATAAACATTTTTAATGCAAAAATTTTAAAACACAATTTTTATTTTTTGCAGTTAATTTTTTTGATATTATAAAAGTAATTAGAAATTTATTAATTCAGTTCGAGGCTAATTGCCTTATTATGAATTAATCACTTTCTAAAGAAAACTGATGAAGGGCACCCGGAAAATCTCCGAAACGATCGTCTTTTCATTCTTGAAAGTGTAGAGGTTTTTGAAAGCAAAAACTCTGTGAAGTATTTGTCAGGAGAGTATCCTAATGAAGAAAAATAGCAGTTTTTGAAAAAAGTTCTTATTATGTTAATTCATAATAGGGAAATTGGCCTCGAACTGAATTAATAAATTTACTCCAACTTCATCATTTTTTCAGTACTTTTTGAGCGAGTGCAAAGGAAGCTCTTTTTCACCAATTAAAAGTTAAAAAAAAAATTCTTTACAAAAAATAATTATATTTTTTTTATTTAACAAAAGTTTTTTATTGCCGCCACCGGATTTCGAACTTGCGACCTGACGATGGCTAGGCTAGCGCTCTACAGCTGAGCTATTCTTTGATAAGAAAGTTAACTGGCATAAAAACACCACTTTGTTACATCGAGATATTTTCCTTATTCTCCTCAATAAAAGTACTTATTAAACAAGTGTAAAAGGTGCACACCAATTCAATATTGTTTTCAGTACTATTTTTACAGGTTGCTGCAACCTCGTAAACGAAAACTAAGTCCAGTGCAGATATCATAGGAATTTGTTATATCCATGTATTTATGTTATTTTCAAAGTTATCCCCGGACATATATTCATAGCCCGTTTAAACAAGTTTTGGAATGACTACTTTCTTTTTTTTTTTTTTTTTTTGTCTAATCTATTTCCACAACAATTCGATGCTATCAATCAATCATTTGTATTCTGCTAATATTGTCAAACTGCTACTCGTGTGAATTTCGTTGGTGTTGTTTTAGTCAAAACTGTCAGTACATTTACAATGTCATCCACTACACGAGCACAAATTGTATTACAGAGGTTAATGGGTGTAGGTGATTTTTTTTTTAATACACTAAAAATTTGTGTTGTTTCCATTTTTTATGTTTTCGATAGTTGTCGTCACTGCTATCCAACATAACAAACAACATTTGCAAGCAGGTTGTTAAAAGGGTTTTTAGGAAAGTTTTAATTTCCGGCTGGCGGAATTTTTATTAAAATTTTGTGACGATCTGCCTTTTCATATAAATTAGTTAAAATGGGCCAAAATACGTACTTAAAAATTTTAAATACCCATGCAAAAATCGAAATATGTATTAACAGAAATTATCATAATAAAAAAAGTCTGTAAAAATTTTAGTTAAAACTACAAAAAAATTACCTTGCAGAAGAAACTGCTGAAATTAGCGGATTACACTGTACAACAATTTCAAACTTTTTCCAATTACAAGGTTCTGACAATGGATTCTGGTACACCGACAAAATTTCTCAGTTAGTGGCTACTAAATTTTCAACTGAGTCTCAGGTGAAATACCCCTTACTAAATCTCAGTTATTTAAATCAATTAAAAATAACTAATTTTTCCAAATGACAAAATTAACTGAGATCTCAGTTGCTGGAAACCTAACTATTAGTTAAAATAATTAAATATGAAATTTTAGTAACAAACAACTAAATGCCAACAAAATTAATAAAAAATTCCTGTAATTATTCAATTTTTATTTCTATTATTGGAATATTTTAAATGAAATTGAATTAATTTTAAACTTATATGATTTCTACACTCCGTTGTTTGAGCCAATCGACAAAATTCGAGATACATTACATAGATAATTCCTTTCCGATTTTTTAAAGATCTAAAAAGAAATATTGCAAATTTTATTGTACAAATATTTTTAAATCCCAGCTAATAAATAAGGATTACCTTTCTGGAAAAATCCCTTAAGTTTTATAAATTTATTATTTGAAAATTTAGATGATTTGCTTTTCTTAGTGGCCAAATGTGCGTTTTTTGTCAGATATTAAGTTGAAAAGAAAATTAACTTCAAATTTGTTTTCTATTTATTTTTAAAAATATTTGTCAATTTCAAATACAGGGTAACAGAAACAAATTGTATTTAACCAATTTCAGTTAATCAAAATCTTTTCAGTTTTAACTGAGAAATTCTATAACTGAGTAATTGTAGAATTTTATCGGTGTAGAGGAGATAAAAAAAATATGCCTGTGTCGACGTCTTAAAAGATCACATCGAAATTTTATTTTAGGTGGCGTTAAATCTTTCCCCCTTTTTCAAATGTTTATTGTGAATCGGCATAGGAAACCATGTGATTGTTTAATTTTAGTATAGGATGTGTTTAGCGAACTTATGTAAAACACTACGAGGAACATTTTTGTGGAACAATTTAACCCTCTAACTCTGTAATTAAAGGGACTTTTTTGGCCACTGTTTAAAAAGGGACCAAAAATTCCCGTAAGTTGAAGAGTGAGAGGGTTAAAATGTTGTACAAAAATGTTCTTAAATGGAAGATTGAGATTGTTTTCCCATAAGTACGAGATTAAGTTAATTCGTACTTATTCAGAATTGGGGATCAAATGTCCAACAAACCTGGATTATAGGTGGAAACCAATTGCATTTTCCATGTTACACTTATAAAAAAAAGTTAGTACAAAAGTCTGTTAAACGCGTCCTGAATAAATTGAACTAATTTTTCTGTTATTTGCTGTAAAAAAATCCGTACAAATAGGTAAAAATTCTGTTAAAATAACAGGAAATAGTACATGTATTTGCGCCAGCACAATTTTGACCTATTTGTACGGACTTTTTTTTATGAGTGTAACTATAGGATGAGTTCAGCCAAATTATGTAAAACATTACGAGGAATATTTTTGTGGAACATTTTAACCCTCTAACTCTTCAACTTACGGGTCCTTTTTGTCCTACTTTTAAAAAAAGGGCCAAAAAAGTCCCTTTAATTGGAGAGTGAGAGGGTTAAAACGTTCCACAAAAATATTCTCCACAAAAATATTCCGCGTAGTGTTCTACATAAGTTTGTTGAACACATCCTATACCTAAAATGGAAAATTCACATGGTTAAAAACGAGCTTGCTGATAAAACTGCTGAAATCAGCAGATTATAAAAAAAATAAAACTGTTAAATACACAAAATTTTAGCCACATTTGAGTTTGTACTCGCTAAAATCAATAAAAAAATTAGCTGAGTATTAGTAGACCAAAAGCAGAAAATTTGAATTTAGCTGAATGAAATTAACCCCGGCAAAAATAGAGCTTCAACTACACTTAAAATAATACGTCAGTAGAAAAATCTATCAAACCGGTTTCAAATCGATTTGACTAATTTTTAACAAATTTTTAGTTGAAACACTGATTTAAGCAAAGATTTTAGTTATCTTCATTTAACACAATACTAAAAATCTTCAGTATTTTAACTAAGTTTGAGTGTTAATTTTCAAAATTATTTAAAACTAATTTTTAAGAACCCATTTCTTAAATTTAACAAAATTTAGTGCTAAATATAATATATTCATGTTACTGTTATTACCCGGTAGATCTCGCTATTTCTTTCCCTGCCGATTTTTTTAAACGACACATATCTCGAAAAGTAAGAGAGATAGAGTAAAATTGATGAAAATTTCGACTACCCCTAAAGGGGATATCTCTATCGAAAAATGCACTTTGGCGGGGCCTTGGACCCTCGGAAATTTTTTAGAAAAATTTTCCACCTCTTAAAATGGCCCATATCTAAGCCAGATAGAGCAAAACGGATAAAATGTTTGCTCCGCTGGAGTGCCCTAATATGCGCTCACATGATATGGACTAGACCCGGGGAGGGTCCCGAGACCCCAAGTTTAAATAAATTCTACGACTCAGTATAATTACATATAAAACTGTAGTTTTACAAATTTTTTACTTAAATTTAGATTTGTTATATTAAGCAAACAAAAAAGTGTTAAGATCAACAAATTTTATTTTTAGCCAAAAAACAGGAATAAATTTTATTAAAGTAACAAATTTTTCTGTTCAGCCAACAGACTTATTATTTTGAGTGTACATACCGGGCTATTTGTCAGCTTACTTACACAGTGTAGAAAATCATTACCAGATATGTGGTTACGTAACTACATACTTGGTAATTATAACTAGTTACTTTTGTTATTACATTTCTTATTACCTTTATATGGCGATGTCGCGAAAAATAATGAGTTGTCGTTACACACCAGCATACGAAAAATCAAAGAATATATCGTTACCTATGTGCTTACCAGTGCTGACAAAAATAATGAGTCTAAAAATAGATTTTCAGAAAAATAAATAATATAAAAAAAAATATTTTTTATTGTATTTTTTTTTTAATAAAATTTGCTGGTTCGGGAATCGAACCTGGGTCTACAGATTGCCAGTCAACAGCTATACCATCTGAGCTATATCGACATGTAATATTTAATAGATAAAAACATAATTGACCTGCTGCACACAAGTAAGCTTACTCGCCAACATACAAAAAATCAAAAAATATGTGGTTACATATATCCTTACCAGTGTTTAAAAAATATTGAGTCTAAAAATAGATTTCAAAAAATTTTCAAAAAAATCTAAAAATTTATTTTCTATTTGAAATATTATAAAAATAAGTCATTATCAGTAACTCATTATTATATGTTTTAAAATAATGTAGAAGGTAAGTGGGTGTCATTACTGGTACTCCAAAAAATAATGATATGTCATTACCGTTTCTACACTGGGTAGTTTTTCTGGCCATGTCTCAAAAGTAGTGGTCAGTTCCCAGCAAAAAACCTGCTTAGCTGGATGCAGCTTTGTAAGGGAATAAATAAAATTAGTCCCTTACAAAGCTGCTTACGGAAGGCATGATTTTTCCATACAAAAGGCCCGCTTGGAAGCACGTTGTTTTGTGAGAAAAAGCGCATTATTCGCTGCTGAAAAATTCCAGTAAATTCATGTTTTTCGTAAGTGCATTTAACCGCAAATAAATTCATGCACTTTTTTTTGGAAAAAGTGCTTTTTTTGCTGCTGAAAAGATGCAGTAAATTCATGATTTTCATTGAGCGCATTTAAACGCGACTTCTTATGAAAATAAATGCATTCATTTGCCGACTTCAAAATGTAGACTGTCTCATGTTTATGTGCCGTCTATACGTTAAACTCTACTAAAGAAGAGTAAAACACGATTGAGATGACTCAGATTTCGTGCGCATTAATCTTTGGGTAACTTACATTTTATTTTACTCCCTTACCATGATACAACCATAGTAGGTAAATGCATTAGGGAGAGTTTGACAGTTCAGGGATTTTTTCGTATGCTTTCGCTATGTATCAAGAGTAGCCGATTACATTTTTTGTTGTTGTTTGTTGTGTTTGTTGTTTTAATGCATCTACCTAGTATGGTTGTATCATGCTCCCTTACAACCTGCTTCGTCGTAAGGGAATAGCGTAGAACTATAATTTTTTAAATAACTTGCTTACGATTTGCTTCGTTTAAGGCAGTTTTGCAGGGTATACAATCAGATTGTAAAATTTTTTGCGTATTGTATGCGCATAAAGTGGCGCAACTCTGTAAAGCAGAATTTGTAGCGCATTTTTAAGCGCTTCCTATTTTTACTGCTTCCAAAATACTAAAAATTTTTTGTTGGGTTATTAGCTTATATTTAAAAAAAAATTGCAAATAAATGGATAGTAATTACCCTATCACTTTCAAAAAACCCAAATTTATTACTTGTGGACATTGTGAACAAAAATGATTCAGTCAGTAAACAACTGCTAAATAGTTGAAATTCTGTTTGTTATTCGTGTACTTATTTATAAGCAGTTAAAAATAAGTTCTTACAAGATTGTAAATAATAAGCCTTACACTGAGAGAATTTTCATCACTTCAGCAATGAATTTCTACATAGATTCAATGAAAATTGTCACTTGTCCATTGAAACTTTTCATAGAATCTATGAAACAGGTTTCACTAAAGTCAATGTTTATGAAAAGTTCATAAAATTAAGGAAACTCTTCATAAAATTAATAGGCCACTCGTCCAATGAATAAATCATTCAGCCAATGAAGAGCTTCATAAAATCTATGTAGCAATTTCATTTACTATTATTTATTATAGTTGGTTGTTGTCGTTGCTAAGCTGGGGTAGATAAATAAAAAGTACTTAGCAAATCCAGAAGGCGTAATAAAATCGTAGCATATTTTTTTCGGATGTACAAAATATATCTAAAGAAAGGATTAATTAAATTAAAAAGTTACATAAAAAAATGTTAAAAAAAATTAATATGATTTATAAAAAAATTTCATAGCACAAAATTAATAATAAAAAATTAATTTAAAATAATTTAAAAAAAATAAAAATTATAAAAGACTATTTTCTCAGGAAATGACGATATTTTATAAAAAAAAATTAAAAAAAGTCTATACCATTGAACATATGTATTCATATATGTAAAGAACATTTTCATTAAATTAATGGAGATCTAATTTATGAAATTCAATGAATTTTTTTAATGAAATTATGAAATTTTATGAAAGAAAAGTTATGAAAAATTTCATAATATTAATTAAATGAAATTTTTCATTGGTTCTACGAAAAAAATTCTATGAAATTATATCATTAATATCATGAAGGATAATTCTCTCAGTGTGCTCGCTTATTTAATAGTAACTAAAAAATAAGTAATTACCAACATGACATTATTTCTGTAATTAAAACACCGAATTGAAAAACACTTTAGTTGAATTATATAACAGGTGGGCTAACTTATCTAAAAGAATGCTTATTTAAACACTATTTAGAGTTGTCTTGAGGAGAATTTTACTCTTGGTTAAGGTAGTGAAGTTGGCCTTTGACCTTAAACACGAATAAAATTTGCATTAAAATGCCTCTGGATAGTCTTAAATTGAGCGTACTTTTAGATAAGTTAGCCGACCTGATTTGATAATGAAAGTTTTTGCTGGGTTGTTTACAAAAAAATACAGTTGTTGTTTTTCAAGTAAATATGTAATAGTTATTACTTATTTTTTTGGAACACGTTTAAAATTCTCATGTGTGCCATTTTTTTTTACGAATTTTTTTCCAACGTTTTAACTTTGCAACTGATTGGCACCTGTTCTATATAAACAACATAAAAAAATATATCAACAACAACAAAGTGCAATGATACAATTATTGATATTTTAAAAAACTTTGTTCAAAATAACATCAACAACAGCCATTGTAAATAAAATAAGCAATAAAAAAAATAAAAAAAAAAAATCGCAAAATGCATTTACGTTGCAACATGATTGTATCATGAACAGTTTATGGGATTTTGTTGCATATTTTATTTGCTTAAATGTGTTCACATCTATAGAAATACACACAAACACAAATATCTACAACTACTTTTATATAATTCTCTAGCACTTTATTTAAAGCGTTATGTTGTTTTTGTTGTTGAAATTTACGTGTTGTTCCCTTTTTTATTTTGGTGCACATTGATTGTTTGTGTTTATATTAGTGTTTCCAATTCGGTTAATCGATTAACCGATTCCTCGATTAATCGCCTCTGTTTCGGTTAATGTCGAAACAAATAATTTAAAACTCACACTCGATTAACCGGTCAAATTTTTAATATGGAATTTTTCCTTTATTTTTTCCCAATACTTCATAATTTTCTTAACTTTAGTTAAAAAATTCAAAGAAAAGCTTAGAAAAAACAAAAACTAACTAAAATACCATGGAATTCTTTTAGAATCTAGTGAAAGAGGTCCTTAAGCCTTTTTTCAGCAAGGCCAAAATAAAGATGTTTTAAAACTCCTCAAAACACACGACGTGTTTGGCTGGAGCAGCCTTGAAGTTCTATATAGGCTTAATGAAATAAAATAGACAATTTACTATTTCTGTTTTAATTATTTTAAAAACTATAAAAGTAATATAAATTATATTTCCATGCCCTTCATGGCAAGGTTTTTTTTTAATTTCAATTCAATTTTATTTTCAATTTTATAAAAATTATACAGTATGTCTTAATAATATCCCTGCGAAGCCGGTTGGCTTGTCTGCATTTGTTTCAAATCTGTGTCACACAACTGTCAATCAACATCTTAATTCTGTGGAAACTCCAACTCTATGCTCCAACTTATCTTACATCTCCCAAGAAAGTGTGTATATTCGGTTCAAATATCACATTATTTCTATAACATGTTCCACTAGAAATACCAGGGAAACCAAACCCGTTTCCCGGAATTTAGTGACATTTCGCATTAGTGCCATTAACAATAAACAAAGTTGACACAAAATTAACGTGAAAATATTAAAATTTATATGAAATTTGACATCTGTAACTGTACACTGAGAGAATTGTCTACATCCCAAGAAATATTTTTACGGAATCTCCGGCACGTACGGATTCATGAATCCGGCTTTTACGGCACGTTAACTGTCCGTAATGTATGTATCCGTCAATGCTTGTACGTATACGGTACATTAACGGACCGTATAAATGGATTTTCGAACACAATACGTTTTAACTCCGTTTTGGTGTATCCGTTTCCGTACCTTTAAATACGGATTTCATCGGTTGCAGTTCGTTTACAAAATAAAAAAATTTTGAAAAGTCGGTGAAAATATTATTATAACGGGAATATATGGAGAATATGAAATAGAGGGAATTCTTTCCATCACACCATTAATCAAACAACATCAAGTAACAAGGTAAGATTTATGAAACTTATTGTTTTGTGTATAACATGTGAGAATTTGCATCGTGTACACAGTCAATTAAACCATAATTAATTTATTGTCTCTTTTCCATATAGATGTTGGATTTTACTCTGGGTCCCTAAGCGCTGAATAGATAGGTAAACCGAGCCGGATGTGCTAAATTTTGTAATTGTATTAATTAGAAATTTATTAATAGTAATTGTAAATAATAATTATTATTGAATTTGTAAAAAAGGAAAAAAGTATTGTGTATTTTTTGTGGAAAAAATCGGTAGGATATGGACAAGGAAATACTCAGTTTTTCACACGACATAACGGTCCGAAAACGGTCCTGCATTGACGGACTTTCAGCGGACTAGTCCGTTTTTTACATGACATAACGGTCCGTAAACGGTCCGTCATCGACGGACTTTAAATGGACTTGTCCGTTTTTAAAACGACATAACGGTCCGTCATTGATGGATTTTCAACGGATTCGAATCAGTTTCGATGTTCCTTATGTTCCGTTTTCTGGTCCGTATACGGATCCAGAAAACGGTACGTATACGGAGTTGGATTCCGTTTATGACGAACCGAAACCGGTGCGTAAACGGAACGAATTGTTTGTTGGGATGCTATTTATGAATATTTACATTGATTCCATGAAGTTTCGCTGGAATTTTTCCATTGAAAGATTTTATTGAATTGATGTAGTTTTTTTTGAAAAATTTCATATTATTTAATAAAAATTTCATGCACCCAATAAAAAAGTTTTATTAAAAAGAGCTTCATAAAAATTTTGAAGCTTTTTTACAAAATTTATTTTTTCATTAGTTAAGTGAAAATTTTCATTAAAACTCGACCAAGAAAATTCTCTATGCGTAAGTTAGTTCAAACTTTCGTTTATTTTGTTAGTGGCCCTTAAATAACGAATAACGAAAAAAGGCTGAGAATTTAACAATTCTTTATGATAATCTTCAGCTAATTATGCAAATTTTCAGCAAATTTTTTTTTTAATTTTTGTAGAGTAAATTCGTATTTTCAGTTAACTAAAATTTTACTCAAAGAGAATTAAATTTTTTTTTTATATCAATGGCTCATTATAAAGATGCTCCAACTTGTTGTTTTTTATTTCTTAAGAGGAGGAGGAAGAACCTTAATAAATTCTTAAAAATTTTGGATACATATTTTTAAGTGCCTTATTAAATTTATTGTAGTATGTATTAATTAAAAATTGCATTTAAAGATATGTTGTATCTAAAGTTTCTCAGATTTTTAAAAATTTTTATCAAGAAATAAAAAATTTAAATTGAGTTATCGATATGTAACAGTTTTAGGTTTGGTGTTCTTTCAGCGGTTTTTTGCCATTTTTAACTAGTTTTTAGTAGAACTAATTAGAGGTGGCTTTTGCTAATAGAAGTTTTTGCTCTATTTCTCTGGTGTAGATGTGCTTTTTTAATTTGAAAACTTTTTTTAAACACATCGAATTTATATACATATTCCACTTTCAGAATTTTATAAAATTTTATTCCAAAATATTTTATTGACTCCTAACTGTAAAATATTCAAAACAAATTTCTCTGATAATAAATATTAACACTACTAAATGACAAAATTTATATTTTAATAAGAATTTTAAAAAACAATATACATATGTACTATGTATAATATTATTTCTTTAAGACTCATAAATTTTTCTTTATGGAGTTAATCGATTTGGCAACTGAATCATTCATTTAACAAAAACAGGAAGCTCTTTGTGTATTATTGATAAAAAAAATTAAGGAAATATTTAATTTTGCATTAAACGATTAATCGCCAATTTTCTCGATTAACCGACCCGAATAACCGGTTAATCAATTTTTGTGATTTTTCGAATAATGCATTAACCGGTTAATGGCCTATGTCGAATAATTGGAAACACTAGTTTATATATTATTTATATGAGTGTATTGATTTTGTGTCTATATGTGTTTTTACTTATCCATATGAGGCTTTGCATACCAACTGTCCTTCTAAAACAAGCTTTTAGATTTAAAAAAAAGAAAAAAAAGTGGGTAAAGTAGGCGTGGCTAATTGTTGACTAACTTATCACTCTAGTATATTATTTTTAAAGTAATTGAATGGAATCTGGAAATTGTAAGAAATTTGGCAAAATAATTAATTAAATAATCTAAAAATCAGTGAATATTTTTTATGTTCTATTTATTGATAAAAATTTCAAATGCCTTTCTATTGATTCAGAAAGTTTCTGCGTGTTACACCGTCTTCGTTTTAGAGAAAATACTAAGGTTGTTCATAAGGGGTGTACTATTTGTTGTATCATTGTATCGTACTAACAAAAAACAGAGTTGTTAAAATTTAAATTGAAAAAATATGGCATTTAAGAATAGCACGATACGACATTCTTACACTCACAATATATTTTCCTTAACCGATTGAAGTTTATTTGAAAAGTAATAGGTAAAGGTTGTTCTTAATTGAAGAATCAATTAAAATAAACTGAAACATATTATTTAACTTTTTTTATCAGTCAATAAAAAACAAACCACAAAAAAATATGTATCGTCTGTAGGAATTGATATTTTCATTAAAATGTTATATTTTTAGTTTTCTATTTTTATAAAAAATTATTTAAATAATTTCGTTGTTTTCTGTTTTAAAACAAAAAGTTGAAATATTTTCGGTTTTCTTTTTGGTTAAAACAATTGGTTTAGATTATAAGAAGTTCTTTACTCATACATACAAACAAAAACGAATAAAAATATGAAGGTGTGTATTGTGTGTGTAGCGTTTTGAAAATTCAAACAAAAAAAAACTTTCGAGTATGAAAAACAAACCACAAAATCGTATTTTTACGTTTTGTCAGTTAAAAATTGATGATTGTTTTAACAGGCTCTTTAATTATTATACCCTAGACCACTATGTGGTGAGGTTCCCAGTGTAGAAAATCATTACCAGATATGTGGTTATGTAACTACATACTTGGTAATGGTAACTAGTTACTTTTGTTATTACATTTCTTATTACCTTTATATGGCGATGTCGCGAAAAATAATGAGTTATGGTTACACACTAGCATACGAAAAATCAAAAAAATATATCGTTACCTATGTGCTTACCAGAACTGACAAAATTAATGAGTCTAAATATAGATTTTCAAAAAAATAAATTATATAAAAAAAAATATTTTTTATTGTATTTTTTTTTTAAATAAAATTTGCTGGTGCGGGAATCCAACCTGGGTCTACAGATTACCAGTCAATAGCTCTACCATCTGAGCCATATCGACATGTAATATTTAATAGATAAAAATATAATTGACCTGCTGCACACAAGTAAGCTTACTCGCTAACATACAAAAAATCCAAAAAAATGTGGTTACATATATCCTTACCAGTGTTTAAAAAATATTGAGTCTAAAAATAGAATTCAAAAAATTTTCAAAAAAATCTAGAAAATTATTTTCTATTTGAAATAATGATAAAAATAAGTCATTATCAGTAACTCATTATTATATGTTTTAAAATAATGCAGAAGGTAAGTGGGTGTCATTACTGGTAGTCCAAAAAATAATGATATGTCATTACCGTTTCTACACTGGGGTATTATAAGTTTGTGCTGATGTATGTAACACCAAAAAATATTGGTCCTAGACCCACCTTATAGTATACCGATCGGCTCAGAATTTTTTTTTATTTCGATTTAACGATGTCCGTCTGTCCGTCCGTCCGTCCGTCCGTCTGTCTGTCTGTCTGTCCATGCATTCTTGTGCGCACTCCACAGGTCGCAAATATTAAGATATTTTGATGAAACTTGGTACACCGACTTATGTCCTATTGATTTTGGTTAAAATCGGTCCATGTTTAGACCTAGTGCCCATATAAGGGTCTCCCCAAAATTATATTGTTTATACGCTGCAGGTCGCAAATATTAAGATATTTTGATGAAATTTGGTACACAGACCTAACGCAGCCTATTGATTTTGGTGAACATCGGTTTATGTTTAGACCTAGTGCCCATTTAAGGGTCCCCCCAAAATTATATTGTTTACACGCTGCTGGTCGCAAATATTAAGATATTTTGATGAAATTTGGTACACCGACCTATATCAGCCCAAGGGCGAAGCCTATTGATTTTGGTTAACAGCGGTCCATGTTTAGACCTAGTACGCATATAAGGGTCCCCCAAAATTATATTGTTTATACGCTGCAGGTCGCAAATATTAAGGTATTTTGATGAAATTTAGTACACAGACCTATGTTGACCCAAGGAGGAAGCTTGTTGATTTTGGTGAACATCGGTCCATGTTTAGACGTAGTGCCCACATAAGGGTCCCCCTAAAATTGGCTTGGTTGCAAACTGCAGGTCGCAAATATTAAGATATTTTAATGAAATTTGGTGCGCTGACTCACATTATAGAAAATTTTGACACAAGCCCCATTTTAACCCATTCGAATTTCGGATCCAAACATTAGTTGGCTTTTAACCAGACTGGTGTAGGGTATTGTATAGTCGGCATGCCCGACTTTAACCTTTTTACTCGTTTTTATTTCTTTTATGGAGTGTTTAAAAAATGTTTGAAAATAAATAAATAGCAAAATGGTTTGAATATAATGAAAAATCAGTAATCCTTTTTTAATTCGGTTTTCAATTAATTTAATATTTATTTTAGGTTGTTTTTAACGATAAAATATTGTGAGTGTACGTATGTTTAGTAACCTATGTTTAAGTATGCTAACAGAGAGAAAAATCAATCAAATAAAAATTTTAACAACTCTGTTTTTTGTTAGAGCACACCACTTGTGAACAACCTAATTCTTTCAATATTGTCCATCTCAATTATTAATCAATGCGTACGATAAATATACAGTTAATCATCAATCATTTAAATTTTTCTTAAAAGCGGACGAAGTAGCAGTTGTAAAATATTGAAAAATTTATCAATTTCTTTTAATATACATATTATTGCACTCAAAATAATATGTCTGTTGGCTCAATAGAAAAATTTGTTAATTTAACATTTGACGTTAACACATTTTTTGTTGAATTAAAAAAATCTAAATTTACCGGAGTAAAAAAGAGTACACAGAACGAATTTACAAAATTCTAATTAAACTTTTAAACACCTTTCTCATACCAAATTTGTAGATACAAAAAAAAATTTTTTTAAAAAGGAACCAACAAAGAAATTTGAAAATCCAAAAAAAAAATTAATTTTTTTTTTGTAATTTTGAATTTTTATTTTTAAACAATTTTTATATGAAAGATAACAATTCACAAACGAGTTACAAATATTTCAAACAAAAAAATTGTTGGGAATAAAATTTAAATTTAAAAGAAAATGTGATTGCTTTTACAAATTCCCATTGTTGGTGCCTACCGTTTTTTCTGTGTATATATCCAGCAGTAGAAAAACCACTACAATTATTGATTTAAATGTACTTCTTTTTTAACATTGAGTTGTCATAGGAGAGGAGTACTTCCATTTTAATATGTTTTCAGTACTTTTCGAACAAGTGCAAAGGAAACTCTTTTTCATTAATTAAAATTAAAAAAAAAAAATTCTTCGCAAAAAAGAATTATATTTTTTTTTATTTTACAAAATTTTGTTTGTTGCCGCCACCAAGTATCGAACTTGCGACCTCAATATTGGTGGTCTAGCTCGAGAAGTTTGATATCCATATTGCCTACGTTAAGAAGTCAGAGGTTCCGAAATCTTTAAAAATATAGACCTTCCGGAAAATTCGTCTCAAACTCGAAGTAGGCCGCACTATAGGAACAAATATGAAATAAACATGTGGCATTTTTGGCCCCATTTTTTAACCCTTTATGCAATTTTATGAAAGAAAAGTTGTAAAAAATTTCATAATATTAATTAAATATTATATACATAATGAAATTCTTCATAGATTCTACGAAAAAAATTCTTTGAAATTATATCATTAATATCATGAAGGATAATTTTTTGAGTGCACCTAACATTAGATAAACTCAAAATTTCTTACTGTTTGTCTAATTTGTTACCATTAAATAGACAAATTTTGACTCAAATGGACTATTCAAATTTAGGATCCAAACATTTGTTTACTTTTAAATAGCATGGCGACTTTATGGGGGGGGGGGGGGGGGGGTATCATATAGTCGTCGGCCTACCCGATTTTAACTTTTTTAATAATTTCTTTCTGTTTTTGCCCATTAGTATAGTTTATACTTAATACTATTTTTTGGGCCAACATTTTTAGTAATTTAACTTTATTTTGTGTAAATGCGTTGTTTTTTTTTATAAACTACCATTTTTGTATATGGATAAACTCTATTTTTTGATAACGACAAGAAGAGAAAAAAAAACTAAACGGATATCCTGTTAAACCGTCAAACAAAATTGAATATTTAAAAACAAAATCTGCTGCAAACCTTTGTGAGTGTACCACAACGGATACGAGCACTAGGTGTTTGTCAAAAGCACACATATAGAAATAAGGAACATAATAGCAACGAATACTATATGATGATGTCGAAAAATAACTAAATGGCAAATTTTGTCATTTCATGTTGTTGTTGATGACTTTAGGTCAACAGTAAAAGGAAGTCATTATTATAAAGCAGAACAACAGCAACAGCAGTTATAAAAAATAACAACAACAAAAAAAAAAAACAAAATAGTTGAGTTTTTAATCCAAAAATATAGTATAGGGATTTAATATTTTGCAATAAACAAAAAAAAAAAAAAGATGGCTTTGTAGCTCCAAACTAAAATTTTGTATTAATAGTTGAACTACCTTTAGGTGATGTGTGATTTTTAAACAATTTTGCAAATGCTTTTGTACAGTAATGGAGGTGTGGACTCTGCAATAGAGCTGTTCAAAGAAATGATAGTGAATTTTATATTCGTTTGCTTATAAAAATTAGTGATATAGAATTCGGTGGCGAGTGAATTATGAAAAGTAGTGCTTACGACCCCATTCATATGAACGAAGTTTCATTTATCTTGAAGATTTTTTAATTGTCTTATGCATTATCTCGAGATTTTCCATACAAATATTCTGTTAATAATCATTTCAGTTTGATGAGATAATTTATAAACCCCCTGAATTATCTCTTCAAAGTCACGGTTCGAAACTATTTTTCTTGTGTTCAGAGTTGATTTTTTGATGGCGAAAATATTAACAAAAAAAAAAACCTAAATTAGTACCTAATTAATTTTAATTTCTAATAAAAAGTAAGAAAACTAAAAGTTAGATCATTTAAAATGTATTTTTCATTACAATTGTGTTAAATGTAACATAATTATTTTTTCCGGCGAAGAAATTTTATGCAAAAAGATTTCCAAAAATTATAGGTATTGCCCTCACCAAAAAATTTTTAAATTTCATCTTTAAACTACATTCATAGAACTAAAATTTGTAAAAATAACACACTAATAGAAAAAAGTCCGTAAAAAAATTAGTTAAAACTACTAAAAATTAGTTAAAAATGAGGCTGCAGAAGAAATGCTAAAATTAGCTAATTATTTTTGCTATATATTAGTAATATAGGAACAGCAAAAATAAAACTGTTGTACAGAGTTTTAAATTTTTGTAAATGGAAAATAGCAAATTAACCTGCTAAAATCAACAAAAAATTTTGCAAAATAATTAGTAGCATAAAAAATCAAAAAAAAAAATTTAAATTTTCGAAGTTTTTTTCCGATTATTTTTTAAATCGAACTTTTTGAAAACACCAGTTTCTATGCAGTTTACAATTTTTTAGAAAATATTTCTGTTAATTTAACAGGATAGACTGCTATTTGTATGCAACTAAATTTATCTTAAAAATAGCAAAAAAAATTTGTAGATTTAACGGTTTATTTTTGCTATTTTTAGTCTACTAATATTTAGCAAAATTTTGTGCAGATTTTACAGTACAATTTGTTATTTTCAATTAACTAAAAGTTAGCTTAATAATATGTTGTTTTTTTCAAACGCTTCATAGAGACCAACTGCAATTAATATTGTAATTAATATGCATTTTTGTTAACTCTAATTTAGTAGGTTTGAGGTTAGGAAGAAGAATAAACATTTTTTCGAAAGTTATAAACACATTAATTTGCAAATGAGACTAGATCTAGTTTCTGTCTTTTTTGTATGGACAGGCTTCATTAGTGATATTTATACGCTACAACACTTTGTGGTCAGGGTATTATTTTTATTAGCAGATTGTCTCTATATCAGTCGTCGGCACCCATAGCCACCAGTGGCCGATCATAATCGGCTTTTCACACGCACACAACACGAATGGCAACAAAACTCTTTCAACAAAGCAGGTTGATGTCGCTTTGTTTAAGAAATTTTAGAAAAATATTACACTCTTAAAATTTCACAAGAACAGGAAATTTATTATGAATTATTTTAATTTCTTTAGTTCCCCAGCAGAAATTACTGCTTGCTTGAAAGCAGTTTTGTCAGGGAAAGTTGAGCAGTGAAGCGATTGCATTATTGATGATATCATTCCTGATTTTTGTTCGAGATAGCTCGTGTGAAAACACTTGTGTCGAGATCCGAAAAGGAATGAATTCACCGCTTTTAACTAGTGCTCGTGTTTTTCTTTTAAAATGCCGATAATTCATGCCTTCTCGGAAATGCGTATTATAAAGCTTTTCAACTATTTAAAATCATGCCTTCTCAAAAGCACAATATTCCTGCAATTTTTCCGTGAAGAGAAAATGTCTTTTATTTTTAGTAAAACCTCTTATTTTCAATAAAATAAAAAATTTTGATAAAAGAACCGCAAAAATATTTAAGCAATCAAAATGTATTGCTCATTTCATGCCTTTTTGAATAGCACAGCAAAAAGCGATGTAAACAATTAATCAACTTAGGCCTTTCATTAGTGCTGTTTACGAAGCTATACATTTTCAGAAGCGGTAAAAGTAGCAGTAAGGAAGCAGTAAACGTTTTTACTGCTTCCACAGTTTTGCTGGGTCATTAAAATTTACCAACTAATCGAATACTTTTTTAAGAATAAATAATTATATACAAAAAAATAAATATTTTATATATAATGTGTATAATAAAATTTATTATGAATTATTTAAAAGAATTAAATTACTATAAATTATTTTTTTTTATTTCTTTAATTCATTCATGCACTCACTCATTATTACATTTCTTCATTAATTCATGTTCTTAATATACAAATATAAATTTAAAAATGATAAACTAATTTCTCACAGTGTAGAAACACAATGCATTCACATTCACTCTTTGTGCCGACCACTGCTCTATATGATAATTTTTTCAACAACCTGTCAGCTGTAGCAATCGAACACATGCACTCTTACATTACAAACGTAACTATACTAGAGTTCGATAGCTTAGCCATCTAACCCGCGGTAAGGCCTTGCTTATAGTGTGGCTAATTCATAGTTTTCTTTCCTATTCAGCTTTCTGTTATTGTTTTTCTCCCACAAGTGATCAAACTGACACATACAAACATTCTAGTTTAGATTTTTGTTTATCTTCTTATCTACTCCTTGTAACCTTTTTTCGCAAATGTAGCTTAAATGTAACTAAAATTCTGTTAATTTAACAATTTTAATTGTGCTGCTCTTATTTGACTAGTATTTTGAAAAAAATTTGCTAATTTTAGCAGTTTTTTCTGCAGCATCATTTTTAACTAATTTTTAGTAACCTTTTCTGCTATTTTTACAAATTTATTTCTATGAGTGCAGAAAAAGATATTACGAGGGCGGATTAGTAAGTACGTGACTATTTGAATGATAAACAGTTTTTCTTAGCAAAAAAAAGTTTTTATTTTTCAACATCGTCTCCTTGTAGTTTAATCCACTTATGTAAAACACTACGAGGAACATTTTTGTGGAACGTTTTAACCCTCTAACTCTTCAACTTACGGGTGTTTTTTGTCCGTTTTAAAAAAAAGTAAGAAAGTCCTTCTAATTGAAGTGTTATAGTGCTAAAATGTTCCACAAAAATGTTCCTCGTAGTGTTTTACATAAGTATATAAGTACTGAATACATCCTTTTCCTATGCCAATTCACAATCAACATTTGAAAAAGGGGGGGAAACGCCGCACAGTGCTTTGTCCCATAGACAAAAATCAAAAAAAAATTGTGTCTCCGATTTCGACGAAAATATTTTTTTGCATATATACTAAAATTACTTAAGCTTGTAAATATTATCCTTTCTGGTATAACTCATTCTGTCTACACTAGAGGTAGCTAAATTCGTTAAATTTTTAACATAGCATGTAATGCAAAAATATGAATTTTTTGGATCCTACAAAAAAAAAATTGGTAAAAATTAATTTTTGGACGTATCTTTAAAATTTTTCTTTCTTTAAATATCTGAATATATTTGAATCAATAAAGGATAATAAAATTGTAAAAAAATCTGCAATTATCATATCAAATGATTTTTTGATTTTTTACAATATTTTTGCTGGGAGCCTAAAAATATCGAAAGTTAAATAGAACTTTAAAAAAAATTATGTTAATTGATTTTAAGATTTTAAATTTTTTTGTCATGCTCTTATAATTTTGTATAAGAAAAAATAAAGAAAAGAACCAATTTCTTAATTTAGCTATCAAAAAAAATTTTTTTCCAAGTGTCAAAAAATGTATTTTTGTAATTTTAAGTTTCCAACTTTCTTAGATTTTAATGAAATGGTATAATTTTTTTTCGAAAAATTAATTTAGTATTATTTAAAAAAAAGTATAACCTTTGGCAAAAACACATTTCCTATTTCATTAATAAATTTTAAGTATACCTAATTTTTGGCTAAAATCCTAAAAATTACCAAAGTTTCATAATATATTAAAAAAAATTTTGATGCTTCAAATTGCATTGCGCTACTGCCATCACTTTCTAAAGAAAACTGATGAAAGGGATCTCGAAAATCCCCGAAAAAAATCGTCTTTTCATTCCGGAAGGTGTAGAGGTTTTTGAAAATAAAAATTATGTGAAGTATTTGTCAGGAGAGTATCCTGCTGAAGAAAAATAGCAGTTTTTTAAAAAAGTAATTTTTATGTTAATTCAAAATAAGGAAATTGGCCTCGAACTGAATTAATAAATTTCTAATTAATCAATTAAAAAGGTCGAAAAATTATTTTTATTTTTTAAATAAAAATTAAAAACCAACATTTAAAAAAAAATTATGTTAATTGATTTTCATATTTTTTTTTTTTTTTGTTAGGAATAGACCTTTAGTTATTATATTTAAAAAGATATCTACCAATTTTTTTTATAAAAATCAAAAGATGCTTTTTTATATCGGATTCACGTAATAAAAGCTACATATATTTCATTTTCTATTTAAATTACCAGCTGATAAAAAAAAAACAAAAAACTATCTTTGAACTTTGGGAGCAAATTCACTAAAGTATCACCGCTAAAAACACTACGAGGAATATTTTTGTGGAACATTCTAACGCTCTAGCTCTTCCATGAAAGGGAATTTTTTGGGACAAAAAAGACCCGTAAGTTGAAGAGTCAGAGGGTTAAAATGTTCCAAAAAAATTTTGCTCGTAGTGTCTTACATAAGTTCGCTGAACACATCCTATACCTAAAATGGAAGATTCCCATAGTTTCTCCCTAAAATTCAGGTTTGTGGGACATTTGAGCGCCAATTCTGAATAAGTACTAAATTAACCCATAAGCTCGTTTTAAGTTTTTACTTATTACTGTCACTAAAGTTAAATCTTCAATGCTGATATCTTAAAAGACTTATAGTAGAGTTTCATGACAAATATTTTCGCGGAACATTTTAACCCTCTAACTCTTAAAATTACAGGTCGATTTGGTCCATTTTGAAAACGGGCCAATAAAGTCCCTTTAATTGAAGAACTAGATCGTTAAAAAGTTCCGCCAAAATATTCCTCGCAGTGTTCTACCTAAATTCGCTGAACATACCCTATACCTAAAATAGAGGATTTACATGGTTTCCTATTTTAATCCTATTTAATTTTTTTTTTGTTTTAGAAAAATTATTTAAAACGCATTTTTTTGAGAGGCATTATTTTTTTATTAATGAATCGATTTTATCCAAATTTGGCCTGGCCTTATATCAATTCACGTGCTAAATTTCATGGCAATCGGATAATTTTGGCAGGTTTTATAAAGATTTTAAGATAAAGGATATATGGCAGGAATAAGAGTCCTTGCTTCGATTTGACACAAACGTTTCCAGTTGTATGTGTATCTCAATGGATACTTTTTGTAATTTTACGTTCATTTATGTAGCTAATATAATATTTTTAAATTCCAGGACCTATGGGAGGTCTTTTTCCAAAAATTAAAATTTTTCTTAACTAAGTGGTTCTATGTCGGTGTACCAAATTTCAAAACTCTGTCTCCACTTCTTCTATTTTTGTCCAATCGTTATATGGGATCAAAGTACTGTGCGCCGCCACGCGTATATATAGGGTGTTTTTTTAAGCCCGATAGAACTTGAAATTGTAAAAAATAACACAAAAAATTAAATTGTAATCAAAATTTTTTTTTTATTGGAAAGATCAATACGTGACATTAACATTTGAAAATGATTTCGGGCATATGGGCACCGCGGCTGTTCTTGACGAAGCGCATTCTGGACGTCCAATTTTGGGCCACTTTTTCGAGCACTGCTGGCCGTATGTCACGAATAACACGAACAATGCTGTCCTCCAAGGCATCAATTGTTGCTGGTTTATCAGCATAAACCAGTGACTTCACGTAGCCCCACAGGAAATAATCGAGAGGTGTCAAATCGCACGACCTTGGAGGCCAATTGACAGGTCCATTTCTCGAAATCAACTTATCGACAAATTTTGATTTCAATAAGTCGATGGTTGCGTTCGCCGTATGGCACGTAGCGCCATCCTGTTGAAACCACATCTCCTCCGGATCAATGTCATCCATATTTTCAAACAAAAAATCATTGATCATGGTGCGGTAACGATCTCCATTGACCGTAACGCGAGCTCCGGCCTCATTTTTGAAGAAATAAGGTCCGATGATGCCACCAGCGTGAAAACCGCACCAAACGGTGCATTTTTCTGGATGTAATGGAGTCTGTAGGGTCTCTTGTGGATTGGTCTCACTCCATATGCGGCAATTTTGCTTATTAACAAACCCGTTAAGCCAAAAATGCGCCTCATCGCTGAACACAATTTTGCGTCTATAAGTTGCGCGAATCGACGACTGATTTTCAAAGTAAATTTCGATAATTTCGTAGCGTTGTTCAAGCGTGAGTCTATTCATGATGATTTGTCAGAGTATACTGAAACAAATAAAAAAAAATGTTTCATCAAAATTTAATTTTTTGTGTTACCTTTTACAATTTAAAGTTCTATCTAGCTTAAAAAACACCCTTTATATATTTTGTTTTTGTCTCCTCTACAGAACCCCGTAATTTTGGAGAAAGTTCTAAATTTTTGTACAGTGTTTTTGAATTCTATAACACCAAAACAGAATTTTCAAAAAGTTTCAAGAGAACTTTATGCACTAACAAGTTAAGTTCATGACTTTCATTGGTCAGATACTTGATTACAATTCTTCGAAATTATGAAACACAATTTTCAGATAACTTCAGAGCAGAGATGAAGTTTGGAAATAACAAAATTTCTATGCATTTCTTGTGGGCTTATCCACTATAATGAAACTCAATAAACCATTTTTTTACCATAGTACTTAGTCCCCATAGTTCTTATCAAGCTTTTCTTTGTTTTTTTAAAAAAAATAATGTTTGATGAGCACTTGAAATTTACTTCTCCCATTTTTACAAAAATTCACGAGGTTGTATGCTTAGAAAACCTATTAAATGGAAAGTTAATGACGGAACTTGCGCACAATTCGACCCTAGTCTATTAACAGTACTTGACCGAGGCAGTGTTGCATTTCATGTAACTACGAGGGAAGTTCGAAAAGGCGCGGACTTATTGATTTGCCCTCGTAAAAATTAATTAATTGTATTCTTTAAGGGTACACTTGCCGCAGACATAGCAAAAGCAGTCAAGTTGATCGAAACAGTAAGGGATTTTTATTGTTATAGATTTCCTTGTGGGACAGATTAAATTCCCTTATGGCAGTTTTGAGTGGCAAACAGATAATGACATAAAGAATGAAGAAGAACATAAGTAAAAAAAACTGAAGTCATAGTGACATAGATACAAAAGTATTCGGTAGTTGAGAGTCAAACGTTTTCATCAGAGATTGGATGACCTATATATGTGAACAATAACTAAATTAACCCTATTGTGTTATTTGTGTTAAGTTTTGGGCTTTGGTGTGTTCTGACATATGTAGTAGAATTATATTGCCAACATTTTTGTAGAATTTTTATCCCCGCCCTCCCCCTTTTTAGAGGTGTTTTTTACAATTTTTTAGAAAAGAGTCAAAAATTACCGTTTTGTAGGGGAGTTAGATGGTTAGTATGTTCCACAAAAATATTTAGCTTAATATTTTCTACAAACGAACAAGAAATAGGCCAAAAGAGGGAAATTTTAAACCCCCCTAAAATAAAATTCCGAGGTGATCTTTCAAAACGCCGGCACTCGTATATTTTTCTTTTGGTCTCCTCTACCAGAATCCATTGTCAGAACACCATAATTTTTTTCGTCTTGTACTGTGTTATTTAGCAAAATTTTTTGTTGAATTTAGTAGGTATTAACTAAAATCTATAGAAATAAAATTCTATATATTTAACAGTTTTATTTTTGCTGTTCCTATCTTACTAACATTTAGCTAAGATAATCTGCTATTTTTTCACAAGGTTATTTATGACGAATTTTTAGTAGTTTTAACTCAAAATTTGTACAGGCTTTTTTCTATTAGGGTTTCATATTCATATTGCTTATGTTATAAAATAATGGAATAGGTAAATTCACTTAAAATATTTGGTATATAAAAACGGCTGCAAGTAAGTATATCGGAAAATAAGTTAAATATCACTCGAAAACAGGACGGCTAACAATACATTAAATTCAACTTACATTTTTTTTATTATGATTTTTGACTGTTAATAAAATAACAACAATTACGTACATACTTTTTTTGGCTTCCTTTTTTAAAAATCAAAATGACTAAAAAGCGTAAGAGCCAATTTTTGGAGGGACTTTATATGGGTGCTAAGTCTAAACATGGATCGATTCTAACCAAAATCAATAGGCTACGTTAGTGCGCCGTTAACCAAATCTCATCGAAATATCTTACCATTTGCGACTTGTAGCCTGTGAACAAAAATACATGGAAAGGCTGACAGACAGACAGACGGATCAATACACAGGTCTCGATATTTCTGGGCCCATATAACGAAGGTTCGCCCTCATCACCACTGGCTGCGAAGTGACACCAGCAACAAAACATACTCGTATTGATTTATGTGTTCCCAAAGTTCGATCTACAATTTTCCAGTCACGAAGGGGTTAATATTATTTTGTTGCAACAATGGAAACCAATATTTTATATTTTATTAATAGTTTTCACTTTGTCCAATCCGTATATGAAATGTATTTATGTTTATCATTCACGCATGGTAAACCACTAGAATTGTAGAATTTAAATAAGTTTTTGACTAACATGTATAAAAGTTTTCATTGTCAATTAAAGTTGGTTTCATTATCAACTGTTATACTACTACACATTCTGATTTTTAGACATGCTATAAATTCACTCAAGACTACAGAAAAAAAAACAATATGCATGCGAGATAAAAGTTTGAATAGATTATAGTTAACTAGGATTGTTGTATTAACGTTTTTGGAAAATTATGAAAGTTTGTTTATAAAACTCATGCTTAGACTCAAAAAAGTTTGTCGATAGAATCAACTGAAAATGATAGTTAAAACATATGCAGTTAATAAGGCGACAAAGGCACTTAAACTTTAAAACAACTAGTAGTGTAGTTATTTTTAATCGTTTAAAAAAAACCCAACAAGTGCCGTAAAAATTACTAAAAATGTTGTAAAAATAACTGCAAAATCTGAAAACAACTGAAAAAATTGGCAAAAATTATTGATTTTGAAAAGCTACTTGTTTTGATCTAATAAAAATTTATTGTAATAAAAACTATTTTTTCTTTCCTTCGATTAAAAAAAAAGTGCAATTAATTGATCCTACACAAAGTTTGTAGTAAAATTTCCAAACAGTTCTAAAGTTAAGTTTTTATGCACTGGATATACATACAATAAAATTTTCCAGGGTAGACAGGAAATACCGCTAAAATATCCTTAAAAAAATCTACTGAAAATTACAATTAGAATAAAAGTAGTGCGACAAATGAATTTATAAAAAAAAGTAATTTTTGAATGTTGAAAAATAACTAACAAATGCTTTGAAAATAATTAACAATGTCGTAAAAATAATTGATACATTTTTACCACAAACATTTTAAAACGTCTGACAAAATTTTTAAAAACTACTGTTTTTTGAAGTTAATTTTTTATATACCCAGCTAAAAATCGACATATATGAATCCGTACAGGTTAAATGTATGTGCGTACATGCTCATAAACATGCATTCATGACCATACATGGATACATAAAACTCCATACATGAATCATATATGACCATACGTGTGCATTAACGAAATTTGAGGTAATATCTACATGTATGATCATGCTTGCTCATGCGTGTTCATGCGTGTTCATGTATGTTCATGCATGTACACACATGTAGATATTACCTCAAATTTCGTTAATGCACACGTATGGTCATATATAATTCATGTATGGAGATTTATGTATCCATGTATGGTCATGAATGCATGTTTATGAGCATGCACGCACATACATTTAACCTGTATGGATCCATATATGTCGATTTTTAGCTGGGTATATTATAAAAATATATTTTAGTAAAGAAAAAGAATTTTTCTCTTTCGATTATGCAAAAATATGTGTAATTACTTCAGCCTACCTGAAATTTGAAGTCAACATTCGAAACCGCTCGCCAGTTGTTAAGTTTTTATGCACTGGAGGTACGATAATATTTTCTGATTTTTATTTGCAAACTAAGAATATATCAATAATAACAAATTTAAATTATTATTATAATTACACTATGCGACAGTCAAAATCGGGATGGGATGAAATCAACGGGAAATGTTATATCGGTCAAAAACAAGTTATACGTGTCCCGGCGTTTCGCTGGGTCAACCCTAGAAATCGAGATATATCTTTTTTTTTTAAAAACTCGAGAACCACTAGTCCGATTTTGCTCAAACAATTTTAAAAAAATTAAAAATTACAATTCCTTTAATCTGTTCATATAACGTTTTTCTATATACTCAACAGTTTTGCCGGTAAAAATAAATGTTTGTTACCGCTACCATAAAAATCAATAACCTTTTGTTTATTACTTTTTTTTAATATTTTAGGCAAAAAATATTTTTTTCTTCATACATTTATTTTTACCGACAAAACTGTTGAGTATATAGAAAAATGTTATATGAACAGATTAACCCTCTAACCGGCAAGCCCGCCTCCAGGCGGGGTATATTAAATTGACCAGAAATTCGCCAAAGGGGTATTTTATAATAAAAAATTATGCTTTTTCAACAGAAAACAAAATTTATAAAATTTTTTGTGAAGAATTTTTTTGTATACAATGCACGGTTTGGAAGCGAGAAAGTGTCAAAGATAAAATTTCGTAAAATTTCAAAAATTAAATATTCTAAAACAACCAAAAGTTTCAAAAATCTTAAAAAAATATTTAAATTGACTTAAACAATTGATAGTGACCATGAAGTAAGATTGGAGCTTAGGCTATTCAAAAAGTTTCTTACTTTCGTCCAAGGACGCACAGGATTCCATAAGGGTACCTTTAAAGGACATCGCCTTAACTTCAAAACGAATGGACGGATTTTTTTAAAATTTGGTAAAAATAATATATTTGGTTATAAGTTTGAATAATATATATTGAAGTTTTGGTGCGTTTTCGCTCAATTTCGCATTTTTCGAAAAACGAAAATCGCTACATCCTCTTAAGTAACAGCACAAAAAATGTAATTTTTTTATTGCAATTATTTCTTGGTAAGAGAAATAATTTGTGCCTAAACCTAGTAATTTTTATGCGCTAGTTTTCAAGATTCACCCTTAAAATATTTTGGCCCGTATCGCCTAAAGTAGGCAACGAAAAAAAATTTTGTAGAAGAACTTATTGTTTATTTTTCGTGAGGAACACATGGTATAAATTTCATTGCAAAAAAGCTTAGGCCGGTTAGAGGGTTAAAGGAATTGTAATTTTTAATTTTTTTAAAATTGTTTGAGTAAAATCGGACTAGTGGTTCTCGAGTTATGGCAAAAAAAAGACCACCAAAGGTCAAATCGATATATCTCGATTCCTAGAGGTGACCCAGCGAAACGCCGGGACACGTATAACTTATTTTTTACCGATATAACTTTCCCCGTTACGAAATATAGTACTTTTCTTTACAATAGTTGTTTCATAAGTAACTGTCATTATAAGTGTTTTGCGCTGTAATTACAATTAGAAACAACAGCTATGGATTACTACACAAACAACTGTCATGTAGCAGTTAAACGAAGAAGGGCATAAGACTAGGATAAGCAATCGCTATCGGATCGCACAACGGCCTAGTCATCAGGCATCGGAAAGAACATTATGGCGGTGTCAGACAGTCGATCGAAAAATGAGGAAAAAACTTATATTTACAATAAAAATTTTAAAACAAATGTTAGAATTAAGAAGGAAGTTAATAAAAAAATATGAAAATGTCGAAAATACAAAATAAGCAAAAGTTAATGTTCAAATTTTTTTTCCCAAAAATTTTAAATTTCACATGTCATTAAATTTTTTATATTTCTGATATTATCAATATTTTTCTTATTTTTTTCTTATAATTTAGAGATTTTTTTTTTGCCTCCTTATTAAACATTTTAATTTTTTCTACGAAAACTCGTTTATATTCGTGTGTGCCACCATGCCACCATATCGTCATTGATGCAATCGTTTTCTCTGATGTCCGGTCCAATATGCCAACCGATAGCGATTGTAGGTATCTCCTAGTCTTATATTCTTCTTGGTCAAACGTTTTTGAATGTACTTTCTGGCAATTCGAAAGTTGTTTTTTATGGGTAATATTATTTCATAGTCTGGAGCCCATTTTACTGTAGCCCGCTATATTCGAAAAAGGTATTTTAATTATATTTTATTTAATTCTTTTATATAACAGAAATGTGTTTTAAATGCAAAACATTAGTTTTAAAAAGTTTATATAAACTTTTATTTATGTTGTCGCCATTGTAGTATGAATTGTATACGTTGCCATATATAACTGCATAAATGCAGATTATTCATACGCAGTGGTTAACAAAATGTGGTTAAAGTGAAAGAAGATAAATTTAATGGCTGTGTTTTATTTTTTTTTTTTTTATTATTATTAATTAAAAAAAATGTTAAACAAGTACTTAATTATAGTAAACTTTAGAATTAACACAACTTATATATGGTTTTTGGTTTGTATAATTTGGTCAGATTAACCCTTTAATATACGACTTTTCATTTGCCATTTAATTGGCTTAAGAGATTAAAAACGTGGAGGTTTATTAATCATCGTTTAGTAAATAAATGCATACATAGAGTTTCAATTAGGAAATTGATAATATCAATTAATGTAATGTACTATTAATTGAAATCAAAATCCATATAAAGAGGTAATTATATCAATTAATCAAATAATTGAAAATTTATTAATGTTTTTTAATGTTCTTTTTAGGATATTGAACAAAAGAGTGTGTAAGCGACGAGTTTATACAAGATAAGGCAAAATTAATTTCATAATGTGAATTGGCTGCCATTTTGTTGGAAATATAAAAAATTGGGAATTAAAAATAATTCCGCGTTCCTCAGATGTCTATTACTCTATATCTGAGACAATTATCTGCATGATGCTAAAGAATTATTGCATTAAATCATTGAGGTTTCATTGAAATTTTCTATTGGATTAATGGAATTTA
The DNA here is from genome assembly GCA_949987735.1 of Leucophora obtusa. Classification (NCBI taxonomy): domain Eukaryota; kingdom Metazoa; phylum Arthropoda; class Insecta; order Diptera; family Anthomyiidae; genus Leucophora; species Leucophora obtusa. Next base: position 161,303,815 of record OX465296.1, read on the forward strand.
TTATAAAATAGTGGGGAAAATTAAATTTTATTTATAAAAATTTTCACACACGCAATGAAAAAGTTTCTATTAAAACTTAGAAGTTGAATTATCGATATCAACAATTTACTTTATGCGTCATGCCTTTTTAAATTCATTGGTGATTATGCTCAAAACGAATAAATTCCATTATGTGTCAGTTGGAACATGTTTGAAGTTGCTACTGTAATTTTGAGCATAATCACCAATGAATTTAACAAGGCCTGACAAATACACAGATAAAACTAGTTTGTAAATACAAATAAACTTTTTGTAAATACAATTAAATTTTTAATTGAAATTACGCCTACAATTGGCGAACAACATGTTTGTTACTCGATTATCGAATTTATTTCAAATAAATAGCCCACGAACACATTTCTTGAAATTCAAAGCAAATTTTAAAAATCGAATTTGTTAATTTTAATCAGGGTTGGCAGCCAATACCGCTAAAATACCGTTATCGATTCAAAACCCTTTCAACTGAATACCGTTACCCCTAAAATACCGTTACCGAAATAACCGGAATACCGTTATCCTTAAAATACCGTTACCGAAATAACTGAAATACCGTTATCCTTAAAATACCGATACCGAAACAAATGGAATATCAATACCCTTAAAATACCGTTATCGAAATAACCTAAAATAGCGTTACCCTTACCGATAACCGCATCGTTTCAGTTACCATCCATGATTTTAATTTATTTTTTAATTAAAAAACATGCCCTGAATAAAAATTACATATTTGTTTTACAATCATATTTTTTATTTAATAAAAGTGCGCTACTAAAAAATGTAATTCAAATTTTTTTTTGCTTTACCCGTTCCAGGCTTTCTTTCAGTTCTTAAGTACTTGTTGAACTTTTTGACCACTCTGGAAATATGTACATTGCCTGGTCATGTGTGCTTATATATGTATGATGCAATTTTTGTATGAAGCCATAATCAATTATTTTTAATAATTTCAATATTTTTTTGTTTTTGATTCTCCATTTTAAATTCATAAACCACTTGAATTTGACAAACTGATGTATTTTGATTTACGCATGTGTATGTATAACAGAGTTGTGTCGTTCATGAAAGAACTAGTTCAATTGAACGATCCACCATTTTATTGATATGAACTGATCATCATTGTTCGATCTTGCTACAATTGTTTGTATGTATTTCCAATAAATTTTTCGAAATTGTAATGGTTTTTTAGAAAATAATAATAATATGTTTATTCGAAATAAAGAAAAACAAGTCAAGGCATATAAAAACAACAAAAATTTTAACAAAATCAGATTTTAAATTAGAAATTTATTAATTCTAGTTCGAGGCCAATTTCCTTATTATAAATTAACATAATAAATACTTTTTTCCAAAAACTGCTAATTTCCTTCATCAGGATATTCTCCTGACCAATACCTCACATAGTTTTTGCTTTCAAAAACCTCTGCACTTTCAGGAATGATAAGACGATCGTTTCGGGAATTTTCCAGGTCCCCATCATCAGTTTTCTTTAGAAAGTGGTGGCATTTACTGCAAATTAAAGCATTAAAATCTCATATTAAATGTTATCTGCTACATCAATAAAATCTGAATGAAGCAAGAAATAAAATATGTTTTCGAAGTCTTCCGCAGGAGAATAAAATTGAAAGTAGCTTAGCAATACTTAAAAATTCAATATACACAGAACGAATTTACAAAATTCTAATTAAATTTTTAATCACCTTTCTCATACCAAGTTTGTAAATACAAAAAAAAAAAAACAAAGAAATTTGTAAATCCAAAAAAAAAAATTATTTTTTAACAATTTTTATATGAAAGATAACAATTTGCAAACGAGTTACAAATATTTCAAACAAAAAAATTGTTGGGAATAACATTTCAATTTAAAAGAAAATGTGATTGCTTTTACAAATTCCCATTGTTGGGGCCAATGGCCTTGCAACTCTCTCAATATTTTTTATTTGAAAAAATATTATGCGGCTTGGAACAGGAACGAACTCCGACTGGTTAATCAGGGATGGAAAAGGCTCACTTAATCGGGCTCTTATACCAAAAAATGTTAGATTGCTCTTACATATTTAAAAATGTAAGTATCTAAAAAATAGCTTCCCCTTTGGCTCCTTAAAAAAATTAAAATTAAATATTTAGATTAGCAAATATTAGCACAAATTGCGAAAAAAAAACATTTGCAAAAAGCGAAATTTTTGCAACAATATATTCGTTTGCAGAATGTCGATCGCTGATTACCTCTTTTCATTCATTTTCTATACCATAAAGCCTTTTTCCAATTCCGCCGTTATTTTGAAACTTTTTAAGTGCGGTTTTTTTAAATATATAAGATAGGGATTAAATTTTTGTACCATAAAATCTTTTTCAAATTCCGCTAATATTTTGTAATTCTTTACGTGCATTTTTTTATTATTTATAATCTAGGGCTACAATACACATTTCATACAACAAAATTTGGTGTTAGTTGCAAAAAAAATCGCGAAAAATAAAATTTGCAAAAAGGAAAATTTTTGCACCAATATATTTGTTTGCAGAATCTAAATCGCTGATTACGTTTCCTAATTATTTTTTTGTACCACAAAGTCTTTTTTCGCGTTCCGCTTTTATTTTGCAATTTTTTAAGTACGTTTCTTTTTAATTTATAATCTAGGGCCTATAATACACATTTCATAAAACAAAGTTTGGTGGCTAGTTGCAAAAAAAAAAAATCGCGAAAAATTAAATTTGCAAAAAGGATACGTTTTTTCATCAATATATTTTTTTGCAGAATGTAAATCGCTGATTAAGTTTTTTAATTAATTTTTTGTACCATAAAGCCTTTTTTCGCTTTCCGCGATTATTTTACAATTTTTTAAGTGTGGTTTTTTTAAATTTATAATCAAGGGTCTAAAGTACCAATTTTATACACAAAGGTTTGGTGCTTAGTTTGCAAAAAAAAAAAAATAAATCGCGAAAAAAATATTTGCAAAAAGTAAAATTTTTCCGTCATTGTATTCATTTGCAGATTGTTAATCGCTGATTGAGTTTTTTAATTATTTTTTTCTACCACAAAGTCTTTTTTCGCGTTCCTCTTTTATTTTGCAATTTTTTAAGTGCAGTTTATTAAATTTATAACCTACGGAGTATAATGTCCATTTCATAAAACAAAGTTTAGTGGTTAGTTGCAAAAAAGAAAATTTTGGCATCGTTTGCAGAATGTAAATCTTTTAATTAAGTTTTTGAACCCCAAAGCCTTTTTTCGCATTCCGATATTATTTTGCAATTTTTTGGGTATGTTTTTTAAAATTCATAATCTAGGGTTCCATTCTTGATTTTTATAACTAAATTATTATTTTCCATCCCTGGTTACAATCGATGTTTTGAGTCATACAAAGAGCGCACATAATGACCCTGCAAACATTTAAAAGATACCTTCCAAGAAGATATTAAAGCGATATCTTCTATTTGTCATTTGAATGAATATAATCAAGTAGTATTGAATTTGAAATTGTCTTCCTTTTATCACTTGCAAGATAATACGGCGATATTTGGAAAAAAATAGCCGTTTTTTCTAATCACTTGGATTTAATAAATCCAAAAAGTATTTCTAAAAGTGCTCAACAGATGGGGTTAGATTTTCCCTTTTTTAAAAAAATTTTCTGTCCGACACTTCTTTCACCCTAATTTTTAATACCGAATTCGATGATGAAGGATTCTACTTTAACTTTTAATTCATAATTATATTTTACATAAAACAGCGATAAACAGTCTGCCTTTTCAGTTTTATCACTTCAATTTATATTTTTACACAATTGAAAAATTCCATTGCAATATTTAATATTCACTAATTGGATTTAATTAAATTACTTACTGTAGAGTGAAAAATTGCCATTTCTATTTGAGCTATTCCTCCATGTCCAAGATGAAAAATATGTATCTGGTGAGGTGTAGGTTTTTTTTCTAAACATATTTCATAAAAAAAAAATTTAAGAAAAACCTTTTATTTGTTAGTTTTTCAATTTTTTTGTTTCTCTTTTAATTTTTATTCGTATTTATTTCTGACATTAAATTAATAGGCTGTTTCATATATTTGTGCTTTTATTGTGGATTTATTAAATCCAGCTTTTTTTTGGATTTAATAAATCCATTTTTTGTATGAAAAATTCTAAATCCAAGTGATTAAAAAACACGCTAAATAATTCAAAAATTTTGTCTTTTTTCATAACTTTTTATGACAATATTGCGGCAATATCACCTTTGTATCATTTGGAAGATAAAGCAAATTTGTTTGAAATCTTTTATCAATTTGGAAAAAATTAAAACTAAATTTGTACAAAAACAATCAAAAGATATATAGGAAATAAACTCGTGAAAAGTTAAGATTAATTGTGCGGGAAAAAACGGCTAAGATGAACGCAAGATAATTTATAAGTTGGTCAATGGATTGTGTATGCATATATTGTTTTTCAGGCTTAAATTTAATAATGAAAAAATTAAATCGTTTTTTTATTGTATCGGAAGTTTATTTAGCGATATCCCTTTTATCTTCCATATGAGTTATTGCTTTCATATTGCCTGGAAGTATTATTTTAGTGTAACAGTTGTTTCCGACGCAGGAAACTTCCGGAATACGAAATTGATATTGCCGGCAATAAATGTTTTCTTCCTGGCGATATGTTCGGAGAATCTTCTTCGCATTGCCATGTTTGCTGGGTGATATTGGTTTGAGTATGTTCCTGTTCCAAGGCACATAATAGAACAAATGCTTTCTCAGTGATAGAGAGTCCCCCAATCTCTGTATTATGTATACTCTTTGTTGGTGCCTACTGTTTTTTCTGTGTACACTCAAAATACGAGGGGTACTATTTATATTTCGGAAATAGCAAATAATAAACAAACAAAACATTTTAAATGAAAATGGCTTTATTGTTTTTCAAAATATTCCCCTTGATAATCAATACACTTTTGCATTCGCATCATTTGTCATAGCAGTTTTTCCATTCCTCTTGAGACACCTCCAAAACATGGTTTTTTAGCGCTTCAGCTGCCTCTTCGGCGCTCGTAAACCGTTGACCACGCAGTTTACCTTTGATATTCGGGAACAAGAAGAAGTCATTGGGTGCCAAATCAGGACAGTACGGAGGATGAGTCATCAATTCGATGTTTTGACTGCTCAACAATTCACCTGTTTGACGATATGTGTGAGAGCTCGAATTGTCATGATGGAGAATTATTTGTCTTTGGCGGTTGGTTTTAGGAATTTCTCCGAAGACTTTCGGCAAACAAATGGTCGTGTACCACTCAGAATTGACCGTCATACGTTCCTCAAGCGAAACAGTGGCCACATGACCGATTCGGCCGAAGAAACACGAACAACTTTTGTTGGATTTCGCTCGTCTTGGAATACCCACACGGTCGATTGCTGTTTTCTTTCCGGCTCATACGCATATATCCATGATTCGCCAACTGTCACGCGAATCATGAAGCACCAAGGTCGAACTTTTTAATAATTCCCTTACACCAATCGACGCCAGCCTTTTTTTGAGCGATTGGTAAATTATGGGGTAATTGGGAGCAATTTTTTTTTACAACTAAGTGTTCATACAAAATCGAATGTATTGAAGTGAAACGAATATGCAAGCATTCTTCTATCTCATGGTTTGTCAAATGACGATCTTGCATTATCAGTTCACGCACTGCATCGATGTTTTGTGGCACAACAACCGATTTTGGACGACCTTCACGGAATTCGTCGGCGACCGAACTACAACAAATTAATTTCCTTAACTCACTGTAAACAAAACATATAGCACTTGTACATCAAAACCTTGTGAGTACGTTTATGCTAAAAAATGTAAAATTTTGTCATGGTGTTGCCAGATTTTAGCTATTGACATTAGTGTTGCCAGTTCCCGAAATATAAATAGTACCCCTCGTAATACGTCTGTTGGCTGGACAGAAAAATTTGTTACTTTAACAAAATTCGTTCCTGTTTTTTGGCTTAAAATAAAATTTGTTGGTTTTTACACTTTTTTTGTTAAATTTAACAAATCTTTAGATTTGGTTAATTTTTGATTTTAGATTTTGTTCTTCTCAGAGCAAAACGGACAAAATGTTTGCTCCATTGGAGTGCCCTAAATTTGGATAAATTCTACGACTTAGTTTAATTATGGATAAAACTGTAGTTTTACAAATTTTTTACTTAAATTTATTTAATTTATTTATTTAAAAAATTTGAAAAACTACAGTTTTATTCATTTTTAAACATTTTGTCCGTTTTGCTCTATCTCACTTAGTTTTCGAGATATGGGCCATTTTATGAAGTGGAAAATTTTTATTAAAAATTTCCGAGGGTCTAAGGATCCGCCAAGGTCCATTTTTGGATAGAGATATCCCCTTTCGCTGGGGTATTCTGCGGTTAGGTGTAGTCGAAATTTTCATCAATTTTGCTCTATCTCTCTTAGTTTTCGAGATATGGGCCATTTTAAAAAATCGGGAGGGAAAGAAATAGCGCCATCTTTAAAACTTCGGATACATTGGTGGCGCCAATGTAAATAATAAACGGGTAATAACAGTAACATTAAATGACGCTCCTAGACGAGAACAAGAAATTCTCATTGAGTTTGTGATTTAATCTAATAAATATTTCTAGATATTCTAAAACGTCGCCCCTGACGATTTCCTTAGGCAAGAATGAAATCCGGATAGGGACATGCCTACAACAGATTATTTTTCACAATTTGCCAAATAAGTTTTGGGATTTTAGCACATTTAATTCATTTAATACAATTATTGTTTGTTCCGACAAAAAAAAAAATTTTTTTAAAAAAGATGGAAATATTATATTTTAACAATAAATTTTGTAAAATTTAACGAATGGGTTCTTAAAAATTAGTTTTAAATAATGTTGATAATTACCACAAAAAATTAGTTAAAGTACTGAGGATTTTTAGTATTGTGTTAAATGACGATAACTAAAATCTTTGCTTAAATCAGAGCTTCAACTAACCATTTGTTAAAAATTAGTCAAATCGATTTGAAACCGGTTCGACAGATTTTTCAACTGACTTATTATTTTAAGTGCATAATCAAATATATATAATTTTCCCATTTTAAAACGGTATAAAACTAGTTTAAAAATTAAACTAAATACGCCGAAAAATTTATTCGAATATTGGCTCGTATAAATAAAAACTAGATATTCCCAGCAATATCTTTCATTACCAAATAAGTGGTTATATAATGAAACTAAAATTTTTTACTACTTATAATTCGGCATCAGTACTAGTTATTTTTGTTAGGCGAAGTCGTTTTTATAAGCTAGCTTACGCGCGACTACTTATTTATTTATAAAGATAATGTGAATTTGGTAACTACTTATTTTTTAACCACTAGTAAGTATTTAAGTAAGTCGTATTATTTGACAACTTGTAACCACTTATTTTTTAACTGCGTATAAGCACACGAATAACTACTTATTTTGGTAACTACTTATTTTATATACTTTTGTAATGAAGCGGGTAAGCGTGTGCACAAATTTTGTGTGTTTTTGCATGCAGCGAATATGGACAACTACTTACAAAAATTACCTTGTCGAACAAAAATAATGAGTTTTGACAGCGAATTATATGCAGAGACCCTAATTCTACTGCTTATTATTTACATATTAGTAATGAGCACCCATTACTGAGATTTTGCTGGGTTACTAATAGGGCGAAAAACTGGGTTTTTTAAGCAATTACTTCACAATTCTAGTCTGCTTGCGAGTAGACTAGAAATTTAATTTTTTAATTTTCGTTTCATTTCATGCTATTCTACCAGCCAATTGGTAGATTTGGACCTAAAAGCCATTCCTAAGCCCAAAGTAATTACTTCGAAGTAATTGCTAAGTTTTATTCATATGACCCATTGTGTAAGAAAAGGCTTTCAAATTGCTTAGTTTAAAAATCATTATTCGGAGACATTAACGGGGTCACAAGCAGGGAAACAAGCCGATCAAAATAATAGGCGGCGGCGGCGCAAGCCAAAAATCGGCGGCGGCGGCTTGATCGGCTTGATAGAACATTATACACGTAATTTAAAGATGTTTAAGGTTTTTTTCCAAAATATAGCAGTAGAAAATTGTACGAAAAATTTGGAATTATCAAATAAAAAATAATTTCAAGTTAAATTCATCGATAAAAATTACAAATTTAAGTTTTAAGTTTTTGAACGGAGCTACAAGGAGAGATAGTTGGGCTTTCCAAATATACACATATGTTTATATATTCAACAAAATTGTGTGGAAATATTTTCAAATAAAACTGATTTTCTTAATTTTTTTCTTATTTGGCTTTTAATTGCAATATTTTGTTTAAAAAAACTAATTTTTATCTAATTTATTCTTAATTCAGGGTAAAATGAAGTTCTACTTTAATCGCTTTAAAATTGTCAAAGTTATAAATTTTTTTTATAAACATGGAATCTTTGTATTTATAAGAAAATTGAAAATATTAACCTTAATGAGTGTGCAAACAAGAACATCGAGTTGTCTTATAGTAGCTGAAATTAAATGTTTAGAAAAATTACGATAACTTTTTCTATTTTCAATTAATTTAAACAAAAGAATCTGATTTTACTAAGAACTAAACTCATTTTCAGAATAAATTACAATAGTAAAGAATTGTTTAATACTGTAAAAAAAGCCGTCAAAGTATACAAATTAAAAAAAAAAATAATTTTAATATTTAAAAAAAAAAACTGTCAACATATTTCAGTTACAAATATATAATTCTATATATATTTGGAAAGCTAAATTTTTTGTCTTTCCAAAAACGTTACAGGATTCAAAATCGGTTGAAAAATTGCTGAATTTCACGCACAATGACACTATCACCCCTGTTCTGAATTCCGAAACTTTTTAATTAGAGTGGTTTTGTAAAATCACATAAAATTCAAAATGTCGGAAATTGACTGTTTCGACCAAATTTTAGCATACTGACAAATTTTAAAATAAATTTTAACATATTAATTTTTGCAACAAAATATTAGTTTTACTTTCACCAAGCTTTTCCAACACGAAATAAAACGAAGAAAATATTTCGGATGTGGATGTTGTTGTTTCTACCAAATTTTAATATTCATAGACTAATTTTAAAATAAATTATTATATAATAATTGTCGTTAAAAAATATATATTCGTTTCACTATCATCAAGCTTTTTCCACACGAAATAAAACAAAAAAAATAACTCGGATGTGGATCACGGAACAGCAAAAAAATTCGGGATGTTTGACTTTAGAATTTTTTTGTGGATTCGGAACTCAGAAGAGCGTCGATTATTGTAAATATCTCCCAATTTTATAAGTTGACCGAGAAATAACTTACTTAATATTTTTTTCGTCCGCAATGTCTTAAAAATGTGTCTTTTGATAATAATTTCAGGTGTACTGAAATTTCTGAAAAATGTGATGTGATCTACTTAACCAAACCTACGACCATAAATTCGAATGAATTAATTCTTTAATTCACTTTTGCACTTTTATCTAAAATTTACTAATATATCATTCGTTTATACTATTCCTTATGAATTCATTCACTGGCTTCATTCTTTTAATTTTCATGCATAATGAATGAATTCTTTCATGAATTCATTCTTTTTATAATGATCTTTTACGTTTCATTCGGTTTGTAAAAAATTAAAACAAATGTTGAGTTTTTAATTATTTTTATGGGTTTTGTATATGATATCAATATCAAATCCCTAAAATAAGCCATATTTTTATTTAATTTGTAATTATAAACTAAAGTGTTGTCAGAATCATTAGTATATTCATACTAGGGATGCCAATCCCGAAATCCTGGGATTATTCAATAAAAATGAGTCCCGAATCCCGGGATTCTTAAGCTCGAATCCCGGGATTTTTACAATTATAAAAATATGTGGTAATTTTTACAAAATTGCAACCCTGATGATATTTTTAAACCGTTTTTGTTTAATAGAATTTTATTTAAATCTATATCGTGCAGTATTTCTTATTATATTTCGTAAATCATCGATTAAAATTCAGAATAAGAAGTTGTATTTGAGAATTTTTTATTTGAATTTCTGCACTTTATGTGGAAAACAATTAAAAAATTCTGAAACTAATTGAAAATTCTAAAATTTAATTGCCAATTTTAAATTGAAATGATATAGGAATAGTGTGTATAAAATTATTATAAACAAAAATAGTACAACATATCAATGGAGTTAAATTCTTAATTATTGAGTTTTTTCAATTCTTTCGTTCTTTAGAAATAAATAGGAGTATGTAAAAAACATATAAAACAGTTATATTTTAACGTGCTCATTCATAATAATTTGGAAACCTTATAACATGTTTATAAAAAAATTTTTTTATAAGTCACATATAAATTTTAAAAATGTTTATGCATATGACCCCATATTTCTTTTACATAAATTAGAAGCTTTTACACATTTTTTTAAATAAAAAATTCTCAAAATGGCAAAAAATCACGAAATCCCGAAAAAAATCGGGATCCCGAAAAATCCCGATCCCTAATTCATACCTTAGATCTTTTACTGATATAAAATGACAATTTTGATAAGCCATTTTGTAAAAGATTAGAATTAATGAAAAGATTAATTATTGATTGTAATTCTATAAGGAATGTATTCAATAAGAATGCATTCTATTTAATATTAAACTTTGGGAATGAAACCTATGAATTAATTATAAAGGAATAGTTTGATGGAATGATATATTTTCAATTTCTAACGCTGAATTCGGTTTTGTGCGAATTAAGCTAAAATTGAATTAATTCTTTCGAAGCTCTGCCTACAATCTACACTTGGTCATTTGAAAAGTATATATATTTTTTATTTTATTTTGTAACACTGTGTAATTTGTATCCAAAACTATGGGTGCTAAAGGCGTGTTCATTTCGATTCTCTCCTCTATTGAATATCCAAATTTCAGCGAAATCTGTCAGAAGTTTTCAAGAAAAACTTCCATCTTAAGAAATATTTATGACAAAAATCCTTCTTAGCTCTGACTATAAAACTGGTTCTTTTATTTCTTTTGAACTAAAAAAAAATACTCTTGATGGTTCAGGAAATGATGAAGTAGAAAATTTGTTTTAAAAATGACATTTGCTTTTAATTTTTTTATTTTGGAAAATTGATACTACAGCCGAAATGAGCCGAAAAAAATCGGCGGCGGCGGCTGAGGCAAAAATGACCGGCGGCGGCTTAAACGGCTTACGGCGGCTGGCTTGTTTCTCTGGTCACAAGAGAAATATTTGTATATATTTCACTCTTGTACGATACCTCAGTTGTACGGCAATACCAAATTTATGTTATAAATAAAAAATTTGCAAAAACAATAATATTTTTCACTGTGCGTACAAACACATTTTTTTTAAATATCATATTTTTCAATTAATGTTTTAATTGATATTATTATTACTTTAATTGAATTTTGTTTGAATTACTAGTATAAAATTTTTAGTATTTAATGGTATCATTTTTAGTTTTTTCTGTGTAGGTAATTACTTGCTGTTTTTACAAAATTTTGTGAAGATTTTGGCGTGGTCCGTGAATATTTGAAATGCTTTGTACAAATTAATTTAGACTCATGATTAAAATATTTCAACTCCTACTTATAAAATTTCTAATACTTATTCGTTTCTGATAGCAATAAAATGTGTAGCAGTAATTAAAATTGTATTTATTTATTTTGTATAACTAGGCCATATTAACGAATTGTCAGCATAAATAATCAAAAATATTTATTTATTTAGGTTTATTAAATTTTTCTCGTCTTCTGCAAAATTCTCATAATGGTTTTAATGCCCTCATTCCAATAAACCATTTGATGTTATAAAAATATTTATTAAAATTGAGATATATAGATTTTTAGATAAAGAAAATATAAAAAAAGAGTTTATCTACAAAAATTACTGGTTTAATAACATTAAAAAACAGTGTCGAATGCTCCTCGTTCCACCCTATTATTTTATAAAAATAAAATTTAATTACAATAGAGCTGCCAAAATAATTTCTTAAATACTCTATGTATTTATATAAATATCTATTATTTGGCAAATATCTACTTCTGTTTTTCTTCGTATATCGTATATAAGGCGATATTAATAAGTTTTATACTTATTTCTTTTATTAGTAAATTCGATTCATAATGACTGAGCGTCAATTTGTAGTTTAATTTCGTACTTTTTTTTGTAATTTAATGAATTGGTATTCACATTAGTTTATTTATTCATGTGTAGATTTCTTGCCAAAAATTTGATTTGCTCGCTATTTTAGTGATAGTGCTGTATTTGTCAGGTATTTACACTTCTTAGTAAATTACTGGTCAATACTAAAAACAAACCCACTGTCGCTACAAGTTCCAATATTTTTTTATTTATTTTTTGGAAAGACAAAAAAGTAAGAGCTCAAATTCGAGGAAACTCTTCAAAGGAAAATCACTAATAGCAAAGCACTATGATTTGAATAAAGTGTATTATTATTTGAATTAATTTAGAATAAGTTCTTTAGTTAATAAGTAGTAAATAAACCTCCACTATATTTAAAACAAAAAAATTAATAAAGCTTTATTAACTCTTCGAAAGAGTAAAAATCAAAAATATTAATATAAATATAAAAATGAATACGATTGCTCTAATTTACTATTAAACATACCCTACGGGAAATTTTAACAATTGTCACCGAACTGGCCCCTTTATATGAAATAGACTGGTCACTTTTACATGGCGTTGTCATAGGAGGGGGAAATTGAGCCCTTGTGACATGTCACAATAGAAATCCTAGGACAGGTCCCTGAACTTTGTTTTTTATGAGAGTTCAGTAACCTGTCCTAGGATTTGTCTTGTGACATGTCACAATTGGTCACGACAATGAGTTTCACGTGAAAATTGTGCACACTTTGTTTTTCTATTATTTTTCTGGTAAATAAGTGATATTTTGTATTTATGATGATTGTGGCTTTGTTTTAAAATTAAAAAATTTTTAATTTTTAGAACTTAAATTGCAATTTCAGGAATTTAAAGTTCAAATGAAATTTTTTGACGTTGAAAACCACTTACGGTGCTTTAGCTAAAAATTATTACATATTATTATTTGTGACAACACTTGCGAAAAAGGAGACACAGAGGAGATTGGAAGATTAACAAAAAATCTAAAATCAGAATGTTTGTATGTGTCGGTAATTGATCACTTCTGAGCTAAAAACAATAACAGAAAGCTGAATAGGAAAGAAAAACTATGAATTAGCTACATTGCATTCAAGGCCTTGCGTGGGTGAGATGGCTAAGCTGTCGCACTTAAGTATAGTTATGTTTGTAATGTAGGAATAGGCACAGGTTCGATTACTATAGAAGACGTTTTGTTGAAAAAAAATTATCATATAGAGAAATCTGACAATAAAATATATATACAATAACACAATTAAATGGAAAATCAACAACATCAATTTATGAAAAATAGTAATATGTATGAGTTTTTTCTATCCCTCATAGATACCGCAGCGTCCTCCTTCGGTGTTCCCATAGCACTTAACCCCACCGAAGTAAAATAACACAGTACAACAGCCAATCTGGGGGGTGAGAAATTCCAAGTCAGGGTGATGGTACTAGGTCAGTATAGTAAAACCCTTAAAGGGTTTGGCGTTCGTATGTGTCATTTTTTTTTATGACCTTTTAAATTTTTTCCTTATCTTGATGTTTTTTCGCTTAGTTGTAACTCGAGAACCACTTGTCCGATTTTGATGAAACAAATTTAGAAAAATTTAGAATTACAATTTCTTTAATCCGTTCATATAACATTTTTCTTTATAATCAACAGTTTTGCCGGTAAAAATAAATTTGTGGAGAAAAAAAAATATTTTTTTGCCTAAAAATTAAAATTTTTTTTTTTTAAATTCATAAAAAATTTTAATTTTTAGGCAAAAAAATATTTTTTTTTCTCCACAAATTTATTTTTACCGGCAAAACTGTTGATTATAAAGAAAAATGTTATATGAACGGATTAAAGAAATTGTAATTCTAAATTTTTCTAAACTTGTTTCATCAAAATCGGACAAGTGGTTCTCGAGTTACAACTAAGCGAAAAAACATCAAGATAAGGAAAAAATTTAAAAGGTCATAAAAAAAAATGACACTTACGAACGCCAAACCCTTTGAGGGTTTTACTATGCTGACCTAGTACCATCACCCTGACTTGGAATTTCTCACCACCCAGACAATAATCCCAAAAATGTTCCATAGTGTAATATAACAGGGCTATGAACTAAAAAAAAACTTCAACAAAGTTCGCCAACTTACCATCAGATGGCGCGCAACAATTGTTCTAATATTCAAAATCTCGCGCAATTGCAGTGTTGCCATATTTGAAGCCATTCATCTTCCACCACCTTTCACTTCTTCTCTATCCCCTTTCCAAAGGAAGCAACACGTTAATTAATAGGAAGAATTTCCTGAGTGTTGCTTCGCTTAAAAAAAAAAAAAAAAAAAAAAAAAAAAAAAAATACTGATGAAGCCTGATGAAGAAAAAAAGGCAGAAACGATCTAGTCTGATTTGCAAATTAATGTGTTTATAATTTTTAGAGAAAAAGGTTTATTCTTCTTCTTAACCTCAAACCTACTGTATTATTATTATTATTATCTTTTTCACATTCACACACTGTATCTGTTAGACTGATATGTGGTTTGGAGTGTCTTTTAAATGCATTTATGCACACCTCTAATATTGAGTGCGAAGAAAATAAACAAATCCGAAGGCACACAGAATTAGACCAATATCAACGAAATTTTAACAATTCTAACTATTAATTTATGTTGTAGATTAAAAATAATTCGAATATGCATTTAAAATTAAAGGTTCGGTGTGTTTCGTTTCAAAATCTCAGCTTCTTGATTTAAGTTTTCGATCAGAGCAGTATTTAACGCAACCAGCTTTGACACTTTAGAAATAAAATTTCGAAGCAAAAACTGTAATAACATAGAATAAAAAATAGCATTGTTAGAATTTCAAAAAAATCTTAAAAAGTCTGAATTTCTCAGTTCGAAATTTATATAGTTGTTTTTTTTTATTGTTACGCTCACAATATTTTATCGTTAAAAAGAACATAATATACATATTAAATTAATTGAAAACACAATTAAAATACTGATTTTTCATTATATTCAAACCATTTTGCTATCTATTTTCAAAAACAATCCATAAAAGACATAAAAATAATTGAAAAGTCTGCTGAAACAATCTTCAATTTTTAACTGACAAAAAGTTAGAAAAAAAACGATTTTGTGGTTTGTTTTTTCGAATTTGAAAGTTTTTTTTTTTGTTTGAATTTTTAAAACACTACAAACACGGTCATGTTTTTGTTGGCTATGTTTGGGTGTATGAGTAAAGAATTTCTTATAATTTGAATTGAAATAATTTTGTATATAAACAAACTATTTTAACAAAAACGAAAACCGATAATATTAGAATTTTTTGTTTTAAAACAGAAAACAACGAAATTATTTTTTCTAAAAATAGAAAACTAAATATAGAACTGAAAATATCAGCTCCTACAGACGATACGTATTTTTTTGAAGTTTGTTTTTTATTGACTTATAAAAAAAGTTAAACAATATGTGTCCATGTATTTTAATTGATAAAACAAACTTTACCTATTACTTTTCAAATAAACTTCAATGGGTTATGGAAAATATATTGTGAGTGTATATAAAGAGCTACTTATTTAATTTGCCAAGTACTAGTGTAACCAATTAAACACGTACTTGCATCATATTATTCACTTCTACAGTTTATACATTTTAAATACACCATTGTCGCTTTTTACAATTTCTTTATTCAGGATTTCATCTTTTTTTTTTTCTTTTCAACACTTTGCTAGTTATTCCGTTGATATTTTTTTATATATAGTCACCCTGGTAACTTGTTAAAGCACAATTGCCTTTACTATGTTTTGCCTGGCTGACGCCTGCTTAGTTGTCTGGTAATATAAGAAACACTTTATTTGATTTGAAAACGGGTTGTATGTTTGGTATTTTATAAAAAAAAACTTATAATAGCAAAAAAAAAATACTACCATATAGAAAAGTTTAAATGAGTTTTTGTATACTTTTGTATATAAACTTACAATATTGAAAATATATGAAGAATTTCATGGCAACCAAAGTTTTTTATAATTCTAGAAATCTTGTTTTATAAATGCTAAAGATTCTGCGAACTTACTGCTGAAGAAAATTTTATAGAGTATTTCTAATATAAATTCTTTAAGATTCATAGAACTTTTTCTTATAAAAGTTCTTGAGATTTTCCAATTGAGATCATAAAAACTAAAACTTAAAATTGTTTTATACCCTACACCACTACGTGGAGAGGGTATTATAAGTTTGTGCTGATGTTTGTAACACCAAAAAATATTGGTCCTAGACCCACCTTATAGTATACTGATCGGCTCAGAATTTTTTTTATTTCGATTTAACTATGTCCATCCCTCCGTCCGAACGTCTGTCAATGTATTCTTGTGCGCACTCTACAGGTCCCAAATATTAAGATATTTTGACGAAATTTGGTACGCCCAACGACGCTTATTGAAATTGGTCCATGTTTAGACCTAGTGCCCGTATAAGGGTACCCCCCAAAATTGTTTTTTACACGCTGCAGGTCGCAAATACGAAGACATTTCAATGCCTATTGATTTTGGTTAAAATCGGTCCATGTTTAGACCTAGTGCTCATATAAGGGTCCCCCCAAAATTGGCTTGGTTACATGCTGCAGGTCGCAAATACGAAGATATTTCAATAAAATTTGGTTCGCTGACTTACATGGTCCCAAGGAAAAAGCCTATTGATTCTAGATAGGATCGGTCCATATTTGGACCTATCGCCCATATGGGCTATATTTTCGATTTACTATTCTTTTATGATTTTATAGAAAATTTTGACACAAGTCCATTTTAACCCATTTAATTTTCGGATCCACACATTAGTTGGCTTTAAGTCAGACTGGTGTAGGGTATTAACCTTTTTACTCGTTAATATTTAATTTTCTCATTTTAAAAGTGATTTTAAAAATTCTTTAAAATTTTTGGAAGTCATTTAAAATAGGGTTATGGGAAGTAAGAACTCAACATATATAGCTACTTTATAAGTATGCAGTGAAAAAGTCATTCTTGTAGATTGAATTCGTTTTCTTTTTACTGGGATATGATATAATCCCAATCAGACCGGATATCGGAACACCCAAATGTGAAAATAAAGACACGTTGAGGCAAAAAATCTCATCATTATGAGAAAAAAATAAAATGAATACTGATTCAGAACGAGCTGTAAACTACCCAGCAGAAAAATAGATGTCGAAGCAGTAGAAAAAGCACTACAGTTGATGATCTAGATGTACTTCTTTTTTAACAGAAACACTAATGATTTGAACATTGAGTTGTCATAGGAGAGGAGTACTCCCACTTCAACATTTTTTCAGCACTTTGTGAAATAGTACAAAGGAAATTCTTTTTAGTAGGTTTGAGGTTAAGAAGAAGTATAAACCTTTTTCTCTAAAAATTATAAGTACATTCATTTGCAAATCAAACTAGATCTAGTTTCTGCTTTTTTCAGTGGACAGTAGACCGTACCACCTTACAGGCAAGAAAAAAAATGCGCCCTACATCTTCGAATATAAAATATTTTTGCAAGGCAATTTCGGAAAAAAAAATTTTGTAGGGGTCGCCTGTTTTAATTTTCTCGTTATAGCTTCGGCATTTACAGTTGGATTTTAAAGTGTGATACATATATCGATTTCCTAGAGGAGACCAGAGTTTTGCTATAAAGGAAAAATCCAATGGAAAAAACAAAACATTGGTCCCCTCGAAACAAAAACATCGATGTATCATATTTTAAGATCCGATTATAAATGCCAAAAATATAACGGCAAATTTAAAAAGACGACCCCTACGTTCGGCATAAAAATTAATTAATTTTTTTAAAATAATAATCGAACCTGTGCCTATTCCTACATTACAAACGTAACTATACAAAAGTGCGAAAGCTTAGCCATCTCACCCAAATAAGGCCTTGAATGCAATGTAACTAATTCATTGTTTTCTTTTCTCTTCAGCTTTCTGTTATTGTCTTTTACTCAGACGTGATCAAACACAGACACATACACTCACAATATATTTTCCATAACCGATTGAAGTTTAGTTGAAAAGTAATAGATAAAGTTTGTTTTCAATTGAAAAATCAATTAAAATACATGGAAACATATTGTTAAACTTTTTCTATTAGTCAATAAAAAAACAAACTACACAAAAATACATATCGTCTGTAGGGGCTGATATTTTCAGTCAAATGTTATATTTACACTTTAGAAAAACATTGTTGTATATTGGTGTTTATACATGAATGAATGTCACTACATTGCTAGTTCTGTCAAAACAACAGAGTAGTATATTGGAAGATGACAAAGAAAATTGTGGTAAAAAATTTTTGTTGTCGTTTTTGTTTTTTCTTGGCTATTTTAAATGTTTAAATAACGCTCTTAGACGAGAACAAGAAATTCTCATTGAGTTTCTAATTTAACTTAACAAATATATACAGAAATTCGAAAAACATCGTCCCCTGACGATTTTCTTAGGCAAGAATGAAATCCGGATAGGGACATGCCTCCAACAGATTATTTTTCACAATTTGTAAAACACGTTTCGGATTTTAGCACATTTAATTCCTTTAGTGTTTTATTTTTAGAAAAAATAATTCAAATAATTTCGTTGTTTTCTATTTTAAACCAAAAACAATCAAATACTTTGGTTTTTTAATAGTTTATTTATATAGAAAATTATTTCAGTTCAAATTAGAAGAAATTCTTTACGCATACACACAAGCATAGCCAATAAAAATATGAACGTGTGCGTTGTGTGTGTAGTGTTTTGAAAATTCAAAAAAAAAAAAAAAAACTTTCAAATATGAAAAAACAAACCACAAAATCGTTTTTTTCTAACGTTTTGTCAGTTAAAAATTGAAGATTGTTTTAACAGACTTTCAATTATTTTTGTTACTTTTATGGTTTGTTTAAAAACTGTTTAATAATAGATAGCAAAATGGTTTGAGTATAATGGTAAATCAGTAGTCCTCTTTTTAATAGTGTTTTCAATTAATTTATTCAGTTCATTCATTTCATTGATTTTTTTTTTTTAATTTTATTTATAAAAGTCTATGGATTACATATGATCCTTACAGACTATTCGCTTAAATAAACTTAAATATATCAAATTAAAATACCTAGAAGTATTTTAAAATTCTCTTTAGAAAAACTGAACTCTAAAACTTCATTACCAGATAATATATTAAAACTATCTTGAGCTCTTAGTAAAGCTGGGTTATTATAACCTTTTAAAAATTTCTAAATGGGCGCACTCTTATATCTGAGGGCCATACTGAAGGATTAAACAGATTATAAGGAACTGGAAAGGAAATTCCTAATTTAAAATTAATTTGTCTCACATAATTTAAATTAGTCTCTTTTTTAATTAGTTTATAGCACGCAATATTTTGCGCATTAACGTTAATAGCTTTAGCAACATAAGATATGATTTGATCTTCTGTTACAGATGGTTTGAATGATGATAAATGTACCCATTTTTTCCGTACAATAATATCTAATTCTCGGCTATCACTCTGACCTACAACAAAGTTTACCTTTTTATTATTTTTATTGTTAATATTATTATAATTAGATCTATTTTTATTCGAAACATTAATCCATTCAGTTCCTTTTTGAACATATTTATTGGTATGATTGAGTAGCATTCGATGTTGAAGGGCCATCGAATATCGGGTTTTCATTAGAAGCTTGAATATTCCTTTTTTGTGTATTATTATTAAAAACAACATCTCCATCATGAACTTGACTGCCCATCCCTTCAACAACAGCATTTGATGAACGATGGCAATCAGCAACAGTAGTATTAAGAGAAAAAGAGTTTGATTGTTGACTGTTAATTTTAACCATATCCATAGAACTAAGAGAAGATTGTGTGCTTGTTTGAGTATCAACAGAAACAGGTTTAGTTTGTCTGATATGAAAAACATTATTATTGTTTACGCAACTAGAATTACAGGCATCCACCGCATTAGATAAACGAGGAGTATTTCCAGACTGCATATTACATTCAGCATCAATTGAGCAATTGTTTATATCCACATTTACATCATTATTGATAATACCACCAACACCAACTGAAGGTCTCATAAATTCAGCCACTTCAAGATCATTACCTCATTGTACAGCAAGAGCATAATTTGCATAAGAGTTTTTAGCATTTGATTTAACGGCGGATTGAGGATCAACATTTATGGATTTAGATTTAACGTTAGTTAAGAGTTCAAATAACAAAGTTCTTAGCTCTTTAACTTCCATAGATAATGCAGAGACCGTTGCAATTAGCTCACTTCCAGAAATTAAACATTTATTGCAAATTAAAACTATATTTTTATTACAATTTAATGATTTTAATATAAATTCTTCGTTTATATTTATAAATATCTTATGGACATTTCGATTACAAATATTTTACGTAATTAATACCTCTTTCGAGACATTTGTAAAACACATTGAAGAATTTATATTGTTTTCCGACATTATAAGCACGTCTAACTTACGCAAAGACCAACAGTTTAATATGTATTTTAGGTTGTTTTTAACGATAAAATATTGTGAGTGTACAAATATTCTATTTTAAGATTTTTGTTTATCTTCCAATCTTCTTTGTGGATCCTTATTGCAAATGTTTTTATTGTTTTTACATTCAAGATCAGGCAGCTTGCGTATATATTGAAGCCAGGTTGACACAGGGCAAATTTCATAACGTGTTTTAGAACAGTGTTTTTTTAACGTCATATAGATAGGTGCAATTAATATTTTAATTAAATTCTTTTCATCAACGGAAATTAAAAAAAAAAAAAAAATCCCAAAAAATATTATATTATTTTATTTAATTTTTTTTTATTGTCGCCACAAGGTA
The DNA here is from genome assembly GCA_949987735.1 of Leucophora obtusa. Classification (NCBI taxonomy): domain Eukaryota; kingdom Metazoa; phylum Arthropoda; class Insecta; order Diptera; family Anthomyiidae; genus Leucophora; species Leucophora obtusa. The sequence goes on from OX465296.1 coordinate 161,324,850, forward strand.
TCGAACTTGCGACCTCAAGATTGCTTATCTAGCTCTCTACCACTAAGGTATTCTTTTATATGAAAGTTGACAGGCATGAAAACACCACTTTGTCACTGCGAGATGTTGTGCTTTACTCTCTTCAACAAAAGTACTTATTAAACAAGTGCAAAAAGCGCACTGCAATTCATTATTTTTTTCAGTGCTTTTTTCACAGGTGCATTAAAATCAGTGTTTCATCAATTTTAGTTTATATATTTTTGAAAATTAAATATTTTTAAATATTATATATTTTTTTCTAAAACTAAAAAAAAAATGAATTTAAACAAATTAAATATAAAATTAAAAAAAAAACTAGAAAAATATTGTTTCGGCCAGGAATAGAACCCGCGATGATCTGTGTGCAAATAATTTGTATAAAAATCACTTTTTAGGATCCCTTTTACAGCAATAATGCTTTAAAGGCAATACTTAAGTGATTTTTGTTGTTGTTCAGTATTACTTTAAAAAAAAGCTATAAAAATATACTAACCGATACGTTGGAAGCAATGAAAGAAGTTGTTTGTTAAGCATGACATACATTTTTTTTTTCTGAGTAGCATCTCATGTATGTCATGTGAAAGTCGCCGATTTTAATGAAATTCGGAGATTTTGTAGAAAAAAAAATTCTAAGGTTGGGGTGTCTGAGATTATCGGCTATCTCGGCCATTTAGTGGGTTAAAACTGGGGTCAAAAATGTAAGTTTTACATTTCAATCACAAATATCTCTGTACACGGGATCAAACATTTTTTTTTATAGAATATCCTTGAAAATAGTATATGTCAGGATATGCTTGAACATGTTATACCTACCGCTGGACGCACCTCTAAAAAACCTTTCATATGATACCCATATTGAGTATTTTGTCTTCAGCTGAGATGTAAATTTCTTACAAAAACTAAAAAAATACCTTTTTTAAAAATGGTCCAGCTCGTGAGATCTCATTGCTAGATCCGAAATATTTTGGGAATCATTATAAAACAAACCAGGGTTTGTTTTGAGGGGGGCACTTTTTCCTTTTTTTCTGTCCATATAAGGTGAATCAATATCTCAATAACTTTTGTAAATATAGTCGCTCAAAATCAACATTTAAAATTTTTTAATAAAATATTTCTCGTTTTACTTTTCTTTTTTAATTAATTTTTAACTTATTTTTATTCTTAATATTTTTTATTTTAATTTTTCTTAATTCAATTTTGTTTTTATTTCTATTGTCATTTTTAATTTTTGACAATTTACATTCCCATTATTGTTTGTTCGAATGGATGATACCGGTATCATTGCACTATCCAATGTCCCATCCGATAAGAATTTTGACTCTAAGTTTAGCCCTAGTTAATCCCATGAAATCCTCCAGGACCGACCTCATGCAAATTGAAATAAAATTTCGATTTAAAGCTATTGTAAAATGATGTCCCTTAAAATAACGATTTTCGTTCATTACACCCAAAAATAAATTGGAAAAATTATAATTCGAGTTTGTGTTTGCTGCAATTCCTTTCCAGGATATTTTATGAAAATTGCTTATTTTGTCAATAATTCAAAAAAATTTTAATATTTTCATCAAAGTTTGCAAAATTTTATAAAAATATCGCTTACATTTGATTAGACTATAATTATATTCATTTAAAAAATCGTTAACCCTTAGTGGGCTGGGGTCAAAAAAGTCTTATGAAATGTAATATTAATTATGACTACAAGATTGTAAAACTTTGAAATTGATAAAAAATGTCCACTTGATAAAAATAATTATTTTATGTAATACGATCCATATGGTGTTAATTTTGATACTTTTGGCCAAAAAACGACCCACTAGGAAATTAACCGAATAACAGCTTTCATAATTTTTGGAAATATTTCAAATATATGGATGAAAAAAATTTTTTGATAAAAATTATTTTGTGTAACTTGATCCATGTAGGGTTAATGTTTTCACTTTGCAGCAAAAAATACCCACTTAAATATTTACATATTTCTGTTACTAATTTATCTCTATGGCTGTATCCTCCAGACCAATTGTTGCCAAGGTCCAAAAATCGCCAAATTTTTCAATAAAAGCGCTAGAAATCTTGAAAACCTATAAAAGTTTTGCGCTAAATATTGAGTTGACTGCTTAAACTTAGAACAAACTTCCACCATTACACCACTTTTTTCAATAATAAAAAAAAACCATTTTCTAAATATAAAAACTACGAGTATTTGACATGAATAAAAAATATGGCCTACAAATTCAAATGACATGTTTTAGTTATTATTTGACTCTTCATCATACTGAATTTCAAAAAAAAAAAAAAATCCACTCGGCATGAAAAATTGAAATGAAATATTTTTAAATACTTTTTTAAACTATAACCGATAACTTAAACCTACACCAATTTTGGAGAGAAGAATTTTCAGGTTCTTTGAATCCAGCCAAATTTAATGCTATTACCTGTTGTAGCTATATTTTTATAATTACATTAAAACAATATTTTTCATTAATTTTTAATATAGAAAATATTATAAAACACCCCATATAGTTTCAATTTATAAATATAAAATTCAAATCGTGTTTCTTGCCTGCTTTCTTTCGGTGATTATATGTGAATTCGTTTGCTGGTATGTGCAATGTAATTTGCATACAAACATTATTTTTTTTTTTTTTTTTGTGAAATGAAACAGAAAAAAATATAATATATATTTATAGAGAAATCCTTAAAATGGAATTATTTAATTTAGTTTTGTGCTTTTTATGTTAACTTTTTTATAAGCTATTTTAATACTTTTTGTGTGAAAAAATAACAACCGAAACTAAAATAAAAAATGAATTTGCTAAAAGTTTTTAATGAGATTTTATGTTCAAACAGAAGAATATTTAGGCAAAAGTGTTAAACGTACATTAGACTGACAGTTTTTGTAATTATGAAGAAAAAGCTTTGTCTCCCAAATTTCCGATTATCAGGCAGAATAGTTTAGCGTTAGATCTAAAATTTATATGGTAAAAATTTTAAGCAAATGAAAGAACTCTTAACCATAAACCAAGATGGTCAAACTTCACATTTCTTTGGATTTTTTCGGTAAACTGTATAAAAATTTAACAATTTTTTCAGCTGATGCATCAGTTATTATAAACCCCCAGATGAAATTGAATGGATCGAGAGGTGCCACCTATTATAGGTCAAGAAACAAAATAAGTTTTTAAAATCCCGATAATTCCTTTCATTTGAATACCCATACTTATATGATGCTACGCAGAGCAGATTTTAGGACCTGGATGGCTCCTTTAATAGCAAATAGAAAAAAATTATTCTTAATTATAGAGGGGGATAGATACTTTTTTTTTGGGAACTCTCGATAAAGTATGCCTTAGCCCAAAAATATTTCACGCTTACAATATTCAAAAACTATCGTATTGAATTGAATTCAGAATAGAAAGATCTTTGATTTGACTCTAATTTTATAAACTTTAGGCCAAATGCCACAATAATTTGTGTAACATTTGATAAACGCTGAAAGTCCAAAAACACTACCAGTCTACTGAACATTTAAAATTCAACAAACAAATTTTAGAAAATTCATTTGATTATTTATAAAAGTATTGGGATTTTAAATTTTCATTTAGAGGCCATAAGATGACATGTAATTTCAGGAAATCAGTTCGTTTTTTTCTATTTATTATTTATTAATTATACTGCTTATGCACCAAAAGTTATGTGTTGGCTATTTCGCATCATCCCAGAAATATGCATTAATCCCTCTTTCCCGTTTTTGAGGACTTAAACTGACAAGGACCGGCTCAGTATATATGTCGCATCCTTTGAGATAGTGTAAGTAACCTTCCAGGTTCTATCAATGTCATTTGTGATTCTGTGGATATCTCTTGAGGTCCTGTGAATTTTTTGCATTAATACTCGGTTGTTTGTATAAAATCTAAATATCACCATCAGTTAACATTTTGTTTGTTTGACTTATTGAAGTGTTGTATATTAAATTGGAAGATAAATAAATGTAGGTATTTGAATGTATATTTGCATCTATTAGTTTACATATCTGTGTATAGTTGTGTACAAATGAGGCTTAATTGTTATTTATGTGGTAAGGATGGATAAATTCCAATTTAAATGAAGGATTTAAACAAAAATACCCAAAAAAAATGTATATGTTGTGACAACCGAAATTATTGTCAATCCAATTGTTCAGTTGTAGAAGCCAGATTTTTCAGTTCCCTACGGGGAAAGAGACCGGTCCCAGATGACACGCAGGATAGGTCCCAAGGGGGTGGAGACCGGTCGTTGATCGGTCTTTTTTTTGAAAGAGACATATCACTTTAACATGGCGTTGTCATTGGAAATGACCAATTGCCACAGTTTAGACACCTTGTGACAGTAAGGTGGTGTGTCTAAAAATAGCTTTTCAAATAAACTAATAAAAAATTAAGAATTAAAAATAATCTACTTGGCGTCAAAGTAGGGCTCGATAACACAACCTCCTGCTTGTAAAGCAAACGCTCTACCGTCTGAGCTAATGTTGCTTATGCGTGATGGCTGGCTAATGGTAAAGTTATATATTTTTCGTTTCTCTTCAAATAAAAGAGAAAAAGAAAAAACAAACACTAAAGTATACAATCAAATAAAAAAAATTGAAAAGAAAAAAATAGAAAAGAAAACAACATTAACACACACACAAATATAGTGGAAGTGCCTTCAGTATGCCCCCGATTGACCAGTCACGGGATAGGTCCTTTAATGGCAGTTGACTCGTTTTTTGCGTTGGCCATAACTAAATTTAAAAAATCAATTAAAAATTAGAAAATTACCTCAAAAACTCTGATAATATAAATAAAAATTTAAAAAATTGCCCTTAAGTTAAAAGGAAAATTAAATGAAATACCAATTGTTAAAACTAAAACAGCTTTAACATTAAAAATACAAAACTTCAAATTTTTTAGCAAAAAATTATAAAAATTTAAAATAAGAGCTAAAATAAGCAAATCGTAAAAAAATAAAGTTCAAAATAAATAAAAGAGTAAAAAAAATATTTTAAAAAATATGCCGCGAATTTTATTTTTTATTTCGGTATTTGTCAAGTTTTTTAAAAGCAACAGTGAAAGTAACAAATCAGAAAATACTTAGAAGATTAATTCATTCTCTTTGGTTCATATTTGTACTAATTTAGTAATATGCCTTCGGTTGACCGGTCACGGGATAGGTCCTTGGAGGGCAATTGACTCCTCATTCCCCGTAGGGTTGTTACTACCGATTTTTTGCTAAGCAACCAAAACTCTACTCTTACGTTACAAGAAAGATATCCCAATGGATTCTCTTCTATCTTAGTGAAATAATTCGGATATGTGATAGAAGATTCGAATATGTGGTAGACCATCGAGGTCCTATGAATGTCCGTCTAGCTCCTGTGGAAGTCCTGTGAGCTCCTATGATATCCAATACCAATGTTTTGCAGTCGACTGGGGTAGTGAAGTCGTATATCAGGTTCTACTTTAGGATCCGAAAACACAATCAATTTTCCCTTTTTAGAGTTTCTTAGGGTTTATAAAATTATTTGTATTTAGTAATTAAATTCAAATGCAATGTATTTCACAAATGGCAACAACCTTTCTCTCTACTTGGGTACACACTGATCGGCAAACTGCTTGTCGGCTTTAGGTTAGGCAGGTAGAAGTGTTCCGGCTCGACTTACTTGGGATCTGGTACGGTAGGCAGACGTCGTCAGACTCGTACCACGAAGATGTTAAAATTGGAAGGTAATAGAAACTTGCCTCTCTAGAATACCTTCTTACCCCTCATTTTGCTTGGCAAAACTAACTGCCATTTGACGATAATGCAGGTTCGGACTAAGCGATTGTCGTAATTTGCAAATAAATAATAGTTATGCTGGAAAAAATTGGCTGCATAGGGCCCCTTTCTTGCCATTCTCCAATAAGAAATCGCCAGTGGTACAAAAAATCAAGCACTGGCATACCACTGCGTAACCATGGTGTTAAAAAAAAATGACTGGGAGAGCGCTCATTTGTTTGTGGAAAAGCTCCTTTAAGACCAACTTTTTTTTTGCTCTCCCAACGTTGGCATATTAGTTCAAAAAAACTGTTTGCCAGTGCTAGCTTTTTCGCACAGCCAGTAGTTGTCCAGCGATTATCACTCATTTATGTGTTTAGCTATTAAATATTATAAGTCTCGTTAGCTCAGTGGGTAGAGCAATCGTCTGCCAATCTGACGACCTGGGTTCAAATCACGTCAGGACCAAAAAAAAATACATATCAATTTTTTTTAAATTTTGTTTTGGAAAATATATTTCCAGAACACCTATTGGTTTTGCCAGCGTTTTGCCAACGTTCTAAAATTTTGTTTCTCCAGTGCTTTTCCGTCGCTTTTTGAACAGCCGGTCCTTTTGTCTAATGATGTTATTATTTTGGGAATGGGAAAGCACTTTTTGCCAGTACTTGTACCACCTGTTAAAGTGCTTTGCATTTTCTTTTTTATTTTTCTGACTGGGTCATTTCGCTTGTCAAAAATTGTGCATTTTGCGCCTTTAAAAAAGAATTTCATTTAACCAATTTTGAGGGCTCCCAAGGATAAAACGGGACGAAGTAGGGATTTACTGTCCGCAACAATTTTGTTCCCCCAACTCTCTTCTACCAATCACCGTTGGGCATATCTACTCTATCTTTTGTCTGGACAATTATAAGTGACAAAAAACCTTGGGCAAGCATACTCGCCTGTGGTCCTCAAACGGCTAAGGTCCTATTTACATCCTTAGAGATCTTGTGAATATCTTTTGCGGTCCTGAGAGTTTCCTTCAAGGTCCTGTGAATATTCTTTAAGGTCCGTATATATCTTGCGAATATCCTTGAAAGGGACTCCTTCAGTTAAGTTTCCCATGCGTAGGTCACTTCCTTCGAGTATCGTGCTAGTTCTTGTGATGGTCCTTGAATGCGAGTTTTATTTTTGAAATTTGTCGTTCATGGTCACCTCATTGAACATTAGACTGCACTTTGCGCCAGGATCGCCGTTTTTTGGCCAAAAGTACAATTTGGGTAAATGCAAAATATATTTATACAGTGATGTGCAATAAAATAGAGCCATTCAAGTTTTTTTTCTAATTTTATTCTCGTTGCTTTTATTTTTAAAGATCAAAATAGTGTATAGATTCGCCCAAAAATGCGAGGAGATAGTTCAGAAAATTATGCTGAATTTTAACGTGATGCTTTTTATACCCTACACCACTATGTGGTCAGGGTATTATAAGTTTGTGCTGATGTTTGTAACACCAAAAAATATTGGTCGTAGACCCACCTTATAGTATACCGATCGGTTCAGAAGTTTTTTTTATTTCGATTTAACGATGTCCGTCTGTCCGTCCGTCCGTCCGTCCGTCCGTCCCTCCGTCCGTCCGTCTGTCTGTCCATGCAATCTTGTGCGCACTCTACAGGTCGCAACTATTAAGATATTTTGATGAAATTTGGTACGCAGACCTATGTTGGCCCAAGGACGAACAAGTTTGATTTTTTTGAACATCGGTCCATGTTTAGACCTAGTGCCCATATAAGGGTCCTACCAAAATTATACTGTTTACATGCTGCAGGTCGTAAATATTAAGATATTTTGATGAAATTTGGTACACAGACCTATATTGGCCCAATAATGCAGCCTATTTATTTTGGTGAACATCGGTCCATGTTTAGGCCTAGTGCCCATATAAGGGTCCTATCAAAATTATACTGTTTATACGCTGCAGGTCGTCAATATTAAGATATTTTGATGAAATTTGGTACACAGACCTACATTGGGCCAATAACGCAGCCTATTGATTTTGGTGAACATCGGTCCATGTTTAGACCTAGTGCCCATATAAGGGTCCTACTAAAATTATACTGTTTATACGCTGCAGGTCGCAAATACTAAGATATTTTGATGAAATTTGGTACATAGACCTATGTTGGCCCAAAGACGAAGCCTATTGATTTTGGCGAACATAAGTCCATGTTTAGAACTAGTGCCCATATAAGGGTCCCCCCAAAATTATATTGTTTATACGCTGCAGGTCGCAAATATTAAGATATTTTGATGAAATTTGGTACATAGACCTATGTTGGGCCAAGGATGAAGCCTATTGATTTTGGTGAACATCGGTCCATGTTTAGAACTAGTGCCCATATAAGGGTCCCCCCAAAATTGGCTTGGTTACAAACTGCAGGTCGCAAATATTAAGATATTTTAATGAAATTTTGTGCGCTGACTCACATTATAGAAAATTTTGACATAAGCCCCATTTTAACCAATTCGAATTTCGGATCCAAACAATACACCAGACTGGTGTAGGGTATTGTATAGTCGGCATGCCCGACTTTAACCTTTTTACTCGTTTTATTTTGTTACTTGTTTTAAGTAGGCGTGGCTTTTAATGAAAAATAAGCGATATCGACCTTCTATCAAATTACATAGTAAACTTTTTCGAGTACTGATCAATTCTGAAAAAACTGTATATTTTTGGAATTCCTATAAAATTTCCTTAAGTCTTGCATTATTTTTTTCTACAAATGGTCGCCAGACTTAAAATGACAGTGCCTGAAACATGACCAAATTTTTCTTTTTTTTACCGATTTTAAAATAAAGTTAACAACACTGAAATTTAAACAGGGAATGTTTTATACTATAACGTAAAAAGAGGCCTGACTGATTTGTTATATCGCGGTAAGTATAAAATAAGCCCATTCACTTTAAAGTTTCAGTGTTATTAACTTTATTCTAAAATCGCTAAAAACAATGAAAAATCTGGTCATGTTTAAGGCACTCCCATTTTAAGTCTGGCGACCATTTGTAGAAGTAAATAATGCAAGACTTAAGGAAATTTTATAGGAATTCCAAAAATATACAGATTTTTTCAGAATTGATCAGTACTCGAAAAATTTTTCTATGTAATTTGATAGAAGGTCGATATCGCTTATTTTTCATTAAAAGCCACGCCTACTTAAAACAAGTAACAAAATATAAAACAGGCATCACGTTAAAATTCAGCATAATTTTCTGAACTATCTCCTCGCATTTTTGGGCGAATCTATCCACTATTTTGATCTTTAAAAATAAAAGCAACGAGAATAAAATTAGAAAAAAAACTTGAATGGCTCTATTTTATTGCACATCACTGTATATTCAAAATCTAGGATTGTTGAATATTTTGTGAGTGAAATATTGTATCATTGTGGTTACTCGTTGTTAGTTGGCGAGAGTTCTAAATCAAAGTTTTTTTATTTTGTGACATTTTTTATTTTATAATGCTACAATAAAAAAATCATAAATAAACAATAATTTGATCCAAAAACAATCTCAAATTATAGAACTAAAACTAGTTCTAAAAAAATAGAAACCTGTTAAGTATTTACGAAAAAAGTAACAGAATTATTAATTTTACCTCAAAAATATGGGTTTTTTTAAAAATCCTAAAATTTAAAAAAAAAAACAGAAAGATCCAAAATGTTTGAAAAACTTGAATGCCAATGTGTTCCATAAGATATCTTCTACCAAGGTTTTTGCGACCGTTCATAAACTTTCGAGATTTTGCCCTTTAACTGAAAAAGTACCTACCTTCAGATCTTGCTGAATTCCAGCATTCCAGAGTTTTATTGAAAACCAAAAAAATAGCACTAAAAATTACCTTAAATGATGGTTCTGGTTTTCTCACACAGACTAGATCCCTAAAGTCCAGGTTTGTGGGACATTTGAGTGCCAATTCTGAATAAGTAGGAAATTAACCCTTAAACACATTTTAAGTTTTGACTTATTTCTGGCATTGTAGTTAAATTTTCAACTTTGATGTCTTCAGAGACATATAGTAGAATTTCATGATAAATATTTTTGGGGAAAATTTTAACCCTCTAACTCTTCAACTTATGGGTCTTTTTTGAAACATTTTAAAAAGGGCCAAAAGAGACCCTTTAATTGCAGAGTTAGAGGTTTAAAATGTTAAACAAAAATGTCCCTCGTAGTGTTCTATGTATGTTCGCTGAGAATATCCTATACCTAAAATGGAAGATTCACATGGTTTGCTATGCGAATTCACAATAAAAATTTTCAAAAGAGGGGAAATTTTAACCCCCAAACACATAGGGCCAGACGAAAACTTTTATAACGCCGATACACTTACATTTTTCTTTGGTCCCTCTGTCGGAATTAGTTGTCATCAGAACATCAGTGTAATTTATTTTCCAGCACATAACAATTTTAAATTTAAGGCTACCATGTTGAATTTTTAAAATTTGATTTCAGATTCGTAATCTGCTACCCAAAAACTTTCCCTGGTGGAAATTTGAAGTAAATGAGACGACATAAGAAATTTAATAACAAAATTGTTTGTCGCCATATTGGATCCGCCATTTTTAATTTCAAAATTTTAATTTCAGATTTTTAATCTGCGCATCCTAGACCTATATATTTGATTATTTTAAGTCAAATATAATAAAAACTAAAAAATAATGGCCGCCATCTTGGATCCGCCATTTTGAATTTTATATTTTTTATTTCAGATTCATGATCAACAACAACCAAACCCCCCTTTGTGATATCCTTTAGTCTCATATACTCAATATTCTAGTTTTGGCCAAAATTGGAAGATGCTGGCCTACTGTGGAGTGGGCCGATTTGTATGGACAAACGTTTTTTGATATTGTGCCATCGATTTTTCGATAGCTTTTGGCATGAGGAAAAAAAGTTCCACTACAACATATCAAAAAATCATTTTCGAGGCGTCCAAATTTCAATTTTTTACAATTGAAATAAATGCTGGATTGGCGCCATCTTGCGGTGGCTTTTCGAAACAACTAATGAAATTGTAAACAATATAACATTACAACCTTTCCAGAAAGGTATTACCTATAAAAATCGGATAAAAAATGTGGCAACTAGAGGTAAAAGTATATAAGTAAAATTATTTTCTGCTTGTTTTCATCAACATCATCATCATTATCATCAACATCATCATCATTATCATCATTTGATCATCAAGCTGAAAATAATTTTACTTATATACTTTTACCTCTAGTTGCCACATTTTTTATCCGATTTTCATAAGTAATACCTTTCTGGAAAGGTTCTAATGTTATATTGTTTACAACTTTAGTAGTTGTTTCAAAAACCCAACGCAAGATGGCGCTAATCTAGCATTTATTAGAAAATTGCAAAAATTGAAATTTGGGCGCCTCGAAAATGATTTTTTTGATATGTCGTAGTGGATTTTTGTTTTCCTCATGCCAAAAGCTATCGAAAAATCGATAGCACAATATCGATTGCCAAATCGACCCACCCTATTGAATATCCTTCGATAATCTTGCCATATCCTGCGAAGGTCGTTGAATATGATTTCCATCAAAGAAGTGTGCTATGCATAGGTTGCTTTCATACATATCCTTCTATTATGCTGCCATTTCTTGCTAAGGCCTTAAATAGGATATTCATCTAGTAAGTGTGGCGTACATTCTTCGAGAACCCAGCCATAATCTGCGAAGATTTTTTAACATGATTTTCTTATAGAAAATTTGCCAGGTCTCTTCCCTCGAGTGTATTATTATTCGTTGGTCGCACAGTGCGTATACGTTTTGTTTAATTAATATTCATCATACGCACTGACGTGCATATCAATTGTTATATTAATAGAACAAGGCAATCCAACACTTAAAAATCGGAAATATGCGCCTGAAAATGAGGCTAAAAACACAAATATGCATTATGCTTCGAGAGCGTGCCGTTCGCAATTCACCTCCTCCCAGTGTATGCCGCTCATAGGTAAACTATCCTTGAGCACTCCTCAAGGTATACTTTAAATAACCTATAGGTGCTGCGACATACGGTCGTTCATAGGTCACATGTTTTGAGCCTCCTAGAAGATACCCTGGGAGTATTACTGCAGTCCTCGAATTTGGTTTAACTATGAAAGTGTGCCGTCTCTAGTTTAGCTTTTGCGATCATTCTCAAGCGTGATAAAATCAGATTTTTATTAACGTATTATTGATACGCCATATTTTACCGTAATTGCAAAAATCTTATGAAAAAGTTTCGGAATTAATACATTGATTTTCTTAAAATGAATTCATTGCTAACTGTTATTGAATCAGATAAACTCAAAGGTTTCTACGAAAAAGGATTGAAATGTGATAATTTTTCTATAACACAATTCATAATTAACATATTTTCAAAGAATCTTTGCGGAAAATTGGAATATAAAAAATCGTTAAATTTATTTTGTTGCATATGTGTAAAGTAAAATAATGGACATGCACATATCTAAAGCCAAATGTTAAAGGGTTTTAGGGAATGCTAACTAAATTCTAATTTGTACTTTAAGCTAGAAAAGAATTTTTTGAAAAAATCTTGTTTTTTGACAAATAAATTCCATACAAATTTTGCAACAAAAAAATTATAAATTTTTAGAAATTACTTGTTTTTGTTTGTAGTGTAAATTGGGCTTCAAGGAAAATGTCTACAGGATTAGATATTTTGCAATAATTTAAGTTGTTTTTATACGATTTTGATTGTTTTCTTTGTTTTAAGCAAATACTCATATACACACACACATATATTGAATTGAAGTTGTACATAGTTGTATTTTAAATTAATTAAAAATAGCAAGTTCTGTTGTAGTACCATTAAAATATTCTAACAAGGGAAGTCCTTCACCGCTTATATGACGTTTTGGATAAAAGTCCAAGTCTTAGGTTGACTTCATTATTTCTATGTGCTTTTCGAGTTGAAATAGGGCTAGAAGAATAGATAATTTTTGATCAACAATTATTCTTAATTTTTGCATTAAAAAAGAAAAAAATTGTTTTTCGGACTTTCTATATTTTCACATATTTGGTTGGAATATTCTTCCACCTCAAGTCCAAATTGTAATATACTATTGTCATACTATTGATAATTTTAATGATAGACAATACAATTTTTTCGTGGGTATCACCCCCAACTCTTCAGTTATCCGCAATAAGAAAATGATAGCTTGAATACACGAATTGAGACATTACATAATTTTTGATATTTTTTGTTTGATAGCATGTCAAAACTTTTAATATTTGGAAAAAATATTTGCATATCACTTTCACTTTTGTAAAGGCTTTCCAAATTTTTGAAAAAAGTACCAAATCCCGGCTTCCATAAAGGTTCGAGACAAGAAAAAATACTTTTGGTTGAAAATCATAAAGTAATTTTACATGTGTAGTTGAAATTCACTGGGGTTCACATTTCCATATAAAGTGCTAAAAACTGTATATGTTTTTTACCAGCTATTATAAAATTACGGTACCAGTAAATCGTCCTTAAATATGTCTTAACAGTAGTAAAACTTTTTGTTATAGTTCCTTTAGAATATTCAAAAAATATAAAAATAATTCAATTTTTGTTACCTGTTTTTTTTAATCACTAATCACCGGAGATGACACGTAAGCTTAAACAGCTAAACCTTAGATTTTGATCCTATATCACACACCCGGGCTTCATTCACATCGATGTGTAAACATTGGCAGACTTCCCACTTAAGTATTATTTTTCTTTTAACTTTATTACAGTTTTAATTAAGTTCTTTGTTTATTCTCAAAAAAAAAAAACGTTTGTGTTTAAGAAACTTTAATGCAATTGAAATAAAAATAAATCTTTCAAAGTAGAGGTATAAAGTAAGTATGGTAAAGTGTTGCAAAGGATATAGGATATTTTTTTTTAATTTGTATCAATGCTGTATAGTATAAATCTCGTGTCTTTTGTAGAAGAATTTAAATATTGTTTTTTCAATTTAAGTATACAATATTTGTTAGCCAATAGTTCCAAGTCTGATGTGGGTTAATTAATTAGAAATGCAGGAAATAGTTGGTGGTTCCCTCAACCTCTTCATAACCAACCAAATAAGCAATGAACGTGAACACAGTTTCCAGTAAAACTGGTTCCACTATAATCGATTCCATGGAACTAGTGTTGCAACCCATGCCATGCAACTGAGATATTCTAGAATTTAAGAACTCATTGCAGCGGAACGGGTTCTACTTTGTAGTTATAGAAGTGGTTGCTCATGGGACAATTTTTACCAAAAAGATCCGGTTTTAGAACTGAGAGTACAAAGACTTAAGTAAATAGTGAAATAATTTTTTATACAACTGATCCTTTGGAACAGAAAATTTTGATAGGTGTTCGAAGGAAAAAGTATTTAGTTGAATACTAATAATGCATTTATTTTGTATTTAATTGGTGGAAGATAGGGATACCGATCTCAAAGTTGTTCTTGAAAAAATCCCGGGATTTCCGATTTAAGTATTTGCCATATTTTATCACTTTTTGTATTTGTTTTAATTGTTATATTCGACCTAATATCTTATTAAATGTTATTAAAGAACTAATTTTCACATTCATAAATAACAGATTAAAATAAATTACAGATTAAATAGATCTGAACAAAACCTTAATATGTTAAAAGCTTTTATTAATTTTTGAAATTTTTAAAAATCGTAATACAACTTTATTTAATTTTTTTTAACGGACTTGTTTGTATTTATTTTATTAATAATTTATTAATAATCATGACTTCGTGCTAAATAATCATGCTAATAAATCATTTTCGAGGCGTCCAAATTTAAATTTTTTACAGTTTTCTAATAAATGCTAGATTAGCGCCGTCTTGCGGTGGCATTTTGAAACAACTAATGAAATTGTAAACAATATAACATTACAACCTTTCCAGAAAGGTATTACTTATGAAAATCGGATAAAAAATGTGGCAACTAGAGGTAAAAGTATATAAGTAAAATTAATTTCCCGAAAAATCCCGGGATCCCGGGAATACAATTTTAAAAATCCCGAATCTCGGGTTTTATAAAAACCAGTCGCGTTCGGCATCCCAGAGAATTTAGTATTAGTTGGTCGTACTATGCGTATACGTATTGTTTAATTAATATTCATCATACGCACTGATGTGTATATCAGTTGCTATATTACAGGTATGACGTGTATATCAGTTGCTATTAGGGAAGCCAATCGGGATTGGTTTTTTAAAATTCCGGGATTCGGGATTTCGAAATTAAAAAAGCGAGATCACGGGCTGAATCGGGATTTTTCGGGATCAAGATTTTTTTCGGGATTTCGTGATTTTTTGCCATTTTCGGAATTTTTTATTTAAAAAAATGTGTAAAAACTTCAAATTTATGTGAAAAAAAATATAGGGTCATATGCAAAAACACTTTTAAAATTTATAAGTGACTTATAAAACAAATTTTCATATAAATTTCATTTTATAAACATGTTATAAGGTTTTCAAATTATTATGCCTGAGCACTGTAAAATCCCAGCAAAAATGTGGAAGCAGTAAAAACGATTACTGCTTCGTTACTGCTACTTTTATCGCTTCTAAAAATGTATAGCTTCGTAAACAGCACTAATGAAAGGCCTAATTGATTAATTGTTTATATCGCTTTTTGCTGTGCTTTTCAAAAAGGCATGAAATGAGCAATACATTTTGATTGCTTAAATATTTTTGCGGCTCTTTTATCGAAATTTTTTAAAATGCGGAAAAAAGTTATTTTAAGTTAAATAAATAAATATTTCCCCCATTCATCTTAAACACATTGACACGGTGCAAAAATATAATTTAATAACATACATTTAAATTTAAATTCAACGGTGCGTTGTAATTCAAAAATCTGTGTTTATCATACACAGAGTTGAATAGAATCAGCTGAGATATCTTAAGAATTAAGGTTCAAAGCAAAAAAGAGTAATAATAACAAAAGGACAAAAATAGCATTGTTAAATTTCGTTGATGTTAGTCTAAGCTGAGTTGTTGATAACAAACTCGATTTGCTTTCAACAGTCACATAAGTAGACGATTATCAAAATATTAACCCACTCAAAGGCGAAAGGCACTGATGATGGCTTTGTAGCGAAAGCCGAAAATGCGCATTCTGACTTGCTGGTCTTATCTAATTTTTTTAATAATTTTTATTCTTTGTAATTTACTTGTAAAAATTGTATCATCTTTCTTTGATTTGAAAATAATTTCAACAGAAAGTGATATTAATTTATGATCTTGAGTCAAACTAAAATAACATTCATTTAAAATTTATTTATTTTATAAAAGATAAATAAATAAATGTTATTTAAATAAATTTAAATAAAAAATTTTTTTAAATTTTATTTCTTTTATTTTTTCAAGCAAAAACAAAAGTTATTTTTTGATATATTTAGTTAGAATATTGTTCTACCTCAAGTTCAAATTCTACTATGATTTTGTCAAATTAGATTTTATTTGTTGTTTCAAAAAGGTTTACCATTTTCATGATAGATAATACAATTGTTTCATGGGTATCACCCCAATCTTCAGTTGTCTGCAATAAGAAAATGATGATTGGAACACACAAACCGATACACTACATAACGTACTAAAATTAAATGGGACGAAAATGTTGTACTTTTGTATATGAACGGTCTTATTTGGTAATACTAGTCATAAATCAACACTTGAACGTGAACTTAAAATCTTTTGTTGTTAAAAACCGCTGCAGATGTATTTAAAAATAAATGAAATTTCACTTAAACACAGGACCACTAGCATTTCATAATATTTAACTTACTTTGTTTTTGTTTTTGACCGTTAATAAAACTAACCACAAATTAGTCAAAATAACTAACAAACATTACTTATGTATATTAATTTCTTTGTTTAATTTTTTTTTTTTAACAAATGACTGAAAAAAATGAATGTCAGGAATTCTCAGTATTTTGTGTTGTTTCTTTTTTAACCCTTTGAAGACCATACATTTTCTGTCGAAGCGATTTTCATAATCTCTGACCTAATAATAGTTATGTCAAGAAAAATTGGCTCCGTAGAACCCCTACTTATCCCTCATTTCGCGTGCCAAAAATATTTGCTATTTGACGATCCTGCCGTTCCGGAAGAAGCGATTTTTATTATTATTTTATTTTCGTGATCTGGAACTAAATTACTGATATGTTACAAAAAATTGGCCTCATAGAACCCTTGCTTGTCCTTCATTTCCCTTGTCAAAGTTTGTGATTTTTACCCCTTAAATGAAGAATTCTAAATAACCAAGTTCGAGGACTCGCAAGGGCAAAGCGGGATTAGGTAGGGATTTACCACCTACTACATTTTTGTTCCCCCAATTCTTCTTTACAAATCACCTTTGCAATTATTTACTCTATCTTTTGTCTGGGCAATTGTAAGTACAAAAAACTCTTGGACAAGCATACTTGCCTATGGTCGTCAAAGGGTTAAAGACTTTCGTAAGTAGTTAAAATTTACATCTCCTTTATGAGTGAATGTTATTGCCACTTGAAATAACAAAACTAAAATACTACTTAAACAACAAATAAATTCTGACTGCAGAAGTTTCATGAGTGTGTATTTTCGCCTGTAATATGAGAGTAACTATTTATATTTTGAGCCTAACAATGAAGAAACAGCAATTTGTTATTGAAAATGTCTTTATTGTTTTTCAAAATATTCCCCTTTATGATCTGTATTCCATGTGTTCGAACCATTCCGTGTGAGACACATCAGAAACATGGTTTTTGAATGCATCTACAGCTTCTTCTGCTGACGAAATTCGTTGTCTAGGTAGTTTATCTTCGTTGTGCGGGAACAAGAAAAAGTCATTAGACTGTGGGGGGGATGACCCATCTTTTGATTGCTCCAAAAGTCACTTGTTTGAATTGATGTTAGAGAACTTGCACTGTCATTGTGAAGAATTATCCGTTTTTTTCCTCTCATTTCTCCGAATACTTCTGGCAAACAAATGATGGTTTACCATTCAGAACTAACTGTTCTACATTGTTCTAAAGGCACTTTTGCCACATGACCAGTTTTCCCAAAAAAAAAAAAAAAAACAGGCAACCATTTGTTTTGAAGTGCTTCCAGAGCTAATTATTGAAAAATAAAAAAATTGAAAATTTTGCAATTTTACAATTTTAAAGATCGAAAAACTCAAAAATCTATTTTTTACTTAATTTTTTTTAAATAAACCCTCTAACTGATCTTAAAACATCCTGAAATTTTCTAGAGGGCGTTTTTTTTAAAGATATGAATTTTTTAATTTTTTTGTTCTTTTTTTTAAGTTGAATCTTAATACAATAATATTAAACAAATATCCAATTTTGAACTTTTGAGCAATCAAAAACAAATTGAAGGTTTTAGAAGCACAGAAAATTTTTTAAATCGAAATTATGCTTTTATTTTTTTGGTAATAATTAGAAAAACAAATAAGGTAAGAAATGACACTCTCTCCCATTTATGTATACATGTGTGTGTGTATGTGCCATTTCTTAACTTATTTGTTTTTCAAACTATTACCAAAAAAAAGAGGTTTATTTAAAAAAAAATTGAGCAAAAAAATAGGTTTTTGAGTTTTACGATTTTTAAAATTGTAAAATTTTCAATTTTTTTTATTTTTTAATATTTTTTTTAAATATTTTTTTTAATACGCCTAAATATTCTATTTAAAACGAGCTAAGAACCATTTTTATAGCTATTATAGTTTTCGAGATATTCGAAAAATAACTTCGTAACAAAGCAAAAAAAAAAAAAAATTTTTTTAAAAATTTAAATATTGCATAACTTTTAAAAAAAAAAATGTTTTATAATTTTTTTCCTTTGGCAAATCTTCGTTATATGATCAAAGCAATGTTCTGACCAAAATTCACCCAAAACGAAAGTGGTCGATTCCAACCATTGGTCGATTTGAGATGGAATGACCCATCTATAACTCTTAAACTATAAGCTTCTGGTGACTAAATTACAAAGCTCTTGTTTACATAATGAAGAGGCAAAGATTTTCTTTATACAAACTTTTAACCCTCTCACGACATCAAAATTTTTGTCAAAACTAAATTTTGAATATCTCTCATTTAATTTTGGAGATCTGTAAATGCGTAAACTCTTCATCATACAATAGAAACTTTAGCGTAGATTAAAAGAAAAATAAGCTTTTTTTAATATTTCGTCCATTTCAAGACAGAAAGGCCAAAAACTAATTCTGAGTTATAGATTTATTTCATTTATTTATTAGGATGTGTTCAGAAAACTTATGTAACTCTTCAATTAAATTGACTGTTAAAGCAGGGCCAAGCTATAAAAGCGTACAAAAAATACGCTTAAGTTGAAGAGTTAGGGGCTTAAAATGTTCCACAGAAATATTCCTCGTATTGTTTTACATATGTTTGCTGAACACATCCTATACCTAAACTATAAGATTCACATTGTTTCCTCCTAAAATCCCGGTTTGTGGGACATTTGAGCGCCAATTCTGAATTATTACGAAACTAACCCTTAACCACATTCAATTCGCAAAAAGAATTCGATTGCATAATTTGGTGAATCATTTTTAATTTAAATTCATTTGATTCTATCAAAATAATACTATGCGACAGTCAAAATGGGATGGGATGAAACCAACGGGAAATGTTATATCGGTCAAAAACAAGTTATACGTGTCCCGGCGTTTCGCTGGGTCAACCCTAGGAATCGAGATATATCTTTTTTTGACATAACTCGAGAACCACTAGTTCGATTTTGCTCAAACAATTTTAAAAAAATTAAAAATTACAATTCCTTTAATCTGTTCATATAACGTTTTTCTATATACTTAACAGTTTTGCCGGTAAAAATAAATGTTTGTTACCGCTACCATAAAAATCAATAACCTTTGTTTATTACTTTTTTTTAATATTTTAGGCAAAAAATATTTTTTTCTTCATACATTTATTTTTACCGGCAAAACTGTTGAGTATATAGAAAAACGTTATATGAACAGATTAAAGGAATTGTAATTTTTAATTTTTTTAAAATTGTTTGAGCAAAATCGGACTAGTGGTTCTCGAGTTATGTCAAGAAAAAAAGACCACCAAAGGTCAAATCGATATATCTCGATTCCTAGGGGTGACCATGAGAAACGCCGGGACACGTATAACTTCTTTTTTACCGATATAACTTTCCCCGGTAGTTTGAACCCTTCTCGATCACTGACCTCTACCATTTGCCTCACAGTGTAATTAACAAAAATTAAATTAATTTTTGATATTGATGTAGTAAACTAGAAAATTATTTGGTCTTAAAAAAAAACTGTTGCAATTTTAAATAGATTTAAAAATTGAAACAACGAATTATGTTTTTAAAGATCTGATTTATGTACAATATCATAAAATCGGCCTTGACCGACAATAGTTTTTAAATTCTTCTTCTACGTTAAAATATATTTCATGTTTACAGTAACAACTTCCGTTACTTAAATTATTTTTATTTTCAAGTCATTGAGCCTAGAGAAAGAAAAAATAAACCAACAGTAAAAGCAGATGCATACTTAACAAAAAAAAAACAATGCAAACTTCAATAGTTGGATATTTACAACTTACAAATTTATTTCACAAATTGTTGGTGAGAAACCTAGATTTATTAAAATGTATATATATAAGGCATACCACACTAATTGTCCAGCTAGTAAAACATATGTCGTATCAATGTCAAATTATCGGTATGTATAGTAGAGCGTATTTTTGCAAGGACATTTCAAAAAAAAAATTTTATTTTTTTTTGCCGAACGTAGGGGTCGCCATTTTACATTTTTCGTTATATCTTTGGCATTTACAGTCGGATCTTAAAGTATGATACATCGATGTTTTTCTCTCGAGGAGACCAGTGTTTTTCTCTCGAGGGCCATTTACGTCAAGTATTCCGTTCTAGTACTTCGCCACCAGATCTCAGTTGCTACCACCCAAATGTACCACCCTAATGTCAGAAAATTAAAGCTCGCAAAAAATCATTAAACTTTTGCTAATGAAGTTTTTCGATAAACCCAGTAGAATTTTTTTTTATATATATTGGTTGCCGAACGTAGGGGTCGCATTTTTTAATTTTTCTTCATTGGATTTTTCTATTATAGCAAAATACTGGTCTCCTGGAGGCAAAAAATCGATATATCATAATTTGAAATCCAACTTTAAATGCCGAAGCTGTAACGAAAAATTGAAAAAGGCGACCCCTACGTTCGGAAAAAAAAGTTTTTTTTGAAATCGCCTTCCAAAAATACTTCATATTGGAGGGTGTACGGCGAACTTTTTTTTTGAGGTACGGTCTAATGTATAGGTTTGTGTAGCACAAAAAAGAATCCGTTCTTGTTTTTTACTTTTTTACAAAGTGGACTAGGTAGGCGTGGTCAAATATTGATAAAATTTAAAGGTGTTTTTAGTAAACAATTTATTAAAATTTTTTGAAATGTGCCAAGAGCCTAAAATTAAAGACAATCTATAGATTTTTCCACGGGCTATTTTCTAAATGAAAAAAATTCAAAGTTTCAGAGCAAGTTCTGAATTTAGATTTTTTGTTTTTATGAAAAACTTAATTTATCAAAAAATTAAAATTTCAAGAACACCCTACTTTTCTTTTATTTTTTTAATATTTTAAAAAAAAATCTCGGGGCAGTTGGCATGGAAAGCCACATATTTGGATAAAGATTTGTCCATAGAAATATACAAAATTAAAATTTTTAAAACATCTTTAACCATGCAGGATTTATACCCCATCAAACTTTCAACTTTGGTTGCCAATATGTTCACTAGAGGGCGCTATAAGGCAAAAACAATTGAACAAATTTCTTCGTAAAGTATTGGTCTAAATTTGATTGAAAAATGTCCAGCTGATTTATGACGTGTTCTTAATGGGTTAAGACAAATATAACTTCTGCCCTAGTCTCCTCTTTTGAAATATTTTACTGTTTATTTTAATACGGGTGGAGATACATGTCTCTAAAGCTTTTTACTAAATTAAAAACTATCTAGCATACATTTTGTTTAGCAAATTTTCCGGTTACGGTCGAAGGTATTTACTTTTTTTATTGCTTAATTTTCTTTCTTGTGAAAAATATATCATTGTTTTACTATTGCATTGCATTCTTCTTAAAAAAATGTAATTTTATTTTACTTTAGTTTCAGTTATTACATAGATATTGTAGAAAATGTTAAATTAAGCTTACCTTGTAGTCTTTGCAACAATATTTTAATGAATTCTTTTTTAATAACAATTTAATCTGAAATTACAAAAGAAAATTCATATCAATTTTAAATGGGAACAATATATCAAATAGCTTATAGATAAATGTGGTATTACAAATTTAGAGAAATATGGAAAAAGGGCTTCACGACGAAATTTTCTTAAATTTAGAACAATTAGAATATTTTTTCTTTAAAATCTACCGATTAACTACATTAAAACAATTGGAACTAAGTTAACCCTCTAATGCTCTTTCTTCTGATTGCGATAATATTTAAACTACGTATTTGGCATTAGAAATCTAATATGGGAAAAATATTAAAATTTTAATTTATCGCTTTATTTAGGCTATAAAAACAATAAAGGTTTAAGACGAATCAAAAAATCCAATAGCCAAAAAAAAATTCAGTTTTTGCTATAAATAACACTATCAGTAAAATAAAATCACATACCAAAATCCACCACCATCAATAAATTTTGGCGAAATTAATTCTGCTTACTACTACTTTTGAATATATGATCTGCGTTTAATTAAAAAAAAAACTGCCAGCTAGTTTTTGAGTTACAGAGATATTTGTAAGACGTATTCTGACGTTATCCTGTGAGTTCTGGAGGAAAATTTTAAACTTATTTTACAAGTAGAGAGTCTAAACTAGCTTGTGATGCAGTTTTGTCTGAGGCCGGGGTAAAACTCAGTTTGTCCAGGTTCGTCAAAGGTCTGCCTCCTTTGAAATAAAATAGCAATCGTTTCTTTTGTTCAATTCAATTGTACGATCCTGTATCGCACACAGTTTTATTTACCAAGATCTTAAACTACTTAAATTACTTATTTAATGTAATGACTGTTATTGTTTAAACGTCTTCGATGATTCGGTGCTCAGGATGATCTTCGGCAACTCTGGCAGTGGTTGCAGTTCCTCCAAACGTCGATAGCTCCGTCATTGGTTAGATATGATTAGGTATTGAACTAAGTATCTCACGAAAATAGTAAGCAGGTGAGTCGGGTTATTCCAGGAAAACGAGGATATGTTGTAAATACGATTAGTAAATATGTCTAAGCGACTCACGAGAATAGTAAGCAGGTGAATCGGGTTATTTCGGGGAAACGAGGGAATCTGGTAAATACGATTAGTAAATATTTCTAAGTAACTCACGAGAATAGTAAGCAGGTGAGTCGGGTTATTTCGGTAACTCCGACCTTGTTGGCTTATTCGTGTATACTTCGCCGAAGGACGAAGTATAGTAAAACTCCAACTGGGTTCGGGTTAACTCGGGAACACGAGGAGACGTAAATACGATTAGTAAATATTTCTAAAGGCTTCATTAGTCTAATCGTAAAGTAAAAAAACCAGTGTTGCCAACTTTTGAAGGCAGGAAAGCACCGTGAGCATTGTGAAAACGGGTAAAAAGGGTAAAAATTTATCAAAAATGGGGTAAAAAAGCACGATATTAATTTTTTGAAAAATTTAAGTCAATAATTTAAAAACACATTTTAGCTTTGTAAAATCGTGTAAAAAAAGTTCAAAAATAACCGAAAAAGGGGTAAAAAAGCACCAAACTAATATCTAAAAATTTTTAAGTTTAAATATATCGAAGTTGCTATTTAAAATTGTACTACAAACATTGTGAAAAAATGTATTTTTTGTTAAGTTCGTATTATTTTTTCAACTTTGACAGAAAATTGAAGAAAAATATTAAAAAACGAGAACAAATACCAAAAATATGAACTGTACAAAAAGCACTAAAAGCACTGCCAGAAATCTGAAAAAGCACTGTGAATACCCGCTTTTTTTAAACGGGTATTTGTAAAAAATCACCGGGTACAAGAATGAAAAAAGCACCGAAAAATACCCGAAGAGCACTGAAATGGCAACACTGAAAAAAACGTATCTATAATCAATTCAATGTGTTAAAATAATATAGAAATATATTTTTATCTTTTTTCTATGCATTGAAACTGTTGTCAAGTAAAATCGTAAAATAGTTCTGTTGAAAATAGAAATTTTCTATTTTATTACTTGACATTTAATTCTATGCACAAGAAAAGGATAAAAAATACAATATTTTTATTTTTCATACTCTTTTTATTCATTATGAGAATGATACTTTACTTTTTTTTACGATACTTCCAAACTAATTTGGGCTTAAGTAACTCACGAGAATAGTAAGCAGGTGAGTCGGGTTATTTCGGGGAAATTAGGGAATATGTTAACTACGATTAGTGACTCACGAGAATAGTAGGCAGGTGAGTCGGGTTAATTTGGGAACTGTAATCGGGCTGGCTTAAGCCCAAATTAGTTTGGAAGTATCGTAAAAAAAGTAACGTATCATTCTCATAATGAATAAAAAGAGTATAAAAAATAAAAATATTGCATTTTTTATCTTTTTCTTGTGCATAGAATTAAATGTCAAGTAATAAAATAGAAAACTTCTATTTTCAACAGAACTTTTTTACGATTTTACTTGACAACAGTTTCAATGCATAGAATAAAGATAAAAATATATTTCTATATTATTTTAACACATTGAATTGATTACAGATACGTTTTTTTACTTTACGATTAAACTAATGAAGCCTTTATTCTTGTATACTTCGGCCGCGGGACGAAGTATAGTAAAACTCCAACTGGATTCAAGCTCCCCCTTAGGCCATACAACTTTTCCATTATAAGTAATAGGTTTTATTAACCTTATAAGAATTACAAGAATATTTGCCCATGCAAGTGAAAATATATTGTTGGTTAGGGGTATCAGCATTTCCATTAGGTATATGAATAAGTAGGTTATTTGTAACAGCACGTTACAAGCTTTGTTATTATCGGTAATGTATGTCAGATCGTAAATGAATTTTTTATGATTTTTCAAATATTTTTTTCTGTTTTAAAAAGTTAATTTTTTAAAATTTACAAAAGATTCGCTTTATAGCCTTCTCTCTGGAAAATCGTTCCTTATACAAACAAAGTTTGAATGCAATAAGTAGTAAATGTTTTCTATTGATATAACATAATTTGTTTAATCAAAAGTTGTAATTTATACAAAAAAAAAACTATTTAATATCTGAAGACGACTTTTTAGCGGCCTTGGGCATTAGAGGGTTAAAACAATTGTATTTTGTCGTTTATTTTTAGTTGTTACAGTAATTTTGACTTAGCTGCACAACCAACTTTTGCAGGTAAGCCAAAAACGCAGCTAAGTCAAATTGTTTACCTGGCTTAATGTGCAGGTATACCAAAACAGACTGAAAACAAATCTTGCGGTTTTTATGGTTAAAAAACGACTAAAGTAGGATATATTTGTCACAAAAAAAGTTGAGAACACATTTATTTTGTGTGTGTGTGTGTTTTTTTCCCTAGAATTGAAAAACAAAGCAAAACACAAGAAGCAGCTAACGGTGATCTTTTTTATGAAAATAATGTAAAACTGTCAAAAATATGAGGCAGTTATCTTAAATGCGCAGGTACAAAAAGTGTACTTAAAGAAGACAATTGCGTACATAATTTTGTAAAATAGAAACGAAACCAAAATTTTGTGCAGTTATAGCAAATGTGCACTTAAAAAAAATGCAGTTAAATCAAAACTACTGCAATTAAACAACTGACAAAGTCGGTAAATATAACAGATTTATCTTTTTTTTAATTAATTATGTTATCAGAACTAATTGTTTTTTCCAAGAAATTTTGACTGAATATTTAACAAAGCTTAAATGTTAAATACAACATACAAACATTTACTTTACCTACTACTAAAGGAACTTTGGTTAAAGCAACAACAATAACATAGAGAAAAATAATATCATTATAAAAAAATTTCTAATCCCTTTTAATTAGTATACTTTTTCGGAAAGAATTAAATATAAATTAGTACAAGACTGAAAATGCATCGGACAGGCGAATATCAATTCTGATTAATTTTTCCAATGATTAAAATCACGAATGTGAACACCAAATTTAAAAATTAGAAATACTTTTCGAAATATTTGCAAATTTAACTTTAGCAAAACGACAGTTTTTTTCTTTAAAATTTCTTATTTATTGCTAAACCTCAATAAACCATACCCGTGTAAAAAAATTTTAGATCTGATCAGATCATTTTGCATCTAAATAGATATGATTGAATCTAATTAGATCCTGTACCAGATCTCATCAAATATGATCAGATATGGCATATGTGATAATACCTTATGGCAAGATCTGATCAGATCTAGTGCCAAATCTGTTCAAATCTCAAGTGATCTGGACAATTGCGCTAGATATGCCTTGATCTGATCGGATCTAATTAGATCTGAAATTTGTCCCAATTTTGAGATCTAATTAGATCTGGTAAGATCTACTAAGATCTGGCCATATATGCCTAGTTATGCCTAGATCTGGTAAGATCTACTGAGATCTGGCCAGATCTGATTTATTTTACACGGGTAGATAGTTTTTAATACGAGTTTAAAGTATGGACTTCGGGCTTTTAGAACCGTATCAACTTATTTTGATTAGGTGAAGGACCTAGAATATTATTGTAATTAAATTGGGAACTTAAATTATTTTCTTATTTTGTAAACCTAATAAAATTTCTTCATCGAATTTGCAGAATATTAACACATGACTTTAGCTCATATTTCACTAAAATTAAACCCATCAAAATACACACAGTTTTCGCGTCGACATTTTCAGAAAATTTAATCTGAAATACAAGTTTTATAGCTTTTTTTTATTTAAAATACTCCAACAAAAGGAAACAAAATACATTTTTGAACATGTATATTTTAAAATTATTACCATTTTAGGAACTTGCACCTCAGTTATCTAAAATTTTGTTATTGTTGATTAGAGAAATCGTGTTTTACATATTTGAATGGTTTCATCAGGGTTTTATAATTTAGGATTTGTAATAGACTCCTTAATTGGTTTTACTTTTAGTCAATTTTTTCTTAAAATTAAAAAAAAAATATACGAAAATTTTGTAAAAAGTTAAGGTATCTATGATGTTTATTAAGGGCGTTAAATAAAATATTAAATATTGCTTTCGTCGTAGGAGAAGAATATTTCTTTTTTCTTGTGCCTTTAGTCAAAGAAAGGACGCTAAAGAAAGCATACTGGAAATTTCGCAGTAAGAAATTTTATTAAATAAAGAAAATAAAAGGTGAGTTATAATTATAAATTGTTGATTTATGACTAGTATTACCAAATAAGACCGTTCATATACAAAAGTACAACATTTTCGTCCCATTTAATTTTAGTACGTTATGTAGTGTATCGGTTTGTGTGTTCCAATAATCATTTTCTTGTTGCAGACAACTGAAGATTGGGGTGATACCCATGAAATAATTGTATTGCCTATCATGAAAATGGTCAACCTTTTTGAAACAGCAAACAAAATCTAATATGACAATACCATATTAGAATTTGGACTTGAGGTAGAACAATATTCTAACTAAATATAAAATATTGTATTTCTTTTCTTTCAGTTCTTTATTATTTTTATCATCTACCAGCAGAAAAAAGAAAGCCAAACAAATATGTATTTTATCCCCCGCAGGCAGATATCTAAAACAATGTACACTCATAGAAATAAATCTGTAAAAATAGCAGAAAAAACAACTAAAAATTAGTTAAAAATTATGCTGCAGAAAAAACAGAAAAACTAAAACCGTTATATTTACAGAATTTTAATTATATTTAAGTTAACTTTTAGTTAATTGAAAATGACAAATTGGACTAAAGAATCTGCAGGAAATTTTGCTCAATATTAATAGACTAAAAATAGCAAAAACAAACTGTTATATCTGTTATTTTTTTATTTTTTAGCTAAATTTAGTTAAATGCAAATATAGATCTATCCCGTTAAATTAACAGAAATATTTGCTAACAAAAAATTATTAGCTGCTGTTTTCAAAAGGCTCGATATTTATTTGCATTTTAACAATTTAATTTGTTATTTTCTACTAACAAAAATTTAACGCAAATATAACTAAAATTATGTATATTTAACAGTTTTGTATTTGCTGTTCCTATCTTACTAATATACAGCAAATATAATCTGTTAATTTAGCAGTTTTCATTTTTAACTAATCTCTAGTAGTTTTAACTAAATTTTTTACAGACTTTTTTCAGTTAGTGTATCAAAAGTAAAAAGTGATAAAAACTAGTGTCTCAATTGTAAAATTTATTTAAGAATAAAACTAAGAAAGAAATATCAAAAACGCGGCAGATCTTAATGAGCTTCAGATATATTGTAGAGGAGAAAAGCTAAAAGAACACAAAACTTTTTAAGCTGCCCAATCTCATATTTAAGGGTTACAAAATGGGGTCTGCTTTTTTCGATATTCGTTCTTTTTCGGGTTTGAGACCAATTTTCCCGATGGTTTTGGGAACCTCTGACTACTTAACATAGGCAATATGCATACTAAACTTCTTCTTTTTTAAAAGTACATCGTTTGATACCAAATTTCCTATAGTTACTTTGGAACAAATATAAAATAATCCGAAAAACGAAAAATTTGGCCATATATGACCCCATTTTCCAACCCTAAAAAAATACGTGTGCCTTAAATTTTTCTTTGTAACATATCCCAAGGTCATTAAGATGTGTCGCAACCCGGGTAAAAATCTTAATATGATGTCATATATAATTATATCTTATTTGATAAGTCCCCATATACAACTTGATCCGAAAAATGGGTCATCTACTTGTGTCTAATTATATCAAATAAGATATAATTTGATACAGTTTGATCCGAGATTTGTCCATATGCAGCACATCAAATTACATCTAATTCGATATAAAAATATCTGAGTTTATATAACATTGTCTAATAGTAAGTATATTTTTTATGCATTCCGGCTATTAAATTGATATTGAAATTTCTATAGCTTGAACAATTTTAAAGTCCCAAATTTTATAACATAAAATAAAAATTTTAATGCTTTTGTCTTCTAAATCGTACCCATCATTTTTTACTATAAATTTTATATGCAAAAAAATCACGTGAAAATTATTTAGCTGTGGAGAAATTAACTCTTAATTTATATTAATTTGTATGAGATCATATAGAAAGTTATATAAAATTACAAGAATATATTTTTAGTATGACGATACATACAGTGTTATATAACTTAGTATGGAACCATATATAATCATATCGGTCACTACATATATTTTGATTAGTTTTATATGGCTTATGTAGTTATATATGGAGTCAGATGTGGGGATATGTAATAACATCAATTACCGTACAAAAAATTCTTTGAAAAAATAATATCAGATGTAGTTATATATAATGATATGTGTCTTAATGTGACTCCATTCACTGTCAGATATAACCCAATCACATTATATATAACAATATATAAGTATTTTTACTCGGGAATCGCAATGCATAAATTCTTATACCTTACACCACTACGTGGAGAGGTTATAATAAGTTTGTGCTGATGTTTGTAACACCAAAAAATATTGGACCTAGACCCACCTTATAGTACACCGATCGACTCAGAATCACTTTTTATTTCGTTCTAACGATGTCCGTCTGTCCGCCCGTCCGTTCATCCGTCTGTCTGTCCATGCATTCTTGTGCGCACTCTACAGGTCGCAAATATTCAGATATTTTGGTTAAAATCATTCCATGTTTAGACCTAGTGCCCATATAACGGTCCCCCCAAAATTGGCTAGGTTGCAATGAAATTTGGTTCGCTGACTCATATGGTCCCAAGGACAAAGGCTATTGATTCTAGACAAGATCGATCCATATTTGGACCTATCGCCCATATGGTGGTCTATATTTCCGATTTCTCTTCTTTTACCATTTTATAGAAAATTTTGACACAAGTCCCATTTTAACCCTTTCGAATTTCGGATCCAAACATTAGTTGACTTTTAACCAGACTGGTGTAGGGTATTATATAGTCGGCATGCCCGACTTTAACTTTTTTACTCGTTTTATTTTGTTCTACTGCGTTATAAATTATTTAATTCAATAATTTTGTAGTAGTTCAATTTTTTTTTTTCAATTTTGATTTGATTGAATAATATCCCAGCGAAATCTCAGTAATGGGTGCTCATTAAGCCCCGTTTAGATTATCACACAAGTGTGTTATACATTTTAGAAATGTGTTGTATAACGAAAATGTATAATAGTGTGAACACTGTTCGTTACACACATGTCAAAATTGGTGCACACATTTTAAAAAGCGGTCCCACTTTTTTGACAAAATTTATTTTTTGAAATATTTCATAAAGTTACCACTTGTCTCAACACAAGTGTTGTGTTATTCACAAATAAATGTAAACAAAGAATAAAAACAACTAATGGTGAAAAAAAGTAATAATAGAAGAAAAAATAACTGTTTTAATTTATTTGTTGTGTGTGTCGATAATAGTCTGAACACTGAAAAGATTTTCATTTTTACTTTTTTGACAACCAGACAATTTCAGCCTACTTTTTGTCATACTTGTGTGAAGAAAAGTATAAGCAGTTGTGTGATAATGTGAACTAATATCTAAATAATAAGCAGTAGAATTAGGGTCTCTGCATATAATTCGGTGTCAAAACTCATTATTTATGTTCGACAAGGTCGTTTTTGTAAGTACACGCTGAAAAAAATCGCCCTGCAGGAAACATATTTGCTGGTGATATATATATGTTTGGAAGAACTGTCAAAATATATATGCCGTGTTTTTAATATAATATGTTTGCCAGCAAATATAATATTTTTGCCTGTAAACATATGTATATTTGAATCATATGAAATACATCTACTCGCAAATATATAAATGTTTGCAGGCATATTTATATGTTTATCATTATTATATTTGCACTCCACAAACATAATAATGATAAAATAAAAATGCAAATATATTTTTGTTTAAGTGGGAAAATATGACTAACATTCAAACATTAAAGTGTTTGCCTTGAGACATACATATTATAACGATAAAAATAAAATAATTGGAAAAACACCTCAAATATAAGTATAGTAGTTTATAAACATATATATAATTGCCTGTAAATATATCCAACAATCTCTTTTTTCTGCGTGTAGTTGTCCATATTCGCTGCATGAAAAAACGCACAAAATTTGTGCACCCACTTACCCGCTGCATTACAAAAGTATATAAAATAAGTAGTTACCAAAATAAATACTTATTCGTGTGCTTATACGCAGTTAAAAAATAAGTGGTTACAAGTTGTTAAATAATACGACTTACTTATATACTTACTAGTGGTTAAAAAATAAGTAGTTACCAAATTCACATTATCTTTATAAACAAATAAGTAGTCGCGCGAAAGCTAGACTGCTTATAAAAACGGCTTCGCCTAACAAAAATAACTAGTACTGACGCCGAATTATAAGTAGTAAACAATTTCAATTTCATTATATAACAACTTATTTGGTAATAAAAGATTTTGCTGGGTATGTTTAGTCATTTGATACGAGAAATATAAATCAAATTAAAAAAAAATAAAATTATTAGTATAAATTGAATTTATTTTTTTAAATAACATAGTACTTATTTAAAGGAGTTATTAACAACAAAATAAAATAAATTTTACAAATCCATTCTTTGCAAATTTAATCAGATTTAAAAATATAATTAAGCAATTATATTTTTAAAGTCTGTTTTAAAATCAATAATTCATAATATTAAGCTGAGGTGCTGTATATTCCTATAAATCCGTGTGTAAAGATGAATCTTTTATATAAGATTAAATAATAAAAAAATTAATACTACCGTCAAACTTTATGTTCGTAGGCAAATACGTGTAATGTTAGTAGGGTATTCAATCGATTAATCTTTATTCGATTAATCGAACAATTTTGTTCAAAAATTATTCGAACAATTTAAAATGTCCAAATTTCGAATAACAAATAATTCGAATAATTTCATACGATTAATCGATTAACCGAAATTGGTACAAAATTACAAGAATGTTTAAAAAATTTTTTATTAAAGCAAATATGCTAAAATCTCAAAACTTATTTAAAAAAATGTGATAAATAATTTGATGTAGGCTTGTACCTATCCGGATTTCGTTCTGTCCTTAAAAATCATCATAGGACGACTTAGAATATCTAAAAATATTTGTTAGCTTCAACTCAATTATAATTTCATGTTTTTAAGTAGGAGCGTTAATAGACATCTTAGATCCCAAAGAAAAACAACATAAAATTATCACAGTTTGCTTTGTCATCTTCCAAATTACTACTCTGGTGTTGTGACTGATCTAGTAAAGTAGTGGTATCTATTTACTAATAAGTGAGAGTCGCTATTTTTCAGCCTCAAGTTCAATATTTTTTTTTTTTTTTTGTTAAAAAAACGTGCATTTTATTTTTCCATAATTTTACGTACATAATTGAACTAGAGACTGAAAAATAGCGACTGTCACTAATTTGTATCTATTTACGTATAATAAATTTTTAATTATTTTTTACGCCTTTTTTTAAAAGTTGATATTAAACGAAAGTATTAATAAATGATTATTAGAATTATTAATTATAATTAATGCTCAATGTAATAAAGCTTGTTTAGTGAGCACTCTGAATTAATGGCTCATATGAATAAAAAATAGATATTACTAATAGGAGGAAATACAAGGTTTTTTAAGCAATTACTTCACAAATCTAGTCTGCTTGAGGGAGTAGACTAGAAATTTAATTTTTTAATTTTCATTTACATTTGATGCTATTCTACCAGCCAATTGGTAAATTTGGAGTTAAAAGCCATTCCTAAGCCCAAAGTAATTACTTGGAAGTAATTGCTAAGTTTTATTCATATGACCCAATGAAATAAAATAAAAAGAAGGGATGGAGGTACGTAAACGTAGAGGGATAATCTATTCTCAATAGAATTCCTCTCTACTTTTACATTTTTTACGTATTCAATGAATAGAAAGAGATATAAATTAATGCAGAGGGTGTTATATTCTTCCTTAACTATTTAACTCATTGCAGTGTGGTTCTCCCTAATTAGGATAAAATTTGAGAGAGGGGATAGAAAAATTAAAAATATTGACAAAATCTGATCTCAATTATTACATTTTTTATTATTATGAACTTTAGAAGAGTTACTGAATCTATTTTTGTTCCTTTTTTTAAATAAAATTATTAAAAATACAGCAAGCGTATGTATATTATTTTACATCAATTTTTTCGATTAATCGATTAATTTTAAATTTTTGTTCGATTAACCGGTTAAGAAAAAAACCCGAAAAATTAATTGCACGATTAATCGATTAAAATAAAAAGCCGATTAATTGAATACCCTTGTTGTTAGTGAGTGTGTGAGTTATGTAAATTGATTGAGGGATTTATGTGCTTCTTATTGCTGGTGTACTTGAATTTGTATTATGGCATTCAATTAATCGACTTTTGATTTAAATCGATTAATCGTAAAATAATTATTCGAGTTGTTACTTACCCGATTAATCGAATAAAACTGAAAAATTAATCGACTAATCATAAAAAAATTTATGTAAAATACAATTACAGTAGATTTTTTTTAAAATCGATGTAATTGAATTACAAATTCTATTTTTTAAGGTCTGTGTTGAAATCAATGAATCATAACCCGGATAAAAGAAACAACCTTAAATTTTGATATCAGTCATAATATTAAGCTAAGGTGCTGTATATCCCTCTAAATGCATGTGCGAAGATGAATCTTTACTTGACATAAGTTTAAATATTAAAAAAAAAAAAAATACTAATGCCGTCAAACTTTATGTTCGTAGGCAAATATGTGTGTTGTTAGTGAGTGTGTGAGTTATGTAAATTAAAAAATAATCAGAAAAAGTGATTTAAGTACTCTTATTACTGGCATATTTGTGTATGTATATTTAAAAGCATAGATTAAGCATTTAGAATCTTTTATTTGTTGTTTTGTTTTGCAATGCTCTATGGAAGTCGCTCAGTTACTGTTAACCCCTCTTTTACTGGCTCGGTCTGACATTTCAAGAAGTTAAATTGCAGTTAATGAGTTTAGTTTCTGTATTATGTATTTTCATAACTAAAACTTCTTGAAATGTCGGCCAGAGCCAGTTAACAGTGGATGAGGTGCATGCATACTCTTGAGATTCTATGCTCGTTGATTTTACCCAGTAAATAAGTAAAATACAAAGAACAGGTTCCAGAACAATTTGTATTACATTAGCATAGTTTCTAATTTATTTTCTACAACCGATTCTTTTTGTACGAAGTTTGTCCTAAGTATTAGCAGTTTATAAGAAATTTTTCATTCTTATTATGAAGAACACTTCATTAGTTTAATGAAAAAATTTCATTAAAACTCGTCCAAGGAATTCTCTCTGTGCAGGAATCAGTTTTAGAAGCTTTTTCATGTTACCAATGGTAAATGAACCTATTCTGGAATAAATTCAGAAAAAACGGCTCCAAAAACTGTTGCCTTTCTTTAGCTTAATTCATTGTTAGAAATTTTCTTATTTTCCTTTACTTAATTTAACAAAAATAATAGACATAGTCTATGGTAAAGGCCTGCATGAATGTATTTAACCCTTAAATGCATGGTGTAGCCATTTGGCAACATACCGGTTTTTTAATAAAAAAAAACCCACTTGTTGCACAAAACTTCCTATTTGGGCATTAAGGGCCCCTTCTGTACATATTGTTCCTATAGTTTAGCGCAGAATTTTTAAACAGTTAGAGTAAAAATACACGTTAAAATAATCACAATTTAGCTATTTGACAAAAAAGCGAAAGCCGAAAATATGTATTCTGTCTTACTGGCCTTATCGAATTCTTTCAAAAATTTTTATTCTTTGTAATTTACTTGTAAAAATTGTATCATCTTTCTTTAATTTGAAAATAATTTAAACAGAAAGTGATATTAATTTATGATCTAAAGTCAAAGTAAAAAACATTCATTTACCAAAATAAGAGATCAACTAAATATTCCCCTCATTCATCATACATTTTTTTTTTGTATTTTTCTTGAAATGTAAACGCCTTTAGAAATCATATATAAAAAATGGTTAAAATCGAAGAGATCATGCTTTTAAGGGTTAAAACATTCTGTAAAACATTCACTACAATTTTTGCAATTCAGAAATCATCAACTGAAATTCAAAAAATGGCAATTAAGGCAAACATACACGTTCAATATTATTGAACAATGTTTTTAAAATCAACCAATCAGAACAAAGTATTTAAAAATAAAATGTTCTGATTAGTTGATTTTTAAAAATTTTATCAATAATATTGAACGTGTATGTCCTACTTTAAAATTCAGAAAACAAAATATCGATCTTAATTCATGATTTCTATATTTCAACTGATATTCTCTGAATTTCAAATAAAGATTTCTGAATTGCAAAAAGTGTAGTGAATGTTTCACAGAATATTTTAACGGTAGGATGTCTCTAAAAATTGTAGTTTTAATCGAATCAATTAAATTTTTAATTAATTTTAAAAATTTCGTAACAGTTGTTTCTTATCGTACTGGGCAGATTTTTTATTTGAAAAAAAAATGCTATTTAAACTATCACTTCTGTGTATTTTATGTATATATGTAAATTTGTGTGTGTGTACACAAATATATACTTGAGTTTTCATAATGTACACTTAAAACATGTTAACTTTATACCAGTGGTGTTCAAAACTAAAAATGTAGTTGTGTTGGTGAGAAAATGAGAATTGCACTGTAAGAAATATTGAATGGGTTAATAGAATCTGTATGCATTTATTTTTTATTAAAAATATGAAAATGTTTTGTGTAAAAAGCGAAGTAGGTACTTTCGGGAAATATAAATAAATACTACACTGTTTTAAAGAAATAAAAATAAACAAAATACAATTTTTGAAAGAAAAAAAATACATACATACATATGTAAAATAAAAGGTTTTCGATTTTTTTAAATCAATATCAATGATTTCATTGTATTTACATATTTATAAAATAACTTTAATCTGTATTTATAATCATAAAATATTTGTCGTAAATTGTTATTAATTTTTTTTTTCAGTACATTAAAAAAAAATCAGCATATATCCGTACTCATGTTAATTCGTCGCTGTTTCAGTGACGACTAAAAGCAAGAGCGTAAGAATACATGTGAATTGAGCAGGGACAATTGTCCTATGGGCTGAACACCACTGCTTTATACATAACATACAACTTTCTATATATTTTCCATCCACTTATGTATTTTTTTATCTTTTATATTCTTTTGTTTTGTCACAATTTGTATTCATATATTTTATTATAATTAGAGAAAGATTTTATAAATGTTATAAATACTTTATCATCTCCTTCTTCCTCATCTTCCTCTGTATATGATGCTTTCCAAGACAATAGCCCCGCTACATCAGAATATATTCTTGTGGATATTTCAGTTAGTCTTTAATTAAATTCAAAACTATAGTTCTGAATTGTCCATTAAAAGCTCTATTCCATAAAATTATAATAAATAATATATTAAGAATAAACGCTAAATTTGTCTATATTTAACCACACCTACTCCGCCCGCCTTTGGGATAAATTGAAAGAGTTACTCCAATTTTTATTTGTGTCATATAGGACAATAAATAGTGCAAGTTTGACATTGATAAGACATACCTTTTTTAGGCAGACAGTTGGCTTGCAAAGCATCATACGAGTATATAAACGAATAACGTGACTGACACCGATTGATTGACTAACTGACTGGCTCAATATCGCCCATCATATATCGCTGAAAGGAACTTAAAATTTGGCTCGGAGATTTCGCCTGTGGCGTGGACGTCCGCTAAGACGGGATTTTTTGGAAATTTCCACGCTGAGGGGCAAAAAGGGGAAGTATCTCCCTTGACGGTCTTCCCAAACCGCTTTGGCTAGTGATCTGAAAATTTAAATGTGTTTCCTTTTAGAATTTTCGTCATGAACGTGGATACTTTTTTGAAAAGAGATACTTTTTTTGGGAAAAGGTACTTTTTTTTAAAAAAAATTTACTTTTTGGAAAAAGTTACTATTTTTGAAAAATTTACTTTTTTTTTGAAAAAAGGTATTTTCTTTGGAAAACAAACAACATTTAAAATTTCTGATATAGTGACCATTTTTTCATATTTTTATTTCAATTAGAATTTTTATTTATTATTAACTTTTTGAAATTGAAAATTATTCACCTAAAAATAATTACAAATTTTTGTAATGATTGAAAAGAACAGTAAATTTTATTTAGTATTTTGGAGTAATGGTTATCGATTAAGACTGTTACACAAAGGGTAGCGGGTTCGATCCCCAGTGACTGCAACATCAATTTAGAGAAATAAAATGTATTATTTTTAACTCTCATATATATCGCTGCGTTCACCTGCTCCACTTAACCCCACCGAAGTAAAATAATACGAGTATAACAGGGCCATCAACTAAACACTTTCAACAAAGTTCGCCAAACCACCATCAGATGGCGCGCAACAAATGTTCTAAAATTCAACATATCGCGCAATTACAGTGTTGCCACATATGAAACCCTTTATCTTTCACCACCTTTCATCTCTTCTCCATCCCCTTTCGAAAGAAAGCAACACATTATTTAATAGAAAAAATTTATTAAATGTTGCTTCCCTTAAAAAAAAAAAAAAAAAAAAAAAAAAACAAACCTGAAATACTAGAAATACTAAAAGGTCAAATAATTCTATTAAAAAAGAAAAAATCTCTAGGAAAAAAGAATTACATTTTCTTTTAAATATATTACTCAGATATTAAAAACTACCGGTAACGAAGTGTCGGACTTTTATGCTAGTTGCAATCATAAAATATTGTTTCTTTGTCTGAAGAACATATTGTGCGTTTTTATTGTATATTTTTTTTATTTTTTACAATTTAATTCATTTTATAAAGTTTTTGTAAATATTTTATAGTAAATGACATGTACTTAATTTTTTTAATGTAATACTTAATTAAATACCAACACATAATAACTATTAATAACTAAACAATTAGGAAATAATATAATTACATAATAGTTTAATGACTTCATAGAAAAATTTGATTTAATATTGTAGAAAATTGAACATTTAGATTATTTAGAAATTTTTGAAAAAACGTGCATTCTATAAGATTACACCGAGAATTTCTCTAAGATTTGTATTAGTTCTTTCTACTAACATGTAAATGTGACTTTTTTACTATTTTAAATTCATATTATGGCGAGAATATACGTTCAATATTATTGATCAATATTTTCAAATTCAACCAATCAGATCAAAGTAGTTATAAATAATTTATTATTTTTTAAAGCTTTATCAGTAATATTTAACGTGTATACTTGCCTTTAACCATTTAAATTTAACTAACATATTTTTCAGTTTCCATTTAAAAATTATTCATTGCTTTTAGTATCATCAAAATTTTTATAAAAACTGCTTATTAATGTTATTTAAGAAAACCTCATTTTAAAAACATGAATACTACAATTCAGCATTTTTCA
Source organism: Leucophora obtusa (assembly GCA_949987735.1). NCBI lineage: Eukaryota > Metazoa > Arthropoda > Insecta > Diptera > Anthomyiidae > Leucophora > Leucophora obtusa. The sequence continues at coordinate 161,363,300 of OX465296.1, forward strand.
CCCGCAAAATATTAAAAGCTGAAATAAATCTGCATATAAAAAATATGTTTTTATTTTTGAAATCAAATAAACCTTCTACAATGGTACAAAAATGGCAGGCATAAATCACTAACACACTTACTAACTGTGACCCCCCACAGTGATCAATAAAAGAGAACTCATGCATCGACATTTTCTACACATAGAATTATTGGTATTGAAATAATGACGTTAAATGTTTGATAAAGGAAAAATCATAATCCAGATATTTAAAACAAAAAAAAAAAACGAAACCTTAAATATATGACAATGGCTTGCTAAAACAAAGTAAAAAATAATTGTTATATGAATTTAAAATATTTACCCCTAAATTTATAAACGCTTTGTAAAATTATAGGGGGTTTATTGAACAAATTTTATATGAAAATGACGTTTTGTAAACCTGCTATAACTTTACCAAGCATTTATGAATTGAGGGCTTAGTATACAAATAATTTGACAGATAAAAGCTTCTTTGATAGTGGCACTCAGAATATTATGTAGTTTATTTCTTGTGGTGTAAACTTATGCGTTAATTTAAAAACAAAGGAACATATGTTTATTTTTCAAAGAAAATATTTCAGTTACATATTAGAATTTTTTTTTTCGTTATAAATTTAAATTTTTGCTTCATCAAATATATTCAAAAAATTCTTTATTATTTTTTATTTAAACTGTTTGCTTATATACAAAATAATTTCAATTCAAATTACAAGACTTTGATGAATTTATCATACACACCATCCAGAGAAAATGAATTTGTAGTGTGCATGTCTTCACTCACAATAGATTTTCCTTAGAATCTACTGAATATGCGCATTAGAGCGTACCACCTTACGACAAAAAAAAAGTTCGCCATACACCCTCCAATATGAATTATGTTTGCAAGGAGGTTTCAAAAAACATTTTTTTATTTTTTTTTTGCCAAACGTAGGGGTCGCCATTTTACATTTTTCGTTATATCTTTGGCATTTACAGTCGAATCTTAAAGTATGATACATCGATGTTTTTCTCTCGAGGAGACCAGTGTTTTGCTCTCAAGGGCCAATGACGTCAAGTATCCTGTTCTAGTAGTTAGCCACCAGATCTCAGTTGCTACAACCCTAATGTACGACCCTAATGTCAGAAAATTAAAGCTCGCAAAAAATCATTAAACTTTTGCTAATGAAGTTTTTCGATAAACCCAGTAGAATTTTTTTTTATATATTGGTTGCCGAACGTAGGGGTCGCCTTTTAAATTTTTTTTCATTGGATTTTTCCTTTAAAGCAAAACACTGGTCTCCTCGAGGCAAAAAAATCGATATATCACACTTTAAAATCCGATTTTAAATGCCGAAGCTATAACGAAAAATTGAAAAAGGCGACCCCTACGTTCGGCCAAAAAAAAAAAAAAATAATTTTTTTTTTTGAAATTGCCTTGCAAAAATACTTTATATTGGAGGGTGTACGGCGAACTTTTTTTTTGCCTGTAAGGTGGTACGCTCTAATGCGCATATTCAGTAGATTCTAAGGAAAACCTATTGTTAGTGTAGACATGCACACTAAATTTTTTTTTGAGGTACGGTCTAATGCGCATTAAAACAAGGGAAAATAAGTTTAAAAGGGAAAGACCTGATTTTCGTTAAAAACAATTGTAAGTATTAATGTTAATTAATTAACTTAACAAAATTGGTAAAAAATAATAGATTTTAAAAAGTGTAAGAAATTACACTGCATGACACTCAAAAAATTAGTGGATATCTGACCATCATTTCTATATATTTCGGACATGCTCATTACAACGGCGTACTTTATTTTTCGATCAATGGTACAGATTTTTCGCTAAATGTCTTTAAAGTTTGGCGGTTGTCCATTCAGTCAGTTATATAAAAAAATTTCAAATTCAATTAATATAAATTTTTTGTGTTAAAATGTAAGCCATATTTACGATATAAATGCGATGTGCTAATCTTGATATTTAAACCACTACTTAGCGTTTTATATAGGTTTTTATGGTTTTTTGCTATTTCAGCGACTTTAGTCGCCGAATGTACAATCGATCTCAATAAATGTAATGCAATTAAAAGGAAAATATTTCAATAAAATAAAATGTATGCAACTATAGTGGTCTATACGTTAAAATCGCGACTTTTCAACAATTTTATACGGCAGCATAGCTTTCCAAGATGTCCCAAAAGTCCAACTTTTAGTATAATATGGGGTCACATCTAAAAACTGTTGTTGCAAAATTGCAAGCAAAACCGTTTCCATTTGAAAAAGTTATGGCAATAAATACATTTTTTAATAAGGTGAGTATTATACTAAAGACATTTTAAGTAATAATTTTAATTTTTTCTCACTTTTCACAAAAAAACCCTGCTAGGAAATTTACAGAATAAGATATATCAGATTTTTATTAAATTGTTATATTCGATAGAGGGTACAAAACTAACGAAAAAGAGCAATTCTCTATAGCCCCAATCTTAGTTTTAAGGGTTAAAAAGGTGGGGTCAAAAGTGTCCGTATACTAATAGCAATTTTAGTTTTGTAATCGTATTAGATTCTCTAATTAAAAGCTTTTGATTATTGTGCATTTATTGCTTTCTATTTGGAAATACGTTATTATGTAAACTTCCTAGTGGGTCGGTTTTGGCAAAAGTGTAAACATTAACCCTATATGGATCATGTTACATAAAATAGTTATTTTTATCAAGTGAAATTTTTTATCGCATATCCCAATTCAATAAAAATCTGGTAAATGTTATTCTGTAAATTTCCTAGTGGGTTTTTTTTGTGAAAAGTGACAACATTAACCCCATATGAGCTATCGCTCTGCTCAAATCTCGCCGTGAGCGTGAGCTATCGCTCTGCTCAATCCTCGCCGTGAGCGTGAGCTCTCGCTCTGCTCAAATCTCGCCGTGAGCGTGAGCTATCGTTCTGCTCAATCCTCGCCGTGAGCGTGAGCTTTCGCTCTGCTCAATCCTCGCCGTGAGCGTGAGCTATCGCTCTGCTCAAACCCTCGCCGTGAGCTTGAGCTATCGCTCTGCTCAATCCTCGCCGTGAGCGTGAGCTATCGCACTGCTCAAATCTTCGCCGTGAGCGTGAGCTATCGCTCTGCTCAATCATCGCCGTGAGCACGAGCTATCGTCCTTCTCTACCCCACTACAAAGTACTGCCGTTTACTACGGGACCGACTTCTACTGGCTATAAAAATAAATATTCGTGTCGTGTCAACTTGTTACGTGTTAAGAACAATTAAATAATAAAGTTTATAACGTGTTATGAAAAAATTATTAAATTGCACAGTGTTTTCTTCTCTTATCGAAATATAAATAGTTTGTAATGGATCCTGGGCACGCTGAGTATGCCCCAGCTTAAAAAGTGAAAACACGTCGTTACAATGGCGCCCGAGCGATCAAGAATCAAAAATAATAATTTTTATCAAGTGTAAAAATTTTTTGTTATTCATTTAAAGTAATATTTTTACGGAAATTATTACAGGTGTTATTCCGTAAATTTCCTAGTGGGTCGTTTTTGGCCGAAAGAATAAAAGTTAACCCCATATGCATCATGATACCTAAAATAATTATTGTTATCCAGTTGAGATTTTTTTTATCAATTTAATGGATTTACATAATTAATGGGATTTACATAATGGGTCTTTTCTGACCCCAGGCCACTAAGGGTTATATAGTTTTTAAACAAATATATAGATAACACTATGCGACAGTCAAAATCAGGATGGGATGAAACCAACGGGAAATGTTATATCGGTCAAAAACAAGTTATACGTGTCCCGGCGTTTCGCTGGGTCACCCCTAGGAATCGAGAAATAAGCAATTTTTGTAAAATGTCCTGGAAAGCAGTCGCTCCAAACACAAAGTCGAATTATCATTTTTCCAATTTATTTTTTTTTTTTTTTCTTTAATATTAACTATTGTGTGGTACAACTGGCAATCGACATCTCCAAATTAGGCATTTTAAAAATCTTTAAAATTAATTTTAAAAAAACACTTTTTTGCATTTTTATCAAATTCGTGGGTCATTTAGGCTAAAGTGGGTTAATGATATCCGATGAAGTCAAAATTCCATGTCTGAATCATTTTGACTATAATAAATGAATAAATGAAACAAAATTCTAAATTTTTGGAAATTTCGAATTTTGGGAATTTTTAATAATAATAATACACTTTTTTCCAAAATGGGCCATTTTCGGCCGCAACTCGGCACGGGTTAACGTTTTCCAAAAAATTCAAAAAAAAAATCGATTTTGTTAATTTGTGACCATTTGTAAAAAAATTGGGGGGTATGCGTGTCGAAAATCGACCAAACACTTTATAAGGGACACCCTACTGAATATTCATTTGTTTTTAACAAATTTTTAAGTTGTTAAAACAACATTAAAAAATACATAAATAAGAAAACCATTTAACTTCAATGAAACGAAAATAAACCGATTTTTCAAACTAACCCGGTTAAAAAAATTAATATATGATCATATACATATTGTTATATGATCATATGTGGTAATCCATATTCGTACATACTAGAAAAATTAACATACATCCCCATAAATATTTGTAAAAATTAAAATTTTTACTAAAAATTCATAAAAAATTGTAAAGTAAATCTTTTTTTCTAAGATTTTTTCTACGTGTAGGGTAGAGGGGGGATCCTTCGCCATTTTTTTTCAAAGCACTGTCATTTCTTAACCCCTAATTATTTTTCAAAAATTACTTTCAAATTGAAGATCTAAATATCTCGGCTTTAATTTCTATGATTTTTATTCAAGTTATTTGCATATTTTCTATTACTTTTTTAATGATTTTCAAAGTAACCCAAATCGGCGTAACTGCCCAAAACTTGGGAGATATTCGCCAAAAGAGCTAGATACAATTTCAACAAAAAAATTTGTTAATACAGCAAAGTCAATCTTTTAATGACTGAAATAAATAATTTATAATAAGTTCTTTAGGATATGTGATTGTTTTTAATAAATAAATATCCACTACATTTGAAAAAAAAATTTAAAACTATAATATAATGATTCCTCAAAATTACAAAAAACTGAATAATTAATATAAATTTCAGATTGAACACGATTGTTCGAATTTACTATTAAACATATTTTAAACATATAGAAAAGTCTTATAGAGCATTTTAGGCAGGGATGCACCAACTGTTCGTAGCTCCAGGGGCCATCTGGTGATTGTGCCCCAGAGACAGGCACTAATATAAAATTAATATTTTTCACACTTTTTAAGCATTTATTAAAATCTAATTATTATTTTCTGAAAGCTTAGGATCATAGGTCTGACATAATGAAAAATTATTTTTTTATCCCACGATTTAAGGAAGTTATTGCAAAATGTAGTTGCTTTCAGTTATTTTTTTGGCACCCCAAAAAACACAAAAACACGTCCACATGAGATGTAAATTCGTCAAAGTGGATTTCAAGGAAAGGTAATTTAAAAATCCACAAAATATATTTTTTTCAATTTTGTATCTCCCTTAACATCGGACAAAAATGGGATTAGTGTATTTGCCCCACTGGCGAAGGATCCCCCCTCTACCCTACTAAGAATTTTGATTAATATTGATAAAACTGTGCCTCTCATTCATTTTTAAAGTTGTTTTATATATTGTTACGAAGTTGGATTATTCTAGTATAGAAAAGAAATTTGGTATTTAAGGAGAAAAATATCCCAAGAAACGGGATTTACTAATCCTGTTAATGTGGAAGCACTAGATTTAAATTTAATATATTTTATATATTTATTCCCGTCGTTCCAAGTTGGAGCATAGGGCCATTTAAATTTAAAGTGTTATAATTTTAGTATTCTGGATGTTTCCGGAACTCTCTAGCCAGTTCTACAACCACAGAAGTTGAACTATAAAAGTCCTGCCACTTGGCGAGTAGAGTGAGTTGAGCATTAGCGTTTGTACACTGAAGGAATTATCCTTCATGATATTAATGATATAATTTTATAGAATTTTTTTTCGTAGAATCAATGAAGAATTTCATTATGTATATAATACTTAATCAATATTGTAAAATTTTTCATAACTTTTGCTTCATAAAATTTCATAATTTCATTAAAAAAAATTCATTGAATTTCGTAAATTAGATCTTCATCAGTTTAATGAAAATGTTCTTTATATATATAAAATTATTCAATAGTATTGACTTTTTTTTTAATTTTTTTATAAAATATCGCCATTTCATTAATTTTTAAAATTTTCATACAATTAGAATTTTATATTAAACATTTAATTCTCAAATACAACACTTTTATGTAACCATAACGCCGAGTTTTAGTGATGTACATTAATTTCCATACTGAGATAATTTTTTTTTGTAATTTTAAATTTTTTTTAAATTATTTTTTATTATTAATTTTGGACTAAGACATTTTTTTATAAATCATATTAATTTTTTCGAAACATTTATAAGGATTTTTATTAATTGAATTAGGCCCTTATAAAATTTTATGAAACTTTCTAATTTAAAGAATTCTTTCATAAGATATATTTTGTACATCCGTAAAATATGCTAGAATTTTATTACGATTTGTACATTTGCTAAATACTTTTTATTTATCCACTTCAGCTTAGCAACGACAACAACCAACTATAATAAATGAAATTGCTTCATATATTTTATGATGATTTATTCATTGGACGAGTGGCCTATTAATTTTATGAAGAGTTTCATTAATTTTATGAACTTTTCATAAACATTGACTTTATGAAACCTGTTTCATAGATTCTATGAAATATTCAATGGACGAGTTCCAGTGACAGTTTTCATTGAAACTATGAATAAAGTCCTTACTAAAGTGATGATAGTTCTCTCAGTGTATAGTTCAGTAGAGTTCTATATATACAGTTTATTTATGCTCCCTGCAGGAGTAAAAGGAACAAATATATATATATAAGGGAAATAAACCAACGTTTTTAAAAGGTAAAAATGAACCAATATATTTTCAATAAAATGTGATGAATTGTCGCATTACGAATTTGTTTAACATAATGTAACTTTTTTATTTTAGCGAATTTTTAATTTTTTTCATCCATATCAAATTTTTGAAATATGTTTTAAAAAATCTAATGAGAGTAAACGCTTTAAAAACCCTACAAAATTGGTTGACTATATAACGGGCACTTAGTTAAAAACTCTCCACTAAAAGGCGCTGGAAAGTGTTTCCACAAATTTCCGTTGAGATGCGTACACTAATAGAAATTAATCTGTAAAATTAGCAGAAAAAGTTACTAAAAATTAGTTAAAAAACGGCTGAAATTAGCAGATTTTTTTTTCCTAAATACATACTAGTAAAATAAGAACAGCAAAATTAAAACTGTTCAATTTACAGAATTTTAATTATATTTGAGTTAAATTTTTGTTAATGGAAAATAGCAAATTAACCTGCTAAACTCAGCAAAAAATTTTGCTAAATAATTCGTAGCCCAAAAAATCACAAAAAATATTAAATTTTCGAAGTTGTTTTCGATTTTTTTTAATGCAAATAAAAATCGAGCCTTTCGAAAACAGCAGTTTACAATTTTTTTAGCAAATATTTCTGCTGATTTTAGCAATATAGACTGCTATTTGCATTCAACTAAATTTAAAAAAGCAAAAATTTTGTAGATAAAACAGTTTATTTTTGCTATTTTTAGTCTACTAATATTTAGCAAAATTTTCTGCAGATTTTACAGTACAATTTGTTATTTTCAATTGACTAAAAGTTTGTAAACTTAACAGTTTTAATTTTGCTGTTCTTATTTTGCTAGTACTTGGCAAAAAAATCTGCAAATTTCAACAGTTTTTTCTGAAGCATCACTTTAACTAATTTTTCGTAACTTTTTCTGCTATTTTTACAGATCTATTTCTATGAGTGTATAACCACATATTTTTGGTATGCTAGCGCATAACATAATTGACCTTCTGTGTGCAGAAATAGATATGTATTTATAAATATAACCATCTGGTAACGATTTTCTATACCGGACGGGGAAGCAATTGTTTTTGGGACAATTTTAAACAAAAACGAGTAAAAAGGTTAAAGTCGGGCATGCCGACTATACAATACCCTACACCAGTCTGGTGTATTGTTTGGATCCGAAATTCAAATGGGTTAAAATGGGGCTTATGTCAAAATTTTCTATAATGTGAGTCAGCTCACCAAATTTCATTAAAATATCTTAATATTTGCGACCTGCAGTTTGTAACCAAGCCAATTTTGGGGGGACCCTTATATGGGCACTAGTTCTAAACATGGACCGATGTTCACCAAAATCAATAGGTTTCGTCCTTGGGCCAACATAGGTCTATGTACCGAATTTCATCAAAATATCTTAATATTTGCGACCTGCAGCGTATAAATATTATAATTTTGGTAGGACCCTTATATGGCCACTAGGTCTAAACATAGACCGATGTTCACCAAAATCAATAGGCTGTGTTATTGGGCCAATATAGGTCTGTGTACCAAATTTCATCAAAATATCTTAATATTTGCGACCTGCAGCGTATAAACATTATAATTTTGGTAGGACCCTTATATGGGCACTAGGTCTAAACATGGACCGATGTTCACCAAAATCAATAGGCTGCGTTATTGGGCCAATATAGGTCTAAATTTCATCAAAATATCTTAATATTTACGACCTACAGCGTATAAACAGTATAATTTTGGTAGGACCCTTATATGGGCACTAGGTCTAAACATGGACCGATGTTCACCAAAATCAATAGGCTGCGTTATTGGGCTAACATAGGTCTGTGTACCAAATTTCGTCAAAATATCTTAATATTTACGACCTGCAGCGTATAAACAATATAATTTTGGTAGGACCCTTATATGGGCACTAGGTCTAAACATTGACCGATGTTCACCAAAATCAAACTTGTTCGTCCTTGGGCCAACATAGGTCTGCGTACCAAATTTCATCAAAATATCTTAATAGTTGCGACCTGTAGAGTGCGCACAAGATTGCATGGACAGACAGACAGACGGACGGACGGACAGACGGACATCGTTAAATCGAAATAAAAAAAAATTCTGAACCGATCGGTATACTATAAGGTGGGTCTACGACCAATATTTTTTGGTGTTACAAACATCAGCACAAACTTATAATACCCTGACCACATAGTGGTGTAGGGTATAATAATTGATGTTCGACCCGACAACCGAAGGATTTACAAAGGAGAAGAAGTTTTTTCACAGCCAATTCTATGAAACACAAAATTTTGCTGGGATGAATATGAAAGTCCTAACTAAATTCATTTGAATTTTTTCTTCCATTTTTCTTAAATTATTGTACAAGTCTTTGAAAGTTTTCACTTCTAGTTATGAGTGCAAATAAAATATTTTTAATCATGAAGAATATTTCATTTCTTTTTCTACCAATGCAAATCATAAACTATTTTCTAAAGTTTATTGCTTAGGATCTACCCATGTTTTACATACATAGTTATTTCAACATTATAACTATGTATGTAAGCTACACGTGTTTGTTTTTTTTTTTTTTTTGCTTTTGTTTTGCATCAGTATATGCTCTAAAGATCAGAAAGCAAATTCATCTTAAACACAAATAGCAAAAGGGGAAGGTACTTAGATATACGTATATGGGAGTAAAACATCCGAAAATTAAGTAAGAGTTTCCGACTTTGCTGATTTTCACCATGTTTTCACAAGGAAATTCACGACTCAAACAAAATTCCTTATTTAAGAACTACTTTAAAACTCGATCTTAGTTGTGAATTAGAAGATGTGTATCTGTCTGGGTTCCTGCAGATTTCGACGAAGTTTGGGTATGTGATAGAGGGGACCAAACTAAATAAATTTCAATTCTAAACATATCGGTCCAAATTGATATTTAGTGGGTAGAAATGGGTTTCCAAGTTGTTCGAAGCTTTTTTGTGTGAAAACTTCTTAATAGTAATAATATTTTAAGTTTGCAGTTTAACAGATCTTCAATTTACCTTTCATTTGATACCTGATTTGTATACATTTCCTTAAAACAAACATTAAAAAATACATAAATGGAATTACAGGAACATTTTCTCACGTTATTGTATTACAACTTACCAAATTTTTACAGTCAATAAAAAATTTACCTGCAAAATACAAAAAAAATTGTAATTTATAAAAAATTTTAAGAAAATGATGTTATTTGTTTTAATATCTACGATTTAGTTCAAAAATTAAAAAATGTTGCAATACAGATTGCAACTGACTATAGATTAGGTCAGGGGTGGCAAGACTTTTTTCGCTGCGTGCCAGAAACGGACAATTTTTTTTTTGTAAAAATTTCTCGCGTGCCACCTTAATTTTAAAATTTAGTATATTTCTCTTAAAAATATTATCGCAGATGTACAGCGCTACGGATAACCCCCATAAAATAACCAAAAATTAAATAACACCCAAAAAATGACGTAAAAATGTTTGACGGTTATTTAATTTTTGGGGGTTTATTTATTCTTCAAATATTGAGACTATTTCATTATGAAAAAATCCCCAATGAAATAAAATCAAAACAGTTTAAACATTATTGCCTTTTCATTTTTTGGGGGGTTATTCCATTTATGGGGCTTATTTCATATTGCTAAATAAGTTAAATTATTGGGCGCCATTTATTATTTATGTACTTAAGAAAGTAGTTGAAAAATGTGCTTCAGGCAAAAATTTGATTTTATTAAAATAAATCATGCAGTTTTTATCAGCATAATAATGAATAAAAAGCGAATATTATGGATTTGAACAGAGAAATTTCTATTTCAGATGAAATGGCTCTGAGAAACACGATCAAAACCCAATTTCAAATCCCAAGATAGTGGGTTATTTCATTATGAAACTTATTTTCAGTCTTTATTTAATTGGGGGTTATTTCCTAAAGCCTATTTTCTCTTTAAAAAACTTAACTTTTTAGATCCAATTTTATTACAAGTTGTTTTCCATTTTTTTTTTTTTTGCAATTTTCTGGTACTTTTTACTTCTCCGATTATGAGGCATTTTCTCATAGAAACATTTAAACTTCTTTCAATTTAGAATTTTAGAAATTTTCCCAGAATTTTCTGATAACACTGTGAGACAAATGGTAGGGGTCAGTGATCGGGAAGGGTTCAAACTACCGGGGAAAGTTATATCGGTAAAAAAAGAAGTTATACGTGTCCCGGCGTTTCGCTGGGTCACCCCTAGGAATCGAGATATATCGATTTGACTTTTGGTGATCTTTTTTTTGCCATAACTCGAGAACCACTAGTCCGATTTTGCTCAAACAATTTTAAAAAATTAAAAATTACAATTCCTTTAATCTGTTCATATAACGTTTTTCTATATACTCAACAGTTTTGCCGGTAAAAATAAATGTATGAAGAAAAAAATATTTTTTGCCTACAATATTAAAAAAAAGTAATAAACAAAAGGTTATTGATTTTTATGGTAGCGGTAACAAACAAACATAAAGGAATTGTAATTTTTAATTTTTTAAAATTGTTTGAGCAAAATCGGACTAGTGGTTCTCGAGTTATGTCAAAAAAAAGATATACCTCGATTCCTAGGGGTGACCCAGCGAAACGCCGGGACACGTATAACTTGTTTTTGACCGATATAACATTTCCCGTTGGTTTCATCCCATCCCGATTTTGACTGTCGCATAGTGTAATTGATTTCTTTAAAGAAAAAATGGTGGCAATACTGAATTTTATTTATTTTAAAAGACGATTTACAAGCTCTATGAAAAATTTTACCATTATGGAGTTAAATCACACATTTTTGTAACGAAATTTAACATTTAACTGATTTTTTTGCAGGTCTTTAAATTTTTTTAAAATATCCAAAAAAAGGTCGCGTGCCACCTAAAATCCAGTCGCGTGCCACTACTGACATGCGTGTCATAATTTGGCCAGCCCTGGATTAGGGTGACCATTCATACTGATTTGATCATTTGTACTGATTTTCAACATTTAAAAAAAGAAAAAAAAATTTTAATAATAAAAATCAAAATACAAATTCAAATATAATAGAGTATATAGTATAATAGAGTTAAATCGAATTAAATTTTTGTCCAAAGTGAATTAATTTTAAAAAAATTTTACCCAAATCGAGTGAATTCATTCATTGACCACATTTAGTTGCAATAATGTTTTAAGAATCAGTTGTAATAGCTTTATATCAAATAAAATGAATTAATTCACTAACGAATGAGTTCATTTTTTATAAATCAAAAAAAGATTCGCTCAATTTATAAACCGTTCAGTGTGAACGGAATATTTCACTCAAACTTTCAAAGATTTAAGAAATATTATTCAGTTCAATGATTTAAAAAAGATCTTCCACTCAGTGACTACAATCGAGTTTTTAACGTTAAGTGATTTAACTTAAATTTTTACCGTTCTGCATTTGTCTATAATTCTAAAATTGTCTATAATGCTACATTTACACTTAACCAAACACTAGTATATTTCGAATTCCATACAAATTTCGAATCAAAAACTTAAAGATTTTGCAAACTACAAGCATTAAGCTTTACATTAAGCTTAAAATATTTTTAACTATCTAACGTCTTCATTTAAAAAAAGTAGCCAGAATTTGAACGTTCTTCCATAGCAGAAATCAATCAGAAATTAGCAAAGGGAAGACAGATTTGTTCCGACATCCGTGGCGTAATGGCCAGCGTGTTGGACTGTCACACATGAGGTTGCGGGTTCGATCCCCAGTGACGGCAACATCAATTTGGAAAAAAATATATATGAATTTTCTATACTTCATACATATCGCAACGTCCTGCTTCGGTGTTCCCATAACACTTAACCCTACCTAAGTAAAATAACATAACCGGGCTATGAACTAAAAAGCCCAAACAAAGTTTGCCAAATTTTCATTAAATGACGTGCAAAAACTTTTCTAAAGCGGGGAATACACACCAGCATACGAAAAATCAAAAAATATGTCATTACCTATATGCTTACCAGTACTGACAAAAAGAACGAGTCTAAAAAAATTTTCAAAAAAATAATAAGTTTTTTTACATTTTTTTATTACAAAAATTTTTTTAATAAAATTTTCTAGTGCGGGAATCGAACCTGGGACTCCGGGTTGCCAGCTATATCGACATGTAATGTTTGATAGGTAAAAACATATTTGACCTGCTGCACACAAGTCAGCCTACTCGCCAACATACAAAAAATCAAAAAATATCTGGTTACATCCCAGCAAAATCTTTCATTACCAAATAAGTGGTTATATAATAAAACTAAAAATTTTTACTACTTATATTTCGGCGTCAGAACTAGTAATTTTTGCTAGGCGAAGCCGTTTTTGTAAGCAGTCTAGCTTACGCGCGACTACTTATTTATTTATAAAGATAATATGAATTTGGTAACTACTTATATTTTAACCACTAGTAAGTATATAAGTAAGTCGTATTATTTAATAACTTGTAACTATTTTTGTTTTAACTGCGTATAAGCACACGAATAACTACTTATTTTGGTGACTACTTATTTTATATACTTTTGTAATGCAGCGGGTAAGCGGGTGCACAAATTTTGTGCGTTTTTTCATGCAGCGAATATGGACAACAACTTACAAAAACGACCTTGTCGAACAAAAATAATAAGTTTTGACACCGAATTATAAGCAGTAGACCCTAATTCTACTGCTTATTATTTAGCTATTAGTAATGAGTACCCATTACTGAGATTTTGCTGGGATATATCTTTACCAGTGTTGAAAAAATTTTAAGTCTAAAAATAGATTTCAAACAATTTTCAAAAAAATCTATAAAATTACTTTCAATTTTAAATAATGAAAAAATAAGTCATTTTCAATAACTAATTATTATATGTTTAAAAATAATGCAGAAGGTAAGTGGGTGTCATTACTGGTAGTCCAAAAAATAATGATATGTAATTACCGTTTCTACACTGGGTAACCTTTAATTTTTTTATTTTTTTTTTATAGAGGCAACACCCAGGAAAATCCTAATTCTTATTAAGTAAAAAGCCATTTATAAAAAAGCGGATATCAACCAAAAATTTCTGCGCGATTTCTGGAAAAAGGTCCATTGAAAATTACATTTCTTGCTTGATTTGGATCCGTTTAATAGGAAACATGTATTGCAACAATAGGTTTTTTAGTCTGTTGTATAGTGTAATTCAATTTCCAAAAAAAGAATCAATAAAATTACATTCGCGAATTTTATATTGATTTTATTGATTCGCTAAAATCATCATCAAAACAAAAAGCTTTTAGTTGCGAAACAAAAAATACAAAAATAATTCTCGTGAATTTTAATTTTATAATTTTGATTCCCGTAATAATAAATCATCTTTTTTGAATCATCTTTGAAAATAATTCTCATTAAATCAATTCTTCAAAGCTCTGACCCAGTTTACCCAAAAAACCAATAATTTGTACACCAATGGAAACGCTTTTTGGGCACATGTGATAACGTACGTGGAACCGAGCTATTGTAAGACCAAAGTTTCCTGAAATCATTCGGCACAAATATCTCAAAAATCTAATAGCTACCCAGCAAAAAAAAAATTGGGAGTAATGCTTTACAAACTACTTCTTTTACTACTTAACAAGTACCCGTTAGTGTATTTTTACAGCTTTTTTAGAAGTAATTCTGCACAACTTCAAAAAAATCACTTCTTTCATTGCTTCCAAAGTATCTGTTAGTATATTTTTTCAGCGTTTTTAGAATTACTTCTGAACAACTTCCAAAAAATCACTGAAGTATTGCTTCTAAAGAGTAATTGCTCTAAAAGTGATCCTAAAAAGTGATTTTGGTATCATTTGGCATTTCCAAACGGAGGGTCCCGGGTTCGATTCCCGGTGGGACCAAGATTTTTTTATTTTTTTTTTTAATTTTTTTTATTTTCCCGGGTAAAAATCTTAATATAATGTCATATATAATTATATCTTATTTGATAAGTCCCCATATACAACGACATACAACTTGATACGAAAAATGGGTCATCTACTTGTGTCTAATTATATCAAATAAGATATAATTTGATACAGTTTGATCCGAGATTTGTCCATATGCAGCACATCAAATTACATCTAATTCGATATAAAAATATCTGATTTTATATAACATTCTCTAATAGTAAGTATACTTTTTATGCATACCGGCTATTAAATTGATATTGAAATTTCTATAGCTTGAACAATTTTAAAGTCCCAAATTTTATAACATAAAATAAAAATTTTAATGCTTTTGCCTTCTAAATCGTACCCATCATTTTTTAATATAAATTTTATATGCAAAAAAATCACGTGAAAATTATTTAGCTGTGGAGAAATTAACTCTTAATTTATATTAATTTGTATGAGATCATATAGAAAGTTATATAAAATTACAAGAATATATTTTTAGTATGACGATACATACAGTGTTATATAAGTTAGTATCGAACCATATATAATCATATCGGTCACTACATATATTTTGATTAGTTTTATATGGCTTATGTAGTTATATATGGAGTCAGATGTGGGGATATGTAATAACATCAATTACCGTACAAAAAATTCATTGAAAAAATAATATCAGATGTAGTTGTATATAAGGATATGTGTCTTAATGTGACTCCATTCACTGTCAGATATAACCCAATCACATTATATATAACAATATATAAGTAGTTTTACTCGGGTTATTAATTTTTGTTTTAATATTTATAATTAATTTGTTTAAATTCAATATTTTTTTAGTTTTTAAAAATATGTATACATAAAAAAAATGATGAGAAATTGCTTTTTATGGTCCTGAAAACAATATTCAATTGGAGTGCACCTTTTACACTTGTTTAATAAGTACTTTTATTGAAGAGAACAAGGAACAATATCTCGCATTAACAAAGTGGTGTTTTTATGCCAGTCAACTTTCATATCAAAGAATAGCTCAGCGGTAGAGCGATAGACTAGAACTCGTGAGGTCGCAAGTTCGATACCCAGTGGCGGCAATAAAAAACTTTTGTAAAATAAAAAAAATATAATTTTTTTTCCGAATAATTTTTTTTTTAATTTTTAATTGGTGAAAAATAGCTTCCTTTGCAGTCGTTCAAAAAGTACTAAAAAAATGTTAAAAAGGGAGTTCTCCTCTCCTATGACAACTCAATGTTAAAATCATTAGTGTTGGTTGATGTTAAAAAAGAAGTAATTCTAGAGCATCAATTGTAGTGCTTTTTCTACTGCTTCGGCATCTCTTTTTTGCTGGGTACGCACTGAAATAGCATAATGACATTAAGGTGTGCCTGTTATTTCAAAAACAAATAAAACATTTCAAGTACAATAACATCTGGGTCAAAAGTAAAGGGTTCGTTAGCCATACGTAGACATAACGTACCCTAACGTAATGGGACGGACGGAAAATCTGCAGTTATAGATAAACGAAAACGGATCATATGTTTTTAACAAAAAGTTTTAATTTTCATTGTTATTCATTATTAATTTTGCACAATTTTTAAATTTTATCACTTAATATTGTTTGTGTTATCCCTTTTGATTAGTTTTTTTCAATTCTTTCAGTAAACATACCATGCAATATCAGCTGTCACGTAAATACGGAAAAAATAAAATTTCAACAGGTTCGTCCGTTCCGACTAGTTTCGTTTACGTAGCATAAGCGCTTCTGTGTGTTTTCTATAGGATAGGTTGAATCAGCTGATTCGTCACGTTACGTTTACTTATGACTAATTCTACCTTAACACCGTGAATAATAACAATTTATATTTAAATCTCAATATGCAGATTGGTATACTTTCCCAGCGAAAAAATATTAAGAAATCCTTTGTAAGTGTAAAAGAATACATTGATGTTGTAAAAGTCGGCAATAATTCTTTTAAGCATAAGTAGAAAATAGGTCAGGGATGTAAATTTTCATATAACTTTAAAAGAAAACCATAAGCCATTTTTTAGCAGGCCTTCGAATGAATTAGTTCTATACCTCTGATATTTGAATTGAATTGTACCAATATTTTATTCTTAAAACCTATTCACTACAAATTTTTTCACAGACTTCATGCATATAAGTTTCGTAGACAAATTAACATTCACTTGAATTATTTAATATTTTTGAATTAAAATCATTTATAAATTATCCGAAAAAATGTTTCCATTTATTCCCAAAATATATTAAAAGAAATTTTAGCATTTTAAAATCGCGGTTTGTTTTTTTTTTTTTTAAATATTTACACTAAAAAAATTTGACAGTTACTACATGACAGTCGTTTGTGTATCAATCACTAGTTGTTATTTTTATCTGTAATTACAGAAAAATGCAAAACAACTGTTATGAGAGTTTTTTTTTTTTTTTAAATAACTAACGAAAAGTACTGAAATTTAGTAACGGTTGTTTAAAGCAGTTATTTTTAATTTCATAATAAACAACAACAACAATATTAGTGTAAAAAAATAATAACTCTAGAACTGTTTAGAATTTTTATTTCAAATTTTAATTACGCCGAAGTAATTACACAGTTTTTGTAATCAAAACAAGAAAAAAATATATTTTTTATTAAATTATACTTTTATAATATCAATAAAATATCAAACAAAGTAACAATAATAACAAAAATACTTTTAA
The DNA here is from genome assembly GCA_949987735.1 of Leucophora obtusa. Lineage (NCBI taxonomy): Eukaryota > Metazoa > Arthropoda > Insecta > Diptera > Anthomyiidae > Leucophora > Leucophora obtusa. The sequence goes on from OX465296.1 coordinate 161,380,904, forward strand.
AATATCAACAACATAAGAAAAAATAGTAGTTTTCGCCAATTTTTTCAGTTGTTTTACAAGTTTTATTGCACAAATTTTTCAGTTGATTTTACGACAATGTTTGTCATGTTTAATGCCTTTGCTAGTTATTTTACAACAATTAAAATAAAATCAGTTACAATTTTTCAATAAAAAGGTTTTTTCTTCTTCTTCCTGTAAATGAGCTTTAGAAAAAAATTCTTTAGTAATTAATTCTAATATAAATTACTATTGTCCTATGCGACAGTTACAAACACTTAACTAAAAATAAATTTTTTAAAAAATTTGCCAAAGCAGCAACAACCTCTCCCATTAACACCTGGTATCCAACTATTGAATGCAAAGAAAGCGCATTATAATGTGTTAATTACTTGTAAAAAGCAGAAAAACAATAGAATTAAGGGACGAAATATTTTAATTGAAAACTAACTGGGTGTTTTTGTAAAAAGAGTCAGACGAATTCGTTAACAAATTTGTATGAAAAGCACCAGTTTGCAAGTGTCTTGAAATTGGGGAAATTAACCACTTGTGACATGTCACAAGACAAATCCCAGGACAGGTCCCTGAACTTTGTTTTTTTATGAGAGTTCAGTAACCTGACCTAGGATTTGTCTCGTGACATATCACAAAGGGGCCAGTTCGGTGACAGTTTGTTAAAATTTCGAGTAGAGCAATAACTAAATTTTTTTTTTAGTAGGTTTGAGGTTAAGAAAAAAAATAAACATTTTCTTCAAAAGTTATAAACACATTAAATTTGCAAATCAGACTAGATCCAGTTTCTGCCTTTTTTATGGACAGGCTTCATCAGTGATTTTCCATTAAATTGTATTATTGTTTATATTTTTATTGTCAGATGGTCTCTATACGAATACTTTCTTATTATAAAGGCAAATACATTTGTCGCCTTTTTAACTACATATTCCCTTGTTAGTAGATTTTACCGGCAAACTATTTTGAATTTCTACAAAACAATTATTTTAAAGCTTAAATGATTGAATTTTGATTTAATTCTTTCGAAGCTCTGCTTTTTTGTTTCCTTGTATGTATGTCAGTATATTACGCTTACTCGCCTTTCTATAGGAGTTTTTCATCTTTGTAAGTATGTAGTAGTTATGCCTGTGTATATGTTTTGTTTTGCACTGTTGTGGCTCTTTGGGGTTTTCAATACTTTTGACATCTGGCACATATAGAATGAAAATGCCAACACTTTGTTACCAGCAAAGCAATTGTTGTATACAATTTACTTTACACTTATGAATCTTTGAGAATTTTATGTTTTTTTTTTTATGCAACAGAAAATTGTAAAAGCAAACAACGGTAAACTGTTTTTGCGGTCTGTTTATTACTAAGAACTGCAAAAATATACTTAAGTCAAAACACTTAGTTAAAAATAGATTTTTTTAAAAGCATATTTTGGCCAGTTTTGTAGTCACAACTAAGATTGAATTTTTCTTTAATATTTCTTAAGTGAAATTTTATATAAAATATTTTAATCATACGAACTAACCCCCCAAAATCCAGGTTTGTGGCACATTTGAGCACCAATTCTGAATAAGTACGAAATTAACCCTTAATTACATTTTAACTTTTGACTTACTATTTCTGGCATTGAAGTTAATTTTTCAACTTTAATGACTTCCGAGACTTAGAGTAGAATTTGATGGGAAATATTTTTGCGAAACATTTTAACCCTTTAAATCTGCAACTTACGGGTCTTTTTTGTCCCTTTTTAAATAGGAGCCAAAAAATCGCCTTTAATTGAAGAGTTAGAGGGCTAAAATGTTCCACAAAAATGATCGCCATTGTTTTACATAATGTTACTGAACACATTGTGTACCTAAAATGGAAGATTCAGATGGTTTCCTATGCCAATTCACAATAAACATTTGCAAAAGGGGGGAACTTTAACTCCCAAAAAAGATAGGGCCAGACGTAAACTTTTTAAACGCCGATACACGTATATTTTGGTTTTTCTCTCTGCTAAATACTCCCGACATTTTTAAATTGAATAAAAATCAAGAAATTTTTAAAAATTAAAAACAAAAGCTGAAACCGATTATTTTTTGTCAAATACTTCACTTCTTCCCTCAAGGAACTCCAACAGTCAGAATTTGTTAGTTGTTTTAGTAATTTCTCAGTTTTGTTGTTTGAAGTGAAAATAACATTCATTTGTAGAAGAAATGTAAATTTTAACTAAACACTGTGAGACAAATGGTAGGGGTCAGTGATCGGGAAGGGTTCAAACTACCGGGGAAAGTTATATCGGTAAAAAAGAAGTTATACGTGTCCCGGCTTTTCGCTGGGTCACCCCTAGGAATCGAGATATATCGATTTGACCTTTGGTGGTCTTTTTTTTTGACATAACTCGAGAACCACTAGTCCGATTTTGCTCAAACAATTTTAAAAAAATTAAAAATTATAATTCCTTTAATCTGTTCATATAACGTTTTTCTATATACTCAACAGTTTTGCTGGTAAAAATAAATGTATGAAGAAAAAAATATTTTTTGCCTAAAATATTAAAAAAAAAGTAATAAACAAAAGGTTTTTTGATTTTTATGGTAGCGGTAACAAACATTTATTTTTACCGGCAAAACTGTTGAGTATATAGAAAAATGTTATATGAACAGATTTTTTTAAAATTGTTTGAGCAAAATCGGACTAGTGGTTCTCGAGTTATGTCAAAAAAAAGACCACCAAAGGTCAAATCGATATATCTCGATTCCCAGGGGTGACCCAGCGAAACGCCGGGACACGTATAACTTGTTTTTACCGATATAAAATTTCCCGTTGGTTTCATCCCATCCCGATTTTGACTGTCGCATAGTGTAATCGTAAGTCATAATAAAAAATAGGCAGCATAAAATACTGAAAATTCGTAACATTCATTTTATTCAGTAACTTTGTTTTTAAAAAAGAAAACCAAAAATAATGTGTGTAAGTAATTAATGTTTTAAATGTTTCCTGATGAAAACTATGCCTAAAAATTCCACAAAAGTTTTCATTTACAGTTTCAATCTTTATCATTTTTTCTTCAAAAAAGAAATACTCATAATTAAAATTTAATTTCAAATTAATTTTTCGTTTATTTGTTATTTTGAATAACAATTGTTTAAAATTGTATTAATATATGAAAACATACACAAATCTTTTATTTAAATGCTGTAATTGCCAAACACGCAATTAGTTTAAATTAAAAGTTATAAACTGTTTTTTTTTTTTGTAATTTATTTATTTGTAATTAACAAAAAATCCTTCAATATAATCAAAAGCTTGTTTTTTTTGTATTTGTATTTGTAATTACCACACATTTTACACGTAAAATATGTTTGTGTGTATGTAATATTGATATTAGTATTTACAGTACACCAGCATTTGATTACACTTCAACTGATTTTAGGTCATCATCAACATTTAAACAAAAATTTCAGATAACTAGAATATTTATTTTTATTGCATTATACCAAAAACAAAATGTTGAGTTCAACTGAAAAGCTATTAAATAAAATCACAGATATAAAATATAAAGTGTCATCGTAATACCAACTGGCTGATTATAACTACATACATACATAGTTTTATATCCCAGTAAACAATTTTCCAATTCGTGTGATTTTAAATTTGTATGTACTATAAAGAGTTGTGGATTAGGGTGGGTCGATTTAGCAATCGATATTGTGCCATCGATTTTTCGATAGCTTTTAACATAAATGAAAAAAATTTCACTACGACATATCAAAAAAATCATTTTCGAGGCGCCCAAATTTCAATTTTTTGCAATTTTTAAATAAATGCTAGATTAGCGCCATCTTGTGTTGGCTTTTTGAAACAACTAATGAAATTATAAACAATATAACATTGCAACCTTTCCAGAAAGGTATTCCTTATGAAAATCGGATAAAAAATGTGGCATGCCAAAAGCTATCGAAAAATCGATTGCACAATATCAAAAAATGTTTGTCCAATCCAAAATAAAGTGTAAAAGGGTTATTGCTTTGTAATTAAAAACGCTTACAAAACATTTGCATGTTTACAAAGTAAAAACTATTTCATAAAAATTCATAGATATCCCATCCCATTCATGTGGTTAATTAAAGGCACTAGCGTAAACACGCACCCTGAAGATTCGGTATATAAGTTCAAGGTAATATTTGTATACTGTATTTGCATGTTAAATTTCGGCCCAACGTCCATTTCTGTCTCGGAAATATCTCGTACGAAAATCATATTTTCGACATATTTGCACCATTTTCCAAAAGCAGAGGAGACAGTGGTCTGGAACTTTGTGTATTTAATAGCTTTATATAAATCAATATCTCTATAAAATCTCCCCGAATTCCAAGATGGTTTGGTTAAATTTTTTATAGGTCAAAAATAAATCACTTTGCTGAAGTTTTTTTGACTCGTTGTTACTATTTCTCGACAGTGCTTTTAAAAACAATGAAGGGTCATCTAATAATTCTGAATACCCACAATTTTAGGGTAAATTTGGAGCACATGACAATATCCGTCTCAGGTAATTTTTGACTATGGGTATTTTGGGATTTTTTGAATACCGGGGAAAGGTTAAATCGGATTTTCTCATTAACGAAACGAATAGCATCTTTTATTTGGGAGTATGAATTTTTATTCATCTAGGTCGATTCCATTGTGTGGGTATTTTAGGGATTTTTTATTACCTGGGAACGGGCAAATGAATTTGTATTAGTGAATGAAAGGAAATTCTTAGAATGGTTATACACTGATAATAATCCATGCATAAAATTACGAAAAAATGTCAAAATTACAAAAAATTTCGTAAAATATACGAAAAATGGTTTATTTTACGAAAGTTTTTGTTGTTTTGACATTTATTTCGTATTTTTATGCATGGATTATTATATGTGTAGGAGTGGGTAAAACTTGAAGAAGGGATTTTCACACGTTACGAGTTTTCATAATCCAGAAAGGGGTTAATACACAGAGAGAATTTTCGTGGACAAATTTTAATTTTCATTCTTCACTAAAATAACGACACTTTCTTTATAAAGTGAACGAAAAATTTCTTAAATTTTATAAAAAAAATTCAAAATATTTTTAATGAAACTTTTTCATTAACTGCATGAAAATATTAATAAATGAAAAAAATGTATTGACATTGCAGAAAAAATTGCTGAATTTAGTAGATTTTTTTGCTCAATATTTTGGTAAAATAAGAACAGCACAAATAAAACTGCGAAATTTATGGAATTTTAGAATTTTACTGGACGAGTTTTAATGAAAATTTTCAGTAAACTAATGAATTTTTCTTCACAATATAAATGAAAAATTTCTTAAATTTGATAAAAAAAAGCTTCATATGTTTTATAAATCCAGTTTTAATGAAATTTTTTCGTCGAGTATATGATACTTTTAGTAAATAAAATGTTTTAGTTTTTCACAAAAATTTATGAAAAATTCCATTAATTCAATGAAAAGTTTCAATGGACGAGTTCCAGTGCAACTTCATTGGTTTTATGCAAAAATTCATTAATATCATGCAGATAATTCTGTCAGTGTACTTGAATTAACTTTTAGTTAATTGAAAATTAAAAAATATACTATAAAATCTGCAGAAAAATTTACTAAATATTTGTATACTAAAAATAGCAAAAACAAACCGTTCCCAGGAAATTTTTTACAATCGGTTGCCAACTATCCCAGTGTAGAAAATCTTTACCAGATATGTGGTTATGTAACTACATACTTGGTAATGGTAACTAGTTACTTTTGTAATTACATTTCTTTTTACCTTTATATGGCGATGTCGGGAAATATAATGAGTTATGGTTATACACCAGCGTACGAAAAATCAAAAAATACATCGTTACCTATGTGCTTACCAGTACTGACAAAAATAATGAGTCTAAAAATAGATCTTCAAAAAAATAAATTATATAAAAAAAAATATTTTTTATTGTATTTTTTTTTTTTAATAAAATTTGCTCGTGCGGGAATCGAACCTGTGTCTACAGATTGCCAGTCAACAGCTCTACCATCTGAGCTATATCGACATGTAATATTTAATAGATAAAAACACAATTGACCTGCTGCACACAAGTAAGCTTACTCGCCAACATACAAAAAATCAAAAAATATGTGGTTACATATATCCTTACCAGTGTTTAAAAAATATTGAGTCTAAAAATAGATTTGAAAAAATTAAAAAAAAAAACTGGAAAATTATTTTCTATTTGAAATAATGATCAAAATAAGTCATTATCAGTAACTCATTACTCTATGTTTTAAAATAATGCAAAAGGTAAGTGGGTGACATTACTGGTAGTCCAAAAAATAATGATATGTCATTACCGTTTCTACACTGGGTATACAAGTGTTTAACTAATGTTAATTAATTATTATATGAATGTTTCAGTTGTCAAATCGATTAACTCCACTTTCTGAATTTTCTAAAACTTTAATTTGAAAACACTTTATTGACTCAAACTCTGGAATGTTCAAAACAAATTTCTCTAATAATTAATATTAACACTACTAAATAGCAAAATTTATAACTTAACAGAAATTGAAAAAAAAAACAATTATATATTATTTTCTAATTTTTTTTTCTTTGAGACTCATTTATTTTTCTTTATGGAGATAATCGATTTGGCAACTGAAGCATTCATATATATATATTCGTATAAAATAAAATAAATTTCTGAAGAAATATTTTTGATCCTTATTTCATTTTTTTGGGGTCAATTTCAGTGGGAGTTATTTTATATTTCTTTTTGGGAGTTGTTTCGTTATGAAATAAAGACCAATATTTGGCCTTAATTTCATTTTTCGTTCAGGGGTTATTTATTTCATTTATTTTGGGAGTTAATTCATTTTTTTCCTTTGGGTATTATTTCATTTCTTTTGGCTCTTATTTCATTGGGGGTTTTTGCATTTTTCTGCTTGGGGGTTATTTCGTTGGGGCTAATTTCGTAGTGCCAATCGAAATATATATGAACATAAATGATCATACATTGACTTGTATACAATCACGCATGGACAGACATAGTTATATAGGTCCATGCCTAGTTCGATGTATGACCATACATGATTTCATATATTTCCATATATCTTCGGATAATAAACTTTGGGGGTATATGAACGTACACGTTCATATGTGACCACATATGCTCATATAGGACTCATATATCCTCGTATATGGTAACATATGGCCATATACCCCCATATACCCACAAATATCGGATCCAAATATAAATATATGAGATCATGTATGGGCACACATTGAACCTGCATGGACGTATATGTATGCCCATGCATGGTCACACACAAGCCAATGTAGTATGATCATGTATATTCATATATATTTCGATTTTCACATGGGGTTTAAATAAAATTTTTATAGATTCTTTTCTATTATTGTAGGTTTCTATTAAACCAATGAGTCCCTTACACGGGACCTATATCAGAAAGTGCTAGTTCCGGCCAAAAATCCTTGGTTCAACTTTGGCTCCGTTTCTTAATTTTTTTTTTAATTTTTGGAAAAATTTCGAAAAATTATCAAAGTTTTATACGAAGTTTAGTTGTATTATATTTTAAGGCCCAAAAAAAAAAAACACGAAAACCCCGAAAAAATTTATGATCGCAATTTTGAATTTATCTCGGAAACCTTTGAGCGGATTTTCACGTAATCTGTAAAAAAAAATACTTGACCGAGAATCACTTGTTATTGTAGCTAATTATATATTTCACTGTATTTATTGCCATGTTAACTGAAATTCCCTTTCCGGAATTTGATAGGCTTCAGCAATATTACCCAACTCGTACTGTGGTTTGGATATCACAGAGCCGGTGTGCATTATAAACCCATGCAAAAAAACTATTTTCTGACTTATCGTATTATACATGATTTTATCCGAAAAATGGGATGCTTAATGAAAGTTAAATTGATACAATTAGATAATTATTTGATACAATTAGATATAATTTGATTGATTAAGATATAGTTTTATACAATTTGATACGAATTTTGTCCCCACTCAAATATATCAAAATATATATAATGTAATACAAATATATCCAATTAGATATACTCGTATATAAAAATATGTATGTGGCATATGTAGTGATATATAGATAGATATATAATTGGATATTATTATATAAGATATACTTACATATTTAATATACAACGTTATACAATGTTATACATTGTAATATAATTTCGTATGAATACATATTTTGCAATTTTATAAAGTCATATAAATCTATATCAAAACTTTTTTACTTGGGTACTTAATTTTTTTTTTTTTTCTTCTTTTCATTACGCTGGTTGATATTTTTTTTGCTCCCAATCTGGGGAAACAATGTGGTTAACTGTTACCAATTAATTTCCAACATTTGTCATTATGTCATTATTTTCTAAAAGTCCAAATTGAAGTCTACAAAAATTGTATCCAGACAAACTGTCTATGAGAATTATGATCGATCAGTTTCGGGATTTATTCCCCAACAAATTATGACAATAATGTTATATAGAAAAAATTGTTTGCTGGGTTATTCTATAAAGTTGTTGTATTTATATGTTTTTGTGGATTGCAAAACATTAAACCTTCAATATTAAACAAAAAAAAAAAAAACGTTTAACTACAGTCTATTGACAATTTGAACTAGTTGGAAAGCAATTTAAATTCTCAAGTTAACATTTGATATAATATCCCCTTAGTAAAATAGCATACACAGCAAGAAAAACCATAGTTAAATAAATAATTATATCATAATTGCTTTAACAGTTAATTTTTTGAGAACATTTTCAAATTAATGTATTAAAGTTATTAAAATAAATATGATTCCAAGTAAAATAAAAATTTGATTTTTTATTTGAATTATTGCAACATTTTAGATTTTTTTTGTGTTTTAAAAATAAGTAGAAACATATTTAAATTAATAAACAGAAATCTATCAATAATTCAAATAAGTGGCAACCATGTGTTCGAAACATAGGCTTGTTTTATCGAGTATTTTAAATCTGTGCTCAAACAAAACTTGTGAATTTTAGACATGTTTTAATACAAAAGTGATGTAATGTTTAACCCCACTTAAGGGGGGACATGACATTGGCCGTTTTTTGAAAGCGACTTTTTTTATAATTTTGTATTTTAGTAAATATTCTTAAGATTCTAAGAAAAAAAAATTTCATGTAAAAATTCCCACGGGTTCAAAAGTTACAGCCGGATTAGTGAGAGCGCATTTTTAATTTTCGCGCTACCTACGTACGGTAGCTGGTATATACTTGTTTTACTTCCTACCTTACTTTTGGTGGTTGTTATTTCGTACCTACTTGAAGGGTGAGTTTTTTTTGTGTTTTTGAATTTCTTGAAAAAAAAGGGATCTTTATACCTCATATAGTGGAATTTTTATTTTATATGCTCAGTTATTTGGCATCTTTTGCAGCGTGAAGTCGTGGTTTTTTTGTGAAAAATATTGAAAAATTGAAAAATGAAGCGTCGTTCTTTAGATCGAAAAGGCAAAAGAGGTTTTTTACACAAAATCATTACACCAAGAAAACCTATTTCAACAGAAGAAATGGAATCTGAGGTGAAGTTCACTAGTACTTCTGCTAAAAAACTTCATGGAGCATCATTTTTGCATGAATTTTTGCAAAGGAAATGATGCAAATCGTTTGAAATGCGCCAGAGTGAAGGCATATGTAGCTTCAAAAGAAGGCCGAATTGCTAAACGATTGCAAAAAACTATAATGGGCGCTGTGGTGTAATGGTTAGCGCGTTGGACTGTTACACGTGAGGTTGCGGGTTCGAGCCCCAGCCAAGGCAACATCAATTTATGAAAAATAATATGTATGAGTTTTTTCTATCCCTCATACATATAGCAGCGTCCTCCTTCGGTGTTCCCATAGCACTTAACCCCACCGAAGTGAAATAATATAACAGGGCTATGAACTAAAAAGCTTCAACAAAGTTCGCCAACTCACCATCAGATGGCGCGCAACAACTGTTCTAAAAATCAACATCTCGCGCAATTACAGTGTTGCCATATTTGAAGCCCTTCTTCTTTCACCACCTTTCACTTCTTTTCTATCCCCTTTCCAAAGGAAGCAACACGTTAATTAATAGGAAGAATTTCCTGAGTGTTGCTTCTCTTTCTAACAAAAAAAAAAAAAAAAAAAACTATAAGAAACAGCACAACACAAGATAACGAAGGCATACAGTACGAAGCAGGCATGGCAGATTGAAGGTAACCTTTTTTTTTCTTTGTTCACAAACTTTGAACGCTTTTATCTCGAAACCATGTTTTTCGTACTGGTTGCGGCACTAGCGGGTTCATTTTTCTTTTTTTTTTTTGGATTTTTTTTTAAACTTGATTCGCTATCGTATGACACGAGCTTTTTTTAAATTTTTTTTTCGATTTTTTATGAATTTTTAAAGTCAATATTTTTTTCGAAAAAACACACTTTCAAATTTGGAACATTACCAAAAATTTAAAAAAAAATTTAAAAAAAAGCTCGTGTCATACGATAACCAATTTTGTTAAGAATTAAAAAAGTCATTTTTTTCCCCAGATCGGACAATTTTTGCGAATCCCAGCGCTGCAACCACGAGGTGGAGCTCTATAAAACCATGTTGGAGTGAAAAATATATTTTTTTGATTTTTTGTTCTTGTAATTTGTTCAATTCTCTACAATAATTTTGGAAAAATGTTTGTTTTTGACTGAGTTATGAATTTTTAAAAAAAGGTCTGTTTTCTCTGCCACGAATGTAATGTCCCCCCTTAAAAGTGCTAAACATGTGATTGCGTACCTAAACAAATAAGTGTTTTTTTTAGTTATTTCTAAGTCTCATAAAGATCTTGCTGGTTACACCATTATATAATTTCCTTGTATAAATATTTGGGGGTCTAGGATTTTTGTAGTTACAAACATCAGCATAGGCTTTTAACTAGCACTCTCTTCACGCAGTGATAAATAGCATAATAAATAAGCCACGCTGTGACTGTTTAATAAAAATCAATCACTCTGGATGCCTCCCGGGCCTATCCCATTTGTAAGTCGAATTTTGCAAAAAAAAAAAAAAAGAAAATGTCCACATACATATCTCGTTATTTTGTGAGATTTAGCAAATTGGACAAAATGTTTGCTCCATTTGAGTATTAACACACTACAATAATACAAATAGGTCAGGTCTGGCAGATATCCAGGATTTAAGTAACCTCTCTTTCATTTGCTAAAAAAAAAAAAGTTTTTTCGACAATAGTAGTTTTTTCTTTTTAGTATGATTTAAAAATATTAATTTCGAATACAGTATTTTTCATATGGAGTACGTTCTTAAAAATCTCATAATAAAAAAAGCTGCTTACTGTCTATTTTTATATTCTTTTTAGCATAAAACTGCATAAATGAACTTTTTAATATAATAAAATTTAAAAATAACTTTCATGCCTGCCTACATATGGCAATTTTACAAATATGACCTTTTCCTGGTTGGCATGTATTGTTAACATGTGTTATGAAGGCAAACATGGAAAATTTTGCAATAGATTATTTTAAAAGACATGACCTAAACATATGAACTAAACCCATTGACATATCAGCTTAATAATATGATATACATATGGAAATTGTACTATTTATGGAGTGAATACAAAAAGCCATTTAAATTCGGTTAATTTTATGTCTTAAATTGCCGCTGATTTGAACTTATCGGCAAACATTAATGTAGAAAAAAGTTCAAAATGTTTAGATAGAAAGAAGAAAACAAGCCAGATATGGCTTAATTACTACCCGATTAAAAAAAATTTATATAGGGCTTAATATAGTCATATGTAATTTAACATCTGTCTTTATACAATTTTATCCGAGAAATGGGCCCATATAATTACATAAGTTTGCATCAATTCAGTTACCATTTGATAATATCAGATATAAATATATCCGAATAATGGCGCGATCCGATTTGATCAGATATTATATAGTGGTATAATATTAAAGCTGAACTGATACGAACATGTAGAAAATAATATATTGTTGTATCCGGTTTATGCACTACAAATTTCACTGCAATCCTTCATGAAAACTATTATACTTTTTTGGCATTGGCAAAAGAACATTTTACATGAAAGCACAAACACCTTCACTGTTGCTTAGAATTGTTTGTATACATTTTCTAGCAAACTTTAAAAGCTTGTCAAGTAAAGTGTTGTTTTTTCAAACGCGTCATATAGACCAAATGCAATTAATATTGTAATTAATATGCATTTTTTATTAATTTTTAATTCTGTAGGTTTGAGGTTGTGTTATAAAAAAATTATAGAGAATTTCTTTCCATTGAAAATTTTATTTTTAATTGTCTCTGGAAAAATTACTTTCAAAAAAATAAATTGTTTGGCTTAAAGAAAATTTGAAAAGAAACAATTGTTTGGGATATTGTAACTTAATTCGACGAAGATTGTTTAAGAAAAGGGAGTTATAAATTTTAAAGAAATGTAAGAGATTAAATAGAAATAATTTGTTTCGTCAAAATGTTTAAGTATTCCCTTACCCTTGCAAAAGTCATTGCACAAATACAGGAAATAAATGTTACAATTTATTACTTTCTTTTCAAAATTGTGTATGGATAATACCCCTATAGTGAAAACTCCTAATGCTGCAAATGAAATAAGTTCTTCTGTCAAAAGGAAATTAATAAGATTTAAAAAAATTTGATTTTAGAGGGTTCACATATTTTAGGAAATATTCGTAAGATGTTTAAAATATGATGAAAATATAGAAATATGCGAATTCTTAAATTATATTGTCGACAAAAATCTTGGAAAATGTTTTTATATATTTGTTCCTTTTACTCCTGCAAGGAGCAGAGGGCCACTGGAAAATGTTCTTAAGTCGACTTAAATTGTTTTACCAAAAGTCCCAAGATATGATTATCAGAGAAGACAGAAAAAAGCAAAATCCGAGGTGTTTAAAGCATAAAAATATTGTAAAAAAAGCAAGTAAAAAACGAAAGTTAAAAACCTTGAAAAAACAACAGTTTTAAAAAAAAATCAAAGTTAAGAGAAAAAAATTTTTTTGTGAGCAAAAAAAGTATTATTTTGCAAAAAGTCTTAAAAAACGCAATTCAAATCTCAAAAATCTTAAGAAAAAGCTATTTTAAAGCTAAAAAACGGAAAATCCAAAAAAAGCAAAAAGAAGCAACTATGAGTAAAATAAGCAATAAAAAACATAAAAAGCAAAAACAGCAAATTTTGTCTTCTTTGATGATTATATACGAAATGAGCTACAAATTTGTCTATTATTTCATGTAATATCCCAGCAAAAAAAGAGATGCCGAAGCAGTAGAAAAAGCACTACAATTGGTGATCTAGAAGTACTTCTTTTTTCACATAAACACTAATGATTTTAACATTTACTTGCCATAGGAGAGGGGTACTCCCACTTCAACATTTTTTCAGTACTTCTTTCACCAATTAAAAATTTTAAAAAAATTCTTCGCAAAAAAGATTATATTTTTTTATTTCAAAAAAGTCTTTTTATTGCCCCCACCGGGTATCGAACTTGCGACCTCACGATTGCTAGTCTAGCGCTCTACCGCTGAGCTATTATTTGAAATGCAAGCTATGTGGCATAAGAACAACACAGCGAGATATTGTTCCTTATTCTCTTAAATAAAAGTACTTATTAAACAAGTGTAAAAGGTGCACTCCAATTCAATATTGTTTTCAGTACTTTTACAGGTGCATAAAGAGCAATTTTTCACCATTTTTCATATATACATATTTTTAAAAATTAAAAAAATATTGAATTTAAACAAATTAATTATAATTAGTCCCGCTGGGAATCGAACCCGGGACCCTCTGTTTGGAAATGTCAAATGATACCAAAATCAGTTTCTACGATCACTTTTAGAGCAATTACTCTTTAGAAGCTATACATAAGTGATTTTTTGAATGTTGTTCAGAAGTAATTCTAAAAAGGCGGTAAAAATATACTAACCGATACTTTGGAAGCAATGAAAGAAGTGATTTTTTGAAGTTGTTCAGAATAACTTCTAAAAAAACGGTAAAAATACACTAACGGATACTTGTGAAGCAGTGAAAGAAGTAGTTTGTTAAGCATTACTTCCAATTTTTTTTTTTGCTGGGTAACATATCAGATTGTTGAGTAGCAGATCAGTAGCAGTTGCGTGTCTGGTACACGTGCCCAATCCCAGCAAAAAACCTGCTTCCCTGGATGCAGCTTTGTAAGGGAATAAATAAAATTAATCCCTTACAAAGCTGCTTACGGAAGGCATGATTTTTCCATACAAAGGGCCCTCTTGGAAGCACGTTGTTTTGTGAGAAAAGGCGCATTATTCGCTGCTGAAAAATTGCAGTAAATTCATGTTTTTCGTAAGTGCATTTAACCGCAAATAAATTCATGCACTTTTTTTTTTGGAAAAAGTGCTTTTTTTCTGCTGAAAAGATGCAGTAAATTCATGATTTTCATTGAGCGCATTTAAGCGCGACTTCTTATGAAAATAAATGCATTCTTTATGTGGCGTCTATACATTAAACTCTACTAAAGAAGGGTAAAACACGATTGAGATGACTCAGATTTTGTGCGCATTAATCTTTGGATAACTTACATTTTATTTTACTCCCTTACAACCTGCTTCGTCGTAAGGGAATAGCGTAGCACTATAATTTTGTAAATAACTTGCTTATGATTTGCTTCGTTTAAGGCAGTTTTGCAGAGTATACAAACAAATTGTAAAATTTTTTGTGTATTGTATACGCATAAAGTGGCGCAACTCTGTGAAGCAGAATTTGTAGCGCGGTTTTTAGCGCTTCGTATTTTTACTGCTTCCAAAATACTAAAAATTTTTTGCTGGGATATAATAACAAATCAATAGAATTATATTTTTGAATGTTTTATTAAGCATATTTCATACTCGTATCTTTCAACAGCAACTAAATGGTGTTGTTTTAAGCCCGATATAACTTACAAAAGGGTTAACTGTCAAACGAACTGTCATTCTGAGCTCACTTCTTGACATTTATAATCAGGCAAATCATCATGTATAGATTGACGCTTGAACCAAATTATCCAGATTTACTTTGAAAATCTGTCATCAATACGCGAAACTATTAGCGATGAGGCTCATTTTTGGCTTAACGGGTTTGTTAATAAACAAAATTGTCGCATATGAAGTGAAACCAATCCACAACAGACTCTACAGGCTACATTACATCCAGAAAAATGCACCGTTTGGTGTTTTTTTTACATGCTGGTGGCAACATTGGCACTTATTTCTTCAAAAATGAAGCCGGGGCTCGCGTTACGGTAAATGAAGATCGTTACCACACCATGATCAATGACTTTTTGTTTGAAAATATGGATGACATTGGTCGGGGCGAGATGTGGTTTCTACAGAAAAACGTTACGTGCCAAAAAAAAAACGTCGCCCAAAATTGGCCGTCCAGAATGCGCTTCGTTTTTGACATCCGCGGTGTCCATATGCCCGAAATCATTTTCCAGTGTTAATGCCATGTATTAATATTTTGAAATAAAGAAATTTTTTGGATTAAAATTTAATTTTTTGTGTTATTTTCTGTAATTTAAAGTTCTATCGGGCTTAAAAAAATACCCTTTATAACCACTTATTTGGTAATAAAATATTTTGCAGAATTATTCGACAAATGAGTCTCACTTTACTCAAATCTGGGACCGAATTACGGCATTGGTAAACGAGTAAAACTGTTCGAAAGCCAACTTTTTAATGAGTAAATACGTAAAAGCTAATAACGAAATTATCATATTTTAATTATACTTCCATTCTGGGGCCGATCTAGAACACCACTGGCCTAAAAAATTTCACCAAAATGCTTCAATCTAATAAATAAAAAACTAAATCCGAACGAATATTTTCGATCACGAATGCCGTAATTCAGCCCCTGATAAAAAAAAATCTTGAAATTTTTTTAAAACTTTAAAAAATATTTAAATTTACTGACTAGTATTTTGTTAGTCCCAGCAAAAACATTATAATGAAAGGTCATTACTTTATAGATTACCAAGTAATGATAGGCCTTTTATAGGTATTTTATGTTGCTTGTTTTTTTTTTTTGAGATTCTATGCTCGTTGATAGGAGCAAAAGATGTGTCGTTTTTGTGGAAATGTTAAAAAGAGATAATACAAAACGTTATGAACTCATGTTAAAATACAAGAAAAAAAAATTAATCTATAACATTCAGAATGCACACAAAATGATCTATAAATGTATTAGGGTGGCTGTCAATCGCATGGTATCATAAAATTTTGCACAACTTTTATTTTTCAGAATTTATTAAAATTCTATTAAATAAAAATAAAGAAAAGCAGTTAAAATTTTGGAATAATAAAAATATTTTAAAACTGGATTTAAATACAAAATTCTATACTTTATTCGCGAAGCATTTATCTAAAAAAATTCCTTTTAGCATTTGTTAGGTACAGTGAAATTTGTACGTCTTGCAATTGGAGCCATCCTAAGTTGCATAAACATACATATTCCCAGTAAAAAATTACCCATTACCTTAACAAGGCATTGCCATATAACCGCTTACAAATCTCATTGCCAAATTTCTTTACTGCATTACCAAACACATTCTAACAAGATCGTAAAAAAAGCAAGAGGTATTGTAATCAATTCTAAAAATCAAAACAAACAAGGCATGAAAGTCATTCAAATATAATTATTTACTAACAAAATTTTTCAAAAATTAATAATTTACTTTTTAAATTATTTGATCTTAGAAAGTAACCGTTTACATTTTGGTAGTAAACAACAAATTAAGAAGTAGTTCCACATTTTGAAAAGAGAAGTTATTTAGTTTTAAACATAACAGTGAAAAAATTATTTTAAAAATTTTGTGCTAATACGGCTTTTTAATATTTAAAGGACTATTTCCCATTTCTTCCCAATAAATTTGCGCTTTATCACAAATAGTATTTTTGATATACACAATCACTGTATGAAGAGTAAATAAATGTTCAATGGTAATTAAAAAAGTAAACCAGAAAAGTTGTTTTCGATTAAATAAATAGTAACATTACAAAGAAATATATTTTTTAATTTTTCTTAGCAGTTATTCAAAACAAAATATAAAAAATTACTAAAATTTCTTTTAAGTTATTATATTCCGAATTAAAATAAAAGGAAAATCTATTGTCTTTTGCAATTTTGTCAGTTAATCGATTAATTTTAATGTATTGCTTTGTATTTTGCAAATCGTCCAAAACAAATCTTTTGGCAAAGTAGTTTAAAAAGGCCAACAAAACCCTATATTTTTTCATTTGATACATACCATTTTTTTCTGACTTGAAATCAGTACAAATTTTTTGAAATATAACCAAAAAAAAAAACAATTATAATGCCAATATAATGGTTCAGTTGCTGCAACAAATTTTTTCGGATAATACTACCGAATTTTTGTTTAGGACAGCGAATTTCCGTTCTCGGAAATAACCCTTTTGGAAATTTTAACAAACTGTCACCGAACTGGCCCCTTTATATGAAATAGACTGGTCACTTTTACATGGCGTTGTCATAGGAGGGGGAAATTGAACCCTTGTGACATGTCACTAGACAAATCCTAGGACAGGTTACTGAACTCTCATAAAAAACAAAGTTCAGGGACCTGTCCTGGGATTTGTATTGTGACATGTCACAAGGGGTCCTATGACAACGCCATGTAAAAGTGACCAGTCTATTTCATATAAAGGGGCCAGTTCGGTGACAGTTTGTTAAAATTTCCCGTAGGGAAATTACATTCTAAAAACTAATTTTCTGATAGATACAAACGAAATATTCCACTAGTACACCGAACCAATCCATTGGCTTCACTCAAAAAAGTTTGCCAGTTGTTTGTATAGTAATCAGTAGTTGTTATTTTTAACGGAAATTACAGTTGTTTTTCTACAGAAAAATTCAAAACAACTTTTATGACGGTTATTTAAGATAACAACTAACGAAAAGTACTGTAATTTTGTAACAGTTGTTTAAAGCAGTTATTTTTAATATCATAATAAACAACTACCAAAACAGTAATTTTACAGCAAACAGTTATTTTTGGTAGTTAATTAAAAAATAAAAAATGTCTTTGATTTTTTTTATTTAAAAATTCTTGTTTAGTTTATACTAGTTATTATTGATATATTTCTAGTTTGCAAATAATAATCAGAAACTTGTATTGTATCTCCAATGCATAAAAGCATAAAAACTGGAGAACGGTTTGGAATTTTTACTTCGAGTTTTTGTAATATTTTTTTGTGATATTTTTGTAATCGAAAGAAAAAAAATATTTTTTTTATTAAAATATAACTTTTATAAACAAAAACATTTGACTATAAAAAACAGCAGTTTTTATCGTTTCCGTCAGTTGTTTTGAAATTTTTGTAGTAAAAATTTCTCAATTAATTTTACGACATTGGTAGTTATTTTTAATGCATTTGTTAGTTATTTTTCAGGAGGTAAAAATAACACAATTTTTAGTTATTTTAAATGTAAATACCTTTGTCGCCTTTTTAACTGCATATATCTTTGTTTTAACTGACATTTTCAGTAGATTCTACCGACAAACTTTAGTGAGTGTACAAATTGTGCCATCAGAACAAATATGTTTTCTCTTTGTTAATATCTGATTGATTTCCGCCATAGAAAAACGTTCACATTCTGACTACTTTTTCCATTAAAATTGGTTTATATACAATTTTCAGATTTTGGGAACCTTTTCTATCGAAAAACCCTCTGATTCTGGGAACTTTTCCTTTCGAAATTTCCACATAAACACATTCAGATATTGTTGTTAGGACAATTGAAATTTTGTTGTTATTTATTTATTTATTCATTTATTTAATTTATTTAATTTATTAATTTATTTAATCTATTTATTTAATGTATTTAATTTATTTAATAATTTATTTAATTTATTTAATAATTTATTTAATAAATTATTTAATAATTTATTTAATAATTTATTTAATAAATTATTTAATAATAATTATTTAATTTATTTAATTTATTAACTTATTTAATTTATTTAATTTGTTTAATTTATTTAATTTATTTGATTTATTTGATTTATTTAATTTATTTAATTAATATAATTCATTTAATTTATTTAATTTATTTAATTTATTTTATTTATTTAGTTTATTTAATTTAATTTTTTCACTTAATTTATTTAATTAATCTAATTTATTTAATTTATTGAATTAATTTGATTTATTTAATTTATTTAATTCATTAAAATTTATTTAATTTATTTATTTTATTTGATTTATTTGATTTATTTAATTTATTTATTTAATTTATTTATTTTATTTATTTATTTAATTTATTTCATTTTATTTAGTTTAATTTAAGTTTAAGTAAGAGTGGAAGTACAGATAATATAATAAATATACACTAAACCTGATATGCTATTTAGTATTTGTCTAATTTAGTATAAGTCGAATTCTATTAGTTTAACCATAACCATAAAGCGATTTTAATATTCGCTTCCCTTTTCTGTAAATTGCAATGTGTATTGTAAGGCCTTATATATAAATTCTAAAGAACTACCTCTTTTATCAAAAAAACAAGCTTATGCTAAAAAGTATAAAGTAATTATAAAAAAATAAAATCTGATTTAAGCTATAAATTATCATGCAAGACGGTGGCTCAGTGGAAGAGTATCCGCCTGACACGCAGAAAGCCAGGGATCAAATCCCAACGAAACACATGTGTAAGTTTTTTTTATTTATTTTAAAATTTAATTCGTAAATTCTATTTTGAGAATATCTATTTTTAGAAACTCGCTTATTCTTTTTATTATTAGAACACCTTCTTTTACTAAAAATCAAAGGTGTTCTGTAAGAAAAATAGTAACTGGCTACCATTGCGATTCCAAAGAATCGATTGCATTTAGTCTCACGCCTTGTTAAAAGAAACAAGTTGGTAATCCAATTGGGAAGGCGTTCTACCAAAAATACCTGATTCCCAACTCGATTCCCTATTTTGAAAATTTTTTGCTGGGTTATTATGTATTTCTTATACCTAATATGAAAAATATTATATGAAATCATAACATCATCGTAATATAAAGCAAATATTACAGGCATAGAAAAATATGCATAAATTTATAACAGACATCAAAATAAAATATCATAAATTATATGCATTTAGGATAAACATTTGTAAAAAAAAAAACAAATCAGAGAACAACTGAAAGAGTAGACAAAGTCTTAATGCAATTTTTAGGTTTTATTTAATTTTTCTTTGTTTAAGATTACCACAGCGGCATTGGGATCATAACCCTTTTTCACAAAACCGTATTTTTAGCATTTCTTTGAACAATTATCTAATGAGTTTACATAGACTCATAGATTTAGACCGGTAAAAATAGCAGAAAATCTACTAAAAATTAGTTAAAAATGACTTGCAGAAAAAACTGCTGAAATTAGCAGATTTTTTAACTAAATACTAGTAAAATAAGAACAGCAATATTTAAACTGTTAAATATAAAGAACTACAGTTATATTTGAGTTAACTTTTAGTTGATTGAAAAGGGGAAATTATTCTGTAAAACTTTAAAAAATCAAAAAAAAAATTATTTGTTATTTTTAAGTTAAATTTACCGAAATATTTTCTAAAAATAATAGTAAACTGCTGATTTCAGAAGGCTAGATTTTTTATATGCATTAAAAAAAAATTGAAAAAAAATTTCGAATATTTAAAATTTTTTGTAATTTTTGGTCTATTTTTTTTTTTTGATTTTACAATAGCAGGTTAAGTTGTTATTTTCTACTAACTGATATTCGGTATATTTAACAGTTTAAGGTTTCTGTTCCCATCTTACTAAAATTTTCTTAATTTTGCAGTTTTTTCTGCAAGGATATTTTTTACTAATTTTTAATAGTTTTAACTAAAATTTTAACGGAACCTTTTCTATAAGTATACTTGGAAAGCACCCAGTGCTTTGCCAGTTGCTTTTTTATTATTGTACCATAAAAAATTTCTACCTTAGTAAATAAAAAGCCATCAGTGCCTACTACAGGGTTGCACAAGATATTTTAAATGAAGTTCAAGTTCAAGACAACATGAAAGCCTAACAGTTACTTCAGCTCTTTTGCTTTGCATAACGAGTGACTGAGTGCCAACAACCATCAAATAAAATATTTGGTGTGATTTCTTTTGCCGCCAAGAGAGGGTGTTAAACTCAGAGGATTTTATGCAAAAATAACTTAACAGAAAAATGGGTTTTAATTGTCTCACGAAAATAATTCTCAAAAATACATTTTTTTAAAAACTTGTTCGAAGATTTTTTTTTAATTACTTCAATATATTTGTAGTTAAATTAAAATATGGATTTTATTATTGCTCCGAAAAACACATTTTTATTTGTTGAAAATCCAAAAATTACTAAAGTTTGATGGAGTATAAAAAAAATTATATAAAATTAGATATTTTTTTCATTTTTTTTGTAAGTTTATACTGTTATATAATAGATCATTAAAAAATTAATTACTATTTTTGACCACAAATTAAAAAAAATGGATTTTTTGAAATGCCTAAACTCATGATTTTTACACAAATTTTACGCATTTAAGAGTGTTTAGGATTCAAACCATGTGAACCTTCCATTTTAGTTATAGGATGTGTTGAGCGGACTTTTGTAAAACACTACGAGAAACATTTTTGTGGAACATTCTAACCCTCTTCAATGAAAGAGAATTTTTTGGGCCCTTTTTAAAAATGGACAAAAAAAAGCCCTAAGTTGAAGAGTTAGAGGGTTAAAATGTTCCACAAAAAAGTCCCTCGTAGTATTTTTCATAAGTCCGCTGAACACATCCTATACCTAAAATGGAAGATTCCCATGGTTTTCACTAAAATCCAGGTTTGTGGGACATTTGAGCGCCAATTCTTGATACAGCTGAAATTCCGTTGTCACAGTCAAATTAATCCTGTCTCAATTGGTTTTCTGTTTTCACAACTGAAAAACTCGGCTACCAAAAACGAACTCTTCGATTGGCTACAAATGCAGTTGTCAGCACCGAATCTGTTTTCTGGGTGTAGTAGAATTTCATGACAAATATTTTTGCGGAAAATTTGAAGCCTCTAACTCTTCAAATTACGGGTCGTTTTTGTCCCTTTTTAAAAAGGGGCCAAAAAAGTCCCTTCAATTAAAGAGATAGAGGGTTAAAATGTTCCACAAAAATATTCCCCGTAGTGTTTTACATAAGTTCGCTGAACATACCGTATGCCTAAAATGGAGGATTCACATGGTTTCCTATATTAATCCTATTTAATTTTTTTTTTTTTTACAAAAATCATTTTAAGGCATTTTTTGTGAAAGCATTTTTTTTTTAATGAATCGATTTTACACAAAGTTGGCATAAATATGGCTTGACCTTATATCAATTCACGTGCTAAATTTCATCGCAATCGGATAATTTTTGCAGGTTTTATAAAGATTTTGAAATAAAGGATATATTGCAGGACTAAGAGTCCTTGCTTCGATTTTGATAAAAATTTGCACAAACCTTTCCAGTTTTATGTGCATCTCAATGGATACTTTTTGTAATTTTACGTCCATTTATGTAGCTAATATATTATTTTTAAATTTCAGGACTAAGGGGTTCTGTGTTAGTATACCAAATTTCAAATCTATGTCTCCACTCCTTCTATTTTTGTCCAATCGTTATATGGGATCAAAGCACTGTGCGTCGTCCCCTGACGATTTCCTTAGGCAAAGAATGAAATCCGGATAGGGACATGCCTACAATGGATTATTTTGCACGATTTGTTAAATACGTTTGGTATTTTAGCATATTTAATTCCTTTAATGCAATGGTATTTTTTTTTAATTCAAATTCATAAAAAATAAGAGACTCCTAAGTATTTCTGTTGCTGTTTTCTATGTACATATATTATTATATAAATTTTTTTAATTTTGTTTAAAATTAAAAAAAAATTTCGATTGTTTTAAATTTAATGAAGGGCCGCACGAAATTGGTTGACGGGCCGCATTTGCCCATGTATGTTATATGATGTGGGAAATGCATTTTTGTAGAATGCATTTGGGTTTTTTTTTTTGCTGTGTAGGTTTTTTATGATATTTACCTAATGACTATTTCTTGGCGATTTTTCATAAAACCGCTGACGATTTATTTTTACATTTTAAACCATTTTTGACCAAAAAGGTCTGGCACCACTATAGCGAATGAACATATAGAAAACTAAAGCCCAAATTACTTGAACGTAAATTTAACGTGACGAATCAGCTGATTCAACCTGCTTAATGAGAAACACATAATGCTGAGTACTAGACGTAAACGAGTCGTAACGTGCCGGACATTTCTGTTGAAAACTGAATTTTTTCTCCGTTTTTACATGAGAGCGCACAACAGCTGTTTTTAGTTGCATATCAGTGATGGGATTTGTGGCATAATTGTACCGTATTTGGCACAATCAAAGTTTGATTGGTACACTGGCACATTTGGTTATTTCCAAAAATTCTATAGAAATCCGGTTTATTTAAAAAACAAATTTATTGGCAAAAATAATAACAAAATTTTTTCAATTTTCATACAAAAACACATAAAATATTATATTTGAAAAGCAAACAAATCAAGTAAATTAAAATCGATTGAATTAAATTTGGCATAAACTAATTTAATGATTGAATGAATCAAATGAGCTAAATTGACTACAAATTATTTTCGAATTAAAATTAAATTGAATCCAATTTTCAGGGATAAAATATAATCCGCAATGAATTTTTATGAAAGTCCTTCATTGTTATTTTATAAAAAAAAAAATGTAAGTTTTGGGGTCGAAAATGTACTATTTTTAAACTGGTTGGTACTATTCTAAAAATCAAATTTATCATTTCATAATAGCATTTTAGCATATTTTGAGTAACTTAGCAAAAATAAAATACCACGTTACGATTCGTTACATTTACGTTCTAGACCTTAACATATTGATTTTTTTATTTTCATCGGTATTCATGTCCCATACTCGCGCTCGCTTATGTTTTTATCTATTGTCGAGTTTAGCAGTGTGGTTTAAAACGTTTTTCGAGTACAATGAATAGAGATGAGAGAGATTCATAGCATAAGAGATTAATCACAACTGTGTCGATTGTCGACCGACGACAGCAAAAGTCGTCGCGATTAATTTAAATTCAGCGACAATCGACCATCGACATTTGTTGACGTTTAGAAAAAAATGAAAGCAAAACAAGAATACATATGTTTGTATTTGTTTCGCTACAATTCTTCTTGTTGTTTTACATTTTTTTGTATTTAATTTTGCTTTTTTGCGGTAAATTATGTATTTTTATTTTCAATTATATTTCTTCTGTCAAAAAAATAAAGTTTTTGTAAACAAAGTACGAATTTTTGCAACTTTAATTTCTGCAACTCTGTTCCCTTAATTAATTAAAAATATGGAAACCTTTTGGCAAATATTTTGAGTGTGTGTTAGTGTGTCGTCACGAAAATAGAACAGATTCTATTACGACGACAAATCGCCGGACGACATGGCGACATTTTGCTTCCCATACAAAATATATGAAAAAGCACATTTCGTTGTCGACTCAGTTCTGATTAATCTCTAAAGCGCAAGAGAGATTCAAAAAAAGGGTGTAAACGCGTCAATTTCTGTTTAAAAGCGGGTAAACTTTATATGACCTTTAAAAATCATTAATTGTGCTTCACATAGTTTGATTAAAAACAAATTAAATTTTAATAATTTCGTTGTAATAAATAAATTTAAAAAATATAAATTCTAAAAGTTTTCGCAATATTTTAAAATTTTATGCAATATTTTCTGATTATAATAAAAGTACAGGCAAAATGATTAGACTTTTTTTTGTAATTTTATTCAATATTATCTCATTATAATAAAAATCAACAAAAAAAATGATTCGATTTTTAAAAACACTATGAAACATTTTTGGGATTATTGTCTGGGGGGTGAGAAATTCCAAGTCAGGGTGATGGTACTAGGTCAGTATAGTAAAACCCTCAAAGGGTTTGGCGTTCGTATGTGTCATTTTTTTTTATGACCTTTTAAATTTTTTCATTATCTTGATGTTTTTTCGCTTAGTTGTAACTCGAGAACCACTTGTCCGATTTTGATGAAACAAATTTAGAAAAATTTAGAATTACAATTTCTTTAATCCGTTCATATAACATTTTTCTTTATAATCAACAGTTTTGCCGGTAAAAATAAATTTGTGGAGAAAAAAAAATATTTTTTTGCCTAAAAATTAAAATTTTTTATGAATTTAAAAAAAAAAAATTTTAATTTTTAGGCAAAAAAATATTTTTTTTTCTCCACAAATTTATTTTTACCGGCAAAACTGTTGATTATAAAGAAAAATGTTATATGAACGGATTAAAGAAATTGTAATTCTAAATTTTTCTAAATTTGTTTCATCAAACAAGTGGTTCTCGAGTTACAACTAAGCGAAAAAACATCAAGATAAGGAAAAAATTTAAAAGGTCATAAAAAAAAATGACACATACGAACGCCAAACCCTTTGAGGGTTTTAGTATACTGACCTAGTACCATCACCCTGACTTGGAATTTCTCACCCCCCAGATTGGCTGTTGTACTGTGAAATTAAAAATGTTTGCTATAAAGAAGGTTTTATTAAAATCGAATATTTTCCCAAAATCTAATATTTTCGTATTTTGGCAAATCAAAAAAGTTTATATTTAGCGCGAAAATCACTAATTTAGTATTCCTGTTTCTCTAATCAGCGAAACCATATAAAAAATTTAAAATTTTTTATAAAATAACAACTCTTGCCAACCCGTGTAAAAAAGATCAGATCTGGCCAGATCTCATTAGATCTCAAAATTGAGGACAAGTTTTCGCGTTTTAGCACATCAAAAAGTACCAGATTTAGCGAGCAAAGCAGTAAGTTGACATGCGTGACAGTGAAACATGTGCTATGGTGAAGACAAAAAAAAAAAAAAATAATGTGTTTGTGCAGCCCCTAAGTGCCCACATTCGCCTTATAGAATTCATAAGAAAGTGGAATTCTGTGATAGGCATTCGATTAGTCGCATATATCTTTTTTAATATATCTACTTATCTATAAGAGATATTGGTTTCTTTGAATTAAATGAAGCCCCATTAATGTGCTTTACAAATAAAAAAAAAATGCACCCTTCATAAAGAAGCCCAAATTAGTTGAAAATTGGGATGGGATGCCATCAAAAACAATGAATTTTATATATTTAGTTAGAATATTGTTCTACCTCCAATGAAGTTTTTTTTAAAATATCCATAAAAATTTTTGTATTGCACAAAATTTTCATACATACAGTGGGGAGCATTATTGAGTACATGTCAGCACTTGAGGAAACTTACAAATGCAGGCATAAAAATATCGGACAAGGGGACTAAAGTATACTTTTCAGAAAGCAAAAGGTTCGCTTAATCTAAATCTGGCCTCAGAAATGACCTTCCATATCAGACTTTCGAGCTATATAAATGGGAAAAACTTAACTTTTCTTCAAAATATTTCGAATCGTATGTTTCCTCGAAAAATATTTTTAACAAGATTTGTAACGGCATCTGAATATACTACTCTTTCAATAAACGATATATCCGTAAAAAAATATGTTATCAAAAGAATTCAAAAATCATTTTAAAGAGGAAGAGTAGTATATTCAGATGCCGTTACGAATCTTGTTAAAAATATTTTTCAAGAAAATATACGATTCGAAATATTTTGAAGAAAAGTTAAGTTTTTCCCATTTATATAGCTCTAAAGTCTGATAAGGAAGGTCATTTCTGAGGCCAGATTTAGATTAAGCGAACCTTTTGCTTTCAGAAAAGTATACTTTAGTCCCCTTGACTGATATTTTTATGTCTGCAGTTGTAAGTTTCCTCAAGTACTGACATATACTCAATAATGCTCCCCACTGAATGTATGTATATTAAGAACGGAGCCTTATGCATTAAACACATAGACGACTGCAGCTACACGACTACAGCCTGTCAAAAACAAAATACACACGTTTATATGAAAACGATTATTTGGACACCAACACAGCTACACGGCAACACGACTACTTTTGCCGCTGTAGTCAACTTAGGATAATTTCTATTTTTGTTGGCTACAAAACAAAAATAGTGTTGACAATATAACAAAATGTGTAAAACAGAACAATTTTTCCCGCTAGAGGCGAAATAAAATCGCTAGTTCTGACTATAAAATCGCCGTTATGGGAACACTGAAGAAACAGCTGTTTTAATTTTACAATTGCTTGAAGGTTTCATTAATTTATATTTGGAAATAATTTTATTGTGATGTTGTGTAAAAAAAATGGATCTTACAAAATTAAAAAAATATTCCTCAGCCATTATTTTAGAAGCACTAACGAAAAAAGATTAATATTCAAATTTTGGGATGATCCGTCAAATTTTTCGGATCATCTTGTCTACTATGTCGCTGTCGTTTTCAAAAAAATTAAGTAGCTGACTACACGACTACAATTGCAGCCAGCGGCATTTGTAGTCGTGTAGTCCTGTAGCCGCAGTCATCTATGGGTTTAATGCATTAGGCTTAGACTGTGGTCACTCTTTTGGTTATTGGACAATTACGAAAATTTGTATTATTTTGTAATATTATAGATGATAGTATAATTTTTTTCTAGCCGCGATTTATCACTTTCATTTCAAAATAGCGCATCATAAATTTTTTAACATTGTTGGTTTTTTGTTTAATAACCACAATAACCACAATTTATAGATATGAACATGTAATGTTTCTAAAGCTTATTTACAAGTTTTAGTACAATAATATAAATTAAAAAAATAAAATAATGTTTAAACATTATTTAAAAATATTTCAACACAATTTTCTAGTAGCTGTCTTACAAATATATTGAATAAATTAATACAAGTGTACTTTAAGCCAAAGAAAATGTTAAATTTCGTTAAACAGTTTTCACAAAATTTTGACGAAAGATTGTTTTATTTGCTTGTTTCAAATAATTTTTTTTTTTGCAGGCCAACGGACAAAAAACTTATATAACATATAGAAATTGTTTTTAAGTTCCATTCAAAAATATGGCCAGAGTTCTATAGCGTATTTATTTTTTTGTTTATTTTGTATTTTTCCTTAATATTTTCTAATAAAAAAAAAAGGTTGTATTTTTACAATAGATAAACTGCTTGTCATTCGACTAGAATGTGAATTTATTGGAAAAGTTTCAGGTTGCAAACTGTTTTTCTTTTTATTTATTTGCAGTAGATAGTTTTGTAAAAAACAATAGTTTAACTTGTTTATGTAAGTAAAGCAAAAATAAGAAACAGATCAACAAAATTCAGTTTTTTTCGCTTAAAAGTTAAAAAATAACTGTTGGCCCTCTACAGCTGAAGGCTGCCTTTAGACACTGTTAACCCTTAAAGCGATATTATTAAAATTTAAAACTTTAAGTTATACAAGTTTACTTATGTCAACAGAAAGGATGCTTAACTATAATTTTCGTCAAATAATTTTTCAATTAGAGGGTTTGGTTTCGAAGCAAAAAAGTGTTTATACTGAAATTTTGTGAAATTAAAAAAAAAAAATAAGTGTTAAAATGAAAAAAATTTTAAAAAGCCCGAGTAAAAATAGTTATATAGGAAATTATATAATTTAATATGGACTAATATGTTTATATATAGTCAAGTGTAACACTATATCTTTGCGGATATAATTATGTATAGCTTTGAGTTTTCAAAAATTTCTTATATGATGTCATATATAGATCAGTATAAATATACATGTCCCCATAATATTTATATGTGCCATATCTATTTACATATGCTATGACAATTTTAGTATATCGTCATATATAATTAAAAATGGCTTTATCGGAAAATATATAAAGTTTTATATAACTCAATGTTAAATTTTTTTTATAAGTTGTTTTAGATATGTTTATGTATAGCGCAATGTAAAAAAAATTCTATGTTTTTTTGAGATATATTTATGTATGATTTCAAAATATAAAAGGCGTACTCATAAATAACTCCTAAATTCCTTGTAAACCTTGTATAAATACAAGCCATATTTTTATGTATGGAATTTGACATTAAACTCATAAAAATACCAGGTTTACACAGTTTACGGGTAGAATACAAGTTTATATGAGAAGACTTGGTTACAATTATGTACAACGTCTTCTAAATTTTTATTTAAATTTTAAATTCTTAACTTAAGGGTGTTACTTTTCAGTACTTTTTAATAGTTTTTGTTTTGATCTTGAAGTATGAAGCATTATATAATTATGTATTTCTACATCAAATTAGATATAATTATATCGGGTCAAAATCCGGATAAGATTCTATATGATTCAATATATTTAGATCTTATCCGATATAATTTTATCCACCATTTTTCGGATCATAGCATATCTACAATTATATTAAATAAGATATCATTAAATATGACATCATATTATTTTTTTTACCCGGGAGTACATAAAAACTATCTCGTTTAAATAAAAATTTTTGTCGTAAGGCTAACAGGATATCATCAGAATACCCCTAAAGAACAACTACTTCACTCGAAAACGGAAAATCGGATTTTTAAGGAATTTGCTAGAGCAATTATAGATTATACTACACTCAAAAAAAAAGTTAAAAAGTCAGCAAAATCCATACTAAAAAAAAAATCCTTACTAAAACCAATAAAACTTTTTGCTGAATATTAGTGAACTGAAAAAACTCAAAAAATTTGCAGAGAAATTATACTTTAGTTAACTTATTTGCTAAAAATTTAAGTCTAAAATTCCCGTGTAAAAAAGATTAGATCTGCTCAGGCCTGTCTAGATCTAATTAGATATTATTGAATTTATTTGGATCTGGTGCCAGATCAGATCATATATGATCAGATATGGTATATGTGAAACACTTTATGGCCTGATATGATCAGATCTAGTGCCACATCTGTTCATATCTAAAGTGATCTGGAAAACTGGGTGATTTTGATGACCAGATCTGGCCAGATTTGATATCAGATCTTATCCATCTTATCAGTTTATAGGTATAAGTTTTTTAATTTTAGTTTAAAGTCAAAATCAAATATATGGTTCGCCAGATCTGCCTAGATCTGATCAGATCTAATTAGATCTCAAATTTGTCCCCAATTTTGAGATCTAATTAGATAAGTTGCAATCAGATCTACTGAGATCTGGTCAGATCTGACCTCTTTTACACGGGTTGTGTTTTTGTGATTCTTTCAAACATTTTTTAGGAAACTTCGTAAAATATCAAAATGTACAAACTTCCATATTAGTAGACAATTCTAAATAACAAAAAAGGAAATAAACTATGACTTTTATATTATAAAAATCGTTCCTAAAAATGCGAGAGCGAACACAAAAAAATACCCAAACAACTGAAATGAAATGTCTGTCCTTGTATTTCACATAATCACTATTTATAAAAATTTTGTTTATACATTGACATTCACATTTTATCTTCATCAAATTGCAATATTTTATTTTGTTTATCATTTAAGTCCTTTTTTTATCTTAGTGTGCTATATTTTTATGTATACGATTTTTTGGCATCCTTTTGTTTTATATATAAAATATAGATACAAAAATCTTTCATGGTTGTATTCCTTTTAGTATCATTTTCTTTTCCGCACTACATCTAGACAATCTGCGACATCAACATTTTGTCTGTCTGTCTGTCTGGTTGTTGTCGGCACTATAAATGTGTTTATCAGCACATATTTAATAGCAAAATAAGTTAGTAAAACATTAGTTCAAAATTAGTTTAGTGCTAAAATATAACTAAGACTTTTTCTGAGAACACAATTTCAGCAGAAAAAAGTTGCTGAAAACTAGTACACTTGATATACAAGAAGTTTTAAGTTTAAGAAGTTTTTTTTAGTTAAAATTTAAAAATTCATGACCGCCATCTTGGATCCGCCATTTTGAATTTTGAAGTTTTAATTCAGATTCTTGATTATCAACTTCAAAACACCCCTTTGTGAGAACTTTAAATCTCATTTAGGTACTCAGTATTTTAGTTTTGGCCAAAATTCCTTGATGCTGGCCCACAGTAGGCCTAAAAAATTAATAAATTTCACCCCATAATTCATAAACGCTTTATAAAGTTATAGAAGGTTTGTGGAACAAATTTTAACTCCATTAACTTTATAATAGAAGATAGTTGAACGAAATTTGATACAAACCCAGCAAAACCTTCTTTTACTTATGTAAATTTACGTAAAACACTACGAGGAACATTTTTGTGGAATATTTTAACCCTCTAACTCTTCAACCTACGGGTCTTTTTTATCCCTTTATAAAAAGGGTCAAAAAGGTTCCTTTCATTGAAGAGTTAGAGGGTTAAAATATTCCATAAGGGGAATATCCTATACCTGAACATATCCTATATCTAAAATGGAAGACTCATATTGTTCCTTATGTCGATTCACAATAAACCTTTGGAAAAAGGGCGAAATTTTAACACCCCCCCCCCCCCCCCCCGATGTGATCTTTTTTTGTCTACTCTAGCAGAATATTACATAAATTTTTTTTTTTAATAAATTTTCGAATTTTATTCGATTATGTGGTTAATATTGTTAAATAAAAGTACTTATTAAACAATTGCAAAAGGTGGAATTCAGTATTTTTCAGTACATTTTTCACAGGTGCAATTTATTATCATTTTGATTTTATATATTTTTAAAAATTTTAAAATTAAAAAAAAATATTAAACTTAAACACATTGATTGCAATATTTAAAAAAATTCAAAAAAAAAAAATTAAAAAATATAGGTTTTGCCAGGAATCGAACCCGCCATCATGTATTTGGAAATAATTTGTATCAAAAGCAGGATCACTTTTAGAGCAATACTTAAGTAATTTTTTGGATGTTGTTCAGAATTACAGCTGTAAAAATAAATTAACAGTTATTTTGGAAGCAAAGAAGGCAGTGAAGTTATTAAGTTGTTCAGAATTACTACTAAAAAGCAGTAAAAATACACTAACCGCTAATTTCTTAGCAACGAAAGAAGTGATTTGTAAAGAATGAAATTTGTTGCACTGTTAATATAAATTAACTTTCTGGAATTTTTTCCGCTTTCTGGAATTTTCAATTTTATTACTCGTTTTTTAATAACTTTATTTATTACGTAAAATTAAGACCAATTGACACGTTTTTGAACTGCCCTGTTTTGGATAGCCATTAGACAAGTATCTGCATTTTAACTAAACTTGCATTCGTTTTCACAGTGTATAGTATAACAGTACACTCAAAAAAATAAGTTAGTAGAAAAATTAGTAAAACGTCTTGTATATCAAGTGTACTAGTTTTTAGCAATTTTTTTGCTGAAATTCCGTTTTCAGCAAAAATTTTAGTTATATTTTTTTAGCACTAAACTAATTTTGAACTAATGTTTTACTAATTTATTTTACTACAAAAATTGTGCTGATAACCGCATTCATAGCGTGGACGACAACCAGATAGATAAGATGTAGAAAAACTACTTGCACATATTCTATATTTAAATTTTCAGCAAATAAATTAACTAAAGTAAAATTTCGCTACAAGTTTTTTGAGTTTTTTTCAGTCTACTAATATTCAGCAAAAAGTTTAGTGATTTTTGCAAGGATTTTTTCATTTGCAGTCGACTAAATGTTAGCAAAATTTTGCTGAAGATTACTAAAGATTAAAAATCAGCTCGCTGATTTTCAGCAAACCTTTTGCTGAAATTACCAACTTTTTTGCAAGCACGCTCCTGACTAAAAATTTACTGACACAACAAAATTTTTTGCTGACTTTACTGAATTTTTTTTTTGAGTGTACTATTGAAAACATTAGAAAAATATTTAATGAAGTGACTAAAGATAGACGAATAAAGCTCAGAGAACTTGCTGATATTGTTAAAATACACGAAAAATAAGTTTGGAGTATTTTACATGATGAATTCCACATGAAAAAGCTATCTGCAAGATGGGTGCCGCGTTTGTTGACTTTGCACCAAAAAATCGTCCGTTGGACCAATTCCGAGGAGCTTTTAGCGATTTATCAGCGTAATCCAATAGAGTTCTTGCGCCGATTCATAACTGTTGATGAAACATGGATCCATCACTACATCCCAGAATGCAAAGAACAGTCAAAACAATGGATAGAAGCTGGTAAAAGTGGCCCCAAGAAGGCAAAAACTGTTAAGTCAGCAGGAAAAGTAATGGCCACAGTATTTTGGGATGGAAGGGGTATAATATTTATTGATTATCTTGAGAAAGGAAAAACTATAAATAGTGAATATTATTGTGCATTATTGGATCGGTTGAGTGAAGAAATCAAGATAAAACGACCGCATTTAGAAAAAAAAAGTTCTTTTTCATCAAGATAATGCTCCTTCACACACTGCATTTTTAACTCAACAAAAACTGGCCGAATTACGATTTGAAATTGCTCCGCATCCACCATATAGTCCAGATTTAGCTCCTTCTGATTATTTCTTGTTTCAAATTTAAAAAAAAATTTCTCGGTGGCAAAAAATTTTCGTCCAATAGCGAGGTTATTGCTGAAACTGAGGCATATTTTGAAGGTCTTGAAAAATCTTATTTTTCGGATGGAATTAAAAAACTTGAAAAACGTTTGATGAAGTGTATTGAGTTGGAAGGAGATTATGTTGAAAAATAAATAATAATAATTCCAAAAAAACGGTTCTTTTTATGTTAGGCCAGTTACTTTTGCGGTCGCCCTCGTAAACTTTACTAAAATGTTATCGAGAGCCAGTTAACAGAGGTAGAGACGTATGCATACTCTTGAGATTCTATGATCGCTGATTCGTGTTACTGAAAAACAACATTTGTTTTCAATTTTAAACAATATTTCAATGTTAACGACTTGTATACTAATGCACTTTTACTTCATCAGCGACATTGTTTAACTCGATTTTTTTTTTTTTCTATATGACACACAGGTATGAAATAATTGCCTCAATTATTCAAAACTATATTTAATATTTTTTTTTTGCTGTTGTTGTTGTTTTTGTATATATCAAATAATATCCTTGACATACTTCTATTTATTTTTAATTTATATGAAAACAAACAAAAAAGAACGTCACTACAAATGCCACAAAAGGGCATTGAAGAGTAAAATTACCGAAGAATTTAGACAAAAACGAGTAAAAAGGTTAAAGTCAGGCATGCCGACTATACAATACCCTACACCAGTCTGGGTAAAAGCCAACTAATGTTTGGATCCGAAATTCGAATGGGTTAAAATGGGGCTCGTGTCAAAATTTTATATAATGTGAGTCAGCGCACCAAATTTCATTAAAATATCTTAATATTTGCGACCTGCAGTTTATAACCAAGCCAATTTTGGGGGGACCCTTATATGGGCACTAGGTCTAAACATGGACCGATGTTCACCAAAATCAAACTTGTTCGTCCTTTGGCCAACATAGGTCTGCGTACCAAATTTCATCAAAATATCTTAATAGTTGCGACCTGTAGAGTGCGCACAAGATTGCATGGACAGACAGACAGACGGACGGACGGCGGGACAGACGGACATCGTTAAATCGAAATAAAAAAAAAATTCTGAACCGATCGGTATACTATAAGGCGGGTCTACGACCAATATTTTTTGGTGTTACAAACATCAGCACAAACTTATAATACCCTGACCACATAGTGGTGTAGGGTATAACAATGTCAGGTTTCAGTATTTATTTCTTTTTAGACTAAAGTGTATCAACTCGAAAATTAATTTTATTTCGCTCTATGTCAAAATTAAGACAAGTCATTAAATAAAGATCTACACTTAAAAATTAATTTCGTAGATGATTTAATACACTGAGAGAAAAATTCATTATCATAATGATAAATCGATGAATATTCGTCATATTTAGTTCTATTTTTTAAGCTGGAACAGTCTTTTTAAGTTTTTACATAATTTTCTTTTAAACCGGCAGAATGAAAACTTTTACTTGAAACTAAAAATATTGAGTACACCCACAAAAGTTTTTCGGTAGAATCTACTGAAAATGACAGTTAAAACTAAGGTATATGCAGTTAAAAACTGCGACAAAGGTATTTACCTTGAAAATAACTAAAACGTTTGTTATTTTTAACTGTTGAAAAATAACTAACAAATGCATTAAAAAGAACTATCAATGTCGTAAAATTAACTGATAAATTCTTACTACAAAAATTTCTTTTTTTTACAGTCAATTCTTTTTGTTTATAAAAGTATATTTAAAAAAATCTTATTTTTTTTCTTTCGATTACAGCTTATTTAAAATTCGTAAAAGAAATTCTAAACCGTTCTCCACTTATTATGCTTTTATGCATTGGAGATACAATACAAGTTTCTGATTTTTATTTGCAAACTGGAAATATATCAATAATAACAAATATAAACTAAACAAGAATTTTTAAAATTAAAAAAAAAAAAAATCAAAGAAATATTTTATTTTTTAAATAACTAACAAAAAATACTGTTTACTGTAAAAATACTGTTTTGGTAGTTGTTTATTATGATATTAAAAATAACTGCTTTAAACAACTGTTACAAAATTACAGTACTTTTCGTTAGTTGTTTTCTTAAATAACTGTCATAAAAGTTGTTTTGCATTTTTGTATAGAAAAACAACTGTAATTACTGTTAAAAACAATAACTACTGATTACTAAACAAACAACTAACATGTAGTAACTGTCAAACTTTTTTGAGTGTAGAGCCATTATACTTATATAAATTTTTTTTATATATTTCCTTTCATTTTCCTGTATTGAAAAGTAATTATAACGGTTTCAATGGCTGTATAGGAAATTACATTTGTTTTTCATAAGGTTTCTGATGGATTTAACCTTGTCATATGTCAATTTTCACAAGTTTTTTTCATATTTAATTTTTTTCCTCCCATATACTGACAATAACTAATGAGTAATAATTGTTCTTTAATTTTGCACATACATATACGACGTTACTTTGTTGCTTTCCTTGGCTGGCTGACTGGTTGTTGATGACGATGATGATCATAATTTACTTTGAATATGTGTCATAATATCCAGTCACTTAAGAGGTAAAATGTTAATTTTACGCTTCATCTGATAAATGTATACATTGACTAGCAGCAGGAGAATAAAATCAGTATTTCATTACAGTCTTATAATGAAATAATGAAAAAAAAAGGTATTCAAGTAATTAAATTTCTTCGGTGTGAGATTAATATGTATTAAAAAGAAAAAAATACGAATGTTGGTATGGAAACGGCATAATAAATTTATTTCACTAGTTTAGATTTACTTTTTGTTTAAAACAAGGTAAATATTGCAATACAATTACAGTAAAGCATACTTAATGCAGGCACTTTAGCACGGTTTGAAAACAAATTCGAAAAAATACAGCACAGGAATATTTTACAAAGATCACCACTGCAATGAATTTTAGTTTGTGACAATATGAAAGGAAAACATCAAGGCGTATAATTGATATTAAAATGTACTATATTATTTTTTATATTAATCATACGCCTTAGGGGTTTAGTGTGGCAATATAAAGCACAGACCTTTAAAAATACACTGTACAATATATTCTGGTAGAGGAAACCAAAAAAAAAAAAAAATATACATGTGCCGGCATTTTAAAAGACCACAACGGAATTTTATTTTAGGGAGGGTTAAATTTTTCCACCTTTTTTAAATGTTTATTGTGAATCGGCATAGGAAACCATGTGCATCTTTCATTTTAGGTATAGGAAATGTTCAGCGAACTTATGTAAAACACTATGAGGAACATTTTTGTGGAACACTTTAACCCTCTAACTCTTCAATTAAAGGTACTTTTTTGGCCCCGTTTTAAAAAGGCACGGTAAGTTGAAGAGTTAGAGGGTTAAAGTGTTCCACAAAAATGTTCCCCGTAGTGTTTTAAATAAGTTCGCTAAACACATCCTATACCTAAAATGGA
This sequence comes from Leucophora obtusa, assembly GCA_949987735.1. NCBI lineage: Eukaryota > Metazoa > Arthropoda > Insecta > Diptera > Anthomyiidae > Leucophora > Leucophora obtusa. The sequence goes on from OX465296.1 coordinate 161,417,871, forward strand.
AGAATCACATGGTTGCCCCCTAAAATCTAGTTTTGTTTGACATTTGAGTGCCAATTCTGAATAAGTGAGAGATTAACCCTTAAACACATTTTAAGTTTGACTTTTTTCTGGCACTGAAGTTAAATTTTCAACTTTGATATCTTCAGAGACAGAGTAGAATTTTATGACAAAATTTTTTGCGGAAAATCTTAAAGTAGAATATTTTTTTTAAGTCTAAGTTCGATTACAAAAGGCTCCAAAAGTGCATATAATTTGTTTATGCAATATGACATATATACACATTTTGGACTTTTTTCTTTCAAAATTGGCTTTGATATTTAAAATCGGACTTCGTCTTATATTTTAATTTTTTTTCTAGAAAACCTTAAAATATTTTGAAATTTTGATTTTGAGTGACTAAGTTTACAAAAGTTATTGAGATATTGATACGCACTTAAGTTTAGAAAATAGGGCACATAATTAAGCTGAAACTGTGTAAAGGGTTTTCTTTCTGGAGCTATAGTTACTAAATTGTAAATTTTTTATTGAAAAAATCGGTTGAAAAATCGAAAAAAGTAAAACCGCGAACTGTGCAAAATCCAGATCCAATTTTAACAAACTGGTTGCAGATTTGAATTCAGCGCCCCCCAATTATCCTAAATCCAGTGCAGAGCTTTGAAGAAGTAAGTCATTATACCCTACACCACTATGTGGTCAGGGTATTATAAGTTTGTGCTGATGTTTGTAACACCACAAAATATTGGTCATAGACCCACCTTATAGTATACCGATCGGCTTAGAATTTTTTTTATTTCGTTTTAACGATGTCCGTCTGTCCGTCCGTCCGTCTGTCTGTCTGTCCATGCATTCTTGTGCGCACTCTACAGGTCGAAAATATTAAGATATTTTGATGAAATTTGCTACACCAACTTACGTCGGTCCAAGGACGAAGCCTATTGATTTTGGTGAACATCGGTCCATGTTTAGACCTAGTGCCCATATAAGGGTCATACCAAAATTATATTGTTTATACGCTGCAGGTCGCAAATATTAAGATATTTTGATGAAATTTGGTACACCGACCAATGGCAGCCCAAGGACGAAGCCTATTTATTTTGGTTAACACCGGTCCATGTTTAGACCTAGTGCCCATATAAGGGTCCCCCCAAAATTGGCTTGGTTACAAACTGCAGGTCGCAAATATTAAGATATTTTGATGAAATTTGGTATACCGACCTATATCAGCCCAAGGACGAAGCCTATTGATTTTGGTGAACATCGGTCTATGTTTAGACCTAGTACCCATACAAGGGTCCCCCCAAAATTATATTGTTTATACGCTGCAGGTGCAAATATTAAGATATTTTGATGAAATTTGGTACACAGACCTATTTTGGCCCAAGGACGAAGCCTATTGATTTTGGTGAACATCGGTCCATGTTTAGACCTAGTGCCCACATAAGGGTCCCCCAAAAATTGGCTTGGTTACAAACTGCAGATCGCAAATATTAAAATATTTTAAAGACATTTGGTGCGCTGACTCACATTATAGAAAATTTTGACACAAGCCCCATTTTAACCCATTCGAATTTCGGATCCAAACATTAGTTGGCTTTTCCCAGACTGGTGTAGGGTATTGTATAGTCGGCATGCCCGACTTTAACCTTTTTACTCGTTTTTAAATGAATTCGTCGAAATCAATTTTCTTTAGAATTGAATAAATTTCTTTTTTTAAGTAATTCACTGAATTCGTTCAACTGAATTCGTTCAACAAAAAACAAATTCAAAGAATTAATTCAATTGCTATAGTTCTTTTTATTAAATCAAGTGAATTAATTCCTTACTGAACTCAGTGCTGAATTCGTTTAATTTGATTTTCGTTCAGTGAATTAAAAAAAAAAATAACGTTCACTGAATTGAAAAATGAAAAATTACGTTCACTGAATTAAAAAATTAAAAATTACGTTTACTGTATTAAAAACCAAAAATTACGTTCACTGAATTGAAAAACGAAAAATTACGTTCACTGAATTCAAAAACTCTTTTCTGCCGTTCAGTACACAGTGGAGTGTTATAAAAATATTTTGGCAATAATTCAGCCATTTTTTATTTGTTAATATTCTTTATATAAAAAATGGACAAAAAAAATTGAGATAAGATGAAAAAATCTCAAAACACTGAAAATTTTCTAAAAATGGGTTGTTTTACTCGAATTCGGAATGGTATGGGGAAAGAAAAATTTTCAAGTGGAGAATATTTTTGCGTTACACCCATCTAAAAGGAGTTTGCTTTCAGAAAAATATATATATTAAATGTGTTCTTAAAGAAACTTTTAATCTGGAGGCAAGAGTCTTGCTATGGGCGTATGAAGTTTCATCTCATACCGACCAACCAATAACGGCTGAATTCTTTCCAAAATATTTTGAAAACACTCCACTCTGTACTGAACGGCAGAAAAGAGCTTTCTAATTCAGTGAACGTAATTTTTTATTTTTCAATTCAGTGAATGTAATTTTTTATTTTTCAATTCAGTCATTTTTTATTTTTTTATCCAGTAAACGTATTTTTTTTAATTCACTGAATATAATTTTTTTTTTTTATAATTCAATAAATGAAAAAGGAAATTGAATTGAAATTAATTCACTAAGGAATTAGTTCACTTTTTATCCGTTCGATTTATAAAATTGAACGAGTTCACCAGTAAATTAATACATTTGATTTGATAAAAAGAACTATAGCAATTGAATTAATGCGTAACAAAAGAAATCGAAGGAAAACAGATATTAATTAATTCCATTCAATATATATATAGTCTTCTATGAATTAATTCATTGAATTAGAATTCAAAAACTGAATTAAAGAATTAATTCTTCAAAGCTCTGAACTAGTGTAATATCAAACACCTTTTTTATGTATAACAGTATTATCATAGATAATGATATCACTAACGACATTATTCTCGATATCGCAATCGCCTGAAGTAACGATACATTTTCCTTATAAGATCCCAATATAGCAATTTTGCACTCGCTCTGCCATGGAATTTCGATAGCTTAAACTTTAGCATAATTTCTTGGAAAAACGATATCATTAGGAAGGGTATATTTTAGGATAAAAATCTATCGTTTTCTTATCTTAAGTGATTGTCATATATATACGTTAATAAATATCACCTAAGTAATATCATCTCGATATCGTAACGATATCATTTTGTTTATTGGGATATAAAATTCAAATGATATAAAATTATACTTAAATAATTTACAAATAGAAAGCAAACTACAATATTTTAAATGTAAAAATTACTATAATGAGCACCGTTAAGCTCACCGTACATGGGCTTGTTTTTAAAGTTTTCTTAAACTAAGGATTCCATATGAGTACCTACTATGATTTCCAAATTCGAAACGAACTTTTCAACGATATGCTACAATTTGATAAAGCAGTTAGAAATTACTATAAGTGCAATTTATATTTATTCCAAATAACCAAACTAAATTGTATACATAATTTAAGAACACATTAAATGGGGTGTAAATTCAAAAATCATACACCATAATTCAACAAAAGTAAGTATAAACAATATAAGCTTGTATCAATATTATTGGTAATATTGAAATTTGGTGTTAAAATAATTCATGTGGAAACAGAAAATAAACTTAAATATATACAATAACAACAACCAAAAATGGAAACAAATTCAAACAAACAACAAATTTTACTATACACGTTGGTACTTGAAAAATAAATTGAAAAATCAACATTTTTTGCAATAAACAAAAAAAAAAAAAAAACAACAACTGAATAACAAGAGAAAAAAATAGAAAAAAGAAACACCCAAATCTCAAATATCTAAAGTATTTCTATATGTTCGTTATTTTTCTTATTTTATGCACACAAACAAATACAAACGACTACTTTCAAATATTTATAGGAATACACAAGCAAACAAACAAATGCAAAATAAAATAAAATTCCACACATACATACATACACATGAAAGGAACTAAACAGAACAGAAAAAAAATAACACAAAGTTTTCATAATATTTGCACGATATGCAAACAATTTATTTGTGTATTGAGGTCGCTAAAGAATAAACGAAAGAACAAACAAACGAACGAATGAAACGACATCATCTACATTCAAATACCAAAAACAACAGTAATAGCAGTAATAAATACAAACACAAACGTTTGTTTGTCGGTATTTGTAAATGTACATATGCATGCGTGCATGTGTGTCTTGAAGTAACGGCTGCAAAAAGGTTTAGAAGAAGCCAAGTAATATAACAAATTTTATGGTTTTTGTATTAAAAACCAAAACAAAATAACGAAAAAATATTCAGCAAACCAAAAAAGTTTAAAGATGGCTTTTGAAATAGTAATTCAACATATCCGATCATACAATTACAGTAAGAAATTTATAAAACAAAAATATTGCGCTGGATATTGAATCGGACTTAGGTGTTATTTCTTTTTTAAGTTTGTTTAACCAACTAGTTTGGTAAGAAGTAAGTTTAAGAATTTCAGTGCCCAACTCAATGTGTTTGTTGTTTTTTTTATCTACGGTGGCGTATGATTTTTCCCCTTATATTAATTGCTGGGGCAGCGCATGAATGTAATAATTATATTTATTCGAATTATAAGACAAAAAAGTTTGTCGGTAGAATCTACTGAAAATGACAGTTAAAACAAAGGTTCATATATGCCATACATGGGCAAATGCGGCCCCACGGGCCGCATGCGGCTCGTCAACCAATTTCGTGCGGCCCTTCATTAATTTTAAAACAATCAAAAAAATTTTTAAATTTAAAAAAAATTTAATTAAATTCAAAACAAAGAAATAAAGTCAACATTTAAAAATATACATAAAATAATATAAAAAACAGCGATAACAAAATAAACATCTACTGGAGCCTCAAAAAATTACAACGATCAACAAATATCCTCTAAAACATTTTAAAGTATTTTCGCCTCCTACATACGAATATTAAGTCAAAAATTCCTTCTTTATTTAAACCTTAAGCCTGGGAAAAATACTTTGTCTCAATATGACGTAGAAGTCCTTAAGAGTCTTTTATTTTGTATGAGTTTGCATTCAAAAAAATTTTTGTTGAATATTGGTAAGATTAGAAGATCAAAAATAAACTGTTAAATATAATAATAGTCATCCTGCTAAAATCAACAGAAATATGTGATGAAAATTATTAGACTGCTAATTTTACAAAAATAGATCTTTATTCTCTTAAAACAATTTAAAAACTTTTTTATTCTACTAATATTAAGCAAGATTTGTTGCTGATTCTAGCTTTTTCTGTGTACCTACTTAACCTGACCAATTATCTCGCTTTTTAAAGGCTTGTGTCGCCTTGAATTTTTATCCCGTTTTTAGAACAAACAATTTCGCCTTATCCCGAATTTTTAATATGATATTCAACTCTTGAATAAAGTTTTCATAATTTATTTTTTCTCGAGTTCCCAGCCAGCAAACGAGCCCAAACATGAATCAGAAAAATGCTCAAAATATATTATTAAACCCAGGTGGAAATTGCCCACGGTAGAAAAAAATAGTACTGGGAGAGCACTGTTTATTTATGCCAGTACCACTTAAAATGTGCTTTGCCACAGTTTTCTGCTATTTTAACAAGATTTTTCTATCTGACACTTCTTTTACCCTAATTTTTAATAGAATTTCAATATAACTTTGTTCATAATATTTTTATATAAAACAGCGAGAAACCACAAAATTTAAGAAAAACTTTTTATTTTTTAGTTTTGCAATTATTTAATATTTTATAACACAATAAAAAACAACAAAATTAATTTGAAATAAAAATATATATTTTTTATTATTCATTAAAATTTAGGGTGATTCACCACCAGGTTTTTAATTGTTTTTGTAGTACTGGCTATACACTGATTTTTTGTATTTGAAGTACTGGCAAGTTACTGAATATTTTTAATTTATAGTACTGGGAAAACACCAGGAAGTAAGAAAATCCAACACTGGGCCAACGTGGGCAAATACCTACGTTCAAGCGTATATTGGTGTTATCATTTCGACACCGTACCAGTACTGGAAACGTAAAAAATCCGACAATTCGCCAGTACATGCACTACTGTCTCCAATGCTGAGCCAGTACTGTGCCGTTTGTATTTTTCTATCTGGGAACTTTCACTTGTATGAAAGTGGTGAATCCACTTTGAGCATCCACTTTTTTTGAGTTATTTTTGAATTGTTCGTAAAATATTAAAATTTATTTACTTTTTCGAGTTATTTCTGAATCATCTTTGGATTTAAAAATGTTCCTCAAATGTTTGTGCCTTTTATGACTCATTTTACTTAAACTATTACTTTCGTCCAAAAAATGAGCAATTTATGACAAATAGGTTTAAACATTTAAAAATATCTGCTTGTTTGAATAATTTTTGACTTTCTGAAAAAGAACTCCCCTAAAAGTATTCGAATTTTCTGGCTGGGTTATCAGCAGAGAAGACAAAATTGGTTTTTTTGCTTTTTATGCTTTTTATTGCTTGTTTTACTCATATTTGCTCCTTTTTGATTTTTTTGGATTTTCCGCGTTTTAGCTTTAAAATAGCTTTTTCTTAAGATTTTTGAGCTTTGAATTGCTTTTTTTTAAAGACTTTTTGCCCAAAAATACTTTTTTTGCTCACAAAAAAATATTTTTCTCTTAATTTTGATTTTTCTTTTTAAAAACTGTTGTTTTTACAAGTATTTTTACTTTTGCTTTTTTCTTGCTTTTTTTACAATATTTTTTTCCTTTAAACTTATCGGATTTTGCTTTTTTCTGTCTTCTCTGGTTATCAGTCTTGTGATTGAATTTTTAAAATTTAAGAATTAATTTAATGCAATCAGAGCCTGAGAGTTTTGACATTTGTTATAAATTTTCGGTACGAAAATGTTGTGGACTTATGAGTTTTAAATTTCATTTACATTCAGATTTTCTATAAAAATTATATTTTCCACCTTTTGTATAAAATTCCGTTCGTCACGTATTTAATGTTACACATTTCAATAAATAAAACAAGGGATCAAAATCAATTAAATAAATTTGCAAATATTTGAAAAACTGCTGAAAACCTTAAACCAAATTTTTTGAAATAACGCAAACTATATTTTTGAAGATTAATTCGACAAAGGTTTTTGACTTCAGATTGGCTTTAAGGAGAGGAATATAAAAATTCATAAAAATATAAAAGATTTTGATGTACTTCTCCGCAATATTGACTCATAGAGTATTTGCTTAGGTGAGGGGATAAAAAGAGGAATCCCACAGCTCGAAGTCTATTCAATGGATCTTTTTTAACCTTAGATCCGGGCTTAGGAAACCAAAATACTCAAAAAAAGGTTTTAGCAGTGAGCTGTACCAAAAATTCATTTTTGTTGAGTATGTTATTTGGTGCGGTCCAACGTATGTTTGTGAAATCCCAAATTTGGCCCTTCAAGCCATTTACGTGCCCACACCTGATATATGTATTTAAAAAGGCGACAAACAGTGTTGCCATTTTAGCATATTTTCTGCTAGATTTAGCAGATTGAGTTCGAGAATTGCATATTTTTTGTAAAAATATGTTAAATGCTTTTTACCATATTTCGCTTGACAAAAGCAGATTGATTTTCATATTTTTGTCCACTCAGGATTCCCATTTTTTCTTTTATTCAACATTGATTACACTATGCATTAAAAAGAATTTAAAAAATATTTATTTTGAACTAAAGTTTCTGGCAACACTGGCGACAAAGCTATTTATTTACCTTTAAAATAACTAAAAACGTTGTTTTAACTATTAAAAACTAACAAAAACATTAAATATAATTAACAATGTCGTAAAATTAAATTTTTACTACAAAAATCTTAAAACAACTGACAAAATGGTCTAAAATTACTGTTCTTATATAGTTAATTCTTATGGTATATTTTAAGAAAACATAAACTTTTTTCTTTGGCTTATAAAAATATGTGTAATTACTTCAGTCTATTTAAAATTAAAAAAAAAAAGTCCAAATGTATTTTTCCGGATTTTATCAAGGTTATTTCTTGTTTTTAATTAACTAAAAGTCAACTTGAATGTAACCAAAATTTTGTAAATTTACCAGTTTTATTTTTCCTTCTTATCTTACTAGTATTTAGCAAAAAACAATCTGCTAATATCAGCAGTTTTTTGCAAGGTCATTTTTAATTACATAATTTTTAATAGCTTTTTCTCCAATTTTTACAGCTTCATTTCTTTATATGAGTGTATTATTTTTTTATAAAAAAAAATACTTTTAAAAAAACCAACTTTTTATATTTTCCAATAATGTGCCATTTTTTACGAATGTTGATTTTTTTATGTTAAAGTTCGTGTTGACATTCGTGCAATAACTACGTGTTTACAAAATTTTTTGATATTTTATGTTCCCTACTCAATGTTCCTTAATGTATTCGCCGCTTTAAATAATTTTATTAATAAAAAATTAAAGAACTGAAAACTGATAAAAACAATTTACTATGCGATAGCATAGTGGGTAGAGCGTCTGCTTGAAATGCCAACGAGTGTGGGTTCAAACCCCATACGATGCATGATGATTTTTTTTTTAATTAAATTAAAATAAAAAGAAGTGAATAAGAACTTCCTTATCATCGGTTCAAGTATACTTTGTTTTAAAAACGAACAACTTCCTTCCTATGACAAGCCAATGTTAAATTCATCGGTGAAAAACTCGAGAAAGAACAACTCCCTATTCAACAGTTGCAGTGCTTCTTTTTCCTCACTCTTTTTCCTGGGAATACTTCAATTGTGTGTGTACAAGTGCGTGTACGAAGAAAACAAAAATGTGTATACGAAGAGCTGGTTTAGAAATTTATAGTGAAAGAATATGAGAAGAACATGTTTTCTCTAGTCGTAGTCATAAAACAACGCTAAAGAGTGAAGACGCGTATTACGAAAAATTTTATATATTTTATTAAATAATTAAAATAATAAGGTAAGTTTAATACCGTAAAGTATAAATTTATTTACAGGAATATTAAAATATATTGTATTTATTTTCTTTCAGTTCTTTTATATTTTCATCCCTTTCTACTTGCAGAAAGAAGGAAGCCAAACAATATTTCATCCCTCACAGACGGACATCTAGAACAATATAGTGAACAATAAAACTAATATTAAATGTAAATTTTGATTTCTCAATTTTAAATTTATTATGGAATAAAATTAAGTTAAGAGTATTTATATAAATTTGTTTTTATTAAATTAATAATTTTTATTTACGTTATTTTAACTACATTTGCAGTTATTTGTACAGTTTTACAATAATTTGCATGTACGTTGTTTTAGTTGCATTCGTAGTTGTTTTTACTAAATTTGTCAGTTGATTTTTAAGAGTTAAAAATAACTTTCTTACCTCAAATGTACTTCCAAACTAAGTAGTTGTTTACACTGTCATTAACTGAAAGTAAACAGCTGACACGATACTTTACGATACTACCAGACTAATGGAGCCTTTACTTGCATGTGGAAAAATTTACCAAAATCGCATAAAAACGTCCGCGGAGTGCAAACTTTAATGCGAATCATAAGAGTTAATTAATTTAATAACTATTCACATAAAAATGTTTTCATCGTTTGTTAAACAAAAAAACATATTACTAGTTGTTGCTGTAAGAAATTTTTCAAGTAAAAACTAGTAAAATTTCCCCTTAAATTTTTTACTAGTTCTTACTATTTTTTTTTTTTTTGTACTCGAACGCATTTTTGAGATAAACTGGTAAAAATAGTAAAGCCAGTAAAAAATAGCATGTAATTAAACACACTTATAAATATAAAGAACATTTAATAAGGTGCAGTTTTCAAAACAATATTGTCATTAGATTTTCAGATTACATAAACACATACATTTCCGTTAACGACAGATATATTTTAGTACTTTTGATCTAACACAAAATTATTTACTTTGATAAAAAAAAAATTGTTATTCACAACGACTTAAGTGAAGGTGTAACCAAATATGAAATTCTTCAATTGTGCAAAAAAAAAAAAATAAACACCGTCAAAAAGGCTTATAGAGACTAAAAGAAAATGCGACAAGTCGTCTGCAAACAATATGAAAACACTACAACGAAAACAACAACGACACTACATAGTGTAAAACCTAGAAAGATAAGAAAGAAAATTTGGCGAAAAAAAACAAATCTCTTGATAAAAACCGAAGCAAATGAACGTACGAATGAACAAACAGTAAACACAGCGCGACAACGACAACAAATCTGAAATGCAAACAATGAAAATTCAACCAAACCAACCACACAGCCAACTAACCATCCATCCATCCATCCCATCCATTTATACAACTTGAATGAATGAACAACATCACCACCAGTGATACCAACACCCAACACACCCTACAACATCAACAACATTTGGGAATTAGTAAAAGAAAATATTTTGGAAAAATATTCAACAAAAAATCTTCTTTGCTGCAAAATTCATAACATCAGCAAAATCAGTGATGTCAAGTTAGTGCTTTTGGGAGTAGACATACAAAGTTCTTTTTATTATTACAACAATGTCAATATACTCGTACACTCCCCTTAGAATCGGGCACATGCTAGATATATACACATAAATATTAAGGTGTCCCTTAAATAACAAACTGTCAAATTTATTATCCCAAGGCTGAGTGCTAATGAAACCGATTAAAATCGGTTTATGTTTTGAGTTATCGCCATAGAAAGTACATATCTTAACTTAAATATATCGAGCTATTTTAAGCAATTTCTTACGCGGATCTATACAATTTTATAAATACATCAGAATTTGCCCTTTGCTTCAGTTCCCCCCGGTTACAGCATTTCAAAGACCGAACATTTAAAAAATTTTCGAAAATATTATTGGTCTTTCATGGTTTTTTTTTCAGCGTACGAATTATGAAAGTTGACCTAACTAATGACTCAACTTTTTGACTCCAAAGTTTGATATGTAAAAAGAATTCATGAAGGCCACTAGGTACTTATCTCAAAAAACAAAAACAGTCCATCAGATTTTTATTCAATATAAAAATTGGGAAAGTAGAGTATCTGACTTCAAAGAAAGCATAAACACTGGCACCCCGATCCATTGCAATATTGTAAAGATCGGGATGTGAACGTTTTAAAGGAAATTTTATGGAATAGTTACGGGAAATTCTAACGAACTGTCAGCGAACTGGTCCCTTTATATGAAATAGGGTGGTCACTTTTACATGGCGTTGTCATAGGAGGGGGAAATTGACCCCTTGTGACATGCCACAAGGGGTCAATTTTTTGCTTTTTAATTAGTTCCCAGCAAAAAAAAGAGATGACGAAGCAGTAGGAAAAGCACTGCAATTGATAAACCCAGGAAAAAAGTGATGAAGAAGAAGTAGTTAAAGCAGTGCACTGTTGAATATGGAGTTGTTCTTTTCCGGGTTTTTCACCAATGAATTTAACATTGGCTTGTCATAGTTAGGAAGTTGTTCTTTTAAAAAACCAATAATGTATATTTAAACCAATGATAAGGAAGTTCTTTTTCACTTCTTTTTATTTTAATTTAATAAAAAAAAAAAAATCATTATGCAGCATATTGGGTTTAAAGCAGAGGTCGGCAACACCTATGCCCATGGGCGCTCTCTCACACCTACATAAGCTCACACATAGAACAAAAAAATAATCAGTCGCATACAAGTTTTCAATGAAGTAGGTTGTCACATCGCTTGTTTGCCAGATTTTTTACACTCTGCATAATGTTTATTGATACATTTTTTGGTAATTTATTTTTAAGTTTTTTTGTTTTTATTTTTTTTGTGTTGTTGTTTTTTGATATTTGTTTTTGTAATTGTTGTTTGCTTTTAAATTTTTATTTTATATTCCCGTTATAAACATTTAAAATTTTCGAATTATTATACAAACGTTCTTTGTCAGTGCATTGAGAGTGAGAAGCTGCAACTCACTCATACAAGCACAAAATAAGGTTGTATATATTTGCCGATCCCTGGTTTAAAGCCACACTTGTTGGCATTTCAGGCAGATGCTCTACCCCCTGTGCTATCGCTTCTTATACATGATAGCTGACTTTTGGCAGTCTTGTTAAGAAAATTGTTGTTATCTTTATTTCTTTCATTTTTTATTAACAAAAATATTTAACATATAGGAAAAATATATAAAGTTGTTTTTTTTTTTAAGTGTTATTTTTTATAAAAAATAATACACTCATAGAAAAAAATAAAGCTGTTAAAATATAAGAAGCAACTAAAAATTAATTAAAAATGACCTTGCAAAAAAACTGCAGATTTTTTTTTTGCTAAATACTAGTAAGATAAGAATAGGAGAATAAAACTGTTAAATTTACAAAATTTTAGTTACATTTAAGTTAACTTTTAGTTAATTAAAAATAAAAAATTACTTTGATAAAATCCGCAAAAAATTTTGCAGCATATTAGTACATATTGTAGAAAAAACATAATTTTTTCTGCAAGGTAATTTTTAACTTATTTTTAGTAGTTCTAACTAAAATGTTTACAGGATTTTTTTTCTGTTAGTGTAATAATAAATATATATATTTAGTAAAAATTTGATCAAAATGGATTTTTTTTAATTACAATTTTTTAAATACAAACAAAATTGTAATATTTACCTTTTTGGTATTTTAACAAAAAATATTTGAAGAATTATTTTATATTTTTATTTAGAATTTTTATATTTCCATAAAATTTCATTAAAAATTAATAAAAAATTAAAAAAAAAAAATTTAAATCGTTTCAAAAATTAATTGAGTGTACAAAAATAAAAAAAAATAAAAATTTTACAGTGAAAACTGCAAAAAATTATTAATTGTGTAAAAATAAGTTACAAGTTTTCCACCTGGTAGGATTCGAACCCGCAACCCCCTGATTTCTGTGCCAGCACGTTCCTACGCAACCCCCATACAAAATATTAACTTCTTATCACCAGGGTTGGCAGGTTATACCGCTAAAATACCGTTATCAATTCAAAACCCTTTCAATTGACACCGGTTTGCCCTAAAATACCATTACCAAAATACCGTTATCCTTAAAATACCGTTACAGAAATAACTGAAATACCACTATCCTTAAAATACCGATAACGAAATAAATGAAATATCGATACCCTTAAAATACCGTTACCGAAATAAATGAAATATGATTACCCCTAAAATACCGTTACCGTTATTTTTAATTTTCTGCTTTTAGTAATTGCACATGGTCATTGAGTATTTTTCGTACATTAAGTTGATAAATTTTTCCTGTTTTTAATCTCATTTGTTTTTTGTAAAAAAAAATTCTGGGATGCGCCGAAATAACTGACTACCGTTATCCTTAAAATATCGTTACCGAACTAACTGAAATACCGTTAACCTTAAAATACAATTGCCAAAATAATCAAAAAATCGTGAAATACCACTATCCTTAAAATACCGATACCGAAATAAATGAAATACCGTTACCCTTAAAATAGCGTTACCGAAATAATCTAAAATAGCGTTACCCTTACCGATAACCGCATCGTTTCGGTTACCATCCATGCTTATCACCCATGAAAAAGAACGTCTGACTAGCATATATTTATTGCAGCATTAGAAGTTGTTTTGAAACCCATTCCTAAGGGTTTAATTCTTTGTGATGTAATGAAGGAAGTTAATCATTTAGAAGTCATTCCATTTATTTTTGCTGGGTATTTTTTAACATAAATACTGATTATTTTAACATTTAATTGTCATAGGAGAGGAGTTCTCCGACTTCCACAGTTTTTCAGTACTTTTTGAGCTAGTGCAAAGGAAGCTCTTTTTCATCAAAACAAAACCACACATAAAGCAAAAGGGCAAACGCTGACTTGCTCCCGGTGTTCAGTAAACACAGGGACAGCAAAAGCTGGGCCTATTGATCCTTTTGGTTTAAGGAGTTTTTAACAAGAGGTTTTTTTTTATTTTACAAAAGTTTTTTATTGTCGCCACGGGGTATCGAACTTGCGACCTCATTATTGCCAGTCTAACTCTCTACCACTGAGCTATTTTTTGATATGAAAGTAGACTGGTATAAAAACACCACTTTTTCATTACGAGATATTGTGCTTTATTCTCTTCAATAAAAGTACTTTTTAAACAAGTGCAAAAGGTGCACTGCAATTCAGTATTAATTTCGTAAGCTCATAAAAGGAATTTTTCATCATTTTTGTTTTATAAATTTCTTAAAATTTTTTAAATATTGAATTTAAACAAATTAATTATAAATATTAAAAAAAAACAATAAGAAAAAAATAAAATTTACTTTCGTTCTAATCACTATAAATAGAATTAAAAGCTTGAATGTTAAAACACAATATACTCGTGCAAACGTTTGCTGTACTACTAAAGGAGCTTTAGTTATAACAACAAGAATAACATAGAAAAAATAATAGCTTTGTTAAAAACATGTGATTTTCGTCGTAATATGAAATAAATAAGCAAAAATGTTTGAGTTTACTTCTCTAAATACTTTTCACTTTGGAATTAACATAAATACAAAAACTAAAATTCACATTATAACCTAGAGAGAACCTCATAAAGACAATCTGATGATAGTGTTTGGTAGCACTTGAAAATACATTAATTGTCAACCATTGGTTCTAGCAAAGTGTTCATAAGTTTTTTCTCTAAATATTTGTTCTAAAATAAATTGTGAATTCTTTTTGAAATTTGTTATATTTGATCTAAAAACCGAACAAAATCAACACTCAAAAATAAAAAAAAAAATTAAGAAAATTTAAAAAATATTAGTCCCTCCAGGAATTGAACCCTCGATCATCGGCTTAGAAATACCCAATGATAACAAAATCACTTTTTGTTATTACTTTTAGAGCAATTGTGCTTTAGTAGCAATACTTAAGTGATTTTTTGTTCAGAAGTAATTCCAAAAAAAAGCTGAAAAAATATACTAACGGATACTTTGGAAGCAATGAAAGCAGTGATTTTTTGAAGTTGTTCAGAATTACTAATAAAAAGCAGTAATAAAAAAACACAAACGGATACTTGTGAAGCAGTGAAAGAAGTAGTTTGTAAAGCATTGATTCCATTTTTTTTTGCCGGGTTTCTTATAATTTTAAAGAAGAATATACAAGGTGGATATCAAATGGAAGCTGTTTTGGAGGCGCATCTACCGTAAAGCTACATTCACAGTGATGGAGTACACCACTCTGCAGAGTGGAGTGTACTAATATAGAGATGGCATGATACAAAAAATATGTAAGTGCGAAAAAGAAAGGTACAAAATCCACTCTGTAGAGTGGAGAACTCCATCACTGTGAATGTAGCTTTATACAAAACATAACCGAGCATGTTCAACTTTTTTTTGTTATTATTATTTTTTTCCAATAGCACATTTGTTTGGGAAATTGTTGTTGATTTATATCAATTTCTTTGAAAAATTTTAGAAAATTTACGAAATTTGGAAACCTGAATTTAGTTTAGATTTTATGCACCCACCCTTAATTTAATCGAGGGGGTGCCTGAGCTTTTTTCAATATTCGTTCTGATTTAGCTTTATGACGACTTTTCCCACAGCGTTTTTTCACCAACCGTGGCAACCGTGGGTCCACAACACGGTCAATATGGATATCAAGATTTTTAAGTTCTCGTGTACTTTAACACCATATACAAAGAAATCGAAATTTCGTAAACTTCAGTTATGTTTTCGTAGAAAAATAGGTTTAACCTTAAAACGTGACATCGGGCTGCTGGAAAAAAATACGTGTCTCTTATTTTTTTCTCCTCTATCACATATCTGAATGTCACTAAAATCGGAGAGAACCCATTGGGATACCTTACTTGTAATTAAAATCAACAGGCTTCGTTTTTGGGCCGATATAAGTTGAAAAACAAACTTTACCAATTACTTTTTAAAGAACTTCTTTCGGAAATATACAATTCATAATTTAAGGGATACCTTAATCAATATGCATACAGACTTTCTTGGGATTTAAATAGTTTTTAATATTTAGAATGGTACGTTGGCTCTGATGCTTTTTGAAACTTATTTTTAACGCTAATTCAATATGTTTTCTCTTAACTAATTGACATCTCTGCCCTAGAGTACAAAAATGTATATTTCAAAAAGTTTATCATCAGTATCTTCTTCTTCTGCTATTCTAATGTTTCGTTAATGTTTTTTGTGTACTATAATCAAGGATGGTTAAAATTAAAAAGAATCAACCAAATTCTAAAACATATTCGTTCTTATTCACAATACACCTTATTCTATACAACAAAACTTAGTACTACGTGTTGTGCAAATGGTAAATAGTTTTTGTTTGTTGGAACTTGGGTTGCAAATAGATGTAACAACCCGGACAGAAATTGCCAATGGTACAAAAATAATACACTGGCAGAACGCTGATTTTATAAAAATTACTAAATTTTGTCAAAATAAGGCTTAAAGAAGGTCGCGAGGTCGACATCATTTACAGATATACAAATTTATTATCTTAATTCATAATTAGGAATTTGGCCTCGAACTAGAATTAATAAATTTCTAATTTATCAATTAAAAAGGTCGAAAAAACAATTTTTTTTTTTTTTTTTTTTTATAAATAAAAATTAAAAACCAAAATTTTTTATTTTTTAAACTAAAAGATAAAAGGGGTTGCAAATCGTTGAAAAAAAATTGTTTTTTAAAATCCCAGAAATGATCAAAAAACGTTTGATCGAAATATCGGAATAAAAATAATATTGGAAAATAACTGTTTAAAATTAAAAACTTTAGTTTTATTTTTAAAGAAAAATTAAAAAAAAAAAAACGGTGACCTAAAGCCAAACAAAATTCACAAAACAATTTTTTTGTAATTTGATTTTCTTATTAAATTAATTTTTTTTTTATAAAATACATATTTCTAAATATTTTTTGACCACCAATTTTTTTTTTTTTTTTTTTGCCTGGGAATATTTTTCATAATAAAATACCCTTACCAACTTGGTCCTGTGTTTATATTTACGTATGTGTTTGTATATTTCTGTATATGTGTGTGTTTATAGAATACTTAATATTTGCTCTCTTAATTTTTTCCAATGTTTATTTTTACAAGTGTTTGCAACATAAATAAACAAAATATTAGATTTGGTTTTGTGTTTAAAAGGAATTCTGATATACAAAACTATAATTCTGTACAAATAAAGAAAACTGTAATACAGTGGCTCCAAACCCAAAAATAAATCAAATAAAGATGCCACATATAAGCTTTTTTACGAATTTCAAAACAACAATATAGCTTTCAGAAAACTTTATTTTGTAGTCACACTGTTGTAATGCAGTTTGAGTTATATTTATGGCTGGATCATAACGATTTGACTTCTAGTAATCTACTTGAAAAATCAAAAAATTTGTACATGCCTCTTACACATTAAAGCCAATTTTATTTAAAAAAAAAAAATTTGAATTTTTTATTCTGACTTTTTTAATTATTTGCCAATTGATTCTTCGTATTTAAAGATAAAAATCCCTAAAATCTTCCAAATATTGCAAATATTTAAATGTAGGAAAAATTTTTCAGTTATCATAAAAAAAAATTCCCAAACACAACTTTTCAAAACTACACCATATTGAATTGTATTTCATAAATTATCGTTTTATGATGAATGAGGGGTATGTATAGTTGATATTTTATTTGGTAAATGAATGTTTTTTAGTTCGATTTTAGATCATAAATTAATATCACTTTCTGTTTAAATTATTTTTCAAATTAAAGAATGATGATACAGTTTTCACAACTAAATTACAAAGAATAAGCATTTTTTTTATTCATAATTTTATTTCAGAATTTATCAGCTTTTTTCAGATTTATCAATTATATTTCAGAAATAATCAACTGAGTTGCAGTTTTATAATTTGTATTTGAATAATTATCATTGTTTTTCAGAAATTACCAATTATATTTCAAAATTAGTCAATTGTATTTTGAAAAATCTCAATTTCATTTCAGTAAATATCAAATGTATTTAATAACCCAGAAAAAAAACGATGCCGAAGCAGTAGAAAAAGCACTACAATTGATGATCTAGAATTACTTCTTTTTTAACATAAACACTAATAATTTTAACATTGAGTTCTCATAGAAGAGGAGTACTCAAACTTCAACACTTTTTCAGTACCTTTTGAACGAGTGCAAAGGGAGCTCTTTTTCACCAATTAAAATTAAAAAAAAAAATTCTTCGCAAAAAAAAAGTATATCTTTTTTATTTTACAAAAGATTTTTATTGCCGCCACGGGGTATCGAACTTGCGACATCATTATTGCTAATCTAGCTTTCTACCGCTAACTATTCTTTGATATGAAAGTTTACTTGCATAAAAACACCACTTTTTTACTGCGAGATATTGTTCCTTATTGTCTTCAATAAAAGTACTTATTAAACAAGTGTAAAAGGTGCACTCCCATTCAATATTGTTTTCAGCACTATTTTCACAGGTTCATAAAAAGCAATTTCTCATTTTATATGTATATCACAGTATAACACATGATTTTGGGACTCAATTCTGAGAATTTCACGTGAAAGTAGCCCCAAAAATAAGAACTTCTGCATCATTCGTTTTGTGAAGTTGGCTGCATTAAAAATTTAATGGCCATACGAATTTTTTGGCTCAAGGCGAATTTTTAGCACTTTTTCTATATTTTAACACGGTTATATCTCGGTATACCGTACAAAAGATATATTCCGTGCGGTATACCGAGATAAAACCATGTTAAAATATAGAAAAAGTACTAAAAATCCGCCTTGAGCCAAAGAATTCGTATGGCCATTAAATTTTTAATGCAGCCAACTTGACACAACGAATGATGCAGAAGTTCTTATTTTTGGGGCTACTTTAAAGTGCAATTCTCAGAATTGAGTCCCACATCAATGAGCTGAAAAATGTTGTACTGTGTATATATTTATAAAAAATTTTAAAATACTGAATTTAAACAAATTAATTATAAATATTTAAAAAAAGTTAATAAAATAAAAAAAAATATTGGTCCCGCCGGGAATCGATCCCGCGATCATCTATTTGGAAATGCCAAATGATACCAAAATCACTTTTTAGGATCACTTTTAGAGCAATTGTGCTTTAGAGGCAATACTTAAGTGATTTTTTGGAAGTTGTTCAGAAGTAATTCTAAAAAAGCTGAAAAAATATACTAACGGATACTTTGGAAGCAATGAAAGAAGTGATTTTTTGGAGTTGTTCAGAATAACTTCTAAAAAAGCAGTAAAATTACACTACCAGATACTTGTGAAGCAGTGAAAGGAGTAGTTTGTAAAGCATTACTCCTATTTTTTTTTTTGCCGGGAAGTTATGCATTGTTTTTCAGGAATTATTAATTGCTTTCCGGAAACTGTCAATTGTATTTCAGAACTAATCAATTGTATTTCAGAAATTATTAATACTATTTCAGATTTTACCAAATATATTTCATAAATTAATCTTTATTAACTATGAAATACAATCCTACACTAATAGAAAAAAGTCCGTAAAAAATTTAGCTAAAACTACTAAAAATTTGCTAAAAATTATGCTGCAGAAAAAACTGCTAAATTAGCAGATTATTTTTGCTATATATGAGTAACATAGGAACAGCAAAAATAAAACTGTTAAATATACAAAATTTGAGTTATATTTGAGCTAAATTTTTGTAAATGGAGAATAGCAAATTAACCTGCTAAAATCAACAAAAAATTTTGCTAAATTAGTAGCCTAAAAAATCACAAAAAAATTAAAATTTTAGATTTTTTTCGATTTTTTTTTAAAGCAAATAAAAATCAAGCCTTTCGAAAACAGCAGTTTACAACTTTTTAGCAAATATTTCTGCTAATTTTAGGAGAATAGACTTCTATTTGCATTCAACTAAATTTAGTTTAAAAATAGCAAAAATTTTGTAGACTTAACAGTATATTTTTGCTATTTTTAGTCTACAAATATTTAGCAAAATTTTCTGCAGATTTTACAGTACAATTTGCTATTTTCAATTAACTAAAAATTAGCCTAAATAAAACTAAAATTCTGTAAATTTAACAGTTTTAATTCTGGTGTTCTCATTTTACTATTATTTAGTAAAAAAAAAATTTGCTAATTTTAGCAGTTTTTTCTGCAGCATCATTTTTAACTAATTTTTAGTAACTTTTTCTGCTATTTTTACAGATTTATTTCTATAAGTGTAGCCAGCAATTTCGGAGCGCTCATAAATAAGATTTTTAAATGACTCATAAAAATGATTATTGTTTTTCTGAAAGCACTCTTTTTTTTGTAGAAAATATGAACCCTCAGAAAACCATCCAAAAATTTGCCTCTACAACCTAAAAACCTGTCGTAAAATGAGGGTTCATTTTTCAGACTCATAAAAGATTCCAAAATTATTCAAATTTATAAGGAAATTTAAAATTTTATATGTTCTTTTTTTCTGGGTACATTGAGGGTTCTTTTGGACGCACCAATTTCATAGGGGAAAGTGGAAAAATGTTTATGTTTTTGGAGCTCATTTCTGAGTCAATAATGATCATCTTTCTTTGCTGAGATCAATAAATTCTGAAATGCCTTTGACTATTTCTGAAATACAATTACTGCAACTGCAAATCAATTGATAATTTCTGAAATAAAATTGATACATCTGAAATAGGTGTAATTGATAATTGTGTAGTCTTAAAAATTGCCGCAACTTTCTAAAGAGCACCTGCAATCTTTTAATATTTTGAAATTCTGTCACTAAAAATCCAATTTGTTCTTCATATCTCTGAATAAATTTTAATATTTAAAATACATTTATTCGAAAATGGTCATTTAACTAAAAAAGTGTATGTTTTCGAATCTGTCACCAAAAAGTACCACAAACTTCATCGCTTTTAGAAAGTCAGCATTATAGGTAAATATCTTTTGATTTATTTGTCATTAAATGCCATTTGTAACATTTTTCAAATAATTTTGTAAAAATACTATTTTTACGCATCCTTGCCTCAAAAAGCCATTTTGGCGATTTTTTCGATTTTTCATTGCACAAATGCAACAAAATACAGTAAAACTCCAACTTTTGCATATAATTTTTTGAAAAATTTTCAAAAAAAAAAATTGTATATTTTCCAGATTTTTTTACATCAACGAAAATTTCAAAGCTTAAAAATGAACTGTGAATTTATTTTTTTTATCGTTTTTTGTTAAAAATATTTTACAAAAATATTTAAATCAACTACTATTTTTAAGTTCTTTGGAATAAGCATGATATTTTTGCTATTTTTCATGCCAATTTTGCTGGTTTTTGTGCCAGTTTAAACTTGCCCAGATTATGAATAAATCTGTAGTACACTATTTCAGATATGTAGTCCGCTATTTTAGATATTGATCCGGAATTGGGTGTATCCAATGACATCGTATTAGATTGTATTATATATGGGGCATTCCATGCCAAATCACCGAGTTTTTGGCACGACTTTCTTCGATTTCGGTAATTTTTTTATATGTTTTAGTACGTATTCAAAACAAATTCCACACCAATTTTCAGCCTTTTATTCCGAACCGGTTTTGAGTAAAAATGCATTAAATTTTTGTGCAAACAATTCTCAAAAGTAGGGTAAAATTTTGTTCATCTTTTAATGTAGTTTTAAAAAACAAATTTTGAAGTAATTCTCAATCAATAACGTTTAAAAATTAAAATCAACTTTTTCAAAAAGACCGACACCTTCAATTTTTTCAAAAAAAAAAAAAATCTAAAAATTCTACTCTATATTACGCAACATTCAAGCCATGGTTTGAGATTTGATCACATTTTTTTCTATTTTTTTCGAATATTGAAAATTTTTTTAGCGGTGACCCCATATTATACTAAAAGTTGGACTTTGGGGACAACTTGGAAAGATATGCTGCCATATAAAATTTTTGAAAACTCGTGATTTTAACGTATAGGTCGCTATAGATGAATACATTTTTTTTGCTGAAATATTTTCCTTCTAATTGCTTCTTTACTAAGCCATAACATTTACTAAGATCGATTTTGTGTTCAGCTATTCAATTGGCTAAAACCGTAAAAATCCATATAAAAAGCGAACAGTGGTTTAAATATCAAGTTTTGTGCATCATATTTTAACCCTAAGTATGAATACAGGTCCTGTGCCT
The DNA here is from genome assembly GCA_949987735.1 of Leucophora obtusa. NCBI lineage: Eukaryota > Metazoa > Arthropoda > Insecta > Diptera > Anthomyiidae > Leucophora > Leucophora obtusa. Next base: position 161,439,998 of record OX465296.1, read on the forward strand.
ATATTTCGCCACAAGAAATTGTTATTGATTGCATTTGAAAATGTTTGTATATAAAAAACTAAATGGAAAACCGCTGAACTTTAAAGACATTTCACGGAAAATCTGTACCTTAGATCGAAAAATGAAGTACGCCATTGTAATCAGCATGTCCGAATTAAATAGATTTGATGCTCAGAACTCTATTAATCTTTAAGAGTTAAGATTTTGTCATCCTGTGCTATAATACACAATATATCGGTTTATAACTTAAAAATGCGGGATATTTGGGAAATTTTTGGTTTTTTAGTGTGAAATATTGGTACAATATATTAATTTTTTGCAAGTATTGGCCATCGTTAGCTACAACCTTTTCCTATCTTTCTGGCAACACATGGATTCCGCACCAAAACAACTGCTCATTTTTTGAGGCCAAGAACGAATCATGCCAATTTCGTATACCCTGTTTTAAAGTGAAGCGTATTCGAGTGAGAGGGTTCTGCATCTATCGAAACAAATGGTAGTCAGACGGGGCAAGGTAGGATTGCCAGATACCAAAAGTCAAATAACTGGACAATGGAAAAAATTCACCTGGATTTTAAAAAAAATAACTGGACAATTTAAAAATGCACTTATAGTTCAAAAAAAGTAAAATTTTATTTAAATTTTTTTTTTCCAAAAATAAAAAACAAATAAATAATAACATAAAAACAAGGAAACGTACACTCATAGAAATAAATCTGTAAAAATAACAGAAAAAGTTACTAAAAATTGGTTAAAAATGATGCTGCAGAAAAAACTGCTATAATTTGCAGATTTATTTTTGCTAAATACTAGTAAAATAAGAACAGCAAAAATAAAACTGTTAAATTTACAGAATTTTAGTTATATTTAAGCTAACTCTTAGTAAATTGAAAATAACAAATTGTACTTGAAATTGAAAATAAAAATAGCAAAAATAAGCTGTTGTATCTCCAAAATTTTTGCTATATTTAAGCTAAATTTAGTTGAAAGCAAATAGCAGTCTATGCAGCTAAAATCAGCAGAAATATTTGGTAAAAAAGTTGTAAACTGCTGTTTTCAAAAGGCTCGATTTTTATTTGCATTAAAAAAAAAATCGAAAAAAAAACTTCGAAAATTTAAAATTTTATTGGATTTTTTGGGCTATTATTATATTTTATTATTTAGCAAAATTGTTTTTACTGATTTTAGCAGGTTAATTTGATATTTTCCATTTACATAAATTTAACTCAAATATAATTAAAATTTTGTACATTTAACAGTTTTATTTTTGTTGTTCCTATATTACTAATATATAGCAAAACTAATCTGCTAATTTTAGCAGTTTTTTCTGCAGTATCATTTTTAACTAATTTTTAGTAGTCTTAACTAAATTTTTTACGGACTTTTTTCTATTAGTCATATTATATATTAATAAAAAATTTCACTTGTTTCCAATCAGCTGTTTAATGTTGTTAAATTATTGGTGTTGGTCCCAACTATACAATTCTCAAAAAATACTAGTGTTGATACTTTTTAAAGAGCCTTTTATAAATTGTCAGTGATGCACAAAATAAAGGTACTAATCAGTTAGAGTTGTAAAAGTATTGAGTATTCCGGTACTGAGTACTCAATACTGACTGTTTTTTTGAGTACTCAATACTAAAACGGTACTACTCAATACTTTTAAAGATGCAATTTTCCGTAGAAATGTGTATTTTTCGTATAAAAATACAACTCTAAAAATAGTACTCTAAAAATACAGCTCTGAAAATACAACTCTATTTGTGAAGTAAAGAAATTTGTAACGAATTTTTGGGAAAAATTATTTAATTAATTTATTTAAAATGTTTTAAATTAATTAAAATGTAAATAACAATAGTTATTTAACACGTGTATGTGAATTGTGATAATTTCTCCTAATAAATACGAATTCATAACATTTTTATTTTTAAATTAAAAAAACCGTTAAAAGTATTAAGTAGTATCGAGTACTCAATTGAAAAGTATTGAGTAGTATTGAGTACTAAAAAAATACCGAAATTTCACAACTCTATAATCAGTGTTAGGAAACAAATAAAACTGATTTACCTTTGAAAGCAAAATTGTATAAGTACACAAAATATTTTTTTTTTATATTTTTCTTTACAAAATATTGATTTCATTAATAAAAAAATATAATTAATAAAATAATTGCTTTTCAAAATTAAAGAAATTCTTTTTTAACTGGACAAATTGTTTTTTAGCTGGTAACTGGACAAGACCCAAAATAACTTGGAAAATCCAGGACACATGCTTTAAATTTCATATTTCTATAAGTGTAACCCTCCAAAAACAACTGAAAATGAAATCCAAAGTTTTAATTAATTTTTTGTTAATACTTACAAAAATTTGAGGCCAATTATTGCTAATTAAAGATTTTAGAAGCGACCAGATTTTATATTTTGTTGTTGTTATATATTATGTTGGAACATAAACTATACATGGTACTTAACTAAAATCTACTTTTTAAAATTTTTCCTTAATATACCCAGTAGCAAATGGTCGAACTAGTTCTAAAAAGTACTAGTTTTTTGACTAGTAACTATAAAACTAGTTCTAAAAATACCCATTTTAAATCAGCTGTGAACTAGTTTAATACGATCTATGTCGAGACTGTAAAACAAATTAACTAAATTATTATGCGAGATTTGAAATTCTCATTTTGTTTACATTTGTATAAAACCGACTTTGCAAATAAACACTTGAATTTTTTTTTACTGTGAATTGACTTGAGGTGCAAAGCAACTGGTACAGTTCTGGTACCAAAGAGTCACTCCGGAACTAGTTTCGTAAATTTCTCATAAGTACCAGTACAGCTCCCTCTTTTTATTCTTAAAACAATAATTTTGAACCATTTGTGTACTTATTAGTTTCATTGAAACAATGCGAGACTATTTCGAAAGATTAAATTTAAATAAATTTTAAAATTCTAGTTTTGTTTACATTTGTTTTTAATAATATAGTCTGAGTTTGCACTAAACACTAAAATTTTTTATTGTGATTAGAAATCATAAACACAAAATATTTTAGATTTCATTTGTTAAATGGACCTAATTATCTCAGTAAGGAAACCATCGGTCTCATCTACGTTTCATCAAAGAAAAGCCTTTGTTTTTATCTATATCAATTAAGTCTTTACCAACTGGTACAGTACTATTTCCAAAGAGTCACTTCGGAACTGGTTCCGCGAGTGTCACATTAGTAGCAGTTTTTCTCCCTATTTTTCATCCTTAAATTGTAATTTCCAAACTAGTTCTACAACTAGTACTAAAGTGGGAGTTTGGCGACAATTGTCCCCATCCCTATGACATCTCCATGTTAAATTCTACAGTTGTTTGTATGGAGAGGCGATAGAACTCGTACTAGTTGCCTGGTTCAACTAAACTAGTACATAACTGGTTCTGAACTAGTATTTTTTGCTACTGGGTGTTTTATTGTGTGAAGATTAGGGTTTATTTTGCAAAAAAATAAAAAATAACTTTTTTCAGCTCGAAGAAAGGCTTACCGGCTCCATGAAATTACCCCCCACGAAATAAAAATTTGTACAGAGAACAGCAACAACGATAATTGGGGGGTTATTTAATTTTTTGGGGATTAATTTCATTTTTAAATTTGGGGACTTATTTCATAACGTACAAAATGAAATAATTCTCCAAAAATAATATTTGGGCATTTATTTCATTTTTAAATTTGGGTACTTATTTCATAACGAAATAAGTCCCAAATTTAAAAATGAAATAAATGCCCAAATATTATTTTTGGAGAATTATTTCATTTTGTACTAATTTCAAGATCTTACAAAAATGCATATTAGAAACCGTTACATATACTCACGCATTGTGCCATTCATTAATAACAGTAGTTATTAAGTTTTTAGTTTGTGAGATTACGTTGCTTAGTGAACATTAATTATAAAATTAAAAACAATGAATTTTGAAATTATAAATTGTATTAGAAGAAATAGTCAATTATTGTATGTGAATGATCAAAAAATTATATAAATATAAAAAAAAATCTATTTATAAAGATGTAACGAAATTTGAGTACCAGAATTAAAGACTGTAAAGCCAGAATTAACGTGTTTCCAGATGGAAGATGTGTTCTCGCGAATAAATATGTTATGTATAACATAACCACAACAATGAAGACGAAGCCTATAAGGAGATGAAGGCTTTAAATCAGTGGTCGGCAGAAAGAGCGAATGTGAATGTATTGGTGTTTTACACTGTGAGTAATAATTAGTTTATCATTTTTAAATTTATTTTTGTATATTAAGAACATGAATTAATAAATAAAATAAAACTTTTTTAAATTGAATTCTTTACCAACATATTTCTTTTAGAAATAAAGAGGAGTCTTAAAATATTGCAATTTCGAAAATACAAAGAAAGGGGATTGCAGAATATTGTTAGTAAAAGTTTGGTTACATCACCGAAAAATGCTGTCCATGTTATAGAAGAAGCCTTTAATTTGGAAAGCGTTTGGATAGCCTTTGGGATAACCAAAGGTGAGGCAAATCCAAGACATTTTTTACTGCATGCATAATAGAGGACCACAATTCTTTTTGTTTGTTTTCATCATTGAAAATAATTGAATTGGTGAAGGAAAATAATCCGCATCCACAAAGAACATACCTTATGGATGGAATATTTAAAATAGTCCCGCAGGCATACTTTACACAGCTCTTAGTTATATATATTGAATATTTTGAAGGGGTAAAGTAAAGTAGTTATAGCTAAAATACATATGAAAGTAATATAACATTTTTTTATCTAGATTTTTCCAATGCTTTTCATCTAAGGATGCATTGCTGTTTTATCACAAAATATTAGCATTTGCGTTACTCCTCAGCAAAAATAAATGGAATGACTTCTAAATAAATCACTTCCTTCATTACATCACAAAGAATTACTCCCTTAGGAATGGGTTTTAAACAACATCTAATTCTGCAATATCAACCAATAATGGGTGACAAGAAGTTAATATTTTGTATGGGGGTTGCATAGGAACGTGCTGGCACAGAAATCAGAGAATTGCGGGTTCGAATTCTACCAGGTCGAAGAAAATTTTTTGGAACTTTTTTACACAATTAATAATTTTTTGTAATTTTCACTGTAAAATTTTTATTTTTTTTATTTTTGTACATTCAATTAATTTTTTAAACGATTTAAATTTTTTTTTCTATTAATTTTTAATAAAATTTTATGGAAATATAAAAATTCTAAAAAAAAATATACAATAATTCTGCAAATATTTTTTGTTAAAATACCAAAAAGGTAAATATTACAATTTTGTTTGAATTTAAAAAATTGTAGTTTAAAAAAATTCTTTTTGATCAAATTTTTACTATGTAAGTGTATTTATTGTTACACTAACAGAAAAAAATCCTGTAAACATTTTAGTTAGAACTACTAAAAATAAGTTAAAAATTACCTTGCAGAAAAAATTATTCTTTTCTACAATACGAGTACTAATATGCTACAAAATTTTTTACAAATTTGATCAAAGTAATTTGTTATTTTTAATTAACTAAAAGTTAACTTAAATGTAACTAAAATTTTGTAAATTCAACAGTTTTCTCTTCATGTTCTTATCTTACTAGTATTTAGCAAAAATTCCGCTAATATCAGCAGTTTTTTCTGCAAGGTAATTTTAGTTAATTTTTAGCAGCTTTTCTGCTATTTTTACAGTTTCGTTTCTTTCTATGAGTGTATTAATATTTTTAATAAAAAGTAACACTTAAAAAAACAACTTCATATACTTTTCCAATATGTTATATATTTTTCTCAATAAAAAATGAAAGAAATGAAGATAACAACACTTTACTGAACAAGACTGCCAAAAGTCAGCTATCATGTATAACAAGCGATAGCACAGGGGGTAGAGGGTCTGCTTGAAATGCCAACATGTGTGGGTTCAAACCACATATGCTCATGATGACTTTTTTTTAAATTAGATTAAAATAAAAAGAAGTGAAAAAGAACTTCCTTATTCTTGGTTCATATATACATCATTTTTTTTTTTAAAGAACAACTTCCATCCTATGACAAGCCAATGCTAAATTCATCAGTGAAAATCCCCAATTAGAACAACTTCCTACTCAGCAGTTGCAGTGCTTTAACTACTTCTTTTTCTTAATTTTTTTTTGCTGGGTATCAGCCGACAGATGATCGTATACAAAACAGAGTTACGATTCTGAATAATTTGCAAGCGGTGAAGTGATAAAAACTCTCATTTGTTATCATTGTTTTTAAATGAGTTAAAAATATTTTTCACCGCTTCACAAACTATTCGGAATCGGTACTAAGAGCGGCATACTAATTTAAACGGCCTATAAAACTTTTTCATTACTTTTTTTGATAAAATTTAATAAATCAAATTTTATTAAAAAGGGCTATAGTCAAAAAATTTGGTTTAAATTTTTACCAATTTGTCAAATATTTTTAAATCTACTTAATGAATTCTGATCGCTAGATTTATTGATTGAAATTTATTAATATGATTAACGAAGAATTTAATTTTCAAAGAAAATCTGAATATAAATTAAATTTAATGAATCTGTTGTTTAAAATAGTTTGAAAATTGTTATGAGACTAGGCTGTGTTAAGGAAATTTGTTTTAAATATCAATGCAGTCGTTCCCGCTTAAACAGGGAATCATTTATCCGAAAATTCGGATAAATGCGCAATAACGCATTTATGAAAATATGGGACAAATGAGTAAAAACGCATTACATGAAATTATTTTAATTTTAGTGAAAGTTTTTTACACATTCAGCTTACAAAAAACAGATGTTTCCCCCTATAAAAGAAACTTTTCCCTAAAATTTTGAAGTTTAGTTAAAAATAATTTTAGTTTTTAATATAATTTTGTGTTTAACAAAAAAACTTTTAAATAATTTTTTATACATTGTTTTTTTTTAGCCAAAAAGTACTTTTAGAAACTCATTTGAGTAATAAATTTCGTTCTAATTTTACTAGTATAACTCAGCCTATGGGAATTATTTAATCGGAGCCCATTTAACCAGGACGCATTTATGCGGAATTATTCCCATGCATTTAGTTTGAAATGCATTTTTGGCAGACTTTTTGCGCATTTAAACGGGGAACTTATTTAACCTTCCTGACTATTTTTGTTTTTGTGAAACAAATTTATATTTTTCGGTCTCTCGGACCGATTTTAAACTTTTGGTTCTGTAGGGTAAGATTCTTCAGATATTCAGATTAAGATTTCATCTAATTATATATCGGCGTTTATAATATATGATATGGTATATATGATTATATATTACATAGTATGGCTGATCTTACTATATATAGAGTTATATATAGAGCCATATATTAATATATATTGTCCCATTACAGCGATATGTATATATGTATTGCGAATAGTTCGGGGACATGGCCAAAAAAGTGCCCAAACTATGCAGTATATTAGTCAAAAATGTCTTCGTACTATGCGCTAGACATACACTCAAAAAAATAAGTTAGTAGAATAATTAGTAAAACGTCTTGTATATCAAGTTTACTAGTTTTCAGCAATTTTTTTTCCTGAAATTCCGTTTACAGCTAAAGTTTTAGTTATATATTTTTTAGCACTAAACTAATTTTGAACTAATGTTTTACTAATTTATTTTGCTAAAAGAATTGTTCTGATAACCGCAATTATAGCGTGGACGACAATCAGATAGACAAGATGTAGATATCGCAGCTGCTCTGGATGTAGTACAGACAACGGAAATGATAATTAAAAAAACAACTCTACACAATTTCTATATTTAAATTTTCAGCAAATAAATTAACTAAAGTAAAATTTCTCTAGAAATTTTTTGAGTTTTGTTCAGTCTACTAATATTCAGCAAAAATTTTTGTAATTTTAGCAAGGATTTTTTTAATTAGCAATCGACTAAGTGTTAGCAAAACTTTTGCTAAAATTACTATTTTTTGTAGTAAAAATCAGCTCGCAGATTTTCAGCAAACACTTTTGATGAAATTACCAACTTTTCTGCAAGCACGCTCCTGACTAAAAATTTGCTGACACAACAACATTTTTTGCTGACTTTACTGACTTTTTTTTGAGTGTATAATATAATAATTCTTCAAAATTACAAAAAACTGAATAGTTAATATAAATTTAAGAATAAACACGATTGTTCTAATTTACTATTAGACATATTTTAAACATATGGAAAAGTATTATAAAGCACTTTAGGCAGGGATGCACCAACTCTTTGTACCTCCAGGGGCCATCTGGTGATTGTGCCCCAGACACACACGCTTTTTAAGAATTTATTAAAATCAAATTATTATTTTTTGAAAGCTTAGGATCATAGGTCTAACATAATGAAAAATAATTTTTTTATCACACGGTTTGAGGAAGTTATTGCAAAATGAAGTTGCTTTCAATTATTTTTTTGGCACCCCAAAAAACACAAAAACACGTCTGTCTGCGACTAAAGTGCTGTAAATTCGTCAATGTGGATGTCAAGGAAAGCCAATTGAAAAATGCACAAAATATATTTTTTCCAATTTTTATCTCCCTTAACATCGGAGAATATGGGATTAGTGTATGTGCCCCATTTGCGAAGGATCCCCCCTCTACCCTATATTCGGCGCTTGAACGCAAACGAATATTTATTCGGGTGTTGATTACGTATGATGGTTTTGCAATCAGCAGTTGCAGTTCTCTGATGGGCACCCAGTGGTGTGCTAGTGCTTGATTTTTTTACCACTGGCGATTTCTGACTGGGAATTCACATTTCTTTTCACTACACAGCATATCGCAGAACAAGATTCCAGAACCTACGTTTTGGCAACTTTGTAAATTTTTCTATTGCGTATTTTTGACATTCAGGTCCTCACTAGTGAAGTGAAATTCGGGTTTTCATTCGCACCGTCTCATTGAGAATCTTAAAAATACACAAAGAAAGCTGACATAAGCTAGAGTTAGTTATATGTAACGTGACGAATCAGCTGATTCAATCTAAAATAATGAGTAAAACAGAAATAAGCTGTCAGCTATGCTCTTTTAACTCATTAGATTTTCCAAAGGGAGATACGTCACGTTACATCCACGTATGTCTAAATGAGCCTTTACCCTAAATAATTATTGTAATCTATTTTATTTCAGTTGCATCAAAAAGTAGTGTAATGTCTAAAGATGATCAGATGCCAAAGAACAAGACTTTGAAGCACAACAAATACTTGCCAATGTACAAACCAAAAATGACACGCACATCGATGATTTAGAAACACAAGTCTTAAGGTAATTCTCATTTCAAATTTTAAAAATAATATTTCTAATAATATTCCTTCTTATTGTAGCCTTCAAGGAATCAAGACAAAACTTAATGAAAAAATTGAATCACAAGTACGAACTTCGCTAACCTCGGCAGTAGCTTCAAAATTACCAGTTTCACAATCCGATTCAACTATTTCTTTAACTGCTGCACAGGCCGCCGTAAATGCCAAAGAAGAATTAGAAGAATGCGTGTTAAAAATGCATGTTAATCTGGCTATTAAAAATAAATTTAGTATTTTATTAGCTACGTGATTTACTGTTTGTTTTTAATTTTTATTTAAAAATAAAAATTGTTTTTTTTCGACCTTTTTAATTGATTTATTAGAAATTTATTATTAACTAACATAATATTTAAGTACTTTCTTCCAAAAACTACTATTTTTTTCATCAGGTTACTCTCCTGGCAAATACTTCACAGAGTTTTTGCTTTCAGAAACCTCTCCACTTTCAGGAATGAAAATAGGATCATTTCGGGGATTTAGAAAAACACTCCACAAATGCGTAAAAACGCATTACACAAAATTATTTTTGTTTTAGTGAAAGTTTTTTGACACTTACAAAAAACGGATTTCTTTGCTTTAAAGGAAGCTTTTCCCTAAAATTTTAAGTTTTAGTCTAAAATAGTTAAAGTTTTTAAGATAATTTTGCTTTTAACAAAAAAAATTTAAATAGTTTTTCTGTAATTAAACTTTACTTTAAAGAAAGGCATTTAAGCGATAAATTTCGTTCTTATTTTAGTAATTTAACTCAGCCTTAGGGAATCATTTAAGCGAGAAACGCATTTAAGCGGGACGCATTTATACGGAATTATTCTCATACATTTTGTATGAAATGTATTTTTGCCAGCAATTTTTGAACATTTAAACGGGGAACTCATTTAAGCGGGGTGCATTAAAGAGGGAACTACTGCAACATTTGAAGGAATTTTTGCCTTTTAACACTTAGAATAGGCAGATTCTGTGTTTTTTCCAATTAAAATGAATTTTAAATATCTTTAACTCTTAATTTGTTCGAGGGTGGATCAATAAGATCGTGACATTTCAAACCTTCCTCGTAATTACATGAAATGCAACACTGTGCCAGTCAAGTACCATCTATTAATAGACTGCGTTTAACAGGTGTTCAAAGCATACAACCTCGTCGCGTTTTGTAAAAATTGAAAAAAAGTGAATTTCAAGTGCTCATCAAACATTATTTTGTGGGAAAAAAACCGTCACTACAAGGAAAAGCCTGGTAATTAATATGGGGACTCTTCACCATCAACTTCACTGGTAAGAAATGGTTTTACTGAGTTTCGTTGTGGTCGCACAAGCACTAGTGACGCTGATCGTTCCGGACAGCCAATTGAGGTCAATACATCTGAAAATGTCGAAAAAATTCACGATATGGTATTGGCCGATCGGAGAGTGAAAGCAATTGAAAAAGCATTTGTTTACAAAAAAGGGGATGGATAGATTGCTTTATATTGACTGTTTTATAATTATGGAATTAATTGGGATCTCTTCTGGACCTGACCTGATCGGTAAAAATGCACTTAAAAACTTTTTAATCAGCGATTTACATTCTGCAAATAACTATAATGATTAGGGTTTTTCTTTTCCCGGACTTTTTTATTTCCCGGAACAGCAGGATTTTTTTAGAATTTCCCGGGATCCCGGGAATTCCCGCTCGTTAGAAAATAAATAAATCCAACATATGTTGTACTTGAAAAATCCAATTTCTATTAGAACACCGTCCGACAAAGTCCATCTTTTGGTTGTACCCATGAGAAAATATACTTAATATATTCTGAAAGAAAGCCTAAATATAAAATATCCATATCTTCTACTTTTTATACCCTACACCACTATGTGGTCAGGGTATTATAAGTTTGTGCTGATGTTTGTAACACCAAAAAATATTGGTCGTAGACCCACCTTATAGTATACCGATCGGTTCAGAATTTTTTTTTATTTCGATTTAACGATGTCCGTCTGTCCGTCCGTCCGTCCGTCCGTCTGTCTGTCTGTCCATGCAATCTTGTGCGTACTCTACAGGTCGCACCTATTAAGATATTTTGATGAAATTTGGTACGCAGACCTATGTTGGCCCAAGGACGAACAAGTTTGATTTTTTTGAACATCGGTCCATGTTTAGACCTAGTGCCCATATAAGGGTCCTACCAAAATTATATTGTTTATACGCTGCAGGTCGTAAATATTAAGATATTTGGACGAAATTTGGTACACAGACCTATGTTAGCCCAATAACGCAGCCCATTGATTTTGGTGAACATCGGTCCATGTTTAGACCTAGTGCCCATATAAGGGTCCTACCAAAATTATACTGTTTATACGCTGCAGGTCGTAAATATTAAGATATTTTGATGAAATTTGGTACACAGCCCTACATTGGCCCAATAACGCAGCCTATTGATTTTGGTGAACATCGGTCCATGTTTAGACCTAGTGCCCATATAAGGGTCCTACCAAAATTATACTGTTTATACGCTGCAGGTCGTAAATATTAAGATATTTTGATGAAATTTGGTACACAGACCTATATTGGCCCAATAACGCAGCCTATTGATTTTGGTGAACATCGGTCCATGTTTAGACCTAGTGCCCATATCAGGGTCCTACCAAAATTATACTGTTTATACGCTGCAGGTCGTAAATATTAAGATATTTTGATGAAATTTGGTACACAGACCTATATTGGCCCAATAACGCAGCCTATTGATTTTGGTGAACATCGGTCTATGTTTAGACCTAGTGCCCATATAAGGGTCCTACCAAAATTATACTGTTTATACGCTGCAGGTATTAATATTAAGATATTTTGATGAAATTTGGTACATAGACCTATGTTGGCCCAAGGACGAAGCCTATTGATTTTGGCGAACATCGGTCCATGTTTAGAACTAGTGCCCATATAAGGGTCCCCCCAAAATTATATTGTTTATACGCTGCAAGTCGCAAATATTAAGATATTTTGATGAAATTTGGTACATAGACCTATGTTGGCCCAAGGACGAAGCCTATTGATTTTGGTGAACATCGGTCCATGTTTAGAACTAGTGCCCATATAAGGGTCCCCCCAAAATTGGCTTGGTTACAAATTGCAGGTCACAAATATTAAGATATTTTAATGAAATTTGGTGCGCTGACTCACATTATAGAAAATTTTGACACAAGCCCCATTTTAACCCATTCGAATTTCGGATCCAAACAATACAACAGACTGGTGTAGGGTATTGTATAGTCGGCATGCCCGACTTTAACCTTTTTACTCGTTCTAGATCAATTCGTTTAACAGTTTAAATATCGAATTAATATTATGTTAATATAAGCACATTAGAGCGTACCACCTTACAGGCAAAAAAAAAAAAGTTCGCCGTACACCCTCCAATATGAAGTATTTTTGCAAGGATGTATCATACCAGTCATAAGGTTTCAAAAAAAAAAATTTTATTTTTTTTTTGCCGAACGTAGGGGTCGCCATTTTACATTTTTCGTTATATCTTTGGCATTTACAGTCGGATCTTAAAGTATGATACATCGATGTTTTTCTCTCGAGGAGACCAGTGTTTTTCTCTCGAGGGCCATTGACCTCAAGTATCCTGTTCTAGTAGTTAGCCACCAGAGCTCAGTTGCTACGAGCCTAATGTACCACCCTAATGTCAGAAAATTAAAGCTCGCAAAAAATAATTAAACTTTTGCTAATGAAGTTTTTCGATAAACCCAGTATAATTCTTTTTTTTATATTGGTTGCCGAACGTAGGGGTCGCCTTTTTAAATTTTTTTTCATTGGATTTTTCCTTTATAGCAAAACACTGGTCTCCTCGAGGCAAAAAAATCGATATATCACACTTTAAAATCCGATTTTAAATGCCGAAGCTATAACGAAAAATTGAAAAAGGCGACCCCTACGTTCGGCCAGAAAAAAAAAATTTTTTTTTGAAATTGCCTTCCAAAAATAGTTCATATTGGAGGGTGTACGGCGAACTTTTTTTTTGAAGTACGGTCTAAAGTACATGTTTGGCGACAAACCTTTCAAATTGTTAATTGTTGGGTCCAGAAAAAATAAAAACACTTTATAATTTTATATTTTCAGAATCTCACTTTTTATTGCATGTTATTTTAATTGTTAGTAAGTTTTGTTTTTTAGTTCTTAAGTTTAAATGTTATTTTGCACCATGTTTTGAATATGTTGTATGTTTGGTTGTTTTCTTCACTTGTTCACTTTACGCTAATTTGTTTTTTATTTGTTTACTGTTTACCGATCGAAACTAGAGTGGTTGTTAGTGAATTTTGTGTTTAGTATTGATGCTATAGAATGCATCAATACGCATTCTTTATAGCAACAATAACAATATGTAAAAACCAATTCAGCAATACTGTTGATTACAGTGCGGCTCATTAGTTTAGGGGCACACTAATGTGCATTTGTTTAGGGGCATCTCTAAACATTCTCCCCCCCATGATCGGTGCAATTGTGATGTCATCATTAGCGTTTGCAAGTTGAAGCGTTTGACAATGCTGAATTAATTGGGGCTTCTTTTGTAGACATCTTTGCTTCTAAATATGTGATGAAGTTCGGCTGCAAAGGATTTCCATGTTTGATGAAATTGGTGACAGATGACCGTGAGGCATTTCCAGCAGTTAACCAGAATCAGATTTACTTTGTTTGCATCAGGGCCAGGGTCATTAATGGATTACCAATTACAAAATGTTCAGTGGTCAATGGGTCATTAGTATCGTTGCTTGCAGGACTTAAGAGTCTAGAGTTTATATAGGTTACTATTTGTTCTTAAGTTCTTAACAGCTCCTCAAAAGTGAATTTCATTTTCGTAGTCATTTTTCTAATATGGGTTTTGAAGAATTTCACACCTGATTTCCAAAATTGTTTCATTTGAGTGGTGCCAAGAGGATTAAATTTCCAATCAAGAATTTGATGACTATTATGCGGGTAGCTGGATACCTGAGTTTAAAGAGATTTTATAAATTCTAAACGTTATTTTTTGAGAAGTTCTGCAGGTCTAACGAAGTTTTTTCCATTGTTGAGAATGAGTACAGCTGGACTTGTAGATTGGTTATGATTGGGTTTTTTGCATAAGATGAAAACTTTAAAGTTGTTTACTAAATTTTTGATTTGGGTAATTAGTCTGGCAACTTTTAAGTCGTGAGGGAGAAAATTTGGGTGGCGCTCATTCCACGTATGAGCTGATGATTGAATGAGATGCAGGTAAGCATACACGATTGGTAATCGGTCTATAAAAGAATTGTGAGTCCAATGACTGCTACTAGGTGAGATTACGATTTTCAATTTGTTTTCTTTAGGGAAATTATTTGAGTTTGATAAAATGGATGTGGCAAAATGTGACCGATTTAGCTTCGTTGTAATTTCTGATTATAAAATTCTAAGATGGGGCGTGTTTGCGGTTGCGTTTCTAGAAATTTTAGAATTACATGCGATAATATATATGCACGCGATAATGATAGAACGCGTTATTCCAAATGATTTTGTGTAGATTGCTGATTTGAAATTCTTAGCTAGTTGAAGCTGAGTATTGCTAAGAATAGGGGTACAATTCGTTGTAAACTTCTCAGTTGAAATTTTAAATTCTATAATAGGGCCGACTCCAGTTTTTGGAAATAATATCTTATGATATTTTGTCTGAGTCGGGTCAAAAAGTATTGGGCGATATATTTTTGTTATATCGGTGCTAATTTTAAAACGAAAGAATCTCCACTTCATTATTTGGAGCGCTAAGTCCTGTTGAAGTATGGGTCCTGGCTGCCAAATGTCGTTTTGAAGAATGACCAGAAGCGTTGTAAACTACTACAAGTTTTTTGATTAGCCTGTTGGGTTTTATTACTGAGTGATGCGGCAGGTAATAATTTGTAGTTTTATTGATATCCAGGGGAGAAACTTTTTTCATGGTTTTTAAGATAACCTGTTTTGCTTTAACGCCAGGTTTCCTACTGAGCATTATTTTTATTTTCAAAAATTGGGCAATTGCAATTTTTCTGAATTTACGTATTTCTTCCATATTTTTTAAGGGTAGGGTAACTATATACCTTGCGGAGTTGATTTTACGAGTTGTTGTTGCGAAATTATCTAACCCCAAAGTGTGATTTGGGGTTTCCTCCACCTCCAAAAAGCGTGCGAGGATTCCATGTTCGGGCTGAGTCGTTTTAATTGATCTCCCCACAATCAAGCCAATTGCTGTATTTTGTGTCAAAAGAGATATTTTGTTTTGAGCCTTTTGAAAGATTCGTCCCCCCGCAATCAAGCCAAATGCTGTGTTTTGCGTCAAAAAGGATTTAATCGAAATCTTATTTTGAAACTTTCGAAAAATTCTTCCCCCCGTAATCAAGCCAAATGCTGTGTTTTGCGTCAAAAGGGATTCAAATGAATTTTTGTTTTATGTTTGTTCAGAAATGTGTGCCCCCACAATCAAGCCACATGCTGTATTTTGTGTCAAAAGGGATTGAGTCGGTTGAAGAATTGGTCCTCCCACAATCAAGCCAAGTGCTGTGTTTTGTGTCAAAAAGGATTCAACAGACCACATTGGGTTTTCAAGGCAATGGAGCTGCAAGGTTCTAACGCGCGCAATCTTCTAACTTGAAACTAGGGGGTAACCTCGAGCGTTGGATAATCAAAGTATTTTCTGTAAGTTTTTCATGTTTGTTTTGACTCAAGCAGTTAATTTGAAATAAATTTTGTTTCCTTTGAAACTGGGTTTTCAACTCGTCTATTTTTTTGGGTACAGGGTCGATGATAGCTCTTTCCTGTAATCTTTTGACTGTAGCTTCTTTTTTTTGTTTGGTAGTGAACAGTAAAGTTTTTTGCCCCTTTTTGGACTGAGGAGGCTCTTTTCTCTCTTGTGGCGTCACGTTTGTGGTATTTTGAATTTTTAAATTCGATTTTACATTCGTTGTGGACTGTATATTTGAAGGGAGGACCGCGGCATTTGTGATTAGATGTGTTGTACCACGTTCCTGAACTAGGATTGTAGACTGGGATTCCGATCCTATATGCACCAAGGTATCGGGTCGTTGATAATTAAGTCTACAGTTGCATTTATTTTCAAAATTTTTGACGCTATTGCTGACAGAGAGGCAATTGTGACATGAATTTGTGACTCTTTTATTGTTATTTCTTCCATTAACAATCTTTTATAAATGTTTGGGGCCGAATTGCAGGGTATGGGACTCATCGCAGAGTAAGCAAATTGAATTCGTGCAATTCTGGCAACTATTGTTCGATTTTGAACTATGTTTTTGAGACCTGTTTTTCAATTGTGACGTTTTTGTTTGCAATGAATGGACCCGTTTCTTCCCACTGGAAGAATATCGATTTTTTGATTGATGCAGGGGTATTGACGATTGGGTCACACTACAAAATTCATTATCTGTTTCGTTTACAGATTTTTTGATTTTGTTCAACGTATGAATTTCAGCTTTAATAGACACAGAACAATTTTTGTAGACTATAAAACTCTTTTTATATAATTCCCGAAGCTTTGTTTTATCTATTGGCTGTTCATCTGGTCCCCGCTTTCTATCCCTGCATTCCTCATAAGTTTTCTTAATCTGTTTCCAAATTAAGGCAAGCTCATCGAGTTGATTTTCTAGGTTAAGATTTGTTTGGGCTTCTAATTTAGAATGATGGGTTTCGAAATTTGATAGGTCATTTGTACAATTTACAAAATTTTGGAGGGTCATTTTGAATTGGATGAGTTAAAAAACGGAGTTAAATGAAGATTTTATGACTTTGGGTTGAAAAGAGTCAATTAACTTTCCAATGAAGGATAATTTTTATTCCAAAAAATTACTAGAAAGTTAAGAGAAAAATGCTGAATGAATGGCCTAAAAAGTCTTTGCTAGCGATGGAGCAAAGTTTCGTAATGATTGTAGTCAATTATTCTTAAAAATATTTCACGCGTTTGTGAAATTATGTTTCCCCAGAAATTTCCAAAAAATTCCACAGATGGCAACTCTATTGCATTTTTAATGCAGCAACAAAAATTTATTATAAAGGGTTGTTAACAAAAACCAAAGTAAATGTTGAAAAATTTGCAGTTACTTTAAAGTTGAGTAGCCAAATTTTGCTTTGCCCTTTATTTTTTTTTTTTTTTTGCGTATAATTATTTGTTTTTGTACTTACTCAATGTGTGTCTCTTGAGTATACTTAGCTGCTGGTCATTTATGTTGTCCTCTGCTGCTGTTGCTGTCCTTTTTAATGTCGCCGCTACTGCACTTGTTGACTGCTGCTTGTTGAGTTAATGATAATTAAGATGATCACTTACTATTCGGTATTTTTGGAATTTTTATACCGTTGGTTTTATTAACGATTTTTGGAACTTCTTTTTTATTTTAGGGTCAAATCAATGTCACAATTTTCACAAATGTTTTATGTTCCTTTTTTCAGGTCACAATTTTTTCGACACTTTTTTATTAAAATTATTTTTAATTTTTGGTTTCAGGGTTTTTTACAATTTTTTTTTTACAAAAGTTTTTGTTACAGAGTTTAAGTTTTTTTCACAGTTTTAGGGTTACAATTTTTTCCCAAAATTTTTATCTAAATTATTTCAACTTTTAGTGTCGAGATTTTCACCAACCTTTTTCACGAATGTTTCCGTTACACAGTATAAGTTCTTTTTTTTACAAAATTTTAGATTTTCATTTCAAACTATTTTTGGAGTCACAGGTTTATATTCTTTTTTATCAAAAGTATTTTCAATTTTTGAGTCACTAATTTTCCAAATTTTGTTTCCAATAATTTTTTATTTTTAATGTCGCACAGTTTTTCTTTAATTTTTAAAACAATTTAAAATTTTTAAGTCACAATTTTTGTTTTTTAGAGTCACACGTTTTGAAATGTTCCACAAATTTAAAAGTTTATCACACAAATTACACTTCAATTATCCGGTTCGAATGGACCATTATGTTTGGCGACAAACCTTTTAAATTGTTAATTGTTGGGTCCAGAAAAAATAAAAACACTTTATAATTTTATATTTTCAGAATCTCACTTTTTATTGCATGTATTTTTAATTGTTAGTAAGTTTTGTTTTTTAGTTCTTAAGTTTAAATGTTATTTTGCACCATGTTTTGAATATGTTGTATGTTTGGTTGTTTTCTTCACTTGTTCACTTAACGCTAATTTGTTTTTTATTTGTTTACTGTTTACCGATCGAAACTAGAGTGGTTGTTAGTTAATTTTGTGTTTAATATTGATGCTATAGAATGCATCAATACGCATTCTTTCTAACAACAATAACAATATGTAAAAACCAATTCAGCAATACTGTTGATTACAGTGCGGCTCATTAGTTTAGGGGCACACTAATGTGCATTTGTTTAGGGGCATCTCTAAACAGTACATATTTGTATAGAAGGCCGTCTTAATTAAAAAAAAACTTTTTAAAATATACAAACTAAATATTAATTCTCTTCTCGTTTTTTACGTTTCTAAATCAATTCGTTTAGAATTGATTTAGAAACGTGAAAGACATGGTTATTATATTTTCATCCCTTCTTTCAGGATATATTGGAATTGTTAATGGGTGCCAACTTGTGTCGGAACATGAAATAATAAATTTATTAAAATGAAGTTTTAAAGAGATTTAAAAAAATAGTTTTAGACGTCCCGGGAATTCCCGGGACATAAACCCTAATAATGATAGAAAAATTTTAATTTTTGCAAAAGAAATTTTTTTTTTTCCAAACTAAACACCAAACTTTGTTGTATCAAATGGGTATTATAGTCTCTACACTCAAAAAAAATAAGTTAGTAGAAAAATTAGTAAAACGTCTTGTATAGCAAGTATACTAGTTTTCAGCAATTTTTTTGCTGAAATTCCGTTTTCAGCAAAAATTTTAGTTGTATTTTTTAGCACTAAACTAATTTTGAACTAATGTTCTACTAATTTATTTTGCTACAAAAATTGTGCTGATAACCGCATTCATAGCGTGGACGACAACCAGATAGACAAGATGTAGATGTCGCAGCTTGTCTGGAAACGGAAATGACAAAAAAAGAAAAACAGCTCTACAAATATTCTGTATTTAAATTTTCAGCAAACAAATTAACTAAAGTAAAATTTCGCTACAAGTTTTTTGAGTTTTTTTCAGTCTACTAATATTCAGCAAAAAGTTTAGTGATTTTAGCAAGGATTTTTTTCATTTTCAGTCGACTAAGTGTTAGCAAAACTTTTGCTGAAGATTACTAGTTTTTTGGTAAAAATCAGCTCGCTGAATTTGCTGAAAACCTTTTGCTTAAATTACCAACTTTTTTGCAAGCACGCTCCTGACTAAAAATTTGCTGACACAGCAACATTTTTTGCTGACTTTTGCTGACTTTTTTTTTGGGTGTAGTTTATATATTTAACAAAACCGCACCTAAAAATTGCAAAATATTGGCGAAATGCGAGAAAAGGCTTTATGGTACAAAAATTGTATTAAAAAACTTAATCAGCGATTTTCATTCTGCAAACAAATTTACTAATGTAAGAATTTTCCTTTTTGCAAATGTTTTTCTTACTTTATTTATATGCAACTAGCCACCGAGCTTTGTTCTATGAATTGGGTATTATAGTCCCCAAATTATAAGGCTGATATCAAAAAATGTGATAAAAACCGTGTAACCACCGAATTTCTAATGCATGGATTACATTTGAATTACATATTTCGATATATATCAGCGCATTGTCACCTGTTTTACAAAATTTATAACAATCTCACCAATTTTTGGTTAATACATAAAATTTGTGACCAATTTTATAGGCCAAATGTAAACTCCGTAACAAGTAACTCATAAGGTTTTTTAACTTTAATATCTTATATTTTAATAACCAATAAAGCTAAACACTAACTGTAAGAATTTTGATGAAGAGGAAAAGTGCCGTTTTTAATAAAAATTAATACATTTTACAAACTTTTTCGTATATCTTAGATATCACGACTTCAACTCTGTAACGATTTTTCGTCATAATTTTTGATAAAAATGCATATACCAGAATTTTGGAGTTATCTATTATTTATATTGCGAAAAGTATAATGTTATTTATACTCAAATGATCGTTGACAGACTTGAAGCTTTTCTGCAGCATGAAACATTCTCGAGATGAAAAAAGATGTCTTTAATAAGATTTGAAAAAATGTTGTAAACTCCGTTCCTAATTTTTACACCAAACTATTTAACGAGTAAGAAAAACAATGGCATATTTGGATTCACCTTGTAGGCATCATGCGATTTTGTTTCAGAAAAAAATTCTGACAAAGCGTTTCTGAAAGAAAACGAAAAAAGTAACCAAATGTAAACTCCGTAACTGTAAACTCCGTAACCACAATTGTTTGCATCAGGTTTCATTCAAATAAATGTAGATAAATGTTTAAAATATTTTAAAATAACCATACACAGAGGTGATTCAACTAATATTTATGCGTCAAAAGACGATTCAACTAATAATTTTGCGTCAAATCAAAAAAAGTTATCAGTTTTTTACCCTAAGCTGCTGGAGCGAAAAACGATTGATTTTGCATTTCATTGGTTTTGAATCGATATTTCGAGTCATTACTGACATTAGTTTGACAAATTAAATTTGTTTCACACAATTTAAGAATTTTGTGATCGCGAAATGTTATGTTTTTAATATATTATTTTGTAACTACGCAACCGCTGTTTGGATTTTAAAAAATTTTATATTTTTGAAAAGCATTTAAAAGGACCAAAAATACAAAATTAAAAAAAAATTAAAATTTTTTTCGCGGAATGAATTGTATTTTTATTCGCGAAACCGCCAATTTGATAAACACAACTTATATATCATTGGAAAGCAAGTTGAAAACCCAAATATGAAAAACTAATAAATTGAAAAAAATTCGTACCCAATTTTTTTTGTTATATCTTTTGCTTGCAGAAATGTAAACTCCGTTACAACAAAAAAAAATTAAAATTGTGCAAAAAAAGTTATTGCGACAACTTGTAGAAGAGATTTTTTGTAATTAGGTTTATAATGACTAAACTTACTGATTCCATTAAGAAAAAACCAAAATATTAACACTTTTTGCTTCTCACAAATTTGGCCCAAAAATTTATCACATTTTTTGATTTCATCCATAAATTTTAAAAAAACCCGACTTAAAAAATTGCATAATAATCGCGGAATGCGAAAAAAGATTTTATGGTACAAAAATTGAAGTAAAAAATAAATCAGCGATTATCATTCTGCAAATAAATATACTAATATAAGAATTTTCCTTTCTGCAAATTTTTTTTCCGCGACTTTATTTCGGATTCTAATTTTCGAACTCTAAATTTAGCTGAAAAATGGTAACACTGATATTAAATGTTCGAAATGTAACGGTAATTTCTATTTGTTTTTATATTTTTCTTTGGAATTTAGTTTGTAAAGTATCCTTATGTGTTTTCTGTTTAGTTTTTTATTAAAAATATTTGTGCATTTTATAAAAAAAATTAATAATGAAAGAATTTTAACCACCCCAGAACTAGTATCTGAAGTTTTAGATTTAGGGGAAGAGCAGATTATACGAAATTATTTCTAAAAACGTATATCTTTCAGTTCAGTTTTTGTGAACATTTTTTCTAATTGGATCAGTACTTTAGAAGATCCATAATTATTACCATTTTTTTATCATTGTGATGTGGTTTCGATTTTAAATGATCAGTTGGGTTTCAAAAAGCTGTCCGCAATATGGGTACCGCGTTGCTCACAATTGATCATAAACGCAATCATGTGACAACTTCAAAAAAGTGTTCGGATTTAACCGCCGGATATACAGATTTATCCCCCAGTGACTATTTTCTATTTCCAAACCTAAAGTAATGGCTCAGTGGAAAGAGATTTAGCTCCAACGATGATATTAATGCTAAAACAAAACGTTGAACTAAGTGTATTGAGCTAAAAGGAGAATATGTTGAGAAATAAAAACTTTTTTTGCTAAAAAAAAAACTGTGTTTCATTCAAAAAGTCACGGACATATCGATCGATCCTCGTATAGACTAATGGGGCAGTCTAGTTTTACTATAGGGTCAAAAAGGCCCCAAAAGCACTTAAGGGTTAATTTTCTAAAATTTAATTAAGACAATTATTTTTAGTTCTAGAAAAATAATATCAAAAAGTTTCATTAATATCCACTGAGGAATATATGTTATATTAATATTAATAAAATTAAAAACCAACATTTTGACAACACTCGTAGTACGGAGAAAAAATGCTTTTGCCTCTTCTTGTATTAACAAAGAAGAAGGGTAAAAATAAAATTTGTATTTACTTATACCAAAGGTATGAAATACAAAAACAAAAAACTTGCATAATATTTCTATTGTTGGCTATGCTTTGCAGAAGACTTCGAAAACATATTTTATTGTTTGCACCATTCCCATTTTGTTAATGTAGCAGACTTAACAGTAATGTAGCAGACTTAACAGCATTGCAGTAATGCCAACACTTTCTAAAGAAAACTGATGAAGGGGACCTGGAAAATCCCTGAAACGATCGTCTTTTCATTCCTGAAAGTGTAGAGGTTTTTGAAAGCAAAAACTCTGTGAAGTATTTGTCAGGAGAGTATCCTGATTAAGAAAAATAGCAGTTTTTCAAAAAAGTACTTATTATCCCAGGAAAATTTTCTGTTCCAAAGAATCGGTTGTAGAATAGCAACTTTTCATTCACAACCCCTTCTACTGTCGATTCTAACACCGATTCTTTTTGTTTGAAATTGTCCCAAAAGCAACCCCTTCTATAGCTCCAAAGTGGAACCGGCTGCTCTAGAATCAGTTCTGGAACTAGTTCTGGAACTGATTCTACGTCACCCACACCTTCCATATAGGATCCCAGGAACTGGTTCCATGGAATCGGTTGCAGTGGAACCAGTTGTAGAATGGGTGTGGCTGGCTACCGATTGGAAAAAATTTTTATGGGATGTTAATTCATAATAAGGAAATTGGCCTCGAACTGAATTAATAAATTTCTAATTATATTAACAAGTTTAAAAAGAAATTAAAATCTCCTAAAATTTGACTTTTGACCTTACAGCGGTAATTAAATGTAATTTTATTTTGCCATAATTTAAAGTATCTAATCTTGTTCTGTTATATTCTGGCCAAAATCATGGGGAATTAAAAAAGAAAAACTTGCCTAAAAGCTAAATAATTACCAAAAAGTCGCTATTTTCTCGAAATCCGCTGAAATAAGATCTCTGCCCTAGCCAAATAAAAAGAGGAACTCCTACTAATTTAAAACGAGCTAGTCCCTACGGGGAATGATGGGTCAATTGCCCTGAAAGTACCTATCCTGTGAGTGGTTAAATCAAGACTTGTCACAGGATTGGTATAATTTACCATTGCTGTGGGTTAAGCAGTGACAATTATACTTAAAGGACTAGTCCCATGACAGGTGAAACGGTGGCATACCACTTAATCGTCCTCAAAGTACTTATCCCGTGACTGGTAAAAAGAGGACATACCACTAAATTGCCCTCAAAGTACGTATCCCGTGACTGGTTAAAGAAGGACTTGCAGCAGGACTGGTTTAATTTATTATTGCTGTGAGTTAAGCAGTGTCAATTATACTTAAAGGGCTGGTCTCGTGACTGGTGAAATGATGACATACCACTGAATTGTCCTCAAAGTACATATCCCGTGAGTGGTTAAAGATGGTCTTGTCGCAGGACTGGTATAATTTATTATTTCTCTGGCTTAAGCGCTGTCAATTATACTTAAAGGACTGGCCCCAAGACTGGTGCAAAGAGGACATATCACTTAACTGGATAAATGTGTTATAAAAAAAACCACAAGTAAGACTTTATTTTTTTTTAAAGAGAAGCAACACTCAGGAACTTCTTGCTATTAATTAACGTGTTACTTTTTTTGGAATGGGGATAGAGAAGAAGTGAAAGGTGGTGAAAGAAAGGGCTTCAAATATGGCAACACTGTAATTGCGCGAGATGTTGAATTTTAGAACAGTTGTTGCGCTCCATCTGATGGTGATTTGGCGAACTTTGTTGAAGCTTTTTAGTTCATAGCCCAGGGAACACGGAAGGAGGACGCTGCGATATGTATGAGGGATAGAAAAACGCATACATATTTATATTTTTCATAAATTGATGTTGCCTTGGTTGGGGATCGGACCCGCAACCTCACGTGTAACACTCCAACGCGCTAACCATTACACCACAGCGCCCACAATTGGTCGGTTTCTTAGTACACTGATAGAATTATCCTTAATGATGAACAATTTCATAGAATTTTTTTTGTAAGTTCAATGAAGACTTTCGTTAAATAAAATTATCAAAAAATCGTAATTTTTCACAAATTTTAATTTTAGTTCTAGATCTAAGCACTTGGAGTTTTCTTTATATTTTAGCATCAAGAACCCTGAGCTTATTGCTAACAACTTCAGCTCCAATCTTTTGGAGGATTTTACAGGAATTTTAGAATCGGTAAAAGGTTCGACGCATATATATATCTTATATCTTAAAAGAACATCTTAAAAAAGGAATATGTATTTCATATTTTATTTCTGTGAAAAAACATACCAAAATTCTTCAAAAAAAAAAAAAAACAAATTTTTATATTTTAATTTATTGACAAATGAAAATATTTGTGCCTTTTATTACATAACAATTTTGTCAAGGTTTTGCTGTGAAAATTTTACTTATAATACCAAAACCATAACAATTTCCATTCCCCTCAGTTTTGTCACTGTTTTTGTCAGTTTTGTAATGGGACTGGATCTGTATCAGTTCCTTTTAGGTTAGTTGGGTGACATGTCACAAAATATACAAAGTGTGACTCATTCTTTGACGGATCCTTTTGGGTTACTTCGGTGACATGTCTCTTTAAATCAGTTAGGCGACATGTCCTTTGGGGCTAGACCTGCGACATGTCGAAAGGTGTCTAATCTGTGGCAATACGTCATTTCCAATGACAACGCCATGTTAAAGTGATATGTCTCTTTCAAAGAAAAAGACCGATCAACGACCTGTCTCTGCCCCCTTGGGACGTATCCTGCGTGTCATCTGGGACCGGTCCCTTTCGCCGTAGGGGTGAAACGCAATAAAAGAAAATAACACTGAGCTGAATTTCTTGGAGCTTATATTTAGAATAAAAAAAATGTTTCCGTAGTAGATTATTTCAATAAATTTAAAAATTTTGGACCCGAGTTTCTTGATTAAGTGCCCTGCGACACATCAGTTGCCGGGGGAAATTGTAATAACTCGACTGGGTTTTTTAACCGATTTAAGTTTTTATTGCTTTATTACAAACAGAATTCACTCCAAATCGCGATTCCTTAATGTTTTTGTTTTGAATTGGTTTTATAATACCAATTTTTTTTGAGAAAATGCACAAAAAGTCATATTTTTCCCTTGTAGTCCATGTTCTGAAATTCAGGGCCGATGCGGCGCGACTTCCCGATATCCAATTTTCATAATTTTTTGGGGGACGTACTTTTACATGCAAATAAATATTTCCAGGGGGTAGCCCCATCAATAACTCAAAATTTATTTTCTTTCATACAAGCTTGGAGCACCCACCCCATAAAAATTGTCCAGGTACGCCAATGTGTGGGATTAACATTCAAGGCAGGACAGGCCTTTAAAAGGTAGTATAATTACTTCAAGTGGCCCTTTATATTTACATATGTATATATAAGTACGTCAAAAGCAGGATGGTTGGTTAGGCTAAGTACATTAATAGAAAAAAGTCTACGAAAGGTTAAGCGAAAGCTGTCAGATTTCCGTATTTAAATGTTAGTACAATAAGAACAACAAAAAAAAATATGGTAAAAATACAGAATTTTAGTTGTGTTTGAGCTAAATTTTAGTTAAAATTGAACAAAAAATTTACCGTGCTGGAATCAGCAATAAATTATCCTAAATGTTAGTAAAAAATAACTCACAAAATTTCTTAAATTATTTTAAATTCCCAGCAAAAAAAATTGCAAGTTATGCTTTACAAAATACTTCTTTTAATGCTTCACAAGTATCTCTTATTGTATGTTTACTGCTTTTTAGAAGTTATTCTGAACAACTTCAAAATATCACTTCTTTCATTGCTTCCAAAGTATCCGTTAGTATATTTTTACAGCTTTTTTAGAATTACTTCTGAACAACATCCAAAAAATCAGTTAACAATAGCTCCTAAAGAGCAATTGCTGTAATAGTGATCGTAAAAAGTGATTTTGGTATCCTTTGGTATTTCGAAACAGAGGGTCCCGGGTTCGATTCCCGTCGGGAACAATATTTTTTTTTATTTTTTTTTTATTTTTTTTTTATTTTTTTTTTATTTTTTCTTTTTATTTTGTTTTTTTTTTTTATTCTATTAATTTTTTTTTTAAATTTTTATAATTAATTTCTTTAAATTCAATATTTTTTAAAATTTTTAAAAATATGTATATATAAAGAAAATGGTGATAAATTGCTTTTTATGCACCAGTAAAAATAGTGCTGAAAACAATATTGAATTGGAGTGCACCTTTTACATTGTTTAATAAGTACTTTTGTGGAAAAGAAAATAAGGAACAATAACTCGCAGTAACAAAGTGTTGTTTTTATGCCAGTCAACTTTCATATCAAAGAATAGCTCAGCGGTAGAGAGCTAAACTAGCAATCGTGAGGTCGCAAGTTCGATACCCGGTGGCGGCAATAAAAAAACTTTTGTAAAATAAAAAAGTATAATTTTTTTTGTGAAGAATTTTTTTTTTTATTTTTAATTGGTGAAAAAAAGATTCCTTTACACTCGTTCAAAAAGTACTGAAAAAATGTTATAGTGGGAGTACTCCTCCCCTATGAAAACTCAATGTTAAAAACATTGGTGTTTATTTAAAAAAAGAAGTACATCTAGATCATCAATTGTAGTGCTTTTTCTACTGTGTCGGCATCTCTTTTTTTGCTGGGTTGTTTTAATCGAATAACAATCTATTTTTCTGAAATAGGGGTCTACTAATTTTTAATAAAATATTTCTGCTGATTTTAGCAGGATAAGCTGTTGCTATATTCAGCAATTTAATTTTGCTGTCCTCATCTTGCTAATATTTAGCGAAAAGTGGCATATTTTTTCTGCAAGATCACTGTAAAAATAATACGAAATCTGCTATTTTTGTACCAAATTTAAGTGCTTCAGAACAATTCGAAAAACGAAGATTTTTTTACAATGTCCGTAAAACAGCCTTGAACATTTTCCGACATGATTATATTGTGTGTATAACTTAAATATGTGGGATTCACAACCGATGGCGTATCTTTTACACATGGTTTATGTCTTTAATAACTGATATGGCGTTTTGAAGGGTAAACATTTTTCATTTATTCTCACTTAGTCATTGAACAAAGTAGTGTAAACAACAAATTTTTTTTTGCCTAGAAATTGTCGAATTTTGTGCTAACAAAGCATCATTTGCGAAAAGTTTTCCTTTACTTCTTCATTTTTTTTTTACTCTAGACCAACACCCAGCGCCTAGTGCAGCGCACTGTATTGATATTAGGAAAATAGGTTATGGGAAGGAGGAAATAGGTAGTAGTATTTATGAACCTTCGAGAATTTCTCTAAATTGTAAATATCAGAAAAGATATCTTCGGGGAGTTTATTCCACGTACGATTTTAATTTTTTCATTTTATAATTAAATTTTTAAAATTTAAGTAAAATATTTTTAAATTTTTGTTATTTTTTTTTTTTTTAGTTAATGAAGGACCGCACGGAATTGTTGAACGGGTCGCATTTCCCCATGTATGTCATATATACACTCTTTTTACTCGGGTATCTTAAGCGACTTGTAAAAGAATAATAGCCTAATGCATAGACATTTTTTTGATTCTTATAATAGCCTTATAAGAAAAATTTGTTGTTGTTTTGCATGTTAATTTGATTTATAAGACTGTTTATAAAAATTAACAAAATGACTATGCATTTGGCTGTAAGCTTTTTGTTAAAAAATTTATCAATCTATTTAAAAGTTTAAGATAAATACATTAGTTGGATTTAATAATATTTTTATAGAATTAAAATTGCTCAGATATATTAAAAATGTTGTTACTCACCTGATATTTTAAGTGATGTTAATGTTTTCTTTTACGGTTGTTATAAAAATGAGTTTGAGATGCGTTTTATAGTTATTTTTTTTTAACTTTATTGTTTTATTTTTTATTTATTTTTTTTAATATCAATATCTTTATTTATGATAAATACGAAAACAAAGGCACAAATGCGAACGCTTGCTTTCTATTGAATATGACAAAATTGTTTGTGTTGTTTTTAACGTTTAATATAAATGTATTTAAATTGTTTTTATATTTAGGAGATGAAACTGAAAGTAAAAAAAAAAAAACATTAGTTTGATTGAAAAATTTTTTAAAGTATACTTTTAGGATTTTAGTTTCTATAAAATATATTTATATATTAATTTGATTATATTTGGTTTCCTTTTTGTTAAATCAACCACCCTTTTGTATATGCATGTCTGGCTTTTATATATATTTTTATTATAGCATACTTTTTGGGGCATTACAATTTTCAATGGAAATTACAGAGAATCCACAAGAAAACGTAATACACCAACCAACCAACATGCTTTTCAGTTTTTCACCAAAAAAAAAAAGAAAAACAACAACAACACCACAACACAAAATTGATACACAAAGTATAGAAACAACAACAAAAAAACAAAGGAAAACAAATTAAATGATGATAAAAATGAAGAGAAAAAATATTTAGAAGTCATGCAGACTCTCACACACAGACTCACACGCAGCCATACTTGGAAATACACAAGGACAAATTTATCAAAGCAAAGATGAGGTTAATGAGTAAATGATAAAATTTTTAAGCAAAGTAAAATGTTGTAAAAACGACATTTACGATTATTTTCTTCCTCTTCTTCTTATTGTTGTTGTTGTTGTTATTTTACATGAAAATTTGGTATTATGTGGGATATGACGAGTATTAGTGGCGAGTTTTTTTCACATTCTTTGTATATTTAGTACACAGACTGTGTGGCTGTTAAAGTTGGCTGGATATCTGACATGATTGCGGTTCTGTTTGTATATGTGTTTGTGTGTGTGTGTATGTATGTGTGCGTGTGCACTTGAAAAGCAAACACTTTCATAGGAAAAATGTTGATAAAACGAATACGAACAACGGCAACACAAAAAACGAAAATTAAGCTTAACCCTCTAAAAGTATTTAAATTATTTTGAACAAATTATATTTATAGGCCAAAAATAATAGAAATGAACACAATTTAACTCATTATTTTAAAAATATTAGCCAACATTGGCTTAAACTGTAATAACAAATTTCACCGGTAATATATTTATAACCTAGGCCGCTACGCGGACGGGGTTCATTGAGTTTGTGCTGATGTTTGTAACATAAAAGAATATTGGAGCTACACTGAAAGAATTATTCTTCATGATATTAACCCTCTAATGCACAAGGCCGCCAAAAGGCGGTCTTCAGATTTTAAATAGTTTTTGGCTAAATAACAATATTTTATTAAACAAGTTGTATTATATCCATAGAAAACTTAATTACCCACTCTTTTGGCTTCAAACTCTTTTTTGTAAAAGGAACAGTTTTCAAGCAAAAAAATGGTGAGAAATTGCTTTTTATGCACCTGTAAAAATAGTACTGAAAACAATTTTGAATTGGAGTGCACACTTGTTTAATAAGTACTTTTATCGAAGAGAATGAGGAACAATATCTCGCAGTAACAAAGTGGTGTTTTTATGCCAGTCAACTTTCACATCAAAGAATAGCAGAGTAAAGTAGAGTGCTAGACTAGCAAGCGTGAGGTCGCAAGTTCTATACCCGGTGGCGGCAATAAAAAAACTTTTGTAAAATAAAAAAAATATAATTTTGTTTTGTAAAGAATTTATTTTTAACTTTTAGTTGGTGAACAAGAGCTTTCTTTGCACTCGTTCAAAAAGTACTGAAAAAATGTTGAAGTGGGAGTACTCCTCTCCTATGACAGCTCAATGTTAAAATCATTAGTGTTTATGTTAAAAAATAAGTACATCTAGTTCATCAATTGTAGTTCTTTTTCTACGGCTTCGGCATTTCTTTTTTTGCTGGGTTAATAAGACAACTGTCGAAGAAATGTTGAATTGCAATGGACCTTTTGCACTTGTAATTTTATTTAAGAAAATAAGACACAATCTGTCGCAATGACACAGTGGAGCTTTTAATGCCAGTCAACATTCAAAGCAAAGCATGGCTCAGTGGTAGAGGGCTAGACAAGCAATTTGGAGGTAACAAGTTTGAATCCCGTGGCGGCAATACTAAATATTTGAAAGTATTATTTTCAAATATTTGTTCAGTACATATTTTAGAATTTAATAAAAAACAATTTTTCATCATATTATTTTATTTATTTTTAAACATTTAAAAATTAAAAAACATTCGGCAAATTTTGTGCATTTATTGTGAATCATTGGTACAATATCAATTTATTCAAAGACTTTAGCTGCTCATAACACTATGCGACAGTCAAAATCGGGATGGGATGAAACCAACGGGAAATGTTATATTGGTCAAAAACAAGTTTTACGTGTCCCGGCGTTTTGCTGGGTCACCTCTAGGAATCGAGATATATCTTTTTTTTGACATAATTCGAGAACCACTAGTCCGATTTTGCTCATACAATTTTAAAAAAATTAAAAATTACAATTCCTTTAATCTTTTTATATAACGTTTTTCCATATACTCAACAGTTTTGCCGGTAAAAATAAATGTTTGTCACCGCTACCATAAAAATCAATAACCTTTTGTTTATTACTTTTTTTTAATATTTTAGGCAAAAAATATTTTTTTCTTCATACATTTATTTTTACCGGCAAAACTGTTGAGTATAGAGAAAAACGTTATATGAACAGATTAAAGGAATTATAATTTTTAATTTTTTTAAAATTGTTTGAGCAAAATCGGACTAGTGGTTCTCGAGTTATGTCAAAAAAAAGACCACCAAAGGTCAAATCGATATATCTCGATTCCTAGGGGTGACCCAGCGAAACGCCGGGACACGTATAACTTCTTTTTTACCGATATAACTTTCCCCGGTAGTTTGAACCCTTCCCGATCACTGACCCCTACCATTTGTCTCACAGTGTAATAGATGAGACCCTTCTGGTCCCACCAAATACAGAGCATTACCTTGGCCGGGCTTCACATACGATTTCTTGCACTTCGGGTTGTCGTAATGAATCTATTTTTCATTGCCAGTAATGATTCGATGCAAAAATCACTTCTTTTTAGAACATTCAAAATCGTCTTTCAACGTCTCTCGGCTTCAACTCGTGTGATACCCAATTTCCTTGCTTTAAATGAATCTTGAAATTGCTGCTTGAGTGACATCTAATGATTTTCCAAGTTCTTCTTGAGTTCGACAACAATCTTTATCGAATAATACCTCCAATTCATCATCTTCGAACTTTTTTGGCTGACTTTGACGGTTTTTGGCTTTCGTATCAAAATCACCACTTCTGAACCGCACAAACCTCGCACGCTGAAATAGACGGATCATTATCAGGATAAGCTTCGGTGAACAATCGATGTGCTTCAGCTGCACTTTTTTAAATTAAAGAAGTAATGCAAAACTTCTCTCAAATGTTACTTTGTTGGCACAAAATTCGACATTTTCGAAGCAAAACAAACTTTTCTGTTTACACTATTTCGTTCAATGACTAAGTAAGAATAAATGACAGATGATTACCCTCCAAAATGCCATATAAGTTATTAAAGATGCAAACCATGGGTGAAAGATACGCCATCTGATGTGAGTCCCGCATTTTTAAGTTATACACCCAATATTAAAAATAAATATTAATATTAATCCTTGCAGGATGCGAAACCGCGAACATTTGTTTATAAATAAACTGGATATCTTTTAGAATTACTTCAAAAAAAAAACTGTAAAAACATACTAGTGGATACTTTGGAAGCAATTCAGGAAGTGAAGTTATTCAGAATTACTTCTAACGAAGCAGATATTTTGGAAGCATTGAAATAAGTGGTTTGTAAAACATGACTTCAAATTTTTTTTCTAGGTAGTTATTTAATTGATGCATTATTGATGGCAATAAAATTTATTGATTAAAAGAATCAAATCCTCAAATCATTATCATTAATTATGTAATAAAAATAATTTCATTACAATACATGAAAAGAAAAAACATTGTTGGGAGGAACATACTCGAATAGCATCACATATTTTTGGGTATATGATTGCGACAATCAAATTACGAAATAGTTTTTTGTTTATCATATAATGATCCTTAAATTATTACATTACGATTATAAACGAGATGAAAATTGAATCAAAAAAGAGCTCAAAATATATGATAAAAAAATTAAAATTTTTGTATTTATGAAAGTGATTCCTCCAAAAGAGCCTTCCTTTTTGATTTACAAATGACTCAAAAAAATATACAGGCTCAAAAATTAATCTTTTTTTAAGCAGTTTTTTTAATTGTTCACAAAATATTCAAATTTATTTATATTTCTGGGCCATCATTTCTGAACCATCTTTTGCATATAATAATTTGCCTCAAATTTTCGTACCTTTTACGACTTATTTTAGAGGGCTCATATTTTCGTCCAAAGAATGTGGAATTTTTGGGAAAAAATTTTAAAATTTCAAAAATATTAAAATTGAATAAGAACCCGCAAAAAGTATGCATTTTTTCCTAGCTGAGAAGTCAAAATGGCCCATATATTTATTCAATGACTAATTCACACATTTAAATAATTTTAGTTATCACTTATATATAATAAATATAAATAAAAATAAATTATGGAAATATGTGAAAACAGCGCGTAGAAAAATATTATTAAAAATACAATTTCACAATGCACACAGAATTGTCATAATATGTTTCTAATGATCATAATATATTCTTAATGATCATTATATATTCCCAGTGATCATAATATGGTCATTTAGGGAATTTTGTGGTCATTTGGGATTATACTATTATCATTAGGAACATATTATGGCAATTTCGTGCACTTTTTAAATTTTTCCATTCTGTACATTTTCTTTACAATTTTGCTTTCATAAGAATCTAAAATCTATCAGACTCGTTATTATAGATGCTCTTCAACAATATTTTTTTCCATATAAGTGAAAGAAAAAATTAAAAAGTAAATCACTTTTTAATTAATTTATAACACTAAGCACTTTTATGCACAATATATACGCAAGCTGCCTGCTCTTGAATGTAAAAACAGCCAGTCTTTGCGAAAAATTCAGATAAGGAGGAGATTGGAAGATAAACAAAAATCTAATAATAGAATATTTGTATGAATGTGTCTGTTGATCACTTCTGAGTAAAAAAACAATAACAGAAAACTGAATAGGAAAGAAAACTATGAAGTAGTTACACTGAATTTAAGGCCTTACTAGGGTGAGATGGCTAAGCGGTCGCACCTTAGTATAGTTACGTTTGTAATGTAGGAATAGGCACATGTTCGAATATTAGAGCCGACGGGTTGTTGAAAAAATTATCATATAGGGACAATCTGACAATAAAATAAACATATAAAACTATTAATACCAGCAAAATTGTGGGATGCAAAGAACTGGTTGTAGAACAACTTGTACACTGAAAATATTATTACAGTAACTGACTGTAGTTTATTTAAGAAGTTATCCGTACATTTATTTTTAAATGATTATACAGTTAAAATGAAAAGAAATACATTTTGCAACTGTTTTTGTCTTTTATTTGAAAAACAAATTACATATAAATACGGATTTTCTGTTACAGTTAATATTTTCATTTAAAATGTTTTGTTAAAAAAAGAAGCCCTTTTAGATCTCTAGGTCAGTTATAAAAACGAAATAAACTAAATATCATTTATTTTTACGGATTTTGTAGTTAATAACGAAATAAATGAAAAATCATTAGTTTTAAGGACTTTGAAGTTAATTTATTAACATTTAAAATTAATGAAAAGTTCTTTTGATTTAAATGAAAAGTCAGTAGACCGATTTTCAAGTGATTTTTCATTTATTTTAAATTACATTTTCAGTTAATTTAAACTACAAACTATTTTGAGTGTACTTGCATGCAACCTGTTCCAATTTATGTTCTATCATCGGTGATTTTTGTTTGAGTTTGTCCCAAAAGCAACAGGTTCTGTTCCTCCAAACTGTAACAGGTTGCTTTGGAACCGGTTCTAGCTCCAGTTATAGAACTGGTTCTGGGACAGTGAAACCTTCCATTTTGCCTTCCAGGAATCAGTTCTAGAACCTCTTCCACGAAACCGGTGGTAAAAACACCTATTCTAGAACAGATTCGAAGGCAACCAGTTGAAAAAAAATTGATGGGTACAA
This sequence comes from Leucophora obtusa, assembly GCA_949987735.1. Lineage (NCBI taxonomy): Eukaryota > Metazoa > Arthropoda > Insecta > Diptera > Anthomyiidae > Leucophora > Leucophora obtusa. The sequence continues at coordinate 161,474,659 of OX465296.1, forward strand.
TTTAATGGAAGTCCTGATGAAGCCTATGCATTATACCGTACCGTCTTACAGGCAAAAAAGAGTCCACCGTACACTTTCGCATATAAAGTATTTTTGCAAGGCAATTTCAAAAAATTTTTGAAAAGTTGTCATATAGAGATAATCTGCCAATAAAATATAAACAATAATACAATTTAATTTCAAATCACTGATGAAGCCTGTCCATAGAAATAGGCAGAAACTAGATATAGGCTGATTTAAAAATTAATTTGTTTATAATTTTTAGAGAAAAAGGCTTATACTTCTTTTTAACCTCAAACCTGCTAAATTAGTACTGATAAAATTCATATTAACCCTTATTCTCCTAGTGTCGTCATATGACGACACTACTTCAAGATCCGATATTTTCAAAACGGTATTTGACAAAACAGCGCAGCAAGAAGCATATGATAGTATAAAAATTTGGCTATATCCACAAATAAAAAAAATTTGGATTATCATTACAGGGTTACCACACATTGATTTCAAAATCTTGATGTCGGATTATTTAAAAAAATTTTAAAAATCACAACACAAAAATTAAAAAAAGATCCTTAAAAATTGTGTATTAATTTGTTTAAGAAAGTATTTTATTTACGTAGATTTTAATTGAAAGAACAAATTAAAAATATAAGTTTGAAAAAAATCTGAATCCATTGAAGAATATCAGCTGGTTAGCGTTTCAACTTTGGTTGCAAATATCTCCACTAGAGGGCTTGGTGCGATAATAGAAAATATAGAAAAATCTTATCTGGGTACAGGCCATACTAATTTTCGTTGAAAATTCGCACGATTTCTTAATTCAGGAGAATATGGGTTAATTACAATATTAATTGCAACTGTCTATATGTCGTTAAACAACCCTGTACTAAAACAATAATTTTATTTGAAGGTTTCCCGATAATCTACATTTTGCCCAGACTTCCTGGGTAGAACGGATTCCTTCTTTTTTTTCTTTTGCAAAATCCTCTAAATCTATGAATCTAAAAAAAATCTAAAATATTTTAAAAATGATTTTGTTCTTTTGTTTTTGGACGGTACAACATATTTGATATTTTAAATGTTTAATAACGCTCCTAAACGAGAACAAGAAATTCTCATTGAGTTTGTAATTTAATTTAGCAAATATTTTTAGAAATTTTAAAAACGTCGTCCCTTGACGACTTCCTTAGGCAAGAATGAAATCCGGATAGGGACATGCCTTCAGCAGATTATTTTTCACAACTTGTTAAATATGTTTTGGGATTTCAGCACATTTACTTCATTTAATGCAATTAATGTATATCACGATAAAAGTAAATTTAAAAAAAACAACATATTTAATTTGGTAAATTTACGCATAAAAATGGGAAAATTATTAATAATTCCTGAAATCTTTTTACGCATTTTAAGGTGGTTTTTTCATCAAAATTTTTTATATTTTCTCCAGCTTTGATTATTCGGTTTTTATTTTGACTAAACGAATTTGAGTTTTCGTTTAATGGTTAAATCGAGTGTGCTACACTGTATTCTGATATGTGAATTCAGGTTAACTTATCGCACTTTTAAAAGCGAAAAAGTTTAAAAGTCAAAATTTAGTATATTATAAAAAATTCGTAGACCTATGAAACGTTTAATAAATGCTTTGAAAAAAGAATACATGATTATTTTTATCTATCACTATGTACATAATATCGTTTCCAGAAAATTAAGAAATAAAATAACTTTTTGGGCGCTTATGCGCATTAGAGGGTTAACGCGAATTAATAAAACAAATGATGCTTAAAATAATGTTTAAGCAAGAAAATTTTGCGTAAAAAACTTTTAAATATTATTGTGTACATTAATGGTAAATTTTTTTAAGAAAATTTAAGCATGTTAAGCAATTTTTTACAGATAAAAAATGTGTAGCATATTTCAAAGGGTTATTAAATATTTATATAGCAAAGCATACTTTCAGGGTCTTTTATATTATATACAAAAATGTTTTCTTAAATTTTTTTTATGATTATAAAATTTCAGTAATTTTTTAATTTTTTTTTTTTATTAAATTAAACAATTAAAATTATTTTTTACACTTTAATTAACAATTCCAATTACTTTTCTTTTGTATATATATTTATATATACATTTTAATTTTCTTTTTGTATTTTTCTCTAAACACTCATGTAATCATCACTAACCTTTTTTTGATTTGAAATAAGTATTGTTTCTTTTATTATAACTTTACTAAAGTTTTTCTAAACTTTCAATATTTTATTAAGGTTTTTATTATAAAAAGTTCATATATTTTAAATTTCCTTTAACTATAAAAAGTTATTATAATATATTTTTTTTAATTTTTTGGTAACTTTTAGTACTGACATATCCTTTTACTACTTTTCAACCTGCTTGCGGAACCGCCCTAAACAGTCGGAATAAAACTGAAAATGAAAATTGATGAATATTTACCGCACACATTGAAATGCCGAAGCTTTTTTTGCGCACACACACATACACACGCTTACTTATATACACACAACGAGTATAAAAATTCACCACTTTTCCCGAAAGATACGAAATGTTAAGAAAACAGAATTACAATTTCAATCACAGCACAGGACACAGTATAAAAAAAAATTAAAACCAGTATTTGTGTTGTTTTCTTTTATAGACATCGTCTTCGTTGTTTACAGTTAATTTTACACGAACAATGGTAGAATATTGTTGAATTTTTCAACTAATAAAGTGGTGAATTTAGTTTTTTTTCTGCTTTTCGTTTTAATGACTGTCATTTATATATTATATAGAAATAGAAATTAAAAAAAATTGCATGAACAATAAAATTTAATATTTTTTTATTGTTTTAAATTTTAAGCACCTTAAAAATATTCCACTAAATTCCTTTATCATCTATTTTTCTTTCACACACTCTGTTTAACAATTTCTTTTAATTTTCTTATATATACATATGTATATATTTTTTAATTTTTTTCCTTTTTTCTAAATGTCCTTTTTTTCTTTTTCAATCCTTTATACACAATTGTGATTATCCGTTAATACACACGTTGTTATCTGTCGTTGTTACTACAGTGAATGCCAGGTGTATGTCCTTTTTATTTAGACTCTGAGAATGACATTTCATTTGAAGTTTAATTATTTCTTGCTAAAAAAATCCTTAGTATGTTGTATATAGTTTACCGTTATTTTCATTGACAAACGGAGTTGCCATATTGTATTTGTTTGTCTTTTCAGAGTTGCATTAATTGCATTAATTGAACAGGGTTGTATTTATTTGCTGACCAACCAAATTTTAAATACACAGAAAGAAAACGCTAAACAGAGAAAAACTAATTTTTGAATCAAACAGAAACAACTTTAAATTAAATGGAAAGAGTTTTGAAATCAACCTCCGTTTGTTTTATTTTTATACTAAATATGTTTTGACTTACACAAGTACCCAGCAAAAAAAGAGATGTCGAAGCAGTAAAAAAGGCACTACAATTGATGATCTAGGTGTACTCTTACTTCAACATTTTTTCAGTACTCTTTGAACGAGTACAAAGTAAGCTCTTTTCACCAATTAAAAGTTAAAAAAAATTCTTTCCAAAAAAAAATTATATTTTTTTTTTCTTTTACAAGTTTTTTTTTTGCCGCCACCGGGTATCGAACTTACGACCACACGATTGCTAGTCTAGGGCTCTACCGCTGACCTATTCTTTGATATGAAAGTTGAGTGGCATAAAAACACCACTTTGTTAAAGCGATATATTGTTCCTTATTCTCTTCAAATAAAAGTACTTATTAAACAAGTGTAAAAGGTGCACTCTAATTCAATAGTGTTTTCAGTACTATTTTTACAGGTGCATAAAAAACAATTTCTCACCATTCTTGTTTTTATATATACATATTTTTGAAAATTAAAAAAATATTTAATTTAAAATTATAAATATTAAAAAAAAAAAAAATTAATAGAAAAAAAAATAATGGTCCCGCTGGGAATCGAACCCTCGACCCCTGTTTGGAAATTCCAAATGATATCAAATCACTTTAAGAGCAATTACTCTTTAGAAGCAATAATTAAGTGAGTTTTTGGATGTTGTTCAGAAGTAATTATAAAAAAGCTGTAAAAATAGACTAACGGATACTTTGGAAGCAATGAAAGAAGAGATTTTTTGAAGTTGTTCAGAATAACTTCTAAAAAAGCAGTAAAAATACACTAACAGATACTTGTGAAGCAGTGAAATAAGTAGTTTATAAAGCATTACACTTCTAATTTTTTTGCTGGGTATACACGGTTTTTTAAACTAGCAACCAAAAGTTGTTGCTAAGGTAATTTAAAGCACTCAGTATCCAACCTTGCGATACGTTTTCAACAAATTGTCGATTATTTGCTTGAAATCCGAGGATTGAAATTATGTTTAGGCTGCCGCTTTATTAGGTGCTAAATATTATTTCATTGATTTTTGCGTATTAGAATTTGGGAAACATTCAGGTAAAGTATTTAAAAGGAGGTCCTTTGTGGTTGTGCACTTTTACATATTTCTTGTGAGAAGGTGCCAGGAAAATTCCCGTTTTGATTTCCTGGCTCATAATTATTATTAATTGGCCAATCTTTTTTCACGTAATGATGCTTAGTTGCCCGGCTATCCCATAGGAACTAAAAACTAAAAATTTGTTGAAATCAGATTGCAACCCCCTTAAAGAGACAAATGATCTGCTATAAAAGTATATATAGTCGTTTATCAAGGAGTCTGCCATTAAATTAACTTTTTCCACCTTTAATTAAAATTATTGTAAAACGCATCGGTTTGTCAATTTCGAGTGGTTTATTCGTTTACAATGCAGAATCAAAGACAAGTACACACAAAAATTATTGAAACCATTGTGGACTTGTAAAAAAATTGCAACAGAAATACACGTGACCAGTTCAAGAGCGGTCAAAAAGTTCAAGTAGGAACTAATAATGAAAAGAAAGCCTGAAAGGGGTAAAGCAAAAGGACCCAGGAACGAAACCAAATCAAAAAAGGTGGAGAAACTATTGAGGGTGATTCCAAACATTTCTGGCCGCAAAGTGGCACGGCGCACTATGCTTCGTCCCATGGACAAATGTCAAAAAAAAAATTTCTCAAATTGTGATTAAAGAAGGATTCTTTTAAACATAAGAAAGTAACTCAAACAAATGTGAAAAAAAATATTTGATTGCGCTAAAACTCAGAGAATTTTATGCAAAAATTACTTAACAGAAAAATGGGTTTTAATTGTTTCACGAAAATAATTCTCAAAAATACATTTTTTTAAAAATTTGTTCGAAGATTTTTTTTAATTACTTCAATATATTTGTAGTTAAATTAAAATATGGATTTTAATATATGTTTACAAAACAATTATTTTTTATTGCTCCGAAAAACACATTTTTTTTTTTGTTGAAAATACAAAAATTACTTAAGTTTGGAGTATAAAAAAAATTATATAAAATTAGATATTTTTTTTTTCTTTTTTTGTAAGTTTATACTGTTATATAATAGATCATTAAAATATTAATTACTATTTTTTACCACAAATTAAAAAAAAATGGAATTTTTGAAATGCCTAAATTCATGATTTTTACACAAATTTCACGCATTTAAGAGTGTTTAGTATTCAAACCATGTGAACCTTCCATTTTAGGTATAGGATGTGTTGAGCGGACTTTTGTAAAACACTGCGAGACACCCTCTAACTCTTCAATGAAAGCGAATTTTTTGGTCTCTTTTTAAAAAGGGACAAAAAAGACCCCTAAGTTGAAGAGTTAGAAGGTTAAAATGTTCCACAAAAATGTTCTTCGTAGTGTTTTACATAAGTTCGCTGAACACATTCTATACCTAAAATGGAAGTTTCCCATGGTTTCTCCCTAAAACCCAGGTTTGTGGGACATTTGAGCGCCAATTCTGAATAAGTACGAAATTAACCCTTAAACACATTTTAAGTTTTTCTTATTACTGGCCTTTAAGTTAAATTTTCAATGCTGATGTCTTCAGAGACCTATAGTAGAATTTCATGACAAATATTTTTGCGGAATATTTTAACCCTCTAACTATTCAACTTACGGGTCGTTTTTGTCCCTTTTTAAAAAGGGGCCAAAAAAGTCCCTTTAATTGAAGAGATAGAAGGTTAAAATGTTGCACAAAAATATTCCTCGTAGTGTTTTACATAAGTTCGCTGAACATATCGTATGCCTAAAGTGGAGGATTCACATGGTTTTCTATATTAACCCTAAGGACAAAGAGTCCTTGCTTCGATTTTGATAAAAACACGCCCACCTATGGGAGGTGGGCGTGTCCTTGGCCCGATATATCCAAAAATTAAATTTTTTCTTAACTAAGGGGTTCTATGTCAGTATACCAAATTTCAAAACTCTGTCTCCACTCCTTCTATTTTTGTCCAATCGTTATATGGGGACGAAGCACTGTGCGGCGTATGCAATGTTCGGATGCTTTTGTGCGCTATGTTAAAGCTAACGTTGCGCTTAAAACATTTAAGGTTCAGAAAGTTCCATAGAGCAATGCTAAGAACATCGTTGATGGCAAAAAAAAAAACCAACGAAATTTCTCAAAAAAGATTTTTTTGAAAACTGTGAATGTTGTATAATTTGCAGGAAAGCACACAGATGGCTGAAAAATCTGTAGGATGACACATAGATGGACGAAACCACTAATGAAAAATCCATATGATTTTTTGGAACTACCAACCTTCACATGATACCTGTCAAAATTTAATGACAATTCGTCTATTAGTGAACAAGTTAAAGCTGTTTTAGTGACGCTACTTTTGTGATTTTGAAAACAATGGATTCAAAGCAATTTCGTGTGTTGATTTATCATTTCTTTTTAATGGGAAAAACACCGTTCAAGCCAAAGCTTTGCTTAATAAGCGTTATTAGGACTCTGCTCCATGAAGACAAATGGCAGAAAAGTGGTTTGCTGACTTTAAACTTGGTTGTACAAACACCGATGACGCGGAACGCTGATTCTGAGAGCTGTATGGAGCTGTTTCGGCGAGATAAAAAGGACTTTTCGCAACGGTATGTAAACAATGGACGAAACCTGGATCTTCCACTTCACTCCAGAGTCGAATCGGCGGTCACCTGAGTGGACAGTAACTGGCGAACCTCGACGGAAGAAGCCAAAGACGCAACAGTCAGCTGGTAAAGTTATGGCATCAGTATTTTAGGATACGGCTGGAATTTTACACATTGATTAAATTGAAAAAGGCCAGACCATCAATAGCGATCGCTATGTGGCCCAACTGGTGCATTTGAAGTAGGAAATGGCAAAAACATGGCCCCATATGAAGAAGAAAAAAGTTTTCTTTCACTAAGACAATTCGCCGTGTCACAAGTCGTTGGCTACCATGGCGAAATTGCACGAATTATGCTTCCAATTTCTTCCTCACCCACCGTATTTACCAAATTTGACTCCCAGCGATTTTTACCTGTTTTCAGACTTCAAAAAAATGCCAGCTGAAAAGAGATTTGGTTTGAATGAAGAGATGATTACCGAAACAGAGGTCTATTTTAAGACCAAAGATAAATCATTCTAAAAAAAAGGTATCGAAATGTTAGAAAGGCGTTGGAGTGATTGTATCGCCCTTGAAGGAGACTATGTTGATGAATAAAGTCGAATTTTGCCAAAAAAAAATTATTGTTTTATTGGTTATCCTTGTATGTGATCATGCATGGGCATTAGGGTTGACCTTATTTTACAACTTGCGATTTAAGGCCGTCCCACAGTGCTTTGATCCCATACAACGATTGGACAAAAATAGAAGGAGTGGAGGCAAAGTTTTGAAATTAAGTACACTGACATTGAACCCCCTAGTTAAGAAAACTTTTTTTTTGGAAATATCGGGCCAAGGACATGTCCACCTCCCATAGGTCCTGAAATTTAAAAATATTTAGCTACATAAATGGATGTAAAATTACAAAAAGTATCCATTGAGATTCACATAAAACTGGAAACGTTTATGTCAATTTTTATCAAAATCGAAGCAAGGACTCTTAGTCCTGCCATATATCCTTTATCTTAAAATCTTTATAAAACCTTCAAAAATATGCCGATTGCCATGAAATTTAGCACATGAATTGATATAAGGTCAAGCCATATTTGTGCCAAATTTGGGTAAAATCGATTCATATAAAATGCCTCTCATAAAAAATGCGTTTTACACGCTTAAAAAGATTTTTCTAAAACAAAAAAAATTAAATTGGATTAAAATAGGAAACCATGTGAATCCTCCATTTTAGGTATAGCGTATGTTCAGCGAACTTATGTAAAACACTACGAAGAATATTTTGTGGAACATTTTAACCTTCTTACTCTTCAATTAAAGGGACTTTTTTGGCCCCCTTTTAATAACGGACAAAAACGACCCGTAAGTTGCAGATTTAGAGGGTTAAAATGTTCCGTAAAAATATTTGTCATGAAATTCTACTATAAGTCTTTTACTGATATACTGATGTTGTATTGAAAATTTAACTTCAGTGCCAGTAATAAGTAAAAACTTAAAATGTGTTTAAGGGTTAATTTTGTACTTATTCAGAATTGGCGCTCAAATGTCCTACATATCTAGATTTTAGGGAGAAACTATGGGAATCTTCCATTTTAGGTATAGGATGTGTTCAGCCAACTTATGTAGAACACTACGAGGAACATTTTTGTAGAACAGTTTAACCCTCTAACTCTTCAACTTACGGATCTTTTTTGTCCCTTTTTAAAAAGGGGCCAACAAATTGCTTTTCATTGAAGAGTTAGAGGATTAGAATGTTCCACAAAAATGTTCCTGGTAGTGTTTTTAGCGGTAAACCCATTCAAGGCGAATGGTACTGATGATGGCTTTGTAGCGAAAGCCGAAAATACGTATTCTGTCTTGCTGGCCTTATCGAATTCTTTCAAAATTTTTTATTCTTTGTAATTAACTTGTGAAAATTGTATCATCTTTCTTTAATTTGATAAATAATTTAAACAGAAAGTGATATTAATTTATGATATATAGTAAAACTAAAGAACAAACATTTACCAAAATAAGATATCAAATAAACATTCTAAGAAAGTTGGAAACTTTTTCGTAAGCCATAAAAGATGAAACTACAAAAATACATTTTTTGACACTTAGGAAAAAAAATTTTTTTATAGTTAAATAAAGAAATTCTTATAAAATAAAGAAACGAATTGTTTATTAAATGAATGCCTTTTGTTCGATTTGAGAGCACATATTTTCACACTTTCTTTTAAATTATTTAACAATTAAAGAAAGGAAATGAAATCTTTAATTAAATTACAGAGAATAAAAATGTATAAGTCCAGCAGCAGATCGTCATCAATTATATCAATCCATAAAGGCATGGATACTCATTATGGGTTTGTAGCGAAACCAAGAAGTATACATGACTAGGAGATACAATCGCTATTGGATCGGAAATCGGACCCGACATCGGACAGAAAATAATGACCTTGTCAGACAACACCATAATTTTCTCTGACAACACTTTAATTTTCTGTCCGATGTGCGATCCGATAGCGATTGTATCTCCTAGTTGTATATGCTTTTTGGTCAAACCCGAAAATACGTATTGTACACTCAAAATAATACGTCTGTTGGCTGGACAGAAAAATTTGTTGCTTTAATAAAATTTATTCATGTTTTTTGGCTTAACATAAAATTTTGTTGATTATAACAAATTCTTTTGTTAAATTTAACAAATCTAAATTTAAGTAAGAAATTTGTAAAACGCTACTTTTATATATAATTTACTGAGTCGTAGAATTTTTCCAAATTTAGGATCTCGGGACCCCCTCCGGGCCTAGTCCATATCATGTGAGGGCATATAAGGGCACTCCAATAGAGCAAACATTTTGTCTGTTTTGCTCTATCTCGCTTAGTTTTCGAGATATGGGCCATTTTATGAAGTGGAAAATTTTTATTAAAAATTTCCGAGTGTCCAAGGCCCGGCCAAAGTCCATTTTTGGAGATATTACAAGGTTAGAGGTAGTCGAAATTTTCATCAGTTTTGCTCTATCTCTCTTAGTTTTCGAGATATGGGCCATTTCAAAAAAATCGGGAGGGAAAGAAATGGCGCCATCTTTAAAACTACGGATACACTGATGGCGCTATCTACCGGGTAATAACAGAAACATGAAAATATTATACTTTAACAATAAATTTTGTTAAATTTAACGAATGGGTTCTTTAAAATTAGTTTTAAGTAATTTTGAAAATTAACACCCAAAATTAGATAATTACTGACGATTTTTCATTTTGTTAAATGAAGATAACTAAAATCTTTGCTTAAATCAGTGTTTCAACTAAAAAGTTGTTAAAAATTAGTCAAATCGATTTGAAACCGGTTTGACAGATTTTTCTCTTGACGTATTATTTGAAATGTAGCCTTATTAATTTTTTTCAATTTTTATTTCCTGTAAATTTTATCATCTTTCTTTGATCTGAAAATAATTTCAAAGAAAATTCAATAATTAAACAAAATTGTTTATTTTCATAATTTAAACTAAAATTTGAGGCTTCCAAATTTCGGGTGAAAAATTTCCCCACAAAAAAAAAAAAATTACTTGGCTTAAGTGGAAAAAAATGTCCATAATAAAAATAACATACAAATCACATACTAATTATTTTGTAATTATGGTAACTGACCATAAAAATATAAAATACCTAAAGACCTTAAAACGTTATGAAAACAATTTAATCGATCATCAGCGAAACAAATAATTAAAAACCCAACATATGTGTTTAAGGAATAGGAGGAGGGTGGTTTTAATGTGTTAAAAATTGTAAAAACAGTTGTCTTAAATTACAACTAATGAGCATCAATTTCCAATAAATTTGATGGAAATGGTAGAAAATCCAGCAAAGTAACGTTTTGTTACGCGTATTTAAGAGAAAAAAGAAAACATTTCAAACACACCTTAAAAACTTAAACACACACAACTAACACAACGTGAAGAGGGTTATCGATCTTGATGCAGACACCAATTGAATGGAAAAAATAAAGGATCAACAATACTTTTACTTCCTTCTATATGAACATTTCATGTGGTTGATAAGATTAAGTCCTGTGCATTTGGTCTGCGTGTATTTTAGTTGTAGGTGGTAGTTACTTAAATGTAAACATTATTAAATTTACACGCACACAGGAAGTGGACAGATGTAGTTTTTCTCCCTTTTTTTATTTTGTTTTTTAAAACACTGTGTTTGAAATTTATTAAATTTCATGTATCAACGAAAACAAACAAACTCCCAAAGCTGGCGGGGTGGACCAAAATTCTAATGCATTTGCACCACTTTTTTTCGTTTTAAGTTACCATGGAATTCTATTTTGTAACTTCGAACTTTGAAATGAAATAAATTCTCTAATAAAATATTGTTTTTTTTTTTCTTTTTTAACTGGCGTGTATATGAATCTAAACAAATATGTTGATACACAATGCCATGTCTTGTCATTTCTATTGCTTTGACAAGTTTAATGAGTTCTTGGATTCTTTTTTATATATTCTCAAATATGGCACGCCTTCAAGGGATGCCAGTATTAAACGTTAAAGTTTTATTTATTTTGATATCCTTTGATATTCGGAACATTTATTATAAGACATACAAATGGTTAAATATTGTATTGTTTTGTGATATTCGAACTATAAGTGTAAGAATAAAAAGCACATCCCGAGGTTTACAGCTACAAACAACAAACTGCTGCCTTTTGAAGAAAAAATAAACAGTTAACACAACGAAAAATTAGTTTTTTCGCCTGACATAACAAGCCTGGAATGGTCTCCTTAAATTACAATTTTTATTTGCTATGATATGCTTAATAAAATCTTAAAATGGAAATCTGAAATTTTAAACATTTGTTTAACAAAATTTTCAAAAAACTGAAAATGGAATTTTAAAAATGCTCTAAACAATTTCCATAGGAACGGGTTTAGGCCACAGCTAGGAATGGGTTACGGTTATGAGTTTTCATTAGGGTGTCCCATTCAAAAAAAATGTTGGGGCTCAAGCTTATTTTTAACCGTTATAGGGTAAAGTATTTTTGAGATTTTTTCAGATTTTTCGGAGGTCGAGCAAATCGATTTTTCATCAAAAATCTAGCTTTTTGGGCTTTATTTGAATTTTACTTATAAATTGGTAAAAAATCGCGATTTTCTTGGCTTCTGAGTTAACATTCTTAAAGAAAATTTTCCGATTATTACTTTTATATGCATAAATAATAAGTATCGGCAATAATTTTGCACATTTTGGTACCGTATATTGCAGTTTATCGTAAATTTTGAACAAAATTTGAAAATAACGCTTTATAACTTTTAAAATTTCCACAAAGACTAAAAAAACTAATGATGCAGTTTAAAATATTAATAAATTTTAAATAAATTTGCAGAAAAAACTTTTGAATTTGCTGTTACCGTTCCCGAGTTATACCCTTTTAAAGCTTTGTACCCATTGTATGAAATTTATAACACTATAAGGTGTGTGCTAATTTTGCATCGGATTTGGTTTAAACTTTAAATAATGGGATTTCGAACATTTTGTTTACAAATAAAATAAAAAGTACTTACCACTCATACATAACAAACAATAAATAAAATATTAATGGTCTAATTCATAAACTTTTACAACAGTCTTATTGCAGGATTTTAAGCTAATTTGTGAAAAACAGTATTCATATTTGCTTGGACAGACATGGACAGACAGACAGACGGACGGACGGACGGACAGACGGACATCGTTAAATCGAAATAAAAAAAAATTCTGAACCGATCGGTATACTATAAGGTAGGTCTACGACCAATATTTTTTGGTGTTACAAACATCAGCACAAACTTATAATACCCTGACCACATAGTGGTGTAGGGTATAAAAAAAACAAAACAATAGTGATGTACAGACTGTCAAAACATTATTCGAAATGCGATTACTTTTGTATGCTTTGAATAATATGTTTAAAAAAACTACTTTTTTACACACATTTCCATTGATTTGCTTTATAAATAAAAAAAAATATTTTTAATGGCTTTTAAATTTATCTTAGCACATCATTAGTTCTCTAATTTAAGGAAATACATTTTCACTTCCGATTACCGAGTCAATCGTTTACTAAAATTGTAAATCACTTACGACTTATTTGGGAGAAGAGAGAAAATAAACAATAGTGTTGCCAGTATCAAATCGAAAAATTAATTTATAGTTAAAATACGATTATGAATCAAAATTTCTAATAACTCTTTATTAAGCGAAATATCTACTTTAACTATAGCAAGCTTCAAATACCAAATAAATTTTTTTTTAGGAATTAGCACATAAGTTTTCTTACAAATCATTTATTGAGGTTCTTTCTATGCAGCTCTATGCCCTGCAATAAATTCTGAAAGTCTGTTTCAGATGTTGTAATATTGATGTAACTGTTAGCCAAGGCCACACCACGTTCTGCGACATCATTTACAACTTCCAATTGTTGAACTTTGTTTTTTGCTTCCTGAAATGATTTGTTGGTTGGTAAAAAATCAATAGAAATGTTGCAGGCTTCAAAAAATGTTAGATTTGCTTTTGAAATGAAACATTGAATTTGTTTATTTTTAATCATGTCTTCTGTTAAATTTGCTTTCACTAATTTGTTGTTATTACTTGGTGCATGTAGGGTTTTAAGCAGTAAACGCAAAGTTTTGGTATCGATACGTTCATCAAAAAACACTAAGGCAGCCAGCTTCCCGGAAAGGTACCACTGATGCCCCAGAAAGATTTTTAGCGTCTCGCGTGCAACTTTTTCATTAAAGCGTTTGTAATCATCCAATTGTTTCAAAAGACTTATATCATTAAAAGGAGCGTATCGGGAACACTGGCATTGGTACCAATTTTTAGTATATACTCTTAAAATAAACGAATTAAATTCCAGCAAGGCATCAATTTCGATTAATTTTAAAATTTCGTTCGATGAACCGGTTAAGAAAAAATAGCCGAATAATTATTTGCACGATTAATCGATTAAAATAAAAAGCCGATTAATTGAATACCCTAATAAGCATGCATGTGCGCAGAAGGTCAATTATGTTGTCTATCAAATATAACATGTTGAGATAGCTCAGATGGTAGAGCTTTCGACTGGTAATCTAGAGTCCCAGGTTCGATTCCCAGCACGAGCCAATTTTATGAAACAAAATTTTTACAATTAGAAAATATTTTTTTTTTATAAAACTTATTTTTTTGAAAACCTATTTTTAGACTCATTCTTTTTGCAAGTACTGGTAAGCATACACGCAGAACAGAAAAGGTGTAACATTTACAAAAATTAGAGTAAAAGTTTACAAAGTTCCGTGGTACATATACAACTACATAAAATTAACGAAAAATTTGTCAAGACGCTTAGGTAAATTTTCAAAGAGATATATATGTAATTAAATCGAAGCCTTTGTTTAATATAACAACACGCAAAGGAAAATTAACTTTTTTTAAATAAATAAAAGAAAAATTGCAAATTCTGTATTTTTATTTTAGTTTGTTTATTTTAATTTTAATTTTATTTATATTTTAATATTTTTCGTTGTCCTCAATTCCTCTGCTGCCGAACTGTAATTGTGTTTACCAACCATTCATTGCTGTATTCGTTATTTCCGTTCAATAACTGTAGGTATAATAATGTGGATGTATATATAAAAACTATTTGTCTAAAAAACAAATGAGAATTATAAGACACATTTTGGAGAAAAAAAAGTTGACTAAATAAAAAATTACTATGTCTGTAAGTGTTGAGTACCGAGCACTCATTTCCGACTCTTTTTTATGGTACCCAATGCTGAAAAGTAATTACTCAATACTTTTAGGTTTGTATTTTTGCAACAACTAAGCAATTTTGACATGAAAATTACACTAAAAATATATTTATGTTTTATTTGCATTAATATTTTTTATTTTTGTTTGCATTAATAATATTATAAGATAAAAACTTGAGAAAATCCAGCATCATTATTCTTTTATATTAGAGATGTACATCCACCATATTGATTTGCATATTTCAAAGGAAATTCTAAGCGCTTTTTGACATTTACCTGTCTTATTAGAAAAATATACTTATTGATTATTTTATTTTCAAAATTTGATCAATGCAAATTTTACATAGTACGTTTTTGAGTAAATTTCACCAATGTAAATTTAACAAAGCACGTACTTAGCCAACTTAACAATAAAAAGTAATCGTAATTTAGCAAAAATGCATATCAATGAATTACCAGGAATTTGGGGCTTGTATTTTTGTATTAGTTCAATACTATGCAAATTTTATATAGCAGGCTTTTTAAAAGATACACCTGTTTTTTTCTGCGTGTATAGGTAACGACATATTTTTTGATTTTTCGTATGCTGGTGTGTAAGTATAACTCATTATTTTTCGAGGCATCGCCATACAAATTTTGACTTTAACCACTTAAATCACCATGACCCGTCATTGATACGTCAAACATGCCCATTAGAGTGTCCAAAACCGTAACCGAAACCCGGTTATCCGGTTTTTTTAATTTCAAAAAACCGACCGGTTTCGAACAATTTCTAAATTCGAATAAACCGAAACTCGGTTATTATTTGTCGGTTAACCGGTTTTTATACCCTACACCACTATGTGGTCAGGGTATTATAAGTTTGTGCTGATGTTTGTAACACCAAAAAATATTGGTCGTAGACCCACCTTATAATATACCGATCGGTTCAGAATTTTTTTTTATTTCGATTTAACGATGTCCGTCTGTCCGTCCGTCCGTCTGTCTGTCTGTCCATGCAATCTTGTGCGCACTCTACAGGTCGCACCTATTAAGATATTTTGATGAAATTTGGTACACAGACCTATGTTGGCCAAAGGACGAACAAGTTTGATTTTGGTGAACATCGGTCCATGTTTAGACCTAGTACCCATATAAGGGTCCTACCAAAATTATATTGTTTATACGCTGCAGGTCGTAAATATTAAGATATTTTGACGAAATTTGGTACACAGACCAATGTTAGCCCAATAAGGAAGCCTATTGATTTTGGTGAACATCGGGCCATGTTTAGACCTAGTGCCCATATAAGGGTCCTACCAAAATTATATTGTTTATACGCTGCAGGTCGTAAATATTAAGATATTTTGATGAAATTTGGTACACAGACCTATATTGGCCCAATAACGTAGCCTATTGATTTTGGTGAACATCGGTCCATGTTTAGAACTAGTGCCCATATAAGGGTCCCCCCAAAATTGGCTTGGTTACAAACTGCAGGTCGCAAATATTAAGATATTTTAATGAAATTTGGTGCGCTGACTCACATTATAGAAAATTTTCACACAAGCCCCATTTTAACCCATTCGAATTTCGGATCCAAACAATACACCAGACTGGTGTAGGGTATTGTATAGTCGGCATGCCCGACTTTAACCTTTTTACTCGTTTTTAAACATGTTTTTATCAAAACTATTTCTAAGCTAACCATTCGAAAATTCTATATTTCGACTGCATTTTATTTTTTAAGTATTATTTTAATAAACGAAACTGCAGTTTTGTTCTCCTTTATATGAAAAATAATATATTTTCAAATGTATTCACATAAATACGATACGAAAATCCAGGGTGAATAATAAATGTTGCTATGTTGTTTGGCGCTTTTGTATGGCCCAAAACTGGCATTATTTTCGTTTAGTGCTTTTTGAAAAAAAACCTTTATTTTGATACAATATTATCTAATTTAAATGTTTTGTTTTTATTTTTTATAATAATGTGATATTAGATTTTATTTTACCATAATAATGATTTTTAGCGCTTTTTAAATGTTTGATTTCATAAATTAGTTGAAAAGTACCTTATTTTGATCACATTTATAATTTAGCGCTTTTTTGGGCCTGCTTGCGAGTTTTATTCTTAAAAGTTGGTATAACTTCGTCTGTTGATGTAAACACAAATAGATTTGTGAAAAAAATTTTGACAATCACCTCATATGATTTTTTTTTTGATTCATCAGATCTATAATCAGATAATTTAAATCTCGCTTTAGCAAATAGACTCAGCTGATTTCAGTAGTTGTTTCCGCAGGGCGCTTTTAACTAATTTTTATTCGCATTTTCTGCTATTTGTATAAATTTATTTTCATTACGAAAAAAAACCGAAACCGGTTTTAACCGGTTTGTTTAAGAAAACGGTAACCGAAACCCGGTTTTTTAAAAATAGTAATTTTCGGACAAACCGAAAACTGGTTTTCTGAAATGGCCGGTTTTTAGGACACTCTAATGCCCATTTAGTATTTTTCTGTAAAACCTCTACTTTAAGAGTTATAGCGCAAAGAAGCTTTTAGTCTATTTTTGGGGCTAAAAGCCGCAGTTGAATGGCCTGTTTTATTTCGAGAGGACCAAATTTCGCGGGGATATTATTTTATACACCCAATCGGGAAGTGCGAGTGGAGGTGAAAAAGTAACACTTTTGCACATGTTGGTGCTCTACTGTACACATAGTGGTGTAGGGTCTAAAAATTTCAAGCCAACAAGTTTTCACACTCAAAGAAATAAATCTGTAAAAATAACAGAAAAAGCTACTAAAAATTTGTTAAAAATTACCTTGCAGAAAGGACTGCTAAAATTAGCAGATTTTTTTGCTAAATACTAGTAAAATAAGATAAATAAATATAAAACCGTTAAATTTACAGAATTTTAGTTATATTTGAGGTAGCTTTTAGTTAATAGAAACTGACAAATTATACTGTAAAATTCGCAGATTAAAAATAACAAAAAACAACTGTTATTTCTACAAAATTTTTATTATTTTTAATTTAAATATTTACTTAGAAATTTATTAATTTAGTTAGAGGCCAATTTCCTTATTTCGATTTAACATAATAAGTACTTTTTCAAAAACTGACTCTCCTGACAAATACTTCACAGAGTTTTTGCTTTCAAAAACCTCTACACTTTCAGGAAGGAAAAGACGATCGTTTCGGGGATTTTCCAGGTCCCCTTCATCAGTTTTCTTTAGAAAGTGGTGGCTGTAGTGCAATGCAATTTGAAGCATCAAAATCTCATATTAAATGTAGTCTGCTACATCAACAAAATGGGAATTGAGCAACAATAAAATATTTTTTCGAAGTCTTCTGCAAAGCATAGCCAACAATAGAAATACTATGAAAGTTTTTTTTCATATATTTAGTTAGAATATTCTTCTACCTCAAGTCCAAATTTTAATATGATATTGTCATATTAGATTTTTTTTTTTGTTGTTTCAAAAAAAGGTTGATCATATTCCTGATAGACAATTCAATTGTTTCGTAGCCATCACGCTAACTCATCAGTTTACCACAATAAGAAAATGTTAGCTTTACCAAACCAACCGAGACATTACATAAGGTACAAAAAATCAACGGGACGAGAATTTTGTACTTTCGTATATGAACTGTCTGATTTGGTAAAACCAGCTATAATTCCTTTTTTGTTTTGGCATTTCATACCATCGGTATAAATAAATACAAATTTTTATTTTTACCCTTATTCTTTGTTAATACAAGAAGAGGCAAAAACATTTTTTTTTCTAAAAAAAAACAGTAAACCGCTGATTTCAGATGACTAGATTTTTATTTGCATTAAAAAAAAACTTTTAAAATTTTAATTGTTATTTTCTGTTAACTAAAAATTAGTTTAAATAGAACTAAAATTCTTTATATTTGAAAGTTTTATTTTTACTGTTCCTATCTTACTAATACTAAGCAAAAATAATCTCCTAATTTCAGCATTTTTATCAGCAAGGTAATTTTTAACTAATTTTGCTACACTCAGATAAAAAAGTTAGTAAAAAAAATTGTAAACAGTTTCCAATCGCACTTTACTATTTTTATACTGATTTTTAGTACAATTTTTTTTAGTAATCACTTTTGCTATTCTCTTATTACAAATTACGGATAATTTCCGCTGCTGATTTCAGCAAAACATTTTACTAGTTTTTCAAAACCAAGTGCTAAGTTAAGCAGAAAAATATACTAATTTAAAAAATTTTTGTAAATTTATTTTTATCGGGATATACATTAATTGCATTAAAGGAATTAAATGTGCTAAAATCTCAAACATATTTAACAAATTGTGAAAAATAATCTGCTGAAGGCATGTCCCTATCCGGATTTCATTCTTACCTAAGGGGACGACGTTTTTATTTTATTTACAAGAATTCGTTGATTTTTTATAATTCTTGTTTAGTTTATATTTTTTAATATTGATATAGTTTGAGTTTGAAAATAACACTCGGAAAATTTTATTGTTCTCCAATGCATAAAAAGCTAATAACTGGACAACCTTTTGCAATTTTGACTCGAAATTTCAAGTACGATGAAGTAATTATACGCTTGTTACAATCGAAAAAAAAAAAATTTAAATACCGCTGGTCTCAAAACAGTTAAATTTCCCGTAATAACAGCAAAATTTTCAGTAGCCATTACAGACTTTTTTGGTTGAGTGTAGGTTTTTAAACAAAATTTTTACAGACTTTGTGTAATTAATGCAACCATTTTAAGCCGCTAAAAAGAGGTGCATGCTTATTAATGGATGAGGTAGCTGCTTCATATTCAAATTGCAGCTGATTCTGAGAGTTCTTTTTTACTACTTTTTGAATGCCATTTATTGGCAAATTACAAACAAAATATGGATCATTAGGGTGCTTACACAATGAACAAAAGTCATGTGTGTATAAATATTTTGTTAAAAAGCCAGCAATCCATCTGTCACTGACATATGTATATAGAGTTACTAACAATAAAATACAAAAACCAAAAAAAAAAAAAAAACATAAAGGAAACTGCACATCTTTTGGATATAGCACGAGTTAAAGCATGCACACACATCAACAACAATTTAAACCAGGATAAAAATATGAAATACGATCCATGCATACTTGCATACTATCAACGATAAATACCCAAATTCATCCTTGGTAGGATGCCTATACTAGCAAACAAAATAAATATTTTGTGAAAATGAAAATACGAAAAGTCATATGCAGATGCAAATGGCCATCCATAACCCCCATAAAGTTTTATCAAACTAACCCTCTAATGAAAATTTACACCTTTATTTGCTACTCAACAGAAAAAAATATATTCTACTACATAGAATACACTTTTTGTTAAATTTCCAAACACTGGAATTCCGTTAGTAGTTAAACGCCCGCATTTTAACAAAAACAAAATCTTGTTCAACTCCTTTGAGTTCGGCTGGAAACGAAAAACAAATGTGCACATTTTTTGAGTTATCATCGCGCGCGCAACATGTTATATAAAAGTGCCTTTTTGTTAGTTGACAATTGTGTAAAGTATTTTGTTGAATTGCACAGTTTTTGTGCGGGTATCATTTACAAAATCTGTTGCTAAAAATCTACATCTGTTTCATTCATTCCTTAAATTTTCATCTGTTCATATATTATTATTTTCTTTTAATTAATATCCGTTTTATTAATGACATGCATTACATTCCAAATATATATTTATTAACTGTGTGTTCGTTCTTGTGACACTTTAGTTTTCTTCACCTTTTGATGTCTTTCTTTGCAACATTATAAATAATATTGCTATTTATAGGGTTAATTTGATATTTCTTTAGAACAACAAGAGGTGACAAAAAAAAGGTGAAATTATGTTTGGGTAACTTCAAAAATTTTGCCACAAGTCTATTTCAACACATTCATTTTTAATCACTGGATTTTTTTTTGGATTTATTTTATTTTGTTAAAAAATCCATATTTTGGTTTTTAATTTTCAAAATTTATAATTTTTATTAAAATCTAATACTTATTCGCCAATATGTTGCGCAAGAAAATCATTAAATTTTGTAAAAATGTGAACACAGGAATTGAAATAAGCTAAATCCAAAATGGATTTAAAAAAAATGGATTTCGCATTATACATATTAGGGAATAAGTGTTAGATTTGGATAAAAATATAAAATTTTAAAAATTAAAAAACAAAATGTGGATTTATGATTTATGATTGCGGTTTATGATTGCGACAATCATATTATGAAATACCTTTTTCTATCATAATATGATCCCTTAATTACTACATTATGATCCCAAACTGTTCCCAAGTTTTATTGAAAATAGTACATTTATTTATTCAATGACTAATTTACAAACTTAAATAATTTAAATTAATTTTAGTTATCACTAGGGCAAGGAATTCCATGCAAATGCATATTTTTTCTCGATAGTCCAAAACTAATATGGACTAAATATTTATCCGAATCATCAAATTTAAAACAAAATGGCATCGATTTGTAGTTGCACATTTTTGCATATTTTGTCAAAAATGCATGGTTTTGCATATTTTGACTTTAAATGCATATTTGGTGCCTTTTTATGCATATTTTGTGCATATTTTTAATTTTTAGGACCTTTTTTTATTTTGTAAAAAAATATGAAAATTTATACATTTTCATATTTTGATTCAATCAAAATAAACATTCTTAAAAACTTATTATATATACTTGTTCCTTTTACTCCTGCAAGGAGCATAGGGCCGCAAAAAACCTTATTGACCTATGAGAAATCTACGAGTTCTGTGTCTGTTTGCAAAATAACTAACTTAAATATATTTTTAAGTTTTAAGGTGCATTATTTTTGCAAAAGTAATAGTTTTTAGTGCATATTTCTTATATTTTTAATGCATATTTTTCTTTTTTACCCGCATATTTTAGGATCATATTTTCCATTTTTAAGTGCATGAAATTCCTTGCCCTAGTTATTAATTATATATAACTAAAAATAAATTATGGAAACATCTGATAACAGCGCGTAGAAAAATATTGTTAAAAATACATTTTTACAATGCATCCGAAATGATCATAACATGTTCTCCGTGATCATATTATGTTCAAAATGATCAAAATATTTTCCTCATGATTATATTATGGTAATGAATAAAATTTTGTGATATTTTAGGATCATATTATAATCATCAGGAACATAATATGATCAGTATAAAAAATATTATGATCATTTCGTCGTGCACTTACTTTTTTAAATTTTTTTTTTTTTTTTTTAATTTTGCACTTTTTTTCAATTTTGTTTTTGTACAAAACTAAAATCAATCACATTTCTTATTATAGACGCTCTGAAACAATATTTTTGCTACGTGAGTACAAAAAATTAAAAAAATTATTTACATTTTTTACTTAATTTTTTGAACCAAACACTTTATTGTATAATAAACAATAATTTTATTTGAGGATTGCTTGACAATCTATATCTCTCTAGACTTCTTGGGTAGAGCCAGTTCTTTCTTCCAAAAACAATGTCGCTATTAAAATGAATACCAATTAGTTATTTTTCTATTTTTTAAGTCTTTTTTTTTTAATACGTATATTATGTTATTTATTTTAGTGCTGCTTACAATTTCTTTTCACAAAATCATAAACCAGACTGACGGTAACTAATAGATGACGCTCTTAAAAAAATATTCTGGGCATCTCATGGTTGTCGAAACTATACCAATGATTGTGAATATGATCTCTCTCAACTAAGTATATATAGATAATAATATGATTGTAATTCCAAAAGAGAAACATGATTGTCCAGATAATATATGATTATAGACGAGAGAATAATATGATAACCTAAAAAAAGAGAGATTTTAACAATAAAATGATTATGGGCTACCATATCATTTCTAAAGTACGATTAATACATTAATAATTGACTGCAACGACTATGTATGGCAGTAGTGACCATAGTTTGGTAGCTGTGATCATATTGCAATCATATCTTTTCTCTGCGTGTCAGACAATCTTTAAAATCGTTCCATATTTGTAAAAGTTACACGCTGAAAAACCGCCGTGTATTTTGCTGGTAATATGTACTATACGTTTAATGAAATTGTCCAATGATATTCGCTGTGTTGTGTAATACATGTTTGCCTGTTAACATGTATATATCAAGGGTGGGCACGAATTTGTCACCGATAAATTATACAGGGCCATACCATACAACAAAAAAAGTACATATAAATCTTGAAGAAAAAGAACGAAAGCGGAAGGAACTAATGTTTTATTGTTTTTTTTATTTATTTTTGTATAACAAAAACCCTGTTTTAAAATCCGTCTATTCCAAAACTAATTCCACAAGAACTTATTGCAAAATCAACTTTTTCAAATTCTGTTTTGGTATTTTTGAATTACATAAGTAGAATTCAATATTATTGGAACACTTTTTTTATAGTTTTTGCATTGATCCGCGGAGTCGCGGAATCGGCCAACAAAGAGAGACTGAATATTATTCCGACGACAAAAACATGTATAAAAATTCATGGATTCGAATATTTATTTAGCAATTAAGTTGCGCACAGCAAAAAAAATCCCGCCCCTTTAAAGGGACATTATGCACTAAAAGGTTAATTTAAACGATGTTACAAATTTAAAGATTTAGTCAGTAATTTGAGTCCTTTTGATAATTTAAAAGCCGACTTTTTCTTTTACAGAGACCAATGCGGTGCAGTGTTATAGTCAGCACTAAATACGAATTTTAATAAATCTTTACTTGAGTAATAAATTTTAAAACATAATTTCTCACTAAAGTAAAATTTAAGTTTAAACTCGTGACTCAACAAAAAAGTCTATAATGGCTACTGAAAATCTTGATGTTATTACTAGAAATTTAACTATTTTGTGCCCTTCAGTATATTTTGCTAATTTTAGCAACTTTAGTAGAAAAAATTAGTAACCTTTACTAAATTTTAATAAAATTGTTGTAAACTGTAATTATAGTCAGAAATAAGATCGATTTTTGTCTTAAATAACAAATTTCTAACTTAAATGGCCCTGAGGGTAAGATCGATTGTTCTTTAAGTAAGCATTTTTCAAATCGATCTTAGTTCCGACTACAAAATTCACCCTAATTTTTTATCTAAAAAATTTTCGAAAAAAACTACTTAAAAAAATTGCGAAATAATGTATTTAAACAAAAAAAAAATGTTTTTAAATAAAAATAATCGAAATTTGAATTTCAACAAGGGCCGCACAAAAATCAGCAAAGGGCCGCATTTGCCCACCGTTGATATATATAAACAATTCTTTGACAACCGGTCAAAATTGGTGTAGCTTAAATTATTTGTTTCAATATTTAAAATCGGAAATCGTGAGAAGTTAATATTTTTATATTTACTTTTCAATGCCGAATGAGATTTTTTTTTAATTTAATATCGTGCCTCAAATATGGCGGACAATCTCCCTAAAAGTGATTGGATTCTCTTTACTTCTACGGGTTTTTTGTTTTAAATTAATAAGAATCCGAAGTTAGATTTTAGAATTCAATATGGCTGATTCAAAATAGCGTCTTTTACATGTTTAATGTAATAGATCCGCCATTTTGAATTTTGAAAATATAACTTCAGATTCTTATTGATTAACCTCAAAAGCTCGCGTTTGAAAAGTTTTAAATAAAGTCGGTCATTTTTAAAAATTTTAAATGGCGGATCTTAAATAGTGTTTTTTATTTTTAGTATAACAGATCTGCCATTCTGAATTTTGAAAATCTAGCTTCAGAATCTTATTACCCAACTTCAAAGCCCGTGTCTGAAAATTTTCAATGAATTCGGTCACTTTTAAAATTTTACAAAATGCCACTTTGCATTGAAAAGTTGTAAATATTTTAAAATTAGAACCGATAATTTTAACCTACACCAATTTTGGAGTGAAAGGTTTTCCTGTTCTTTATCAAGCCGAGCTTAGGTTTGAACGGTGTTTTTCCCCATTAAAAAGCAATGATAAATCAACACACGAAATCGCTTTGAAAACAGCTGTAATTCGTTCACTAATGAACGAATTGTCATTAAATTTTGACAGGTATCATCTGAAGGTTGGTAGTTGGTAGTTCCAAAAAATCATATGGATTTATCATTATGGCAACACCTATTTGCCTTCCTACGGACTTTTCAGCCAATGTATTAGTTGTGTTTTAAGCAAGAGAAGAAAATATGTCCTTTAAATCTAAAATATCTTTAAATCTACAACGTGTTTGGTTCTTCTTCAAAAGATAAAAGAGTGTTCTTACGCCCTTTTGCATTTTAGGTGACGATATGTATAACAACGCTAAGTGCTGGCAAAAATATGAGTAATGGGTATCGAGTACTCGATACTTAAAACTGCTACTCGATATTTTCAGAGTTGCATTTTGGATGGAAAAATATATATATATAAAAATGTGACTCCGCTAAAATGTTTACTAATATGTGACTCTACTAAAACATTTATAACAAAACTACAACTTTTCTAAAAGAAACGAGTAAAAAGGTTAAAGTCGGGCATGCCGACTATACAATACCCTACACCAGTCTGGTGTATTGTTTGGATCCGAAATTCGAATGGGTTAAAATGGGGCTTATGTCAAAATTTTCTATAGGCTGCGTTATTGGGCCAATGTAGGTCTGTGTACCAAATTTCATCAAAATATCTTAATATTTACGACCTGCAGCGTATAAACAGTATAGTTTTGGTAGGACCCTTATATGGGCACTAGGTCTAAACATGGACCGATGTTCACCAAAATCAATAGGCTGCGTTATTGGGCTAACATAGGTCTGTGTACCAAATTTCGTCAAAATATCTTAATATTTACGACCTGCAGCGTATAAACAATATAATTTTGGTAGGACCCTTATATGGGCACTAGGCCTAAACATGGACCGATGTTCAAAAAAATTAAACTTGTTCGTCCTTGGGCCAACATAGGTCTGCGTACCAAATTTCATCAAAATATCTTAATAGTTGCGACCTGTAGAGTGCGCACAAGATTGCATGGACAGACAGACAGACGGACGGACGGACGGACAGACGGACATCGTTAAATCGAAATAAAAAAAAATTCTGAACCGATCGGTATACTATAAGGTGGGTCTACGACCAATATTTTTTGGTGTTACAAACATCAGCACAAACTTATAATACCCTGACCACATAGTGGTGTAGGGTATAAAAATCAAAAGTAAAATATTTAAGAGTATAATTTAAAAAAATATGAAAAGCATAATGAATAGTTGGTAAAAAAGTTTAAAAATATGTTCATTAATTTTAATATTGAATCAACGTAAATATTTTCAAAGAATTTTATTAAAAAGTTTTAAAAAATTTCAAATTTAAAAACCGTTAAAAGTATCGAGTAGTATCGAGTATCCAAATTAAAAATATCGAGTAGTATCGAATATTGAAAAGTAACCGAATTCACCAGCACTAATAACGATACAAATAAAATAATTTGAAGCATACTTCCAATATATGTATAGTAGTTTTTAAACATATCGTCGACCGGCCTGCAAAATGTCACATGTGTTTTTTAATAGATTTTCACGAGAGCGAAAAAACCGTTACAAAAATCATCATTAAAGGCTGGTTTACACTATACGATTTTCGGTAAGATTTTGCTTTAGCACACATACAAAACATATAGGCAAGGTTGCAAAATCCTACCGAAAATCTTATAGTGTAAACCAGCCTTAAGGCATATTATGCCAATAAAATATCTTAAAAGTAGATTTTGTAACAATTTTTTCGCTCTCCTGAAAATCTATTAAAAAACACATGTAACATTTTGCAGGCCGGTCAACGATATATTTATATAATTGCCTTTAAAAATTATCAAAAATGTCTTTTTTCTGCTTGCGTAGATAAATAAAAATATTTTTTTTTTCTGGAAGATTGTCGATTTTCATGCAATGTAGATTACCCTGTGTTATACAATATTCCAAGAGCCCATATCCTCCTCTACGATAGAAAAAACATTTCCGACAAAAAAGAGATGCCAAAGCAGTAGAAAAGGCACTGCAATTAATGATCTAGATTTACTTCTTTTTTTTACAGAAAAACTAATGATTTTAACATTGGGTTGTCATAGTACTCCCATTACAACATTTTTTTTAGTAGTTTTTATATTTTTTATTGAAAGTGAACAAAAATTGGCAAATAAAATATTTTTTTTTATTTTTTTTAAATTTTTTGTTGTCGCCACCGGGTATCGAAGTTGCAACCTCAAAATAGCTAGTCTAACACTGTACCGCTAACATATTTTTTGATATGAATGTGGGCTGCCATAAAAACACCACTTTGTCATTGCGAAATATTGTGTCTTATTCTCTTCATTAAAAGTACTGATTAAACAAGTGCAATCCAATATTTTTTTTTTTTACCTTTTTACAAGTGTATAAATAGATTTTTTCATAATTTTTATTTTATGTATTTTTAAAATTAAAAAATATGGAATTAAAACAAACCAGTTATGAATATAAAAAAAATCAAAAATATTGGTCCGGCCAGGATGTGAACCCGAGATTATCTGTTTGGAAATAAACTGTATCCTTACAGCCTTTTGGATACGGTAACGGTTACTTTGGAAGCAGTGAAAGAAGTGATTTGTAGTGCATGTCTTCCAATATTGTTTTTGCTGATTTATTGATCGATCCAACCAATACCCAGGAAACTTTTTTACATTCGGTTGCAATCACACTAATTCTGCAACTGGTTTCCCTAGAACCGATTCCATGGAACTACTTCCAGAACCCGTTCTACGGAATTTATATAAGGTATAATTAACTGAGAACTATTTCTATAACTAGTACCAGATCTGATTCTAAGGAAACCGGTTCTACATTGGAGTTATAAGTAGAACCGGTTGCTTTAAGGGCAATTTCAGACAAAAATCATCGGTATTAGAACCATAAGTAGATGGGATTACAAAGGAAAAGTCCCAGAAAACGTCAGATTCCATGGAATCAGTTTCGAAACCGGTTCCACGGAATGGATTATAAAGCAAAAGTTGTTTTTTTACAACTGATTCTTTGAAACTGAAAACTTTGCTTTATTTATTAAGATTTTTCTCCGAATACCCCACTGTGCAATGTGATAAGGAGGGCAAAATAGAAAGAATTAAATAGAGTTTAAATTTCTTATGAAGTGAAATTTGTTTAGTGGTAAATTCTTCATTTTCAGTGGATCAAATGTTTTGCTTACTGCAGTTAAAATCCTGTTTTAAAAAACTCCACTATAACAACAACTGAAATTCCACTGATAATTGTATTCGGGAGAAGCGTGAAATCATAATATGGGATATCGCAATAATATCTATATATATTTAATCCTTTAATTTCCAGTGGAACATAGGGCTCTATAGCTCGTAATAAATAAATTTTTTTTTAACCTTTTTACAAAACTAATAGAAAAATGAAGAAGAAAATTTTATTTGAGAATGTGCCAAACATGAATCGAAATCTTTTTTGTAAAGTTTTGTTTTTTAAAACGCGTCAAGTAGACCAACTGCAATTAATATTGTAATTAATATGCATTTTTTATTAATTTTAATTTAGTAGGTTTAAGGTTAAGAAGAAGAATAAACATTTTTTCAAAAGTTATAAACACATTATTAATTTTCAAATCAGACTAGATCTAGTTTCCTACATTACAATTTTTATTTTTCGAAATCGAAATTTTTCACTATAAATTGTAGAATAAATAATAAAAAAATTAAATTCGGGCATGTTCCAAATATGAATAGCATTTTTTTTTTTAATTGAAATTCTTTTCATGATAAATATTTCTAGAAACTGTATAAGAAAAGAAAAAAGAAATTTCGATGAGACAAAATTTGCGGTCTTCACAACGAATTTAAAATTCAAAAGCATCGAAAATTTTGTTTGACTGAAAAAAAGCGAAATTTTTTTTGTTAATAAGGGAGAATCACTAAATATTTGTCCTGAAAAGAAAAAATTTGATTTCGAACAAATAATTTGTACTTTGTTTGCAAATTTCACTTAAACTTTTTGATTTGGCTAAAACTTTCCAAAAATATTTTTTACATCTATCCATAACCTGTCTACCTCTGTCCTAAGCGAAATTCCTACGAAGTCTTAATTCAATACACCCTTATGTACATATCATCGCAATTATAATTTTAGGGTTAATAAATAAATAATTCACATGGACCTGTATGATTTGTATAACACTCCAAATCTTTACCTTTAATCTTCTAACCAACCCACTTTAAACACCTTAAGTGTTCATTTCAACCCCATATGAGTTTCTTTTGTTTGTTTTGTTACATTTCATCGTCATCTTATAACTGAAATGCTGGCACTTAAGTGTTTGTTGTTCATTCATGAGGTAATTATGGGTTTCTTTTCCAATTCCTTCAATTGTTTTGTACTAAAAGATTTCAAGATATGAACATTATTTATTATTAAATGCCGTTAGGGTCATAAAAAATTTCAAGTGATTTTGAATAAATTAGGCTTCTAATTGTAAGATTAATACACACTCATATTTATAATAAAAAAATAATTGGTATATGAGGGCTTTACTAAATTAGTTTAAGTTGTATAATTTTCTAAGTTTATTATTGCAAGTATCATAAAATAAGAAGTTACTCAGTATCTCGTAGTTGTCACATTTATCAATTTAGAAGAATCAAGTTATAGTTGGGCAAGACCGACTATATGATTTAGAGTGTTAGATTGTTTTTATATATTAATTGTTTTTATGATGTAATTTAGAGGTTATACCAAATTAGACCACTTTTTGCTGTATAAGCCTTATAGCTGGTTTACAAAATGTAAAAATATGAAAATATAAAAATCTGAGTTTTGCAATTAGTTGGGTGTGAATCATACATGGGACTAATGAATTAGGTGGACTAATTAATTGACGATTTCAGTAACATTGATTGATATAAATGGTAATGAAATTATTTTCGTTACCATTGTTTCAAATTCATGTTAATGATTTTGGAATTTGATTTCATTGAATAATGACAATGGTTTTTAATTTCATTACCATTGATAATGTATCAATTAAAAAAAATAATTACCATTGACAGATAAGCTTTCCAAGGAACGCAAAAATGCAGAAAATTCACTGAAATCAGGGTTGGAAATTGTCAAAATTTGAAAAAATTTCCAAAATTGAAAAAAATCACAAAAATTGGAAAATATTGGAAAAATCGTCAAAATTTGTAAAATCGTCAAAAATCGCCAAAATTGAAAAATATCGTCAAAATTTGAAAAATCGTCAAAAATTTCAAAAAATCGTTAAAAATTTTAAAAATCGCCAAAATTGAAAAAATTGTCAAAATTTGAAAAAATTTCCAAAATTGAAAAAAATCATAAAAATTGGAAAAAATCTCCAAAATTTCGGTTTTACAAAATTGAAAAAATCGCCAAAATTCATTTCACGCAAAAATTGAAAATCGCTTAAATAAAATTTTAATTTTCCATATCTCGAAAACTATAAGAGCTAGAAAAAAAATTACTGCACCAAAGGTCAAAACTCACTACCAATACCCCGATACCGAAACTAAATTTTGACTTGCGTTGCTAGATTTTAATATCGCGTTTTTCTCGAAAACTAAGCCTCGTAGAGAGAAAAGGGCTTTTATTTGGAATATCCCCCGTATTTCGAAAACTAAATGAGTTAAATGAAAACGGACAACGGTTTTAGAACAAGAAAGTCATAGTGAGTCATCTGAGGAAAAATATATGCGAAAATCGCTTAAATAAAATTTTAATCGTCCATATCTCGAAAATTAGAAGAGCGAGAGGAAAAATGACTGCACCAGAGGTCAAAACCCACCACCAATACCCCGATACCGAAACTAAATTTTAACTTGCATTGCTAGATTTTAAAATCGCGATTTTCTCGAAAACTAAGCCTCTTAGAGAGAAAAGGGCTTTTATTTGGAATGTCCCCCATATCTCGAAAACGAAATGAGTTAAATAAAAACGGACAACGGTTTTGGTACAGGGGAGTCATAGTGAGTCATTTGTGAAAAAATAAGTGCGAAAATCGCTTAAATAAAATTTCAATCGTCCATATCTCGAAAACTAGAAGAGCTAGAGGAAAAATGACTGCACGAAAGGTCAAAAGTCACTACCAATACCCCGATAGTGAAACTAGATTTTGACTTGCATTGCTAGATTTTAAAATCGCGTTTTTCTCGAAAACTAAGCCTCGTAGAGAGAAAACGGCTTTTATTTGGAATATTCCCCGTATCTCGAAAACTAAATGAGTTAGATGAAAACGGAACAAGGAAAAATAAATGCGAGAAATAAATTTTGGAAATTTCGTTTTTTAAACCTGGACTATTTTTTAAATTTTGGCGATTTTTTCTAATTTTTTGTCGATTTTCACAAATTTTTACAAGTTTCTCAATTCTGGCAATTTTTTCCAATTTTTGACGACTTTTTGAAATTTTGACGATTTTGGTAATTTTTTTCAAATGTTGACAATTTTTTAAAAATATTTACGATATTTTGCAATTTTTGCGATTTTGTCTAATTTTTGACGATTTTTTTTAAATTTTGACTATTTGGGCAATTTTTTCAAATATTAACGATTTTTTCAAGTTAAGACGATTTTTTTCAAAATTTTTACAAAATTTTTCAATTTTGGCATTTTTCAGATTTTTTCCAATTTTTGACGGCTTTTTGAAATTTTGACGATTTTGGTAATTTTTTGAAATATTGAAAATTTTTTTAAGACGAGTTTTTCAAAATATTTACGATATTTTGCAATTTTTGCGATTTTGTCTAATTTTTGACGATTTTTTTTAAATTTTGACTATTTGGGCAATTTTTTCAAATATTGACGATTTTTTCAAGTTATGATGATTTTTTCAAAATTTTTACAAAATTTTTCAATTTTGTCATTTTTTCAAATTTTGGCGATTTTTTCTAATTTTTGCATTTTTTTGCGATTTTTTCTGGTATTTGAAACTTTTTTTAATTTCAGCGATTTTTTGCATCCATGTGCGCGCACATGTGCATGTGCGTTCCGCTTTTTAGCTTTTTAGAAAAATGTTTATATTTTTGGCTCGCTTGAGGGCTTTTCCATCCCTGATTGTAGCTTATGTTATATATTAAGTTTTTTGTAAACAAATGGTTTTTTAATCAATTGTAATTAGTTTTTTTTTTACATTAGTGTGATTTCATTACCATTAGTAATGATTTTTCTAATGAAAAATATTTCATTACCATTAAATGGTAATGAAATTTTTTTCATTGTCATTAGTATGAACTAATGGTAATGAAATTTCAATGGTAATGAAAAATTCCCATGTATGGTGTGAAAAAAAGTATGAGAATGCTAAAAAAAAAATCATAAAAACTGCGAGATTCCAAAAAGTTGTGCGGGACAAAAATTTCAAATGTTAAGTTAAATTTAAAAGGGATAAAGAAATTTTATGGGATCGCCCCACGAGAAAGGCAAACGAAATTTCATTATTTTCAAACATCTCGGTTCCGAAGTTGGCTGAAATCGTGCTTCATAATTTTTAAGAATTGCAATAAAATATTTGATCAATGCAAATGCCTGAAGTTCCCCGAAAATTTTATGCAAATTCTATTTTGTTAAAGTAATTGAATAAAGTTAAAGTAATTGAATAAACAATAAAAAAATTTATATTTTTCATTTTGATCCCTGATATCGCGAAATGAAGCATGCAGGAATTAAAAAATTTATTGAGTTTAAAGAAAATGAACATCAGTATAACAAAATAAATGTTCAAAAGTCACAGCCTCCTTGATTTTAATTTATATTTAAAAATATTGTTAGAAGAGCAAGCAAAATATCTTTTAAAAGGAAAATTTGCAATTATGGGTTAAGTTTGTATATTTTTTTTTTTTTTTCAAAAAAACTTATTACCAGAGAAGCGACTGTTATGCACTTAAAAATCGAAAATATGCGCTCAAAATATGCAGTAAAATATGCAAAATATGCACTTAAATGGAAATATTCATTAAAATTCCAAAAATGTGCACTTAAAACCCAAAAATTAACGCTTAAAACCAAAAAAAATGCAGTTTAAATTTATCGATTTTTAAAAATCATGTTTATTACTCTGAAGCGTTTGGTAAAAAATTAAACCCAACATAAATGTCTAAGTAGATGACAACTTGATGTTTTTCTTCTAGTTAATTACTGCGTTAAGGTTTGCAAATTCTCCCTTGTCTTTATTTTTCATTAAACCTTATTTTTAGTTTAAAAAAAATGCAAAAATATGCAATTAATGCAAAATATGCAAAAGTATGCAATAAAAATCATAAGATATGCAAAAAAATATGCAAAAACATGCAACTACACTCAACCAAAAAAGTCTGTAATGGCTACTGAAAATTTTGCTGATATTACGTGAAATTTAACTGTTTTCAGCCCAGCGGTATTTTTTGCTAATACCCAGCAAAAAACCTGCTTCGCTGGATGCAGCTTTGTAAGGGAATAAATAAAATTAATCCCTTACAAAGCTGCTTACGAAAGGCATGATTTTTCCATACAAAGGGCCCTTCTTCTTCTGTGGGAAAAAGTGCTTTATTTGCTGCTGAAAAAATGCAGTACATTCATGATTTTTCATTGAGCGCATTTAAACACGACTTCTTATGAAAATAAATGCATTTATTTGCCGACTTCAACATACAGACTGACTCATGTTTATGTGGCGTCTCTACATTAAACTCTAGTAAGGCAATCCTACTAAAAAAGAGTTAAACACGATTGAGATGATTCAGATTTTGTGCGCATTAATCGTTGGATAACTTACATTTTATTTTACTCCCTTACAACCTGCTTCTTCGTAAGGGAATAGCGTAGCACTATAATTTTTTAAATAACTTGCTTACGATTTGCTTCGTTTAAGGCAGTTTTGAAGGGTACACAATAAAATTGCAAAATTTTTTGTGTATTGTATACGCATAAAGTGGCGCAACTCTGTAAAGCAGAATTTGTAGCGCTTTTTTAAGCGCCTCGTATTTTTACTGCTTCCAAAATACTAAAATTTTTTTGCTGGGTATTAGCAACACATGTCTGCTGATCTGTAGCACAACAACATTAGTAGGAAAACTTGGTAGGCTACAAAATTTTAGCAAAATTGTAATAAACTGCAATTCAAAATCGATTTGCTAAAATCAGTTAAAAAACTAAATATCAATAATTTTAGTACAATGAAATTAGTATAAATAATTAGTTGCAGCTACTAAATTTCAGTAAATTGTGTAAACTGTAATTTAAAATCAATCTGCTGAAATTAGCAAAAAAGTGTACTAAAAAATAAACAAACTGTAAAATCTAAAAAAAAAATTAATAAAAAAATTCTTTTTTTCTTTCGATTGTAACAAGCGTATAATTCTTCATCGTATTTGAAATTTGGAGTCAAAATTGCAAACGGTTCTCCAGTTATTAGCTTTTTATGCATTGGACATGCAATAAAATTTTCTGAGTGTTATTTCCAAACTAAGAATATATCAATAGTAACAAATATAAACTAAGCAAGAATTGTAAAAAATCAAATAAATATTCTTCTTCTTAACCTCAAACCTACTAAATTAGAATTAATAAAAAACAACACTTTACTATAAAAAATGCCCTGTTGGCAGTCCGTCCTTTATACACAAATTGCCTGCACTTGTACGTAAAAACCATACGTCAATGTGGCAACATTTGCGAAAAAGTGACACGGAGGAAATAAGAAGATGAACAAGAAAAATCTAATTTGGAATGTTTGTATATATCTGTATTCATGTAGAGACAATCTGACAATAAAAATATAAACAATAATACAATTTAATGGAAAATCACTGATGAAGCCTGTCCATAAAAAAGGCAGAAACTGGATCTAGTCTGATTTGCCAATTTAATGTGTTTATAAGTTTTGAAGAAAATGTTTATTCTTCTTCTTAACCTCAAACCTACTAAATTCAAATTTTTTAAATTATTATATTTTTCTGCTAACTTCAGCACTCGGTTTTGAAAAATTAGTAAAATGTTTTGCTGAAATCAGTAGCGAAAATTAGTAAAAAAAAATCCTTAATTTGTAATAAGAGAATAACAAAAATGATTACTAAAACAATTGTACTAAAAATCAGTTTAAAAATAATAGAGTGCAATTGGAAACTGTTTACAAATTTTTTACTAACTTTTTTATCTAAGTGTACGAATTTGGGAAAAAGCCCACACACCCTCTACCTTAAATTAAATTATCATTAATGTATATAACTGTAACTTACACCAACCACAGTTCTTTAAAAAAACGTTTTTGTCATAATGGAAACAAAAAATACTTAAAATGGGACCATTTT
Organism: Leucophora obtusa; assembly: GCA_949987735.1. NCBI lineage: Eukaryota > Metazoa > Arthropoda > Insecta > Diptera > Anthomyiidae > Leucophora > Leucophora obtusa. The sequence continues at coordinate 161,509,762 of OX465296.1, forward strand.
TGATCCCACTTTAATCCCTAAATACTGGGCAGCTAAATAATACCGTGACCCTTCGATTTTTCACATCTACAATATATCCTAAGTTCATTTAGATTTGCGGGTTGGCCTGAGGAAATCTTCTGTTGGTCATGTGGTTATTGGTCTTTTTAAAAATATTTGATTTTTCAACGAAAATTTGAAATTAACATCAAGGTCTACTTCTAGAAAAGGATAAGATTCCTTTAGGGATTTTTAAACTTAAGTTTAGTGTAATCTAAAATTTTCGTCCACATTTCTCGATCCCTGTCAGTTTTGCCGTATGTACTATATTAAAAAATTGTAAAGAATACCGTAGTGTCGTCTTGATTATTTTGCCTTCACTGTCAAGCAAGCAGAGCCTTGAGAGAATTAATTCAATTTGAGCTTAATTCCGCCAAAAATGAATTTAGTTTTCAAAAATGTTTAAATAGCATTCCATAAGAAAAAACTCATTAACTTTATTCCCAAAACTTTTAAATGGAATTTCCTCTTATGCCGAATTCACTAATAATCCAAATATAAATAACTTTAATCATTAGGGGATTCATTATTTTGAATCTATTACAAATTATCGAAAAAAAATTCACATTTATTCAATATGTCTAAGATCTTTTACATGTTTTTCCAAAAAGTGTTGGCAGACTTACCGGTATTTTTTATGTGCCATCTATAGTTTTTATGGGGTCAAAAAAGGTGCCAAAAATTGTTACTTTTTTAAATTTTTTTTAGCGTTCATTCACAGGGAAGGGTATAAATGGATAAAGTTTTATGGGGATTTTGCGATCTATTTCAATGTTAAGAAAAATGGTTTATTGAGTTTCATTGTGCTTGCAAATACACTGGTGATGCCCAACATTCTAGACGGCCAATGGAGGTCACTACACCCTAAAATGTCGAAAAAATTTGCCATAAGATGTTGGCCGATCGGAGAGTAAAAGTGTTTGATATTGTTAATGCCATAGGCTTCCCAGGAAAATTTTCCATTCCAAAGAATCGGTTGTAGAATAGCTACTTTTCATTCACAACCCCTTCTACTGTCGATTCTAACACCGATTCTTTTTGTTTGAAATTGTCCCAAAAGCAACCCCTTCTATAGCTCCAAAGTGGAACCGGTTGCTCTAGAATCAGTTCTGGAACTAGTTCTGGAACTGAAAGGGATAAAAAAATTGGAGAAACCTTGGATAAAGTGTGTTGATCTAAAAGAAGTATATTGATAAAAGAAAAAAATTAATTTTCTAAAACAACTGTCTTCCATTGAAAATTCACGGATTTAATAATCTAACCCCGTAATTGGCAAAAAAAATCATTTGCCAAAATAAATTAGTTTCGCTTTCTTGCTTTCGTGATTTACTATAAGGCTTAAAGTAAGATATTTAGGAATAATACAGTGTACCCAGTAAAAATAGACATTCATAAGCAGTAGAAAAAGCACTACAATTAATGATCTAGATCCACTTCTTTTATATATTTTTAAAAAATTAAAAATCAAAAAAATATTAAATTTAAACAAATTAATGACGAGTGTTAAAAAAGTTTTTAATATTGATTGTGCCAGGATTCGAACCTTGAATCATCTGTTTGGAAATAAACTGTATACATACCTATCACTTCTTAGGATCACTTTTAGAGCAATAATTATTTAGAAGCAATAATTAAGTTATTTTTGGATTTTGTTCAAAAGTACTTCTAAAAGAACTTTAGAAATATATTAGCGAATACTTTCAAAAGAAGTGATTTTTTTAAGTTTTTCAGAATTACTTCCATAAAAGCAGTAACAATACACAAACGGATATTTTGTAAGCACTTAAAGAAGTGGTGTGTAAAGCATGACTTGCAATTTTTTTTTCGAAGGTAATTAATAATTCTCTGCTATATTTTCTTATGAATTTTATTGTTTTGTTTATTAAATAATATCACATGTTTAACTTATATTTAAATATTTTTAATATTAGACAAGTTTAGCTTAAATTAAAACTTATATTAGGATTTTAAGTAGAAAAATATATGAAATTTTACAAGATATGATTGTAATCTTTTTTTTTTGATAAAAACTATATCGTTTTTTAATTATTATTTAATTTATTGTTTTAAGGAACAATAAAACGTTGTGATATTGTATATTTCTCCTTAAGGAAAGTATTTGTTTTCTCCATAAAATATTATAATTAAGTACACAACCGCAGGTAATTTTATTATTAATTGTTTTTGTATCAAAAATATAATTAAATAAATTCTTTTTTATTCTGAAAGTATGTTTAGTTGTTCCTTTTTAAAACAAACGTGAAAAAATCGTTAAATTTTAAATTGCTTTAATTTTATTTGAATAATTTTCACAAATGATTAAAAATTTTTCTTTGAACATCCTAAAATTTTTGTACTGTTTTTAAGGTTCAGTTGTTTTTTTATTTTTTTGTGTTTTTCTGGTTTACGTTTTTTAACTTAAAATTATTGGTAGTGTAGTTTTAAATAGCTGATTATTACAATAATTTAAAGATATTATTACAAATAAACTTAATTTAAAATTTATAAAAATATAAATCAAATTGTTATATACTAAGGAATGACTAGAGTTTACACTCGTTTTTATTAAACATTCTATTTATTACAATAGAACATTTTATTTTTTGTTGCTTATTTAAGAAAAATTATAATTTTATACTTAAATTACTAATACTGCACAAAATTTGCCTGAATTTGTTAAATTTTTATGAAATAACTAAAATTTGTTTAAACTAGTAGTATTTGTTTAAAAGAAATTCTAAAATTTTAAATTAATTAATTTATAAAGGAATGAGATCTCTAACAAGCTGATTAAAATTATTGAAAAATATTCAAAAAACTTTATAGAAAATTTATAAATATATATAGTTTTAAGAAAATTTTTATGTTTTTTTTCTTTATTATTTTTTTTAATTAGAAATGGATGAAATTTTATTTATTAGATATAAAATAATTAAAAAAATTTCTAAACAATTTAATGGAAATCAACTTGTCGGTAAAGAAAATTTTTAATTTAAAGAAAGAATACACGTTCAATATTATTGATCGAGCTCAGTACACTAAAATATATGTTTTATGCACAAAAACTATTTAAAGTTATGTTTAAAAATATCATTTAAAATTCAAAATATATTCAATTTGTATTATAAGGAGCTTAAAATTTAAATTTATTTTCACTTTAGTTAGTTTAGTTCTCATTTTGGCGCCAACGTATGACCCTATTGTTGAAAGTTTATTTTCTTTTAGATTTTTAATTACGCTTAAGTTCCTTCAAAGTGAATTAAAAATTTATAAAATTGAAAAAAATAACATTTGTGAGATGAATTAACTCTTTTTGGTGTCCAACCAACTTTAAAAACAGACGAAATTAATTTATAAATTATAAAGGAATGACATCTTTAATAAGCTGATTAAAATTATTGAAAAATATTCAAAAAATGTATAGAAAATTTAAAAATATATATAGTTTAAAGAAAAAATTTTTATTTTTTTTATTATAAGTGGATGAAATTTTATTTATTAGAAATAAAATATTTGAAAAAAATTCTTAACAATTTAATGGAAATCAACTTGTCCCTAAAGAAAATTTTTGCTTTAAAAACAGAATACACATTCAATATTATTGATCGAGCTTACAATTCTGTTGGATTAATTTTAAAAAGATTAGTCAGTAATATTTACGTTCAATATTATTGATATTTTTTTTAAATAAACCGATCAGAACAAAGTTTATAAAAATAAAATGTTTTGTTTGGTTGATTTATAAAAAGATTGATCAATAATATTGAACGTGTATTCTGTGCTTCAAAAAAAATGTAAACACAGTATATTTGGTGTCTATGCAAAAACTATTTAAAGTTATATTTAAAAATATCATTTAAAATTTAAAAATATACAATTTATATTATATAGGGCTTAAAAGTTAAATTTATTTTCACTTTAGTTAAATAAATTTAAAATTTGCCCCTATTGGCGCCCAACGTAGGACTTTATTGTTCAAAGTTTATTTGCTTTTATATTTTTAATTAAGCTCAAATTCCCTCAAAATTAATTAAAAATTTATAAAATTTAAAAAAAAACGCACTTGTTGATGGCGAGATGGGGTAACAGTTTTTGGCGCCCAACAAACTTGAAAAACAGACGAAGAGGAATAAATCTTTTTTAAATATTACGGAATTTTCTTTTAAAATTATTTTTCTCCGACCGAATATTTCAGCTTAAAAATTTGGCCAGTACTCGGTATTTTGAAACCTCTGGACAAATTTTGTTATAGGATAAATATTTATGGAACTTCTTGGTTTCCATTTGAGTGTTAGTGGCCGAACAGTTTAATTTACAGTTGAATATTTTTCCAAATCTCTTTTAGACTCAACTGTTAGAAAGGACACTAAAAATGATTCAAGTTTTTCAAAAAACTTTCAAAAGTAATGAAATTTTTTCTAACAAAAAAAAATAATAGTTTTTTTTTTTTATTAGACCTTACACTGATGCTTTGGATTTTGTTTAAAAAACAATCTTAAAATAATGACTAGAACTGTACACTCGTTCTTTGGTTGATTAATACTAAAATGACTAGAAAATTTCTTCGATGTAACTAAAAAATTTCGCTGTGTCTATATTTGGTTGATCAAATTTTGACTAAAAATTTAACAAACAAATTTGTTAAATAATTCTTAAAACTAATGACTAGAATGCTCGCTTATGTAGCAAAACCTGCAACTATTTTTAAGGATTTTCATTAATATTTTTTAATTGCTAAAAAGCACTTTAATTTTTGATTACTAGAAGGGGTGAAAATAAGAAATTTCTATTTCGCTGTTTTAATAGTATTTAAGAAAATTAAAAATGATAAAATAAGTGAAATGAAATGACTTTGCTTCAACTCAAAATATAATGAAAATCGCTTTAAAACATTTATTCGACCTTTTATTTATATTATAATAATAATATAAATAAAATTATTTATAATAATAGCCAATATTTCGAAATTCTTCTAATGTCATCATCTGGGAAATGTAATATGTTTATATAAAAACAAAAAGCTTAAAAATATCATTGTTTACTTATAGTTATCAGTACAATATTTAGTACAATATGAAGCTATGCAAACAACGATATTTTTATCCTTATACGGGAATCCTTCATTATTGTAGAATCCCTTTCTTTGTAGTTTGTATAATAGTTCAAAACAACTTTACTTTTAATTTTGTATTTCGAATTCAAACGTCACTGATTTATATTTATTTTATAAATTATAAAATAAAATTATTCTTCTTTCTAAATTCAACAAAGACACAAAAAAATCTTTCGATTGCCTTTAATATTGCCCAGATGATGGCATTCGAAGGATATCGAAATATCGGCTTATAAATTGATAATCAAATTGGCTCTCTAACTCGAGCATTTTCATTTTATGAAAATCACTTTATTTAAATAAAAATATATGTATGTAGAGCATTTTTTTATTGACTAGAAAGTTTTCAAATCAAACTTTGTTTTTATTTTCTTACTAACTATTGACTAGGAATTTCACTCATTCTTTGGTGCACTAACTTAAACTAAATGACTAAATTAGTTTTTTGCGATCTTGTGTAATTTTTGGAAAATATATTTTTTATCTTCCACTTACCAGTAGATAAAATATGTATAAGTAACTATGATTCTACAAATGTGAATAAGAAAATTATGGTTTATTTTTATACTACTGGTAAGCGTACAAGAAAGTACTTCCCTCAATGAAAAATATGCTGGAAATTTCCTGCATCGCTATCAAAGTTATTGCTAAAAATTTGTCTTTGACAAGTAAGTTTAAGCTTTAAACTTTTGTTTAGTTTTTTATTACTAATGACTAGAGTTTTCACTCATTAATTCCTATAATTTTGAAATATAAAATTTTCATATTCAGTTTAGTTTCTATTACTATAATGTTTAGCGAGTAATTTCAAATATTGAAAAAACTCTACGACTAGAATTGAATTGATTTAAATGAGATAAATTTTATAAATTTCTGACTTTTGTGACTATAATATTGATTAATTTTCTAAAAGAACTAAAATAAATATATTGAACCACATGTGTTCCAAATTCATGACAGGTGTTGCGATTTATGCCTTTCCCAAAAGGGAACTTTTAAAGCAATAAAATCGTAAAATGAAGTTATATTTTCCCTATTTCGTGTTTTGTACCGCTTTCAACTGTGTAGTGTTGTGAAAGTATATATTGAGTACCTGGGTACTGATTACTCAATACTTAAAAGTACCTACTCAATACTTTCTGAGTAGTAATTTTCCGTAACTATATAACCATAATTTTATCATGAAAAAACTACGAATATGCAATAGTGTTTTTGGTATAAAAATACAATCATGGTTTTGTATGAATATAAAAAGTATTGAGTAGTATCGAGTCAATACTTGAAAAGTATTTTACAAATCTACTTTTAGTTGATGATATAGTATATGCAACGCTTTGAAGCACCTTTTATGTAGTTCGCATCACTATACCTTACGAATAACTGATTTCTAAAAAGTGTTAAATAGACTTATGCCCAAAATTACTGTTTTTTGTGAACTATAAATAAAATGTATTTTTAAAGCAAAATATGACTAGAAAATCACTTTATATCCAATTCACACAGAAACGTTAGTCTAGTAAAAATCGGAATAAGTGCTAAATAGCTCATTTAGACAGCTAAATTAATCTGTTTGATTAAAGATAATCCAATTTTTTAATATTCATCGCTCCCACATCCATTTCTTGACTGTTTAAGGATTAACTTGACAGTTAAGAGTTTAAATCTTTCAGTTTCAAATAACAAGATGGCGCCGATAGCGATCCGTCATATGATGAATACGTCGGCGTTAGCAACATATTTGCGACAGCGGCAGCGGCAGCGGATTACTGAAAATATGACGCCTTTGCAGTGTTTCAAATCATACCTCACAGTGGAAATGGTGGATATAATAGTGCGCCACACAAATAGAAAAGCGCATGCCACATATAATGCGTACAATGACGAGAATCCCAATAGACGTCAGTTGAAGTGGAAAGACACGACAATCAACGAAATTTATGCGTTCATTGGAATGGTTTTGATGGCTGGCACAAATCATTCTAATGACGAAAACGCAAGACATTTGTGGACGTCACAGGCTCACCCAATATTCCGCGCCACCATGGGAATAATCAGGTTTTTCGATTTGCTGCGTTTTATGCGGTTTGACGACCCCAGAACACGGGTAGAGCGGCAGCGTCAAGACAAAGCGGCGCCAATTCGCGATATTTGGATAATGCTCAATGCAAATCTTGCCAGATATTATGTGCCATCAGAATATTTGACCATTGATGAACAATTATATCCATACCGTGGTAGAACCAAATTCACCCAATATATACCCTCGAAGCCAGCAAAATATGGCATAAAAGTATGGTGGATTTGCGATGCCAAAAACTCATATCCACTTCATGGCCAAATATATACTGGCAAACAAGAAACTGGTCGTGAAGTTGGTGTTGGCGAAAGAGTGGTGAGAGATTTAGTTGGGCCATACTACGGTAGCGGACGAAATATAACAATGGATAATTTTTTTACGACGCTGCCGTTGGCTAGGCAACTAAAAGTAGAAAAGCTCAGCATTGTGGGTACACTCCGCCGCAACAAAGCTTACATCCCTGCGGAGATGAAAGAAGACAAAAAAAAAAGACGTTGGTTCAAGTTTATTTGGCTTCTACGACAACGTAACACTGCTCTCATATAAGCAGCGGTCATCCTTCTTTCTAGTATGCATGATGATGCACAAATTGACGAGAATGGGAAACCAGAAATTATAAATTTTTACAACCAAACAAAAGGTGGGGTGGACGTAATGGACCAAACGCTCCAAGAATACACGACCCAGCGACAAACAAGAAGATGGCCGATGGCATTTTTCTATAACATCATTGATGTGAGCGCATTTGCATCACACATCATATATTATGGAAATAATCCAACTGCACGATACACCACGACGCGCAGGAAGAATTTCCTGCGTCAACTGGCAGAAAACCTGTGCATTCCTGTTATAGAAAATAGAATTTCAAATGTGCAAAGCGTGCGCCAATTTTCAACAAAAAATGCAATTGAAAGCATCATCGGAAGACCGTTGGAGAGTGTGCTTTGTGCTGCAGGTCCGTCAACATCTCCGTCAGCACGACAAAGGGGCAGAAAAGCACATACGGGCGTGTGCTACATGTGCAACCTTCTTCCAAATAAGCGCAGAAGAAAAACTAGAAAAAATTGCAGCATATGTAGCACGCCGATATGCGATGAGCACGCCATAACAATTACTAAATGCTACAATTGCCACAATAACAACGATAGTGATTCGGATGAATTATAATATAATATATATAAAATATGATAAAATAAATAAAAAAGACATTTATTTCCAATAAAAACAACACAAAAAAACGTTTTTTCATTTACATGTCAGGCATTTACATAGGAATTGCATTAGGGTACCCGGGGACCCGGTTGTGTGTTTATGGGGGTAAAACATTTAAAATCATTTTTTAAAGAAAATATTGAAAATATTTTGAATTTTTTTCATATTTAAATCTTAGTTTAGCCAAAATCTCTCATGATTCGGAGTTTTATGTCCATATCTCAAAAATTATAGGCACAGCAGCACTTTAAAGTCAAAAAAGGTACACGGGTACCCGGTTATGAATCGTAGGTTAAAAAGGGGCCAAAGAAGTACCTTTAATTGAAGAGTTAGAGGGTTAAATTGTTCCACACAATGTTCCCCGTAGTATGTTACATAAGTACGCTGAACGCATCCTATACCTAAAATGGTAGATTCACCTGGTCTCCAATTCCGATTCCCAATAAACATTTGAAAAACGGGGGAAATTTTAACCCCCTAAAATAAAATTCCGATGTGATCTTTGAATATGCCGACACACGTATATATTTCCTTTTTTTGGTCTCCTCCACCAGAATTTATAATAGTAATTTTTTTCGTGTTTCACTGTGTAATTGGTGTTTTACAAAAAATGCCGCCCAACACGGGGGTTTTGGTATAATCAAAAATACATTGGTTTCAATATAAAATTACCGGAAGTTTCTAAATTCAAAAAAAAAATAATAAATTTCGAAAAGCTGTATGAAGGTTTGTAACAATATGGCGCCCAACGTTTCATATTTTAAATTTTAGAACAAAAGTGATATACGAGTATATTGTACAATGAATATTTTTTTTGGAAATTTGATTAGAGTTTTTAAATTTTAAATGACAAATTTCAAAATATTTAACTAAATTTAATACTTAAAAATAAACTATGAAAATTAAGAGTCATTTAAACTCAATTTAATTAAATGGTAAGTTCTTTGGTTTTAAATAAATTAGCTGTAGGTTTGCCTATTTTTCTGGTTAATTAAAACAATGTACAAAATTTTAGAAACAACCCTAAACACTAAAAAAAAAAAATTATATACAATTATTTATAATAGAACATAAAATTCACCTGCTATTGCTATAATTGCCAACTCTTATTTTTCAGTTTCTATATACAAACGATGACACTTTATATTTACCTCTGTCTATCAATGGGCCAAAGTGGTGTGTTGTATGACAGAGGCACAATTACGTAAATTTGTTAAAGCTGCGGCCGCTATATTCTCCTCTTCGGTTAACCCAGCTGGTTCTATTATTTGTAAGCGACCATAACCGTGAGAGGAAGAGGTGGAACTATAATCAGACATTGTATCATCTTGATCATCATATGACGGTTGATGTGATTGATGAAGAATATCTTGCGAAGTATATAACATATCTTGTTTTACTTGAAGATGGTGTTGCGGTTGTTGGGTTTGTTGATTTGAATTTTCTTCTGAATCTTCTGTAGCAGTTATCGATTCTTTAGTATTTATTATCGTTTCAGATTTTTGCTGATGTGTCATTAGATGTTTTTTAAGATAAGCCTGTCTTTTAAATTTCTTACCACATTCCGAACAACTGTAAATAATTTCTGTTTCATTTGATTTTTTAAAAGATTTTTGTTCTTTATTTTCTTTCTTGCTTTGTGCAGAATTCGAAGCTATTGCTGTTATCGTACCATCTTTACGTGGTTTATGCCATCTTCGATGTGAAGCCAAGTTAGCGGGGCAATTAAATTGTTTACCACACTCGGGACATCGATATTCTAATAAGACAATACAGGCACATCGATGTTGAGCCAAACCAAAAGCATCATCAAATTTAATACGACACAGTCTACAAACATAATCTCCGATAACATTTTTAATGGCCGCCAATTCAGCTTTAGTCTCCTCGGTTATTTCTACGATATTATATTTAGGATCGATATCACCGTTACTATATTGCATTGTACCATCGGTTATATCCTCCAGAGGGCGTATAATTGTGCCCGATACTGGCGACGAGGTTTCTTCATCAAATTTTAATTTCTTAGTAGCCTTATTGCTGCGATTGGGTTTTGTGCCATTTGTAGCAGAATGATTCTTACCAGTTCTGGGTGCTGTATCCAAAGGTTTTATTGGTTTATGGGGAGTATTTTCCACTAAAGGTTGTTTAGTTTTGGTGGATTCCAGTTTTATGACTTTTTTAAGATTTTCTTTAGAATCAACATCAGTGTCCAAACTTGATTCAGAAAATTTTCGCTTTTTAGTGGGTGTTGGAGGTGGGGTTATGGGTTTATTATGTTGTTGATTTTCATTGGTATTAGCGATGTTAATGGTGTCTGTATTGGTTGTGCTAGTGTTAGTGTGCGTGTGAATGTTGCTGTTGATATTTTCACATTGTTGTGAGATTTCTTCAATAATATCTTCACTAGCTTGGGAGGTTGTATCACTACAGGGTTCGGTATAGACTTCGGTAAAATTGGCCGCCATTGGTACATCACATTCTAATTGTGGTGATAGTGATTTTCTTGATAAATCTAAGGGAATTTCACATTTTGTTTTTATATTCAAATATCGGCTACGATATTTGGGTGGCAAAGAAGCCACCGTAGTTAATAAACCCAAACCATGAGGCATGCCTCCTATGGAGTGGGCGTATGTTGAAGTATTTAACATTTGTAAATTTTGTTGGGATACAGCAGCCATCAAACAGTTGCTCTGTTTTTTTTTTTAAATAAATGTTGATATTTTTAAAAATATAATTTTAAATTTAAACAAAAAAACACAAATATTAATTTAACACTCTGTTTCTATTTGGTAGTTTTTTTTAATGATGCTGCTGCCGGTTACTTTCTCTTTTTTTTTTTTTTTTTGCAAATATTTTTGTTTATGAAAAGTAAAATTTAATGACAAAAAAAACTAAAACTTAACAAAAATATACTTTTAACAAAACGTTGATGAACAAAAAAAAGAGATTTATATATTTTTGTGCTTGTTCGTTGTGCTCTATGCGACGTTTATGTTAAGAATGACTAACATTTTATCCTGTCTGGCAATTTATATCAAAATCGCCTTATGAACCCCAAATAAAACCGAAAACAACACAACAAACAAATAACAAAATAAACATCAAACCTAAAGGGAAAAAATCCTATCAAAACCAACTAACTAACACACCAACGACCTTCCAACCAGACAAAAAAAACTTACTACTCATTTATGTTGTTATAAAAAGGGAAAAAATAGAAAATACATATTCAACCCCCATTTGTGAGGACGACGTTGTCCTTTTAGCCAGACAATCATTTAGTAGAAAAAAAATAAAACAACTCAATATTAGTCACCCTTTTTTCTACATAAAACTCCAAAACACTCACACATGGAAAGAATTTATAAGGATAATGATTGATAAATTAAGTTTTGGTTATGGTACCAAATCTTAGCTAAAACGGTACTTTTTTATTGTTAGTGTAATTTGAAAATTTTTTACAGTTATTATAGCAAAAGGACAAAAATGGTTTACAAGTGTTCAATCCGACTTGTAAACAATAGGAACGAAATTGACAATGGGAACGAAACTAGACAATGGAAACGAAATTGAATGGAACGCGAAACGAGTGGAATTGAAACATTAGGTGAGTGTAACGAAATGAAATGGAACGGAAACGATTAAAGTACTAGAGAGTGGAACGAAGTGATATTATACGGGGCACGAGTTGAATTAAAGCACTAGACAAGTTGAACGAAATGGAATAGAACAGGGAACGAATGGAATTGAAATACTAGACAATGGTAACGAAATGAAATGGAACGGGAAACGAGTGGAATTGTAACATTTAAATAGGAAAACGAAATGGAATGGAACGGGGAAACAGTGGAACTGAAACACTAGGCAAATGGAACCAAATGGACTGGAACGGTGAACGAGTGGAACTGAATGAAGAACTAGCGAAATTAAAGCAATAAACACAGAGAACGAAATGGACTTTAGACAGCCTGTATTTTAGTGAAGCATATCGATGTGAAGATATTTCATATTTTAGCGATTTTTCTCAATTTTTATGTTTTCTCCAAAATAAATTTAAAACCGTTGCCATTCATGAATGAAATCAAGCCGTAAATCATTACTATTAAATTAAAAAATGTTAACGAAAATAATTTCATTACAATTTATATAAATTCAATGGTAATTTCCACTTAATCCACTTAATTCATTAGTACACTTATAAAAAGTTAGTAAAAAAGTCTGCTAAACGCGTTCTGATTCAACTGAACTAATTTTTCTGTTATTTGGTCTTAAAATTTAGGATTGAGCTAAAACTTTTTTTAAATCCAATTAAGTATAACAATAAATTTCATCAGTATTTGCACTAACTTTGCATGCTAATTTTTAGTAATTTGTTAATTTGTAATTTTACAAATTTTTTAGCTAACTCCCAACGCTGACCGGCAGATCTTAATGAGCTTCGGATATGTTACAGAGGATAAAAATTTAAAGGACGCGTTAATGTATGTTCGCGCTTGATCATAAACACGAATGCTTTTCCATACATGGATACTAGACCGTACCTCAAAAACAAGGTTCGCCGTACAGCGTCCAATCTAAAAAAAATTTAAAAAAAAAAAATTTTTTTTTCGCCATTTTACGTTTTTTGTTATATCTTTGGAATTTACAGTTGAATCTTAACACTTTCACTATCCTTGTACACTACAGTGTACACATCTTTAAAAGATTATATATAAAATTTGGTAATGCAAAAAAACTTTATACTTTGTTTAGATAAGTTTATTAGGATCTTGAACTTCAAATAAAAATTATTATATGTATAAGCAGTTTAACATGCCAATATGGTCGCGATATTTGTAAATGAAGTCTAATTTTTTTGAATATATCATATCTCCGAGAAAAGGGGATTTTGGTGTTTCTGCTAAATTAATGAAGATAGATAATTGAAATTTGGCATATAGCTTCATTTTGTGACGAAAATAAAACCAACCAAAGGATTTTTGGCTAATCAAATGCTTAAGGGGTAGGAGGCGGAGAAGGCAAATTATGTTAAAATTCTTTTTCTAATTTGAGGACTCTTAACAAGAATCTGAAGTCGAAATAACGATACATCCGCAAACAAAAAGTCGGCAGTGAAAGGGTTAAAGTATGATACATCGATGTTTTTCTTTTGAGGAGAACAATGTTTTGCTTTAAGGACCTCAAATATCCCGTTCTAATATTTACCCACAAGATCTCAGTTGCTACCACCCTAATGTCAAAAAATTAAAGCCCGCAAAAAATCATTAAACTTTTGCTAAGGAAGTTTTTCGATAAACCCAGCAGAATTTGTTTTTGTTTTTTGGCTGCCGAACGTAGGAGTCGCCTTTTAAAAATTTTTATACCCTACACCACTATGTGGTCAGGGTATTATAAGTTTGTGCTGATGTTTGTAACACCAAAAAATATTGGTCGTAGACCCACCTTATAGTATATCGATCGGTTCAGAATTTTATTTTATTTCGATTTAACGATGTCCGTCTGTCCGTCCGTCCGTCTGTCTGTCTGTCCATGCAATCTTGTGCGCACTCTACAGGTCGCAAATATTAAGATATTTTGATGAAATTTAGTACATAGACCTATGTTGGCCCAAGGACGAACATGTTTGATTTTGGTGAACATCGGTCCATGTTTAGACCTAGTGCCCATATAAGGGTCCTACCAAAATTATATTGTTTATACGCTGCAGGTCGTAAATATTAAGATATTTTGACGAAATTTGGTACACAGACCTATGTTAGCCCAATAACGCAGCCTATTGATTTTGGTGAACATCGGTCCATGTTTAGACCTAGTGCCCATATAAGGGTCCTACCAAAATTATACTCTTTATACGCTGCAGGTCGTAAATATTAAGATATTTTGATGAAATTTGGTACACAGACCTATATTGGCCCAATAACGCAGCCTATTAATTTTGGTGAACATCGGTCCATGTTTAGACCTAGTGCCCATATAAGGGTCCTACCAAAATTATACTGTTTATACGCTGCAGGTCGCAAATATTAAGATATTTTAATGAAATTTGGTACGTAGATCTATTTTGGCCCAAAGACGAAGCCTATTGATTTTGGTGAACACCGGTCCATGTTTAGAACTAGTGCCCATATAAGGGTCCCCCAAAATTGGCTTGGTTACAAACGGCAGGTCGCAAATATTAAGATATTTTAATGAAATTTGGTGCGCTGACTCACATTATAGAAAATTTTGACACGAGCCCCATTTTAACCCATTCGAATTTCGGATCCAAACATTAGTTGGCTTTTACCCAGACTGGTGTAGGGTATTGTATAGTCCGCATGCCCGACTTCAACCTTTTTACTCGTTTTTCTTTGGATTTTTCCTTAATAGCAAACCACTGGTCTCCTCGAAGCAAAAAATCGATATATCATACTTTAAAATCCGACTTTAAATGCGGAAGCTATAACAGTGGTCGGCAGAAAGACAGAATGTGAATGTATTGGGTGTCTTTACACTGTGAGAAATTATTTTATAATTTTTAAATTTATATTTGTAATTAATTGTAATTCATTTCTTAATGGAGAAATGAATTAATGAATGTATGCATGAATGAATGAATGCATGAATATAAATAATAATAAAATAATGAAATAAAAATAATTCATAATAAATTTCATTAAACATCCCAGTCCGAAAAATACAAACGGGAAAGCGGTGGCAAAGCACTTTAACAGGTGGTACAAGACTGGCAAAAAGTGCTTTCCTATTCCCAAAATGATTACATCATTAGACAAAAGGACCAGCTGTTCAAAAAGCGCCAGAAAAGCACTGAAGGAACAAAAATTTTAAACGTTGGCAAAACGGTGGCAAAACCGAAAAATAGGTGGTCTGAAAATACATTTTCCAAAATAACATTTACAAAAAGTTCATATGTATTTTTTTTGGTCCTGCCGTGATTTGAACCCATGCCGTCAGATTGGCAGACGATTGCTCTACCCAGGGGTATGGCATCACCAAAAAAATAAGTTATAACAAAATCGTTATCACTAGATGGCACTTTGTTCAAAAAATTGACAATTTTCTTTTTTTATTTAAATTTAAATAATAACAAACAACGAAGGAAAAAAAAACAAACGGATATCTCAAAATTTATTATTTGAATATATTCCGCGCTTGTTTTTCCTTATTTTGTGCAGTTTTCAGCAGTTTTTGACTTTTTAAATATAGGCTCAACTGATATTAAACTGATACTAAATAGTTGCTCAGGTAATACTGGATTTTAGCGCCCTCTATCGGTGAGTAGTGTAAGTTTTGATTTCATATCTCTATAATTAATAGTCTTTGGATCTACCCACTGAGCTAACGAGACTTATAATATTTGATGGCAAAACACATAAATGAGTTATAATAGCTGGACAACTACTGGCTGTGCCAAAATGCTAGTACTGGCAAACAATTTTTTGGAACTAGTATGCCAGCGTTGGGTGGGCAAACAAAAGTTGGTCTTGAAGGATCTTTGCCAAAAACAAAAAAATTGATTTTATAAAACCTTCTGACTACAAACATTTTTTAACGAAGCGTCAGCATTTTTATAAAATCATTGGTCTACCAGTGAATTGATTTGTGTACGCCTGGTAGCATTGGCTAGGTAGCACTGGATAACCACTGGTTGCAAACCTTGGCATATCACTCTAAGCCAATTCTTTGCCAGTGGTTTTTTTTTATAAACCACCGAAATTTTTGTAAAACAAATACTGGTAAACGCTTTTTGCAAACGCTGGCAAAGCGTCCCAAATGAGTGTTCTGCCAGTCATTTATTTTTAACACCGTGGTTACCCAGTGGTATGCCAGTGCTTGATTTTTTGTACCACTGGCGATTTCTGACTGGGATATTATTTAAAAATAATTTACTTTTTGTGTATAAATTATTTATTCTTAAAAAAGTATTCCATTAGTTAGTAAAATTAAATGAATGAATTAAAAAAATAAAAATAATTCATAATAAATTTCCTGTTCTCGTGTTATTGAAAAATTTTAAGAGTGTACTATTTTTCTGAAATTTCTTAAACAAAGCAACATCAAACTGCTTTGTTGAAAGCTACTAAATGTAATATTTTTATTTGTTATGCTCTTAGTTGAGAGTTTTGTTGCCACTGGTGGCTATGGATGCCGACCACTGAGCTATATCGAAAAAAAATTTTTTTTTGGAATCGCCTTGCAAAACAGTGTTGCCAGTTTTTTTTCAGACTTTATCCCCAATTTGTTATCCCCAAAAATCCCCAATTTTTATTTTCTGAAAAAAATTCGTATTCGTTATTTTTTTTTTTAAATTAGAATTATATAAATATAGTATTATTTATTTAATTCTTTTTGGTAAGTTATATACACAAACTCAATAAATTTTGTAATTGTAACAAATTATAAAAAAGAACAAATAAATTTAAATAACAGCAAAAAAATGTGAACCAAAATTTTTCGTTTTAAATATTTCAGAATCAAAATTTTCCGATTTATCAGCTTCAGACATTTTGTTGCGTACCTATGGTACTGTATTAAAAAGTTTTAATGTTTCAGCAGATGTATTGAATTTTTGACAATTGAAGAACATATAAAGTATATATTTAATTTAAGAAGAGCTTCTTATAACTCATATTACATTCGAATAACCTTAAAAATTTGGAATCAAAAGGAATTCAAATTTTCACCAGAAGGAATTAAGGTTTTTGCGCACATTAACTTGCCAGACACAAATTTGTGTAGCCTAAAATCATGCACTATTATAATCATTCTTAAAAGAAGTATATAAATATTTAGAATTATAAGGGTTACATTCATTAAAATATAAAATATGTTATCCCCCAAAAATCTCCTAAAATTTCGTGTCATCACCAATAAATCCCCAGATCACCAAAAGGAAATTTTTATCTCCATTGACGAAAAAATCCCCAATTTGGTGATAAATCCCCTAAACTGACAACACTGTTGCAAAAATACTTTATATTTGAAGGTGTACCGCGCACTTATTTTTTACCTGTAAGGTGGTACGGTCTAATGGATACATAAATCTCCATACATGCATCCACATATATCCACACATGTGCATTAAGAATAATTGAGGTTATATCTACATGTGTGTACATTTATGAACATACATGAAGATGCATTAACATGTAAATTTCGTTAATGCACAAGTATGGACATATATGGATGCATGTATGGAGACTTATGCATCCATGTATGGAAATGTGTGCATGTTTATGAGAATACACGAACATACATTAAACCTGTATGGAGCCATATATGTCGGCTTTTACCTGGGTAGCCTGAAAAATCAAAAAAAAAAAATTTTTAGCAAATATGTTTGCTGATTTTAGCAGTAATAACAGAAACAGGAAAATATTATATTTTAACAATAAAAAAATTTGTTATAAATAGTTTTGAAAATTAACACTCAAAATTAGTTAAAGTACTGCGGATTTTAGTATAGTGTTAAATGAAGATAACTAAAATCTTTGCTTAAATCAGTGTTTCAATTAAAAATTTGTTAAAAATGAGTCAAATCGATTTGAAACCCGTTTGACAAATTTGTCTACTGACGTATTATTTTAAGTGTAGTAGATTCTTTGGAAGAAATGAAAAAGAAATTAAACCAGGAAAACACTAAATTTGCATATGCCGGCAATACACCGCAATACACTACAGTGGAATTTTCGTGATATTCCGAAAAGAAAATTTCAATTAAATTTCCAATATATATAGTACATTATATAATAACACAGAATGACAAAATCTTAACTTTTAAGAATTAATGGAGTTCTGATCATTAATACTGTATTTTTCGGACATGCTGATTACAATGGCGTACTTTATTTTTCGATCTAAGGTACAGATTTTCCGCAAAATGTATTTAAAGTTTATTGGTTCCCCATTTAGATGAATGGGGGAAGTGTTTTTAGTTGATCTGTTATTTAAGTAAATGAATGTTATTCTAAGTAGTTTGACTCAAGATCATAAATTAATATAACTTTCTGTTTAAATTATTTTCAAATCAAAGAAAAGATGATACAATTTTTACAAGTAAATTACAAAGAATAAAAATTATTGAAAAAATTCGATAAGACCAGCAAGGCAGAATGCGCATTTTCGGCTTTCACTACAAAGCCATCATCAGTGCCTTTCGCCTTTGAGTGGGTTAATATTCTGATAATCGTCTACTCATGTGACTGTTGAAAGCAAATCGTTTTTTATGCAGTTAATATCAATTTTTGTGGTGAAATGTAGGGACAGGACCTGTAATCAGTGTTGCCAGTAGGGTTTATGTCCCGAGAATTCCCGGGAATCCCGCCCTATTTTGAATCCCGCAATCCCGGGAATTTTATGCGGGATTTCCCGGGATTTTTTTTAGTCTTGTAAAGTAGTTTTAGCTAGTTTTATTGCAATTTTAGAAGCTTTATTTAAATTTAAAGCATTGATTTTTTTAAATTAATTTAAATAAAGAATATTTAAAATTAAAAAATACGGTTTAAAATTTAATAATTAAGCCAAATTGTTTTTGGAAGCCAATTGAATTTGGTTTAGTTAAACCGAAAAATATTATATTAGCAATTACCAAATTTACAAACTAAAATACTTGTCCTTCGGGAATTTTCTTCTTCTTTAAGATGATGATATTTGTTCAAATAAAGCAATATTTATATAGGCTGTTTTAAACTACAAGATTCTCGGAAAGATTTTGCAATCTTGACTATAAGTTTTGCACGTGTGCTGAAGTAAAATCGTACCGAAAATCTTATAGTGTAAACCAGCCTTATACAACATTTCAACATCATTATTTCAGTTCCAAATACCTCCAATAAACTAGGGATTAAAGTTAAAAAATAGTAATTTTTTCGTATTTTCAATTAACAAAAGTATTTTGAGTTTCTTTTACTTCAAATAATTTCATTTAAAGTCCAATTGCTATTCCTTTATTTTAAATATATTTTTTAAATATTATTAATTTTTAAAATAACAAATACATCAGATGCTTTTTCAAATTATTTTGAATTTTTTATATGCTAATTTAAAATGCAACTAAATATGAAAATTAAATAATTTCTTTTTAAGGAGTTGTGGCATAAAAAATTTCTATTCAAGAAAACTACCCAGGTAGAAAAATACAAACGGCAAAACGTTGGCAAATCACTGTATATGGTGGTACAAACGCTGGCAGAGCGTCCGTTTTTCGAAAATTAAAGTACTGGGTCAACCTTGAAATGATAACGTCGATCTTCGGTTGGCCGTTTATCTTTCCGAACGTTGGCAAAGCGTTGGTAACAATAGTAAAATAAGTGCTCTTCCAATCGGTATTTTAGATCAAATGTTTTTTATTCAATTCTTCATGAAAAAATCTGTAAAATCCCAATCCCGAAAAAAAAGAGAAATGTAAATTTTAGTATAGCAGCACTGTATCTACACTCAAAAAAAAAAGTCAGTAAAGTCAGCAAATTTTTAGTCAGGAGCGTGCTTGCAAAAAAGTTGGTAATTTCAGCAAAAGGTTTGCTGAAAATCAGCGAGCTGATTTTTACCAAAAAAATAGTAATCTTCAGCAAAAGTCTTGCTAACATTTAGTCGACTGCAAATGAAAAAAATCCTTGCTAAAATCACTAAACTTTTTGCTGAATATTAGTAGACTGAAAAAACTCAAAAAACTTGTAGCGAAATTTTACTTCAGTAAATTTATTTGCTGAAAATTTAAATATAGAATATGTGCAGAGTTGTTTTTCATTTTTTGTCATTTCCGTTTCCAGACAAGCTGCGACATCTACATCTTATCTATCTGGTTGTCGTCCACGCTATGCATGCGGTTATCAGCACAATTTGTGTAGCAAAATAAATTAGTAAAACATTAGTTCAAAATTAGTTTAGTGCTAAAAAAAATATATCTAAAATTTTTGCTGAAAACGGAATTTCAGCAAAAAAATTGCTGAAAACTAGTACACTTGATATACAAGACGTTTTACTAATTTGTCTACTAACTTATTTTTTTGAGTGTAATAAGCGAAAAACTACAAATTCAATAGATTTTCACACAAATTTTACAATAATAACAATTTTCCAGTTTTATCAATAGACTTGAAAACTGGTACTTAAATAGGGTGAACATTAAGTGATCAGTTTATGTATTTTTTACATACAGTCATAAGTTTCGTAAAACAAGTACTGGCAAAATCCTTTTTTCAAACGTTGGCAAAGCGCTGCAATCCAATGTTTTGTCAGTAGTATTTTTTCATGTACAGTCGTAAATTTTGTGAAACAAGTACTGGCAAAGTCCTTTTAGAAAACGTTGGCAATTCGTTTTAAGCCGATGTTTTACCAGTGGTATTTTTTATATACGGTTGTAGATTTTGTAAAACAGGCACTGACAAAGTCCTTTTACCTAACGTTGGCAAATTGTTTTGAACCGATGTTTTGCCGGTGAGTTTTTTTCATAAACAGTGGTAAACTTTGTAAAACAAGTATTGGGAAAGCACTCTTTCCAAAGGTTGGCAAATCGTTCTAAATTAGTCCTTTGGCAATGCTTTTTTTTTGTACCATTGTAAAGCAACGCTTTGCCAGTGCTTTGTTTTTTGTACCGTCGGCAATTTCTACCTGGGCAGTGGTAAACTTTGTAAAACAAGTATTGGGAAAGCACTCTTTCCAAAGATTGGCAAAGCGTTCTAAATTAGTGCTTTTGCAATGCTTTTTTTTTGTACCATTATAAAGCAACGCTTTGCCAGTGCTTTGTTTTTTGTACCGTCGGCAATTTCTACCTGGGTAATTAAAGTTATGAAACTATTTAATATTTTAGTGTCTACTTTTATAAAACAATTTAGGCGAATTTGCCTAAAAATTTCTGTGAAAAATGCTCACTTTTAAACTTTTTTATAAAACTAATTCTAGACGGATACTTCTGAAAATCTGCATAGAAAAAAACAAAATATGTATCTAGAAATAGAAATTTTTGGATTTAATGTATAAGAAATATTTAAGCAAAAAATTTATGTTATTTCTGACTATAAAACTGGTCCGACACAAGTTTGCACCCATTAACAATTCCAATATATCCTGAAAAAAGGGATCAAAATAATATAACCGTGTCTTTCACTTTTCTATATCAATTCGTTTAACAGCTAAAACCGCGAAATTAATATTTAGTTAATATATTACTAAGAGTTTTTTTTTTTAATTAGGACGGCCTTCCATATAAATATATTACATAAATACTAATTCACGATTTAAATTGTTAAACGAATTGACCTGGAAAAAGTGGAAGACATGGATATGTAGCCCTCCTTTCAGAACATTTTCTCATGGATACAACCAAAAGATGAACTTTGTCGAACGGTGTTTAACCAAAAAGTACTTTTTCAAATACAATATATGTCGAATTTATATATTTTCTAACTAGCGGAAATTCCCGGGATCCCGGGAAATTCCGAAAAAAATCCCGCTATCCCGGGAAATGAAAAAGTCCGGAAAAAGAAAAACCCTAGTTGCCAGGTTAATTGGGCACAAAATCGTCAAATGTTTTTGAAAAAATCGTCAAATTCGTCATTGCATTTTAAAATATCGTCAAAATATTGTTAAAAATCGTCCAAAATTTAATAATCAAATATTTTTATTATTATAACCCTAAAATCATAATATAAAATTTAAAAAAATCACCCGGTTTTCGGTGTCAGCTGTAATTTAAGAAAAATTCTAAAACTAGTTTTTTATTTGATTGGTTGAAGTGAAGCAAACTTTCAATGTAAATTGATTGTGTAACAAAAATAATTCCTATAGAAATAACGAAATACTTACTTCACCGAACTGTTTTAGAAAATAATCCTTTAATACTCGTATCTCCAAATTTCAAACAATTTGATGTATGTATTGAAAATTTACCAAATTAATTGTTCGAAAGAAAAAGTTCACATAAAAAAAATTTCGTATCGAAAAAACTTTAGATTTTAATGTACTTAGTCTAGAGATATTTCACAGGTACATGAAAAAAGAGTCCGATATGAGATATACATCCCTTCGAAAAGCACGTTACATTTATTAGAAGAGATTTAGGAAAAAATATTTTAAATAAAAATAATCACCAGATTCTGTGTTAGTTTTCCTACATAGATTCTAAAATGACTACCTTAAATACAAATTTTATGATAAATATTTATAAATTACCTGAATAAATTTTTAGATTTATTGATTTAGGTAATGGAAAACTAACGTATTTTTGAACAATTGTTGCTATATTTTCTATTGAACAAAAATCGTCATTTGAAGAGGAAAATCGTCATTTGGCTATTTTTGATAGTAAAAATCGTCAAAATGACGATAAATCATCAAAGCTGGCAACATTGCCTGTAATATATACAACTGCTGGTATCGATTAAGTAAATATTATTTGTAGAGCAAACATCAGCACAAAGTTATTAGATCGTATATCACACACTGTAAGCAGGGATGCCAACTTAGTGCTTTTCGCGCTAAATCTGGTGCTTTTTGATGTGCCAAAATGCGAAAAATATTGATCTAACGCGTAAATGAAAAAAGCACTAAATTGGTGCTTTTTCAAAATTTATTTAGCGCGTTTTGCGCTTTTTTACATGTATTGTTTTTATAGCAATATCAAGAAATATGGCAACAGTTGCTTTTATTTCCATAACGATACGTTAAAAGTTGTATGTTAAATGCCAAATACTGCTTTTGGTGCTAAATGCAGTGTTTTTGATGTACCAAATGCAAAAAGTTTCCGTTATACACGTATCACTTTTAACACAAATTTAGCAGAATCCTAGTTATAGGGAAAATTTTGGGGCCAGTTTTGTATAGTCAGAAATAGGAACGAATTTTTTCTCATATTTATTTATTCAAGACAAAAATCCTTTTTTCTTCTGACTATAAAACAAGACCCTAAGTTTTTAAAAATCGAATTATTTTGAATAATTACGAAATGACATTTTTCATAACATTTTATGAAAAATTCCATTAATTCAATGAAAAGTATCAATGGACGAATTCCAGTGAAACTTCATTGGTTTCATGCAAAAATGCATTAATATAATGCAGATATTTCTCTCAGTGTAGGGTAAGAACTGACAATTCTTTTGAAAGGCCCTAAATATTATTAAGTGCTTTTTTACCCGCTTTTAAATAGAAATTTACGCGTTTTTACCCTTTTTTGTAACTTTTTTGCGCTTTTTGGTATGAAAAAGTTGGCATCTATGACTGTAAGATATTATTTTACAATAACGCTGCCGAAAAGTATAAATCCGGTTTAGAAAGATAGAGAGATAGAAGAAGGAACCAATTTATGCGGTATCACTGAATTTAGCTAAAGTTATTTGTATAAATTGTAATCTCTCTAAAAGACCAATGAAAATCGAAAGAATTTATCACCTCAACCAAATAAAATAAACTTTGAACTTATAACAGATTTTAAAAAGAGCCAAGATAGAAATTTTGAACCACTTCTAATGAAAACTTTGATTTTTAAAATGTACCAAAAACAAGTACAGTTGTAGCCCTCTTATCATCCCTAAGCTTTCTATGTATTTCATAATGATGTTTATTCTGTGATTGTCATCAACATTAACAAAATCTTCATTATCATCATCATTATGTATTGTATTGTGTTTTAGCCGGCGTCAGTGAAAGTCCTTTGCACTCTCTTTTGCTCTCTTTTCAAATTACAAAAGCAAAAACATAACAATATCAAATGCCGGGCTTTGCTTTATAATAAAAAGGATGTAAAAAAATGAAATTGAAATATATTATTTGGTGGGGTAGGTATCCTAATGCATGCAGACATAGCTAAAATACTAGAACTTGTAATATTACCCAGCAAAAACTTAATAAAACAACCTCATTACCAACTTCATAATGAAAATTTATTAATAACAATTCTCAACAGAAAAAGGCCTTAAAAACTGCATTCCTTTCTAAAAAAAAACTAACGTGAAAAAAACACAGAACATTTTTTAATTGTCTTTTTATAGAATTTCTAAAGTCCCGTTTAACAAATAAGGCCCCAGTTTAAGTTTATTGGTATCTTTAATTTGTTTAGTTAAGAACCCTGCCTAATATTTCTATACTAATAGAAAAAAACTCTGTAAAATTGTTTGCTGAAGCTACTAAAAACTAGTTAAAATTAGCCCTTTGCAACAAAAAACTGATGAAATTAGCAGATTTTTTTTTTGCTAAATATTTGTTATATATACACTAGAGCGTACCACCTTACAGGCAGAAAAAAAAGTGCGCCGTACACCCTCCAATACGAAGTATTGTTGCAAGGAGGTTTCAAACAAATTTTTTTTATTTTTTTTTTTTTGCCGAACGTAGGGGTCGCCATTTTACATTTTTCGTTATATCTTTGGCATTTACAGTCGGATCTTAAAGTATGATACATCGATGTTTTTCTCTCGAGGAGACCAGTGTTTTGCTCTAAGGGCATTTTTAGCTCAAGTATCCCGTTCTAGTAGTTACCCACCAGATCTCAGTTGCTACCACCCAAATGTACAACCCTAATGTAAGAAAATTAAAGCTCGCAAAAAATCATTAAACTTTTGCTAAGGAAGTTTTTCGCTAAACCCACACGCAGAAAAAAGAGATTGTTGGATATATTTACAGGCAATTATATATATGTTTATAAACTACTATACTTATGTTTGAGGTGTGTTTCCAATTATTTTATTTTTATCGTTATAATACGTATGTCTCCAGGCAAACACTGTAATGTTTGAATGTTAGTCATATTTTCCCACTTAAACAAAAATATATTTGTATTTTTATTTTATCATTATTATGTTTGTGGAGTGCAAATA
The DNA here is from genome assembly GCA_949987735.1 of Leucophora obtusa. Taxonomy (NCBI): domain Eukaryota; kingdom Metazoa; phylum Arthropoda; class Insecta; order Diptera; family Anthomyiidae; genus Leucophora; species Leucophora obtusa. The sequence continues at coordinate 161,535,023 of OX465296.1, forward strand.
TAATAATGATAAATATATATATATTTGCCTGCAAACATTTATATATTTGTGAGTAGATGTATTTCATATGATTCAAACATACATATTTTTACAGGCAAAAATATTATATTTGCTGGCAAACATATTATATTAAAAACACGGCAAATATATTTTGACAGTTCTTCCAAACATATATATATCACCAGCATATATGTTTCCTGCAGGGCGATTTTTTTCAGCGTGCAGTAGAAATTTTTTTCATATATTGGTTGCCGAACGTAGGGGTCGCCTTTTTAAATTTTTTTTAATTGGATTTTTACTATATAGTAAACACTGGTCTCCTCGAGGCAAAAAAATCGATATATCACACTTTAAAATCCGATTTTAAATGCCAAAGCTATAACAAAAAATTAAAAAAGGCGACCCCTACGTTCGGCAAATCGCCTTCCAAAAATACTTCATTTTAGAGGGTGTACGGCGAACTTTTTTTTTGAGGTACGGTTTAATATACACTAAGTATTGAGTATTATAAGTATAAACAAACTTTTAGTTATATTTAAGTTAAATTTCAATTTAGTCAATTAAAATTGACAATTTGCCCTGCCAAAATCAGCAAAAATTTAGCTGAATGTTAATACATTAAAACATCACATAAATATTATAAACTTATAAATTTTTCAATATTATTGATCAATTTTTCAAAAATCAACCAATCAGAACATTTTATTTTCAAATACTTTAGCCGCTTTTTCTAATCACTTGGATTTAATAAATCCAAAAAGTAGTTCTAAAAGTGCTCAACAGATGGGGTTAGATTCTCAGTATTTTAAAAAGATCTTTCTGTCCGACACTTCTTTCACCCTAATTTTTAATACCAAATTCGATGATGAAGGATTTTACTTTAACTTTTGAGTTTTAATTATATTTTATATAAAACAGCGATAGACGACAGTCTGCCTTTTCAGTTTTATCACTTCAATTTATATTTTTACACAATTGAAAAATTCCATTGAAATATTTAATATTCACTAATTGGATTTAATTAAATTACTTACAGTAGAGTGAAAAATTGCCATTTCTATTTCAGCTATTTCTCCATGTCCAAGATGGCAAATATGTATTTGGTGAGGTGTAGTTTTTTTTCTAAACATATTTCATAAAAAAAAATTTATTTATTATTAGGCTGTTTCATATATTTGTGCTTTTATTGTGGATTTATTAAATCCAGCTTTGGTTTTGGATTTAATAAATCCCCTTTTTGTATGAAAAATTCTAAATCCAGGTGGTTAAAAAAAACGCTTTTGTTCTGATTGGTTGATATTAAAAACATTGATCAATAATATTGATCGTGTCTGTTTGATTTAAAGTAGGGCACACAAGTTCAATATTATTGATCAATTTTTCAAAAATCAACCAATCAGAACATTTCATTTTCAAATACTTTAGCCGCTTTTTCTAATCACTTGGATTTAATAAATCCAAAAAGTAGTTCTAAAAGTGCTCAACAGATGGGGTTAGATTCTCAGTATTTTAAAAAGATTTTTCTGTCCGACACTTCTTTCACCCTAATTTTTAATACCAAATTCGATGATGAAGGATTTTACTTTAACTTTTGAGTTTTAATTATATTTTATATAAAACAGCGATAGACGACAGTCTGCCTTTTCAGTTTTATCACTTCAATTTATATTTTTACACAATTGAAAAATTCCATTGAAATATTTAATATTCACTAATTGGATTTAATTAAATTACTTACAGTAGAGTGAAAAATTGCCATTTCTATTTCAGCTATTTCTCCATGTCCAAGATGGAAAATATGTATTTGGTGAGGTGTAGTTTTTTTTCTAAACATATTTCATAAAAAAAAAATTAATAAAAACCTTTTATTTGTTAGTTTTTAAATTTTTTGTTTCTCTTTCAATTTTCATTCGTATTTTTTCTGACATTAAATTAATAGGCTGTTTCATATATTTGTGCTTTTATTGTGGGTTTATTAAATCCAGCTTTGTTTTTGGATTTAATAAATCCCCTTTTTGTAGGAATAATTCTAAATCCAGGTGATTAAAAAAAAGGCTTTTGTTCTGATTGGTTGATATTAAAAACATTGATCAATAATATTGATCGTGTATGTTTGCCTTAAAGTAGGGCATACATGTTCAATATTATTGATCAATTTTTAAAAAATCAACCAATCAGAGCAAAGTATTTAAAAATAAAATGTTCCTTTAATTTAATTCTAGATCATAAATTAATATCACTTTCTGTTTAAATTATTTTCAAATTTAAAGAAAGATTATACAATTTTTACAAGTAAATTACAAAGCATAAACATTTTTGAAAGAATTCGATAAGACCAGCAAGACAGAATACGTATTTTCGGCTTTCGCTACAAAGCCATCATCAGTGTCATTCGCCTTTGAATGGGTTAATAATTAATTTATAGCGAAAGCCGAAAATACGTATTCTGTCTTGCTGGTCTTATCGAATTCGTTCAAAAATGTTTATGTTTATGTGTATCATCTTTCTTTTAATTTGAAAATAATTTAAACCGAAAGTGATATTAATTTATGATCTAGAATCAAACTAAAGGAACATTCATTTACCAAAATAAGAGATCAACTAAACATTCCCCTCATTCACAATAATATGTTCTGATTGGTTGATTTTTGAAAAATTGATCAAGAATATTGAACGTGTAGTTTTTGTGTTTTTTATTTACTAATTTTCAGTGAAATTTTTCTCCGATTTTAGCAGAGTAAATTGTTAATTTTTATTAAGAAAAATTTTTCTCACATATAAATAAAATTTTGAATAATTAACAGTTTTATTTTTACATGTCTTACTAATATTTAGCAAAAATAATCTGCTAATTCCAACATTTTTTCTGCAAAGCCATTTTCAACTAATTTTTAGTAGATTTTTCAATTGTAATATTGTTTTATGTCTATCAGATTATTTTTATCTAGAAAATCTTATGGCTAAGCATGTATTTCAAATTTTTGTGGAGTGTTATTAGAACTGTAAATACCGAAGGCTTTTTGTTTCCATTCCATGATAATATTTGCTGGGTTATTATTACTACGACTACTATGTATGTGCTGTGACTATGGTAGTATTTTTGGTTTCCTAGTAAGTAGTAAATTGTATGCAGCACATGCTGTTTTTATATTTTAGCTTTTACTTAAAAATACTTACAATATTTGTTGCCGGAAATGCTTTTACATTTGTATTGGTGCTGGCTGGTGTATGAGTGTGTGTGTTTTTCGTTTTTCCATAACTTAATACTGTATGTATCCTTTGATTATGCATCCTTTATATTGTTAGTTAAATGCACTCGTTCATAGTCATGTTTTGCTGGGGCAGTGTTACTTTTCAGGGATTTTTTATGGTCCGTTTACTACTTTTTTAGGGTTCTGTAAATTTAAGTAATTTTATTTCATCTATTTAATGTTTATGTTACATGCAACATTCTGTTAAGCCCCGTTCACATTATCACACAAGTGCTTATACTTTTCTTCACACAAGTATGACAAAAAGTATGCTGAAATTGTCTGGTTGTCAAAAAAGTATAAAAGAAAATCTTTTCAGTGTTCAGACTGTTATCTACACACACAACAAATAAATTAAAACAGTTATTTTTTCTTCTATTATTACTTTTTTTCACCATTAGTTGTTTTTAATCTTTGTTTAACATTTATTTGTGAATAACACAGCACTTGTGTTGAGACAAGTGTTAACTTTATGAAATATTTCAAAAAATAAATCTTGTCAAAAAAGTGTGACCGTATTTTAAAATGTGTGCACCCATTTTGACATGTGTATAACGAACAGTGTTCACACTATTATACATTTTCGTTATACAACACATTTCTGACATGTATAACACACTTGTGTGATAATCTAAACGGGGCTTTAGTGATATTTTGTGTATTGGATTGGGCAACACAATATATTTTGTGGGATATATAAGCTTTCCACGTTTTGCTAAACATTGTTATTTTAATTAAATTTTTATCACAGTTTATAACAATTTCTTAAATTTTTATCAAAAAGTTCGAATAATACTTTACCTGAAAAATTAAATGATTTTTCGCATTAAAGGATTTAAATATACTAAAATCCTAAAACTTATCTAATAAATTCTGAAAAATAATCCGTTGAAGGCATGTCCCTATCCGGATTTCATTCTTGACTAAGGAAATCGTCAGGGGACGATGTTTTTTGTGAATTTCTAGAAATATTCGTTAAGTTAAACTCAATGAGAATTTCTTGTTTCTTGTCTAGAAACGTTATTTAAAATATAAAAAACAAAAACAACGACAAAAAATGTACCACAATTTGCTTTGTCATCTTCCAATATACTACTCTGTTGTTTTGACTTTTCTTTGATATTTAAATGTTTTCTATCGTTGGTTAAATGGAAGTCACTACATTTCTCGATCTGTCAAAACAATTGTTGTTAATCAGTTGTTGTTTTCTACTAACACAAATTTAACTCAAATATAGCCAAAACTCCCCAGTGTAAAAAATCATTACCAGATATGTGGTTATGTAACTATATACCTGGCAATGGTAATTACCCAGGTAGAAATTGCCGACGGTACAAAAAACAAAGCACTGGCAAAGCGTTGCTTTGTAATGGTACAAAAAAAAATCATTGCAAAAGCACTAATTTAGAACGCTTTGCCAACCTTTGGAAAGAGTGATTTCCCAATACTTGTTTTACAAAGTTTACTACTGTTTATGAAAAAAAAACCACCGGCAAAACATCGGTTCAAAACGATTTGCCAACGTTAGGTAAAAGGACTTTGCCAGTGCCTGTTTTACAAAATTTAGAACCGTATATAAAAAATACCACTGGTAAAAAATCGGCTTAAAACGAATTGCCAACGTTTGCTAAAAGGATTTTGCCAGCACTTGTTTCACAAAATTTACGACTGTACATGAAAAAATACTACTGGCAAAACATTGGATTGCAGCGATTTGCCAACATTTGCAAAAAGGATTTTGCCAGTACTTGTTTCACGAAACTTATGACTGTATGTAAAAAATACATAAACTGATCACTTAATGTTCACCCTATTTAAGTACCAGTTTTCAAAACTATTGATAAAACTGGAAAATTGTTATGGTAAAATTTGTGTGAAAATCTACTGAATTTGTAGTTTTAAGCAGAGATGTATTCGGTTATTAGATACAGTGCTGCTATACTAAAATTTACGTTTCTCTTTTTTTCGGGATTGGGATTTTACATATTTTTTCATGAAGAATTGAATAAAAAACCGTTGATCTAAAATACCGATTGACAGAGCACTTATTTTACTTCTGTTACCAACGCTTTGCCAACGTTCGGAAGGATAAACTGCCAACCGAAGATCGACGTTATCATTTCAAGGTTGACCCAGTACTTTAATTTTCGAAAAACGGACGCTCTGCCAGCGCTTGTACCACCATATACAGTGATTTGCCAACGTTTTGCCGTTTGTATTTTTCTACCTGGGTAGTTACTTTTCTTATTAGTTTTGTATGGCGATGTCGCGAAAAATTAATGAGTTATGCTTATACACTAGCATACGAAAAATCTAAAAATATATCATTACCTATATGCTTACCAGTGCTGACAAAAAGAATGAATCTAAAAATTGATTTAAAAAAAAATAATATTTATAAAAAAAATATTTTTTATTGTAAAATTTATTTTTTAATAAAATTTTCTAGTGCGGGAATCGAACCTGGGACTCCAGTCAATAGCTCTACCATCTGAGCTATTTCGATATGTAATAGATAGATAAAAACATAAACGACCTGCTGCACACAAATCAGCTTATTCGCCAACATATAAAAAATCAAAAAATATGTGGTTACATATATCCTTACCAGTGTTGAATAAATAGTGAGTCTAAAAATAGATTTCAAAAAATTTTCAGAAAAATCTATAAAATTACTTTCTACTTGAAATAATGATAAAAAATAAGTCATTATCAGTAACTCATTATTATATTTTTTAAAATAATGCAGAAGGTAAGTCGGTGTCATTACTGGTAGTCCAAAAAATAATGATATGCCATTACCGTTCCTACACTGCGTCGGTATATTTATCAGTTTTATTTTTGATGTTCCCATCTACTTGTATGTCGCAAAAATAGTCTGCTAATTTCAGCAGTATTTTCTGCAAGGCCATTTTTAACAAATTGTTAGTAGTTTCAACTAAATTTTTTACAGAGTTTTTTCTATTAGTGTATGTAGAATGACTATAAATCTATAAACAAAGTGCAACAAAAAATAGTTTTTCTTTTAATTTTAACTTATTTCAATCATCTGTTCTTTAGCTTTTTATGTATTATACTTTTTAATGGCTCACTCCTTACATACGAGTTTTAAGGTAAAAAAGTATTCTTCAGTAAAAAAAGTTTGTCGATAAAATCTACTGAAAATGTCAGTTAAAACAAAGGTATATGCAGTTAAACTAAAAATATAGTTATTTTTAACCGCTGCAAATTAACTAATAATGTCGTAAAATTAATTGACAAAATTATTTACGAAAATTTGAAAAATGTCACATAAAAATGCATATTTTTTCTAAATTATTTTCAATCGATTAAATTTCAATCACAAAAAGTACAATTTAAGTAAAACCATATAAAATTAAGTTTTATTTTTATTCTAAAATACAAAACACTTTATTATTTTTTTAAACTTTTACGCGTGTGGATAGTAGAGGTGTGTCGTACATGAGCGAACTAGTTCAATTGAACGATTCACTCTTTTGAATGATATGAACTAATCCATCATTATTCGGTCTTTTCCTTCAGTTGTGCTTTCGGTTGTTCGATGAATCAATTGTTCATATCTTTTTTAAAATACCCGGTGAAAAATGTTCATATATGCTCAAACATGTTCATATATGGTTTATGTATGGACACATATGAACAAATATGGATTTTTTATGAACATATATGGATTTTATATGAACATATATGGAAATATATGTGATTCCATATATGGAAAAAATTTCATATACAGACATATATGGAAGCATCTGTTATTTCATATATGGAAATGGCACTCATATATGGACAAATATGAAAGTATATGTTATTCAATTTATGCAAAAGGGACTTGTATATGAACATATTTCGAAGAATACATTTTTCCATATATGTAAAAGGAACTCATATTTGGATAAATATGGAATTATATTTAATGCCATGAATAAAAAAAGGAACATATGTAGCGCCTAATTTGAATGTCATACATAAATTTATATCTATCGTACAACCTTATAATAAAGGACATGTATTCGCATATATTTAATAAATGTATATGTTCATATATGTACATATATGAACATATACTTAGGTGTTACCTCATTTTTCGGATCCATACATATATGTTCATATATGGACATTTTTCACCGGGTAGTAATGGTTTTTTAAGAAATAGTTGTACTGTTGTATGAAATTAAGAAAAAAAATAGTCAGTTATCATGAAAAGAAAAAAATGTTCCCATCAAAATCATTTTTTATTTTTAATAAAGTTTCAGATTATTTTTTCTGCAGGATAATTTTTAATTTTTAGTTGCTTTTTCTGTTATTTTCACAGATTTATTTCTATGAGTGTAGTTGTTTAAGATGGTGTTTTCAGAAATTATAATACAGATTCAGACTTCCGGATATAAGTTCAAAAAATTGGTCAAAGTAGCCATTTTTTTCTTAGACTGGATTCGTTTTGAGCACAAAAATTTAAAAAAAAAAGTATTCGTGAAAGTATTCGTTAACATTTTAAAAAAATTTCTAATTTTTATAAATTAATACTAAACAAATTCAAACTTGTTTAGTTGGAGCATCCGATAAAAATACATATCGTTGGCTTAGTCGGCAAACCTGTCAAGTCCAATTTTTATGCAAATTGAGTTTTTGATGTACACTCTAAAAAATGTTTGTAAATTTACTACTATAAAATGGGTAAAATTTTGTTTAATTTTACGAAAATTCGGTAAATATAAACAAAAAATGCGTAAATTATTTTTGTACACACTTTCATACACAATAATACACACACAAAGTATTTTCAGACATTATGTGTTTACAAATAAACACATTGTGCCTAAAATTACTATTCTTTTGTTAAATAAAATTTTTACGCACAAATTTGACATTTTAATTTGTAAAAAATTTTAAATAATAAAGAGAAAAAGTTAAAATGGATTATTTTTTTGAATTACCATATTTCTATTAAAACATTTGTATCTGGAAATAGCAACAGAAGAATGAAATACTTTTTGGTTTGCAAGCAACAGGACTCATCCAAAAGCAAGGAAATTAGTTTTGGACGATTTTGCATGTGGGAAATGCTGCTGGAACGCCATAAAAAGAAAGAAATGTTTGAATCCAATCATTACTGGCGATGAAAAATGGATTATGATAACCCTTAGCGCAAGAAATAGTATTTAAAGCCTGGGCAACCAGCCAAATCAACGCCAAAGCCGACTATCCATAGCGCCAAGGTAATACTCTGTATTTGGTTGCTCTTAATATTCCATCAGAACAACGCTCGGCCACATGTTGCAAGAACTAAAACTATTTATAAAATAAATAGTGAATAAGAAGTTTTGCTTTCGGGTTTTCGAAATTGGCATCCTCTTGGCCTCAAAAAATGAGCAGCAGTTATTTTGGCACGGAATCCATCCAGAGAGATGGGAAAAGGTCATAGCTAATGATGGCCAATACTTTCAATAAATGAATATTGTACCAATGTTTCACAATAAATGCCCAAAATTTGCCAAAAATTATACACGAGAATGACACTGATATTATTATAAATAAAATATGTACTTAAAATGAGTTTTTTTTATTTTTAAAAAAAATGTTTTTGTGTGGTTTAACATGAAGCACAGCTGTGGTAAATATACGCATTTTTGGGGGATTTCTACGAACTTTCTGTGGATTTTTGCACATTTTTTGTGGATTTTTACGCACTTTATGCGTACATTTACACGAGAAATATGCATTTTTACGCACAAATTTAGTAAATTAGCACACTAATTTCAAAATGTCATTTAATTTTTACGCACTTTCAATGTAAAATTAGAAATTATTTGTGCACCAACTTAAACACAATGTGCGTACTTTTTTTCAATTACGCACATAGAGTAAATTTACCCAATTTATAGTAGGAGTACAGTTTCCTACTATAAGTTGGGTAAATTTCAACAGATTTTAATTAGAGTGTAGTATGCTAGTGTGACTCAAAACATATCATTTACAAAAAAAAAATGCCGTTATGTTGGTTTTTCTTGTTGTTATGCAGTGGTAAGCAATTCTGCCAAGTCCAAAAAAAAAACAAAATATCGAAAACCACATGCTAAGTCCAGCTGAAAACAACACACATTTTGTTTCAACAAATTTCTTCAATAGAATTAAATGCGACTTTTGTTTATTTAAAAAGACAAAACATTATTAAAGATTAACTAAATAATTATTTAGTTATTTTAACTTTTAAGGTACCCACACGCAGAAAAAAGAGATTGTTGGATATATTTACATGCAATTATATATATGTTTATAAACTACTATACTTATGTTTGAGGTGTGTCTCCAATTATTTTATTTTTATCGTTATAATACGTATGTCTCCAGGCAAACACTGTAATGTTTGAATGTTAGTCATATTTTCCCACTTAAACAAAAATATATTTGCATTTTTATTTTATCATTATTATATTTGTGGAGTGCAAATATAATAATGATAAATATATATATGTTTGCCTGCAAACATTTATATATTTGCGAGTAGATGTATTTCATATGATTCAAACATACATTTGTTTACTGGCAAAAATATTATATTTGCTGGTAAACATATTATATTAAAAACACGGCAAATATATTTTGACAGTTCTTCCAAACATATATATATCACCAGCAAATATGTTTCCTGCAGGGCGTTTTTTTTTTTTTCAGCGTGCAGTGTACAATTGGAGTCCGAAAAGACTCATAAAAGAGCCCTCAGACCTTCTGAAATCATAGATATATGAGAGTGTTTTTCTTAACCGATGAAGCTTCTTTTAAGCGCACTTTTATGACTCATAAAAGACTGGAAATTATGAGCATTGCTGGAAAATTTTGAATTTTCTGAGCCATTTATGAGTCATTTGTGACAAATTTTTTAGTAATTGAAAAAATTTTGAATACACTCATAAATAAGAGTCTATTATGTTTCATTTATGACTCTAAGATTTGAGCACTCTGAAAATGTTCGTATTTCAGAGTCTTTTATGAGTCATAATTTCTGAGCGCTCAGAAAAATGTTGGATGGGTAAATATTACTTATAAATTTTTTCAGGAAAAACATTGTTATGGTCTAATTCATAAACTTTTACAAAAGTCTTATTGCAGGATTTTAAGCTAATTTGTGAAAAACAGTATTCATATTTGATTAATAACGAAAAAAATAATATAGGTTTATAGTCGATACTCACTAACTTTAAACCTTTTATAAAGTTTGGAGTGAGGAAGCCACCATTTAATTGGTAAATATTTAATTTTCAGGCATCAAATGATTTATTAAAGCCGTCCCATCCCTAGAATGTGTGGCTTCCAACAACTTGAATCCATCAAACTGAAAAAAGCTACAACAATTGCGTAGCCAATGACATTTTTCGAAAAAATTTCAAAAAAAATGTAAAAATAAAATTAAAAAGAAAAACAAAACAATAGTGATGTACAGAATGTCAAAACATTATTCGAAATTCGATTACTTTTGTATGCTTCGAAAAATATGTTCTAAAAAATTAATTTTTTACATACATTTCCATTGATTTTTTTTTATAAATAAAAAAAAATATTTTTAATGGGTTTTAAATTTATCTTAGCACATCATTAGTTCTCTAATTTAAGAAAATACATTTTCACTTCCGATTACCGAGTCAATCGTTTACTAAATTTGTACATCACTTACGACTTATTTGGGAGAAGAGAGAAAATAAACAATAGTGTTGCCAGTATCAAATTGAAAAATTAATTTATAGTTAAAATACGATTATGAATCAAGATTTCTAACAACTCCTTATTAAGCGAAATATGTACTTTAACTATAGCAAGCTTCAAATACCAAATAATTTTTTTTATGAATTAGCACATTAATTTATAAATTTTATTAGGCGATTGTCTTGAATTCTGCTGACATAAATAAAAATAAAATAAAAAAAAGAAAGTCTGCTAAGTCCACAAAGTTGAAAGAAAATCTGGTAAGTCCACATTTAAAATAGAAAATTATAAAGAGCAAATGTGCTAAGTCCAAAAAGAGCCTATAAGTCTGCAAAATTTTATTTTGGAATTCTATGATTTTTTGTGGTTAAACAAGATGAACTAAAGAAGAAAACTGCGTTTACAGATTTAAAAAAAGTTAACCCAAAAAAAAAGTCCGAACAGCCCATACCTGGCAGGCAATATCGCTAAAACACCGTTATCTATTCAAACCTCTTTACACTGACTACGGTTACATCTAAAACACCGTTACGAAATACCGTTATCCTTAAAATACCGATACAGAAATAAATGAAATACCGTTATTCTTAAAATACCGATACCGAAATAATTAAAATACCGTTAACCCCAAAATACCGATACCGATATAAATGAAATAGCGTTACCCTTAAAATACCGTTACCGAAACAATCTAAAATAGCGTTAGCCTTACCGATAACCGCTTACTTTCGGTTACCATCCATGTTTTTTACAGTCAGCAAGCCATAAATAAATAAGTAGGTAAGTGTAATCGCTATAAATGTAAAATAAAAAAGGATATTCTATTACAAGTTATACGATCAATAATTTTTCTACAAACTGTACTTTGATATTCATAAATGATTTTGCGAAAATCTTTTTAAACTCATAGTATAGCGCTATCAATGTGAAATCTAAAAACGTCCAATACAACCACACACAAAGGACATGTTGCTGACTAACATTTGTGAACTTGTTTTCCCATGTACTTTTGTTTCACATGATTTTCATTGTTATTCCACAGAATATTTTTTGTTCGCCTAATGTTGAATTGCTTTGCGGCACGTGCAAAATAACAGCGAAACAACACAGTTGAAAGCAAAAAAAAAAACGTAACCTCCTCTTACAAGCGACGGTATGTCAACCAACAACCCTCAATAAAACAACACATCTCATACAAATAAGTACAACAAAATCCACTGTTTGCTTTAACATATTCCCAATGCAATATGCGAAGTGGCAAATAAAGTGTAGAATATTTTTTGGCAAAAATTGAAATGTGTATAGAGAATACTTACTTATTGCTGTTGAAACTCTTCTGCAAACATTTAGTATACCATAAGCATAATGCCCTAAGTAGAGCTTTATGATTTTGCGTGCATTTTACCCAAATTGTGGGGGGTTGCTAAGGAGTTTCATATACAATCTACTCGTACTGAAATTTTAACAGCTAAATACACTTGGTATAATGAACCACATTGAAAGACTATTAATGCACAATGGGGAGGAATAGAGAAAATTTGAACAAAAATCGAGCATTATGCAGTGTTGCCACTTTTTGAATAATTATTCAAAAACATGACTGTTGAAATTTGTTCAAATTTAAAGTTTCGGGATCCTCCCCGGGCCTAGTCCATATTATCTAAGGGCAAGTGAGGACGCTGCAAAGGAGCAAATATTTTGTCTGTTTTGCTCTATCTAGCTTAGTTTTAGAGATATCGGTCATTCTATGAAGTGGAAAATTTTTATTGAAAAGTTCAAAGGGTCCAAGGCCCCCTTTGCACGGGGGCATTCCATCGTCAGAAGTATCTTATCTCTTTTTGTTTTCGAGATATGGTCCATTTTAGAAAATCGGAAGGGGAAAAATCGCCATCTTTGAAACTTCGGATACACTGGTAGCGCCATAAACCAGGTAATAGCATAAACATGAAAATAATATATTTATTTTAACAATAAATTGTGTAACATTTAACAGATGGGTTCTTAAAAATTAGTTATAAATAATTTTTAAAATTAACACTCAAAATTAGTTAAAGTACTGAGGATTTTTATTGTTGTGTTAAATAAAGATAACTAAAATCTTTGTTTAAGTCAGTGTTTAAACTAAAAAATTTGTTAAAAATTAGTCAAACCTATTTGAAACCCGTTTGACAGATTTTTTACTGATGTATTATTTCTACCTTTACCTGCAGACATCCACTGAAGCAAGATATTTAGGAATTTTAAGGGGGGGGGGGGGGTGGCAAAAGGGGTAATACAAAAACAAAACAAATGTAAATAACTGTCATCAACACTACTGTTTTATCTCGATTTTGTCACAGTCATGAAATTTGAGGATTGTGTTTCTGATAATTGTGATCTACTCATGGACTTTATTTTATGAAAAATTAATTTACGATACGTTGCACAAATGACACTCTTTGATATATTTTAAAGAGTTTTTATAAATATAATTAAAAGTTGCTCCTTTCTTAAAATAATTACTCGCCCATAGTGCTCTTTTTATAAACCCTGTATGAATGTATTTGTTTATCTTCTTCTTCTTGCTCTTGCTTTTGTATTTGTTTTTTCTTCCTTATTCATCGACTTGTTTATGGTTGTATTTGTAACACAATTCCTCAGTTTTTATTATAGAAAACGAAATTTTTATTTCAGGTTTCCATTTCATGATAGAAGTTCTAGTAAGTATATGCCAGTACGTAAAGGAAAAAGCACTCGTATAAGTAGATGGTTTATCATATCCGCCAGCCACCCTTTTTTGTATTATTTTTGGGTGGGTGAAGAATACTTGTCAGTGTGTGGGTATGGTGTTTCGGAATATGTTGCATGCATTAATTTATATGCAGAGTTAACCCACCCTCAAGATTTTTCCATTTTTTCTGAAATTTTTATAAGATTTTGTTTTGTTTATAAAACACAATAGTCTATGGCAGTGATGAACAATCTTATGCAATGGAGCAGCTTTGCATTAACCCCTAAAAAATCGATATTTCCATAAGAAATGTGTTTATATTTTTACATTTAACACTGATCTCTATTGAGTAACTTAAGTATGAAATTTATAAAACATAGGATTGAAAATTTGACAGTAAGGAACAAGAAAAAGAAATTCTCATTGAGTTTATAATTTAACTTAACAAATATCTCTATAAATTCTAAAAACATCGTCCGCTGACGATTTCCTTAGGCAAGAATGAAATCCGGATAGGGACATGCCTTCGACAGATTATTTTTCACAATTTGTAAAATACGTTTGGGATTTTAGCACATTTAATTCCTTTAATGCAATTAATGTATATCCCGATAAAAATAAATTTAGTAAAGGAGTTCGATCGCGACCGTGATGTGTGTAAGACGTGTTACGGTGATCAGAGCATTTTCTTGGTGTTATACTAAAAAAAACAATTTTTTGCATATAATTGACATTCTCTTGTTGTCGATTAAACAAAACAAAATTTAAAAATTAAAACAAAAAACTGGAAATGAGTGAGCAAAATGCTCAAAACTCAAATAATAAAAACAATGTTAATCCAAATAACAACAAAAACAATGTAAATTCAAATTACATCAATATTAATGTTGATAATGACAGAAAACGAAAAATCAAAAATATGGATAACAATGCTACAGCAAAACAATTAAAAAACAACTATTATTCAGTGTTAGACTGTGAAAAAGATGATGAATGTGATCAAGATGTATTAGCAAAATTTGAGAAACTTGTTGAAGATAAAGAAAATAAAGAGAAACCTGTAAGTTCTCATTCAGCCCCAATAAATATTATCGATATTGATACAAAAGAATTAATTCAATTCATTAAAAATGGACTTAAAATAAATGACTTCAAAATAAAAGATTTTAGAAATAAAAAATCATTATTTGTGAACACAATTCAAGATTTTCAGAAAGTGAAAGTATTCTTAGAAAAAACAAAAACAAAATTCTTTACCTTTACACCCAAAAGTATGAAAATTAAAACATATCTACTTAAAGGTCTCGATGCAAACGTAGACGCAGATGAAATCTTATTTGAACTATTGAAATTTGAAAGCGAAAACTTAAAATTTATAAAAGTTAGTCCTTTTTCAACAAAGTTATCTGTTGAAAAGAAAATTAATTTACCAATGTTTCTGGTGCAAGTGTCTCCGGAAAGCAACATAAATACTCTGAAAATTATTAAAACCCTTTTATACCGTTGTGTTAAATGGGAACAAGTAAGACGACCTGAAATACCCCAATGCCGCAATTGCCAGGGATTTTTTCATAGTGCTGCCAACTGCTATCTTCCCAAAAGATGTGTAAAATGTAGCATGAGCCATGAAAGAGGAAAGTTCCCTATTGAACAAGTTCCAGCTGAAGAAAAAAACAAATTGTTCTGTGTGCTATGCAACAAGTATGGACATCCAGCATCTTATAAGGGTTGTGAAAAGTACAAACAACTCAAACAAAAAATTAATATTAAGAGAAAAAAATTATCAGAAAATAAAGCTAATAATACAAATTTATTTATTAATCCAGAATGTTCCTTCGCAAATATAGTAAGAGGTAATAATAACTCAAATGTAGATACAAATAAAGCAGATAATGTAATTACTAACTCTTTTGTCCAGGAAATGAAAAATGTTATGATAAATGTAAATAACCAATTGCTAAACTTTCAAAAACAATTAACCTTACAAATATCTAGAATAGATACAATATTTTCCATGCTTAAGGTATAATGGCATCTAACAATCAAACAATTTCAAAAAAACTCAAAATAATCCAAATAAACGTCAATTAACTGATACTAATAAATAGAAGGTACGACCTTCACCAATTTATTAGTAAACATAACCCTGATATCGTGCTCCTAGGCGAGACTAAACTTAACCCTAAACATAAAATTCATTTCGAAAACTTTAATTTGATACGAAAGGATAGAAAAGGTGCAACCCAAGCCGGCGGCACAGCAATATTAATCAAAAATAGCTTTAAATATAGTTCTTATACAAACAGCGTAATAAAATCATTTAAAACTTTGGAAACATGTATAATTAAAGTTCCTTTAGCTACAAATAAAATATTGTTCATTATTTCAGCATATTATCCATCTTGTAATGATAATGCTAACCTAAAAAGCGAAATTAACAAGCTTTTTGAATCTATGAATTTAGAAAATGAAAACAGTTATTACATTTTAGCTGGAGACCTTAACTGTAAACATACAGAATGGGGTAACCCAGCTAACAATCCAAAGGGAAGTCTATTGAAGGAATGGTTAACAGAAAATGAAATACGTTACAGATGTAAGTTTTATGCTTCAAGTGTTCCATCATACCCTCGTACAGGATCATATTTAGATGTTTGTATTGCGGACTATAGATTACACATTGTTACCGAAAATAACTCCTTAAATTGTCTTAAAACCTTAGACTATGACAGTGACCATAATGCTGTACAAATAGTCACTTCTGTGACCAATGAACAACAAAATTTCACATTTTTAAAAGAAAGCATTGAATCTAAATACAATTATAAAATTACTAACTGGAAAAACTTCCAAAAGAATCTAACACGAAAAATTATTCAAGACGAACATATTCCTAACAATCGGAACCTTACGAATGCTGAAATAGACCATCATTTAAGCAGACTAAATAATATAATAACAAAATCAATAGAGGAAACAGTTCCAAAATACAAAATTACAAAAGATAACTTCACCAAAATGACCAACTCAACTATAAAAATGTTATATAAAGAAAAAAGCAAAACTCTTACTATCATTAAAAGACATAATATGCTAGAATACACCCTTTCTGAGGCAAGTTTGAATATAGCAAAAGCTAAATTAAAAATGATTAAAAAACTCATAACTGAAAACTTTACCATAATCATTAACAGTCGTATTCGTGAAAAACTAACCGATATAGATCCTAAAGATTCAAAAAACATGTTTGGTCAGATAAAAAAGAACTTCAAAAAATTCACGTCATTAAATCTTCAGGAAATAAAAATTCCAGTACACTCTGAATTTCTTTTAACCAATGCTGGAATAAACCCACTAAGCTTAGAAAAGGATGTCCTTAATAATTACATAGTAGATGATCAAGTGCACATGTTAGACACAATAGGTGCTTTTTTGGAGTCAGTTCATGCTCATAAGCAGATTGATCAAGAAAACAGTGTACATACACAAGTTAGTGAGATTTTCGGTAGGTTTTTAGAAACCAAATTCATATTCGAGAGGAATAAAACTACTTTAACTAATTTTAGTGACACAAAATTATCAGATAATTTAGAAGAAACACAATCATGTAATTTTTTCATAACCAAAAGTAATATATCATACATTTTTTCTAGTTTGAGAAATAAGCTATCGTCAGGATTGGATAATATACCAAATATAGTACTTAAAAAAATGCCACAAATAATGATCAACGATTATTGTAAATTATTCAATAATATGCTCAATAATTCATATTTTCCAAATGATTGGAAAACAGCTAAGGTTGTGATACTACCAAAAAAAGGCAAAGAACCCAATAATCCTAAAAATCTTCGACCGATAAGTTTATTACCTAATATCAGCAAAATTTTTGAAGTATGTATCAATAACATTATTAGCAAATTCTGTAATGATAAAAACATAAAAAGTGAAAAGCAGTTCGGGTTTAAATTCAAACATTCGACAGTAAACGCTATACATAAACTTACTTCCGATATTAACTGGAACTGGCATAAAAAAAGTTGTACAGGCGCGTGCCTCATCGATATGGAAAAGGCATTTGACAGTGTATGGATTCCAGGCTTAATATTTAAATTGCTTCAATATGAATTCCCAATACATCAAACTATTTTAATATACAATATGATAAGCAATAAAGAATTCATGGTTTGTTATCAAAATTCGAAAAGATTGTTAATGGATTACAACAAGGAACCGTAAATTCTCCTATTCTTTTTAATTTATACATTTTAGATCTGCTAAACAAAGTCGATAATATCATATCCTTTGCGGATGATATTATTATATATCACTCTGATGACAAAATAGAAGCAATAAATCTGAATCTTCAAAACATGTACAACTTAGTTGAACAATATACAATTAATTGGAACATGAAAATCAACGCACAAAAATGCGAAACCATTCTTTTTAGACCATCAGTTGATAAATGTAACTCAAACATAAGGAAAAACTGGAAACAGTTTGAAATTAAATCAAATTCAGCAAATTGTAGGATTCCAAATAAGGATGTAGTAAAATATTTAGGTATATACTTGGACAAATTTTTGTATTTTAACCACCATGTCAAAGAAATACTTATAAAAGCAAGAAAAGCTTTCTTTTTATATAGACCATTATTTCATTCGAAATACATTAAACCAAAGATTAAAATTATAATGTATCAATCTCTTATAAGACCTATAATAACATATGGTTGCCCAATTTGGTTCAATATATCGCCTTCATACATGGAAAAGATTAGAGTCTTTGAAAGAAAATGTTTAAGAGCATGTACATCGCTATACAGGTCTCCACAAAGCGAGTATCTAAAATATATATCTAATGAGAAATTGTATAATAATGCTAATATAATAAGAATAGATAATTTTATAATAAACCTAATCCGAAATAATATATTAAGGTGTAGCCAATGTATAGAAAATAATGCAATAATGGCCTCTTATTACACACAAAATGAATATATAATCGATTCCTTATAAAAAGGATTTGTTCCACCTGAGGCCTTTGTTTACCTTGATAACAAAAAAATTATTCAAAACGAAAATGGCATTCCGGTCTTTTACCATGATTATAGACGTGCCAATATAAAAGCAGTAAATTGTAATTCAGAAAATTTAAATATGAGGTATAGCACTAGCATATCAATTAGAGATTTGAGATTTACACAAAAATCTAAAACCAAAAAGTTTTGGTGGTTTTCTGAATAAACAGTATAATTTTCTTTTTTTATATTTCTTGACACTAACCTTTCTTTACCCACTTATTAATATATAAGCAATGTTTTTTTAAACAATTTTCATTGCAAAAAGCTGGTGATATATATATATATTTATTGTAAATAAAATAAAAAAAATTATAACCAATTTGTAAAAACCAAATTATTATATTAATAATACTTGAGAGCTCGAATATGAGACATTGTATATAGAAATTGTTATTGTTAACTAGTGTTTATAATAGTTTAAGTATAGATTATGTAAATAAATAAACAATTAAAAAAAAAAAAAAAAATTTTGTAAAGTTTAGAATTTTTTCATAGTAGTAGAAAATTTTATTTAATTACTCAGCAATACATCATATTATGCTAAATGTCAAAATGATTGCAGAAAAACGTCAAAATTATATCAATTGCAATGTAGTGGAGAACACTTTCTTATGTCATTGGTAAAGTCTGATTTACTCGAGCGTAAACGTATCTCCGCGTAGCTGAATTAAAGAGGTAAATAAGAACAGAAGATGTGTTATGGTATTTGTTTCATTCGTATGCATTGAAAATATAGAAAACGTAAATATGTACATAACAAAAATCTATTCTCAACAGAACTGCGAACTTTCGGTTGAGTACTGGAAGGTGTTGAACAGGATTATTTAGGGTGGCATAGTGAAGCTAAACTTATTGACCCCATCTCAACTATTTACTCAAGCGAAAAAATCACAGGGTGAACTTTGGGTATGGAACAGCGTTGGTAAGACCTACTCGAGAACAACAGGAGGTCGGCCACGACATACCCAACGAGGTAAAGGCAAGCACCTCAGCAACTGTGACTCAATCCTACACAAGAGTTTCTAATAACTCAACGTCGGATGAAAAACCGGGCTGCTCGAGGAACCTTGCTAAATCTAGCCTAGCCAATGCCAAAAAGTGGGCCAAGCTTAAGGCTCTTCGCAAGCAAAAAAAATGTTAAAGAAACTCGGCAGGGGAAGCTGCTCTGCTGAACACAAATCGGATCAGGAAAGTAGAAAAGCGTGCCGCCAAGCATGCTCGTCTCTGATGGCTGCCACAAAAGGTAGGACTCCGGAGTACCTCAGGTGCTTACAAGTGAACCTTCACCATGCCAAAGCGGCATCGGATGTCGCCAACAGAAGGTTCACCGTTGACACTCAGGAGCCGTGGGTGTACAATGGAGCCATCAAAAGGCTAAATGCGAATCAAGGTAAGTTGATTTACGATTCTAAACATGGTCGGCCTACAGCGGCCATCCTTGTGAGGAACTACCTAATATTTCATCTAATTTCAGAGCTTATCTTGGGAGAATTGGTTGCGATCTGGCCACAAGTGCCTTCCTTGGCTGGGGAGCATGAGGCGATGCTGGGGTCTCGGCTTTCGTGGAATATTGCCTAATGAGGAGTATAAGCTGGATCTTATATCGTGACGCCAACGCACACCACACAACGTGGGGAAGTACCAATGTTAATAATGAATACCTGCTCGAATTTATATGTAGTAATAGTATAAACGTAGCAAATAGGTGTGTCGAACAGACATTTAGGAATACTACTTTTACTTGTTGCAACCTTTCCTTCGCCATTTCAAACTGGCACATATTCAATGAACTATCAATGCCTGGGAAAACTTCCATTATCATTTGGAAAGCAATGCCAATCTCTCCAACGGGCTCATTCTAAGTCCAAATGGGATTGATTATGAGGCATCTGAAATTCCATCGAGTTTAACTTCTGTTTACTTTACGAGCTATCCTCAAGGGGCCAGAAATACAAGAAGAGACGTTCCATTGTGGAATGATGGTCTGGATAAGCTCAAAAAAGAAGCCAGTAGAGTATTCAACAGGGCCAAGGAAACAAGGCACTCACTGAAGGCAGCAGAGAACTACGCAGATTCAAAAGGTCAACCTGGCTCAACTACTGTGAGAAGATCTCTGATCTTCCGGAAGCTGTGCAAATTCAGAAGGCCCTTTAACAGGATCACACAAATGGTCTTTACACTCTCAGGAGACCCCACTGTTCCTACACTGGATTTCCTGATGAAACCAGCGACCTCTTGCCAGACACGCACTTCCCAGGCTGTGTGGCCCCTGGCAAATCTGTTGCGATTCGAAGAATCACAAACCTAACAGGGATGTATGTAAGCCTAACTGATGCCGTCTTTCAGAAGGACAAGATAAAATGGGCGCTTAGTGAATTTTCTCCTTTAACATATGTATGTCTCCAGAACCCGACGGGATCTACCCGTAACTGATGCAGAGGGGAAGGGATATAATAGTCCCAAAACTGATTAGGATATTTAGATCCACTCTTTTGCTGGGGCTTGTACTGCCACCTTGGAGAGGGGTTAAAGTGGTCTTTATTCAAAAGGCAGGAGGAAATCCAAACAGCTATCTAAATTATACAGACCAATCAGCTTCAGCTCATTTCTCCTTAACACAATGGAGAAAGTCTTGGACCATTATATTAGGGACACTTACCTCAAGCGTAAACCGATACATGAGCTTCAGTTTGCGTATCAACGGGCTAAGTTCACCTAGATTGCAAGCCAACATGTTGCCACGATGATGGAGAAGGCATTGGAGGCAAATAATGTTGGACTTTGCGCTTTTATTGATATACAGGGCGCTTTTGACAATATCAATTGGACCTTGGATATGCTCAATTCTAGGAAAATCACGTTCGGCATAGGGACTACTTGTAAAACCGTGAGTGCGACTAGAGGATGTCCTCAGGACGGTGTACTGTCGCCATTGTTATAGACACTGCTCATTGATGAGTTGCTCGCTACAAGCCCTATGGCTATGCCGATGATTTAGTCATCTCCGTTGCCGGCTGGGATAACAGGACCATCTCCCATTGTATGCAGCAGGCTCTGAACTTTACTCACTCAGAGTAAAAGAGAAGAGTTAACCTGTCCGAGCCTGTTGTTGGAGGTGAAACGATAGACTTCTCAGACAATATGAGGTACCTGGGGGTGACTCTTGATAAATCCCTTACCTGGAGTGATCATCTCGACTATGTGTCCAAGAAGACCACCAGGGCATATTATGCCGGTCAGAGGCTCTTTGGAAAACATGGGGTCTAAGACCACATATGGTCTACTGGTCATTCAACTTCATTGTTAAGCCTACACTCAACCAAAAAGTCTGTAATGGCTACTGAAAATGTTGCTGTTATTACGTGAAATTTAACTGTTTTCAGCACAGCGATATTTTTTTGCTAATTTTAGCAACACATGTCTGCTGATCTGTAGTACAACAAAATTAGTAGAAACAATTGGTAATCGCTACTAAATTTTAGCAAAATTGTTGTAAACTGTAATTCAAAATCGATTTGCTAAAATCAGTTAAAAAACTTACTAAATTCGATCATTTTAGTACAATAAAATTATTATAAATAATTAGTTGCAGCTACTAAATTTCAGTAAATTGTTGTAAACTGTAATTTAAAATCAATCTGCTGAAATTAGTGTACTAAAAACTAAACAAACTCTAAAATCTAAAAATTAATAAAAAAAATTTCTTTTCTTTCGATTGTAACAAGCGTACTTCATCATACTTGAAATTTGGAGTGAAACGGTTCTCCAGTTATTACCTTTTTATGCATTGGAGATACAACAAAATTTTCTGAGTGTTATTTCCAAACTAAGAATATATCAGTAGTAACAAATATAAACAAACTAAACAAGAATTGTAAAAAATCACCGAATTCTTGTAAATAAAATTTTTTAAATTAGTATATTTTTCTGCTAAATTTAGCACTCGGTTTTGAAAAATTAGTAAATGTTTTGCTGAATTCAGCAGCGAAAATTTGTAAAAAAACCCGTAATTTGTAATAAGTGTATAGTAAAAGTTATTACTAAAAAAAATTGTACTAAAAATCAGCATAAAAATAGTAAAGTGCGATTGGAAACTGTTTACAAATTTTTTTTACTAACTTTTTTATCTGAGTGTATGATCACTTATCTGCCCTAGCATGGTGGCCCAAGGTTTAGCAATCAACAATCAACAGCAAGGGATAATCTGAAGAGGCTCTATCGGCTTACTGGACCGGCAGAACGTGCCCGACGGATGCCATTGGGGCCATGTTGAATATTGCACCACTGCATATTTCCGTAATGGAGGCTGCCAGCATGGGCTCTCTTCGTTTCCGGGAGATCAAGGATATGAAGAGTGGGGAAAAGGTCACATGAGGATCGCCTGCATCTTTATGGACGACCCAATCTTAAGGGTCGCGGATAGAATGATCCCAGAGCAGATTTTCGTTAAGCATTTTGATTTTATTTTATGTGACAGGGGCATGTGGATCCGACGATCCTGGGTAGCTGAGGAGGGGGCTCAGACATGGTTCACAGATGGCTCAAAACAGGCGAATGGGGACACGGGGGCAGGTATCTTTGGACCCGGGTTCCAACGTGCTGTGCCAATGAGCAAATCCCCGTCCATCTTTCAGTCGGAAATGTTCGCCATTTGTGTATGTCTGAGGAAGTGTCTGCGGAGGGGCATGGTTAGATACGGCATCTAAATATATTCTTTCTGGCAGCCAGGCTGCGTTAAAGGCTCTAGGAGCTTGCGGGGTATCATCTGGGCTGGTTATGGAGTGCATAGGGATTCTCAATGAATTCGGTAGGAGCAACTTCTTTACACTGGGGTAGTTTCCAGGTCATGAGGGGCACGATGGTAACGAAAGGGCTGATTGTTTAGCCATTTGTGGAGCCCGTCAACCCTCCAACGGCCCGGAACCATTCTGTGGAATACCTGCGGTGTACATTAGGGAGAAACTCAGGTTGTGGAGAGAGACTGAATTTGCTAGGTATTGAGAAACTTCTACTCCCCGAAAGCAGGCCAAGAGATTTATTTCCTTGTCCGGTGAAGTATAGGGGCGACTATTGTCACTCGACAGGGGTAGTCTAAGGACCCTAACGGGATACTTAACTGGACACTGTGTTCTCAGGTACCAGCTTCACAAACAGGGTCGATCGGACACTGATGTTTGCAGGTTTTGTGATCTGGAAAGTGAGACATCTGGGCATGTTCTCTACGAATATCCGAGGCTGTGTATCAGGAGACTAAGGTTTCTGGGTGACCATTTCTTATCATTTTCTGACATTTGGGAAAATTGTCCTACCCTTGTAAAAAAGTTTAGATGTGATCAGGTATTTTTGGATCTAAATAGATATGATTGAATCTAATTAGATCCTGTACCAGATCTCATAAAATATGAACAGATATGACATATGTGATTATACCTTATGGCAAGATCTGATCAGATCTAGTGCCAAATCTGTTCAAATCTGGACAATTGCGCCAGATATGCGTAGATCTGATCATATCTAATTGAATCTCCAATTTGTCCCCAATTTTGAGACCTAATTAGATCTGGTAAGATCTACTAAGATCTGACCAGATATGCCTAGATCTGATCAGATCTCCCAAATGTGTCCCCAATTTTGAGATCTAATTGGGTCTAGTAAGATCTACTAAGATCTGGCCAGATCTGATCTTTTTAAACGGGTAATAGGATTAAAGGCTTTGTTGGTAGCCTGAATCTCTAGGGTACTCTAGGCAGCCCAAAAGATCTATATTGGTTGAGGTGCATAGTGCCTTCTTATCTAATCTAGTCTGGTCTTATCTAATAATATATAAAATTTTCTATTTATAAGATAACAACTTTCATAAAAGAAAACATCGCGAAAGGCCAAAATAAAGGTGTTATTTAAAACTTCTCAAAAACACGTGCCGTTAAGTATTTATTTTCTCAATTTAAATCACCATAAAAGTTAAGCAGTGCCCAAGGGCAGCTTAGGGCCCCATATTTGTGTTCAAAAATCTTTCCAGTTTGTACATCTCTGTTTTGTACAATAATTCCTTTTCAATATTCTTTTCTTTCTCTTTTCATCTGTAATGTGTACGCAAGTATTTAATGCGTTGTAATTTACTTAAACATCGTTCTGGTGGAAATTCATAGAAATTGTGTATGCGTGTGTTTTTGATATCAAATATTTTAGGCCCATTACAGATGATGATGATGCCCTTAAGCTATGATGCAGCAAATTTTGCCACTTTGACAGCTAACCCCTGAGAATGCATCAATGCGTCTAACGGCCAAAAGTATACCAGTTTTTTTTTTTCTTTTTGTTTCTTTTTTTCTTTTTTTGTTTCTGGTTCTGGTTAAAACTCGACGGCAAACAACCACTCTTCTTTAATGGCTGCTGCATTATCAAGTGTTTGAACGTTCATCATAATTCTTTTTTTTCCTGCATTTTCATATTACTAGAGGGGTTTTCTAAAGCTTTTTCTTTATGTTTTATGTTTCATTTGTTCATTCTCGAAATAATTTCGAACAGACATTCAATTCAGAGACATTTTGCCATTTAATGCATGTAGTACAATCTTTGGATAGAAATTGAAATGTAATTAATGTTTGTTTGTAATGTGTTCCCATTATCATTTGAACATTTATGTAACATTTATGATGGGCCACAACCATTAGACCCGGAGTTTGGGTATGTGGTTACACGTAGTATCTTATAAACATAATAATACTCTCATACATGACATTCCCCATCATAATCATTCGTCGTCATCATCAAAATATCATCGTTATTTTCAGTCTGTTGATGACTTTTCTGTTCTGTTCTGTTTTCCCTTTCTGTCCTTTTGTTTTCAAACAATCTTGCACAGAATTTTATTAAAATTGTTCCCATTTTGTTAATACACAAAAAACATACATAAATATTTCAAGTTAAGTATTCTTTATGAGTGTTTTTTGTTTCCTTAAGGCCACATTAGTATGCAATTAAATTGTTTTATTTGTGGTGACAACAATTGTTGTTCTTCATAAATAATAAAAGTGAAAGCATTTTTATGCAATTTTTTTTTTATATTTTTAATTTAAAGTACTTGCTTTTTATTTGCAAATGTTCATATACTTGTGTACACTTCATAAAGGTTTTATGTATTGAGTGGGAGAAAAGTTATTTCGTATTTTGTTTTTCATAATATTTAAATTGATTTAAATTGAGATAATAATAAAATTGTTGGCATCCTGTTAAATAATTTAACTGTTTTTTGTTAAATACGAAATTTCCTTCACTAATATAAATATTATCTTCTTTGTATTTAAAATATTGCCACTGTATGATATTTATCTCCGCATCTCTGTCCTTCTCTTTAAAGTGTCTGTTGCATATTTGAAGTATCATAATTTTTGTTATATATTCAAAATGCACTTGTACAATACTTCAGGCATGATTGTCTTTTAGACATCAAATAATTTGTCTAGATTTTTACAAAATTATTAATATTAATATGTAAAATTATTAAATCTGTTATTAAAATGGAATTTTTACAGACAATTTTAAATACTTTCATGTTTTAATTAAAAGCATTTTTATACCCTACACCACTACGTGGTCAGGGTATTATAAGTTCGTGCTGATGTGTGTAACACCCATTAATACTGGACCTAGACACACCTTATAGTATACCGATCGGTTCAGAATTTTTTTTATTTCGATTTAACGATGTCCGTCTGTCCGTCCGTCCGTCCATGCATTCTTGTGCGCACTCTACAGGTCGCAAATATTAAGATATTTTGATGAAATTTGGTACACCGACCTATGTTAGCCCAAGGACGAAGCCTATTGATTTTGGTTAACACCGGTCCATGTTTAGACCTAGTGCCCATATAAGGGTCCCCCCAAAAATTGGCTAGGTTACAAACTGCAGGTCGCAAATATTAAAATATTTTAATGAAATTTGGTGCGCTGACTCACATTATAGAAAATTTTACACAAGTCCCATTTTAACCCATTCGAATTTCGGATCCAAACATTAGTTGGCTTTTAACCAGACTGGTGTAGGGTATTGTATAGTCGGCATGCCCGACTTTAACCTTTTTACTCGTTTCTTTATGAAATGTAATATAAAATAATTATTAAAAAATTATAACAATAATGGATCTCAGTGTACATTTCTTATTACTTTTGTATGGCGTTCTGCATCGATCGAAACAAGTGGTAGTCGGACGGGGAAAAGTATGGACTATTTTCTAAATAATTTTTAACCGGTCTTGCAACAAATGGCCGAGCGTTTTCATCATGGAATATTACGGCTTCATGTCTGGTCGCATATTCCGGGCATTTTTCGACCAATGCACGCTTCAAACGAATCAATTGTGTTCAATGCAAGTCGCCAGTGATCGTCTGGCCCAATTTCAGTAACTCATAAGAGATAGCACTGGATGGTGCCATGGATGGCGTTGATTTGGCTGGTTGGCCCGGCTTCACTTACGATTTCTTTCTTTGGGTTGTCGTAATGAATCCATTTTTCATAGCCAGTAATGATTCGATGCAAAAATGACTTCCTTTTATGACATTCAAGCAGCTGCACTTCTTTTCAAATTAAAGAAGTAAAGCAAAACTTCCCGCAAATGACGCTTTATAGGCAGAAAGTTCGACACTTCCGAAGCAAAACAGACAAAACCATGTTGTTTACACTATTTCGTTCAATAACTAAGTGAGAATAAATGACAGATGTTTACCCTCCAAAATGACATATGATTTATTAGAGACACCAACCATGTGTAAAAGATACACCATCTGTTGTGAACAAAGAAAAATTTGGTCATATTTAAAGTGCTGCAATTTTAAGTCTGGTGACTATTTGTAGATAAAAATAATGCAAGACTTAAGGAAATTTTATAGGATTTCCAAAAATATACAGTTTGTACAGAACCGATCAGTACTGCCTAAATTTTACTATGTAATTTGATAAAAGCTTGATATCGCTAATTTTTCATTAAAAGCCACACCCACTTAAAGCAAGTGACAAAATGAAAAAACAAACATTACGCTAAAATTCTGTACAATTTTCTGAACCATCTCCTTGCCTTTCGTGGCGAATTTAGCCACTATTTTAATCTTTAAAAACAAAGGCAACAACAATAAAATTAGAAAAAAACTTGAATTGACTTAAATTCGTGTCCACAACTGTACATAGGACCAAAATGCTACACCCCCTTCCGAGTTTAAATATTTTTAATGTTTTAAGTAATAATTTCTATAGAGGAAACTCGATCACGACTGCGGTAATCTGAACCTAGCTCTTAACCAACTAGTACAGTACTATTTCCAAAGAGGCACTTCAGAACTGGTTCAGCGATTGTCATATTAGTACCAATTTTTCTGTCTTTTTTCGTTCTTAAATTGTTGTTTTAAAACTAGCTCTACAACTACAGTAATTTTGACTAGCTGCACAACCAACTTTTGCAAGAATTTTTGTGCAGGTAGGCTAAAAACGCAGCTAAGTCAAATTGTTTACCTGCCTTAATGTGCAGGTATACCAATACAGACAGAAAACAAACAAAACAAATGAAGCTAATGATGACAATATTGTGCTTTGCACCAGATCTTGCGATTTTTATGGTTAAAAAACGACTAAAGTAGGATATTTTTGTCACAAAAAAAGTTGACAACACATTTATTTTATGTGTGTTTTTTTTTCCTAGAATTAAAAAACAAAGCAAAACACAAGAGGCAGCTAACAGTGATCTTTTTTGTGAAAATAATGTAAAACTGCCAAAAATATGAGTAGTTATCTTAAATGCGCAGGTACAAAAAGTGCACTTAGAGAAGATAATTGCGTACATAATTTTGTAAAATAGAAACGAAACCAAGATTTTGTGCATTTACAGCAAATGTGCACTTAAGAAAAAGGCAGTTAAATCAAAACTACTGTAGTACCAAAGTGAGCGTTTGGCGACAGTTGCCCCCATTCATTTGACATCTCAATGTTAAATTTTACCATTGTTTGTATGAAGAGGTTGTAGAACTCTACTATTTGTCTGGTTTAAATAAACTAGTACATAAATGGTTCTCAACTAGTATTTTTTACTACTGGGAAGTGATGTGAGATTACATGTGTATATGACTATTATATATAATTATGTCGGAACGTTTTTCATCGGGTATTTTTAAATGATTCAAAAGAAACACCAGTTTTATTATATAAAAAAAATAACCCCAGTAATTTTAAATGGGCTAATATATAAAACATAGCAATAGAACAACAAAACTCTATAAACTTATTCTTAAAACCAGCAAGAAATTATATGGTCCAAAGAATAATGCAACTAGAAATTTTCTCTACAATCTTAACTACAGTTTTACATATTTTTTTAATTGGCATCATGCATCAGACATGCCATACAATTAAAACTTTTTTCCAATCAATTCATGGCTAATGAAGCTTAAAACAGGAAATGCTAAACAAAAATTATGCCTATTACATGTAAGTAGTTACACAAAAAAGGGTTGTAAAGAAAAATGCATTGGAAAACTAAATAATAATTTGAGAAAGAAATTAACACTCATACATAAACACATTGACATACACGCACATACAAACGAAATAAACTTTGACTCATTTTGTAAGACACTTTAGCCCTAGAACATTGTCGGTATGTCTAGGAAAATAAAAGTTGACAGTGAATAAGCAAAATTGTAATATCCCTAAAAAGAAAACACCACAAATTGCGAGCAATATTGAGAAATATTAAGGAAAGCAAAGGAAAAACGTAGTCTTTATATTGGGTGTCAAAGTACTTTGGACACGCGACCTTTTTATTATTTCTTTCGTTTTTTTTTTAATAGCAAAATGCATAATAATCATAAAAAGATTTTAATTTTTTTTTTGTGTGTTTATGTATCGGTATACATACATTTATATTTATGAGTGTGTGCAGTATAGTGCATATGCACAAATGTGAAAAGTTAACTTATTGTTAGGGATCATTTTTATCGTTATTCTTTTTGAATGTGTACCCTACACTACACGAACAGTGGTTAATCACTTAAGTCCAGTGTTGCCAACAAATTTGCAAAATAAGTGGATAGATCAGACCCAAAAATCGCTAGAAATCCACTAGATTTATAAACAGTGCAAGAATTTAGCGATTTTATCGCTAGATTGTTGAAAAATGGTGCTTAAAGGAGTTTTTACTCAAAAATTTCTTAAATATGTTCATTAAAAGTTTTATAAACTTGTAATAATAAAAAATTTTACGATTAAGCTGCAAATAATGTATCCCAATTTTCATTGAAATAATATTAGTATTGAAAATATTCAAAAGAGTGCATTCTACGGTGAAAAACTACATACCCATATTTTATCGAAATGTGAATTTTTTAGAAAGTTTTTTTACTAAAATCGTTTAAGAAGTTGTTTTTTATAATAAAAGAATATCAATATGCGAGTTTTATAATATTTTTCTACATAAAACTGATTTTTAAAATTTTTTAGATTTTTGGCTAATAGCTACAGGACAATTTTTCCCGCTAGGGGTGAAATAAAATCGCTAGATCTGACGAGAAAATCGCCGTTATGGCAACACTGCTTAAGTCCAAAACAGTGATAGGTATTAATATGCGCGCGTGCAACTCACTCACACCTACATACGCTCACACATTGAATAAAAACAAACAAATTTATTTAGTCTCGCTTGAGCATTCGTTCGATGAGGTTGTTTCGACGCATGTAGCTAGCGTTACACTGAACGAAATGTTTGGCGAAGAATGGGAATTCGATTTTTCGTTTACTAAAATTTTTTCCGTTAAACGAAAATTGGTTAGTTTTTGTTGAAAAAAGGACAAACGTTGTGTTTCGCCATCTTTGAACCGAGTTTAATTATATATACCTTTATCGCCATGCTGAATAACACAATAAAATTTAAATTTTTGACTGCAACTTTGCCAAGAATTCTAAAACGTATTTTTCTTTCAAAATTTAATTTTCAAATTATTTTCTATTATGTGCTATTTTATTTTTATATTCTAATTGCACATAAATAGGTATGAGAAAATTTTACAGAAATTTCTTTTAGTGCATTGAGAGAGGGAAAGTTACATCTCACTCATACAAGCACAAAACTAAGGTTGTATGGGTTTGCCGATCCCTGGTCTAGACTTTGGAAACGATATACATATATTTCTGGAAAAACTTATTCGATGTCAACAAAGTTGTAAAACGGGCAATTTTGTTTGGGTAACCATAAAAAATATTTTTATAAGCTTTTGAAATGTGCATACAATTGCTCAAGCGATTCATTTCTAAGAAAAAACATTAGTGAGCACTCGCTCACTCAATTTTTAAAATAAAACTGAAACTAAAACTTTTTATCGACTATATTTTGCATTGGGTAGTTGCCCCATTTAAATAGATTTTGGACTAGGGAACTAATTTTTGACCCCGCTTTTTTTAGACCTAAAAAGTATAATTGAGCCGATCAAGAATTGAGCATATTTGGTAGTTTAGATCTCTGTATCATATTTATATCTAAAACCATAGCGGAGATCTCTACAAGCTCATTAAAAGCTTATAACGTTTTCATACATGTAACGTTTTTTGATGTTATTTGCGCAATAAAAACGCACAAGATTAACAAAAGCTCAGGAAACGATAGATTAGATATTAAGGCACTACGCACCGCGACCAATATAGATATTTTGTGCTGCCTAGAGATCCCTAGAGATTCAGGCTACCAATAAAGCCAATAATCCTATTAGGAGGATTTTCCCAAACGTCAAAAGATGACACGAAACGGTCACCCAGAAACCTGAGTCTCCTGTCACACAGTCTAGGCACAGGAAACGATAACTTATCTTCGAAACTTCTCAAAATAGGTTCTGAAACTAGTGCACAAATTTTTGCCTTTTGTAGAAAATATCTGGATAAAAGAAAGCGTACCTGAAGAAATTAAAGAAGGCATAATAAGACATCGGCTGAAAAGTCCGTAGGATGACACATATGTAGGTGGCGCCACTAATGAAAAATCTTTATGATTTTTTGGAACTCACCACCTTCAGATGATTTTTGTCGAAATTGGATGACAATTCGTTCATTAGTGAACACGTTACAGCTGTTTAAGTGACGCTACTTTTGCGATTTTGAAAACAATGATTTATCATTGCTTTTTAATGGAAAAAAATACCATTCAAGCCAGAGCTTGGATTGATAAGTGTTATTCGGGATCTGCTATATCGAGACAAATGGTAGACAAGTGGTTTGCTGGCTTTAAACGTGGTCGTACAAGGACCGATTTCTCCGAACGCTCTGGTCGCCAATAAAAGAGGTGGTGATACCGGAAAACATCAAAAAACCTCGCCCAAAGAAGCCAAAGACGCAACAGTCAGCTGGTAAAGTTATGGCGTCAGTATTTTGGGATGCGGCTGGAATTTTGCACATTGATTACCTTGAAAAAGGACAGACCATCAATAGCGATCAGTAATTGGCCTAACTGGTGCGTTTGAAGGAGGAAATCGCAAAAAAACGGCCCCATATGAAGAAGAAAAAAGTGCTCCCAAAAAGTCGTTGGCTACCATGGCCAAATTGCACGAATTACAATTCAAATTGCTTCAGCACTCACCGTATTCGAATGAAGAGGTAATTGCCGAAACAGAGGACTATTTTGAGGTCAAATATAAATCATTCTATTAAAAAGGTATCGAAATGTTAGAAATGCCTTAGAGTGATTGTATTGCTCTTGAAGGAGACTATGTTGATGAATAAAGTTGAATTTTGCTAAAAAAAAATTTCGTTTTATTGGTTATCCTACAGACTTTTCAGCCGTTGTGTTAGTAAAGGCAACAAGTTAGATTTTATTCGAACAAATCATGTACTGATCATGTCAAAACACTTAGCATAATAGTGGAACAGGTATGGCGGTCTTCCCTATATCTAATATTCTAATATTCATCGACTTCGAGAAAGCATTCGATACTCTCGACCATAACGTAATTTGGAAAGCCCTTCAAAGTAAAGGAGTCCCTAATGCAAGCTGTCGCTTCGGCAAGAAGGGAAGCTGAGCAGATAAATTACCATTGGTACAGGAGTAAGGCGAGGTCGGGTGATGCCACCACTGCTATTTAATATTGTGTTAGACATTGTTATGACCCATGCTATTTCGGGTAATAGGGGCATTTTCTGGGGACCTTAATGATGATCTGGATTATGCTGATGGTATCTGCCTCTCTCTCATCGGTACTCCATTATGTCCATGAAATTACAACGTCTCACAAAGTTGTCTAAGAATCCTGGTCTCAAGATTAATATTTGCAAAACTAAAGTGATGCGAATTAATATGGAAAACGCAAACAGCTTTATAATTGATAATGAGATTCTGAAAGAGGTTGAATCATTCTGCTACATTGGCGCCTAATAAGATATGTAACTCTTCAACTCCCTCTCTCTCGCCATGTCAAAATAGACATCTTTAACTCCAGTATCCGATTTACATTACCCTACGGCCGCAAAAAGTGGAATGCATCCCCTCGTGGCATGAACTCCCTGCCTTAAGAGAATCCTTCGAGACTTTTGGCCACAAACTATATCAAACAGCAGATTATGGCATCAACCGAACCAATCTCTCATATCCATTGAAATAGAAATGCGTAAATGTAGCTAGATAGGTCATACCATATGGCCACGGATATTGCCAGATCCGCTTTTGAGTGGAACCCCCAAGGCAGCAACAGAAGAGGACGAACAGCTCACACATGGCGAAGACAAATTGAAATCGAAACAGCAAACATGCAAACTAGTTGGAATGAAGTAAAAAATATCGGTATGAACAGACCTAGATAAAGATGACTACTACTAAGCACCAGGGGTATGGCATAACCAAAAAAAAAATAAGTTTTAAAAATATTGTTGTCTCTAGATGGCACATTGTTCAAAAAATTGACAATTTTCTTTTTATACCCTCCATTCCACTGTGCAGGAGGATATATATCATTTTGTCATTCCGTTTGTAACTCATCGAAAAAAAATCTGGGACATAAAAAAAATATATATTATTGATCGTTATCAATAGCGAAACCGATATAGCCGTGTCCGTCTGTCTGTCTGTTGAAATCACGATCACGCTCAAAATAGTTGTGCTAGGATGTTAATTTTTAGTCAAAATTTTTGTCCAATTTCTTAAGAAGTTTGGTTATGGAAATGGGCATATTTGGTCCAGACGTTTAAAAGTTATGAATGGGAGTTTGGGAGTTTAGCATATTTAATTCCTTTAAAGGATTTTTTTAGATTTGGGAACAGGTAGAAGTCAGAGGGAGCTTAATCAGAAAAATGAGAAATTTTCATTCAAATGCGATTTTGTCAACTATTAAAAAATGCGGCACCCATCTTGTAGAAAGCTTTTTTATCTGTAATTCTTGATGCCAAATAAAATGTACTCGATCATTTGAGATGCCTAAGGCATTACATATTTCACGCACTTTCACTCATCGATCGTCTAATATCATATCATGGACTTTAGCTATGATTTCTGGCGTTGTTGCAGTTTCTGGACGTCCACTTCGTGGTTCATCTTCAATGCTTGTTCGACCACGTTTAAATTCAGCAACCCAATTTTTTACTTTTGCATACAGTAAACACATTCACCATATCATTATAAATTTCTTGTCCCGATAAACCTTTCTTATGAAAATATTTAATCACACCACGAATTTCTAATTTTTCCATTACAAAAAAATCACTGAAGCGCCTTTTTTGAAAACCTGTTACTATAAGAATGAGTTGACAGATCGAAATGAAATTTAACATGTGGTCATATGACGGATGGAAGTTTCCATTACACAAAGCTTTTTGCTATTTATACCGTCATCTCTATGTCAGGCTAAGAATATTTCGTACTGCCCTCGTACAATAACTATCTATGGCACAAAGGAACATATTTTTGTAGCCGTGATCATATTGCAGCCGTATCTTTACTCTGCGTGTAAGCCGAAAAGTAGAAATTGAATTTCCCGATAGAGTAAATAGTATTACGCCTCCCAGTAAAAAGGAAAAATCCAAAAAACTGGTTGCACAACAACTTATACTGCATTGGCATAGGTTCTAATTTATGTTCTACAATCGGTTGTTTTTTTATGGAGTTTGGCCTAAAACCTATTGCCTCTAAACTAGAACAGGCTCTGGGACAGTGTCATTTTGTCTTTCGGGAATAATAATAATAATAGTTATAGTAATAGATTCACACCGGTTTTAAAAATTTTAGCTGGGAGGCTGACAAAATTAAAAAAAAGTCCAGAGTCTGAAATTTAAGTGCACTTTTCTTAAGGTTTGAGGTGTCGGGCGTTGTAAAATTTATGTTGATATCACTCGGAAACCTGGCTTAATGGAGAATTTCTGAGCTCGGTTTAGAATTCAGCGCTACTCAAACCTTTGGAAGAGTATCCTCTGGTCTCAGGGTTAAAGATTTGATAATTTCCTTGTTTAAAGTTAATCCACTTTTTTAATTCTCATTTGCATTTTTTGACAGTCAAAAGGTTAATTTGACAGTTAAAAGTTTAAATTTATTAGTTTAATAAGTACTTGGCGCTGATAACGATCCGGCACAAGATGAACATGAAAAATGTCACCGTTAGCATAAAATTTGTAGACAGCGTCTTAACATTAATTTTTATCTGACTTTTTGTGTGTGTATTTCCTAGTGTTGGAAAGCGTCGTTATAACAAAACACAAATTTCCGCTAAATTATAGTAATCAAATTAAAAGTTGGATTAACTGTTAACCAAAATGATTAAAAT
Organism: Leucophora obtusa; assembly: GCA_949987735.1. Classification (NCBI taxonomy): domain Eukaryota; kingdom Metazoa; phylum Arthropoda; class Insecta; order Diptera; family Anthomyiidae; genus Leucophora; species Leucophora obtusa. Next base: position 161,570,562 of record OX465296.1, read on the forward strand.
ATGATTTCGTCGACTTATTTAGTGCTTGATTAAACTGTTAATCCGACTTTTACTAGATTAGCTTTTCTGTGTGAATTGGCTATAAAATAAGCTTCGTGAAAGTTATACTAATGCCTGTGATAGGATAGAATTTTTATAAGCACAATTTTGATCCACGTTGGTAATATTTGATATTGTCAGTTACTTAACTTTAATATCAAGAATTTTCAAAAAGTACATATGTTTTAAACCATTTGAGTTGCAATCACATTTGCTTTTATTTGTGTACCATAATGTAAAGTAGAGTACTTTGTGTAGAGTTGTTTTCAAGTATGAGGCTGTATGAATGTGTACGTGAATTAAAAATATTGCCAGGTGCATTTTTTGTTGATATCACGAGGGGGTAACTTGATTTTGGTCGCATGGCAAAATAAACCGACAATAGCTAAAGTAACAACAGCAACAAAACAAAAACAACAAGAACAACAATCTAACAAATGCTATGAACAAAAAATACTCAAGCGTAGCAATTTTAAAGGTTTATGATCGAGCGCTGATTCATAATCAAACCCACACATACACACACACAAACACAGACACACAATCAAAACAAACAATTTGACCATCCATAACAGGATTTTCGAAATAAGATTCAGATACCGTTACTAGCAACCCTGTTACAGAAATCACTTTCACATAAAAAAATTTGTAATGAAAATTTACGAGTTTTTAGCTATTCCAAGATTTATGTATATACGAACATTTTTTTTTTTCCTTTTGATTTACACAGAAAAAGCTAGTGAAAAGTAAATTGAATGCACTTCTGTCTAATAAATAAGTATGTATATAGAAAGAAAAAAGTTTCGTTTTTATGAAAAAATTTAATTTTTAAAAACATTTTCCAATCCTTCTGTAAACTTTGGCTAAAAAAATTCTAAATTATTTAAACACAAATTGAAAAAATCACAAATTCTTTGAAAATCTTTTGAGAAATTTTTTAAATTAAAGTTTAGATTTTGTAGGTTTGATGTTAAGAAGAAGAATAAACATTTTCTTCAAAAGTTATAAACACATTAAATTTGCAAATCAGACTAGATCCAGTTTCTGCCTTTTTCTATGGACAGGCTTCATCAGTGATTTTCCATTAGATTTCATTTAGCCAGTTCACACCCACCCTAAATAGTCTTACCTGAAACGTATATTTGAATATGAAAAACATGAATCTATTATTCCAAAATTTTAACACAAAACTTTTCCGAAGGTTTTGAAATATATTTTAACCCAATTTAATAAAAATTAAATAAGTAAATTGAGGAAACCCAAATTACCGTTTCATGTAATTTTGCAATTTCATTAGAATTGAAATCGCAACTTTTCTGGAACAGGGGTGTATTGTGCTACATACAATGCAAGTAATCCAGCTACATTATTTTTAGGGGCTGAAAACCCTAAACAGCACGAGTTCTGTTCTTTTTTTTTCGTGTTTCGAATTTGAGTTTTTTTTTTAATCAAAGTGCACGAGTACTAAACAAGTACAGCTTTTGTATGAATAGCCACCCCTTCTTTAGTCTGTCTATGCGAATGGTTTTAATTTTTACAAATTATGGTTTTTCAACATTACACTTTTTCAAAATTCCAATTGGAATTTCAAATACACATACACCAAACTAATGTATGCATTTGTTTTCGTATACATTCTCATGTATTCTTTCTAAACAAAAAATTAAGGGGAGTTTTTTTGGGTGAAAAATGAAAAAAAAAACGTTGATGTTATGTGATTTCAGTTCAGTTTTACTCAAAACAACAAAGATCCTGTCAAAGATTTACTGTACAATGATTCAACGAACTTTCCATTATTGTGGTTGTCATGTTGATGAATTACAATGAAATGAAGGTGAATTTTTCGAATATACTGTACTGTAGTTACTACACAGAGAGAATGGATTCATTGTGACAGGGATATGGCATCACCAAAAACAAAAGTTATAACGACATCGTTATCACTAGGTGGCACTTCGTTCAAAAAATTGACAATTTTCTTTTTTATTTAAATTTAAATAATAGCCAAAAATAAAGCAAAAAACAAACTGATATATCAAATTTTATTATTTGAATATATTCCGTGCTTGTTTTTTTCCATATTTTGAGCAGTTTTTAAATATAGGCTCAGCTGATACTAAACTGATACTAAATAGTTGCTCAGGTAATACTAAATTTCAGCGCCCTCTACCGGTGAGTAGTGTAAGTTTTGATTTCCTATCTCTATAATTAATAGTATCTGCATTGTGATAATCGTGTTTATTGGCAACTGCATAGCAGAAATGCAAATCGCCACAAAATATCGGAGGCAGGGGCTGAAGACAAAAAAATTCGGCTAGAGCCGCAAGTTTTTTTTAGAAAGGCGGCTTTTGTCCTAACCAATTTTTTTAAGATTAAGGAAAACAAATTAAAAAATAATTGTTTAAACGAGTAAAAAGGTTAAAGTCGGGCATGCCGACTATACAATACCCTACACCAGTCTGGTGTATTGTTTGGATCCGAAATTCGAATGGGTTAAAATGGGGCTTGTGTCAAAATTTTCTATAATGTGAGTCAGCGCACCAAATTTCATTAAAATATCTTAATATTTGCGACCTGCAGTTTGTAACCAAGCCAATTTTGGGGGGACCCTTATATGGGCACTAGTTCTAAGCATGGACCGATGTTCACCAAAATCAATAGGCTTCGTCCTTGGGCCAACATAGATCTTTGTACCAAATTTCATCAAAATATCTTAATATTTGCGACCTGCAGCGTATAAACAATATAATTTTGGTGGGACCATAAATTGGGCACTAGGTCTAAACATGGACCGATGTTCACCAAAATCAATAGGCTGCGTTATTGGGCCAACATTGGTCTGTGTACCAAATTTCATCAAAATATCTTAATATTTGCGACCTGCAGCGTATAAACAGTATAATTTTGGTAGGACCCTTATATGGGCACTAGGTCTAAACATGGACCGGTGTTCACCAAAATCAATAGGCTCCGTTATTGGGCCAATATAGGTCTATTTACCAAATTTCATCAAAATAGCTTAATATTTACGACCTGCAGCGTATAAACAGTATAATTTTGGTAGGACCCTTATATGGGCACTAGGTCTAAACATGGACCGATGATCACCAAAATCAATAGGCTGCGTTATTGGGCTAACATAGGTCTGTGTACCAAATTTCGTCAAAATATCTTAATATTTACGACCTGCAGCGTATAAACAATATAATTTTGGTAGGACCCTTATATGGGCACTAGGTCTAAACATGGACCGATGTTCACCAAAATCAAACTTGTTCGTCCTTGGGCCAACATAGGTCTGCGTACCAAATTTCATCAAAATATCTTAATATTTGCGACCTGTAGAGTGCGCACAAGATTGCATGGACAGACAGACAGACGGACGGACGGACAGACGGACATCGTTAAATCGAAATAAAAAAAATTCTGAACCCATCGGTATACTATAAGGTGGGTCTACGACCAATATTTTTTGGTGTTACAAACATCAGCACAAACTTATAATACCCTGACCACATAGTGGTGTAGGGTATAAAAATTTGATTTCTTATCTGTTTCTATATGTCGAACGACACAGCCCCCAGTCGGCGGAACCCGCAAGGATTCCCGGCGATTGTAGCTAATAAAAAGGAATCTCAGCGGTGGCGGCAAAGGGGCTATTGACCGGCGGCTTTTATCTCTGCTACGTAGTTCGTTTGCAGCTACCGATATTTTTCTTTGTAGCGACAGAAATTCATTTAATACTCGTACAATGGAATTCCAGTTGGAACATTTTCTATTTCAATTAACGAAAGAATTTGTATGACTACGACAACCAAATAATTCGGTTGCTGCAACCAAACCTTTCAGTAAACAAGAATTTCGCTTATCGCTATAAATCTGTTTTCACTGTGTAAATACATACTTTGTATTCTAGATATTAAAGTTTCAAGACTACTTTCGCTTTTCTGTGATTATCTAACAAACCCCTTCATTTTTTGTATTATTACCCCCTGTAGTGGTAAAATTTGTTTCATTTGATTGAATAGTGAGAATGAGCTAAATTATTTAGCATTTTATTTACTCTTTTTTCATTCTTATTGGTCTCATCTGTTAAATTCATTTGCATAGTAAGCCTTTGATTAATATAATCAATCTGTGACAATCTAATCTTAATTAAATCCCTGATAAGATATGGAACGCTTTGTTATTTAATGTATGGGTTCATATATTGTAAACCTTAAGTTATAGAACAACTAACAAAAGTTATTACCCAGGCGGAAACTGTACGCTGTACAACGAATTATTCAATAGAGAACTAATATTGAAAAAATTACTACGCTTTGGTTCTCGATGTATTTTAGAGCGATGTATTTTTAAAATAAGTGCACTTAGGGCCAGTTTTATAATCAGTACTAAATAAGATTTTTTCTCAGATGTTAAAATTTTAGAAAAAATTCGTACTTAGTAGAACCAGTTCCCAGTTCTAGTTCATTGTTGTCAGTTTAGGGGATTTATCCCCAAATTGGGGTTTTTTTCGTCAATTTCCGTTTGGGGATCTGGGGATTTATTGGGGATGATACGAAATTTTAGGGAATTTTTTGGGGATAACATCCCTACGGGAAATTTTAACAAACTGTCACCGAACTGGCCCCTTTATATGAAATAGACTGGTCACTTTTACATGGCGTTGTCATAGGAGGGGGAAATTGACCCCTTGTGACATGTCATAAGACAAATCCCAGGACAGGTCCCTGAACTTTGTTTTCTATGAGAGTTCATTAACCTGTCCTAGGATTTGTCTTGTGACATGTCACAAGGGGTCAATTTCCCCCTCCTATGACAACGCCCAGTAAAAGTGACCAGTCTATTTCATATAAAGGGGCCAGTTCGGTGACAGTTTGTTAAAATTTCCCGTAGGGATATTATTGCTTTTTTACATTTTTATGAATTTAATCCTGATAGTTCTAAATATTTATATATTTGTTTTAAGAATGATGATAATAGTAAATGATTTTAAGTTACACAAATTTGTAACATTAAAAGAATGTTTTCTTAAAAATTTTCTTGAGAGAAAGTCAAAAGATTAAAAAATTAGTCTAATAAAGATTTGCTCACTTTTGTGTCCACGATTTCCCAATATTGGTGATGGGAATTGTCAAATTTGTCCAAATTTTCTTTCTAAATTTTCTAAAAAAGAATTTAAAAAAAATAATTTTTGATTATGTTGATTTTCTTGATTCTCGCGAATTATAATTTTTTTGTTTTTGTTTTATTCATTTAAAAATGTTTTTTTGATTTGCTAATTAATTTTAGGCAATAATATGTCTTCGCGAATCAAAAAAATATAAAAACAATACGTGCGAATTGTCTTTATATTTTTTGATTCGCGAATTTATAACTCAGTTTTTTTATCATCTTTGAAAATAATTATTTTGAATCAATTCTTCAAAGCTCTGATCTGATTTATACTTCACGAATTATCTCTTAAAATTATTCAGTCGAATCAAAATTAATTCGATGTAAATTACACCAAATCATTATATCAATTTGTTCAATATCAAATCATTGACTAAAAATTATTTAAAAATATTCACTGATTCATAAAATGAATAAATTTTATTTTATTAATTAAAAAAAGAATTATCTTTTTCAATCTCTGAATGAATCACAAGAGAGAAGATTAAGCCTGCTTGGAATCAATAATTTTCGTACACAATTTTGAAATTTTGAGATGTGCTATATCTAGGTTTTCGTGCTAAATAACCGATTTCTGAATACCGATTCGGTATTGGAAACCCTAAGTACCATACGCCACAAAATGTCTGAAGCTGATGAATCGGAAAATTCTGATTCTGAAATATTTAAAATGAAAAATTTTGGTTCACATTTTTTTTTTTGCTGTTATTTAAATTTATAAGTTCTTTTTTATAATTTGCTACAATTACAAAATCTACCGAAAAAAATTAAATAAATATGGTATTTTTTTACATTAATTTTAAAAAAAAAAGTTAACGAATACGATTTTTCCAGAAAATAAAAATTGGAGATTTTTGGGGATTATAAATTGAAAATTGGGGATAAGGTCTGAAAAAAACTGGCAATACTATTCTAGTTCCATGAAATCGGTTTTGGTGGAACCAGTTGAAATACTCTATTCCAAATGGAATAGTCTCTTTCACTTGTGAACAAAATTTTGTACCCCCATTCTAGCACCATATTTATTTTTATTTAATTAGGTCTCGTTGTTGTGTTTCATTTTCACACTCAGAGTATTTGTTATTTGAAGAGCGTAGTTGTGTTTTCTGTTTTCCGAGTTAGAGTTTATTCACAACTGGGTCGATTGTCTACGGACGACAGCAAAAGTCGTCACGATTAATTTAAATTCAGCCATAATCGACCGTCGACATTTGTTGACGTTTAGAAAAAAAGGAAAGCAAAACAAGAATATGGTTGTATTTGTTTCGCCACAATTCTTCATCAATTCAATTGGTTTTACATTAATTCTTGTTGTTGTTACATTTTATTGTATTTAATTTTTCTTTTTTGCGGTGAATTATGTATTTTTATTTTCACTTATATTTCTTCTGTCAAAAAAATAAATTTTTTGTAAACAAAGTACGAATTTTTGCAACTCTAATGCGAATTTCTATAACTCTGTTCTAATGACAACCATTAATTAGTTAAAAATATGGCAACAATTTGACAAATATTTTGAGTGTGTGTTAGTGTGTCGTCATGAAAATAAAATAGATTCTATTACGACGGCAAATCGCCGGACGATATGGCGACATTTTGCTTCCCATACAAAATATATGAAAAAGCACATGTCGTTGTCGACCCAGTTCTGATAAATCTCTTAAGTGATTTTTAAATAACGTCAATTTGTGGCGACATTGTTTTTAGCGAAGAAATTTGACGCCATTAATAACTAACAAGGGAAGACTCCTAACACGGATCGGCAGATTTTAATAAGATTCGGATATATTGTAGAGGAAAACATTTTAAAGGACACGTATTTTTTTTTTTTTATTATTATTTTTTAAAAAATGGGGTCAAAAATTACACAATTTTCTGTTTTTCGGGTTATTTTACATTTGTTCCAAAAATTAAGTATCCTGGCATGCCATCTGCTAAATTACCTATACCTCAATAGTGATACCTGTACCAAAACCACCTCAAAGTCCCGGTCTGTCCGCTACGCCAGAAGGAATTGAAACAGTAGATCCTGAGATTCAAGAAGCTTCCTGATTTAATGAAGCCATGCTTAGTAATTTTTCATTACCATTAGTTGATTTAGTATCAATTGACATTAGTTGTCAATGAAAAAAATTTCATTACCATTTAATAGTAATGCAATATTTTTCATTAACAAATAACGCGCAAAAGAAATTTTGCAAAAAGGAAAATTCTTACATCCCCTACTAAAAAAAATTATATGACTTTTGTAATTATATACAATTATATCCGAAAAATAAGAACATCTAATTGTATCAAATTAGATCGTATTATGATCATATTAGATCTAAATTGACACAATTAGATCTAATTTGATGGAATAAAATATGGTTTGATACAGTTTTATCTGGATTTTGTCCTCATCCAAATATATCAAATATAATGTTTTCATATCCAACTAGATATAATGGTATATAATTCAATACAATTATACATAATTATATGAGACATATGTATGTATGAGGTATATGCAATATATAACAAGATATAGTTATATATTTAGGATATAATTTCGTAAAATTTTATATAATTATATCTTGGTATATATGTTCCAATATATAATTATACAAAATTTTATATGATAATATATGACTATATCAAAACTTTTTTACTTGGGTCAGTATATTTGATCGCAGAATAAAAATCGCTGATTAAGTTTTTTAATTAAATTTTTGTAGCATAAAATCTTTTTTCGCGTTTCACGATTATTTTACAATTTTTTAAGTGCGGTTTTGTTAAATATATAATCTAGGGACTATAACACCCATTTCATAGAACAAAGTTCGGTGGTTAGTTGGAAAAAAAATCGCGAAAAAAGTCCCGGAAAAAAAATTTGCAAAAAGGAAAATTCTTACATCAGTATGTTTGTTTGCAGAATAAAAATCGCTGATTTAGTTTTTTAATTCAATTTTTGTACCATAAAGTCTTTTTTCGCGTTCCACGGTTATTTTGTAATTTTTTAAGTGTGGTTTTTTTTAAATTTGTAATCTAGGGACTATAATACCCAATTTATAGAACAAAGTTCTGTGATTAATTGAAAAAAAAAATCGCGAAAAAATGTCGCGGAAAAAAAATTTGCAAAAAGGAAAATTCTTACATCAGTATATTTATTCGCAGAATGTTTTTTAATTCAACTTTTGTACCATAAAGTCTTTTTTCGCGTTCCGCGGTTATTTTGCAATTTTTTAAGTGTGGTTTTTTAAAATTTATAATCTAGGGACTATAATCCCCAATTCATAGAACAAAGTTCTGTGATTAATTAAAAAAAGAAATCGCGAAAAAAGTCGCGGAAAAAAAATTTCAAAAAAGGAAAATTCTTACATCAGTATATTTATTCGCCGAATGAAAATCGCTGATTAAGTTTTTTTAATTCAACTTTTGTACCATAAAGTCTTTTTTCGCGTTCCGCGGTTTTTTTGCAATTTTTTAAGTGTGGTTTTTTAAAATTTATAATCTAGGGACTATAATATCCAATTAATAGAACAAAGTTCGGTGGCTAGTTGAAAAAAAAAATCGCGAAAAATGTCGCGGAAAAAAATTTTGCAAAAAGGAAAATTCTTACATCAGTATATTTATTTGCAGAATGAAAAGCGCTGATTAAGTTTTTGTACCATAAAGCTTTTTTCGCGTTTCGCCATTATTTTTGCAATTTTTTAAGTGTGGTTTTTGTAAAATTAAAATCTGGTTACTATAATACCCATAACTCGTACTAAAGAGTGGTGGTTAGTTTGAAAAAAAGTTTGCGAAAATAATTTTGCAAAAAGAAAAATTTTTGCATCAATATATTTCTTTGTACAATGTAAATTTCTAATTAAGTATTTTAATTAATTTTTTATACCATAAAACCCTTTTCGCATTTGCAAGCTCAGAAATGAATTTGAAATCTATAAAATGACGTTTACAAATGCCAATTCTTTCTTATAATTGAGGCATTAGTAATCGTAATGAATTTACTATACAATTGGCATTAGTAATGAAATCGATGTATTTCAAAGTATTAGCATTAGTCCAAGTAATAATAATCCCAAAATTTTCATTAGCATTAGTTTCAATTTAATGGTAATGAAATCACCAATTAATTTGTCCAAATAATTAATTAGTCTCACGTATGGTTTATACATCTCTTGCACACTAAAAGTTTATAATCCCAGTAAAACAAATTAATACTTCTTTCACTACTTAACAAGTATCCGTTAGTATCCGTTAGTGTACTTTTACTGCTTTTTTAGAAGTGATTCTGAACAACATCCAAAAAATCACTTGCTTCTAAAGTACAATTGCTCTAAAAGTGATCGTAAAAAGTAATTTTGGTATAATTTGGCTTTCCAAACAGTGGTTCGCGGGTTCGATTCCCGGCGGGACCAATATTTTTTTAATTTTTTTTTTTATTGTATTAATTTTTTTTTAATATTTATAGTTAATTTGTTTAAATTCAATATTTTTTTAATTTTTCAATTTTTTAAAATATATACATAAAAAACAGAAGAGAAATTGCTTTTTATGCACCTGTGAAAATAGTGCTGAAAACAATATTGAAGAGAATAAAGCGGTGGCGGCAATAAAAAAAACTTTTGTAAAATAAAAAAAATATAATTTTTTTTGCGCTGAATTTTTTTTTAACCTTTAATTAGTAAAAAAGAGCTTCCTTTGCAGCCGTTCAAAAAGTACTGAAAAAATATTGAAGTTGGAGTACTCCTCTCCTATGACAACTCTATGTTAAAATCATTAGTGTTTATGCTAAAAAAGAAGTACATTTAGATCATCAATTGTAGTGCTTTAGCATTTCTTTTTTTGCTGGGACGTACTTAAAAGGTTTTTAATATATGACAGCTAAACTTTCGATTTATATGGGGGTTTTTTACCATTTTCTACTAATAATGGTTTTATAATGGTCGAGTATTACAATTTATATTATTTTATAGGAATTTCTCGATTTGCACGTTTCAAAAACTAAACCCGCATAATTCAATAAGAATAAATTCCAGAGCATTTGATTTCAACTTTTTGAATGAAAAAAAAACATGATTCAGTTCTATTCACATAACTTTAATCGACCCTTGATTTCTGCATTTTACCTTTATTGTAACTAACAAAATCCAAACGAATAAAAATCTAATAAAATCATATGTATAGAAAACAAAAATTGTGGCATGTGCTACAAAAAGGTTTTTGAAAACAGGAAAAATCCAAAACAAACACATGCAGCAAAACACCACAACAACAAAGTCACTATTGAAAATCCTGTACAGGGCTGTCAGATAAAAGGATTTGGCCCAAAACTGGGGATTTCATCTTCGGAATGGATTTTTTAAGGGTAGGTTTTTGTGGATTTCACTAAATTTCGGAAAATTTTCCTTGATTTTTCCAGATGGTACACTACCATCCAGCATGCGTAAACGGTACATTAGAGTGGGCCGATTTGTATGGACAAAAATTTTTTGATATTGTACCATCGATTTTTCGATAGCTTTTCGCATGAGGATATGTTCATATGTGTCCATACATAAACCATATATGAACATGTTTGAATGTATATGGACATTTTTCACCGGGTATATACTTTTACCTCTAGTTTATCCGATTTTCATAAGTAGTAATACCTTTCTGGAAAGGTTGTAATGTTATATTGTTTACAACATCATTAGTTGTTTCAAAAAGCCACCGCAAGATGGCGCTAATCTAGCATTTATTAGAAAATTGTAAAAAATTTAAATTTGGGCGCCTCGAAAATAATTTTTTTGATATGTCGTAGTGGAACTTTTTTTCCTCATGCCAAAAGCTATCGAAAAATCGATGGCATAATATCGATTGCTAAATCGACCCACCCTAACGGTACATACTTTGATGCGAATTGGAATTTTTTATATTCCTAGTATTCATTTTTGTGTTTTTAGCTAGCTGTAAACAAATCACATCCGATTTTTGTAACTCTGATACAGGAAATTTTTTTCCGAAAATGTTGTAAAACTCCGACAGCATTAAACTATTCTTTACCGCGGTCAAAAGTGAAATTTTTGAAAATTTTCGATTTTTCTTTCGATAGTATAGCAAAATATTGTGTTGTTTCTTGCGGAATTTGGTGAAAGTTGTCCAAATAACTCTGTTAACACCAAATAACTCTGTTATTTAGAGTCAGTATTTAAAAAAAAAAAAACCAAAAAGTGATTTTTTTCGCCTTGTAAATCGTATTTCAAAGTCCAGGGCCGATGCGGCACGTCTTTCCATTACACGAGCACCTTAATTTTTTGCATGATGTAATTTTATACCCAAAGGCACATTTCCTGGGGGAGGGGGACGGATCACAGGTCGTCCATATACCGAAGTTCCACCCTAGTGTGCATACAACTAGATTTAGCTTAAAAATAACAAAAACATTTTAGATACAACACTGCGATTTTGCTATTTTTAGTCTACTAATATTTAGCAACATTTTCTGTAGACTTTACAGTATAATTTGCCATTTTCAATTTAATAAATGTTAACTCAAATATAACTAAAATTCTGTAAACAGATTTACTTTTGCTGTTCTTATCTTATTAGTATTTCGGAAAAAATCTGCTAATTTTAGCATTTTTTTGGGCAAGTTCATTTTTGACAAATTTTTAGTAGCTTTTTCTGCTATTTTTACAGGTTTATTGCTATGAGTATATGTCATCGTTCATAATTGAGCTCCACTTCTACTTGACTCTGTTAATAACATTTTAATAGATTACATTGATATTTTCTATTAACTAAAATTTAGCTCAAATATATCTAAAATTCTGCATATTTAATAGTTTTATTTTTGTTGTTCCTATCTTACAAATATTTAGCAAAAATAATTTGATAGTTTTAGCTGATTCTTCTGTAAGGTAAGTTAGTTTTAACTAAAGGTTTTACAGAATTTTTTCTACACTCACAATATATTTTCCAGAACCGATTGAGGTTTATTTAAAAAGTAATAGGTAAAGTTTGTTATACTTATCGACCTATAACAGCCCAAGGACGAAGCCTATTGATTTTGGTTAACACCGGTCCATGTATAGACCTAGTGCCCATATAAGGGTCCCGCCAAAATTGGCTTGATTACAAACTGCAGGTCGCAAGTATTAAGATATTTTAATGAAATTTGGTTCGCTGACTCACATTATAGAAAATTTTGACACAAGTCCCATTTTAACCCATTCGAATTTCGGATCCAAACATTGGTTGGCTTTTAACCAGACTGGTGTAGGGTATTGTATAGTCGGCATGCCCGACTTTAACCTTTTTACTCGTTTTCAATTGAAGAATCAATTAAAATACATTGAAACATATTGTTTAATTTTTTTATCAATCAATAAAAAACAAACTAGAAAAAAATATGTATCGTCTGTAGGAGTTGTTGTTTTCAGTCAAATATTCTATTTTTAGATTTCTATTTTAAGAAAAAATAACTTAAATAATTTCGTTGTTTTCTGTTTTAAAACAAAAAATTCAAATATTTTCGGTTTTCTTTTTTTGTTAAAATAGTTTGTTTATATACAAAATTATTTCAATTCAAAATACAAGAAATTCATTACTCATACCCACAAATATAGCCAATAAAAATATGAACGTGTGTGGTGTGTATGGTGTAGTGTTTTGAAAATTCAAACAAAAAAAACTTTCTAACATAAAAAACAAACCACAAAACGTTTTTTTTTTTTAATTTTTGTCAGTTAAAAACTGATAATTGTTTTAATAGACTTTTCAATTATTTTTAGCAAAATGGTTTGAATATAATAAAAAATCAGTAGTCCTTTTCTTAATTGTGTTTTCAATTAATTTAATATGTACTTCAGGTTGCTTTTGAGGATAAAATATTGTGAGTTTATTAGTGTACGTGTTTTGTGTGAAAGCTTTGGGACCATCATGGCAATGATCACTCATTACTTTCTGTCTTTTGTAAGTGAGAAAGTAATGGCTACCCATTACCTTTGGAACATCGCGAATAAAAATAAAAGATTAAATAGACTGGTAAGTAGTAAAATACCTTGTTTTCATTGGGATATATTACCCAAGTAAATCAAGGAAAAGAAATCTTAAGCAACATCCAGATAGGGAAAAATCTGCGTATTCACAATTTAATTTAGGGATTTTTGGACATTTCAACTTGCAAAATGGGAATATGAACTAAAACTTTTCTGGCAATAATGGCGCTATAAAAACTCTATACACATAAACAAATAAAGAATATAATTTTTATTTTTGGTGCAGCTGCTGCTGCTGTAGAATGAGTTATTTATGATTTTTTTTTTTTTTTTTTGCTTTTAGTTTGGTTCTACCAAATTCAGGATCATTGGTATTTAGACATGTTTAAATACCATAGTTATGCTGTGCATATATAAAGTGTATTATTTAGAGTACAACCACCTTTTTTGGGATTTTGAAAAGTCGATAAGGAGGACAACAACCCCCTTTTTTATTTCCCTACTTCCGTATAGCAGACAACATAAATGGTACGTTTCTATATCGGTTGTTATTGATAAAAATTGCAGCTTTTCATCATTAAATTTTATGTCTATTTTGAAATTGTAAATGTAAAAATGTTTTCAATTTTATTCAATTTTGTATTCCTGTTTCGGGTTTTGGGCGAAAACACCCAACACATTGTAAACATGTATTTACCCAAAATGTATAACAAGCTTGAATTTACATCAACGAAATATCTACACTCATAGAAATAAATCTGTAAAAATAGCAGAAAAAGTTACTAAAAATCAGTTAAAAATGATGCAGCAGAAAAAACTGCTAAAACTAGCAGAAATGAGAACAGCAAAATTAAAACTGCTAAATTTACAGAATTTTAGTTATATTTAGGCTAACTTTTAGTTAATTGAAAATAGTAAATTGTACTGTAAAATCTGCAGAAAATTTTGCTAAATATTTGTAGACTTAAAATAGCAAAAATAAACTGTTAAAATTACAAAATTTTTGCTATTTTTAAGCTAAATTTAGTTGAATGCAAATAGCAGTCTATTCTGCTAAAATCAGCAGAAATATTTGCTAAATAGTTGTAAATTGTTGTTTTTAAAAGGCTCGATTTTTATTTGCATTTAAAAAAAATCGAAAAAAAACTTCGAAAATTTAAAATTTTTTGGTGATTTTTTAGGCTACTAATTATTTAGCAAAATTTTTTGCTGATTTTAGCAGGTTAATTTGCTATTCTCCCTTTACAAAAATTTAGCTCAAATATAACTAAAATTCTGTATATTTAACAGTTTTATTTTTGCTATCCTATATTACTAATATATAGCAAAAATAATCTGCTAATTTAGCAGTTTTTTTTTGCAGCATCATTTTTAACTAATTTTTAGTAGTTTTAACTAAATTTTTTACGGACTTTTTTCTATTAGTGTACATATTTTACAACTTACAACATAAAAAGTTTTCAATTTATAACTGCTGTGCACATTATTATAACGTACATATATCATTATTTTGTATGTAGTACATAATTAAATTTATTCTTATTTTTGCATTTTGAATCTTAAAATACCAGCAGCCAAAAGGGAGAGATTCAAATTTGTATAAAATGATTTATGTAAAATAGAACAGTAAAATCTGTTCAGTACAATTTAAAATGCAATGTATTATTGAATTTTGAATTCGATTTTATAAAATAAGAATTTAATATTGAATTAAATGGAATTGCACGCAATTTAATATTTTGTTTAACTTATGTACATAAGAATTTTGATATTTTATTGTAATACAGATTATTGAAAAACAGAGTTAATTTGTATGCAATCCTCCCCACTGTGCAATAATACTTAAAATTTCTACTAAAAATTAGTAAAAGATTTTTAAAACAAAATTTTACTACTAAATTGTTTTCGAATAATAGTATTGGTAATACTACTTCGGCAAAAGTATCGCGACTCGCATTTATTATTAAAGTCGTTTTATACACTAATAGAAAAAATCTGAAAAATGTTAGTTAAAACTTGCCGAAAATACTGTAATTATATTAAAATGTATTTAAATAGTTGAAATCCCATTTCTCCGATATTGTAGTGGATCGGGCTTTCGGGCTAATTGCTTCCTGTTAGGTTCGAAAATTTAGACCTCATTTAAAAATGTGTAATTTTCCATCAAAGTGAAAAATTTCCATTAGTTTGTTCAGGCTAACCAAAAAGTTAACTTTAAGAAAGATTTACTTAATTTTCTTATCAATCGCGCCGGAAATCAAGCCTAGGTCATAGAATGCATCATCAAATTGTGTAAACTTTTCAACTATCCAAAGTTGCAGATGCTATTTTGATATCCTTTTATTCAAATTTGAAAAACAAACAAAATTTAGTTGGTTTTTTTAAACTAATACGTGTATAAGGATGCACAACAAAACCATTACAATTTCAATTTAACGCTTCGTTGCCGATGAGTACGATGAGTATTTAAAACAGTCCTTCATAGTTTTTTAAAAACTCATTATTCATAATTTTATTAAAAACATAACACCATATTTTCGAAATTTTTCAATATTTTACTAATATAAAAAAACGACCAAAAGTTATGTGTAAAAAAATATACACAGATGTGAGCGAGCATCAACTTAATTATAGGAATAAACACGTTATGCTTTCAAAACTACACGAAATGAAGAAATAAATTTTATTGTAATTTAACAAATGTTGCATAATTTAAATGATGAGGCGATTAAAGAGAGCCCATAAATAATTAAAACGTATTTTAGAAACTTTATTAAATTATCCTTTACAAGTATCTTTAATTATTCAGTGATTGTTGTTATCCTTAAAACACTTTTTCAAGTGTATTTTAATATTCCGTTTTTGTAGTGTTGTTATCCTTAGAAATGTTTGTTGCTTACTGATCTTACAATTATTTTGACGATCATTTTCTAAGAAGCAAAGTTACTCAATATCATGTCTTAAATACTCAAGAGTTGTTCCACAGGTACAAAAGACTCTGTTTTCAGTCTTTAAGATCTTAAAGGTCTCTCTTATTTATTACGAACATTTTCTTTATTATTTCTTTTTCTTAATGCTTACGAATCCACCCCTAAAGTTAAACCAAATATATACTATACAAATGCAACAGTAAGTTTCGCTTATTATTGGGTGGAGAAGTAAGTTGTTTCGTTGCTAATAAAAACTCAAAACAAGAAATAATTGTAAATAGGAGATATGGCAACGATAGAGAAAAGGCAGTAAAAATGTCTGCAGTTTCAACTAAAAAGTCAGCAGAAACTGTTTGCAAAATATTAGCAACATAAAAACAGCAGTAAGAATTTTTTAAATTTACAAAATTTGAGTTTAATGTTAATTAATTGCAAATGACAATTTATAATGTTGAAATCAGTAAATGAAATTTACTGCATATTAGTAAAAAGCTATTGTATTTGCAAAATTTTATTTCTACACACACAATATATTTGTCGTAAAGTTTCTTTCAATAATTATTTAAAAAGTAATTCAGTAAATTAATTTTCAATTGAATAACACTGTGAGACAAATGGTAGGGGTCGGTGGTCGGGAAGGGTTCAAACTACCGGGGAAAGTTATATCGGTAAAAAAGAAATTATACGTGTCCCGGCGTTTCGCTGGGTCACCCCTAGGAATCGAGATATATCGATTTGAACTTTGGTGGTCTTTTTTTTCACATAACTCGAGAACCACTAGTCCGATTTTGCTCAAACAATTTTAAAAAAATTAAAAATTACAATTCCTTTAATCTGTTCATATAACGTTTTTCTATATACTCAACAGTTTTGCCGGTAAAAATAAATGTATGAAGAAAAAAATATTTTTTGCCTAAAATATTAAAAAAAAGTAATAAACAAAATGTTATTGATTTTTATGGTAGCGGTAACAAACATTTATTTTTACCGGCAAAACTGTTTAGTATATAGAAAAACGTTATATGAACAGATTAAAGGAATTGTAATTTTTAATTTTTTTTAAAATTATTTGAGCAAAATCGGACTAGTGGTTCTCGAGTTATGGCAAAAAAAAGATATATCTCGATTCCTAGAGGTGACCCAGCGAAACACCGGGACACGTATAACTTGTTTTTGACCGATATAACATTTCCCGTTGGTTTCATCCCATCCCGATTTTGACTGTCGCATAGTGTAATTAGTTAAATTACAAAGAATTATATATTTTTAATTTTCAACGTGGATAACACATCTTAGACGGAATTTTTAAGAATTGCTATCATTCTTGCCGGTCTGCCCAAACCCATTTGGCTAAAAACCTGTTCAAACCGCTGGAACTAGGCAGTTTAAATTTGGTATCCCATGTGAAAATCGAAATATATATGAACGTACATGATCATACATGGACTAGTATATGATCATGCATGGGCATACTTGATCACATACGTCCATGCATAGTTCAATGCATTGCCATTAGACTGTCCCTTAAAATAGCGATTTGTCGATTTTCGTTCATTACACCCCCAGTTTTATTGGAAATGGTCCCAAAAGGAATAAATCGATTTTTCTTTTTTGGAAAACGTTAACCCGTGACGAAAATGGCCCATTTTGGAAAAAAAAAGTATATTACTATGTATTAAAAATTCCCGAAATTCGAAATTTAGAAAAAAATTATTTTTTAATATAGTCAAAATGATTCAAACATGGAATTTTGACTTCATCGGATATCATTAACCCACTTTAGCCTGGAATCCAAAATGACCCACGAATTTGATAAAAATGCAAAAACGTGTTTTTTTGTAATTAATTTTAAAGATTTTTTAAAATGCTTATTTTGTAGACGTCGATTGTTATTTGTACCACACAATAGTTAGTATTAAAGAAAAAAAAAATAAATTGGAATAATGATAATTCGAGTTTGTGTTTGCAGCGACTGCTTTCCAGGACATTTTATAAAAATTGCTCATTTTGTCAAAAATTTTACAAAATTTGAATGTTTTCATCAAATTTTACACAGTTTTCGGAAAAACATCACTTAAATTTGGTCAGACCATTTAATTATCTTTACATTTGTTTAAAAAATCTTCAACCCTTAGTGGCCTGGGGTCAGAAAAGACCCATGAAACTTAATATTAATTATGACTACGAGATTGTAAAGCCATTAAATTGATTATCAACTGGATAAAAATAATTATTTTATGTAACGTGATCCAGATGGGGTTAATTTTTATACTTTTGGCCAAAAAAGCCCCACTAGGAAATTTACAGAATAACATCTTTCATAATTTTATGAAAAATATCACTTCAAATAGATCAAAAAATGCTTTGTTCCATTTGATAAAAATTAATATTTTGTGAAACTTGATCCATATATGGTTAAAGTTTTCACTTTTCGGCAAAAAAGCCCACTTGGAAATTTTCAGAATAACGTCTTTCCAAATAGAAAGCAATAAATGCATAATAAACAAATGCTTTTAATTAGAACCTAATACGATTACAAAACTAAAATTGCTATTAACATACGGACACTTTTTTTGACCCCACCTTTTTAACCCTTAAAAATAAGATTGGGGCTATAGAGAATTGCGCCTGTTCGTTAGTTTTGTACCCTCTATCGCATATCCCAATTTAATAAAAATATGATAAATGTTATTCTGTAAATTTCCTAGTGGGTCTTTTTTTTGCGAAAAGTGAGTAGAGGTACTACATGGATGATGTTACTCAAAATAATAATTTTTATCAAGTGGAAACAAATTTTTTGTTATTCATTTAAAATGATATTTTTCCGAAAATTATTAAAGATGTTATTCTGTAAATTTCCTAGTGGGGCGTTTTTGGCCAAAAGTATAAAAGTCAACCCCAAATGGATCATGTTACATAAAATAATTATTTTTATCCAGTTGAGATTTTCTTTTATCAATTTAATGGCTTTACAATCTCGTAGTCATAATTAATAATAAGTTTCATGGGTCTTTTCTGACCCCAGGTTACTAAGGGTTAAAGATTTATTAAGCAGATGTAAAGATAATTATAGTTAAATAAATTTGAAAACATTCAAATTTTATTAAATTTTAGACAAAATGAGCAATTTTTGTAAAATGTCCTGGAAAGCGATCGCTTCAAACACAAAATCGAATTATCATTTGCCCAATTTATTTTTTTTTCTTTAATATCAACTATTATGTGGTACAACTAGTAATCAACTTCTCCAAATTAGGCATTTTAAAAAATCTTTAAAATTAATTTTAAAAAAACACGTTATTGCATTTTTATCAAATTCGTGGGTCATTTTGGATTCCAGGCTAAATGACATCCGATGAAGTCAAAATTCCAGGTCTGAATCATTTTGACTATATTAATTTAATAAATGAAACAAAATGCTAAATTTTCCAAAATTTAGAATTTTGGGAATGTTTAATAATAATACACTTTTTTCAAATTGGGCCATTTTCGGCCGCAACTCGACACGGGTTAACGTTTTCAAAAAAAAAAAATCGATTTTGTTAATTTGGCACCATTTTTAAAAAAATTGGGGGGTATGCGTGTCGAAAATCAACCAAACACTTTATAAGGGACACCCTAATGATCATGCATGGGCATACTTGATCATATACGTCCATGCATAGTTCAATGCATGGCCATACATTATCTCATATATTTCCATATATCTTCGGATCCGAAATTTGAGGGTATATGACCGTACATGTTCATATATGACCATATCTGCTCACATATGATTCATGTATGCTCATATATGATCATATATGGCCATATACCTTCATTAGGTTGGGCCAATTTGTAAGGACAAAAATTTGTCGATATTGTGCAATCGATTTTTCGATAGCTTTTGGCATGAGGAAAGTTCCACTACGACATATCAAAAAACTCATTTTCGAGGCGCCCAAATTTCGACAAAAACTCATCTAAAAACCCAAAATTGACATTTTTTTAGAAAAAATGATATCGCCATCGTTTTAAGGGTTTAATTTTACCTTGGATAGGATATATTTAAAAAAATTGTAATCGGCAAATATTTTTTTAAAATACCTTCTAAAAAAAAACCTTAAAAATTAACGCGTAAAAAAAAGATCGATTTTTCGACAAAAACTCGTCCAAACCCTCAAGAAAAACATTTTTTTGGAAAACATACATTGATCATTATATATGTATGGGTGAAAACATCTCAATTCAACACAAAAAAGTGGCATTTTCAGATTGACCATATCCAATTTCAATGAAATTTACCACAACTATCGTACATGATAACAGCTCATTAAAGAATAAATTTCATAGCATAGACTCTTTTGATTTCCGAAATATGACGTCACGTAAATTGGAAAAAACGGCAAAATTTGACTAAAGTATGATTATAAAATCGACAATAACTTAAAAACGATTCAAGGTAAGGTGGTATGCATATCGATTTTTTTCATGGAAGGGTCAAAGGGCATTTCTTGGGGTCTAGAGTTCAAATCCACATTGCTCGAAATGCGCATTTTTTAAAATTCTTAAAAAAATATATGATTATTGTTAAACTCTCTTCTACATTTGTATGAAAAATTTAAGGTGGTATCTGGATTCGTTTCTGAGTTATAGCCAAAAACATTGTCATAGGTATGGATTTTTGTGAATTAATACATGCATGTACCACAATAGCATGTACCACATTTTTTGGTATTATTATAAATTAATTAAAAAACGAGTAAAAAAGCTAAAGTCGGGCATGACCACTAATACATTATACCTTACACCAGTCTGGTTAAAAGCCAACTAATGTTTGGATACGAAATTCGAATGGGTTAATATGGACTTGTGTCAAAAATTTGCTTTAAAATGATAAAAGAAGAAAAAATCTGGAATATAGCACATATGGGCGATAGGTCCAAATATGGACCGATCCTTTAATTAAGAATTTTCTAGAAAAAAAATCAAAATTAACCTGTTTGAGAGCTTGGTGTCAAAATTACCCATTTTTTATGTTAAATAACTCTGGTTGGCTGAAAAATGTATTTAGAAACCATAAAAAAAATCGAAATTAACTCCTTTCTTCACATTTTTTAAACAACAATTTATGGTTCCTACATAATTTTCTCAGCCAAGCAGCGTTATTTAACATAAAAAATGGGTCAGTTTGACACCAAGTTCACAAACAGGTTAATTTATATTCTTTTTCTAGAAAATGATTAATTATAGGTTTTTATATCGATTTTCATGTCAAATAACACTTGAACACTTTTTTAGATTTCAAAAATTAGGGGTCAATTTGACCCCATGGTGAATTTCTAATTTTTTATTACTATGTATTTGGTGTTAACAGAATTATTTGGACAACTTTTAACAAATTCCGCAAGAAACAACACATTGTTTTGATATTCTCCAGGAAAAGCAGTTTTACAAAATTTTCGGAAAACAATCTTTTGTATCAGAATTAAAAGAAATCGGAAGCAATTTTGTTACAGCTAGCTAAAAACACAAAAATTAATATTATTACCTAAATTATTGGCCAAAATCACACTTTTCTCCAAAATTTTCAAATTTAAAACGCCGTCACTGTTAAGTTAAAAGAGGGATATGTGTAATTTTCAGTAGAATTATTCTCTAAGGTGTATTTAATAAATCCCTATACGTTGACAACTTTTTTTATATTTTGTTAAACAAAATTTTAAAATACTCAAAACTAGGGATTTGCGAATTTATTTAAAAAAATCCCATCTTTGGCCATACCTGGGACTAGGTTATCATACTCCAAGACAGACAAAAATTTATATCTGAATATTTGTGGATCTTAGAAATGAAACTAGAGTACAACATTGTAAATTTGTTGAAAATATATTTTATTTTTTACGATTTTCATAATTTATCTCATTTTAACCCTATAATGATCTGAGCAAATTGCAATTACTAAAATATATTCAAACCGTTTTGGACATTTATACATTACCAGAAAGGTAATTCAGTCTAGATTATGATTCTATTTACATTTTCTAAAAATACGTTTACTAAATAGCCAGTATTTTGAAAGAAAACATACTGTTTCTCAAAAATATTTGTATAAGTTTCTGAAGACATCAAAGTTGAACATTTAAATTCAATGCCAGAAATAACTCAAAATTTAAAATGTGTTTAAGAATTAGGACAGGGCTGGCAAGACTTTTTTCGCTGCGTGCCAGAAACGGAAAAAATTTTTTCTGTAAAAATTTTAGTTGCAATTTAGTTGTCTTTTAAAAGTGCTTTTTTAAAAATGTTTAAAATTTAGAAAATTTCTCTTAAAAATATCATCGCAGATGTACATATTTATCAGCGCTACGGATAACCCCCATGAAATAACCCCCAAAGAGAAAATTAAATAACATCCAAGAAATGACATAAAAATGTTTGACGGTAATTTAATTTTTTCGGTTTTATTTAATCTTCAAATATTGAGATTATTTCATTATGAAAAAAAATTAAAACAGTTTAAACATTATTGCCTTTTCATTTTTTGGGGGGTTATTCCAATTTTGGTGGTTATTTCATATTGTTAAATAAGTTAAATTATTTGGCGCCATTAATTATGTGCCAAATGTGCTTCAGGCAAAAATTTGATTTTGTTAAAATAAACCGGCGGTTTTTATCATCATAATAATGAATAAAGAGCGAATATTATGGATTTGAACAGAGAAATTTCTATTTCAGATGAAATGGCTCTGAGAAATACGATCAACCCCCAATTTCAAATTCCAACAAAGGCGGTTATTTAATTATAAAACTTATTTTCAGCCTTTATTTAATTGAGGGTTATTTCGTAACACCTATTTTCCCTTTAAAAAAACTTTATATTTTAGATCCAATTTTATTACAAGTTGTTTCCCATTTTTGTGCAATTTTCTGGTACTTTTTACTTCTCCGGTTGTGAGGTATTTTCTCATCGAAACATTTAAACTTCTTTCAATCTAGAATTTTAGAAATTTTCCAAGAATTTTCTGATAATCGAATTTGTGAGTTCTTTATTAACCATATTTCTTTAAACAAAAAATGGTGGCAATTTTAAAAGACGATTTACAAGCTCTATGAAAAATTTCACCATTATGGAGTTAAATCACACATTTTTGTAGCGAAATTTAACATTTAACTGAATTTTTTGCTGATCGCGCGCCACTACTGACACGCGTGTCATACTTTTGCCAGCCCTGGGTTAGGGGAAAGTCGTGTACCTTGGATCGCGTGTACTTTGGAACTTTGCATTTTTCTCCTATTTGTTAATATTTTACTGTAAAGTCTTATTCTATGAAGTTTTTTATTTTGCCCAATGATCAGTGTAAACTACTCAAAGTTTCAGATAAGTCTATAGGAGACCCTAAAATTTGGTGCGTGTACCTTGTATCGACGAAAGTAATTTTTTGAAAAAAATTTAAACTAATTTTTTTTAAATAATCAAAATATTTCAAATTACGGGCTTAAATCAATAAAAAGTTTGTCGTTTTCTAAATGCAGTAACCAGTAAATTTCTTAACTATATTGTACAAATAAGAAAAAAATTATCTTTTTTGCAAAAATTAAAATGCGTGTACCTTGGAACTTTTTGAATATTTTCTCTTTTGTGTATCCAACAAATTTCAATACATGATTAATTGAAGCTCCACAGGCTAACTGTTGTTTTTGAATTTAATTCGCTTCAAAATAACCTTTGATTTAAGATTTTCGCCATTTTTTAAAAATGATGTTTTCATGCAAATATTAAATTGCATTGTCTCATTTCAAGTAGATATTAACTCTACTGCAAATAATACAGAAAATTTCATTATGGGGCAGTATTTTTTTTAAGAAATTCCCTTCATTTTTTACAAGTTCCAAGGTACACGCCAATTTGTAATTTGGAATACTTTTTCACTTTTCTAAAAAAAATTTAAATTTCTTAAAATGCATAAGAATTATTAAAGTTTTTATTATTTGCAATCTATAACAACACCAACACTAATATTTCTACATTAAAAAATTGTTCGCATCTAACTTAAGCATTAAACACATAGACGACTGCAGCTACACGGCTACACGACTACAAATGCTGCTGGCTGCAATTGTAGTCGTGTAGTCAGCTACTTAATTTTTTTGAAAACGACAGCAACATGTAAACAGATAATCCTAAATATTTGACATTTTGATAAATGTTAATCTTTTTTGGTTTGTGCTTCTAAAATAATGGCTGAGGAATATTTTGTTAATTTTGTAAGATCCATTTTTTTTTTACAAAACATCACAATAAAGTTATTTCCAAATATAAATTAATGAAACCTTCAAACAATTGTAAAATATAAACAGCTGTTTCTTCAGTGTTCCCAAAACGGTGATTTTCTAGTCAGAACTAGCGATTTTATTTCGCCTCTAGCGGGAAAAATTGTCCTGTTTTACATATTTTGTTATATTGTCAACACTATTTTTGTTTTGTAGCCAACAAAAATAGAAATTATCCTAAGTTGACTACAGCGGCAAAAGTAGTCGTGTAGCCGTGTAGCTGTGTTGGTGTCAAAATAATCGTTTTCATATAAACGTGTGTATTTTATTTTTGACAGGCTGTAGTCGTGTAGCTGCAGTCGTCTATGTGTTTAATGCTTAAATCTTAGAGATATTGACACAGGATTTTCAAAAGTATCTAGGTACATGACCTTGGTACTCATTCGGAATTGGCGCTCAAATGTCCAACAAACCTGGATTTTAGGGGGAACCATGTGAATCTTCCATTTTAGGTATAGGATGTGTCTCTCTTTTTAAAACCGGCCCAAAAAAGTCCCTTTAATTGAAGAGTTAGAATGTTAAATTATTCCACAAAAATGTTGTTCGTAGTGTTTTACACATCCTATACCCAAAATGAAAGATTCACATGGTTTCCTATGCCGATTCATAATAAACATTTGACAAAGGAGGAAAACTTTAACCACCCCTAAAATAAAATTCCGATTTGATCTTTCAAAACGCCGATACGCTTGTATTTTTTTCTCCCCCGTAATTTTGGAAAAAGTTCGAAATTGTTGTAGAGTGTTATTTAACAAAATTTTTTGCTGGTTTTAGCAGGTAAAGTTGTTATTTTCTATTAAATAAAATTAAATTTTAATACAACTCAAATTCTGTATACTTATCAGTTTTATTTTTGTTGTTGCTACCTTACTAATATTTAGCAAAAATAATCAGCTAGTGCTGTTTTCTCTGCAAGGTAATTTTTAACTAATTTTTAGTAGGTTTAACTAAAATGTTTACAGACTTTTTTATATTAGTGTGCAAACGATTTTCCTTTAAATTAAAAGCGTGGATCTCAATTTTCCTATCTTCTAATATTAGTTTACAATTATTGAAATTTTTCGCGACTAACGTATCACGAATGTGGAGAATGCCTCTATTATTGTGTTCAAATTTTTTCGGGAGCGTTCGCGAACTAATTTTTAGAAGAAGCATTTTGTACTTCTGGTTTCCATGTTGCTTCGTCTGATGGTCCATTTTCATTTTGCGTTTTAACCGCTGAAGTTTTTTAGTAAGCGATAGTTGTTAGTATATATAGTATAGTATATTGTAAATAGTATATTGTCTAAACAATAATTTGAAATTACTTTTTCCTCTACCTACTAAATATTCAGGCCGTTATTTCAAAAGCCAAATTTTATTTGTGTATGTTATATTATTTGATGGTGTTTTTTCCCCCCTTTCAGGGGTTGTTATATTGTTATTTGTTCGGGTATTTGCTTTCTTATAACCAAAACAACTCAATATTATTTCCTTGATTTGATTCTTCATACGAGTACATTGTCTATTGTTTACGGGGAAGAAGACAAGCGTATCGTAAACATATTTATTTACTTTCTTGTAAGTAATATTTCTTGTAGGAAATTCCTTTAGAATAGCAATAGCAATACCTATTAGAATAGAGTTGGAGTTGAAGAGCAACATTTCGTTGGTGTTTTCTTGCATATAATTTTTTGAAAAAATAAAATGGAATGGTGCTTTATTTTATGGCCAAATATTTATGTATTTCCTATAAGACGACAATGTTGATGATTATTTGTATTGTGGGTTAAAGAAATTACGTTGTGGAATTTAGTGAGACGTTAGACACTATTGAAATACAGTGAGACCTCGCGCAACGCAACTTATAGAAATTGGGGCAATAGTTAAAAGCTCGCTAGTGGCAAAAAAAAACTGGTCCTTAATTTAATTTTCTTAATACAAATCGAGTTTGTGAAGTTTGAAGATTAATATCAATATCCTTAAATTTTTGTTTAACACACACAAAAATATAAGAATACATTAATTTAATGAGGAGAGTCTTATTTAAAATTTATTTTCAATTGTAATTTGATCATTTTCATATACTTAACAATGAACATAATTTTTGGCATGACACAATTTATCATTTGCAGCAACCCTCAAAGGAACACTTGAAATAAAAGAAAGTCAGCCATATAATTTCCCAAAGAACTACATTTAACAGTAAAGTGAAAATTTGTATGTTCCCAATTTTGTTTGTATTTTTTTTTTGGCAAGTTTATCATCACTACTGATGGCACGCGTTCAATTTTCTGCATTGGATTACAGCAGTTGCTTCATGTTCAGACTATCCACTCATACATACATACAAAATACAACAATCAAAAGGAAAATCGCATAAAACGTGCCATACACGTGAAAAATACCCAGGGATCAAACGGAATGAATGAAGACAAAGATGAATTGTAGTTTCTGTTTATTACAGTCCATAGAAAAACTTAACAAATTGCGAATCATAATATGTACATTAGACCGTACCTCAAAAACACAGTTCGCCGTCACTCTCCAATATAAAGTATTTTTGAAAGGCGATTAAAAAAAAGAAAAAAGTTTGCCGAACGTAGGGGTCGCCTTTTTAATTTTTCTTTATAGCTTTGGCATTTAAAGTCGGATTTTAAAGTGCGATATATCGATTTTTTTGCCTCGAGAAGACCAGTGTTTAGCTATAAAGGAAAAATCCAATAAAAAAAATTTTTAAAGGCGACCCCTACGTTCGGCAACAAAAAAAATAAAAAAATATCTGCTTGGTTTATCGAAAAACTTCCTTAGTAGAACTTTAATGATTTTTTGCGAGCTTTAATTTTCGGACATTAGTGTGGTACATTAGGGTTGTAGCAACGGAGATCTGGTGGGTAAATACTATAACGGGGTACTTGAGGTCAATGGCTCTTAGAGCAAAAGTTTGGTCCCCTCGAGAGAAAAACATCGATGTATTACACTTTACGATCCGAATGTAAATGCCAAAGATATAACGAAAAATATAAAATGGCCACCCCTACGTTCGGGAAA
Organism: Leucophora obtusa; assembly: GCA_949987735.1. Classification (NCBI taxonomy): domain Eukaryota; kingdom Metazoa; phylum Arthropoda; class Insecta; order Diptera; family Anthomyiidae; genus Leucophora; species Leucophora obtusa. The sequence continues at coordinate 161,598,019 of OX465296.1, forward strand.
AAAAAATTTTTAACTGCCTTGCTTCAACTCCATATTAGAGGATGTACTTTTTTTTTGCCTATAAGGTGGTACGGTCTAATGTACATATGTATGTATGCATGTCTGTATGTATGTTTTTTCACATATGTATGTATCGATATTAGGGTGGCATTAAAATGTTAGATTTTGATTTTTGTAAAGGTCCAGCGAGATATTGTTACACAGATTTTGAGGCTGAAACATATCAGATTCTACAGAAAGATTAGCTATTATACGAAAAATTTTAGGTTTTCTGAACTATTTCGTTAGAAAATCCATCAATTATGTGAAATTTTTTCACTAAATGCCTTCAGATTTTGAATATATTTTTTTATATTGATAAATCTTCAGATTCTGATGCTGATGATTTATATAGAGAAATCATCTAATTTTAAATTCTTCCTACTGTAGAAAAACTATTTAATATTCAGAAAATTTTTACTGAACAATATTTTTTGATAGTCCTGTACTTTTTTAATTTTAATATACATGCAGGAGCATCAGAGTCTTAGCAATATTTCTTTTCGAAACGCATTTTTACCATTCTTTCCAAAAGTTTAAAAATCTGTTAACAATTTCAGACAGGGTTTTTTAAAATTGCTAAACTAGCACCTAGCACTTTTTTTTAATTTTTGGGTGCTAACTCCCAAAAAAAAGTGCTAGATCTAGCACCTAAACGGCTAAAATGGCAAGCCTGAGTACGACTATCATAATCATTTATATTAATCTTTAAGTTTGAGCGGACACATGTTTTTCTGTTTTTTCAATATTAATGCTACTTCGGTTCCTATCTAATTTTTGCCAAAGCCCTTTTTTGATACTTTTGGAGCAAATTGGCAACGTCGTGCAAAAATTTAGGCAGTATGCATATCAAATTTCCTCATTTGACGAATACATTATTTTTATCCAATTTGTATGTCGAATGCCGAAACCCGTATAGAAATGATCGGATTCTAATTAGATCTCAAAATTTGATAATATTCAGTACCATATCTGTTAAAAAATTTGACCAGATCTACTCATATCTGGGAAATTTTTTTTTTTTTTTAATTTTCACAAAAAATATTTTTTAACCCCTTTTGATTTGGCCATACACTATTTGTTGGACGTTTTTGGACTCCGCAGCGCAAGGTTAACGATTTTATGAGCGACGCTTTAGGTATAAAAGACAATATAAAGTCCAACGGAAAATTCTAAGTTATATTTTTCATCAAAAACTTTAATATTTGATACGTATTTGACATCCAACAAGAATGGGTTAGTAATGCCTAAAAAAGTTTATATTAAGAGCGTGTGCGGTGTCGCTAAATTGGAACTAAACTAAAATAATTTTCCAAAAATACAAAGTTTAGACAAAATGTGTGCGGCAACCAATTTTGACATTCTATTTAGTTTTATAAAAAGGACTGGCAAATTTATTTAATTTTCGAACAAATTGATGTTTTTACAACAGCAAATATTCCAAACAAAATTATTTATGCACAACTATTTAAAAAATACGTTTAATTTTTAAATTTTCAAAATATAAATTTCTCTTTGACAGAACATTTAGAAAATCCTTTCAAATAATTTAGTTCAAGAAGCATGTAGTCTAAATTGCGTTACCAACCTTTTTATCAAAATTATTTTAGTTTAGTAACAATTTAGCCTGTTCGCACACGCCCTAAATAACATATAAAATCAACAATTGAAATTTCCGCACTCTATTTGAATTGTATGAAACTTGCTATAACTTGGAATACTTTGTATAGCTAAAATTGGTGTTCAATTTGGGGAAAATTATCAAATTTGCTATAGACTTTTCGTACATATTTGGGTCTAACTTTTGTATTATTTTAGCTATGTGACTGGTTGATATATCACTTTAAAGCTTCTGAAAGCGTGCTTGAAGTTGGTCTGCAACTCGTTCTTTAATTTGATAATTTCTGATTTATTAAAAAAAATTTTAATTTTTGAGAATTTTTCTACAATTAATTAATTGTTTCTATCCTTTTATAATTGAGGCCATGATTGAGCCACGTGAATAGTTACTATTTTGAAATGAACTTAAACCATTTATCGTTATCAAAGGTCTAAAGCCATTTTATCTTAATACACGGTTCGCGATACTTTATCGTAGCCTTTTAATATTTTTGTATTAGTTCTTAGTTTTTTATCAATGACACTGTCAAATATCAGTTTAGTACTCCTTTTGGTTCCTGAGTTATAGTATAGTATTAAATAAAAAAACAGTTCGGTTTTTCAGCATTGGTATGGAAAAAGACCCAATAAGAGTGCCAGTATAAGATTTCGTAAAGGCAAAAATAAAGTAATGAGGAACAACAAAAGCATGTTCGTTTACTTAAATACAAGTTACTACTTTTACTACAGCTGCAAAATTTCAATATAAAAAGTAAACAAAACTTTCCAATTGTAGTAAAAGTAGAAAAAATTTTGACACTCCGCATATATTTTTTCAGAAATTTTAAAGAATCCATTTTTCGATATACATGTGAGGATTTAAATCGCGGATTTCATTAAATTAAACTTTGACAATTTTTCGAAAAACGTCGCCGGATTCTGAAAAGTCCTCAAAATTTGATTGAAATTATTACAAGGATTTAACTCAGAGATCACTTTTTAACAACAATACAAAAAGTTAATATTTCCTGAAAAGTTTTGAAATTATTTTCATTATTTTTATATTCACTTTATTAATTAGCAGCTGATTTTTTATACTTCAGTTATAAATTTTAATTAAAAACTTCTAATATTTAAAAAATTCTTGTTTTTTAATTATTTTTTCGGAATGTTTCGCAGACCTCCTAGGATGCGATTAGGGACGCTCAGGGGTTCGTGATCAACATTTGGAAAACTTTGTATAATTAAATTTTCATATCGGTTTTGTTATAGCTGTGGGAGCCAGATGTCGTTATTAACAAAAAGAATTACTGGCCAATTTTGCTTTGACGCTACACCAACATTCCGTATTTTAAAGTTAAAACACTTTGCAGGTTGGGAGAAAGTGCAGGATCTAACGCTAGTTAATAACTCGCAGGCAATCAAAAATTGAGTATTTCAAAAGAAATTATTTCAGGAACATAACTATATACTCTACGATATCAACATGTATACTCAGGATTTCCGAAAGACAGACTGGAATAAGTTCAATACGATCCTTTGGAAAGACCTAAAAAACAACTCCACCATATCTTTCCGAATGAAATTTGGAGAATTTCAAGTAAAATTAATTGTGAATTCTATTTGGAATTAGTCAAATTTGATCTTAAATCTGAACAAAAATAACGGTAATTAATTGTTTTCTTACAATAGGTGTGTTTCTTTACTTTTTGGGTAAAGTTCGGTAAAATAAGAGTTAACAAGAAATACTCTCACGAAGTGACAAAAATGCCTAAAAGTAAACGAACGGTAAAAACCATATTTGAAGCCCGAAAAACAAACGTCAATAGAATTGTGCATTATAGTTCGTTTTGGTGAGTGCTCTTTCTAGTTCTTGTTCAATTTGTTGTAAAAATCTAGACAGATCCCGCGGGATCCCAATGTTGAGTACCCGAGCACAGCTAATATTGAGAAAATTTTAAGAGAAATTTCGATTTTTTATTTCGATATGAGAAAATTCTAAAATATAGTAGCATTTACCACTTCAAATTTAGAAAATTCCATTAGAAGTTCAGTTCTGCAATTTTAATGAAAAAAATTCAAAATAAAATTTAGTCTTTTTCCCAAAAGCACCGTAAGTGGTTTTTCACGTGGAAAATTTTTACTCGAACTTTAATTTTACTCAAATTTTAATTTAAATTATAAAAATGAACAATTTTTTCTATTTTATATCACAGACACAATCACAATATACAAAAAATGTGATTTTTCCCCAAGAAAAATAATAGCGTTGTACATTAAATTTGCGTGAAAACAATCTCTACTCAGTTTTCACGTGAAATTCATTGTCGTGGAAAATTATCATTTTTTTTAAATGGGGGAGTATAAAATTTTTTCACGTGAAATCCAACAACGTACGGTGCTTTACTATCAAACATTATTTTATTTTTAAAGTCGACTTTATATTTAAACGACTTTGTTCATTTTGTGTATGAAAATCCTAAAGAAATATTTACATTTTCAAATATTTTAATTGGTTGAAAATAAATTAACCAATCAGAATGCTCCAAAAATAAACTAGGTCAAAGCATGCTGCCACCCAAAATTTTACCTAAAGTCAACATTTGGAAAATTTAAATAGTTAGGGCGTTTATTTTTATTTAAAAAAATTTCAATTAAAATTGGAATTTTGTATTAAAAAATGCGAAATTTTAAAATGAAATTTCTTTTTGTCATTTGAAATTAGAAAAATTTCAAACGAAATTGATCTACATACAATTTTGAAAATCTAATTTGAAATTTAGATCTTTTTACTTCATTTCTCCACAAACTTTAATTTTTTATAATCAAAATTATCAGTTTTTTAATGAATTTGTTAAAATATCTGTTGAGATTTTTTAAATGACGACTGGTTAAATGAAAATAAGGAAGAAATTTTATAGTTCATAATATTTTTCCCTATTTCCCCCCCCCCCCCCTGGAGCTGCGCATGTTTTATGAAATATAATTTAGGTAAAAGTATAATTGTAATCTTTTTATCTAAATAAACCTATTTGTATTGAAAATATTTGTAATTTTAAGAGAAAACGTCACATCTCATGTGAGAAAACGTCACATCTCAAGGGTTAATACCCCAATATTCCGTTTCGGCTCTGTTAAAATTCCAAAAAAAATCTCCATGTGATATAATGCCACCCTAATGTATATTAATGTATCTGGAATATGAGCAGATTTAAGGCGGTAAAAGTCGCTTTTATTTTATAGTACGTATATTCCCAGTGTAAAAACAGTATTTGGCGACTAATAAACGTCGTGAAATTTTGCAGTTTTAGCACATTTTATTCCTTTAATGCAATGAATATTTATACCGATAAAAATAAAATTGACAAAAATAATGACAATGGATTATACGCAGTACAACCTAATTCCACTGCTTATTATTTAGATATTAGCAGGGCAGCGAGTTTCATGCACTAAAAGATCGAAAATATGCGGTTAAAATTAAACCTGGGTGATTTCGATAACAATTACTTGTAATTTGTAATTGAAAATTTTTACCTACAGTTACAAATAAATGTAATTGAAATTTAAAAAACTCAATTCCATTTACATGTAATTGTAATTGTAATAGAACTTGAAAAACATAATTCTTTCTTGAATCGATTCGGATAAAAATATATTCATTTTAGGAATAAGTGAATAATTTATCATAATTTTAAGTCAATGATTTGATATTGAATAAAATGAGATAATTGATTTGGTCTAATCCATATTGATTCAACTTTGATTCGATTAAATAATTTGTTTATGAGATAATTCGCGAAGTATATATCAAATCAAAGTTTTCAAGCATTGATTCAAAAGGAATTATTTTCAAAATATAAATTCGCGAATCAAAAAAATATAAAGATAAGATTAGCGAATTGATGTCAATTTTTCAAGTCATATAAAGGACTCTATTCTATGTAAAACGTTAATGTATTAGGAGAAAATCTAATTTTGTATTTAGAATTATATTACAAACTAAAATTAATAATTACTAAAGCAATAAAATTAATTCGCAAATCATAAAAAAACAATTTTAATTCGCGAATAAAAAAAATATAATTCGCGCGAATCAGGAAATTTAACCTATAATTCGCCAATCAAAAATATTTCTATTTTTTCTTTTTCATAAATTGCATTATTACTGAGGATTGGATTATTCTTTTAAAGTTCTGAATCAAATGAGCTATTTTTAGTCGAAATGAAATTAATCAATTCGTGTGATACCATGAAAAGAATCAACAAAAATCAAATTGATTCTTTGAATACTAGAGTGTCCAAAACCGTAACCGAAAACCGGTTAACCGTTTTTTTTTTAATTTCCAAAAACCGTCTGGTTTCGAATAATTTCTAAATTCGAATAAACCGAAAACCGGTTATTATTTGTCGGTAAACGGGGTTTTTAAATATGTTTTTATCAAAACTATTTTTAAGCTAATCGTTCGAAAATTCTATATTTTGACTGCATTTTGTTTTTAAAGTATTATTTTAACAAACGAAACTGCAGTTTTGTTCTCCTTTATCACATGTATTTTCACATTTCACATGTATTCGAATAAATACGATACGAAAATCCTTTGTAATCGTTTGGAATATTTTTTAAATACAGGATAACTGATAACACTATGCGACAGTCAAAATCGGGATGGGATGAAACCAACGGGAAATGTTATATCGGTCAAAAACAAGTTATACGAGTCCCGGCGTTTCGCTGGGTCACCCCTAGGAATCGAGATATATCTTTTTTTGACATAACTCGAGAACCACTAGTCCGATTTTGCTCAAACAATTTAAAAAAAAATTAAAAATTACAATTCCTTTAATCTGTTCATATAACGTTTTTCTATATACTCAACAGTTTTGCCGGTAAAAATAAATGTTTGTTACCGCTACCATAAAAATCAATAACCTTTTTTTATTACTTTTTTTTAATATTTTAAAGGAATTGTAATTTTTAATTTTTTTAAAATTGTTTGAGCAAAATCGGACTAGTGGTTCTCGAGTTATGTCAAAAAAAAAGACCACCAAAGGTCAAATCGATATATCTCGATTCCTATACGTGACCCAGCGAAACGCCGGGACACGTATAACTTCTTTTTTACCGATATAACTTTCCCCGGTAGTTTGAACCCTTCCCGATCACTGACCCCTACCATTTGTCTCACAGTGTAATTAATGACTGTGTAATTAATTGTTCCATTTAATTATATTTTTATTTTGGTCGCATAAACTAGTTGAAAAGTACCTATGCTTTCAGTAGCTGTTTCTGGAGAGCGCTTTTAACTAATTTTTATTAGCGTTTTTTCTATTTCTACAGGTTTATTTTTATAACAAAACAAAAACCGAAACTGGTTTTAACCGTTTTTTTGGAGGAAACCGTGACCAAAACCGGTTTTTTAAGAATTGTAATTTTCGAACAAACCGAAAACCGCTTTTCTGAAATGGTCGGGTTTTTGGACACTCTATTGAATAACATGTTGATTCAATAAAGCAGGCACTAATTCAATCAACAAAATAAGTTTTGCGAATCGATTCGTAAAAAGTTGAATCAGATTTAAAAATCGAGTTAAGGAATTATGTTTTTAAAGGTCTGAAAAAAAACTAACAAGGAAAGTACTACATCCTAAACATTCCGATTTTGATGAATTTTGGATATGTAATAAAGAAAAAAATCTAAGATCGACCTGTCTTAGCTTATTGGCCATTTTGGCATTTTAAGGGTTTAAAAATAGGTCCTTTTTTGTTTTTTTTTTTGCTTTTTAAGATATTGTGACCAAAGGAACCATATGCAAATGTGGTATTGCTGGAAAGGGATTTTTGAGGGCTTTTCACTGATACCTTTTTTTATACTTTTTTGCTCTTTCGAATTCGCTGCTTACAAATATTCCAAAATTTTGGGTACTTTATATGGAGAAGTGTACTGCTATGGCTGCTAAATTCATATATTTTATTCCTTGTGAAATTTAAGCGGACACGTGTTTTTGCGTTTTTCGATATTCGCACTACATAAGGTTTAACAAAATTTTTTCCCAATACACCCCAGCAGAAATTACTGCTTGCTTGGAAGCAGTTTTGTCAGGTAAAGTTGAGCAGAGAAGCGATTGCATTATTGATGATATCATGCCTGATTTTTGCTCGAGATAGCTCGCGTGAAAGCACTTGTTTCGAGATCCAAAAAGGCATGAATTCACCGCTTTTAATTAGTGCTCCTGTTTTTCTTTTTAAATGTCGATAATTCATGCCTTCTCGGAAGTGCATATTATAAAGCTTTTCAACTATTTAAAATCATGCCTTCTCAAAAGCACAATATTCCTGAATATTTTTCCGTGAAGAGAAAATGCCTCTTTTTTTAGTAAAACCTCTTATTTTCATTAAAACAACTTTTTTCCACATTTTAAAAAATGTTGATAAAAGAACCGCAAAAATATTTAAACAATCAAAATGTATTGCTCATTTCATGCCGTTTTGAAAAGCAAAGCAAAAAGCGATGTAAACAATTAATCAACTTAGGCCTTTCATTAGTGCTGTTTACGAAGCTATACATTTTTAGAAGCGGTAAAAGTAGCAGTAAGGAAGCAGTAATCGTTTTTACTGCTTCCACATTTTTGCTGGGACCTTTTTTGGTACATTTTTAATTTTGATCGAAACTAAAATAAAACAGTCAAACTTCATAAAAAAAAAACTTTTCACCAACACCAACTTTATTATCTTTAATAAAGTTACTGGCTTATTGATGCGTTTATCTTGTAGACAAATATATTGATAAAAGGTGAATAGTTCACGACACGCAGTTCAGTTACAACTAAAAACTAAAAACAACGAATAGAACGAACTAATTCACTAACTCGAATTACCGATAATGACCCAGTCAGAAACTAACTTTTTGGGTTTCAAGAAACATTGTAATAATTGTAAAAAACTTGGAAATTTGTCATATCAACAAAATATTTCATTGATTCAATTAAAAATGTTGCTGAAATGGAAAATAAATTTTAATAATTATTTTGTCACTTGAAATTTGGTAATATTTCTACCTGTTTACAAAAAAGAGTACGAGATGTTATTCAAAAAAAAGTTGAAAATTCACGAAGTACAGTAGAAGCTTTTGAAATAATAGTATAAATAATACAAATACATATTAATGACAATATTAATTGTATTTGGTCTATAAGACGCGTTTGAAAAAACAACACTTTACTATAGAAAATAAAAATGCCCTGTTGGTTGTCCGTCTCCAATATACACAAATTGCCTGCACTTGTACGTACAAACCATACGTCAATGTGGCAATATTTGTGAAAAGGTGACACGGAGGAAATAATAAGATAAACAGAGAAAATCTGAAGTAGAATGTTTGTATATGTCTGTTTGATCACTTCTGAAATTATTCATATAAAGACAATCTGACAATAATAATATAAACAATAATACAATTTAATGGAAGATCACTTATGAAGCCTGTCCATAAAAAGGCAGAAACTAGATCTAGTCTGATTTGCAAATTTAATGTGTTTATAACTTTTGAGGAAGGTTTATTCTTTTTCTTAACCTCAAACCTACTAAAATAGTGGTATAGTTTTATAATTTTTTTTGGAAGGAATTCTGAAACTATTTTTTTTAACTTTGGACAACCATATGGGGGTTACTAATCGTTAACATATATTGTACGCCATACAGTAAATGGTTAAAACATTTATAATATGTATGCCTATGAGTGCCACAAATTGGCTATGTACTGTACCTTAATATGTTATAGGGTGTAAAACGAAAAAACTATGCCATATGTAGAAAAAATCTATTCATAAGTCATTCAAATGAATTCCTTCTACCTTGTTTGATTTTCATACCATACCGAATACTTGCATATAAAAAAAAAGGTTTATCGCAAAGAATATTATGATATTTTAATGAAAGACCATAAAAACTTGAACTATTAACTAGATACCAGAAATGACAGCAAAGTAAGAATTATAAACCCCAGCTGACATTTGGAATGCACATTTTTATTTAGGGGAAAGATAATCCCTTTAATAAACCGGGCGCATGATCTTTTGAAAAGTAAACAAAAAAATGGGGAGGTTGTCACGAGTTAAGGAACGTGTCAAACTAGTTTTTTTATTTTATTTATTCCTTCACTTTTGTTTCAAATACAATACGCATGCGCACGTTCCACGACATTAAAAAAGAAATAGGTTTGTTAATTTATGTTCGCAACGTTATTTAGGGGGGTTTCCTGCAAAAGTGTTGACTGTCTCTTGAACACGATTTACATAATTTGACAAAAATTGAAAACTTTGTTAAATTATTCTGATATGAATTTACATTTTATCTTTGTTTTTAGGTTTTTTTTTCAAAGGGGTGTTGAATAGCAGAAACCAAAAGACATTTTACGCACGTGTACCCACCTAGAACTAACAGGAAAAATAAAAAGGAATCATACATGAAAGGTTTACATTATTAAAATATTCCTACATACTTACATACCTTAGCACATATCTTTACATATCAGTATACAAATTAATTATTTACATGTTTACCACGACTGGTATTAAAATGCAAATTTATGGAAAATTAATTTGTAGAATGACAAACTAAAAATAAAAGGACATGCAATTAAAAAAAAAAAACACAAGTTTTAGATTAGAAAAGTTATACCTGCTACTACTATACATACCCAGGAAAAAAAATAGATGCCGAAGCGGTAGAAAATGCACTACAATTGATGATCTAGATGTACTTCCTTTTAAACATAACCACTAATGATTTTAGATTGAGTTGTCATAGGAGAGGAGTACTCCCATTTTAACATTTTTTCAGTACTTTTTGAACGAGGGCAAAGGAAGGTCTTTTTCACCAATTAAAAGTTTAAAAAAATTCTTCGCAAAAAAAATTATATTTTTTTTATTTTACAAAAGTTTTTTTTTTAATTGCCGTCACCGGGTATCGAACTTGCGACCTCCTGATTGCTAGTCTGAATCTCTAACGCTGAGCTATTCTTTGATATGAAAGTTGACTGGCATAAAAACACCACTTTCTCTTTATTCTCTTCAATAAAAGCTCTTTTCAAACGAGTGCAAAAGGTGCACTGCAATTCAGTATTGTTTTCAGCACTATTTTCACAGGTGCATAAAAAGCAATTTCTCATAATTTCTTTTATACATATATATCCCAGTGTAGAAAATTATTACCAGATATGTGGTTATGTAAGTACATACTTGGTAATGGTAACTAGTTACTTTTGTTATTACATTTCTTATTACCTTTATATGGCGATGTCGCGAAAAATAATGAGTTATGGTTACACACCAGCATACGAAAAATCAGAAAATATATCGTTACCTATGTGCTTACCAGTACTGACAAAAATAATGAATCAATCTAAAAATAGATTTTCAAAAAAATAAATTATATAAAAAAAAAAATATTTTTTATAAATTTTTTTTTTAAATAAAATTTGCTGGTGCGGGAATCGAACCTGGGTCTACAGATTGCCAGTCAATAGCTCTACCATCTGAGCTATATCGACATGTAATATTTAATAGATAAAAACATAATTGACCTGCTGCACACAAGTAAGCTTACTCGCCAACATACAAAAAATCAAAAAATATGTGGTTACATATATCCTTACCAGTGTTTAAAAAATATTGAGTCTAAAAATAGATTTCAAAAAATTTTCAAAAAAATCTAAAAAATTATTTTTATTTTAAATAATGATAAAAATGAGTCATTATCAGTAACTCATTATTATATGTTTTAAAATAATGCAGAAGGTAAGTGGGTGTCATAACTGGTAGTCCAAAAAATAATGATATGTCATTACCGTTTCTACACTGGGTATGTTTTTAAAAAGTGAAAAATTAAAAAAATATTGAATTTAAACAAATTAATTATAAATATTAAAAAAAATTAATAAAAGAAAAAAATTTTTTTTTTTAAATATTGATCCCGTCGGGAATCGAACCCGCGATCATCTGTTTCGATATACCAAATGATACCAAAATCACTTTTTAGGATCACTTTTACAGCAATTGTGATTTAGAAGCAATACTTATGTAAGTGATTTTTTGAAGTTGTTGAGAATTACTTCTAAAAAAGCAGTAAAAATACTCTAACGGATACTTGTTAAGTAGTAGTTTTTAAGGCATTACTTCTATTTTCTTTGCTGGGTATGTAAGCTGCCTAAAAATCAACACGAATACAAGTTTTACACATAAAAATATTAAAATTAAGTTCGTGTTTATCTTTTTATAGAAAATACCCAGTCAGAAAAATACAAACGGGAAAGCGGTGGCAAAGCACTTTAACAGGTGTTACAAGTGCTGGCAAAAAGTGCTTTCCCATTCCCAAAATGATAACATCATTAAACAAAAGGACCGGCTGTTCAAAAAGCGCCGGAAAAGCACTAGAGGAACAAAATTTTTAAACGTTAGCAAAACGCTGGCAAAATTAATAAATAGGTGGTCTGGAAATATATTTTCTAAAATAAAATTTAAAAAAAATTCATATGTATTTTTTTGGTCCTGCCGTGATTTGAACGCAGGCCGCCAGATTGCCAGATGATTGCTCTACCCACTGACCTAACGACACACATAATACTTGGTGCCTAAACACATAAATGAGAGATAACAGCTGGACAACTACTGGCGGTGCCAAAATGCTAGTACTGGCAAACAATTTTTTGTAACTAGTATGCCAGTGTTGGGAGGGCAAAAAAAAAGTTGGTCTTGAAGGAGCTTTCCCACACACACAAAAATTGATTTTATAAAATTGCAACCGGATTTGAACTCGGAACCTTCTGACTACAAACATTTTTTAACGAAGCATCAGCATTTTTATAAAATCATTGGTCTACCAGTGAATTGATTTTTGTACGCCTGGTAGCATTGGCTAGGTAGCACTGGATAACCACTGGTTGCAAACCTTGGCATATGACTCTAAACCAATTCTTTGCCAGTGGTTTTTTTTATAAACCACCGATATTTTTGTAAAACAAATACTGGTAAAACGCTTTTTGCAAACGCTGGCAAAGCTTTCCAAATGAGTGTTCTGGCAGTCATTTATTTTTAACACCGTGGTTACCCAGTGGTATGCCAGTGCTGTACCACTGGCGATTTCTGACTGGGCAGTGGTGATGAAAAAGTTTCGCTATTTTGTCTCTAACTACAAAGCAATGCAAGTGTCCTTTGAAATATTTTTGATCGAAGAAACTCTTTACTTCATTAAACTCAGGATTTTAATGGAATTTGTATATTTTGATACACTCACAATATTTTATACTTAAAAACAACCTAAAATACATATTAAATTAATTGAAAACACAATTAAAAAAGGACTATTGATTTTTCATTATATGTTTTCCCATTATGTTATTTATTTTTAAACATTGTTTAAACAATCCATAAAAAAAATAAAAATAATTGAAAAGTCTATTAAAACAATCATCAATTTTTAACTGACAAAACGTAAAAAAAAACGATTTTGTGGTTTGTTTTTTCATATTTGAAAGTTTTTTTTTTTTGTTGTTTAATTTTCAAAACACTACACCATACCCACAACACACACGTTCATATTTTTATTGGCTAAGTTTGTGTGAAATAATTTTGTATATAAACAAACTATTTTAACAAAAAAGAAAACCAAAAATATTTTAATTTTTTGTTTTAAAACAGAAAACAACGAAATTATTTAAATTATTTTTTCTAAAAATATAAATCTAAAAATAGAATAGTAACTCCTACAGACGATGCAAACAAGAAAAAGTTAAACAATATGTTTCCATGTATTTTAATTCATTCTTCAATTGAAAACAAACTTTACCTATTACTTTTTAAATAAACCTCAATTGGTTATGAAAAATATATTGTGGGTGTATGCTATCATATTAACCACACTTGATTAGATATGATTGTATCAAATTATATACTATTATATTATAACCATTTTTGTTAGGGATTGATTATTTTTAAGAAAAATTAGAAATTTTACGTGGAAAATGATATTAAAAATATTCTATTTAAAGAATATGAAGGAACAGTTTTATATCAGTGATTAATTCATAAGTCCAGGTATGATAAATTCAAAAAATGTACATGATATCAATATAAATACCTTAAATATTGTCAGCATTAAGTTTCAGCGAAATCGGACGGAGGAATAGGGAGCATTAATGGGTTAAGTCATTTTATTCGTAAATTATGCGAAGTATACCGAAATAAGTTTTGATTTTTTTATATCACCAATATATTTGAGCAAAAAAGGATTTTTCGTTAAAAAATTATTTGTGCAAAAATAAACTTTTTAATGATTTAATCTTCAGATTAATTTATTTCGAAAGCTATTAGTGATAAATCAAAAGGGACTTAAAATTAGAATCACCAACATTTTCGACTAAATATAGGTTTTTAGGTAAAAGATTTTTTAATTTCATTTTTTTCGTAAGTTATAAGAGATAGAGCAAATGAACGCCCTTAATTGAACATACCAATATTTTTTCAATGATTTTATCTTTAAATATTAAGGGTTAAATTTCACATCGAAAAAAAAATCAAAACATATAAACCATACGGCAATTTTGCAACATTTGCAAAAGAGATACAGAGGAGATTATAAGTAGAGCCCACCATTACCCGGTTTTACATTGTTCAATAAACCTCCAATAATTTTACAAAGCGTTTATGAATTTAGGGGTAAATGTTTGTATGTGCCTGTGTTGATCACTTCTGAGTAAAAAATAATAACATAAAGTTGATTACACTCAAAAAAAAGTCTGTAAAGTCAGCAAAAAATGTTGCTGTGTCAGCAAATTGAAAAAAACTCAAAAAATTTGTAGAGAAATTTTACTTTAATTAATTTGTTTGCTGAAAATTTAAATATAGAAATTGTGTAGAGTTGTTTTTTTTTATAATTATCATTTCCGTTGTCTGTACTACATCCAGACAAGCTGCGACATCTACATCCTGTCTGTCCACGCTATAAATACGGTTATCAGCACAATTTTTGTGGCAATATAAATTAGTAAAACATTAGTTCAAAATTAGTTTAGTGCTAAAAAAATAAAACTTTTGCTGAAAACGGAATTTCAGCAAAAAAAAAAATGCTGAAAACAAGTACACTTGATATACAAGACGTTTTACTAATTTTTCTACTAACTTATTTTTTTTAGTGTAGGAAAGAAATCTATGAATTTGTTACATTGCATTCAAGACCTCACTGGAGTGAGATCGTTTGTAATGTAGGAATAAATAATTAATACAATTGTAATGGCAAATCACTTATGAAACAGTGTCCATAGAAATGATAGAAACTAGATCAAGTCTGATTTGAAATTAATGTGTTTATAATTAAAAAAAAAGCGTTCATTCTTCTTCTTAACCCCCAGCCCAACTAAATAAAATAATAAAAAAATTTTGCTAAAAATTTGCATTATTTGTAAACACAGGATCCTATTCTTTTGGCTATATCACAATTATTTCTAAAGGATAATCACAATTTTTTGTCCTGTTTGGCTATTTATAATTAAAAGAGCCAATTAGATATTTTCAGTATTCTTTCTTCAACTTCTTAATGACATTATAAAAGTTTTTTTTTCAGCAATAACCATAACCGTACTAATTTATTACCTGCAATAATTCTAAATTAAACACCCTCGTAATTAACTCAATAATTTGCACAAAAGTGACATGGCAATTTTCTTAAGCCACTATTTCTTAATTTCTTATTATAATAAAATACGACTACAAAAATCTACAGGTTGTTATTATACATTTTCTACTGCTTAATATGATTCACAACTTGATAGAAAACAAAAACCACCCTTCTTGTGTTTAAGAAAATAACAAAATCATCGTGAGTCATTGTCATTATTACTTTAAGGATATTTTCTTATAAGGATTTTATTACCTGTAGAAGTATTTTTGTTGAATGCCGGCGAAACGAAATACCTTATAAATTATACTTACAATATGTTAGTTTCGGTCAGAAGGGGTGGTTTTTAGCTGCCTTGGTATTTTTTGAGCATTTAAAGTTCTTATAAGAAAAATTCCTTCGAAATTAGTTTATGTCAAGTTTATAAGGGATTTTACAAATAAAAATGTATAAAATGAAAGACAAATAAATTACAAAAGTCTGCTTTATCAAAATATTTCTACTGTGCAATATATTTTGGGTAATCGTCGCGAGCTAGCTTGCTATTGCTAAAATGTTGCGGACTATTTTCAACAACTTTACCATACTATAGTTATTTCTAATGATTTCAGTGCTAATTTTTTAGTTTAACTACGCGAGTATATTTTCCTGTTCGGCAACCTAGTTAAAATAGTTAAAATTTATATTGTGTTTGACATGCCGATTATGTGAATCATGTTTGTATTCAAAATTTTAATAGATTAAAATTAGTGTTTGCTATAAACCGAAAAATTTTAAAACGCCGGTATCGGTTATATTTCGGTTTTCCTGTGATATTAATAGAGTTGTTTTAAAATAACTAAATATCAATAAAAAATTAAATAGTTAAATACGATAAAGATACACTAACAATATTTTATCCTTAAAAATAACCTAAAATACATATTAAATTAATTGAAAACACAATTAAAAAAAGGACTACTGATTTTTCATTATATGCAAACCAGTTTGTTATTTATTATCAAACATTGTTTAAACAATCCATAAAGGAAATAAAAATAACTGAAAAGTCTATTAAAACAATCATCAATTTTTATCTGACAAAACGTAAAAAAAACGATTTTGTGGTTTGATTTTTCATATTTGAAAGTTGTTTTTTTTTTTATTTAATTTTCAAAACACTACACCATACACAACACATATGTTCATATTTTTATTGGCTATGTTTGTGTGTATGAGTAAAGAAATTCTTGTAATTTGAATTGAAATAATTTTGTATATAAACAAACTATTTTAACAAAAAAGAAAACCGAAAATATTTGAATTTTTTGTTTTAAAATAACGAAATTATTTAAATTATTTTTTTCTAAAAATAGAAATCTAAAAATAGAATATTTGACTAAAAATAACAACTCCTACAGACGATACATATTTTTTAGTAGTTTGTTTTTTATTGACAGACAAAAATTTTAATTGATTCTTCAATTGAAGACAAACTTTACCTATTACTTTTTAAATAAACCTCAAACGGTTACGGAAAATATATTGTGAGTGTATTTATTAAAATTCGATTAAATTTCTCACTCGAATAACGCAATTTCCAGACATTTGCGGGAGAATAAAAAAACGCGGAAACCCGTTACAAATTAAAATGTTTTATTTTTTTTCGGCAACTATTTAAAGTAGTATTTTGAATAGTTTAAATATAAATTTTAGCAATTCGTTTAAAGTTATTGGAAATAACTTAAAAATGCGTCATGTGGCCGAGCGTTGTAATGATGGAATATTATGTCTTCATGTCTGGTCGCATATTCCGGGCGTTCCCAATGCTCGCTTCAAACGAATCAATTGTATTCGGTACAGATCCTCTGTTATCGTCTCACCCTTCTGATCCCTCCAAATACAGATCATTACCTTGGTGACATGGAAATTCGATTTTGGCGTTGATTTCGCTGGTTGGTCGGTCTTCACATACGATTTCTTGCGCTTCAGGTTATCGCAATGGATCCATTTTTCATCGCCAGTAATGATTCGATGCAAAAATTACTGCTTTTATGGTGTTCAAACAGCATTTTGGTCATGCAAAATCGTCTTTCAATGTATCTCGACTTCAATTCGTGTGGTACCCAATTGACTTGCTTTTGGATGAATCCTACTGCCAGCAATCGTTTTGAAATTGCTGCTTGAGTGAGTCCCAATGATTTTGCAAGTTCTTCTTGAGTTTGACAACAGTCTTTACCGAGTAATGCCTCGAATTCATCATCTTCGAACTTTTTTGTCTGCCGCATCAAAATCACCACTTCTGAACCGCACAAACCATCTCTCGCACTTCGAAATCGACGGAACATATTCAGGACAAGCTTTGATGAGCAATCGAAGTGCCTTAGCTGCACTTTTTTTCAAATTGAAGAAGTAAAGCAAAACTTCCTGCAAATGATGCTTTGTTGGCACAAAATTCGACATTTTCGAAGCAAAAAAAACTTTGTTGTTTACACTATTTCGCTCAATGACTAAGTGAGAAGAAATGACAGATGTTTACCCTAAAAAATGCTATATAACTTATTAAGGACACAAACTATGTGTAAAAGATAAGCCATCTGTTGTGAATACCATATTTTTAAGTTATACACCTAATAAAATTTTTAAAATTCCGTTGACTACTAAATGAGAGTTTTTGAAAAATACGCGTTGAAAATATGAACTGAATACATGAAACTTAATATTTCTTAAACCACAAGACTTCTTGGTGTATTTTTTTTTCTTCTAAAGTTATAATACTCAGTTTATGCTATCCACAATAACAAAAGCAAAAATTTCGTTAAAGCAATATTTAATGAAGAAAATTTTCCTTACAATTATTTAATTTGGGGACCTTCATACGATCACCAGGTCTAAACATGGCTCTAACCAAAATTAAGAGACTTTGTCCTTCGTCTCATGTGAATCAGGGTACCGAATTTCATTAAAATATCTCCATGGTTGCGACCTGCAGCGTGCGAACAAGCATAAGAGTAAATTTTTGGGGACCTTTATACGATCACCAGATCTAAACATAGACAGATTCTAACCAAAGTTAATAGGCGTTGTCCCTGGACCCATCTAAATCAGGATATCGAATTTTCGACCTGCGGCGCACGAAAAAGCATAGGGGACAATTTTTGGGGGACTTTTATATGGTCACTAGGTCTAAACAAGCACCGATTTTAATCCAAATTAATAGGCTTCGTCCTTCAAATATCCTAATAATATTTGCAACCTTTAGCGTGCTAAACATAGGAAATAAAATAAAGTGGAATGGGGAACGAAATACGTATTATTAGAGTGAATTAATTTTTATTATTCCATAAATTGATAATAAAAAAAAAAAAAATTAAGTAAAGTATTTTGTGGATGTTTCATGAAAATGGAGCCCTCGGGGTCCCGTTCGTTTGTATAATCGGAGTGTGATCTTTACAAAGCCTTACATTATTTCCATTTTACACTGCAACACAATGGGTCATATGAATAAAACTTAGCAATTACTTCGAAGTAATTACTTTGGGCTTAGGAATGGCTTTTAACTCCAAATTTACCAATTGGCTGGTAGAATAGGATGAAATGTTAACGAAAATTAAAAAATTAAATTTCTAGTCTACTCCCAAGCAGACTAGTTTTGTCAAGTAATTGCATAAAAACCCTGTATTTCCCCCTATTAGTAATATCTATTTTTTATTCATATGAGCCAATGATTTTTATTATCAATTGAATTCTTAAAAAATAATATAGTCACCCTGTAAGTGTTAAATAAAAATAAATCTCACCTTTACCAATTTACATGATTTCAGCCTTCATTCGTACACTAACTCACTATAACTTTATCGTAAAAGTTCAATATTTATTTAAAAAGTAAATCAGTAAAGTTGATTGAATAAGTAGTTAAATGGAAAAGAAATATATTTTTTAACTTTTTCTATCAGTCATTCAATAAAGAAAATACACAAAATACGGACTTTCGGTATAAGTTAAAATATTCAGTAAAAATTTATGTTAAAAATAACCAGTTCTTATAAAATACTAGCGGGCAAGCCCGCTAGATTTAGCGACGTACCTTAGGCCTAGTTTTTGGGATGTCAATTAAACCGAAAACGAATTTTGTCGTATCGGGCAAGCCCGCTACGTTGTTAGCGTACCTTAAAGTTTAAAATGTAATTTGTTTTGAATAGGAATTAAATATTTTTATGAAAATAAAATACAATGTTTTTTATTAATGTAAAAATCTTTAAAATAAAATCCCCTTCGATGAGAATGCTTATTAGGAGATTATATATAAAATAAATAATTTCAAAAATTATTATTCAGAGGAAGCTTATGTTAAAACAAATTTTCTACTTTTTAAGTAAAAATAAAATCACTTAATAATTAACAATAAATAACGATGACGATGTGAGAGCGCGTTGAATTGTTACACATGTGGCTGCGGGTTCGATCCCCAGCGACCGCAACATCAATTTGGAAAAATAATGTGTACGATTTTGTTTCCCCTAATACAGTATCCTCCTTCACTATTCCCATAGCACTTAATCCCACCGAAGTAAAATAATATAACAGGGCTATGAAATAAACAGCCTCAACAAAAGTTCGCCGACTAATATTCTGAAAGTAACACAATTTTCAAAAATCTGAAAAATATATTTAAGTTACTTTTAAAAAAGGCATTACTTTGGTTGAAGCACATACAGGATTCTATCAGGATACCTTTCTGGGACATCGTCTTAACTTGAAAACGAATTATTATGAAATTTGACAAAAAGAATAAATTTAGCATTAGTACCAATATTTATTAAAATTAAGACCCGTTTACGTTCAATTTCGTAGGCACAAAAAATTTCATTTTTGGATTTTATTTATACTTTGCTGAAAAGGCATAGGCCGGTTAGAGGGTAAAATAAGTCAGTCACTCACTCTTATATATAAACACCATGACTCTCTTTGCGATTTGTTTATTGTCATTGCGAATCCATTCGTTCCCCGTTCTGTTTCATTTCGTTCCGCATTCCATTCTATCTCGTTCTCTATTCCATTGCCATTTTGTCGAGTTTCAATTTCAATTGTTCCCTGTTTAATTTCCCCGTACTTTCCCGAAAGTGTTAAAAAAATGTTTAAAAAAACAAAAAAAATGGTCGTAAACAAACTCTATATTACTTTCCTAATAAAAATGCTTGTTTAAAAAAAAAAAAAAATGTGTTTAAAAAAAAGTGCGCGTAGACAAATTTTCTTTCCCAGAAGAGCGTTAAAAAAATGGCCGTGGACAAATTTTCTTTCCCAAAAGTGTGTTAAAAAAAATGTTTTCACAAAAAAGTGTTTCCACAAAAAAAAAAAGTTTACACAAAAAAAAGTGTTTCCAAAAAAAGTGTACATAAAAAAAACTTATTTCCAAAAAAAAAGTTTTCACAAAAAAAGTGTTTCCACAAAAAATAAAGTGTTTCCACAAAATAAAGTGTTTCCAAAAAAAAGTGTTTCCACAAAAAAAGTGTTTCCACAAAAAAAAGTGTTTCCACCAAAAAAAAAAAAAAGTTTCCACAAAAAAAAAATTTTCACAAAAAAAGTGTTTCCACAAAAAAGTGTTTCTACAAAAAAAAGTTTACACAAAAAAAAAACAAAATTTCCACAAAAAAAAATGTTTCCACAAAAAAAGGGTTTCCACAAAAAAATAAAAAAAGTTTCCACAACAAAAAAAAAAAAAAAATTTCCACAAAAAAGTGTTTCAACAAAAAAAAGTTTCTACAAAAAAAAATGTTTCCACAAAAAAAGTGTTTGCAAGAAAAAAAAGTTTCCCCAAAAAAATTTCCACAAAAAGTGTTTCAACAAAAAAAAAAAAGTTTCCACAAAAAAAAATGTTTCTACAAAAAAAAAGTGTGCACAAAAAAAAGTTTCCCCAAAAAAAAAGAGTTTCCTCAAAAAAAAAAGTTTGCACAAAAAAAAAAAGTTTGCAAAAAAAAAGTGCACAAAAAAAAATTACACAAAAAAAATGTTTCAAAACAAAAAAAACTTTACAAAAAAAAAAAAAAAAAATATTTCACAAAAAAAAAATTTCCACAAAAACAAAAAAAAAAAAACTTTTTCAAAAAAAAAAAAAATATTTCACAAAAAAAAAAAGTTTCAATAAAAAAAATTTTTCCACAAAAAAAAAAAAGAAATCCACAAAAAAAATAAGTTTGCAAAAAAAAAGTGCACAAAAAAAAATTACACAAAAAAAATGTTTCAAAACAAAAAAAACTTTACAAAAAAAAAAAAATATTTCACAAAAAAAAAATTTCCACAAAAACAAAAAAAAAAACTTTTTCCAAAAAAAAAAAAAATATTTCACAAAAAAAAAAGTTTCCACAAAAAAAATTTTTCCACAAAAAAAAAAAAGAAATCCACAAAAAAAATAAGTGTTTCCAAAAAAAGAAAAAAACTTTTTCCACAAAAAAAAAATATTTCACAAAAAAAAAAAAAAGTAAACACAAAAAAAATGTTTCCACAGAAAAAAAGTGTTTCCACAGAAAAAAAGTGTTTCCACAGAAAAAAAGTCATTTTCATTTTCGTCATTTTTTTTAAGAACCATCAGTAAAAGTAGACCTTTCCAACGCATGTATTGGTTTGTAAATCGGTTGAGTGGTTCTCTAGTTATAAAATGACGAATATATACCAACTTATTTATATATATGTGACCTTCTCCGAGAAAACGGACCTAGTGTGTCAAAAAACGGGTTTGGACTTAAGAGTGGGAAAATCGATAAAAATGAGAAAAACATTAAAATTTTAATGTTTAATTTAAAACTTCATTTTCACACACTAGGTCCCTTTTCTCGGAGAAGCTCACATATATAGATAATTCATTTTAAAATAAATGAGAAATCTATTATTTTACCGAATTTGCTAGTTAATTAACAATTAAAAATAAACGGCAAAATACAATTGTTTTCAAAGAAAAGTAGGTATCTCTTCTTTCAACTTATTTTCAATTGTTTTAATGTTACTTTTTAATATCTATACCAAATGACATAAATAAATTTATCACTAAATTTGTTAAATTAGTACACTGTTTTATTTTGTTATTTTTTATAATTTTGTGTTTTGGCTGGCTCGTTTTTTCAAAGCTTGAGAGTTCAAACATTTTGAAGAACTCTCTTGTGAGCTTATTTATTTTCAAAGTCTGGTTTTTTTGCTTATGAACTACTTAGTTCATATTGTGAGCAGCTTCTTATATGTAGGCTCTGACCTTTTTGAATATATTTTTCGATCACTCCTTCGATTTTCCAACCCTGCATACAAGTATTCAATTAAAATTAAGCTCTGTTCCACGACTTTCGGTTGCTTCGGTTGTTGTTTCTTCGGTTGAATCCCGTTCACATTGGTACTGGCGGTAACGACATGGAACAGACCTTTTGTGTATTATTCTGATTTTTGCGCTTTCTTTCTTAGTTTGACAAAATGGTAAATAATTTGTGTATATTTTTTTATTGCTTAATAAATTCTATATTTTTCGGAAAAAAGCACATTATTTCACCCAAAACCTGTTGCTGATATAAAAAACCAAAATTAACAGTTATCAAATTGTTTAGTATAAAATTCAAATAACTAATAAAATATTGAATATTAATTTAACACAAAAAAAGTGTTGTTTTTTTAATATTGTTTACAATATTGTGCACTTTAATGCAATAAAAAAGATTTAAAAGATCAATGGGTTGGGTATTTATTTAGCAAGATGTGTTTAAATAAAAAATTAACATTTCAAGACATAAATGACGATACAAAAATTAAATATACTCGTAAACATCTCTTGTACTGTTAAATTTTAGTGAAGATGCAACTAACTAAATAATATAAACAAAGAATGATAAATTTATAGACAAAAAATATTAATTAATAATAATATTTAACAAAAAAAAAAAAAAAATCCAGTTAAGAATTAGTGATGCCAGACGGGTGGAATAAAATTTAAGATTACTGACATGGATATAAAGTTTGATTGTTCCATCAATAATTTAGAGGAAAAATAATTCAACTTTATAATCAATCACCAGGGCAGCGACTTTCATGCAAAATATGCACTTAAATAGAAATATGCACTAAAAATCCAAAAATATGCACTAAAAATCCAAAAATATACACTTAAGATCCAAAAATAAACGCCTAAAACCAAAAAACTGCACTTTAAATTTATCGATATTTAAAAATTACATTTATTATTCGAGCGTTTGGTTAAAAATTAAATCCAATATAAATGTCCAAGTAAGTAGATGACAACTTGATGTTTTCCTTCTAGTAAAGTGCTGCGTTAAGGTTTGCAAATTCTTTTTTATCTTTATTTTTCATTAAATCTTACTCTTCGTTAAAAAAAAAATATGAATAAAATATGCAATTTAACGAATATGCAAAAATATGCATTTATAACAAAATATGCAACAACAAATCGATGCCATTTTGTTGCAAATTCTTTGATTCGGAAAAGTATTTGGTTTAAATCAGTTTTGGATTAATGACTACAAACATGCATTTGCATAAAAGTCGCTGCCCTGATAATCACTAGTTGAAAAGTTTACTTTTTTATAAAAAAAAAATAACCTTTTATATAAAAAAGTACCTTTTTATTAAAACACACCATACTGGCTGAAGGGAGTGTATACTAACAGGGAAAGTATCTCATATGATAACTTTCTTAATTTTGCATTCAAAAACCAATGGTCCTTTCGAAACACATTCCTATCCCCAATAAAATAATAAACGATTACCAATATCTGGCAACATTTTCGAAAGAAATTGCCGGTAAATGGTTAGCAATAAGTTAATTTACCCTATTGAGACAGTCAAGTTATTTATTTAGTCATATATAGACATTACAAACGAAAACATTTAAATCCCAAATACAAAACGGTCAATCAATAAAAAAAAAAAAAAAACGGAAACAAGTTTCAAAATTAATCTTCAGAATATTTTACATTGAAAAAATTTAAATCTTCAAAAAACATTATTATAATTAATTAAGTGCTATTAAGACGGATTAAAACATATATATTTTAATATTTAAATTAACAGCAACTAATGACGTTATGAATCCATCAGCATCATTATCGTCACGTTCATTGTGTCCTTTGTATAAAAATATTTTATGTTTATTAATCGGTTTAATAATTGGTATACGTTTCACCGATATATGGTTTTATATACAAAACAGTGATGATCAAACTACATTATCATCATCAACCGATATATTTTCAAATCAAAATGATAATGATAGTTTTATTATAAACAATGAATTTTTAACACAATATTTATTCAATACTACAAGAGTTCTGTGTTGGATTTTAACAAATCCCGAAAATCATTTAACCAAAGCCATACATATACGTCATACGTGGGGAAGCCGTTGTAATAAATTATTATTTATGAGTTCCGAGGAGGATGCCGGTTTACACACAATTAAATTAGCCGTTGATGAAGGTCGTCAAAATTTATGGAATAAAACAAAAGAGGCCTTGAAATATATATATGACCATCATTTTGATGATGCTGAGTGGTTTTTAAAAGCCGATGATGATACGTAAGTTGTTTTTATAGCAATAATTAAAATATTAAAGTTTTAATTGTTGTTAACCCTTTAACCGCGATATTTGGAGAAAATGCACCCCTAAGTTTAATATTCTTAAAATTTAAACGCTTTGCAATTTAACATAACCAGTGTAGAAACGGTAATGACATATCATTATTTTTTGGACTACCAGTAATGACACCCACTTACCTTCTGCATTATTTTAAAACATATAATAATGAGTTACTGATAATCACTTATATTTATCATTATTTCAAATAGAAAATAATTTTCTAGATTTTTTTTTTTAATTTTTTGAAATCTATTTTTAGACTCAATATTTTTGAAACACTAGTAAGGATATATGTAACCACATATTTTAAGATTTTTTGTATGTTGGCGAGTAAGCTTACTTGTGTGCAGCAGGTCAATACAATATTACTTCCCAGTGTAGAAAATCATTACCAGATATACGGTTATGTAAGTACATACTTGGTAATGGTAACTAGTTACTTTTGTTATTATATTTCTTATTACCTTTATATGGCGATGTCGCGAAAAATAATGAGTGATGGTTGCACACCAGCATACGAAAAATCAAAAAATATATCGTTACCTATGTGCTTACCACAACTGACAAAAATAATGAGTCTAAAAATAGATTTTCAAAAAAATAAATTACATAAAAAAAAATATTTTTTATTGTATTTTTTTTTAAATAAAATTTGCTGGTGCGGGATCGAACCTGGGTCTACAAATTGCCAGTCAATAGCTCTACCATCTGAGCTATATCGACATGTAATATTTAATAGATAAAAATATAATTGACCTGCTGCACACAAGTAAGCTTACTCGCCAACATACAAAAAATCAAAAAATATGTGGTTACATATATCCTTAGTGTTTAAAAAATATTGAGTCTAAAAATAGATTTCAAAAAATTTTCAAAAAAATCTAGAAAATTATTTTCTATTTGAAATAATGATAAAAGTAAGTCATTATCAGTAATTCATTATTATATGTTTTAAAATAATGCAGAAGGTAAGTGGGTGTCATTACTGGTAGTCCAAAAAATAATGATATGTCATTACCGTTTCTACACTGGGTTGTCGATATAACTCAGATGGTAGAGCTACTGACTGGCAATCTGTAGACCCAGGTTCGATTACCGCACCAGCAAATTTTATTTAAAAAAAAATACAATAAAAAATATTTTTGTTTATATAAATTATTTTTTTGGAAATCTATTTTTAGACTCATTATTTTTGTCATTACTGGTGTGTAACCATAACTCATTATTTTTCGCGACATCGCCATATAAAAGTAATAAGAAATGTAATAACAAAAGTAACTAGTTACCATTACCAAGTATGTAGTTACATAACCACATATCTGGTAATGATTTTCTACACTGGGATATCTTTGTTAAACATTCGTCTAATCGTTTTCATAGTTTAGACAACATCCTTCTAAGGCATCCTTAAATGATTTTTTAAGTTGTAACTTCAATCTTATTGATTTTGTGTTCATTATATGTGTCTAATATGTGATGTTTCTATCTTTGTTTATTCCAGTTATATCATCTTGGAAAATTTACGTTTATTTTTATATCGCTATCCCGCTGAGGCTCCTATATATTTTGGCGCTAAATTTAAACGTTTTGTAAAACAGGTTAGACAATTACATTTAATTAGTTTAAAAACTATTAAAACCCCGCTCTCTTTCAAAAGGGTTATATGTCTGGTGGTGCTGGTTATGTTTTAAGCAGGGAATCCTTAAGGAAATTTGCCACAGAAGGCTATGACAATACAACTGATATTTGTCCGGATATCTATCCAGCTGAAGATGTTCAGGTGGGTTTATGTTTACAAAATATTGGTGTTATAGCTGGTGATTCTAGAGATGAGAATGGTAAGGAAAGATTTATACCTCTGCCGCCGGAATATATTATACCAGAAGACAAAACATGGTGGTATAAAAATTATTCCTACTATCCACAAAATGAAGTGAGTAGAAGAGGGCATTCGATGAAAACTACCAACAGTGGACATTAGAGTTCCCCATTTTGCCACTTTTCTTTGGGAGCGACATGTAACAGCGGGCAATAGTTGTGGTTCCCATAGACATAACAGAACTATTTTTTTTTAATTGGTTGAAAAATTTTGTTAGAATTTTTACCTCAAAGTTTTGAACCTGCCGAACGGATAGCTGTAAGTATTTTTTTATTTTCAATTATTATTTAAGGTATATTTAATAAGATCAAGAGGAGCTATTGGTAATTTTTTATATTTTGTTTAAGAAAATTTTTAAAAACTGGATTTTGTGAATTATTTTTAAATCCTAGAAAGTGAATATTTTTTATCAGGATAGTTATGAATGAACTTTACTCAAAAAATTTGACCAGTACACTCATAGAAATAAATCTGTAAAAATATCAGAAAAAGCTACTAAAAATTAGTTAAAAATTATGTTGCCGAAAAAAACTGCTGAAATTAGCAGATTTTTTTTTTTGCTAAATACTAGCAAAAATAAAATTGTTAAATATTCAAAATTTTAGTTATACATAATCTAACTTTTAGTTAATTGAAAATGACAAATTATATTGTAAAATCTGCAGAAAATTTTCATAAATATTAGTAAACTAAAAGTAGCAAACACAAACTGTTATATTTACAAATTCTTTTACGTATTTTTAAGCTAAATAGCAGTATAAAATCAGCAGAAATATTTGCTAAAAAAATTGTAAACTGCTTTTTTCAAAAGGCTCAATTTTTCTTTGCATT
The DNA here is from genome assembly GCA_949987735.1 of Leucophora obtusa. Lineage (NCBI taxonomy): Eukaryota > Metazoa > Arthropoda > Insecta > Diptera > Anthomyiidae > Leucophora > Leucophora obtusa. The sequence continues at coordinate 161,625,646 of OX465296.1, forward strand.
AAAAAAAAATCGAAAAAAAAAATTTAGAAAATTTTAAATTTTTTGTGAATTTTTAGCCTACACTCACAATATTTTATCGTTAAAAACAACCTAAAATAATTGAAAAGTCTGTTAAAACAGTCTTCAATTTTTAACTGACAAATTTTTTGTGGTTTGTCTTTTCATATTTGAAAGTTTTTGTTTGTTTGAACTTTCAAAACACTAAGAACCCACATCACACGTTCATATTTTTATTGGCTATGCCCAGCAAAATCTTTCATTACCAAATAAGTGGTTATATAATGAAACTAAAATTTTTTACTGCTTATAACTCGGCGTCAGTATTAGTTTTTTTTTTGTTAAGAAGTCTAGCTTACGCGCAACTACTTATTTAATTACAAAAATAATTTGATATTGGTAACTACTTATTTTTTAACCACTAATAAGTATATGAGTAAGCCTTATTTTTAAAAATTTGTAACCACCTATTTTTTAACTGCTTATTAGCACCCGAATAAATACTTATTTTGGTAACTACTTATTTTATATATTTTTATAATGCAGCGGGTAAGCGGGTGCACAAATTGTGTGTATTTTTTCCTGCAGCGAATATGGACAACTATTTACTTACAAAAATGATCTTGTCGAACAAAAGTAATGAGTTTTGACACCGAATTAAATGTAGTAGACCCTAATTCGGCTGCTTATTATTTGGATATTAGTAATGAGCACCCATTACTGAGATTTTGCTGGGTGTTTGTGTGTATGAGTAAAGAATTTCTTGTAATTTGAATGGAAATAATTTTGAATTTTTTGTTTTAACACAGAAAACAATGAAATTATTTAAATTATTTTTTCTAAAAATAGAACACTTGATTGAAAATATCAACTCCTACAGGCGTACATATTTTTTGTAGTTTGTTTTTTATTGACTTATAAAATAAGTTAAACAATATGTTTCCATGTATTTTAATTGATTCTTCAATTGAAAACAAACTTTACCTATTACTTTTTAAATAAACCTCAATCGGTTATGGAAAATGTATTGTGAGTGTACGAATTATTTAACAAAATATTTTGCTGATTTTACTAGGTTAATTTGCTATTTTCCATTAACAAAAATTTAACTCAAATATAACTAAAATTCTGTATATTTAACAGTTTTTTTTTGCTGTTCCTATATTACTAATATATAGCAAAAATAATCCGCTAATTTTAGGAGTTTTTTCTGCAGCATCATTTTTAACTAATTTTTAGTAGTTTTAACTAAATTTTTTACGGACCTTTTTCTATTAGTATGATTAAATTAAATTTTTTCTTTTTTTTTCGCCAAAGTTCGAAACTTTGAGGCAAAAATTCTAACAGAAAATCTCAAACGATTTTAATAAAAATATAGATCTGCTATGTCTATGAGAAGCCCACAATTTTGGGTTGCTATTATATTTCGTTTCAAAAGAAAACAGGCAAATCCAGGCACCCTAGTGGACATGGTGTTAAGTTCTCTTCAATTTAGTTCTTATAAAAACTTTATCAAAATATGTTTTAATATAATTTCAGAATCTTAATTGTTGTTCATCCAGTGCCATATCATTTCATTATATTAAACCCGACCAATTTTATGTAATGGATTATTTGTTATATGTTTTAAGACCATTTGGTATTTTGGCCAATGCCAATTATAGTTTACCACATAAGCTTAGTCTTAAGGAGTTTATATCTCATGAACTCGAAAATGTTAGCCCAATATCAATACCACCTACTGATAGAAGTTGATTAAGTCAATATTTTTTAAACAACCCCAGTCTGCTCGGCCAGCTCATAAATAAATTTTTTAAACGGCTCATGAAAGTAGTCATAGTTTTTTAAAAACACTAATTTTTGTTAGAAATATTAACCCTCAGAAAAAAACTTCAAGGCAATTGTCTCAACACTGTTAAAACCTGTCTCAAAATGAGAAATAATTTTTCAGACTCATTAAGAATTCCATATATAAGTGAATTTAAGGAAAAATTTTCGATTTTGTATGTTTATTTTTCTGAATATTTTATGAGGGTCGCAACTTAGGCGGACAACTTTCACAAGAAAAAGTGAAAAATGTTCTTGAAGCTTATTTATGAGTCTTAAATTATCATCTTTGTTTGCTGGAAACTTTAGTATTAAAATTATCTATCCATAAGAATATGAATTAAAATCTTTTAAATAAATCCTTTAGAAAATCTGAAAGTAGTACAGACCCAGTAAAAGTAAACACGATTTTAGATGTAATGCAGAACTAGAAGCAATGCAACAGACTGGGGGGCTGGAAAAAATAAACGCGGATTTCTCAAAAAAAAAATTCTAAACAAAAATAAAAAAAAGCTAAAATAGCAAAATAAAATAGCGATTTTTGGTTATTGACGTACAATTTTAGAATAAATTTGTAACAGAAATCTTGTCTGAAGATGTGTTCTCCGACGAAAAAATAATTTAAAACGGTTGCGCAGAAAAACTTTTATGCAAAAAACTGCAGAGAAATTTGAAAATCAAATATCTTATCTATCGTAAATCTATCGTTTTACAGAAATTTTCTTCGGAGTCCCATATAGTGTTATTATATATACCTAAACTGTTTTGATTCCGATAAAAGCAATTTTGGTGCAATTTCGAAATTGCATTAGTGTGATCAGCCCAAATGTAGGCTATAACATAAATGGTGTATGTACTAGGGATGCCAAACGGGACTGGTTTTTACAAATCCCGGGATTCGGGATTTTGAAAATTGAAATCCCGGGATCCCGGGATTTATCGGGATCCTGGGATTTTTCGGGATCCCGGGATTTTTCGGGATTTCGGGGTTTCGGGATTTTTTTGTTTCATCATATTTTTAATTTTAAAAATAAATAGCTGAAATAAATCCTACAAATTAAAATAATTCATTTAAAATGTACTTATTATTTCTTGCAGTATGAAGAAATAAACAAATTAAGCCGCATTCCCAATGCTGGAGTACTCAACGCTGCAGAGTGCAGTGTGTAAAATAGAGATAAAAACTATGTAAGTGCAAAAAGAAAGGAACAAAATCCACTCAGAGTGGAGTACTACAGCATTGTGAATCTGGCTTTAAACAGAAACTACACTCATAGAAATAAGTATGTAAAAATAGCAGAAAAAGCTACTGAAAATAAAGTTCCGCGATTAAAACTATACTTATGAGTTAAATTTAAGCAAATTGCAAATCACAGTTTACCTCTGAAGAAAGTTTTTACTAATACACTGCAAATTTTTAGTTATATTTGGCTAAAATTAATTGAATGCAAATACAAACTACTGTGCTGAAATCATCAGAAATATTTAGTGACTATTAGTTTTTTTTAAATCAACTAACATAAAATATTAAGCACATACCTCTGCTCATTTCAGAAAGGCAAATTGTTAGATTTTTCTAATTTAACAAGAATTTGCTGTTTTTAGTCGGCAAAATTATTTTGCATGAAGTTATGATTTTAGCAGATCATGAATAAAATAAATAAAAACATGTCCTTTAAGAGATTAAATCAACCTGAATTACGATTTTCAAAAGTTTCACAGCTGAATAAAAGTGTTTAAATTATTAATGTTTTTATTCAGATTTATTTAATCCGTAATCTATTATTTGAATGATTCAATTGCCAAATCGATTAACTCCATATAGAAAAATAAATGAGTATTAGTGAGAAAAATGGAAAAATATTATATACTGATTTTTAAAATTCCCGTTAAATTATAGATTTTGTAATTTAGTAGTGTTAATATTTCTTAACAGAGAAATTTGTTTTGAATATTTCACAGTTAGTCAATAAAGGGGTTTGAAATTTAAATTTTATAAAGTTCAGAAAATGGAGTTAATCGATTTGGCAAGTGAAGCATTCATTTATGAATGGGAAAAATTAGTTCTTTAATAACATTTAATAAGATAAATAAAATACAAAAAGAGATAAAATATGGCAAATAATGAAATCGGAAATCCCGGGATTTTTTCAAGACCAATCCCGAGATTTCTAAATCCCGAAAATCCCGAGATTTTCGGGATCGGGATTTCGGGATCGGTATCCCTAGTATGTACATTAGACCGTACCTCAAAAAAAAAGTTTGCCGTACACCCTCTAATATGAAGTTATTTTGGAAGCCGATTTCAAAATTTTGCCGAACGTAGGGGTCGCCTTTTTTAATTTTTTGTTATAGCTTTGGCATTTAAAATCGGATTTTAAAGTGTGATATGTCAATTTTTTTGCCTCGAGGAGACCAGTGTTTTGCTATATAGTAAAAATCCAATTAAAAAAAATTTAAAAAGGCGACCCCTACGTTCGACAACCAATATATAAAAAAAAATTCTACTGGGTTTAGCGAAAAACTTCCTTAGCAAAAGTTTAATGATTTTTTACGAGCTTTAATTTTCTGACATTAGGGTCGTACATTAGGGTGATCTGGTGGGTAACTACTAGAACGGGATACTTGAGCTCAAATGGTCTCCTCGAGAGAAAAACATTGATGTATCATACTTTAAGATCCGACTGTAAATGCCAAAGATATAACGAAAAATGTAAAATGGCGACCCCTACGTTCGGAAAAAAAAATAAAAACTTTTTTTTTGAAACCTCCTTGCAAAAATACTTCATATTGGAGGGTGTACGGCGCACTTTTTTTTTTTTTTGCCTGTAAGGTGGTACGCTCTAATGTACATGTCTTGTATTATCTCCCAATTAATAACTTTTTTATATTTTTTTTTTTAATTTTTACGTAGTAGATATCTAAAATTAATATTTAACACATTTATGAGAACTTTATCGAAAAATATATATGGTAGAAGGGGGATCATTTGCCAAAGGGCCACATACATCGCCCTCACTTTTCCCTGCTGTTAAGAGAAAATTAAGAGCGACTACTTTACTTCAAATCTGGTAATAGATAGATACATTTTTGTGTTTCTTGTTACGCCAAAAAAATAATAGAAAGCAAATATATTTTATAATAATTTCCTCAAATCGTGTGATAAAAAGTTAATTTTTCATTATGTTATACCAACAATCATAGAAATAAATCTGTAAAAATAGCAGAAAAAGTTACTAAAAATTCGTTATAAATAATGCTGCAGAAAATACTGTTAAATTAGCAATTTTTTTTACTAAATACTAGTAAAATAAAACAGGAAAATCAAAACTGTTAAATTTACAGAATTTTAGTTATATTTAAGCTAACTTTTAGTTAATTGAAAATAACAAATTGTACTGTAAAATCTGCTGAAAATTTTGCTAAATATTAGTAGACTAAAAATAGCAAAAATAAACTGTTAAAACTACAAAATTTTTGCTATTTTTAAGCTAAATTTAGTTGAATGCAAATAGCAGTCTATTCTGCTAAAATCAGCAGAAATATTTGCCAAAAAAAATTGTAAACGGCTGTTTTCAAAAGGCTCGATTTTTATTTGCATTTAAAAAAATCGAAAAAAAACTTAGAAAATTAAATTTTTTTTTTTGTGATTTTTTAGGCTAATAATTATTTGGCAAAATATTTTGCTGACTTTAGCAGGTTAGTTTGCTGTTTTCCATTAACAAAAATTTAACTGAAATATAACTAAAATTCTGTATATTTAATAGTTTTATATTTGCTGTTCCCATATTACTAATATATAGCAAAGATAATCTGCTAATTTTAGAAGTTTTTTCTGCATCATCATTTCTAACTAATTTTTAGAACTTTTTCTGCTATTTTTACAGATTTATTTCTATTAGTGTAAGATTCGACACTTTCGAATATTAAAATTTATTTTTATCGGGATAAAAATTAATTTCATTAAAGGAATTAAGTGTGCTAGAATCCCAAAACTTAACAAATTGTGAAAAATAATCTATCATTTTGGCCTAAGACGACGGTTTCAGAATTTTTAGAAATATTTGTTACATAAAATTACAAACTCAATGAGAATTGTTTGTTCTCGTCTAGAAGCGTTATTATGGTAAACACTTAAAATTCCATAGAAAAAATCAAAACAATCATCGCCAGTAATGATTCAATTGCAAAATTACTTCTTTTTAAGGCGTTAAAGCAGCATTTCGGATATGGAAAATAGTTTTTCAAAGTCTCTTGGCTTCAACACGTGTGTCATCCAATTTTCTTGCTTTTGAATAAATCCTGCTGCGTGGAAATGTTTTTAAATTTCTGCTTGAGTGACTCCCACTGATTTTGCAAGTTCTTCTTGAGTTTAACAACAATCTTCATCCAGTAATGCCTCCAATTCATATTCTTCGCATTTTTTTTTTCGCTGACCTGGGCGGTCTTTGCTTTCCGTGTCAAAATCACCACTTCTGAACCGCACAAACCATCTCTCGCACGTTGAAATCGATGGAACAAATTCAGGATAAGCTTCGGTGAGCAATCGATGTGCTTCAGCTGCACGTCTATTTCAAATTGAAGAAGTAAATAGGGTTTGGGGTTCGGGAATTCCCGGGAAATCCCGGAAAAAGTTTGTCGGGAATTCCCGGGAAAATAATATATTTTTCCCGGGAAAACGGGAAATTTTAAAAATATTAAATTTTTTAAATTGTTTTTGTTTCGAATAGGATTTTTTAATTTGTCAAAAAAAATATTTTAAATACCAAAACAAAAATGTCATTGTTAAAATCTTTTAAAAGGGAATACATTTATTTGACACACAAATAAAATCTTTGCCAAGTAATTAGGAGCATTTCAACTAATAAAAATTTTTGGCATAATTTATTCAAAATTTAAGTAGTAAAACCTAAAAACTTGGTAAAATGTTTAAAAGAAATATGAAAAAAAGCTATGTTTCTTACAAATAATCGCCCTTATTATCTAAATTTTTCAAATGTATAATTTAGGTAAAGTCGACTTTAGTTAAAATATTGGGTGGCAGTATACCTTGACTTGGTTTATTTTTGGAGCATTCTGATTGGTTAATTTATTTTCCACTAATCAAAATATTTGAAAATATAAATATTTTTGTAAGGTTTTCATACACAAAATGAACAAAACCGTTTGATTAAAAATAAAGTCGACTTTAAATTTAAAATACTCCTTTATATTAAGGGTCAATAATTTTATAAGTAACGTTTTCATTAATAAATGTCAAAAGAAAAGACTAATGGTTAACGGTGGTATCTAAATTTGGTTATCCGACATCTAAATTTGGTTCACAAATAAACTTCTTGAAGAAAACAACAACCAGAATAACGTTTCAGCTAAAATTAGCAAAGTACCCTAAGAAAAAAGTGTAAGCTGAATAGGCATTAAAGGTTTTATGGTAGGGCAAACATTTATATTAAGGGTCAATAATTTTATAAGTAACGTTTTCATTAATAAATGTGAAAAGAAAAGACTAATGGTTAACGGTGGTATCTAAATTTGGTTATCCGACATCTAAATTTGGTTCACAAATAAACTTCTCTTGAAGAAAACAACAACAAGAATAACGTTTCAGCTAAAATTAGCAAAGTACCCTAAGAAAAAAGTGTAAGCTGAATAGGCATTAAAGGTTTTATGGTAGGGCAAACATTTATATTAAGGGTCAATAATTTTATAAGTAACGTTTTCATTAATAAATGTGAAAAGAAAAGACTAATGGTTAACGGTGGTATCTAAATTTGGTTATCCAACATCTAAATTTGGTTCACAAATAAACTTCTTGAAGAAAACAACAACAAGAATAACGTTTCAGCTAAAATTAGCAAAGTACCCTAAGAAAAAAGTGTAAGCTGAATAGGCATTAAAGGTTTTATGGTAGGGCAAACATTTCCTGAAATGGTATCCAAATTAGCCGCAGTCAATCCGCACCATAACTAAAACTTCGTTTATTCGAGAAAGTTTTGATAATAAAAACCTGGCATTGCAAAAAAATTAAACCGATGTAAAGAACATTATATTAAATTACTACAATCATGTAAAAGATATCACGATAAAAGAAATATCGAGCAATATTTCTAACAATAGGAGATTTACTATAATCTTAGATGAATGGACAAGAATATCACAAAAGACATATTTGAACATATGTATAAACGGAAATAATTCATTTTATAACCTGGGATTGGTTTATTATTATAATGCTGATGAAATAAGAATTGTAGAAATAAGACTAGAAGAGTTTTATTTGTCTTTGGAAAATAACATTGTGGCCACCATATCTAATGGGCCAAGTGTGATGAAACGGTTTGTTTCCGACAGACCAGTAGTAGGTGCTTTCTGCTAGAATAATGCAATTCATTTTGCAGTGCTGCGAGTAATTTATGTGAAATCAAATGTTCAACATTCTGATATATTTTACTTTGAATTCTCACTACACAGACTGCATTTGTACTGAAATAGTGTTTTTTTTAACAAAAATTACTTATATAGGTGGTTTTCATTAACAATTTTGTTCAAAAATATTTCCCGGGATTCCCGGGAATCCCGGGAATCAAATTTTTTCATTCCCGTTTCCCGGGAAATAAAAAAGTCCGGGAAATCCCAAACCCTAGAAGTAAAGCAAAACTTCCCGCAAATGAAGCTTAGTTGGCACAATATTCAATATTTTCGAAGCCAAAACCACCTTGATGTTTAAGAACTTTGTTATCTATTTCGTTCAATGACTAAGTGAATCCCGCATATTTAGAATTCTCACGGTGAAATAAATGCAAAAAAAATGTTTAGAAACTAGATCTAGTCTGATTTGCAAATTAATGTGTTTATAACTTTTAGAAAAAAATGTATTCTTCTTCTTAACCTCAAACCTACTAAATCAAAATTAATAAAAATGCATATTAATTACCATATTAGTTGCAGCTGGTCTATATGACGCGTTTGAAAAACAAGACTGAACTAAAAAACATTATAAAAATGCCGTGTTATCCGTCTCCAGTATACACAAATTGCCTTCTCTTGAACGTAAAAACCATACTTCAGTGTGGCAACATTTCCGAAAAAGGAGACCCGGAAAATCTAAAGTAGAATGTTTGTATGTGTCTGTTTGATCACTTCTGAAAGTAAAAAACAATAGCAGAAAGCTGAATAGGAAAGAAAACTATGAATTAGCTACACTATATTCAAGGCCTACTTGCTTTAGATGGCTAAGCTGTCGAACTTTAGTATAGTTATGTTTGTAATTTAGTAATGCATGAGTTCGATTCCTACAGCCGACGGGTTGTTGAAAAATGATCATATAGAGAAAATCTGACAATAAAATATGAACAACAATACAATTTAATGGAAAATCACTGATGAAGCCTGTCCATAGAAAAAGGCAGACTAGATCTGATTTGCAAATTAATGTGTTTATAACTTTTAGAAAAAAAGGTTTATTCTTCTTCTTAACCTCAAACGTACTAAATTAAAACATCAAGGCTGACTTTAAAAATTCGCTAGTTTTCCCGCTAATAGCTAAATCGTGTTTTTATCCCTCTAAATGCATTGAAATATCGCTAGATTTGACGAGAAATAGATAATTTGGCAACAGTATTCGCTTGTCATCAAATTTGCAAGAAAGGTATGCAAGTCAAAATGTTGAATTATATGCTTTTTTAAATATTTTTTTATATGAAATTATGCGTTTAATGATTAAGAGGGGAAATATAGCAAAAAATAAAAAGTTTTAAGAACGGTTGCTACTTGGCTATCGGGCATTTTCAATCGTTTTGACGATAGCGTTTGGATGATTTTATGCTGATGGAAACCAAATTAGCTGTCAAAATATCAATTTCGAAAAAAACGAATACAAAAATTTCCGCTATGTTAAGTAACGCCATCATCAAAACGATATCTTCAGAAGATATTCGTCCTATGGAATTCGGGCACTGGCAAAACAACAGTACCGGTATTCTGTAACTATGTGAGAAGTTTCTCACATGAAAATTGCAACTCAACTAAATATTAGTAGACTAAAAATAGAAAAACAAATTGTTATTTCTAAACAATGTTTGCTATTTTAAGTTAACCCTCTATTTTAAGTTAACCCTCTAATTGGCGTTGAAAATCTACTATGGAACAAATATTAAAATTTTATTTTATCGTTTTATTTAGGCGATATAGCACAACAAAGTTTGAAGACGTATCTTGAAACCCAGTAGTCAAATAATTTCTGTTTTTGCTGTAAATAACGTTATCAATAATATAAAATTACGTAGCGAAAATTGTTGATCAATTGTTGTTATTTCAAAAGTTATGGCGATTTTCGCCTTTTTGAAAATTACGAAATTTGGCGAATTCGGCACTAAATATCAATAGATTTTGACGAAGTTAGTTTTGCATCTGAATATATAATCTGTGTTTAATTTCAAAACAATCGTATCCTGGCGTTATACTGTGAGTCCTGGATAAAAATTTTTAACTAATTTTACAATTAGAGACTCCAAACTAGCTTTGTTATTATCGGTAATGTACGCCAGATCGTAAATGTGTTTTTGAAAATTTTTCAAATATTTTTTTTCTGTTTTAAAAAGTAAGTTTTTTAGTTTATAAATTTTCAATTTACATGCTCCTCGTTTGAAAACCGTTCCGTATACAAAAAACTTTTAAGGCATAAATAGTAGGCAGTTAAGTTTTCTATAGCCATAATACAACTTGTTTAATAAAATATTGTTATTTAGCCTAAAACTATTTAAAATCTGAAGACCGCCTTTTGGCGACCTTGGGCATTAGAGGATTAAATTTGGTTGAATAGAATAGCAGTCTATCCTGCTAAAATCAACAGAATTATTTGCTAAAAACAAGGCTAGTTTTTTATTCGTATTAAAAAAAAACAAAAAAAAAATGTTTTTGTAATTTTTAGTTTACTAATAATTTAGGAAAAATTTTTTTGTTGAATTTAGCAGGTTAATTTGTTATTTTCTATTAACGAAAATTCGGTATATTTAACAGTTTTCCTTTTTCTATTCCTATCTTACCAATATTTAGCAAAAGTAATCTGTTAATTTCAGCAATTTTTTTTCTGCTATATCACTTTTAACTAATTATACCCTACACCACTATGTGGTCAGGGTATTATAAGTTTGTGCTGATGTTTATAACACCAAAAAATATTGGTCCTAGACCCACCTTATAGTATGGCGATCGGCTCAGAATTTTCTTTATTTCGATTTAACGATGTCCGTCTGTCCGTCCGTCCATCTGTCTGTCTGTCTGTCCATGCATTCTTGTGCGCACTCTACAGGTCACAAATATTAAGATATTTTGATGAAACTTGGTACACCGACTTATGTCGGCCCAAGGACGAAGCCTATTGCTTTTGGTTAACATTGGTCCATGTTTAGACCTAGTGCCCATATAAGGGTCCTCCCAAAATTATATTGTTTATATCTGCAGGTCGCAAATATTAAGATATGTTGATGAAATTTGGTACACAGACCTATGTTGGCCCAAGGACGAAGGCTATTGATTTGGGTGAACATCGGTCCATGTTTAGACCTAGTGCCCATATAAGGGTCCTACCAAAATTATATTGTTTATAAGCTGCAGGTCGCAAATATTAAGATATTTTTATGAAATTTGGTACACCGACCTATATCAGCCCAAGGAAGAAGCCTATTGATATTGGTTAACACGGGTCCATGTTTAGACCTAGTGCCCATGGACCTAGGGTCCTACCAAAATTATATTGTTTATGCGCTGCAGGTCGCAAATATTAAGATATTTTGATGAAATTTGGTACACCGACTTACGTCGGCCCAAGGACGAAGCTTATTGATTTTGGTTAGCACCGGTCCATGTTTAGACCTAGTGCACATATAAGGGTCCCCCCAAAATTGGCTTGGTTACAAACTGCTGGTCGCAAATATTAAGATATTTTAATGAAATTTGGTTCGCTGACTCACATTATAGAAAATTTTGACACAAGTCCCATTTTAACCCATTCGAATTTCGGATCCAAACATTAGTTGGCTTTTAACCAGACTGGTGTAGGCTATTGTATAGTCGGCATGCCCGACTTTAACCTTTTTACTCGTTTTTAATAGTTTTAACTCACTGGTCTACAAATTTGAAAAAAAAAAATTGACTGCAGAAACGAAGCATGTTTTTTAACTAATCTGGGTGCGCTGAATTCGAACCTGGCATAAAAATTGGGCTATCACGTCTTGTTAATTTTTTTATCGCATGCTGGCAATACTGTAAAACAGTCAATACTCACACTATTGGGTATACAATAGGGCGGGTCGATTTGTAGGGAGGCAAAAAAATCTATCAAGTGACAAGGAAAATCGTATTCTAGGGATCAAAATAAGAAACTTTGCCCGAGGAAACATACCTCTAAAACGAATTCTGATGTCCCAACTTTTGACCCGTAGGGTCAAATTTTGAAAAATCCCACTTTGAACTATTAGAGTGCTACAATCGAGTCCAAATGTATGACCGACCCGCACTAACTTGGGTCGGCCTCCAAAAAAACGAATAAAAAACATTTTTTTGTATCTCGAAAACCTGACGGGATAGAGAAAAACCAATTACAGATTCGAATTCAGCCTACCAAATTACCCTAGAAAAGATATTTGGTTGCTCCAGTCCAAAACCTTGTTGGCTAGTGTAATTATTGGTTAAGAAATGACAATAACTTGCAGAAAATGTGATAGCGAATGATGTTCCCTCTACCCTACTAATTCATTAAATGATTACAAACAACCTACTGCAAAAACTTTTAAGACAATCAATTCAGTCAGTTATAAAAGAACATTACGCATGAAAACATTTAAAATTTTACAAAAAAATAATCGGTTAACTAAAAACGAAAACATGTTTTATATACATTTTACGATTAAAATTAAAAGATATTAAAAAAGATTACAAATTATCAAAAGCTATAATAAGTGAAACAATAATATTAAATTTAAAAAAAAAAATGTTGCAATTAAAACACATTTATAGAAATATAAAATCATCAAAATGTTTAATGGGTCCTATATCGAAAAATATATTATGTTTAATAATAGGTTTAATAATTGGTATAAGGTTTAGTGACATTTGGTTTAATGTGCTAAATGAAAAAGATCCAGTGTCGGGATCATCATCATTCTCATCTTCATCACCAACATCATCAGCACCCACATCTTCATCATCGACAGGTTCCTCAAACTCTAATGTAATGGTATCACAATATTTATTTAACACTACAAGAGTTCTCTGTTGGATTATGACAAATCCTGGAAATCATTTGACCAAAGCCATACATGTACGCAACACTTGGGGCAGACGTTGTAATAAATTATTATTCATGAGTACGGCTGAGGATGCGGAATTACAAATAATTAAATTATCCGTGAATGAAGGTCGTAACAATTTATGGTACAAAACAAAAGAGGCCTTGAAATATATATATGATCATCATTTCAATGATGCAGAGTGGTTTTTAAAAGCAGATGATGATACGTAAGTAGATTTTAATAAATCAAAATAATAAATAACAAAGTTCTGACAAATGTGGGCGCTGTGGTATAATGGTTAGCGCGTTGGACTGTTACACGTGAGGTTGCGGGTTCGAGCCCCAACCAAGGCAACATCAATTTATGAAAAATAGTAATATGTATATATATGTTCAATCCCTCATACATATCGCAGCGTCCTCCTTCGGTGTTCCCATAGCACTTAACCCCACCGAAGTAAAATAATATAACAGGGCTATGAAATAAAAAGCTTCAACAAAGTTCGCCAACTCACCATCAGATGGCGCGCAACAACTGTTCTAAAATTCAACATCTCGCGCAATTACAGTGTTGCCATATTTGAAGCCCTTCATATTTCACCACCTTTCACTTCTCTATCCCCTTTCCAAAGGAAGCAACACGTTAATTAATAGGAAAAATTTCCTGAGTGTTGCTTCTCTTAAAAAAAAAAAAAAAAAAAAAAAAAAAACTGATTCTGGCAGAGGAGAACAAACAAAAATATACGTGTATCGGCACTGCGGCCCTATGCTCCTTGCAGGAGTAAAAGGAACAAATATATATATATATATATCGGCATTTTAAAATTTTACGTCTAGCCCTATGGTTTTTGGAGAGTTAAGGTTTCCTCCTTTCATAAATGTGTATTGTGAATCGGCATAGGAAATCATGTAAATCTTCCATTTTAGGTATAGGACATACATGGGAATTTTTCATTACCATTGAAATTTCATTACCATTAATTCATACTAATGACAATGAAAAAAATTGCATTAGTATTTAATGGTAATGAAATATTTTTCATTAGAAAAATCATTACTAATGTCAATGAAATCACACTAATGTAAAAAAAACTAATTACAATTGATTAAAAAACCATTTGTTTACAAAAATCTTAATATATAACATAAGCTACAATCAGGGATGGAAAAGCCCTCAAGCGAGTCAAAAATATAAACATTTTTCTAAAAAGCTAAAAAGCGGAGCGCACATGCACATGTGCGCGCACATGGATGCAAAAAATCGCTGAAATTAAAAAAAAGTTTCAAATACCAGAAAAAATCGCTAAAAAATGCAAAAATTAGAAAAAATCGCCAAAATTTGAAAAAATCGGCAAAATTTGAAAAAATGCCAATATTGAAAAATTTTGTAAAAATTTTGAATAAATCGTCATAACTTGAAAAAATCGTCAATATTTGAAAAAATTGCCCAAATAGTCAAAATTTAAAAAAAATCGTCAAAAATTAAATAAAATCGCAAAAATTGCAAAATATCGTAAAAATTTTGAAAAAATCGTCTTGAAAAAATGTTCAGTATTTGAAAAAATTACCAAAATCGTCAAAATTTCAAAAAGCCGTCAAAAATTGGAAAAAATCTGAAAAATGACAAAATTGAAAAATTTTGTAAAAATTTTGAAAAAAAATCGTCATAACTTGAAAAAATCGTCAAATTTGAAAAAATTGCCCAAATAGTCAAAATTTAAAAAAAAAATCGTCAAAAATTAGACTAAATTGCCAAACTTGCGAAATATCGTAAAAATTTTGAAAAAATTGTCAACATTTGAAAAAAATTACCAAAATCGTCAAAATTTTAAAAAGTCCCCAGCAAAATCTTTCATTACCAAATAAGTGGTTATATAATAGAAATTCATAGCTCCGCACAACTTATTTTTTGGCGTCTAAACTCATTATTTTTGTTTGGCGTGGTCGTTTTTATAAGTAGTCACGCTTACCCGGTCGCTTACGAAAAAATGAGAAATAAGTAGTTATGAGATTTTAAATAATAAGTGGTTACACACATACTTACAAAAAGTTGAATTATAAGTGGTTATCCGATTGCTTACTTGATTCAAAAAAATTAACAAATACTATTAGCTTACGGAAATACATTCAGAAAAATTTAAGTTTTCTCTAGTGTGTAATTTTAGGACTCGTCATAAAAATTTAAACATAAAACATATTTACATATAATAAATAAAAAAGTATAAAATTTAACTGTGTAAAAGTACTTATTTAAACTATTACGAGTAAGTCATTACTTTATATTTAGAAACAATGAATACAATAGGCCGTTATTAGGAAGTCATTATTTTATATTACAAAATAATGCAGAAGGTAATGATATATCATTTTTGGTAATGCAGATAGTAATGAGGTGTCATTACCAATATTTTGCTGGGTCGTCAAAAATTGGAAAAAATTGCCAGAATTGAGAAACTTGTAAAAATTTGTGAAAATCGACAAAAATTAGAAAAATCGCCAAAATTTAAAAAATAGTCCAGGTTTAAAAAACGAAATTACCAAAATTTATTTCTCGCATTTATTTTTCCTTGTTCCGTAACTCATTTAGTTTTAGAGATACGGGGAATATTCCAAATAAAAGCCGTTTGCTCTCTACGAGGCTTAGTTTTCGAGAAAAACGTGATTTTAAAATCTAGCAATGCAAGTCAAAATCTAGTTTCACTATCGTGGTATTGGTAGTGACTTTTAACCTTTCGTGCAGTCATTTTTCCTCTAGCTCTTCTAGTTTTCGAGATATGGACGATTAAAATTTTATTTAAGCGATTTTCGCACTTATTTTTTCACAAATGACTCACTATGACTTCCCTGTACCAAAACCGTTGTCCGTTTTCATTTAACTCATTTCGTTTTCGAGATATGGGGGACATTCCGAATTAAAGCCCTTTTCTCTCTAAGAGGCTTAGTTTTCGAGAAAAACGCGATTTTAAAATCTAGCAACGAAAGTCAAAATTTAGTTTCGGTATCGGGGTATTGTTTTGTTTGGGGTGGTGTTTTTTGACCTTTGGTGCAGTTATTTTTCCTCTAGCTCTTCTAGTTTTCGAGATATGGACGATTAAAATTTTATTTAAGCGATTTTCGCATTTATTTTTCCGCAGATGACTCACTATGACTTCCTTGTTCCAAAACCGTTGTCCGTTTTAATTTAACTCATTTGGTTTTCGAGATATGGGGACCATTCCAAATAAAAGCCCTTTTCTCTCTACGAGGCTTAGTTTTCGAGAAAAACGCGATTTTAAAATCTAGCAATGCAAGTCAAAATCTAGTTTCGGTATCGGGGTATTGGTGGTGTGTTTTGACCTTTGGTGCAGTCATTTTTCCTCTAGCTCTTCCAGTTTTCGAGATATGGACGATCAAAATTTTATTTAAGCGATTTTCGCATATATTTTTCCGCAGATGACTCACTATGACTTCCTTGTTCCAAAACCGTTGTTCGTTTTCATTTAACTCATTTAGTTTTCGAGATATGGGGGATATTCCAAATAAAAGCCATTTTCTCTCTACGAGGCTTAGGTTGCGAGAAAAACGCGATTTTAAAATCTAGCAATGCAAGTCAAAATCTAATTTCGCTATCGGGGTATTGGTAGTGAGTTTTGACCTTTGGTGCAGTAATTTTTTATCTAGCACTTATAGTTTTCGAGATATGGAAAATTAAAATTTTATTTAAGCGATTTTCAATTTTTGCGGGAAATGAATTTTGGGGATTTTTTCAATTTTGTAAAACCGAAATTTTGGGGATTTTTTCTAATTTTTGACGACTTTTCAAACTTTGACGATTTTTCAAATTTTGACGATTTTTTCCAATTTTTATGATTTTTTTCAATTTTGGAAATTTTTTCAAATTTTGACAATTTTTTCAATTTTGGCGATTTTTTAAATTTTTAACGATTTTTTGAAATTTTTGACGATTTTTCAAATTTTGACGATTTTTTTAAATTTTGGGGATTTTTTCGAATTTTTGACGATTTTTTCCAATATTTACCAATTTTTGTGACTTTTTTCAATTTTGGAAATTTTTTAAAACTTTGACAATTTCCAACCCTGATTTCAGTGAATTTTCTGCATTTTTACGTTCCTCGGAAAGCTTATCTGTCAATGGTAATTATTTTTTTTAATTGATACATTATCAATGGTAATAAAATTAAAAACCATTGTCATTATTCAATGAAATCAAATTCCAAAATCATTAACATTAATTTGAAACAATGGTAACGAAAATAATTTCATTACCATTTATATCAATCAATGTTAATGAAATCGTCAATTAATTAGTCCACCTAATTCATTAGTCCCATGTATGGTATAGGATGTGTTTAGCAAACTTGTGTAAAACACTACGACGAACATTTTTGTGGCACATTTTAACCCTATAACAGAAATGTTCCCCGTAGGGTTTGGATAAGTTCGCTGAACACATCCTATACCTAAGTGGAAGATTCACATAGTTTCGTATGACGATTCACAACAAACATTTGCAGAAGGGGGAACTTTAACCCCCCAAAAACATAAAGTTTATCCCTTATGTATGCAGAGCGCATACTTCGGGATATTTTTTCGAACCATAGTTTACTATGGAGGCACTTGGTTAGTTTGGGGACTTTCCTCAATCTCTTCCTACATTCTGTTGAAATTCACCCAACTTATAGTAGGAAACTGTGCTCCCACTATAAATTGGGTAAATTTACTCTATCTGTGTAATTGAAAAAATGCGCACATTATGTTTAAGTTGGTGCACATATAATGTGTAATTTTACATTGAAAGTGTGTAAAAATTAAATTAAATTTTAAAATTAGTGTATTAATTTACTAAATTTGTGCGTAAAAAAGCATGTTTTAGATGTAAATGTACGCATAAAATGCGTAAAAGTCCACAAAAAATGCCCAAAAATCCACAGAAAGTTCGTAAAAATAACCCAAAAATGCAATATTTAACACAGCTGTGCTTTAAGTTAAACCACCCAATAACATTTTTTTTTTAACAAAAAACAAATTAATTTTAAGTACGTATTTTATTAATAATAATATATGTCTCAATCTCGTGCATAGATTGGCGATGGCGATAATTAGCAAACTCGGGCAAAACTCGGGCAAAGAGAAAAATTCATAAGAAAACCTGTTTATAAAAAATGCGACCAAATAAATAGAGCGAAGTTTGAGTGAGGTGAGGTTTATAGCTACCCACTGGTACAATATAAATTTATTGAAAGTATTGGCCATCATTAGCTATGACCTTTTCTCATCTTTCTGGCATTATATGGATTTTTGAAATTGTTATTATACCATTCACCACTACGTGGACAGGGTATAATAAGTTTGTGCTGATATTTGTAACACAAAAAATATTGGACCTAGACCCAACTTTTAGTATACTCAGAATCACTTTTTGTTTCGATTTAACGATGTCCGTCCGTCCGTCCGCCTGTCTGTCTATACATTCTTGTGCGCACTCTACAGGTCGCAAATATTAAGATATTTTGATCAAATTTGGTGCACCGACCTACATCGATCCAAGCACGAAGCCTATTGATTTTCGTTAAAATCAGTCCATGTTTAGACCTAGTGCTCATATAAAGGTACCCCCAAAATTGGCTTATTTACACGCTACAGGTCGCAAATACGAAGATATTTCAATGAAATTTAGTTTGCTGACTAACATTGTCTCAAGGACAAAGCCTATTTATTCTAGATAGGATCGGTCCATATTGGGACCTATCGCCCATATGGGCTATATTTTCGATTTTCTCTTCTTTTATTATTTGATAGAAAATTTTGACACAATTCCATTTTAACCAATTCGAATTTCGGATCCAAACATTAGTTGGATTTTAACCAGACTGGTGTAGGGTATTATACAGTCGGCATGCCCAACTTTAACTTTTTTACTCGTTTTTGTTTGAATTGCTTGAATTTGGCCCATAGTGAAAGAAGAAAATACAAAATGCCAAATTGATAAAAAAATAAATCATTTCGTTTCTTTTCTGAAAATAAACAGTGAAAAAAGACAACACCATTTGTCATAGATTTTACCAATCTATGAAATGTTTAAATATTAATCGATGACTCTGTAATGGTTGAGATAAGATAACACCTTAAATTTTTAGGAAAAATTCTCTTTTTGTTATTAACCCATATTCTCCTGAATGAAGAAATTGTAAGAATTTTTCAACAAAAAAATTTATGGACATAGACTTATATCCCAATAAGATTTTTGTGGATTTTTTATTCTCCTACCACGCCCTCGAACGGATAAATTTGCAAAGTCGAAACGTTGACCGATTGACATTCTTCACTAGATACACATTTTTGCAAAATTAAATTTTAATTTGCTCTCTTAATTCCAATGCTGGGTTTCATACTAAAGGTTTTCTTGTTATGCTGTTCGGTTTTCATCGAAACCGCAAGTTTCCAAGCCTCAAAACCAAATCCGAAAACCGACAAAAATAAGTCGGTTTTTAATGAATACTTTAACCAATTAAAATAATTAACTAAGTTACATATTATTGAATCTTGCATTTATAAAAGAGCTCAACTTATATTTTAAAAAATGTTCTCCTAAATTCATAAACGCTTTGTAACATTTTCTCCAATATTACTTTCAATAATTTTTTGTTTTTGTTATTACGGATAACACTTCATATAGTCAGTTCAGATTTTCTCCGCGTATTTTTCAAAAAGTCTTATTTCGTAGACCGCGAAATTTATAAAATTCTAACTTTATATCGTTTTAAAAAAATTGCTACAATTTAAATTTAAACTCTTTAAAATACAGCTTTAGTTGGCGTTTCCGCGTTCTTTTCTTTTCCTGGAATGGTCACGAAATGGCGTTATTGCCTTTATTCGAGTGAAAAATTCAATCGAATTTTAATAAATATCTTGAGCGTGTTAAAATATTTAATTTTTATACATATTTATTTATTTTAAAACAATTCTAATTACACTCGTGCTCACGAAATTAAGTCAATTCAAGTTTTTTTTTTAATTTTATTGTTGTTGCCTTTATTTTTAAAGATCAAAATAGTGGCTAAATTCGTCACGAAAGGCAAGGAGATGGTTCAGAAAATTATACAGAATTTCAGCGATATCAACCTTTTATCAAATTACATAGTAAAATTTAGGCAGTACTGATCGGTTCTGTACAAACTGTATATTTTGGGAAATCCTATAAAATTTCCGTAAGTCTTGCATTATTCTTATCTACAAAGAGTCACCAGACTTAAAATTGCAGCACTTTAAACATGACCAAGTTTTTCTTTGTTTTTAGCGATTTTAAAAGAAAGTTAACAACACTGAAATTTTAAGATGAAATGCGTTTTACTATAGCGTAAAAAAAATCTTGACTGATTTGTTATATTGTGGTAAGAAAAGCATAAAACTATTCACTTTAAAATTTCAGTGCTGTTAACTTTATTAAAAATCGCTAAAAACAAGGAAAGTAATCTGTCAGAAAATCCCTTTTGGAAAAATACATTTTACTTAGCCAATTCGGCAGATTCCAAAATAGTATTTATTTTTCTGAATCTTCTCTACACTCAAAAAAGTTCGACAGTTACTACATGACAGTTGTTTGTGTAGTAAATAGTAGTTTTTGTTTTTAACTGTAATTTTAATTATTTTTCTTTTGAAAAATACAAAACAACTATTATGCCACTTATTAAAAACAAAAAAAAAACAATTAACGAAAAGTACAGTATTTCGAAACAGTTGTTTAAATAGTAAATAAATAATTATAATATGTATAAATTATAAATAATTATAATATGTATATTTTATATATCAAAAAAAAAAAAGACTGTAAAAACAATAGCAAAAATTTTTGTAATATTTTTCGTTACTTTTAACAGTTAAAAATTACAACTTTTTAACTGTCATTTTCCATAGATTCTACCGACAAACTTTGTCGAGTTTTTAAAACGGTTTGTACAACTCGATTCACCGAACTTGAATTAGAATTACCCACCGGTTACCCCGATCATCAAGGAAAAATGTAAAAAATCATTTTGGGCCACCCGTTATATACATATGTATATCCAAACTTAATCAAAAATATTTTATGTTTTTTAACATTATTAACTTTCTTCTATTTTCAGTTATTTTATTATGGAAAATTTACGTTTATTTTTATATCCATACCCTGCTGAGGCTCCTATATATTTCGGTGCAAAATTTAAACCCTATGTAGAACAGGTGAACTAATTTTAAATATCTCAATTCATATTATTTAGAACTTCACACTTATTTAATAAAGGGTTATATGTCAGGTGGTGCTGGTTATGTTCTAAGCAAGGAATCATTAAGAAAATTCACCACAGAGGGTTATTACAATACAACAAAATGTCCGAAAAAATATCGATCTGAAGATGTACAATTGGGTTTATGTTTACAAAATATTGGCGTTATTGCTGGCGACACTAGAGACTTAGAGGGTAATGAACGATTTCTACCTTTTGCACCGGACTATTTTATACCAAAAGTTAAAGTATCTTGGTATCAAAATTATACATATTATCAGCAAAACCAAGTAAGTTGAAATATTTTAATAAAGTAGAATAATTTTATTAACTTAACGATTTATTTTCAGAACTCTACTTGCTGTTCTCCCAGCGTCATATCATTTCATTATATTCGACCAAATAATTTGTATATAATGGATTATTTATTATATACTTTAAGACCATTCGGTTATTTTGAAAATTCTAATTTAAGTTTACCACAAAAATTAAATTTATCAGATATCGGATATGAATTAAATACAAAAACTACAGTGTTGGCATAATATGCCTGAGGAATTTGAAAATTTTGAGAAAAAGCCCAGCAAAAATAAATGGATTGACTTCTAAATGAATCACTTCCTTCATTACATCACAAAGAATTACTCCCTTAGGAATGAGTTTTAAACAACATCTAATGCTGCAATAAATATATGCTAGTCAGAAGTTATTTTTCATGGGTGATAAGAAGTTAATATTTTGTATGGGGGTTGCATAGGAACGTGCTGGCACAGAAATCAGAGGGTTGCGGGTTCGAATCCCACCAGGTCGAAAAAAATTTTTTCTAACTTTTTTTACACAATTAATAATTTTTTGTAGTTTTCACTGTAAAATTTTTATTTTTTTCTATTTTTGAACAATCAAAAATTAATTTTTGAAACGATTTAAATTTTTGTTTTTTAATTTAATTAAAAAATTGTAATTTAAAAATCCATTTTGATCAAATTTTTACTAAATATACATATTTAGAAACTAAATATAACAGAAAAAGAAAAATCCTGTAAACATTTTAGTTAGAACTTTACTAGTTAAAAATTACCTTGCAGAAAAAACTATTTTTTATCTATTAATATGCTGCAAAATTTTTTACGGATTTTATCAAGGTAATTCGTATTAAAAGTTAACTTAAATGTAACCAAAATTTTATAAATTTAGCAGTTTTATTTTTCCTTCTTATCTTACTAGTATTTAGCAAAAAAAACAATCTGCTAATATCAGCAGTTTTTTGCAAGGTCATTTTAATTACATAATTTTTAGTAGCTTTTTCTCCTATTTTTATAGCTTTATTTCTGAGTGTATTATTTTTATAAAAAAAAACAACTTTATATATTTTCCAATATGTTTTATATTTCGTATTCGTATTCACCGCTTTATATATTTTTGTTAATAAAAAATTAAAGAAATGAAGATAAAAACAATTTACTGAACAAGACTGCTAAAAGTCAGCTATCAGTTATAACAAGCGATAGCATAGTGGGTAGAGCGTCTGCTTCAAATGCCAATAAGTGTGGATTCAAACCCCACACGATGCATGACGATTTTTTTTAAAATTAAATTAAAATAAAAACAAGTGAAAAAGAACTTCCTTTTCATTGGTTCAAATATACATAATTTGTTTCAAAAAAGAACAACTTCCCCCCTATGACAAGCCAATGTTAAATTCATCAGTGAAAACCACAAGTTTTCACAACTCCCTCTTCAACTGTTGTTATGTTTTTACTACTTCTTTTTCCTCACTTTTTTTCCTGGGAGGTTTAAAAAAATTTTTACAACATAAATGAATTTTTATGATTGTTTAGGCCGCTGTTAATTTTTCGTTAACGGCTTAAAAATTATGCCGATTTTAAGTTACAAAATTTAAAAAATTCTAAAATTACAGTTTTTGCCCACCCGTGTAAAATAGATTAGATCTGACCAGATTTCAATATCTGATTGCGCCAGATCTAATTAGAGCTCAAAATTGGGAACAATTATGAGATATAATTAGATCTGATCAGATACAGGCGGATCTGGCGAAACACATATAATCATATCTAATTTGTTTTTGACTTTAAACTAAAATTAAAAAACTTATACCTATAAACTGATGTTATTACCGAGTAATTCTTCAAACAAAATCTATTTTACATTTATATTTTGGTGTCAGCTTAACTGGATAAGATCTGGTACCAGATCTAATAGCAAATCTGGTCAGATATACTCAGATCTGGTCATCAAAATCACCCAGTTTCCCAGATCGCTTTAGATATAGATAGATCGGTCATTAATTTCTGATCAGATCTGGCCATAAAGTGTTTCAAATATACCATATATGATCTGATCTGGTACTAGCTCTAAATAAATTCAATAATATCTAATTAGATTTAAGCAAATCTGAACAGATCTAATCTTTTTTACACGGGCAGTTTTGACAAAAGTTGCAAAAATGAATAGATCTCATTATTAGGATAATTTGTCAAAATATTTATTACACATCTAGAAAATATTAAAATACACTCAAAAAATATATTGTCAGACACTACACTAAAAACGTCAGTAAAGTCAGCAAAAAATATTGCTCTGTCAGAAAATTTTTAGTCAGAAGCGGTGAACATTATTTAGAAAACTTCGTATAATATATAAAAATGTGCAGTAGACCGTACCTAAAAAAAAAGTTCGCCGTACACCTTCGAATCTAAATTATATTTGCAAAGCAGTTTAGAAAAAAAAAAATTTCCCGAACGTAGGGGTCGCCTTTTTACATTTTTCGTTATATCTTTGGCATTTACATCCGGATCTTAGAGTCTGATATATCGATATTTTTCTCTCGAAGGGACCAATGTTTTGGCCTAAGGGCGATTGACCTCAAGTATCCCGTTCTACTATTTACCCACCAGATCTGAGTTCCTACAACCCTAATATACCATCCTAATGCCAGAAAATTAAAGCTCGCAAAAAATGATTAAAGTTTTGCTAAGGAAGTTTTCCGATACATCTGGCAGAACATGTTTTTTTTCAAAACCTAGGGGTGGCCTTTTTAAATTTTTTTTTATTGGATTTTTTTTTTTGTAGTAAAATATTGGTCTACCCGAGACAAAAAAAATTGATATATCACACTTTAAGATCCGACTATAAATGACAAAGATATAACGATAAAAAAGGCGATCCCTAAGTTCGGAAAAAAAATCGAACTTGCCTTGCAAACATACCCAGTGTAGAAACGGTAATGACATATCATTATTTTTTGGACTACCAGTAATGACACCCACTTACCTTCTGTATTATTTTAAAACATATAATAATGAGTTACTGATAATGACTTATTTTTATCATTATTTCAAATAGAAAATAATTTTTTAGATTTTTTTGAAAATTTTTTGAAATCTATTTTTAGACTCAATATTTTTTAAACACTGGTAAGGATATATGTAATCACATATTTTTTGATTTTTTGTATGTTTGCGAGTAAGCTTACTTGTGTGCAGCAGGTCAATTGTGTTTTTATCTATTAAATTTTACATGTCGATATAACTCAGATGGTAGAGCTGTTAACTGGCAATCTGTAGACCCAGGTTCGATTCCCGCACCAGCAAATTTTATTTAAAAAAAAAAAATACAATAAAAAATATTTTTTTTTATATAATTTATTTTTTAGAAAATCTATTTTTAGACTCATTATTTTTGTCAGTACTGGTAAGCACATAGGTAACGATATATTTTTTGATTTTTCGTATGCTGGTGTGTAACGATAACTCATTATTTTTCGCGACATCGCCATATAAAGGTAATAAGAAATGTAATAACAAAAGTAACTAGTTACCATTACCAAGTATGTAGTTACATAACCACATATCTGGTAATGATTTTCTACACTGGGTACTTTATATACAAAGGTGTACCGCACACTGTTTTTTTTTTTTGATTCTTTGTTTTCCTGTAAGGTGGTACGGTCTAATGTCCAGATTTCCACATTAGTAGTCAATTCTAAATAACAAAAAAAAAATAAAAAATAAACAATGGCTTTTATAATATAAAAAAAATTAAATTTCTTAAAAAAGAGAAAGGAAACACAAAAAATTACCCAAACGACTGAAAAAAAATTTCTGTCCTTGTATTTCACATAATCTCTATTTTTAAATATTTGCTTTATATGAGTACACTCACATTTTATCTTCATACAATTTAAATATTTTATTTTGTCTATAATTTAAATCATATTTTATCCTATTGTGTTACATTTTTATCTATACGCATCTTTTGGCGTCCTTTTGTTGTATGCATGAAAGACAGATACAAAGATCTTTCGCTTTTGTATTTTTTATATGTCTCAGAAGAGTTGTGTTGTTTTAGTATCATTTTCTTTGTCTGCTCTACATACACATCTGTATCTTGTCTGATGTGACTAAGTAGTACAAGCCGTTTTACTAATTTATTTGCAAACTTATTTTTTTGAGTTTAGGACTTAAAAAGAAAATGGCGATTTTTTTGGTATATACACAGAAAGAATTTAGAAAATTCTAATTAAATTTTTAAAGCCCTTTCTCATACCAAATTTGTAAATACAAAAAAAAAACTTTTTAAAAAGGCACCAACAAAGAAATTTGTAAATCCATAAAAAAAACTTTGAATTTTTTAACTTTGAATTTTTATTTTTAAACAATTTTTATATGAAAGATAACAATTTACAAACGAGTTACAAATATTTCAAACAAATAAAATTTAAATTTAAAAGAAAATGTGATTGCTTTTACAAATTCCATTGTTGGTGCCTACTGTTTTTTCTGTGTACGCAATTTTTCGCCGATTTTAAGATATGTGTTTGGGTTCAGGGTTATTTAACTACAAAAAATCTATTCAAGAGTTTCTAATTCGGAAAATGAAAAATTTTATATAAGGAAGTGTTCTGAAGTTAGAAATCTTTTGTTTGATCTATAAATTTTTAAATCCTTAATATTTTTTATTTTATCGTTTTAAGTATCACGCAAATTTAAATCATTCATTTTAGACGGAATTCATACATCGCTGTAGATGTCGCAAAGCGAAATGAGTTTGGAAAAAAGTCGCTGTAGCCGATAGAAATTAAAAAATTAAATTTTTTGCATACCCGTGTAAATAATATCAGATCTGAGCAGATCTCAATAGATCTGATTGAACCGTCTCTAATTTGATCTCCAAATTGGGGACAAATTTGAGTTCTAATTAGATCTGAACAAATCGAGGCAGACATATGTATATAAACCTTATATAATCAGATTCACTTTGATTTTGACTTTAAACTAAAATTAGAGAATTTATACCGATAAACTGGTCTTCTTGTCAACTTATTCTATTAAAGAAACTTTGTTTAACCATTTCTAATTCGATGCCAGCTCAAATGGATAAAATCTGGTACCTGATCTTGTACCAAATCCAGCCAGATGTGCTCATATCTGGCCATGAAATTCAATCAATTTTTCAAATCACTTTAGATATGACAATATCTGGCCCTAGATCTGATCTGGCCATAAAGTTTATCGCATGTCCCATGTGACACAAAATCTAATTACATAGATTCAATCATATCTATTTAGATTTCAACAGATCTGATCTTTTTACACGGGTATTTTAAATTTACTTCATCGTGACGAGTAAATCCAGATATTTAATGACAATATAAAGTTTTTTTTTTTTAATAAATGCAAAAAAAATTTCCAATTTTCTTAAAATTTAAAAAAAAAATAAACAAAATTTTGTGCGGTTTAAAATTTTTAAACGCCTTTTTGACTCAAAAACGGGAATTTGCTAAAGAAACTGAATTTATGCGATACGCCAATTTTAAAAATAATTGTGAATACAAACGCGAAAAACAAACATTTTCAACAAATGTACTCTAATTCTATAATAGGCCTTAGAGACGATCAAGCATGCTGTACAGCTTGGCTTGATGGTTCCGTGTATTTGTTTTTGTAATTTCTATCAAACAAGGCATTACACGATCAAATGCTGTACAGCATGCTTGACCGTATAAAGACCGCTTAAGAAGTTTGTGATGATCGTACCTCGTTCCTGGCGCCCGGACATTAGCTTGATATACCTCGAAGTGTACAGCTACAGAGTTTGTTAGGAAGTCGATATAGCAACGTAGTTAAAAGCGTGTGATGCTTTGAGACCTTGGCCATAAATGCAATTTAAAAATTATAAAAACTGTAATTGCAGGGTTGCCATATATTGATTTGAAAAAAACTATTTTTGACTTTATTTCAGGGAAGCAGTGCTAAAAAAAATGCATGCAAACTTATCCGGCCTTTCTTGCTCTTTTTTTCATCTGTCTTTAAGTTTAAAACTAATAATTAAAGATAAAGCTAATTTAAATGGTTACCAGGAATTTATAGGATTCCACTTAAAACAGAAAACAAAATAGTCTCTTTAATTTTATATGCCAACTGGTTTTAATAGAAACAGTTTTTAGTGTTTTTCAATGCGTATTTTTTAATATTAATACACAAAATTTTGTGCTAATTATACAAAACTAATGCAGAGAACATATCAAACAATACGAGTGTACTTTACAATTTAATTAAATTGCTTAAAAACAATAAAAATAATTAATTAAAAATACCACCTTTTTAATGTTTTTTGTTATTTTGCACAGAAACTCTTTTAAAACCAGTTCTCTTAAATTCAGATGAGAGCCGTGGATAGTGCCTGGTATAACTTACCAAAAATGAATAAATATGTTATTTTTACATTAATTTAAAAAAAAACGAATACGAATTTTTTCCATAAAATAAAAATTGGATATGAAAAATTGCAAATTGGGGATACGGCCTGAAGAAAAACTGGCAACACTGATAAAAATGTATCTTCTGCTGACCGCAACCTGTGTAAAGTCAGAGATTAATCACAACTGGGTCGATTGTCGACTGACGACTGCAAAGGTCGTCGCGATTAATTTAATTTCAGCGACAATCGACATTTGTTGATGTTTAGAAAAAAAGGAAAGTAAAACAAGGATATGGTTGTATTTGTTTCGCCACAATTCTTCATCAATTCAATTGGTTTTACATTAATTCTTGTTGTTTTATATTTTATTGTATTTATTTTGCTTTTTTGCAGTAAATTATGTATTTTTATTTTCAATTATGTTTCTTCTGTCATAAAATTAAATTCTTTGGGCAAAACTTTGCTTTATGAGGCACCCCTCAAAGAAAAAAAAAATATGACCCCCTCTGGAATTAAAAAAGAATTTTTTTCTATATGGTGTTAAGGGGGCCGCAGGACCCACTAAATCTGAAAAACCGAAATACACCCAAAATGGCACGTGTGACAACTCAAATTAAAAAAAAATTTCTCACGATTCCAAATATGCATTTTGTTTTAAGATCCGGAAACTAGAATTCGGGCTAGGTGCATTTGTACGTAAACTTTTTGGTGATAAAAGTGTGGGATTTTCAATGAGTGTTATTTTTGTTCGGTTTAAGATCAAATATTCTAAATAGAATTTACAATTTTTATTTTACAACCAATAGAGAAAAACTTATGAAAAAAACTTTCCTAGAACCAATGGTTGACAATTAATGTATTTTCAAGTGACACCGCTCACTATCATCAGATTGTCTTTATGGGGTCCTCTCTAGGCTATAATGTAGATTTTAGTTTTTTGTATATACATATATGTTCAATTTCAAAGAAATGAATTTTGAGAAGTAAATTCAAACATTTTTACTTATCCATTTTTCAATATTATAACTAACGAAAACCACATGTCTTTAACAAAGCTATTATTTTTCCCTATGTTGTAGTTGTGCTTTTTTCATTGAAGTTCCTTCAATATGTAAAGCAATGATTCGTACTTTTTAACATTCAAGCTTTTAATTCTATTTATAGAAATTAGAACTTAGGAAAAAGTGAAAATTTTACGAATTTTAAGGGGTTTTTTTGTATATTATGGGACGCAGCGTCGCAGGCAAAAAAAGTTTTAAAAAAATCGCGGGATTTTTTCAAAAATTTTTTAATTTTTTTGTTACATAGCGTACATAAGTTGGTAAAGTTTGGTAAAAGTTGGTGTTTTTTTTTTTTTGGAAAAAATTAAAATTTAATGAATGTTTGGGGGTTTTTTGTGTAGCGCCGGTGGTTTTTTCAAAAAAAAAATTTCATTTTTTGGTAAATAGCGTACATAAGCTTTATTTTGGTAAAAGTTGGTGTTTTTTTTTTTTTGAAGAAATTAAAATTTAATGAATTTTGGGGGTTTTTTATGTATTGCGGGACAAGCGCCGGAGGTCATGTTTGAATTCTTAACAAAATTTCTGTTTATTTGAGTACTCATACTTTATAATTAGTACATTAAGTGGCTATTTTAGACTCCCGGGGGGTCTTAAATGGATCTAGTGGGAGTCACACTTTACGGAACATAAAACCAAAAAACTTTACAGATCCTTTAATTTGAGCCGTTTTTTACTTATCATTTTGGGTGTGTTTGACCTAGAGGTTCCCAGGGGCGCCGGCCCCCTTAAGACCATATAGAAAAAAAAATTTCTTTTTTAATTCCAGAGGGGGTAACATATTTTTTTTTTTTTTGAGGGGTGCCCAATAAAGTAAAGTTTTGCCATTTTTTGTAAACAAAGTACGAATTTTTGCAACTCTTATACGAATTTCTACAACTCTGTTCTAATGGCAACCACTAATTAGTTACAAATATGGCAACAATTTGCCAAATATTTTGAATGCCAAATATTCCCACCCTTTTTTCAATCCCGGGAATTTTGTGCGGGATTTCCCGGGATTTTTTTATTCTTTTTTAGCTAGTATATTATAATTCTGGAAGCTTTATTTAAATTTATAGCATTAATTTTTTCTAATTAATTTAAATAAAATATATTAAAAACAAAAAAATGTGATTTAAAATTAAATAAACAGAATTAGTATTATAAAAAATGCTATTTGGGACGACTTTTTTTATATCCGTTGAATCTGTTTTATTTAAACCGAAAACAAAATTTATCAGCCATTACCAAATTTACCAACAAAATTTTTCGTACCTCGGAAAAAAAATTTAATCTTTAAAATGATGATCTTTGTTCAAATAAAGCAATATATTTGTACAACATTTCAACATCAGTATTTCAGTTCTAAATACCTCTAAAAAAAAAACTAGGCATTAAAATTAAAAAAATGTAATATTTTTATATTTTCAATTGAGATAAGTATTTTTTTACTTCAAATAATTGCATTTAAATTTATATTCCTTTATTTCAATTGTATTTTTTTAATTTTATTTATTTTTAAAACAATGCATCAAATGTTTTTTTAATTATTTTGGACTTTGGACTATGTTCAATTAAAATGCAACTATGAAAATTAAATAATTTCTTTTTAATTTTTTAATCATGTAGGTTGATAAAGTGCATCGGGGTTCTCTTTTATTTAATATATAATTTGTTTATTTTTAGTAGCAAACGCTGTAAAATTGCTTAGTTACAAATTTTATTTGTAAATAAATGTTTTCTTCTACTGAACGGCAGAAAACAGGCTTTGAATTCAGTGAAGGTAATTTTTTTTTTCAGTGAACGTATTTTTTTTTTTATTCAGTGAACGTATTTTTTTTTTAATTCACTGAACGTAATTTTATTTATTTTTTAATTCACTGAACGAAAATGAAAATGAACGAATGCAGTGGTGAATAAGTAAGGAATTAATTCACTTTTTTCCGTTCGATTTATAAAATTGAATGCGTTCGATTTATAAAATTGAATGCGATTTAATAAAAAGAACTATAGCAATTGAATAAATCGAACGAAAACAAATATGAATTAATTCCATTCAATATATGGTGCTTAGTGAATTAATTCATCGAATTTTTAATTCAGAATTGAAAAATTTAATTAAGGAATTAATAAAGCTCTTCAGATACTATAAGTTGAAATAACTTTTTTATAAATTATTTTTTTTTATAAATTATATTAAATTTTCAATTTTATCAGTTTTTAGTTAAAGTTTGGTTTTTTGTTTTAGCATGTGTTTTTTTTTATTTTTTATTATAAATAATTTTGTTGGCTACTGTGTATGTAACTTTTTTTCACATGCAGTGTTGTCAGATAAGGGTATTTCGCCCCAAATTTGGAATTTCAACTTCGGTTTGCGGACAGATTTTGTGGGGAGATGTTAGGGTATTTGACAAAAGTTTGGTGATTTTACCCATGTTTTTAAGTATTTTTGGTCAGTTTGTTTTCCCATATTAAAAATAAGAAGAAACATATTTAAATTAAAAATAAAGCTGCTTCTATTTAATTTAGACCTGTTAACTTGTCTCAAAATAAACTGAGTTAAGTGCTTAATCATAGTTATGAATGTCAAATTTATATGGAAATATCTGTGCACTCAAAATTATACGTCTGGTGGCTGTAACTTTAACAAAATTTGTTCCTGTTTTTGGCTTAAAATAAAATTTGTTGATTTTAAAAATTTTTTTGTTAAATTTAACAAATCTAAATTTTAGTAAAAAATTTGTAAAACTACTGTTTTATTTGTAATTATACTAAGTCTTAAAATTTAGGGTCTCGGGATCCTCCCCGGTCCTAGTCCATATAATCTAAGGGCATGTAAGGTCATTCCAAAGCATATATTTTGTCCGTTTTGCTCTATCTTGCTCAGTTTTCGAGATATGGGCCATTTTATTTAGTGGAAAATTTTTATTAGAAATTCCCGAGGTTTCAGTCCCCCACCATGGTCCATTTTTTGAGATAACCCCTTTCGCATGGATATTATATGGTTAGTCGAAATTTTCGTCAATTTTGCTTTATCTCTCTTAATTTTCGAGATATGGACCATTTTAAAAAATCGGGAGGGAAAGAAATAGCGCCATCTTTAAAACTTCGGATACACTGCTTTTATATTTTAACAATAAATTTTTTTAAATTTAACGAATGGGTTCTTAAAAATTAGTTATAAATATTTTTGAAAATTAATACTCAAAACTAGCTAAAGTACTGAAGATTTTTAGTATTGTGTTAAATGAAGTTAACTAAAATATGTGTTTAAATCAGTGTTTCAATTAAAAATTTGTTAAAAATTAGTCAAATCGATTTGAAACCCGTTTGATAGATTTTTCGACTGACGTATTATTATATGTGCAGCTGACTCAATTAAGAAGAATTATTACTTTAATTCAATTTTAAAAAATGAATGTAATTTAACCTTTTCACCCCCGTGAAAAGGTTATCTCTATTCAAAAATGGACCTTGGACCCTCGGAAATTTTAAAATAATATAATTTTTTTTTTTAATTAAAAAATATAAAGCAAAAAAATGTATGTAGGTAATTTGTGTTAGTTGTTTTGACTAAATTGTGGTTAATTTTATTAACAATCAAAAACAAAAGTAAATATAAGTTGAATTTAATGAAATGTTAGTGGTCCTGTTTTCAAATGAAATTTAATTTGTTTTTAAATATATTTGCAGTCGTCTTTACATACAATATATTTTAAGTGTAGAAAATAAAAACAGCAATCTTTAGGTGATTACATACAGTTCAAGGGTGCAAAATGTAATTAAAATCAGAAATCTCAAGGTCAGATTTTGGCCGATCTTTGGTGGAATGGCCGATATATATTTTTTTCAAAGTAAAAATAACTTAAGTAAGTCTTTTCGAATTTAATTAAAATAATTTACAATTGATCTTACTAAATGTGTTCATTTTAATGTTTTTAGATTAGTTTAAGAATCTGTTATTCTTTTTTTTATTATTATTTTTGTTGATTTTTTGTGTAAGTAAATGAATTTAAAAATATTTTTGTTTTGTTTTTCTAAAGGATTAAAAATCATTATGTATAACAAATAAAATTTAATTTTCATTAAAAATATTTTTTACTTCAAATTTATATTACATATTATATTTGGGTATTTAGAAATTTGTTTTAAAGATTTTTGGGGATTTCAAGTTGTCAAATGGGGATATGAACACATACTTTTCTGGCAATGCTGTTCACATGTTCTAAGGTGGTGTTTCTAGATGACGATTTGCTTCACGCAAAAGAAAATACAATAACAAAATACATGCAATACAAAAACAAAATACATGTAGTCACTCAACGAACGTCTTCTAGAAAACCCATCTAATAAGTATTTAATATTAGCACTGAATTAGGGAATGAATATAATTAAGAATAATATGACTTTAAAGAAATCTTTTTTTTAATTCTAATTATTGGTGAAGTTTACCTTTTTTTACTATCACTACTTTTTTTTCTCTATCACTACGTTTCTTATTATTTCCTTCGGCAATTTAGATTGAAGTTGCAGAGGTTTCCAGCACATGCAACAATATCCACAATATGCACTATACACAGAATTTTTCCACAAAATATGTACGCCATCCGGAAAATCACAACACGCACTTTAGAAGGTCTTTTTCGACTGAAGTTGATCTTGACAGCGAAGGTTTGGGTAAGTAAAGCTTTTCCCTGTAAAGCTTTTAAAGAGATTCTCACCAATGTTATAAGTGCCAAAACTAAAGTTGTGCTAGTTAAAGGAAAGATGCTAATTCTACATAAAATTACAAAGTAAAATTTTATGAGAAATTTTTTTATACTAAAAAAAAACAAAAGCTTTTATTTTTTTGTTTTGAATATCGTATTTACCATTTAAATTAGCATCGGACAAGAAAACAGCCCACAACGTCTACCTATGAAATCCAATAATTATGTGTACATATTTTGAAATAAATTTACCAATCTAAAAATTAGAGATTTATCAACATTTAGATAAATCTATTTTTAATTATCAATCAATTATATCAATTATAATTCATTATCTTATTTAATTTTTGAATTACCTTTCCTATTTTGATCAAATTGGTTGAAATTTGACACAAACTAAAATTATTCTTTCTGTAAAAAAACCCAAAAAGAACTTTTCCTTTCACTCTTAACATGCAAGTTACTACAGGTCAGCTTGGTATCAAAATGGCGGATAATCATGCCATTAGTCGGTAAGAAAGTTCGGTTTAGCTTTCATTTTCTGCAAAATTGGCGGGCTAAGAGATTAATCACAACTGGGTACACACAAAAAAATATACGAGAAAAAATTTAACAAACTGGTTTGTTTGAAATAAGAGTTAAAAACAATAACCCTTCGTATTTAATTCAAACGCTTTATCAATATTGCAATAACACTCAATAAAATGCATTTGATAAACAAATAATTGAAAAAATTTTCATTTTCAATAAACATAATACTTGAAACA
Source organism: Leucophora obtusa (assembly GCA_949987735.1). Classification (NCBI taxonomy): domain Eukaryota; kingdom Metazoa; phylum Arthropoda; class Insecta; order Diptera; family Anthomyiidae; genus Leucophora; species Leucophora obtusa. The sequence continues at coordinate 161,660,260 of OX465296.1, forward strand.
AAGTAAAAATCACTTTTAAGTAGGTTTGAGGTTAAGAAGAAGAATAAATATTTTTTCAAAGTTTTAAACACATTATTAATTTGCAAATCAGACTAGATCTAGTTTCTGCCTTTTTTATGGACAGGCTTCATGAGTGATTTTCCATAAAATTGAATTATTGTTTATACCCAGTGTAGAAAATCATTACCAGATATGTGGTTATGTAACTACATACTTGGTAATGGTAACTAGTTACTTTTGTTATTACATTTCTTATTACCTTTATATGGCGATGTCGCGAAAAATAATGAGTTGTCGTTACACACCATCATACGAAAAATCAAAAAATATATCGTTACCTATGTGCTTACCAGTACTGACAAAAATAATGAGTCTAAAAATAGATTTTCAAAAAAATTAATTATATAAAAAAAAATATTTTTTATTGTATTTTTTTAATAAAATTTGCTGGTGCGGGAATCGAAGCTGGGTCTACAGATTGCCAGTCAACAGCTCTACCATCTGAGCTATATCGACATGTAATATTTAATAGATAAAAACATAATTGACATGCTGCATACAAGTAAGCTTACTCGCCAACATACAAAAAATCAAAAAATATGTGGTTACATATATCCTTACCAGTGTTTAAAAAATATTGAGTCTAAAAATAGATTTCAAAAAATTTTCAAAAAAATCTAAAAAATTATTTTCTATTTGAAATAATGATAAAAATAAGTCATTATCAGTAACTCATTATTATATGTTTTAAAATAATGCAGAAGGTAAGTGGGTGTAATTACTGGTACTCCAAAAAATAATGATATGTCATTACCGTTTCTACACTGGGAGATTTCAAAAAATTTTCAAAAAAATCTAAAAAATTATTTTCTATTTGAAATAATGATAAAAATAAGTAATTATCAGTAACTCATTATTATATGTTTCGAACATCGAACCCATGCACTCCTACACTACAAACGTAACTATACTAGAGTTCGACAGCTTGGCTATTTCACCCACGTAAGGCCTTGCTCATAGTGTGGCTAATTCATAGTTTTCTTTCCTATTCAGTTTTCTGTTATTGTTTTTACTCTCAGAAGTGATCAAACTGACACACAAACATTCTACTTTAAATTTTTTGTTTATCTTCTTATCTCCTCCTTGTGTCACCTTTTTCGCAAATGTTGCCACACTGACGTATGGTTTTTACGTTCAACTGCAGGCAATTTGTGTAAATCACTTTTTTCAAGGTTGGCTACCGAAACGAATAACGGTAAGGGTAACGGTAAAGGTATCGAATTTTGTTTATTACGGTAACGGTATATCGTTATCGAAACAGCAATACCGGTACGTACCGGTATTATAAATTGCGTTAAAATCATATAAAAACAATTTAAAACTTAGCATATTTTTTATTTTAAGCGTTAAAATCCCAAATTATAAGCTTTAAATTCAATGCTGGTAGTTTTAATAATTGAAATTATTATCCATAAATTTTTTTGATAAAAAGAACTTAAGATTATTATAAAAAAAATTTGAAAATTTTACATTTTTTATATAAATTAATAAATACCGGTAAAATACCGGTAACTATCCATCAAAATAACAGTATCGGTATCGATAACGGTATTTGGAAACTTTTTTGGAGGTATTGGTAACGGTATTCAATTTGAAACGGTATTTTAGCGATAACGGTATTATAACGATAACGGTAACCAACCTTGCTTTTTTTTGGGCCGTTATTTTGATTTGTCAAGGCATGCTACTATTTGTTTTCTTTTTGTTAATATGTTTATTACCTTTGAAGTTTTATATTTTAGTTGCTCTTTGAACTATGATGCGGTTGCACGTAACATATTATGTGTGAACCACAAAAATTTGAGAAAATTATAAATTTATTACAACTAAATAAATTTATAATAGCCGTTTTTTCTAATCACTTGGATTTAATAAATCCAAAAAGTATTTCTAAAAGTGCTCAACAGATGGGGTTAGATTCTTCCTATTTTAAAAAAATTTTCTGTCCGACACTTATTTTACCATAATTTTTAATACCGAATTCGATAATGAAGGATTTTACTTTAGCTTTTAATTTATAATTATATTTTACATAAAACATGCCTTTTAAGTTTTATCACTTCAATTTATATTTTTACACAATTGAAAAATTCCATTGCAATATTTAATATTCACTAATTGGATTTAATTAAATTACTTACTGTAGAGTGAAAAATTGCCATTTCTATTTGAGCTATTTCTCCATATCCAAGATGGAAAATATGTATTTGGTGAGGTGTAGTTTTTTTTCTAAGCATATTTCATAAAAAAAAATTTAATAAAAATCTTTTATTTGTTAGTTTTTCAATTTTTTTGTTTCTCTTTTAATTTTCATTCGTATTTTTTTCTGACATTAAATTAATAGGCTGTTTCATATATTTGTGCTTTTATTGTGGATTTATTAAATCCAGCTTTTTTGGATTTAATAAATCCATTTTTTGTATGAAAAATTCTAAATCCAGGTGATTAAAAAACACGCTAAATATGTGATGTAGTTAAAACTTATAAAATGCCATATTTTCAATTAAAAAGTAATATGTAGTTGTTTGCGTTGCAGAATAAAATACGTTTGAATCTTTTGGGACCTTTTATTTTCTGAATTTATAATATTTTTTTATTTATTTTTCAATAAATAAATTTCAATTTAATTTTTTGTTCTTTATTAAAAAAAAATATTAAAACTTTTTATTAAATCAACACTTAATTTGATTAAAAAATCACTAAGAATTCAATAAATGTGTTTTATCAAATCAACAACTTTCTTTATTGACCAAAAAAAAAAATAATTTCAACAACGTGCTTACAATTTTCATTATCAATTCTGCAAAAATCGTCATCACAGGAAATTCAATAATTTTTTTATTGAATCTGCGATTTTCGTATTCAAATATGAAAATTATTTTTTTGTGTGTAGACAACGATTGTTCCGAGGAAATGTATACAAATGTATTGCGTATCAAATGAAAGGTATATTGAAGATTAGAGCGTACCACCTTACAGGCAAAAAAAAAATGCGCGGTACACCTTCAAATATAAAGTATTTTTGTAAGGCAATTCCAAAAAAAATTTTTTTTTGCCGAACGTATGGGTCGCCATTTCACATTTGTCGTTATAGCTTCGGCATTTAAAGTCGGATTTTAAAGTGTGATATATCGATTTTTTTGCCTCGAGGTTACCAATGTTTTGCTATAAAGGAAAAATCCAATGAAAGTTTAATGATTTTTGCGAGCTTTAATTTTCTGACATTAGGGTGGTAAATTAGGGTTGTAGCAACTGAGATCTGGTGGGTAAATACAAGAACGGAATACTTGAGGTCAATAGGCCTTAGAGCAAAACCTTGGTCATACTTTAATATCCGACTATAAATGCCAAAGATATAACGAAAAATGTAAAATGGCGACCCCTACGTTCGGCAAAAAAAAATTTTTTTTGAAACCTCCTTGCAAAAATAATTTAGATTGGACGGTGTACGGCGAACTTTTTTTTTGAGGTACGGTCTATTGAAGATCTATTAAATGGCTTAACTTAAAATATTAAAAAGTTTTCAAACAAAAAAGTTGAGAGCAACTTTGAAACTTATTTTTACCCTCTAAATATCAATTTGGGCCGATATGTGTAGAACCTACAGTTATTTAATTTTATCCCCTCTATCATATATCCTTTCTGGGTCACTGCAGATTTCTTGTTAAGAGGAATTTTTACTAAAATTTTCTATAACCCTTAAATGCTCAAGTGCGCCGATTTGTATGCGATAGTCTAGCATACACGTTTTCAATATTGTCCCTCATCAAAAACTATTTTTTGGAACTAGATTTTCAATGTGAAAATTCTGTTCGAAAGCATTTCCGTTCCGAATCGAAGTACATAATAACCCCCCTGATATATTATACTGAGTGTATATATGCTTTTATAGTAAAACATATTTCAGTTCTAAAACATTCTCCTTCGTAGTTCTCTCTCTCAATAAAACACATTTTTTGTTAATGAATGTATTAATTTGTTTATTGAATTTTGTAGTTTTAATTTTTCTTTTAACATATTTTTCTCATTCTAGATTAATTAATTTTTAATTCTGTTTTTTCTGATTTCTGTTTAAATTATAAAACTAAATAATTTGTTATACGTTATTTTTTATTGTATATAAACCTAAAGCCCCGTTTAGATTATCACACAAGTGTGTTATACATGTCAGAAATGTGTTGTATATATAGTTTTTAATATTTTTAATATTATTTTTTTTCGGTAATAAAAAACATATATTATCTAATTTGTATATATATTTTTAATAAGTGCACTTGCCAATTGTTGTTTTACGTTTATATTTATTTTATTTAGTTAAGAGTTAGTACTAAAAATTTTTATTATTTAGTTGATTTTATGTAATTATTGATTTATATGTATTATTTTTATATTGTTTTAACTTTAAGTTTTAGATTTTTAAATTTTTGGATATTAAGAAAAATAAAACAAAACAATAATTAACAAATTCAAATTTTAAAAAAGAAACTTAAAAAAATTATAAAATAACAGCATTGCCTTAAAAAATATATTTTGTTGTTATTTAGGGGACTGTTTATGTAAAACAAACAATAATTTAAATCTATAAATTTTTTTAATCTACCATTTTTTAAAAATTAATTTCAATAAAATATTTGTATTTTTTGACGCCCAACGTTGGGCCAATAAAATATTATAATTTTAGGGTTTTCTCATTGGCTCCATGAAATAACCCCCCACGAAATAACTCCCCAAAACGAAAATAAAATAATGCCCCAAAATTGGGGGCTTATTTCATAATGAAATAACGCCCCAATTTTCAGAATGAAATAAAGCCCCATTTTCAAGATGAAATAAGTCCCCATTTTAAAATTCAGTATTATTTCACATTTTTTTCATTGCAAGAATTGCATATATTTATGTATGTATGTTAAATATGCACATACTGCATAGAGTCTTGAAATATTTCGCTACAATAAGAGAAACTAGAGGAATAGCATCTGCTGTAGTCATGCGCGGCTCCAGCAGTTAATATAAGGGAAAAATCATACGCCACAGTGCCCAAGTCAATGTGTTTGTTTCTTATTTTTTGTCTATGGTGGCGTATGATTTTTCCCCTTATATTAATTGCTGGAGCCGCGCATGGCTGTAGTTTAAGATCGTATACAGGGCCTCAAAAACTGTAAATTCGTTGTAATTATTAAAAGTCGCTAGATCTTGTTCCTCATCTGATAACTATTCATCCAAAGATTCTTCTTTAAATATGGTAACAATGGCTATTTTTACCGGCAAAACTGTTGAGTATATAGAAAAACGTTATATGAACAGATTAAAGGAATTGTAATTTTTAATTTTTTTAAAATTGTTTGAGCAAAATCGGACTAGTGGTTCTCGAGTTATGTCAAAAAAAAGACTACCAAAGGTCAAATCGATATATCTCGATTCCTAGGGGTGACCCAGCGAAGCGCCGGGACACGTATAACTTCTTTTTTACCGATATAACTTTCCCCGGTAGTTTGAACCCTTCCCGATTAATGACCCCTACCATTTGTCTCACAGTGTTATAAACCGTTTGGAAAAAAACTATATAAATTGTTTGGTTCAACAATTTATAGCCAACGATTTAATAGTTTTGGCATGGTTTTGGTAGAGAAAAAATTTTGTTTGAGTGTAAATCGGTTGGAAATGAAAAAATTTACACTCAAACAAAATTTTTTCTCTACCAAAATCATGCCAAAACTATTAAATCGTTGGCTATACATTTTTGGAGCGCAATCGGCTGGAAATAAAAATTTTGATTTCCAACCGATTTATAATAAAAAAAACTCTTCATTCGTTAGATATAAATTATCACCAAAACTATTACGGTGAGTCTCAACTGTAGGTTTAACTTTAACTTAACTGTAAACGAAAGAAAATGTCAAAAAAATGTACACAAAACAACAACAAATTTTTGGGTTAACTATTAACTAAAGTTTAAACCTGCAGTATGAGACCCACCGTTAATTTGAATTTTTTCTACACTCAATAAATTATATTAAATAATGTTTGTATACTTATTTTTTAAAAAAATTGTTTGTTCTACATTTCATATGGTAACAAGTTCTAGCCTCAATTTTTAGATTCACTGTAATTGATATTTACTCTACGGTGTAATTTTACTGTTTTCGTAAAAGTTTTCGTAAAAAATTGCACATGCGTGTAGTAATTCTATCTATTTTTAGCTTGAAATTTGAAAAGAATTTTTATTTTAGAGAAAATGAAATAACTCCCCAAAAAAATATTTGGGGATTTATTTCATTTTTAAAATTTGGGAATTTATTTCCTAATGAAATAAGTCCCCGATTAAAATACGAAATAAACCCCCAAAAAAAACGAAATAACTCCCCAATTATCGTTGTTGTTGTTTTCTGTACAAAAGTTTGGGGAATTATTTCATTTTCATTTTGGGGAGTTATTTCCATGAAATAACCTCATTATTTAAACCAATAAATTCCCAGGAAAATTTTCTGTTCCAAAGAATCGGTTGTACAATAGCTACTTTTCATTCACAACCCCTTCTACTGTCGATTCTAACACCGATTCTTTTTGTTTGAAATTGTCCCAAAAGCAACCCCTTCTATGGCTCCAAAGTGGAACCGGTTGCTCTATAATCAGTTCTGGAACTAGTTCTGGAACTGATTCTACGTCACCCACACCTTCCATATAGGATCCCAGGAACTGGTTCCGGAACCAGTTCCATGGAATCGGTTGCAGTGGAACCAGTTGTAGAATGGGTGTGGTTGGCTATCGATTGTTAAAAATTTTCCTGGGTTATAACCATTTGTATTTGTAGTATATAATTTTTTAACATTAAACGTACGGTAAAAAGTAAAATGACTTATTGTATATAAAGCACCCCAGGAAAATTTTTTACAATCGGTAGCCAACCACACCCATTCTACAACTGGTTCCACTGCAACCGATTCCATGGAACTGGTTCCGGAACCAGTTCCTGGGATCCTATATGGAAGGTGTGGGTGACGTAGAATCAGTTCCAGAACTAGTTCCAGAACTGATTATAGAGCAACCGGTTCCACTTTGGAGCCATAGAAGGGGTTGCTTTTGGGACAATTTCAAACAAAAAGAATCGGTGTTAGAATCGACAGTAGAAGGGGTTGTGAATGAAAAGTAGCTATTGTACAACCGATTCTTTGGAACAGAAAATTTTCCTGGGACCGTAAGTTGTTTTTCATGTGGAAAAATTTCACTCGAACTTTAAAGGCCTCAAATTGCAATGTAATTTATAAAAATTAACAATTTTTTAATTTTATACCAACACTCTAAAAAATGTTTGTAGATTTACTACTATAAAATGGGTAAAATTTTGTTTAATTTTACGAAAATTCAGTAAATATAAACAAAAAATGCGTAAACTTTTTTCATACACACTTCCATACACAATAATACACACACAAAGTATTTTTAGACATTATATGTTTATAAATAAACACATTGTGCCTAAAATTACTAGTGTTTTGTTAAATAAAATTTTTACGCACAAAGTTGGTAAATATACTATTCTATAATAGTAATAAATACTCTGACATTTCAAATTGAAAAAAATTAAAAGAAAATTATAAATTATAAAACGCAAAAGCGAAAACGGATTATTTTTTGTGAATTACAACATTTCCACAAACACATTAGGGTCTGAAAATAGCAACATAAGCATGAAAATGTTTTTGGTGGTAGTCTAAACCTCATTTCAAAATTGAAAACGCCGTAAGAGAGATACGGCCTACGCAGTAACAACTGGGTGCAATGACTCCTGCTCAACAAAATGCCTTCTTTGCAAGGGAGGCAGTCAACCAACAACCGTCAACAATAACGGGAGAATACGCCGTAAGAGAGATACGGCCTAGGCAGGAACAACTCGGTGCAATGACTCCTGCTCAACAAAGTCAGTATTCATTGAGTACTATCTAACTTGCAAAGAAAGCATTTTGTTGATCAGGAGTCATTGCACTCAGTTGTTCTTGCATAGGCCATATCTCTGCGTTTTCTCCCGTTATTGTTGACGGTTACTGCCTCCCTTTCAAAGAAGGCATTTTGTTTAGCAGGAGTCATTGCACCCATTCAATAGTTATAACAAATTTTTATATGAATTTTATACAAATGCCTTAAGATCCCAAAACGATTAATTTGGACATAAACGATTATGAGAGAATGACTTGGATATTATTATTAATAAAATACGTACTAAAAATTAATTTGTTATTTTATTTAAAAAAAAATTTTGGAAGGTGCTTAAAGTTAGCACAACTGTTGTAAATGTACGCATTTTATTGGATTTTTACGCACTTTCTGTAGATTTTTGCGCATTTTAGTGGATTTTTACGCATATTATGCGTACATTTACACGTGAAACGTGCTTTTTTACACACAAATTTAGTAAATTAACACACTAATTTCAAAATTTCATTTAATTTTTACGCACTTTCAATGTAAAATTACAAATTATTTGTGCACAAACTTAAACACAATGTGCGTATTTTTTTTAATTACGCACATAGAGTAAATTTACCCAATTTATAGTAGGAGTTCAGTTTCCTACTATAATTTGGGTAAATTTCAACAGAATTTAATTAGAGTGAAAGACACAATCACAATAAACACAAAATGTCACTTTTTCGCAAGAAAAATAATAGTCTTGTACATTAAATTTGCGTGAAAACAAACTCTACACAATTTTCACGTGAAACTCAGTATCGTGAAAAATTATTTTTTTTATATGGAGTATAACAGGTTTTTCATGTGAAACTCAAACAACTTACGGTGCTTTAGCTCGAATGCTACGGAATCGATTAATAAACGTTGTATGGAGCAGGCTCTATGCATATCGTTCTCGCGCTTTAACAGAGTATGTCCTTTCACTAAAGAAATATTAATTTTTATTTTTTTTTTTGCTATGTTAGCACGTTTTAATTTCGTTTTTTTGTAGTTTAATTTTGTTGTGAAATAATTTTAATTAATGAATTTTGTGCAATTATTCAAAAATTGATTTATCAATATTTACCCGGAATAATAAGACTCAGAACTACTGTTTCTTGAAATTGCCTCCAGACCCGGCAAAAGTTAGGATAACAGGTGTTGGGTATCCTACAATCTCTTGAGATTCTATGCTCATTGATATACGAGGGGTACTATTTATATTTCGGGAACTGGCAACACTAATGTCAATAGCTAAAATCTGGCAACACCATAATAAAATTTTATATTTTTTAGCACAAACGTACTCACAAGGTTTTGATGTACAAGTGCTATTTGTTTTGTTTACAGTGAGTTAAGAAAATCAATTTGGCCAAAAAATGGAAATTTCAAAAGAAGGCTTTCGTTGGATTATTTTTCACAACGGTTGCCGACGAATTCCGTGAAGGTCGTCCAAAATCGGTTGTTGTGCCACAAAACATCGATACAGTGCGTGAACTGATTGATAATGCAAGATCGTCATGTGACTTATCGTGAGATAGAGGCATCCTTGCACATTAGTTCCACTTCAATACATTCGATTTTGCATGAACACTTAGTTGTAAAAAAAATTTGCTCGCGTTGGATACCCCATAATTTATCAATCGATGACGAATCATTGACATATGCGTATGAGCCGGAAACAAAACAGCAATCGACCGTGTGGGTATTCCAAGACGAGCGAAATCCAACAAAAGTTGTTCGTGGAAGAAGCACAGCGAAGCAAATGGTCGCCTGTTTCTTCGGCCGAATGGGTCATGTGGCCATTGTTCCGCTTGAGCAACGTGTGACGGTCAATTCTGAGTGGTACACGACCATTTGTTTGTCTTCGGAGAAATTCGTAAAACCAACCGCCAAAGACGAATCATTCTCCATCATGACAATGCGAGCTCTCACACATCTCATCAAATAGGTGAATTTTTGAGCATTTAAAACATCGAATTGATGACTTATCCTCCGTACAGTCCTGATTTGGCACCCAATGACTTCTTCTTGTTCCCGAATATCAAAGGTTAACTTCGTGGTCAACGATTTACGAGCGCCGAAGAACCAGTTGAAGCGTTCAAAAACCATGTTTTGGAGGTGTCTCAAGAGGAGTGGAAAAACTGCTATGACAAATGGATTGAACGAAAGCAAAAATGTATTGATCATCAAGGGGAATATTTTGAAAAACAATAAAGGCATTTTCATTTAAAAATGTTTGTTATTATTTGCTATTTTTAAATCTGATTTAATTTTGAATTGATCGATTCGCAAAACTTATTTTATTGATTGAATTATTTCCCTTTTTATTCAATCAATAACTTATTCAAAGAATTAGTTTAACTTTAATTTATTCTTTTGATAGAATCAAACGAATTTATTCAATTTTAACTTCAATAAAATTCAATTAAATCGGATATTGTTGTTTTGATGTGTAGTTCGTGAACCAAATCATAAAATAAATAATTCAATCGAATCAAATTTGCATCAATATAAATTTCAATAAATCACATCTCATTTTATTAAATTTCAATTGATTGATTTAGGCCCGATTACTGAATGTCCAGTTATAATTTAGCCGACATTTAAATTCAAATTTTATATGAGAAACAACAACAAATGTGTCAGTTAAATTCCCATTCTGAAAATTCAGTAATCGGTCCTTAAAGTGATTATGAATTATTCATTGATTCAATAAATTAATCAAATTTTATGCAAGTTGGGTAAAAAAAAGAGTTATCTTTTTTTAACTCTGTTACAGATCGAGTCAGCTAATCGAAATATATTTAAAAAGCACCCGGTTTCAATAAAGCCTGAGTTACAGGGTGTTAAATTAATTAAAAAATTACGTTTGGGAAATTTTATAAAAAAAATTTTGTTTTCTTTTACACCCTGTAATTGCAATATTTTTATAATTGATCAAAATTTTCACAACTTCATAATTGCAGTCAAAAAGTTTGATAGATACTACATGACATTTGTTTGTGTAACAAGAGAGAATTTTGCTGGACGAGTTTTAATGAAATTTTACAGTAAACTCATGAAGTTTTCTTCACAAAATAAATGAAAATTTTCTTAAATTTGATGAAAAAGTTCTAGTTATAATGAAACTTTTTCATTGGATGTATGAAACTTTTAATAAATAAAATAAAATTTTTCACATTTTATGAAAAATTCCATTAATTCAATGAAAAGTTTCAAGGGACGAGTTCCAGTGAAACTTCACTGGTTTTATGCAAAAATTCATTAATATCATGCAGATAATTTTCTCAGTGTAGTAATCCGTAGTTTTTAACTACAGTTGTTTTTCCATGAAAAATTACAAAACAACTACATTTAAATAAAAAAAAAACAACTAACGAAAAACACTGCATTTCGTAACAGTAGTTTAAAGCAGGTATTTTTAATATAAAAAACAAATACAAAAACAAGGGGTTAACCGCGAAACTCGATTCGAAAAAAATTTTCGAATTCGTAAGTCTTGAAAATATTGTTAAAAATATAATTCTTTATAAAAATACTACTTTTTAATATATTTTTATCCTAAACCTTGTACACTACACATAAAAATTCAAAAAGTAAGATTTTTGCAAAAGCTTTTCTTTTTACAAAAGGTACAAAATTTACGAATTCGATTTGTTATTATTTGTTCTTGATGATAAAAAAAATATTGGCACAATATAAATATATATGTTTTTTTTTTAGTTAAATTTTATTTCATTAGTTTGAATTAATCGGCCTTATTGCGGTTGTCGTAGCCGAATTCACGATTAATTCGAATTTGCTGTAAAATCTGTTAAAACACAAGTTTTCAAAAATTTTACAACTTAATTTATCATAAAAAGAGTTCAATTTCTTCATAATTTCCAATTTAAACAAAATCATTTCGTATGGAGTCGAAAATTTCGACTACGAATTCGACAACCGTAATCAGACTGAATATTCTGCTCCGAGATGTGTTTAATATTTCTTTGTGAAAATAATAAAAATTATTTTTATTATTTAATTTTATATCATAAATATTGTTTTTTATTATTAATTATATTTTTAGTTGGAATTTACTTTTATAATTTATTTTTAATAAATTAATAGCAGTACATAGATTGTTAAATAACTTAATTGCAAACATTTGTTAAAATATGAAATTTTTTAATAAACTTCTATTTAATCTATAAATTTTATAAAATCATAAAAATATTAATAAATGATTTAGAAAACATTTAAAATCTTTTTTTTTATTAATTTTAATTAACGATTTTGGTAATAATTTTAATTTTTTTTATAAAATTTTCAATAACAAATTAATATTTTTTAACAAAAATGAATAAAGGTCATGCAAATGCGATTTAACAATTTTTTTTTCTTTTTTTAAATATTTCAAAAACAATTACTTATAATATACGATTTTTAAGAATTTATTGTTTTATATACCTACTATTTCACATCTATTACATTTTAAATAAATACTGGGACTATTTGCGTTGTCGATACCTAGAAATACGCCTGCGTACAAAACGATATTTTCTTTTTTTAAATTTGCAATTCCATTGCAATTACGAGAATATACATATAAAATAAACTAGCTTGTAAAATTTTACAAAAGATATTTTTATGTTTTTAGTAAAATCGCCTAACAGCCAATATCGACAACGTTAACCGCAATCAGCCGGACTATTTTTTTGTTCCTGTCATAGACTTTTCAAAACAATTCGAAAATCTTTCAAAAATAAATTAGAATTCTATTTTAAAACGAAATTTTCAAATTAAATTGTGTTTTATAGAAGTAATCAACACATCGTTGGTATTTTTATGGAAAAACTTTTTTCTATTTATTTACTTGTTTAGGGAGACTTAATAGAACATTTTTATTTTATCCTTTTAGGGAAACTTTATAAGATTTCTAAAGCTCTGTGTCAAAATTAAGAATATTTTAGATTTTGAGAAATAAATAATAATAATAGAAATAATCAAAATTTTCCATATTAATCAGTGTGTTCGTTTACTCGAAATTCTTACTACTTCTAATACAATTGGAATGTTTTGTTTATTTTTTGTATTGAATTTTTCCAGCTGTAGTAAATGTAGTAACTTGTAGTAAGTAAACGAACAAGCTTTATATGTATTTTTTTTTTGTTTGTTTCTATTTTTTTTACAGAAGGAATTTTACAGCCAATAAAATTAATGAAATTTTTCCACAAATTAATGAAAATTGTTTTCATAAAGTTAACGAAAATTTTTTAACATTAACGAAAAGCTTTTTATGAAACAGGTTTTTAATGAAGCTTTTCCAACAAATTGCTGAAATTTTTATTAAATAAAATAAATTTTCATAAAGTTAAAATCATAAAATGTTTTTTTTTTGTTTTTTGTTTTCAAATGAAAAATTGCATTAATTTAATGAACAGTTGCATTGGTTGAATTCAAATGATACTTTACTGATTTTATGCCAAATATTCATTTATATTAATATCATACAAATGATTCTTTAAATATATTAGAAATCTTCAAACATTCTGAGAAAATTATGTTTATGACATTAATGAAATGTTTCATAAAATCAACAAAAAAGCTTTTATTAAGTTTAAAATTATTAATTAATAAATATTAAATTAATGAAAATTAAATTAATTAAATATATAGTAATAAAAATTAAGTTAGTAAAAATTAAATTAATGAAAAGTATTTGAAAATTAAATTAATGAAAAGTATTTGAAAATTAAATTAATGAAAAACAAAGTAATGAAAATTAAATTACTTAATAAAAAAACTGTTTTCAAAAAAAAAAATTGAGGTGAAAAAAATTTTTGAGGTAAATATAAAATATAATTCACCTCTAGGCGTTTGGTGAAATATGACAAAATATTTTATTCACCTGACTTTATATGAAACTTAAAACATTTGAAATTTTTCAAAAATGTTGTCTAACTTACATGCCAATATACTTGTGTGTACTTATTAAGAAGTATATTGGCTTGTGGGCCATTACAATGCGGCCATACCCTGGGTAAAGTAAGCCAGCTTGTGTGTAGGGTTTGAAACATACAATTATCCCCGAATACTTACAAGCCCTTAACACAAGCTGGCTTACTTCTTTACCCAGGATATGTCCGCATTGTAATGGCCTTCGTATGAATAACCAATCGAATAATAATAATTTTTTTTTCAATTTTTGGTGATGTTCCAAATTTGAAAGTGTGTTTTTTCTAAAAAAAAAATATTAACTTTAAAAATTCATAAAAAATTGAAAAAAAAATATTATTATTCGATTGGTTATTCATACGATAACCAATTTTGTTAAGATTTAAAAAAGTCATTTTATTTCCAGATCTGACAATTTTTGCGACTCCCAGCGCCGCAACCACGAGGCCCCGTTTTTTTTTCTCTGCCGCCAGTTTTTTTTTGATTTTTTTTTTCTTGAAATTTGTTCAATTCTCTACAATAATAAAAAATTTGGAAAAATGTTTGTTTTTGACTGAGTTATGAATTTTTAAAAAAAGGTCTGTTTTCTCTGCCGCGAATGTCATGTAACCCCTTATACTAATTATCCCTATACTAATTACTGTTCTTAGCAAATATAACATTGGGTATGTTTACCAGACGCTCACCTGTTGCTAATCTGCTACTCAACAATCTGGTGAACGAATTAATTATCTACCGCTAAGTCAAAATGTTGAGGCAGCGCTACCTTATTGTTGCACAAGTTTAAATATAATTATAAAAAAAAAAATGTAGGAAAATCAAAGAAAACTCTACAAATATTTTTATTATAGAATAAAAAACAAACGCAGCATTGTTCACGAGAATCAGAGCTTTGAAAATGAATTCCATTTCGAATGAAGTCCCTAAAAATACAATTCGATTTTCTTCTAAATCGATTGAACTCATTTTTAACCATTAGCAGAGACTTTATTCTTTGGAATTCCTTCGATCGAAGTCACTTTTAAGGAATTCAATCAAGTTATCTCAATCTCATTCGATTTTGTCAATCATTGAATTCAATCGTTAGCAATTCATTCGATTTCTTACCCATTCGATTGACAATTTGGGAATTCAATCAATCATTCGATTTTGTATCATTTGATTGAGCAATTTGGGATTCTCTATTCGATTTAAAAATTTTCAAAATTAGTAAATTTGTTATTGTATTTTAACAGTAAAGGCCTCATTAGTCTGGTAGTATCGTAAATTATCGTGTCAGCTGTTTACTTTCAACTACTGATATTATCATTGGCGTACCTAGACCATGTTTCTGGGGTGGGCAAGCGACCCATTAATTTTTTGCTGTTTATTTGCCCAAAAGTGCATCTATTTTTCAGAAGAAAACCTCGTACAATGAATGTGTTCCAAGCTATATTTTCAGATTATTATGATAGAGAAAAGAAATCTAAGATCAACCTGTCTAATTCGTCTACTTCGGACGAATCCTTTCTAACCCCATATTCTGATCACTTAAATTACCGAGGTGGTCAAAAACAGTGAGATGTTCATCTTACAATTTTTTTTCTCCAAAATATTGAAATTTCATTAAAATAACATAGTAATGTTTAGTTTGAAGAAACTTCCTAGTTAGATATTAACTAATTATTCATTTAGAAAACTATGAAATCTAAGATATTTAACTCACCAAAAAAGATTATGCGTTATATTTCTATTATTGAACAACTTTGCGATTCTAATAATTTTTCTTAAAGAAAAACTCGTATGGTCGGTCAATTTTATAATCAGAACTCAGATCGATTTGTTTCTTAAATATTTCTTAGGTAAGAAATTTTCAAACAACTTTCTTATTTAAGAAATATTTAAAACAAAAATCGATCTTAGTTCTGACTATAGAACTGACCCTTAGATTGCAACAACTTAGCTGTCTAGGAATCTAGTAGAGATTTTCCCAAACCAGAAACACAGGATTAATTGATATAAAAAAAAGTAATATTGTGATACTTTTTGCCATCACAATTATAGATAAAAGAATTGTAGGTAGATTTTTTTTAAAGACCGGCCTAAGTCCACCAATGGATATTATACACAACTACTTAGTTTGGAAGTAGATTTAACGTAAGAAAATCTATTGAAAATAGATTTCTACTTTACGATACCTCATTTCACCTCACTTTACTACCAAACTAATTTGGGCTTAAAGTTAAAGTTTTCGTACAAGTAAACAAAACAAAAAAAATAAATAAATAAATTCAAGTTAAATTATAACCCCTCAATTCATAAATGCTTTTTAAAGTTATAGAAGGTTTACAAAATATCATTTTCATACAAAATTTGTTTAATAAACCTCCTATAATTTTACAAAGCGTTTATTTTAGGTATATAAAACAATATGGATAGTTGCAAATTTTTCTTCTTTCGAAAAAGACTATTCGAATTGAAATTTTAAATTCTTTTAAGAACGAGTTCGTTTTTGCAAGTCCCACATTTTTACTGTTAATGAGTTTTTGATGGCAAAATAATTGTTGATATTATATCCATCTATGATATCAATTTGGAAGCGAAATACCCATTCTCTGCCACTTTTTTAAACATTTTACATTTTCCCATATCTACAAACAAATTTATTTTCAAATACAGAAGTCTATATCTGCATATAAATTTAAATTATTTGAATTCTATAAGATATACATTAAAGTTTTTTCAGAATATCTTTTTTCGGAGATTTTTTTTTGCAACTAACCAACAAACTTTATTTTAATATTCTGCAAATGGATATAATGATGCAATTTTCCTTTTTGCAAAATATTTTCGCGATTTCTTTTTTGCAAACTAAGAACCAAACTTTGGTGTGGAAATTGGTATTATATTCCCAAGATTAAAGATTTAAAAAAAACACACTTAAAAAATTGCAAAATAATCGCGGAAAAGGGCAAAAAAGGCTTTATGGTACAAAAAATTAATTTAAAAAATTAATCAGCGATTTTCATTCTGCAAACAAATATATTGATGCAAAAATTTAGCTTTTTGCAAATTTTATTTTTCCCGATTTTTTTATTTTTATCAACTAACCACCAAACTTTGTTTCATGAAATATGTATTATATGTATTATTTAAAAAACCGCACTCGAAAATTTGCAAAATAATAGCGGAACGCGAAAAAAAGTCTTTAAGGTACAAAAATTGTATTAAAAATCTTAGTCAGCGATTTACATTCTGTAAAGAAATATGTATATTAATGCAAAAAATTTACTCTTTGTAATTTTTCTTCGTGATTTTTTTTTTGCAATTCCTAGATTATAAATTTTAAGAAATCACACTTAAAAAATTGCTAAATAACGGCGGAATGCGAAAAAGTGTAGAAAATGACTTAGAAGAGGTAATCAACTATTGACATTCTGCAAAGGAATATATTGGTGTAAAATTATCCTTATCACAAAATTTTTTTCGCATTTTTTTTTTTGCAAACTAACCTATAGTCTTGGATTATGGATTAAAATACACCGCATTGAAAAAAATTCAAAATAATGGCGGATTGTGAATAAAAGGATTTATGCTTAATTAGCGATTAACATTTTGCAAACGAATATAATAATGCAAACTTTTTCGTTTTTGGAAAATGTTTTTTTTTCACAATTTTTGTTCCAAACTAACCATTAATTTTTGGAATAAGATATGTATTTAATAGTTCGTGCATTATTAATTTCAATAAAACGAGACTTTTCCATCCCTGATTAACAATTCTGTGTTCGTTGATGTTTGGAGGCACATAATATTGTTTTCCACAGAAAGTATAGAGCAGGGTTACCACGAGTAAAACAAAAAATTACACAGCTGTAGCTCAAAAATTATCCAAAACCGTATAAAATTACACATAAAATATATTTTTCATATTATTTCAAAATAAACTCTCCTGGGCACGGTGGAGAAGAATACAAATATTTTGGGAAGAATTTCATAATTTCTTACCGAGTGATATGAAATTTCACACTGTAAGTTTTGCCATTTTTCTATTTACAAACCGATTTTTAAAGACGTAACATTTCTATCATTTACAAAGTGCAAAAGCTATTTCCATTTTAAAACGAAAATTTAGCATTTTTGCTATAACCTGTTCCGTGTTTTTGCCTTCTGCAAAAGCAAATCCAGGCCAATTTTTCAGAAAATATTATAACAAATTATTCTATTAACTAAAGGGAATTTCAATGCAATATCTTTTTCAGGATTAAAATAGCGTGCTTTTAAATTTGAATATTAAAAAAATGGTATTTTATCCATATTAAAAGTTTCTTTCAGAGCAAAGTATTTATGTTTTTCAGAAAAGCTACTTCATTCAGATGCATTGCATGCAAAAATATTACTTACTTGCTAATTATTCTCTCCCATACTTCTCAAAATTTAACCGTTTATATTTAAATTAAACCAATTTTTCTCTGAGTACAATGCTGGAATTTAAAAAAAAGCTGGAGTAGATCATCCAAGGCGTCCGGAATGTGATGGCATAAGCCCTATTCAACCCTAACTTTAAATGTCGGCAAGACAGAAAAAAAATTGTAAAATTTTGCCTGTTTTCTTTAATTTTTATGTTAATGGTAGCAAGGCAGACCTTAACATGAAATTTCTTTGCAGTATGTGTCTCAAAAAATTTTCTTTTAAAAAATAAAACATTTTTTTCAAAACTTTCATACGATTCTGTTGAAATCTCAAACAAGTTGGATTTACAAAATTCTAAAATATTCTGATTCTGCTCCACCTTGCTGCGTTAGAAAAATGTTTGTCTGGTCAAAGCCCAGTATCATGATAACTACAGCAAAATAATTTCAGACATTAAAAAGTCACAAACTTTCCCACTCTTTCGCTGAATTTTTAAATGCTCTTGCAAACCAAGAGAATTTTTAAAAGAAGCTTGACAATTATTTTCGCAAAAAATAAACAAAAGGCGGTGCTTTAAACAAAACAAAAAAAATACATTACACCATTTTTGATTTCTTCTAGGGTTTCGTGTTGAAAAAATCTACAAAAGTAATTCACCAGAAAATGGAGATTTGTGGTAAACAAACTCTTTTCGTCTAAATATCGACTAATTTTTATTAAGTTATTAAAAAGCTCCGGGACTTTTAAAAATTTACGGAAATTTCTGAAAAAGTGAAATTACACAAAAACTACACAAAAATGTCATTATTCAAAAATTATGCAACGAATGTGTAAACAGTCCCGTTTTTGAATAATTATTCAAAAAGTGGCAACACTGGTATAGAGAGATTTACATGGTCATTTGTTCTTAATAATGCATATTTTTTATATTTATCAAAACTACATATCTGCTAGTATTATCATAAAATTATATAAAAATTTTATTTCAGAACTCTATATCTGCATTAGCGACGTAAATAACGCAAATAATTTCAAAATAAGTATATGTGACGCGCAAAATAGAAAGGGACCTAAGGTCAGGAGAGCATGGGATCGGTCTCATTCGATGCTCAGATGTTGTCCACAAAAAAAAAAAATTATTTTTTTACCCTTAGGTCCCTTTCTCTATGCGCTGTCACATATATAGGAATAAGTTGCCATTTTTAAATAATATTCTAGAAAACAGATTGATTCAAAAAAATCTTATAAGCAAGTGAATTAGTTTTATTGCTCTCCTGAACAATTGTATTTTTGTAGATATAGAGTATTGAATCTATGGTATCGATATTGCAATTTAGAGTATATACAGGGTAAACTTGCCTGTAAAATTTTGCAAAAGCTTAAGTTTTTAAACCAATAGTTTGGTAATAACACCTAACCGCAATTAGCCCGAGTATTTGAATTTTGTAAGACATTTAATTTTCTTTGTGTTCCAAAATATTTTACAATTCCCGTTCAAACGCTAACATGAATATCACCGTTGTTTTTAATATTATAAACTAACAATAAACATATTTTTTTAATTCTTATTTTAAATAGAATTACCTAAATTATTTAATTTTTAAAGTCTATAAAATTTCGACTTAAACTATAAGTCTTATTTTCAGTTCAATCTAATTAAGCATATTTTATAACAAAAAGAAAATAAAAAAAATAAAGAAACTTCTAGTCATCGATATTTTTCTTCATCATTATCAATTTCTTCGTTGTTATTCCATACCTTGGTTATACAACTACTACTTACTTATTTCCTAATGCAATACAATACTTAACTTAACATCCAGTATTATCACATTTAAGTCTACTGGAATTTCGATTACTTTATGTATTTTTTGTATGTTGTTTGTTAATAGCTCCATCAACCATTATTTAATCACATAATAATATGAAACGTGTGAGCGTGTGATTTCCTAATATGGCTTTTTCTTTCTCTTTTGTATATTTATACACCTCCAGTAGTGAGTGGGGTGTTTTAATTAGGTTCTAAACCAGTGTTGCCAAGTCTTTTTTTACAAATCCCCCTAAGTTGTCCAAAAAACCCCCCAAATTTGCTTTACCACTAAAAAAGGTCCCCCTAAAATAAATTTTCCCAAAATTCAGCAATTTTCTAAGTTTTTATTTCAAATTAATTTTAGTAAATGCAAATAATGGTTATTTTAGCTAGTTTTCTTTGCTTTCCTAGTCACAGTCTAAAATTTTTCAACTTCAAAAATATGTAGGCTAAAAGAAAATAAAAATTTATGTGAAAAACTATCAACAATTTGGCAAAACCAATCATCGAACTCTAAAATTTAATTGGTTTTTGAGGCAAAACTGCACCTAAAATGATTTTCTTACCCCTTAAATTTCACCCTAACAAATTTATACCCCCTAAAATCCCCCTATGCCGTTGAAAACCCCCCAAATCTAGGGGGAAAACCCCCAACTTGGCAACACTGTTCTAAACCAGTGGTGTTCAAAACTAAAAATGTAGTTGTGTTGGTGAGAAAATGAGAATTGCACTGTAAGAAATGTTGAATGGGTTAATAGAATCTGTATGCATTTATTATACCCTACACCACTATGTGGTCAGGGTATTATAAGTTTGTGCTGATGTTTGTAACACCAAAAAATATTGGTCCTAGACCGATCGGTTCAGAATTTTTTTTTATTTCGATTTAACGATGTCCGTCTGTCCGTCCGTCCGTCCGTCTGTCTGTCCATGCATTCTTGTGCGCACTCTACAGGTCGCAAATATTAAGATATTTTGATGAAACTTGGTACACCGACTTATGTCGGTCCAAGGACGAAGCCTATTGGTTAAAATCGGTCCATGTTTAAACATAGTGCCCATATAAGGGTCCCACCAAAATTATATTGTTTATTCGCTGCAGGTCGCAAATATTAAGATATTTTGACAGCGGTCCATGTTTAGACCTAGTGCCCATATAAGGGTCCCCCCCAAAATTATATTGTTTATACGCAGCAGGTCGCAAATATTAAGATATTTTGATGAAATTTGGTACATAGACCTATGTTGGCCCAAGGACGAAGCCTACTGATTTTGGTTAATACCGGTCCATGTTTAGACCTAGTGGCCATATAAGGGTCCCCCCAAAAATTGGCTAGGTTACAAACTGCAGGTCGCAAATATTAAGATATTTTAATGAAATTTGGTTCGAATTTCGGATCCAAACATTAGTTAGCTTTTAACCAGACTGGTGTAGGGTATTGTATAGTCGGCATGCCCGACTTTAACCTTTTTACTCGTTTTTTATTAAAAATATGAAAATGTTTTGTGTAAAAAGCGAAGTAGGTACTTTCGGAAAATATAAATAAATACTACACTGTTTTAAAGAAGTAAAAATAAACAAAATACAATTTTTGAAAGAAAAAAAACACATACATACATACATACATAAGAAGTGTGTTTGCGTACCCGAAAATTTGTACAAATTCGTACAAATTTGTACAAGTTTTTACTGGAAGGTGTTTGTTTACACAATTACTCAGTAAGGAGAGAGGAAAATAGAGGGTAAAGTGACAGTTCAATACCAGAGAACTTACAAGTTTTTACTGGATGAATTTTTGCTAGTAAGAATTTGTAAGAAAAAAAAACATATGATTTAAAATATATGATTGAAGAAACAAAACATTTTTCTAAATAATTTTGAAATAATTTTTTGGAAAAATAAAAAATATTTAAATATAAGCTTATTTACGATGGAAGGAGTAAATAAGTAACGCCCATATATTCAATCCGCTGCTTTGTAGTTTCTAATCTGCATCGTGGTATCCAAAGGTTCTCTTGGTTTCTTGTGTTAAAAACTGATTGGTTTTGAAGAAAATTAATGGTGTGATAACCTATATCGTGCAAGGACTTATATATATACATAAGCACTTGATATTTATACAATCCATTCATCGGTAAAATTGGCTTACAAACATTTTTATAAAGCGATAGTGTTGCAAAAGTAATCGGTAAAGTGTGTACTACTTTTAGTGCCCTATTTTGCATACTCTGTAGCGTTTTTAATACCGTTGTTTTTTTTGTATCCGTAAATTATAGCCATATAATTCAAGTGGCTTTGTATTAAAGCTTGATATAACAAGAGCTTAGTATCCTTATTAAGTTTATATTTTAATTTATATAATATACCAATAGCCGGTGCGATCTTTGATTTGATTTCACATATATGTTCATCCCAAGAAAGGTTACTTTGCAACGTTATTCCCAGGTATTTTACTGCATGCGTTTCGTATATAACTTTCCCATCGACATATATGTTGAAATTACTGTTCATAGCTGGCGAATGTGGTCTAAATCGAACTAATTTGGTTTTATCAGCATTCAATATTAATTTGTTTAACCTAGCGAACTCAAAAATCAAGGAAACATCCCGTTCAATTGATGTTTTTAAAGCCAAATCATACTTGTATGGATAAAAAAGACATACGTCATCTGCGAACATATACAATCGACCTGTGAGGTCCAAATTACTTATATCATTCAGATAAATACAGAAAAGCAGAGGCCCCAAACAGCTGCCCTGCGGCACGCCACACTCGACATTTAATAAGCTACTTTTAGTACTGTTAATCTGCACAAACTGTTTCCGATTTTTAAGGTAACTTTCAAACATCTTTAGCTCTTTTCCAACTACGCTATAATACATCAGTTTTTTTTAACATTATTTTATGATCAACTAGATCAAAAGCTTTTGAAAAATCTAAAAACAGACCCGCCACTCCTTTCCCACCTTGATCCAAGCCATTACAAACATAATTTACCACATTTACAACTGCTTCATCAGTTCCGCATCCCTTCTTAAACCCAAATTGGTGTTTGTAAATGTAATTATTAGCTTCGAAGTAGTGCAAAAGATTTTGATGTATTAATTTTTCAAAGACTTTATCAATCGTCGAAAGAACTGCAACCGGACGAAATTTATCAACCGTAGTAGCATTTGAAACCTTCGGAATAGGAACTATTTTGCTAATTTTTAAGCAGTCTGGAAAAACAGATGAGCTTAAAATTTTATTAAAAATTTTTACTAATATTGGCACAACATTATCTTTATTTTTAACTATCAATCTTGGCGTAACTCCATCATATCCAGTAGACTTTTTTAGGGAAGAAGTTGGCAGCATTATTTTACTAATTCTTGCAATCTTTCTGTTTGCGTACATTTTTAGATATTTTTCTTTTTGATAGTAAATTTTGCCTTACTCTCTGTAAATTTGTTACTGAGTAATTTTTACTGGACTTTACTGGAAAAGTACCCAAACACACCTAAGGGTGGCTTCTTTCATTCTATGTAAAACAAAAGGTTTTCGATTTTTCAAAATCAATATCAGTGATTTCATTGTATTTACATATTTATAAAATATATTTAATTTGCATTTATAATCATAAAATATTTGTCGTACATTGTTATTAATTTTTTTTCAGTACATTAAAAAAAAATCAGCATATATACGTACTCATGTTCATTCGTCGCTGTTTCAGTGACGACTAAAAGCAAGAGCGTAAGAATACATGTGAATTGAGCAGGGACAATTGTCCTATGGACTGAACACCACTGTTCTAAACCAGTGATGCGCAAAATTGATTTGCAATTGTATTAGTGAGCAAGAGAGAGAACTGCACTGGGAAAAAAATTTGACGAATTAAAAATATGTCTTTTTACCAAGGTTGGTTACCGTTATCGTTATAATACCGTTATCGTTAAAATACCGTTTCAAATTGAATACCGTTACCGTTATCGATACCTCTAAAAAAATTTATAAATACCGTTATCGGTACCGATACCGTTATTTTTATGGGTAGTTACCGGTATTTTACCGGTATTTATTAATTTATATAAAAATTACAATTTTTTTATTTTATAATCTTGAGTGTTTTTTTTTTACAAAAAATTTATAGATAATAATTTTACTTATTAAAACTACTTGAATTTATAGCTTAAAATCTGTATTTTCAGTACTTAAAATTAAAAATATGCCCTGTTTTTATATGTTTTTAACATAATTTTTAATACCGGTACGTACCGGTATTGCTGTTTCGATAACGGTATACCGTTACCGAAACAGTCTTAAATACCGTTACCTTTACCGTTACCTAAGCAAACGAAATCTGATACCGTTACCGTTACCCTTACCGTTATTCGTTTCGGTAACCATCCTTGCTTTTTACATATTTATCAATCTCCATATTTTTATACAACCTTAATGAAATTTTCTGCAACATATTTTTATAGATTTTAAACAAAATCTTCTATATTAATACTTTTATGGCAATTTGTTTATATTTAGTTTTTTTTTATTTCTATTAAAAATCTACTATGAAAGATATTATGTACTATGAAAATGATCATAATATCTTTTAATAACATATTCCCTAGATTCCTTAAATGTTTTATAACGTAAAAGGCATTGCATGATATCAAAAACATTTTTCATCATATATTTTCTGAATATCATAAATAATTGTTTTTAGTACACTTGAAAAAAATATCAAAACAACCGCTAAGCATGTGCACTCGTCGCTGTCTCAGTGTAATCTATGGTCTCAGTGACGACTAAATTAAAGAGCTTAAGAATATGTGTGAGGTAAACTGATGTTTGTTATTGAAACATTCGTTGTGCTTAAATTACGTTAGAATTTTTCTTAATTTTATTTTCCAGTTGATTGTGTATTACCTGGTGAATTATTATTGTTATTATTATTGCCTGTCGATGATGGATTACTTTGATTGTTGTTTTCCTGCTGTTGTTGTTGTTGTTGTGGTGGTATGGTATCACAACGTCTATAGCAGAGTAAATAAGGTACTCGTGGTGTCCTTGGGAATAAAACATGATTTTCATTAACTGGTTTAACAGAACTATCATCATAACGTAGCCAACTACCATAACCAGTATGATAGACATCAGTGATATAGTGTCCTTTGGTGGCTTCTTTGCCGTCATGATAAACTACTGCAAAAAGACGATAAGCTCGTTGTTTGTGTGAATATTCCTTCGAAGCTAAAATTTCTGTAAAAGAAAGGGGAAAAAATAATCAAAGTTTTAATAACAATTGTAAAATTTAATGATTTATTTTATTAAATCTATCTTTTATTTAGTAAACATCTGTTAACTGTGATAAAAAAAATTTGTATACTTTCAGGGTCTTATGAATACTATTGAAAAACATTTATCATTAAACTATTGTGATCTAGGATTTTTGAATAAATTTTTCAATGGATTTTATTTGTCTTATCACTTTAATAACAAAAAAAAATTAAGGATGGATACCGTAGCGCTGAAAAACCATAACTATACAGGTAGAAATTGTGTGGGATAACAATGAAAAAAGCACTGGCAAAGCACAAGTAGGTCGCGGTCGTACAAAAAGAAGCACTGGCACAACACTAAATTTGGATGCCTTAGCAACGCTTGAAAAGTCATCCTTAATTTCCAAAAACATTATTTTGTTGGGTAAATACTTGATTTTTTGTGTTTCTTGGTGCTATCTCAATGCTTTGCAAAGCATTGACTGGAACGGTGTTATCATTTGGGCCTTGGGAAAGCACCTCAAAAAAGCAAATGTGTTGGTTAACAATATTATAAAGAAAAAAGCAATGGAAAAGCACTTATTTGAACCCATTGTCAACGTTTGCAAAAAGTGCTTTCCCAATACTTGTTTAACAAAATGTATCACTGTTTATAAAAAAAAAACCTGGCAAAACTTTCCCAGCAAAAAATTGCACAGGTAGAAAAGTACGAAGGGGGCAGCACTGTAATGGGTGGTATAAGTGATTGTTAAGAGTGCTTTAGCAACGCCCAAATGATAACACCGTTCCACGGTGGTGCCAAAAAAGCCCTGTGAAAGCACCCAGAAACATAAAAACCAAATGCTTTCCCAACGCTCATATAAAGAAATTAAAGTGCTTTCCTGACAGCCAAATGATAACACTGATCTATTTAATGGTTTGCAATGCATTGAGAAAGCACCAAAAAACCAAAAAATCAAATGTTTTCCCTGCCACTAAATTATGAGCCGTCATCACTGAAGAATTTTAAATTACTCTAAAAATAGATAATTCTTGGAGTTATTGTATTGTGGAGTCAAAAATTATTTAAATATTCACTCTTTTTTGGAGTTTTTTTTTCAAAAACAAAATAATAATTTAGGAAAACAAGCGCTGGGAAGTCAACATTTTCAAGCGTTGGCAAATCGTCCAAATTTAGTGGTTTGTCTGTACTTCTTTTTGTAAGACCGCGGTCTACTTGTGCTTTGCCAGTGCTAGTTTTTTGTTACCACACATAATTTCTACTTGGGTAATTGCTACCTGTATAATTTCTACCTGGGTAACAATAGTAAAAAAAATCAAGCACTGGCAAAGCACTGATTGCCAATGGTGCAACAAATAAAGTGCTGGCAAAGCACTGATTTAGAACGCTCTGCCAACGTAGTATAAAGTGCTTTTCCAGAACCTGATTCACAAATTTTACAACCGTAACAATAACAAAAGCTCTTGTAAAGCAGCGTTTTAGAACTCTTTCCCAACGTTGGCAAAAGGTGTTTTGCCGGCACTTAATTTATTTATTAATCATTTAAAAAGTATTCTTAATTCGAATGTTTCTAATTCAAGTAGAAATTTTCATTTAAAATTGATACTACACCATTAGGGATGGCAATTCCGAAATACCGGTATTATTCAATAAAAATGAGTCCCGGCATTCTTATGCTCGAAACCCGGGATTTTCATAATTGCAAAAATATGCTGTAATTTTTCCAAAATTTTAACACTGCTCATATTTTTAAACCGTTTTTGTTAAATATATTTGGTATTTAACAATGATTAATCCTGCTAAAGTGAATGGATTCTGAAATTTTGATTATTTCCACACATTTTGTAATTCGAATCAATAAAAATAATTTCACACAAATTTATTATTATTCATTTGAATAGGTAAGGTAAAACACTTCAATCGGCAAATGTTTTACCAATGGTTTGCCAACGTTTTAAAAAACAAACGGCCAAACCCAGCCCGGTGTTATTATTTCAGGGTTGGCAAAGCACTTACTTTGTCATGGAAAAGGCAATTTATTGATTGTTTTACTAATGATTTGCCAACGGATTTTACTGATGAAAGTAATGACGAATTAATGAAATTTTAAGCTGCTTTAAGAGTTTAAAACATTGGTTTTAGGGCTTTTTTTGATTGGCCTACTAATAAGTAATGAAGGCTCTTGGCATTTAATATGAAAACTGAATAGTTCTTTTCAGATTGTTCTGCCTACGTATCTTTTTCGAAAGGTTTTCGTTTTTTTAATCACTGGATTTATTTTCGAATTTATTTTATTTTGTTAAAAAATCTGTATTTTCTTTTTTAATTTTCAAAATTTATAATTTTTATCAAAATTTAATACTTATTCGCCGATGTTATTTGCAAGGAAATCATTAAATTTTGTGAAAATTTCAACACAGGAATTGAAATAAGCTAAATCCAAAATGGATTTAAAAAATAAATAAATCCGTTTTGGATTTAGCTTAATTTTGTTACAGAAATTGCATTTTCGCAAAATTCTAATTTTTTTCTTTCGCATTATATTAGGGAATAAGTGTTAGATTTGGATAAAAATACAAAATTTTGAAAATTAAGAAACAAAATATGGATTTTTTGGCAAAATAAAATAAATCCAAAAATAAATCCAGTGATTATTTTTGGATTTATTTGTCGGTTTTGCATCCTTAAAATAAATCCCTAAAAATTCACTAAATTCACTAATTCTTAACAAAAAAATTAAAAATATGAAAAAAATTGGCCAAATACTAAAATGCTAAAGTTATAGATGACTTTGAAATACCGATAGGATTAAAAAAAAGTCAACCTAATTTTATAAATCATTAGGGGCAGGTAATTTAAATTTTCTATGAAATTTGTTTTTGTTACAAAAACAATTTGTAAAGTAATTAACCAAGCAATTAGTTAAATAATCTTCTATTCATTTTACTTACTGGCATCAATTTTAAGTTCGACTGGAACTTCGACTTTCTTTAAGATTTTCGTACATCCATTCGAACGATAGTCAAACCATTTAAGATGTAATATCAAAATTGGAGGTAGTTTTGCAAGATTCATTTGTTGCCAGGCCATAACTTCTTGTTTACTCTTGCTACCGGTAACCCCTTCCAATTGATCACGACGAACTAGAATTTCCAAAGCCTCCTTTACCGAAGCAGCTTTCTGGAAAAAAAGACGAGAAGAAACCATTAGAGTCAATTGAAAATATAATGAATGAGACACAAAGAAATTATACCTCAATATTTAGTTGTAAAGTAAAAAATGGTTGTATAACATCGGTGGAATGTTCACCCTCACGTTGTAAACGTGATCTTAATTCGCCACGAAGTATGTCACTTAAAGGAGTGCAGCCAAAATCTGTTTGTTGTGTAACACTACCCTTATTACGATTATTGCTAATCATCTGAAAAAAGAAGGAAATACATTTAAATACTACAAATCATTCAAAACAATGTTATTTAGAACAAGTTCTAAAAATGTCAATGAACATACCTGCCAAACATCTCCCTCTTCCTCTGGTTGTTCATTTTGTCCATTTTGAACTGGTTTAGGTTTGGCTACTAATTTTATAACCTAAAACATGTATAATTTCTTGTAATTTAAATTATATAAACTTAATTATTTTTTCTATGGATCTCTTACCTCCAACATTTCGTCGTTTAATTTATTAAGTATATAACTCAAAAATTCTTCAGCATCTTCTTGACGTCCTTTAACATGTCCTTCACGACTATCATTCCATAATTTATAAATTTCAGTTGGTTCAAATGCGGTATCACCTAAGTCATCTTTATTATTATTTTTGCCACCTTTAGTATTACTTAAACGTAGACCACTGGGCAGATTAGAGAAGTTCGACATGAAGGTAATCCTAAAAATAAAAGCAATATCAAGGATATTATAAATATTGAGTTAAGTAATTTGTTCAGAAAAGAATTTTTTAAAAATAAATTTAATTTTACATGAATCTAACAAGGTTAGACACTTGAATGCTCTTTTCAGCATGCACTGTAACCCTGTAACTCTCTGAATATCGATTTTGTGTCAACCGTATGAAAGGAGTTTATTTGATCTATTCCAGAGTTCTGTAAGAAACGCCATCGATCGGCTTATAAGCCAAAGACAGTATATCGCGTAGAAGGGTCAAAATAAATCAAAAATTTATGACTCAAACCACAACTATGTATATGTTTTTGACAACTAATTCAAGAATACTTTTTGGCAAACTGAATGGGGTGGAAATACTAAATAGATATCTTTTTGCCGCTTTCGATATCAAAATTTTAAACAGTGTTGCCAACTCTTGAAGGCAGGAAAGCACCGTGAGCATTGTGAAAACGGGTAAAAAGGGTAAAAATTTACCAAAAATGGGGTAAAAAAGCACGATAATAATTTTTTGAAAAATTTAAGTCAAGATTTTAAAAACACATTTTACCTTTGTAAAATCGTGTAAAAGAGGTTCAAAAAATAACCAAAAAAGGGGTAAAAAAGCACCAAACTAATATTTCAAAATTTTGAAGTTTAAATATAACGAAGTTGCTATTTAAAATTGTACTACAAACATTGTGAAAAAATGTATTTATTGTTTATTTCGTATTATTTTTTCAACTTTGACAGAAAATTCAAGAAAAATTTAAAAAAGGAGAACAAATACCAAAAATATAAACTGTACAAAAAGCACTAAAAGCACTGCCAGAAATCTGGAAAAGCACTGTAAATACCCGCTTTTTATAAACGGGTATTTGTAAAAAATCACCGGGTACGGGAAGGAAAAAAGCACCAAAATATACCCGAAAAGCACTGAAATGGCAACACTGATTTTAAATGTTTTCATTTAAAAACTACTGAACAAAATTTTGACTTTTAAAAAGAGACGATTAGACGATTGGCTAGGTATTGATAAGGAATAACATCAACAAAGGGTTACAGCGTAAATCGTAAATTTTGTACCTTTTGTAGAAAGAAAAGCTGTAGCATAAATATTACTTTTTTAATTTTTACTTATAGTGCACAAGGTTAAGGATAAAAATCAAGGTTGGTTACCAAAGCAAATAACGGTAAGTGTAACGGTAACCGGATAACGTTATTATAACGATAACGGTAACCAACCTTGATTAAAATATATTAAAAAGTAGAATTATTACACAAAATTATTTTTTTGAACAATATTTGCAAGATTTACGAATACCCCAGGGATTTGTAAACCTTGAGCTTTGCAGGAACCTCTTTATAAGGCATAAAGGAAAATCGTGGTCTTATTTTCGTTAAGAATTAGGTATAATTTCAAGAGATTCTTGTTTATTTGCCCAGCCAGAAATTGATGATGTAAAAAAAAACTAAGTACTCTCAAAGCATTGTTTATACCAAAAATAAAACGTTTGGAGAACGTTTGGAAAATACCATCTTTAAAATGCTTTGATAACGATTTTTAACAAATTTTACAACTGTTGATTAAAAGAAAGATTGTATGTGTTTTACTACTAAAAATTATTTTGATTACTTTTGTAATATTTTGTTGCAATTATTTATGTAAAAGGGAAATAGCAATTGATTCGTTATAAAATGTTGTAAGAATGCATTTAGCTTCCATCATATGTATACCTATTTCAGTGTTGTTTTCATCTAAATTTGTTACATTATATAATCCGATCTACTTTGATTAGATCGGGTAGTTTCCTTTCTAGTTTCCTTGAAATTGTTGCCTTTCAAATGCATATATATGTGTTTCGTATGTTTTGTACTAAAAATTTCTTTCACAATCATAATGTTCCCATTGTGTAATAAACATACATATATTATCAGGATGAATAGATGCAATTCGAAATCCATAAATGTTTACGAAAGAACTTTAGATTCAGAAGTTTGTAAAGGTTTCCCCAGAGAATAGTTGCTGATCTTATTGAAAGGATATTCTAGTGGAATATTATTTGGGGAATTGGTATTAAAAACATGAAATTTACTTTGTATATGAGAAATGGGATTAGTGGGCGATTTTACAATTTTTACAAAACCTAAGCTATTTTCAAAATCAAATGCTGAAAATTGTGATATAGGCGCCCCCATATTATTTACCTCATTTGAAATATGTATTAGATTATAAATATTCATGGTCACTGAGCTTGAGCCATAAAAATGTGGCATAAGTTCCACAAATTTTCTTAAAATCTTAAATTAATAAAAATTTGATTACTTTTTGAAGTTTGAGACTAAAAAAAATATTTATACCTTGGCTTCCAAAACAAGTTCTTCCAGAAATTTTTTAGCCGAATGCGGTTTTGAATTTCCATAATAGAGACCAATCAAAAATGGCTTGATAATGTATGCGGTTGAAAATCCATTTCCCATTTATTTTCATTATAATAAAGAATTGAATCAAAAGTGATATCAAGATTAGACTTTATTCCAAAATATTGAAAATTTCCAAAAGTATCGTCTAAACCTAGCATCACTTTAGAATCGCCGCTCAAAGTAGAAGTTCCTAATAAAGTTTTAGAACATTTCGGAAGAGATGTATGTATAACCTTCAAATCTCAGTACCATTAATATTTCGTCTATAGAGGTTTGTGATTTTCCCTACAACCCAATTTTTCAGTTTTGAACACATCTACATTTCTCTTAATATCCTATAATTTTTTAACATAATCATTTAAAACTAATTTAAGTTCTAATAAAATATATAAAAAAATAAATGTTTTTTAAGTACTAAGAAATTACTTTATTTTTTGTATTTAGAGTACTGGAAAATTGCTCTACTTTTCGTTTTTAAAATTCTCGGAAGACACTCCACTTTTGTATTAATACACTTTAAAATCACTTTATTTTTAGTTTTTCTAATGTTTTGAAAACGTTCTATAAACAAAAATTATAACGCTTTAAAATCACTTTATTTTTTGATTTTGCAACGTTTCTAAAATACTCTAAATACAAACATGAGACCGTAAATCATGGTTATCATTTTAGTGTTCTGAGAACACTATAAAACCCAAAAATATGTTGCTTTGATAACGGTTCAACTACCATACAAAGTGCTTTCAGAATGCTTTTATGTTTGTCAATTTCTGGCTGGGTGGGTTTCTTATGTAGCTTAACGATAACTTCTCGGCTAGCAATCAGGATAATTTGAACTTCTGGTACATCTATTTTTCGGGTTGTTTTGTTAATTTTGATTTTGAAAATTCGCTTTGTATGGAGGCGTTTTTAAGCCTTACATAATCAGGGGGATTCTGAAGCCCCTATTATCGATGACGCTTTCGACCTTTCGAGTGGCAGTTAGCGAATGACGTGAGTAATGTTGGCTTCGAATTCCTCAATAGTAGCCAGCTTATCTATGTAGACTTTGGACTTAACATTGAAAGAAAAAATATATCACATTTTAGAAGCAGTATTCCAGTTATCAACTGCGTTAAACTAAGTTTAAAGATCTACATCCTATAAAATGGGCCTAAAAGTTATATGTAACCTACTCTGATTAAATTTTTTAAAAACATTACTCCAGGAATTTTCAGAACATTAAAGCGTACTAAGAAACTATTTTTTTTTTATTTTAACAAATAAAGGAAAGAAAAGTATTGACATTTTGCAA
This sequence comes from Leucophora obtusa, assembly GCA_949987735.1. NCBI lineage: Eukaryota > Metazoa > Arthropoda > Insecta > Diptera > Anthomyiidae > Leucophora > Leucophora obtusa. The sequence goes on from OX465296.1 coordinate 161,693,273, forward strand.
ATCTGCGGTAATAAGGCCATTTTATAAATTTGATCAAGCCGCAGATCTATGATTGAAACTTTAGCTTTAAATTCATTAAAGAAACCGAGAACTGTTGGAGGACAGTTTTTCCCCAGACATATTTCGAAGGCGAATACCAAGTAGTCATTTGAATTTTGCAAGTCAACCATCGTTAACTGAAAATCAATGTTTTCATTAAACGATGCATTAAGCTCCAATGCTGTAATTTGGAATACGTGAATAGTTAAATTCTTATGTTTAAGAAGTTCATTTAAAATTTAAATTTATGTTAAAATTTTATGCACATGTTGAAAGAGTTTCCCCTAACTATCTTTGAACTAGTAGTAAATTCTCCATTTTCTGTCTATACGATACTTGTTGTCCTATAGAACCGAGAAGTTTGAAACGATCGCACCGGGAATTTAGTAAACCGAGAAATTTAGAATACGAGAAAAAATGAATTCAATGTCCACTTACGCAAATTGCCTGGATTTTGTTAATGATGACTTTTGCACCACCCTATCTTTAGAAAAATATTCTAGGCAAACAAATTTAATACATTTACTTACATAGCATTGATTGTAGGAGTCTTAACTTCACATAATTTGGCAGCCTGTTTAGGAATAGATCTCATCATATTATACAGAGGTGAACAACCCAGCAAAGCTTGCAATATAGAGTTAATGTAGCAGTAGTTAGAACGGTTTATTAAACCTCTGGGTCTTAAACTAATAGTAGCCCAATCACTTTTGTATTTTGTCAAAAAATCAGCAAATTTCAAAGAAAATTTATCTAGGTTAGCTAAGGAATTGCGTTGTTGCTGTTCGGGAGAAGCTTTTTTTGAAACTGTTGAAGATGTTGTCGCCAAGGCTAAAGGTGTTGGTAAATTTTGTGCCGAGGCAGCCGAATAAGACATATTACCGGGAGTAACTATGGGAGCGATAGGTGTTGAACTTCCAATAATGTTGGTTGATAAGGATGAGGTTGTTGTGGTATTTGAAGCAAAAAGACTAGCCCATGATGGTGTTGAGGGTGCAGCTGGTGTTGTTGTTGAGGCAGGTGGCGTTGTGGAAGCTTCAGCTGTTGTTGCTGCTGGGGTAGTGGTGCTGTTGCGTTGTGTTGTTACTGGCACATTATCAGTATTTTTTGTTTGTGGTGTTTGAAATTGATTTGGTGTTGCTGTTGTTGAGGCAGTCGAAGTTGTTAATGACTGTTGTTGTTGATGATGATGACCTTTGCTGCCTGTATCACTTGATTCGCTGATTTTCCGTTCCATTGTTGTGGGTGCACTAGAGACTGGAGAAGAAGGCATTTTCATGGCTCCATAATTACGTGTTTGGGGTTGTTGTTGATAATGATAATTTTGTTGTTGTTGCTGTTGTTGGTAATTTTGCTGATTAGTATATGTTCGTGAACCATGGCTATGTGAAGAAGAGGAAGCCGAAGTTGTTGAAGAATTTGATTGTTTATTGTAATTTTCACTTCCTGTATGGCTTGAGGATGGTGTTGCTGTTACCGCCACGGTGTTTGTAGATTTTTTATGTTGCGATGAATTGGTCCACGACATTGTTTTAGTGGTTTGTTGTTGTGGTTGTTGTGTCTGTTGATTGGAGGACGAATCTGTGCTGGTATTGCTGGCATTGGGACCATGACTATGATAGGAATCGTATTTACGTCTAGATTGTGATTGTTGTTGATTGTTCGTTGAGACTAGAAACTGATTCGCCTGGTTGTATGATATTACCGACATGTTCATAATTTTGTATTGTGTTATCAATAATATTATCTGCAATATATAATAATAAATTAAACAATTAAATAAAAAAATTTTTTCCCATTTTTAAAGTGAAATTTTGCAGCTAAAGAAACTTTTATATGCGTTTTTTTATCCTAACATATATAATATTGTTACGTTTTTACCTTTTAAAAACGTTGGTGTATTTTCTTTAAATAAAGCGGGTTCTTTCCTATTGCAGTCAAAATAACCACACGCTCTTTTGTTTGATATTGAGCTTATTTATTTAACACTTTTGTTTAGACGCGCTTTAAATAAAACGCGACGAGAATTTGTATGATACTAAAATTTTATTTACAAAAAACCTACTTAAATACTAAACATTTAAATCTTAAAACTAAACTAATCTAAGTATTAAACTATCTTTGCATGGGATTATAAGAAAAACAACAATAAAAACCCTTTTGAGAGTTGCTACCTACTGGTCCTTGCATCATAAGTGTCTACCTACAAGCATTATCAGTGTATGTGTGTAGTAAATGTGTATTCATAAATACACAGTGTATTACACACGTTGTATTAAGAGATTATTCTAATCTCCCTTACTCCTGGAATACAATTAAAAGATAATTAAAACCTTTCTTATTGTTACAATACAATTAATTAAAAGATAATTAAAACGGACTGCACTTATGTCATTGTATTACAAACAATCACTAAACTACTAATTATCAATTTTTCCAAGAAAGGTTTAATAAAATAAACAATTTTTAAGACATAACCATGCCCTCTTTTTGAAGGTTTTGGTATGCGAAAAAAATCAATAAAATGGAAAAATGGGAAAAATCGCCAAAATGGAAAAAAATCGCCACTATGAAAAAAAAAATGCCAAAATTGAGAACTTGAAAAAATGAGCCGAAATTGTAAAACGCTAAAATTACAAAAAAAAAAAAGAAATCACAAAATTGGACACAAATCGCCAGAAGAAAGAAAAATCAATAGAATTTAGGGAAATATGTAAATAATTGAAGAAAAAACTGTTCCCATTGCCTATTTTTGGAAAACTAAGTTAGATAAATGAAAACATTCAACGATTTTGAATCTTCGAAGTCATTATAAACAAGTGAAAGTTGCACAGTTATCTGGTGTTTCCAGATGACAAACAAGCTCAAAAAAACAAAATATATGCAGTCACTCATGCGTCTAACAAGCAACGTCTTCTACGAGGGCTACTATTTATATTTCGGGAATAGCTAATAATAACAAACATTTTTAAATAAAAGTGGCTTTATTGTTTTTTAAAATATTCCCCTTGATAATCAATATACTTTTGCATTCGTTCAAACCATTTGTCATAAACTCTAACTAAAAAAAATTTAGTACAAAAGTCTGTTAAACGCGTCCTGATTAAATTGAACTAATTTTTTTTTGCTATTTTCTCTTAAAAAGCCCGTACAAATATGTCAAAATTCTGCTAAAATAATAGGAAATAGTACATGTATTTGCGCCAACACAATTTTGACCTATTTGTACGGGTTTTTTTTTATATTAGTGTACGTATTTTATTTAAACATTTTTAAATTACCCTTTTTTATACTCGTACCATAAAAGCTCCGATTTTTTGATTTTAAATCACTAATTTGATTTTTGTTAACTTTTATAATCAGTTCAAGTAACAACCCGTGCAAAAAAGATTATATCTATGATTGAATATAATTAGATCTGGTGTCATATCAGATCATGTACTATCAGATTTGGCATATGTGATACACTTCATGACCAGATCTAGTGCAAGATCTCTTTATATCTAAAGTGATCTGGAAAACAGAACAGGCCAGATTTGGTAACAAATCTTAGCCATTTGAGCTTTCTTCAATGGCAAACATTTTATAAAGAAATCTTCTTTATCAAATGTGAATCTTCAGAATCACCCGATAAAAAAAGTTAAAAAAGAAGAGTTCTTTAATTTTAGTTTAAAGTTTTTGTTTTTACGATAAGATATTACAAGTCCAGAACAAATTGGATTAGATTACATATGGTGCTTTAGATCTGCTTTGTCTGGTCAAATCTAATTATATCTAAAATTGTTCCTGTATGTCCTTGGTCAAAAGTAAACACTTATTTAAAAATCTATGTTTTCAATCTTACTTCGTGTTTATTATTAACGGTTTTTATTCCACTTAGATATGGTTGTTAGTTTTTCTGAAATTGTATTTGTTCCAACATAATTATCTTTTTTTTAGACACTCGCCTGCAAAAAAATTTGTACATTTTGTCTTCTACCGGAGTATTTGCTTCTAATTATATAAAATGGTTAATTTCATGAACTCCTCCTGGAGGCACTCTTGCCGTGTAAAGGATTAACTTAAACAAATTTTAATAAAAAACGTTTCAAACAGCAAACCCAGTAAAATTATTAAGGAATTGTAGTATTCTGTAAAGTAAACTCTTCGTTAAAGCCAATATTTAAACAAACTTTAATTCATTTGACTTAAAGAGTTTTTACTGACATATTATACTGAGTGTATATATGCTTTTATAGTAAAACATATTCTGGAAGATATTTCAGTTCTAAAACATTCTCCTTCGTAGTTCTCTCTCTCAATAAAACACATTTTTTGTTAATGAATGTATTAATTTGTTTATTGAATTTTGTAGTTTTAATTTTTCTTTTAACATATTTTTCTCATTCTAGGTTAATTAATTTTTAATTCTGTTTTTTCTGATTTCTGTTTAAATTATAAAACTAAATAATTTGTTATACGTTATTTTTTATTGTATATAAACCTAACAAACAATTAATTTCTGTATTTTTTTTTTAATTTCTTAAGCACTATTTTTCATTAAATGTTTTTTTTTTTTGTTGTAATTTATGTTATTTTTTTAATTAATAATTGTTAATAATAATTAATATAATTATATAAATATATCATTATAATATAAGTTTTTAATATTTTTAATATTATTTTTTTTTTCGGTAATAAAAAATAGATATTATCTATTTTGTATATATATTTTTAATATTTTTAATAAGTGCACTTGCCAATTGTTGTTTTACGTTTATATTTATTTTATTTAGTTAAGAGTTATTACTAAAAATTTTTATTATTTAGTTGATTTTATGTAATTATTGATTTATATGTATTATTTTTATATTGTTTTAACTTTAAAGTTTAGATTTTTAAATTGTTGGATATTAAGAAAAATAAAACAAAACAATAATTAACAAATGCAAATTTTAAAAAAGAAACTTAAAAAAATTATAATAATAAAAGTTATAATAAAATAACAGCATTGCCTTAAAAAATATATTTTGTTGTTATTTAGGGGGCTGTTTATATAAAACAAACAATAATTTAAATGGATAAATTTTTATAATCTACCATTTTTTAAAAATTAATTTCAATAAAATAATTAAAATTTTTGACGCCCAACGTTGGGCCAATACATAGTATAGGGTTTGGGGTTCGGGAATTCCCGGGCGAGAATTCCCGGGAAATCCCGGGAAAAGTTTGCCGGGAATTCCCGGGAAAATAATATATTTTTCCCGGGAAAACGGGAAATTTTAAAAATATTCAATTTTTTAAATTGTTTTTGTTTCGAATAGGATTTTTTAATTTTAGTCATAAAAAACATTTTAAGTACCAAAACAAAAATTTCACTGTTAAAATCTTTTGAAAGGGATTACATTTATTTGACACACCAACAAAATCTCTGCCAAGTAATTAGGAGCATATCAACTAATATAGATTTTTCGCATAACTTATTCAAAATTTAAGTAGTAAAACCTAAAAACTTGGCAAAATGTTTAAAAGAAATATTAAAAAAATTTTTGTTTCTTACAAATAATCGCCCTTACTATCTAAATTTTTCAAATGTATATTTTAGTTAAAGTCGACTTTAATTAAAATATTGGGTGGCAGTATACCTTGACTTGGTTTATTTTTGGAGCATTCTGATTGGTTAATTTATTTTCAACCAATCAAAATTTTTGAAAATATAAATATTTTTGTAAGGTTTTCATACACAAAATGGACAAAACTGTTTGATTAAAAATAAAGTCGACTTTAAATTTAAAATACTCCTTTATATTAAGGGTCAATAATTTTATAAGTAACGTTTTCATTAATAAATGTGAAAAGAAAAGACTAATGGTTAACGGTGGTATCTAAATTTGGTTATCCGACATCTAAATTAGGTTCACAAAAAAAAAATTGATGGTCATGCAACTTCTCTTGAAGAAAACAACAACAAGAATAACGTTTCAGCTAAAATTAGCAAAGTACCCGAAGAAAAAAGTGTAAGCTGAATAGGCATTAAAGGTTTTATGGTAGGGCAAACATTTCCTGAAATGGTATCCAAATTAGCCACAGTCACTCCGCACCATAACTAGATCTTCGTTTATTCGAGAAAGTTTTTATAATAAAAACCTGGCATTGCAAAAAAACGAAACCTTATATTAAATTACTACAATCATGTAAAAGATATCATGATAAAAGAAATATCGAGCAATATTTCTAACAATAGGAGATTTACTATAATCTTAGATGAATGGACAAAAGATATATTTGAACATATGTATAAACGGAAATAATTCATTTTATAACCTGGGGTTGGTTTATATATCAGGAAGATGTAATGCTGATGAAATAAGAAGAATTGTAGAAATAAGACTAGAAGAGTTTTATTTATGTTTGGAAAATAACATTGTGGCCACCATATCTAATGGGCCAAGTGTGATGAAACGGTTTGTTTCCGACAGTCCAGTAGTAGGTGCTTTCTGTTGGAATCATGCAATTCATTTGGCAGTGTTGCGAGTAATTTATGTGAAATCAAATGTTTAACATTCTGATATTTTTACTTTGAATTCTCACTACACAGACTGCATTTGTACTGAAATAGTGTTTTTTTTTAACAAAAATTACTTATATAGGTGGTTTTCATTAACAATTTTGTTCAAAAATATTTACCGGGATTCCCGGGAATCCCGGGAATCAAATTTTTTCATTCCCGTTTCCCGGGAAATAAAAAAGTCCGGGAAATCCCAAACCCTAACATAGTATATGATAATTTTAGTGTTTTCTGTTTATTTAAACCAATAAATTATAACCATTTGTATTTGTAGTAAATAATTTTTAAAATTAAACGTACGGCAAAAAGTAAAATGACTTATTGTATATAAAGCACCGTAAGTTGTTTTTCAAGTGGAAACATTTCACTCGAACTTTAAAGGCCTCAAATTGCAATTTAATTTTTAAAAATTAACAATTTGTTTTTAATTTTATAACAAAGACACAATCACAATAAACACAAAATGTCACTTTTTCGCAAGAAAAATAATAGTCTTGTACATTAAATTTGCGTGAAAACAAACTCTACACAATTTTCACGTGAAACTCAGTATCGTGAAAAATTATTTTTTTTTATATGGACTATAACAGGTTTTTCACGTGAAACTCAAACAACTTACGGTACTTTAGCTCGAATGCTACGGAATCGATTAATAAACGTTGTATGAAGCAGGCTCTATGCATATCGTTCTCGTGCTTTAACAAAGTATGTCCTTTCACTAAAGAAATATTAATTTTTTTTTGCTATGTTAGCACGTTTTAATTTCGTTTTTTCTGTAGTTTAATTTTGTTGTGAAATAATTTTAATTAATGAATTTTGTGCAATTATTCAAAAATTGATTTATCAATATTTACCCGGAATAATAAGACTCACAACTACTGTTTCTTGAAATCGCCTCCAGACCCGGCAAAAGTTAAGATAACAGGTGTTGGGTATCCTACACTCATAGAAAAAAGTTTGTAGAAAATTTAGTAAAACTGTTAGTACTTCAACTTAACAAACTTTTAACTAATTTTTAGTTAAAATTTAAATTTTAGTTAATTTTTTTGCTACCTCCACATTACTAACTTACAAATTTTTTTGCTATTTTTTTTTGCTGAATTTAGTTACTAATTTTTAACAATAAATTTGCTAACTTTACAGTATTTTGCTGAATTTTAGTTACTAATTTTTAACAGAAGATTTGCTAATTTTAGAAATTTTTTGTAAACTAAACCACCAATTTTAGAGCGCTTATAAACAAAATGTTAAATGACTCATAAAAATTACTGCATATTTTTAACTCGCCAAAAATAATGCAAAAAGTTTTTAAAAATAAAGCTAAATTGAAATGGTTGAAAATTTGTCCTACTCATAAAATATTTAAATTATTAAAATTTATGAGAAAAGTTTCTATTTATCGTAATACATTAATTTTCAAAGATTAAGGTTTATTTTGGACGAACCATTTTAATATGAAAATTGTGATTAAAAGTATCTCTGGGGAGCAAGTGGAGTTTACGGGGATGACCCTAATTTTTTCCCCCAATTATTATTATTATTTAAAGAATACGATATTTTTAATCGGCCACACCTTCTTTCCTGTGGGTGGAGCTTTAGAGATGAAAATGGAAACTCAAATAAATTCGGAAGTACATATCCGATCAGTAAACAATGAAAATCAAAAGAAGGGTCTCTGAAATACATTTTCCCAATCAGAAAAATACAAACGGGAAAGTGGTGGTAAAGCAGTTTAACAGGTACAAGTACTGGCAAAAAGTGCTTTCCCATTCCCAAAATGATACCATCATTAGACAAAAGGACCGGCTGTTCAAAAAGCGCCGGAAAAGCACTGGAGGAACAAAATTTTTGAACGTTGGCAAAACACTGGCAAAACTAATAAACAGGTGGTCTGGAAATATATGTTCCAAAATAAAATTTGAAATAAGTTCATATGTATTTTTTTGGTCTGGCGTGATTTGAACCCAGGGCGTCAGATTGGCAGACTATTGCTCTACCCACTGAGCTAACGAGACATATAATATTTGATGGCTAAACATGATATTTGATGGCATAAATGAGTGATAATAGCTGTGCCAAAAGGCTAGTACTGGCAAACTATTTTTTGTCACTAATATGCCAGCGTTGGGGGGGGGGGGGGGGGGGGGCAAAAGAAAAGTTGGTGTTGAACGAGCTTTCCCACAAACAAAAAATTGATTTTATAAAAAAAAAAATTTAAATTAAAAATCAGAAAAAAAAATTTTTTCCTTGCAACCGGATTTGAACTCGGAACCTTCTGACTACAAACCTTTTTTAACAAAGCATTTGTATAAAATCATTGGTCTACCAGTGAATTGATTTTTATACCACTGGTAGCATTGGCTAGGTAGCACTGGATAACCACTGGTTGCAAACCATCGCATATCACTCTAAGCCAATTCTATGCCAGTGGTTTTTTTTATAAACCGCCGAAATTTTTGTAAAACAAATACTGGAAAAACGCTTTTTGCAAACGCTGGCAAAGCGTCCCAAATGAGTGTTCTGCCAGTCATTTATTTTTAACACCGTGGTTACCCAGTGGTATGCCAGTGCTTGATTTTTTGTACCACTGGCGATTTCTGACTGGGTTGTTATGGTTAACATATTATTGTCTATAAATATTACCACTTTTACAAAAAATCATTCTTGGGAAATTTTCATTGGCATTGAAATACAATTGGCATTACTTTATCTCAATGTCAATGCCAACAAATTTCATCACCATTCAATGCCAATGAAATTTTTTCAATTTGCATTGATGAAAACAATGGTAATGAAATGTACACATAATTGAAGAAAAAGAATTGTAATATAAAAAAAATATAAGAAATACGCGAATTTTTAATTTTTTTTCTTAATTTATTCTTTTATTAAAACATGAAAACAAATACTTCTTTCATCAATTATAAATGGGCATTTAGGCATTGAACAATGCCAATTGAAAAAATTTCAATTAATTGACACATTCAATAAACTGGTCCCAAGTATGTTTTTAAACACACATTTATTTTTTATTTCTTAATTTTCATTTCATTTGCTCCTTTTTACCTTTTTCCAGTCCACTAGTAATCTGCAAAAGTTTTGTTGATTTCAGATTATTTTACCAATAATTTTGTAGATTTAACAGTTTTTTTTTGCTATTTTCATTCTAGTTAAATTGTTATTTGCAATTAACAAAAATTTAGCTCAAATATTACTAAAATTCTGTAAATTTAACAGTTTTTTTTTTGATATTTTTATTAAACCACTATTCAGCAAATTTTTTTGCTAATTTTAGCAGGTTAAATTGTTATTTGCAATTAACAACAATTTAGCTCAAATATTACTAAAATTCTGTTAATTTAACAGTTTTTTTTGCTGTTTTCATTTTATTAATATTTAGCAAACTGATTCTGCTAATATTAGCAGTTTTTTCTGCAGCATCATTTTTAACTAATTTTTAGTAACTTTTTCTGCTATTTTTACGGACTTATTTGTATGAGTGTACAATCTCTTGAGATTCTATGCTCATTAATATAATACATTAATTGGATTTTCAAATCTGATTTAATTTTGAATTGGTCGGTTCGCAAAACGTATTTTATTGATTGAATTATTTCCCTTTTTATTCAATCAATAACTTATTCAAAGAATTAGTTTAATTTTAATTTATTCTTTTGATATAATCAAACGAATTTATTCAATTTTAACTTCAATAAAATTCAATCAAATCGGATATTGTTGTTTTGATGTGTAGTTCGTGAACCAAATCATAAAATAAATAATTCAATCGAATCAAATTTGCATCAATATAAATTTCAATAAATCACATCTCATTTTATTAAATTTCAATTGATTGATTTAGGCCCGATTACTGAATGTCCAGTTATTTATAATTTAGCCGACATTTAAATTCAAATTTTATATGAGAAACAACAACAAATGTGTCAGTTAAATTCCAATTCTGAAAATTCAGTAATCGGTCCTTAAAGTGATTATGAATTATTCATTGATTCAATAAATTAATCAAATTTTATGCAAGTTGGGTAAAAAAAAAAGAGTTATCTTTTTTAAGCTCTGTTACAGATCGAGTCAGCCAATCGAAATATATTTAAAAAGCACCGCACCCGGTTTCAATAAAGCCTGAGTTACAGGGTGTTAAATTAATTTGAAAAAAATTACGTTTGGGAAATTTTATAAAAAAAATTTTGTTTTCTTTTACACCCTGTAATTGCAATATTTTTATAATTGATCAAAATTTTCACAACTTTATAATTGCAGTCAAAAAGTTTGATAGATACTACATGACATTTGTTTGTGTATAAAGAGAGAATTTTGCTGGACGAGTTTTAATGAAATTTTACAGTAAACTAATGAAGTTTTCTTCACAAAATAAATGAAAATTTTCTTAAATTTGATGAAAAAGTTCTAGTTATAATGAAACTTTTTCATTGGATGTATGAAACTTTTAATAAATAAAATAAAATTTTTCACATTTTATGAAAAATTCCATTAATTCAATGAAAAGTTTCAAGGGACGAGTTCCAGTGAAACTTCACTGCTTTTATGCAAAAATTCATTAATATCATGCAGATAATTTTCTCAGTGTAGTAATCCGTAGTTTTTAACTACAGTTGTTTTTCCATGAAAAATTACAAAACAACTACATTTAAATTAAAAAAAACAACTAACGAAAAACACTGTATTTCGTAACAGTTGTTTAAAGCAGGTATTTTTAATATAAAAAACAATTACGAAAACAGGGGGTTAACCGCGAAACTCGATTCGAAAAAAATTTTCGAATTCGTAAGTCTTGAAAATATTGTTAAAAATATAATTCTTTATAAAGGCACATCTACACGAGAGAGAAAATTTCTAGAGATAGAGTAAAAAACACCTCTAATTAGCTTTATTGTGAATGATTTAAGCTGTTTAGAGGTGTTTTTTGCTCTATCTCTAGAATTTTTCTCTCTCGTGTAGATGAGCCTTTAAAATACTACTTTTTAATATATTTTTATCCTAAACCTTGTACACTACACATAAAAATTCAAAAAGTAAGATTTTTGCAAAAGCTTTTCTTTTTACAAAAGGTACAAAATTTACGAATTCGATTTGTTATTATTTGTTCTTCATGATAAAAAAATATTGGCACAATATAAATATATGTGACGGTCCCTTTCTCTATGCGCTGTCACATATATGTTTTTTTTAGTTAAATTTTATTTCATTGGTATACATAAATCGGCCTTATTGCGGTTGTCGTAGTCGAATTCAAGAGTAATTCGAATTTGCTGTAAAATCTGTTAAAACACAAGTTTTCAAAAATTTTACAACTTAATTTATCATAAAAAGAGTTCAATTTCTTCATAATTTCCAATTTAAACAAAATCATTTCGTATGGAGTCGAAAATTTCGACTACGAATTCGACAACCGTAATCAGACTGAATATTCTGCTCCGAGATGTGTTTAATATTTCTTTGTGAAAATAATAAAAATTATTTTTATTATTTAATTTTATATCATAAATATTGTTTTTTATTATTAATTATATTTTTAGTTGGAATTTACTTTTATAATTTATTTTTAATAAATTAATAGCAGTACATAGATTGTTAAATAACTTAATTGCAAACATTTGTTAAAATATGAAATTTTTTAATAAACTTCTATTTAATCTATAAATTTTATAAAATCATAAAAATATTAATAAATGATTTAGAAAACATTTAAAATCTTTTTTTTTATTAATTTTAATTAACGATTTTGGTAATAATTTTAATTTTTTTTATAAAATTTTCAATAACAAATTAATATTTTTTAACAAAAATGAATAAAGGTCATGCAAATGCGATTTAACAATTTTTTTTTCTTTTTTTAAATATTTCAAAAACAATTGCTTATAATATACGATTTTTAAGAATTTATTGTTTTATATACCTACTATTTCACATCTATTACATTTTAAATAAATACTGGGACTATTTGCGTTGTCGATAACGAGAAATACGCCTGCGTACAAAACGATATTTTCTTTTTTTAAATTTGCAATTCCATTGCAATTACGAGGATATACATATAAAATAAACTAAAATTTTACAAAAGATATTTTTATGTTTTTAGTAAAATCGCCTAACAGCCAATATCGACAACGCCAACCGCAGTCAGCCGGACTATTTTTTAGTTCCTGTCATAGACTTTTCAAAACAATTCGAAAATCTTTCAAAAATAAATTAGAATTCTATTTTGAAACGAAATTTTTAAATTAAATTGTGTTTTATAGAAGTAATCAACACATCGTTGGTATTTTTATGGAAAAAAGTTTTACTATTTTTTTTACTTGTTTAGGGAGACTTAATAGAACATTTTTATTTTATCCTTTTAGGGAAACTTTATAAGATTTCTAAAGCTCTGTGTCAAAATTAAGAATATTTTAGATCATCCTAATTTTTGCATTAAAAATACAAAAATTGTTTTTTTGGACTTTCTATATTTTCATATATTTAGTTAGAATATGTTTTTTTAGTTATTAGAATTTGGACTTAAGGTAGAAGAATATTCGAACTAAATATATGAAAATATTTTAGATTTTGAGAAATTTTGCAGTAGAAATAATCAAAATTTTCGATATTTATATGTATTTTTTTTTTGTTTGTTTCTATTTTTTTTACAGAAGGAATTTTACAGCCAATAAAATTAATGAAATTTTTCCACAAATTAATGAAAATTGTTTTCATAAAGTTAACGAAAATTTTTTAACATTAACGAAAAGCTTTTTATGAAACAGGTTTTTAATGAAGCTTTTCCAACAAATTGCTGAAATTTTTATTAAATGAAATAAATTTTCATAAAGTTAAAATCATAAAATGTTTTTTTTTTTTGTTTTTTGTTTTCAAATGAAAAATTGCATTAATTTAATGAACAGTTGCATTGGTTGAATTCAAATGATACTTTACTGATTTTATGCCAAAAATTCATTTATATTAATATCATACAAATGATTCTTTAAATATATTAGAAATCTTTAAACATTCTGAGAAAATTATGTTTATGACATTAATGAAATGTTTCATAAAATCAACAAAGAAAGCTTTTATTAAGTTAATGAAAATTATTAATTAATAAATATTAAATTAATGAAAATTAATTCAATGAAAATTAAATTAATTAAATATATAGTAATAAAAATTAAGTTAATAAAAATTAAATTAATGAAAAGTATTTGAAAATTAAATTAATGAAAAATAAAGTAATGAAAATTAAATTACTCAATGAAAAAACTGTTTGTTTTCAAAAAAAAAAAAAAAAAAAATGAGGTGAAAAAAATTTTTGAGGTCTGGTGAAATATGACAAAATATTTTATTCACCTGACGCTAATATGACATTCTACTAAAAGACACAAATTTGTAACACATGTCTTTAAATCAAATTTGCTCATGTTCAATACCAAACTGCTTGACAGTGAGCAACCACAGTTGCTTCCTCACGCGCTGACCGCCATAAAATTACTTATTTTTGAGCAAAATAAAACATTTTTTTAAGATAAAAATTTTTTCCGATTTTGTTTTTTAATTTCTTTTAGAAAAACGTGTAAGCCGACACAATCTAATCGATTTCGTGTTCTTCATTTTCGGATACTTGTGTATAACAATTATATATGAAACTTAAAACATTTGAAATTTTTCAAAAATTTTGTCTAAGTATAGTGGCTTGTGGGCCATTACAATGCGGTCATACCCTAGGTAAAGTAAGCCAGCTTGTGTGTATGGTTTGAAACACACAATTATCCCCGAATACTTACAAGCCCTTAACACAAGCTGGCTTACTTTACCCAGGATATGTCCGCATTGTAATGGCCTACAAGCCAACATACTTCGTAAGTATACACAAGTATAGTGGCATGCAAGTTATACAAATTTTTTGGAAAATTTAAATGTTTTAGGTTTTTTCGTTCATTCCCAGTGTAGAAACGGTAATGACATATCATTATTTTTTGGAGTACCAGTAATGACACCCACTTACCTTCTGCATTATTTTAAAACATATAATAATGAGTTACGGATAATGACTTATTTTTATCATTATTTCAAATACAAAATAATTTTTTAGATTTTTTTGAAAATTTTTTGAAATCTATTTTTAGACTCAATATTTTTTAAACACTGGTAAGGATATATGTAACCACATATTTTTTGATTTTTTGTATGTTGGCGAGTAAGCTTACTTGTGTGCAGCAGGTCAATTATATTTTTATCTATTAAATATTACACGTCAATATAGCTCAGATGGTAGAGCTGTTGACTGGCAATCTGTAGACCCATGTTCGATTCCCGCACCAGCAAATTTTATTTAAAAAAAAAAAATACAATAAAAAATATTTTTTTTTATATAATTTATTTTTTTGAAAATCTATTTTTAGACTCATTATTTTTGTCAGTACTGGTAACCACATAGGTAACGATATATTTTTTGATTTTTCGTATGCTGGTGTGTAACGACAACTCATTATTTTTCGCGACATGCCCATATAAAGGTAATAAGAAATGTAATAACAAAAGTAAGTAGTTACCATTACCAAGTATGTAGTTACATAACCACATATCTGGTAATGATTTTCTACACTGGGTTCTTAAAGGAAAAATTTTATTGATTTAATGCAAATTTCATTAGCTGAAACTTAATTAAAAATTTCCTCTATAGTCATATTTCTTTAGAAAAAATAAATTTTTCATTTAAATATTGAATTGTATATAATTTATAATTCCACTAAAATTTTCCTAAAGATCTGAGTAATTATTATTTTGTTCTTATAGTTATTTTATACTTAAATTTATAGGTATAATAAAAAAAAATGCACGATAATATATAAAATAAGATCTAACCGCAATATAATTTAAAATTTAAAAACTTATCCCTTAATTAATAAACGCTTTATAAAGTTATAGAAAGTTTAGGGAACAAATTTTATATGAAAAATTTGTTTTGTTAACCTCCTTTAACTTTATCATACTTTAAACTTTAAAAAAATAACTTGATTCTGAAAATATTTTGGTTTTTAAGGATTTAAAAGATTTTTTTTAATTAAAAGAATTCAAATTATTGTTTTTTTAGTACATGTAGTGACGGGCAATACAATAAAATTAATTAAGAATTTTCTAATTTAAGGCTTGTGGCCTTTATTTTTAAAGGTTTGTCCCTAAAAGCTGGAAAATATTCCAGAAAATTGTTCAGATTTTAATGTAACATTTATTTTCGACTTCTGACACCCGTTTTAAGTGGGAGTGACTTTTCATGAAAAATTTGCAATATCGGCCTTTTATAAAATTACATAGTAAAAATTTATAGAAATACTAATTGGAAGCAAACTTGCTAGAAAGCAAGGGATTTTTGCAGAAAATAAATAAATAATACATTTAAAACATAGTAAAATCCTTTATTTTTAGTTGAAAGAAATATGAAACACTGAATTATGCCTATTTATTTTGTATCCGACGAAGAAAAACTATGAAAAATCATTTGATGGCGCAGACAAGACTTCCTAAAAACATTGAGCATTTTCGCTTTCAACTAATTATCCCTATACTAATTACTTTTCTTAGCAAATATAACATTGGGTATGTTTACCAGACGCTCACCTGTTGCTAATCTGCTACTCAACAATCTGGTGAACGAATTAATTATCTACCGCTAAGTCAAAATGTTGAGGCAGCGCTACCTTATTGTTGCACAAGTTTAAATATAATTATAAAAAAAAAATGTAGGAAAATCAAAGAAAACTCAACAAATATTTTTATTATAGAATAAAAAACAAACGCAGCATTGTTCACGAGAATCAGAGCTTTAAAGAATGAATTCCATTTCGAATGAAGTCCCTAAAAATACAATTCGATTTTCTTCTAAATCGATTGAACTCATTTTTAACCATTAGCAGAGACTTTATTCTTTGGAATTCCTTCGATCGAAGTCACTTTTAAGGAATTCAATCAAGTTATCTCAATCTCATTTGATTTTGTCTATCATTGAATTCAATCGTTAGCAATTCATTCGATTTCTTACCCATTCGATTGACAATTTGGGAATTCAATCAATCATTCGATTTTGTATCATTTGATTGAGCAATTTGGGATTCTCTATTCGATTTAAAAATTTTCAAAATTAGTAAATTTGTTATTGTATTTTAACAGTCAAGGCCTCATTAGTCTGGTAGTATCGTAAAGTATCGTGTCAGCTGTTTACTTTCAACTACTGATATTATACACAACTACTTAGTTTGGAAGTAGATTTAACGTAAGAAAATCTATTGAAAATAGATTTTTATTTTACGATATCTCATTTCACCTCACCCATCTCCCAATTACAAAACTTTTACTCTACGAAAATCTCAAGATTAACAACAAATAAATTTTCCATATATTCTGAGTGTTTGTACTGGCACAAATATGTCTTTTCCCATACTCCAGTAATTCAAAATAACCGAAAAGCGTTCCAGCGCTCGAAATTGTGTATAAATTATTGTCTAGTCGGTTTTTGATTTCCCGAGGTGATATTCATATTGTCGAAAAATACGCCTGCATACAAAACGATATTTTTCAAATTTACACAAAAAATAATATATAAATACATATATTCCGATAAATCTATTGCAATTTAGAGTATATACAGGGTAAACTTGCCTGTAAAATTTTGCAAAAGCTTAAGTTTTTAAACCAATAGTTTAAAAACCGCAATAAGCCCGAGTATTTGAATTTTGTAAGACATTTAATTTTCTTTGTATTCCAAAATATTTTACAATTCCCGTTCAAACGCTAACATGAATATCACCATTGTTTTTAATATTATAAACTAATAATAAACATATTTTTTTAATTCTTATTTTAAATAAAATTACCTAAATTATTTAATTTTTAAAGTCTATAAAATTTCGACTTAAACTATAAGTCTTATTTTCAGTTCAATCTAATCTAAGCATATTTTATAACAAAAAGAAAATAAAAAAAATAAAGAAACTTCTAGTCATCGATATCTTTCTTCATCATTATCAATTTCTTCGTTGTTATTCCTTACCTAGGTTATACAACTACTACTTACTTATTCTCTAATGCAATACAATACTTAACTTAACTTCCAGTATTATCACATTTATGTCTACTGGAATTTCGATTACTTTATGTATTTTTTGTATGTTGTTTGTTAATAGCTCCATCAACCATTATTTAATCACATAATAATATGAAACGTGTGAGCGTGTGATTTCCTAATCTGGCTTTTTCTTTCTCTTTTGTATATTTATACACCTCCAGTGGTGAGTGGGGTGTTTTAATTAGGTTCTAAACCAGTGTTGCCAAGTCTTTTTTTACAAATCCCCCTAAGTTGTCCAAAAAACCCCCCAAATTTGCCCTACCACTAAAAAAGGTCCTCCTAAAATAAATTTTCCCAAAATTCAGCAATTTTCTAAGTTTTTATTTCAAATTAATTTTAGTAAATGCAAATAATAAATTTTTTGTTTTTAAAATAAAAAACTTCGTTATATTTTAGCTAGTTTTCTTTGCTTCCCAAGTCACAGTCTAAAATTTTTCAACTTCAAAAATATGTAGGCTAAAAGAAAATAAAAATGTATGTGAAAAACTATCAACAATTTGGCAAAACCAATCATCGAACTCTAAAATTTAATTGGTTTTTGAGGCAAAACTGCCCCTAAAATGATTTTCTTACCCCCCAAATTTCCCCCTAACAAATTTATACCCCCTAAAATCCCCCTAAGCCGTTGAAAACCCCCCAAATCTAGGGGAAAAACCCCCAACTTGGCAACACTGTTCTAAACCAGTGGTATTCAAAACTAAAAATGTAGTTGTGTTGGTGAGAAAATGAGAATTGCACTGTAAGAAATGTTGAATGGGTTAATAGAATCTGTATGCATTTATTATACCCTACACCACTATGTGGTCAGGGTATTATAAGTTTGTGCTGATGTTTGTAACACCAAAAAATATTGGTCCTAGACCCACCTTATAGTATACCGATCGGTTCAGAATTTTATTTCGATTTAACGATGTCCGTCTGTCTGTCCGTCCGTCCGTCCGTCTGTCTGTCTGTCCATGCATTCTTGTGCGCACTCTACAGGTCGCAAATATTAAGATATTTTGATGAAACTTGGTACACCGACTTATGTCGGTCCAACGACGAAGCCTATTGGTGAAAATCGGTCCATGTTTAAACCTAGTGCCCATATAAGGGTCCTACCAAAATTATATTGTTTATACGCTGCAGGTCGCAAATATTTTGATGAAATTTGGTACACAGACCTATGTTGGCCCAAGGACGAACCCTATTGATTTTGGTTAACACCGGTCCATGTTTAGACCTAGTGCCCATATAAGGGTCCCCCCAAAATTGGGTTGGTTACAAACTGCACGTCGCAAATATTAAGATATTTTAATGAAATTTGGTTCGCTGACTCACATTATAGAAACTTTTAACACAAGTCCCATTTTAACCCATTCGAATTTCGGATCCAAACATTAGTTGGCTTTTAACCAGACTGGTGTAGGGTATTGTATAGTCGGCATGCCCGACTTTAACCTTTTTACTCGTTTTTTATTAAAAATATGAAAATGTTTTGTGTAAAAAGCGAAGTAGGTACTTTCGGAAAATATAAATAAATACTACACTGTTTTAAAGAAGTAAAAATAAACAAAATACAATTTTTGAAAGAAAAAAAATACATACATACATAAGAGTGGCTGCTTTCATTCTATGTAAAACAAAAGGTTTTCGATTTTTTAAAATCAATATCAGTGATTTCATTGTATTTACATATTTATAAAATATATTTAATTTGCATTTATAATCATAAAATATTTGTCGTACATTGTTATTAATTTTTTTTCAGTACATTAAAAAAAAATCAGCATATATACTCATGTTCATTCGTCGCTGTTTCAGTGACGACTAAAAGCAAGAGCGTAAGAATACATGTGAATTGAGCAGGGACAATTGTCCTATGGACTGAACACCACTGTTCTAAACTGATGTTTGTTTGTTATTTAAACATTCGTTGTGCTTAAATTACGTTAGAATTTTTCTTAATTTTATTTTCCAGTTGATTGTGTATTACCTGGTGAATTATTGTTATTATTATTGCCTGTCGATGATGGATTACTTTGATTGTTGTTTTGCTGCTGTTGTTGTTGTTGTGGTGGTGGTATGGTATCACAACGTCTATAGCAGAGTAAATAAGGTACTCGTGGTGTCCTTGGGAATAAAACATGATTTTCATTAACTGGTTTAACAGAACTATCATCATAACGTAGCCAACTACCATAACCAGTATGATAGACATCAGTGATATAGTGTCCTTTGGTGGCTTCTTTGCCGTCATGATAAACTACTGCAAAAAGACGATAAGCTCGTTGTTTGTGTGAATATTCCTTCGAAGCTAAAATTTCTGTAAAAGAAAGGGGAAAAAATAATCAAAGTTTTAATAACAATTGTAAAATTTAATGATTTATTTTATTAAATCTATCTTTTATTTAGTAAACATCTGTTAACTGTGATAAAAAAAATTTGTATACTTTCAGGGTCTTATGAATACTATTGAAAAACATTTATCATTAAACTATTGTGATCTAGGATTTTTGAATAAATTTTTCAATGGATTTTATTTGTCTTATCACTTTAATAACAAAAAAAAATTAAGGATGGAAAATAAACGCTGAAAAACCATAACTATACAGGTAGAAATTGTGTGGGATAACAATGAAAAAAGCACTGGCAAAGCACAAGTAGGTCGCGGTCGTACAAAAAGAAGCACTGGCACAACACTAAATTTGGATGCCTTAGCAACGCTTGAAAAGTCATCCTTAATTTCCAAAAACATTATTTTGTTGGGTAAATACTTGATTTTTTGTGTTTCTTGGTGCTATCTCAATGCTTTGCAAAGCATTGACTGGAACGGTGTTATCATTTGGGCCTTGGGAAAGCACCTCAAAAAAGCAAATGTGTTGGTTAACAATATTATAAAGAAAAAAGCAATGGAAAAGCACTTATTTGAACCCATTGTCAACGTTTGCAAAAAGTGCTTTCCCAATACTTGTTTAACAAAATGTATCACTGTTTATAAAAAAAAAACCTGGCAAAACTTTCCCAGCAAAAAATTGCACAGGTAGAAAAGTACGAAGGGGGCAGCACTGTAATGGGTGGTATAAGTGATTGTTAAGAGTGCTTTAGCAACGCCCAAATGATAACACCGTTCCACGGTGGTGCCAACACTTCACAAAGCCCTGTGAAAGCACCCAGAAACATAAAAACCAAATGCTTTCCCAACGCTCATATAAAGAAATTAAAGTGCTTTCCTGACAGCCAAATGATAACACTGATCTATTTAATGGTTTGCAATGCATTGAGAAAGCACCAAAAAACCAAAAAATCAAATGTTTTCCCTGCCACTAAATTATGAGCCGTCATCACTGAAGAATTTTAAATTACTCTAAAAATAGATAATTCTTGGAGTTATTGTATTGTGGAGTCAAAAATTATTTAAATATTCACTCTTTTTTGGAGTTTTTTTTTCAAAAACAAAATAATATTTTAGGAAAACAAGCGCTGGGAAGTCAACATTTTCAAGCGTTGGCAAATCGTACAAATTTAGTGGTTTGTCTGTACTTCTTTTTGTAAGACCGCGGTCTACTTGTGCTTTGCCAGTGCTAGTTTTTTGTTACCACACATAATTTCTACTTGGGTAATTGCTACCTGTATAATTTCTACCTGGGTAACAATAGTAAAAAAAATCAAGCACTGGCAAAGCACTGATTGCCAATGGTGCAACAAATAAAGTGCTGGCAAAGCACTGATTTAGAACGCTCTGCCAACGTAGTATAAAGTGCTTTTCCAGAACCTGATTCACAAATTTTACAACCGTAACAATAACAAAAGCTCTTGTAAAGCAGCGTTTTAGAACTCTTTCCCAACGTTGGCAAAAGGTGTTTTGCCGGCACTTAATTTATTTATTAATCATTTAAAAAGTATTCTTAATTCGAATGTTTCTAATTCAAGTAGAAATTTTCATTTAAAATTGATACTACACCATTAGGGATGGCAATTCCGAAATACCGGTATTATTCAATAAAAATGAGTCCCGGCATTCTTATGCTCGAAACCCGGGATTTTCATAATTGCAAAAATATGCTGTAATTTTTCCAAAATTTTAACACTGCTCATATTTTTAAACCGTTTTTGTTAAATATATTTGGTATTTAACAATGATTAATCCTGCTAAAGTGAATGGATTCTGAAATTTTGATTATTTCCACACATTTTGTAATTCGAATCAATAAAAATAATTTCACACAAATTTATTATTATTCATTTGAATAGGTAAGGTAAAACACTTCAATCGGCAAATGTTTTACCAATGGTTTGCCAACGTTTTAAAAAACAAACGGCCAAACCCAGCCCGGTGTTATTATTTCAGGGTTGGCAAAGCACTTACTTTGTCATGGAAAAGGCAATTTATTGATTGTTTTACTAATGATTTGCCAACGGATTTTACTGATGAAAGTAATGACGAATTAATGAAATTTTAAGCTGCTTTAAGAGTTTAAAACATTGGTTTTAGGGCTTTTTTTGATTGGCCTACTAATAAGTAATGAAGGCTCTTGGCATTTAATATGAAAACTGAATAGTTCTTTTCAGATTGTTCTGCCTACGTATCTTTTTCGAAAGGTTTTCGTTTTTTTAATCACTGGATTTATTTTCGAATTTATTTTATTTTGTTAAAAAATCTGTATTTTCTTTTTTAATTTTCAAAATTTATAATTTTTATCAAAATTTAATACTTATTCGCCGATGTTATTTGCAAGGAAATCATTAAATTTTGTGAAAATTTCAACACAGGAATTGAAATAAGCTAAATCCAAAATGGATTTAAAAAATAAATAAATCCGTTTTGGATTTAGCTTAATTTTGTTACAGAAATTGCATTTTCGCAAAATTCTAATTTTTTTCTTTCGCATTATATTAGGGAATAAGTGTTAGATTTGGATAAAAATACAAAATTTTGAAAATTAAGAAACAAAATATGGATTTTTTGGCAAAATAAAATAAATCCAAAAATAAATCCAGTGATTATTTTTGGATTTATTTGTCGGTTTTGCATCCTTAAAATAAATCCCTAAAAATTCACTAAATTCACTAATTCTTAACAAAAAAATTAAAAATATGAAAAAAATTGGCCAAATACTAAAATGCTAAAGTTATAGATGACTTTGAAATACCGATAGGATTAAAAAAAAGTCAACCTAATTTTATAAATCATTAGGGGCAGGTAATTTAAATTTTCTATGAAATTTGTTTTTGTTACAAAAACAATTTGTAAAGTAATTAACCAAGCAATTAGTTAAATAATCTTCTATTCATTTTACTTACTGGCATCAATTTTAAGTTCGACTGGAACTTCGACTTTCTTTAAGATTTTCGTACATCCATTCGAACGATAGTCAAACCATTTAAGATGTAATATCAAAATTGGAGGTAGTTTTGCAAGATTCATTTGTTGCCAGGCCATAACTTCTTGTTTACTCTTGCTACCGGTAACCCCTTCCAATTGATCACGACGAACTAGAATTTCCAAAGCCTCCTTTACCGAAGCAGCTTTCTGGAAAAAAAGACGAGAAGAAACCATTAGAGTCAATTGAAAATATAATGAATGAGACACAAAGAAATTATACCTCAATATTTAGTTGTAAAGTAAAAAATGGTTGTATAACATCGGTGGAATGTTCACCCTCACGTTGTAAACGTGATCTTAATTCGCCACGAAGTATGTCACTTAAAGGAGTGCAGCCAAAATCTGTTTGTTGTGTAACACTACCCTTATTACGATTATTGCTAATCATCTGAAAAAAGAAGGAAATACATTTAAATACTACAAATCATTCAAAACAATGTTATTTAGAACAAGTTCTAAAAATGTCAATGAACATACCTGCCAAACATCTCCCTCTTCCTCTGGTTGTTCATTTTGTCCATTTTGAACTGGTTTAGGTTTGGCTACTAATTTTATAACCTAAAACATGTATAATTTCTTGTAATTTAAATTATATAAACTTAATTATTTTTTCTATGGATCTCTTACCTCCAACATTTCGTCGTTTAATTTATTAAGTATATAACTCAAAAATTCTTCAGCATCTTCTTGACGTCCTTTAACATGTCCTTCACGACTATCATTCCATAATTTATAAATTTCAGTTGGTTCAAATGCGGTATCACCTAAGTCATCTTTATTATTATTTTTGCCACCTTTAGTATTACTTAAACGTAGACCACTGGGCAGATTAGAGAAGTTCGACATGAAGGTAATCCTAAAAATAAAAGCAATATCAAGGATATTATAAATATTGAGTTAAGTAATTTGTTCAGAAAAGAATTTTTTAAAAATAAATTTAATTTTACATGAATCTAACAAGGTTAGACACTTGAATGCTCTTTTCAGCATGCACTGTAACCCTGTAACTCTCTGAATATCGATTTTGTGTCAACCGTATCAAAGGAGTTTATTTCAACTATTCCAGAGTTCTGTAAGAAACGCCATTAGGTCTATTGTCGATCGGCTTATAAGCCAAAGACAGTATATCACGTAGAAGGGTCAAAATAAATCAAAAATGTATGACTCAAACCACAACTATATGTTTTTGACAACTAATTCAAGAATACTTTCTGGCAAACTGAATGGGATGGAAATAATTAGATATCTTTTTGCCGCTTTCGATATCAAAATTTTAAATGTTTGCATTTAAAAACTACTGAACAAAATTTTGACTTTTAAAAAGAGACGATTAGACGATTGGCTGGGGATTGATAAAGAATAACATCAACAAAGGGTTACAGCGTAAATCGTAAATTTTGTACCTTTTGTAGAAAGAAAAGCTGTAGCATAAATATTACTTTTTTAATTTTTACTTATAGTGCACAAGGTTAAGGATAAAAATCAAGGTTGGTTACCGAAACGAATAACGGTAAGTGTAACGGTAACCGGATAATAATTACGAATACCCCAGGGATTTGTAAACCTTAAGCTTTGCAGGAACCTCTTTATAAGGCATAAAGGAAAACCGTTGTCTTATTTTCGTTAAGAATTAGGTATAATTTCAAGAGATTCTTGTTTATTTGGGTTTCTTATGTAGCTTAACGATAACTTCTCGGCTAGCAATCAGGATAATTTGAACTTCTGGTACACCTATTTTTCGGGTTGTTTTGTTAATTTTGATTTTGAAAATTCTCTTTGTATGGAGGCGTTTTTACTAAATACGCCAACGCCTTACATAACCAGGGGGATTAATTCTGAAGCCCCTATTATCGATGACGCTTTCGACCTTTCGAGTGGCAGTTAGCGAATGACGTGAGTAATGTTGGCTTCGAATTCCTCAATAGTAGCCAGCTTATCTATGTAGACTTTGGACTTAACATTGAAAGAAAAAATATATCACATTTTAGAAGCAGTATTCCAGTTATCAACTGCGTTAAACTAAGTTTAAAGATCTACATCCTATAAAATGGGCCTAAAAGTTATATGTAACCTACTCTGATTAAATTTTTTAAAAACATTACTCCAGGAATTTTCAGAACATTAAAGCGTACTAAGAAACTATTTTTTTTTTATTTTAACAAATAAAGGAAAGAAAAGTATTGACATTTTGCAAATCTGCGGTAATAAGGCCATTTTATAAATTTGATCAAGCCGCAGATCTATGATTGAAACTTTAGCTTTAAATTCATTAAAGAAACCGAGAACTGTTGGAGGACAGTTTTTCCCCAGACATATTTCGAAGGCGAATACCAAGTAGTCATTTGAATTTTGCAAGTCAACCATCGTTAACTGAAAATCAATGTTTTCATTAAACGATGCATTAAGTTCCAATGCTGTAATTTGGAATACGTGAATAGTTAAATTCTTATGTTTAAGAAGTTCATTTAAAATTTAAATTTATGTTAAAATTTTATGCACATGTTGAAAGAGTTTCCCCTAACTATCTTTGAACTAGTAGTAAATTCTCCATTTTCTGTCTATACGATACTTGTTGTCCTATAGAACCGAGAAGTTTGAAACGATCGCACCGGGAATTTAGTAAACCGAGAAATTTAGAATACGAGAAAAAATGAATTCAATGTCCACTTACGCAAATTGCCTGGATTTTGTTAATGATGACTTTTGCACCACCCTGTCTTTAGAAAAATATTCTAGGCAAACAAATTTAATACATTTACTTACATAGCATTGATTGTAGGAGTCTTAACTTCACATAATTTGGCAGCCTGTTTAGGAATAGATCTCATCATATTATACAGAGGTGAACAACCCAGCAAAGCTTGCAATATAGAGTTAATGTAGCAGTAGTTAGAACGGTTTATTAAACCTCTGGGTCTTAAACTAATAGTAGCCCAATCACTTTTGTATTTTGTCAAAAAATCAGCAAATTTCAAAGAAAATTTATCTAGGTTAGCTAAGGAATTGCGTTGTTGCTGTTCGGGAGAAGCTTTTTTTGAAACTGTTGAAGATGTTGTCGCCAAGGCTAAAGGTGTTGGTAAATTTTGTGCCGAGGCAGCCGAATAAGACATATTACCGGGAGTAACTATGGGAGCGATAGGTGTTGAACTTCCAATAATGTTGGTTGATAAGGATGAGGTTGTTGTGGTATTTGAAGCAAAAAGACTAGCCCATGATGGTGTTGAGGGTGCAGCTGGTGTTGTTGTTGAGGCAGGTGGCGTTGTGGAAGCTTCAGCTGTTGTTGCTGCTGGGGTAGTGGTGCTGTTGCGTTGTGTTGTTACTGGCACATTATCAGTATTTTTTGTTTGTGGTGTTTGAAATTGATTTGGTGTTGCTGTTGTTGAGGCAGTCGAAGTTGTTAATGACTGTTGTTGTTGATGATGATGACCTTTGCTGCCTGTATCACTTGATTCGCTGATTTTCCGTTCCATTGTTGTGGGTGCACTAGAGACTGGAGAAGAAGGCATTTTCATGGCTCCATAATTACGTGTTTGGGGTTGTTGTTGATAATGATAATTTTGTTGTTGTTGCTGTTGTTGGTAATTTTGCTGATTAGTATATGTTCGTGAACCATGGCTATGTGAAGAAGAGGAAGCCGAAGTTGTTGAAGAATTTGATTGTTTATTGTAATTTTCACTTCCTGTATGGCTTGAGGATGGTGTTGCTGTTACCGCCACGGTGTTTGTAGATTTTTTATGTTGCGATGAATTGGTCCACGACATTGTTTTAGTGGTTTGTTGTTGTGGTTGTTGTGTCTGTTGATTGGAGGACGAATCTGTGCTGGTATTGCTGGCATTGGGACCATGACTATGATAGGAATCGTATTTACGTCTAGATTGTGATTGTTGTTGATTGTTCGTTGAGACTAGAAACTGATTCGCCTGGTTGTATGATATTACCGACATGTTCATAATTTTGTATTGTGTTATCAATAATATTATCTGCAATATATAATAATAAATTAAACAATTAAATAAAAAAATTTTTTCCCATTTTTAAAGTGAAATTTTGCAGCTAAAGAAACTTTTATATGCGTTTTTTTATCCTAACATATATAATATTGTTACGTTTTTACCTTTTAAAAACGTTGGTGTATTTTCTTTAAATAAAGCGGGTTCTTTCCTATTGCAGTCAAAATAACCACACGCTCTTTTGTTTGATATTGAGCTTATTTATTTAACACTTTTGTTTAGACGCGCTTTAAATAAAACGCGACGAGAATTTGTATGATACTAAAATTTTATTTACAAAAAACCTACTTAAATACTAAACATTTAAATCTTAAAACTAAACTAATCTAAGTATTAAACTATCTTTGCATGGGATTATAAGAAAAACAACAATAAAAACCCTTTTGAGAGTTGCTACCTACTGGTCCTTGCATCATAAGTGTCTACCTACAAGCATTATCAGTGTATGTGTGTAGTAAATGTGTATTCATAAATACACAGTGTATTACACACGTTGTATTAAGAGATTATTCTAATCTCCCTTACTCCTGGAATACAATTAAAAGATAATTAAAACCTTTCTTATTGTTACAATACAATTAATTAAAAGATAATTAAAACGGACTGCACTTATGTCATTGTATTACAAACAATCACTAAACTACTAATTATCAATTTTTCCAAGAAAGGTTTAATAAAATAAACAATTTTTAAGACATAACCATGCCCTCTTTTTGAAGGTTTTGGTATGCGAAAAAAATCAATAAAATGGAAAAATGGGAAAAATCGCCAAAATGGAAAAAAATCGCCACTATGAAAAAAAAAATGCCAAAATTGAGAACTTGAAAAAATGAGCCGAAATTGTAAAACGCTAAAATTACAAAAAAAAAAAAAGAAATCACAAAATTGGACACAAATCGCCAGAAGAAAGAAAAATCAATAGAATTTAGGGAAATATGTAAATAATTGAAGAAAAAACTGTTCCCATTGCCTATTTTTGGAAAACTAAGTTAGATAAATGAAAACATTCAACGATTTTGAATCTTCGAAGTCATTATAAACAAGTGAAAGTTGCACAGTTATCTGGTGTTTCCAGATGACAAACAAGCTCAAAAAAACAAAATATATGCAGTCACTCATGCGTCTAACAAGCAACGTCTTCTACGAGGGCTACTATTTATATTTCGGGAATAGCTAATAATAACAAACATTTTTAAATAAAAGTGGCTTTATTGTTTTTTAAAATATTCCCCTTGATAATCAATATACTTTTGCATTCGTTCAAACCATTTGTCATAAACTCTAACTAAAAAAAATTTAGTACAAAAGTCTGTTAAACGCGTCCTGATTAAATTGAACTAATTTTTTTTTGCTATTTTCTCTTAAAAAGCCCGTACAAATATGTCAAAATTCTGCTAAAATAACAGGAAATAGTACATGTATTTGCGCCAACACAATTTTGACCTATTTGTACGGGTTTTTTTTTATATTAGTGTACGTATTTTATTTAAACATTTTTAAATTACCCTTTTTTATACTCGTACCATAAAAGCTCCGATTTTTTGATTTTAAATCACTAATTTGATTTTTGTTAACTTTAATAATCAGTTCAAGTAACAACCCGTGCAAAAAAGATTATATCTATGATTGAATATAATTAGATCTGGTGTCATATCAGATCATGTACTATCAGATTTGGCATATGTGATACACTTCATGACCAGATCTAGTGCAAGATCTCTTTATATCTAAAGTGATCTGGAAAACAGGCCAGATTTGGTAACAAATCTTAGCCATTTGAGCTTTTTTCAATGGCAAACATTTTATAAAGAAATCTTCTTTATCAAATGTGAATCTTCAGAATCACCCGATAAAAAAAGTTAAAAAAGAAGAGTTCTTTAATTTTAGTTTAAAGTTTTTGTTTTTACGATAAGATATTACAAGTCCAGATCAAATTGGATTAGATTACATATGGTGCTTTAGATCTGCTTAGTCTGGTCAAATCTAATTATATCTAAAATTGTTCCTGCATGTCCTTGGTCAAAAGTAAACACTTATTTAAAAATCTATGTTTTCAATCTTACTTCGTGTTTATTATTAACGGTTTTCATTCCACTTAAATATGGTTGTTAGTTTTTCTAAAATTGTATTTGTTCCAACATAATTATCTTTTTTTTAGACACTCGCCTGCAAAAAAATTAGTACATTTTGTCTTCTACCGGAGTATTTGCTTCTAATTATATAATATGGTTAATTTCATGAACTCCTCCTGGAGGCACTCTTGCGGTGTAAAGGATTAACTTAAACAAATTTTAATAAAAAACGTTTCAAACAGCAGACCCAGTAAAATTATTAAGGAATTGTAGTATTCTGTAAAGTAAACTCTTCGTTAAAGCCAATATTTAAACAAACTTTAATTCATTTGACTTAAAGAGTTTTTACTGATATATTATACTGAGTGTATATATGCTTTTATAGTAAAACATATTCTGGAAGATATTTCAGTTCTAAAACATTCTCCTTCGTAGTTCTCTCTCTCAATAAAACACATTTTTTGTTAATGAATGTATTAATTTGTTTATTGAATTTTGTAGTTTTAATTTTTCTTTTAACATATTTTTCTCATTCTAGGTTAATTAATTTTTAATTCTGTTTTTTCTGATTTCTGTTTAAATTATAAAACTAAATAATTTGTTATACGTTCTTTTTTATTGTATATAAACCTAACAAACAATTAATTTCTGTTTTTTTTTTTTTAATTTCTTAAGCACTATTTTTCATTAAATGTTTTTTTTTTGTAATTTATGTTATTTTTTTAATTAATAATTGTTAATAATAATTAATATAATTATATAAATATATCATTATAATATAAGTTTTTAATATTTTTAATATTATTTTTTTTTCGGTAATAAAAAATATATATTATCTATTTTGTATATATATTTTTAATATTTTTAATAAGTGCACTTGCCAATTGTTGTTTTACGTTTATATTTATTTTATTTAGTTAAGAGTTATTACTAAAAATTTTTATTATTTAGTTGATTTTATGTAATTATTGATTTATATGTATTATTTTTATATTGTTTTAACTTTAAAGTTTAGATTTTTAAATTGTTGGATATTAAGAAAAATAAAACAAAACAATAATTAACAAATGCAAATTTTAAAAAAGAAACTTAAAAAAATTATAATAATAAAAGTTATAATAAAATAACAGCATTGCCTTAAAAAATATATTTTGTTGTTATTTAGGGGGCTGTTTATATAAAACAAACAATAATTTAAATGGATAAATTTTTATAATCTACCATTTTTTAAAAATTAATTTCAATAAAATAATTGTAATGTTTGACGCCCAACGTTGGGCCAATAGTATATGATAATTTTAGTGTTTTCTGTTTATTTAAACCAATAAATTATAACCATTTGTATTTGTAGTAAATAATTTTTAAAATTAAACGTACGGCAAAAAGTAAAATGACTTATTGTATATAAAGCACCGTAAGTTGTTTTTCAAGTGGAAAAATTTCACTCGAACTTTAAAGGCCTCAAATTGCAATTTAATTTTTAAAAATTAACTATTTTTTTTAATTTTATAACAAAGACACAATCACAATAAACACAAAATGTCACTTTTTCGCAAGAAATATAATAGTCTTGTACATTAAATTTGCGTGAAAACAAACTCTACACAATTTTCACGTGAAACTCAGTATCGTGAAAAATTATTTTTTTTTATATGGACTATAACAGGTTTTTCACGTGAAACTCAAACAACTTACGGTACTTTAGCTCGAATGCTACGGAATCGATTAATAAACGTTGTATGGAGCAGGCTCTATGCATATCGTTCTCGTGCTTTAACAGAGTATGTCCTTTCACTAAAGAAATATTAATTTTTTTTGCTATGTTAGCACGTTTTAATTTCGTTTTTTCTGTAGTTTAATTTTGTTGTGAAATAATTTTAATTAATGAATTTTGTGCAATTATTCAAAAATTGATTTATCAATATTTACCCGGAATAATAAGACTCACAACTACTGTTTCTTGAAATCGCCTCCAGACCCGGCAAAAGTTAAGATAACCAGGTGTTGGGTATCCTACAATCTCTTGAGATTCTATGCTCATTAATATAATACATTAATTGGATTTTTAAATCTGATTTAATTTTGAATTGGTCGGTTCGCAAAACGTATTTTATTGATTGAATTATTTCCCTTTTTATTCAATCAATAACTTATTCAAAGAATTAGTTTAATTTTAATTTATTCTTTTGATATAATCAAACGAATTTATTCAATTTTAACTTCAATAAAATTCAATCAAATCGGATATTGTTGTTTTGATGTGTAGTTCGTGAACCAAATCATAAAATAAATAATTCAATCGAATCAAATTTGCATCAATATAAATTTCAATAAATCACATCTCATTTTATTCAATTTCAATTGATTGAATTAAGCCCGATCACTGAATGTCCAGTTATAATTTAGCCGACATTCAAATTTTATATGAGAAACAACAACAAATGTGTCAGTTAAATTCCCATTCTGGAAATTCAGTAATCGGTCCTTAAAGTGATTATGAATTATTCATTGATGCAATAAATTAATCAAATTTTATGCAAGTTGGGTAAAAAAAAAGAATTGTATTTTTTAAGCTCTGTTACAGATCAAGTGATTATAGAGAGAGAAGTCAACCAATCGAAATATATTTTAAAAAACACCCGGTTTCAATAAAGCCTGAGTTACAGGGTGTTAAATTAATTAAAAAATTACGTTTTCTTTTACACCCTGTAATTGCAATATTTTTA
Source organism: Leucophora obtusa (assembly GCA_949987735.1). Taxonomy (NCBI): domain Eukaryota; kingdom Metazoa; phylum Arthropoda; class Insecta; order Diptera; family Anthomyiidae; genus Leucophora; species Leucophora obtusa. The sequence goes on from OX465296.1 coordinate 161,725,166, forward strand.
TAATTGATCAAAATTTCCACAACTTTATAATTGGAGTCAAAAAGTTTGATAGATACTACATGACATTTGTTTGTGTATAAAGAGAATTTTGCTGGACGAGTTTTAATGAAATTTTACAGTAAACTAATAAAGTTTTCTTCAAAAAATAAATGAAAATTTTCTTAAATTTGATGAAAAAGTTCTAGTTATAATGAAACTTTTTCATTGGATGTATGAAACTTTTAATAAATAAAATTAAATTTTTCACATTTTATGAAAAATTCCATTAATTCAATGAAAAGTTTCAATGGACGAGTTCCAGTGAAACTTCACTGGTTTTATGCAAAAATTCATTAATATCATGCAGATAATTTTCTCAGTGTAGTAATCCGTATTTTTTAACTACAGTTGTTTTTCCATGAAAAATTACAAAACAACTACATTTAAATTTAGAAAAAACAACTAACGAAAAACACTGCATTTCGTAACAGTTGTTTAAAGCAGGTATTTTTAATATGAAAAACAATTACAAAAACAAGGGGTTAACCGCGAAACTCGATTCAAAAAAAATTTTAGAATTCGTAAGTCTTGAAAATATTGTTAAAAATATAATTCTTTATAAAAATACTACTTTTTAATATATTTTTATCCTAAACCTTGTACACTACACATAAAAATTCAAAAAGTAAGATTTTTGCAAAAGCTTTTCTTTTTACAAAAGGTACAAAATTTACGAATTCGATTTGTTATTATTTGTTCTTCATGATAAAAAAATATTGGCACAATATAAATATATGTGACGGTCCCTTTCTCTATGCGCTGTCACATATATGTTTTTTTTAGTTAAATTTTATTTCATTGGTATAAATAAATCGGCCTTATTGCGGTTGTCGTAGTCGAATTCAAGAGTAATTCGAATTTGCTGTAAAATCTGTTAAAACACAAGTTTTCAAAAATTTTACAACTTAATTTATCATAAAAAGAGTTCAATTTCTTCATAATTTCCAATTTAAACAAAATCATTTCGTATGGAGTCGAAAATTTCGACTACGAATTCGACAACCGTAATCAGACTGAATATTCTGCTCCGAGATGTGTTTAATATTTCTTTGTGAAAATAATAAAAATTATTTTTATTATTTAATTTTATATCATAAATATTGTTTTTTATTATTAATTATATTTTTAGTTGGAATTTACTTTTATAATTTATTTTTAATAAATTAATAGCAGTACATAGATTGTTAAATAACTTAATTGCAAACATTTGTTAAAATATGAAATTTTTTAATAAACTTCTATTTAATCTATAAATTTTATAAAATCATAAAAATATTAATAAATGATTTAGAAAACATTTAAAATCTTTTTTTTTATTAATTTTAATTAACGATTTTGGTAATAATTTTAATTTTTTTTATAAAATTTTCAATAACAAATTAATATTTTTTAACAAAAATGAACAAAGGTCATGCAAATGCGATTTAACAATTATTTTTCTTTTTTTAAATATTTCAAAAACAATTGCTTATAATATACGATTTTTAAGAATTTATTGTTTTATATACCTACTATTTCACATCTATTACATTTTAAATAAATACTGGGACTATTTGCGTTGTCGATACCTAGAAATACGCCTGCGTACAAAACGATATTTTCTTTTTTTAAATTTGCAATTCCATTGCAATTACGAGAATATACATATAAAATAAACTAGCTTGTAAAATTTTACAAAAGATATTTTTATGTTTTTAGTAAAATCGCCTAACAGCCAATATCGACAACGTTAACCGCAATCAGCCGGACTATTTTTTTGTTCCTGTCATAGACTTTTCAAAACAATTCGAAAATCTTTCAAAAATAAATTAGAATTCTATTTTAAAACGAAATTTTCAAATTAAATTGTGTTTTAAAGAAGTAATCAACACATCGTTGGTATTTTTATGGAAAAACTTTTTTCTATTTATTTACTTGTTTAGGGAGACTTAATAGAACATTTTTATTTTATCCTTTTAGGGAAACTTTATAAGATTTCTAAAGCTCTGTGTCAAAATTAAGAATATTTTAGATTTTGAGAAATAAATAATAATAATAGAAATAATCAAAATTTTCCATATTAATCAGTGTGTTCGTTTACTCGAAATTCTTACTACTTCTAATACAATTGGAATGTTTTGTTTATTTTTTGTATTGAATTTTTCCAGCTGTAGTAAATGTAGTAACTTGTAGTAAGTAAACGAACAAGCTTTATATGTATTTTTTTTTTTGTTTGTTTCTATTTTTTTTACAGAAGGAATTTTACAGCCAATAAAATTAATGAAATTTTTCCACAAATTAATGAAAATTGTTTTCATAAAGTTAACGAAAATTTTTTAACATTAACGAAAAGCTTTTTATGAAACAGGTTTTTAATGAAGCTTTTCCAACAAATTGCTGAAATTTTTATTAAATAAAATAAATTTTCATAAAGTTAAAATCATAAAATGTTTTTTTTTTTGTTTTTTGTTTTCAAATGAAAAATTGCATTAATTTAATGAACAGTTGCATTGGTTGAATTCAAATGATACTTTACTGATTTTATGCCAAAAATTCATTTATATTAATATCATACAAATGATTCTTTAAATATATTAGAAATCTTCAAACATTCTGAGAAAATTATGTTTATGACATTAATGAAATGTTTCATAAAATCAACAAAGAAAGCTTTTATTAAGTTAATGAAAATTATTAATTAATAAATATTAAATGAATGAAAATTAATTCAATGAAAATTAAATTAATTAAATATATAGTAATAAAAATTAAGTTAATAAAAATTAAATTAATGAAAAGTATTTGAAAATTAAATTAATGAAAAATAAAGTAATGAAAATTAAATTACTTAATGAAAAAACTGTTTGTTTTCAAAAACAAAAAAAAAAAAATGAGGTGAAAAAAATTTTTGAGGTAAATATAAAATATAATTCACTTCTAGGCGTCTGGTGAAATATGACAAAATATTTTATTCACCTGACGCTAATATGACATTCTACTAAAAGACACAAATTTGTAACACAAGTCTTTAAATCAAGTTTGCTCATGTTCAATACCAAACTGCTTGACAGTGAGCAACCTCAATTGCTTCCTCACGCGCTGACCGCCATAAAATTACTTATTTTTGAGCAAAATGTGTTTTTGACGAGTATATTTTTATCTTAGGAGCATATTTTTCGTTTTTTAGAGAACTTTTTATTGTCATATAATGGCTTTTTTAGAGTATATGATTGAGGGTACAATAATGTATTAAATAAGAAATTTTATCAAAATTTTATACTTTTCGTTAATGTTAAAAGAAATTTTTCGTTCATTCCCAGTGTAGAAACGGTAATGACATATCATTATTTTTTGGAGTACCAGTAATGACACCCACTTACCTTCTGCATTAATTTAAAACATATAATAATGAGTTACTGATAAAGACTTATTTTTATCATTATTTCAAACAGAAAATAATTTTTTAGATTTTTTTTTTAAATTTTTTGAAATCTATTTTTAGACTCAATATTTTTTAAACACTGGTAAGGATATATGTAACCACATATTTTTTGATTTTTTGTATGTTGGCGAGTAAGCTTACTTGTGTGCAGCAGGTCAATTATATTTTTATCTATTAAATATTACACGTCAATATAGCTCAGATGGTAGAGCTGTTGACTGGCAATCTGTAGACCCATGTTCGATTCCCGCACCAGCAAATTTTATTTAAAAAAAAAAAATACAATAAAAAATATTTTTTTTTATATAATTTATTTTTTTGAAAATCTATTTTTAGACTCATTATTTTTGTCAGTACTGGTAACCACATAGGTAACGATATATTTTTTGATTTTTCGTATGCTGGTGTGTAACGACAACTCATTATTTTTCGCGACATGCCCATATAAAGGTAATAAGAAATGTAATAACAAAAGTAAGTAGTTACCATTACCAAGTATGTAGTTACATAACCACATATCTGGTAATGATTTTCTACACTGGGTTCTTAAAGGAAAAATTTTATTGATTTAATGCAAATTTCATTAGCTGAAACTTAATTAAAAATTTCCTCTATAGTCATATTTCTTTAGAAAAAATAAATTTTTCATTTAAATATTGAATTGTATATAATTTATAATTCCACTAAAATTTTCCTAAAGATCTGAGTAATTATTATTTTGTTCTTATAGTTATTTTATACTTAAATTTATAGGTATAATAAAAAAAAATGCACGATAATATATAAAATAAGATCTAACCGCAATATAATTTAAAATTTAAAAACTTATCCCTTAATTAATAAACGCTTTATAAAGTTATAGAAAGTTTAGGGAACAAATTTTATATGAAAAATTTGTTTTGTTAACCTCCTTTAACTTTATCATACTTTAAACTTTAAAAAAATAACTTGATTCTGAAAATATTTTGGTTTTTAAGGATTTAAAAGATTTTTTTTAATTAAAAGAATTCAAATTATTGTTTTTTTAGTACATGTAGTGACGGGCAATACAATAAAATTAATTAAGAATTTTCTAATTTAAGGCTTGTGGCCTTTATTTTTAAAGGTTTGTCCCTAAAAGCTGGAAAATATTCCAGAAAATTGTTCAGATTTTAATGTAACATTTATTTTCGACTTCTGACACCCGTTTTAAGTGGGAGTGACTTTTCATGAAAAATTTGCAATATCGGCCTTTTATAAAATTATATAGTAAAAATTTATAGAAATACTAATTGGAAGCAAACTTGCTAGAAAGCAAGGGATTTTTGCAGAAAATAAATAAATAATACATTTAAAACATAGTAAAATCCTTTATTTTTAGTTGAAAGAAATATGAAACACTGAATTATGCCTATTTATTTTGTATCCGACGAAGAAAAACTATGAAAAGTCATTTGATGGCGCAGACAAGACTTCCTAAAAACATTGAGCATTTTCGCTTTCAACTAATTATCCCTATACTAATTACTTTTCTTAGCAAATATAACATTGGGTATGTTTACCAGACGCTCACCTGTTGCTAATCTGCTACTCAACAATCTGGTGAACGAATTAATTATCTACCGCTAAGTCAAAATGTTGAGGTAGCGCTACCTTATTGTTGCACAAGTTTAAATGTATGTAATTATAAAAAAAAATGTAGGAAAATCAAAGAAAACTCTACAAATATTTTTATTATATAATAAAAAAAAAAAAAAAACGCAGCATTGTTCACGAGAATCAGAGCTTTGAAGAATGAATTCCATTTTGAATGAAGTCCCTAAAAATACAATTCGATTTTCTTCTAAATCGATTGAACTCATTTTTAACCATTAGCAGAGACTTTATTCTTTGGAATTCCTTCGATCGAAGTCACTTTTAAGGAATTCAATCAAGTTATCTCAATCTCATTCGATTTTGTCAATCATTGAATTCAATCGTTAGCAATTCATTCGATTTCTTACCCATTCGATTGACAATTTGGGAATTCAATCAATCATTCGATTTTGTATCATTTGATTGAGCAATTTGGGATTCTCTATTCGATTTAAAAATTTTCAAAATTAGTAAATTTGTTATTGTATTTTAACAGTCAAGGCCTCATTAGTCTGGTAGTATCGTAAAGTATCGTGTCAGCTGTTTACTTTCAACTACTGATATTATACACAACTACTTAGTTTGGAAGTAGATTTAACGTAAGAAAATCTATTGAAAATAGATTTTTATTTTACGATATCTCATTTCACCTCACCCATCTCCCAATTACAAAATTTTTACTCTACGAAAATCTCAAGATTAACAACAAATAAATTTTCCATATATTCTGAGTGTTTGTACTGGCACAAATATGTCTTTTCCCATACTCCAGTACTTCAAAATAACCGAAAAGCGTTCCAGCGCTCGAAATTGTGTATAAATTATTGTCTAGTCGGTTTTTGATTTCCCGAGGTGATATTCATATTGTCGAAAAATACGCCTGCATACAATACGATATTTTTCAAATTTACACAAAAAATAATATATAAATACATATATTCCGATAAATCTATTGCAATTTAGAGTATATACAGGGTAAACTTGCCTGTAAAATTTTGCAAAAGCTTAAGTTTTTAAACCAATAGTTTAAAAACCGCAATAAGCCCGAGTATTTGAATTTTGTAAGACATTTAATTTTCTTTGTATTCCAAAATATTTTACAATTCCCGTTCAAACGCTAACATGAATATCACCATTGTTTTTAATATTATAAACTAACAATAAACATATTTTTTTAATTCTTATTTTAAATAAAATTACCTAAATTATTTAATTTTTAAAGTCTATAAAATTTCGACTTAAACTATAAGTCTTATTTTCAGTTCAATCTAATCTAAGCATATTTTATAACAAAAAGAAAATAAAAAAAATAAAGAAACTTCTATTCATCGATATCTTTCTTCATCATTATCAATTTTATCGTTGTTATTCCTTACCTAGGTTATACAACTACTACTTACTTATTCTCTAATGCAATACAATACTTAACTTAACTTCCAGTATTATCACATTTATGTCTACTGGAATTTCGATTACTTTATGTATTTTTTGTATGTTGTTTGTTAATAGCTCCATCAACCATTATTTAATCACATAATAATATGAAACGTGTGAGCGTGTGATTTCCTAATCTGGTTTTTTCTTTCTCTTTTGTATATTTATACACCTCCAGTGGTGAGTGGGGTGTTTTAATTAGGTTCTAAACCAGTGTTGCCAAGTCTTTTTTTACAAATCCCCCTAAGTTGTCCAAAAAACCCCCCAAATTTGCCCTACCACTAAAAAAGGTCCTCCTAAAATAAATTTTCCCAAAATTCAGCAATTTTCTAAGTTTTTATTTCAAATTAATTTTAGTAAATGCAAATAATAAATTTTTTGTTTTTAAAATAAAAAACTTCGTTATATTTTAGCTAGTTTTCTTTGCTTCCCAAGTCACAGTCTAAAATTTTTCAACTTCAAAAATATGTAGGCTAAAAGAAAATAAAAATGTATGTGAAAAACTATCAACAATTTGGCAAAACCAATCATCGAACTCTAAAATTTAATTGGTTTTTGAGGCAAAACTGCCCCTAAAATGATTTTCTTACCCCCCAAATTTCCCCCTAACAAATTTATACCCCCTAAAATCCCCCTAAGCCGTTGAAAACCCCCCAAATCTAGGGGAAAAACCCCCAACTTGGCAACACTGTTCTAAACCAGTGGTATTCAAAACTAAAAATGTAGTTGTGTTGGTGAGAAAATGAGAATTGCACTGTAAGAAATGTTGAATGGGTTAATAGAATCTGTATGCATTTATTATACCCTACACCACTATGTGGTCAGGGTATTATAAGTTTGTGCTGATGTTTGTAACACCAAAAAATATTGGTCCTAGACCCACCTTATAGTATACCGATCGGTTCAGAATTTTATTTCGATTTAACGATGTCCGTCTGTCTGTCCGTCCGTCCGTCCGTCTGTCTGTCTGTCCATGCATTCTTGTGCGCACTCTACAGGTCGCAAATATTAAGATATTTTGATGAAACTTGGTACACCGACTTATGTCGGTCCAACGACGAAGCCTATTGGTGAAAATCGGTCCATGTTTAAACCTAGTGCCCATATAAGGGTCCTACCAAAATTATATTGTTTATACGCTGCAGGTCGCAAATATTTTGATGAAATTTGGTACACAGACCTATGTTGGCCCAAGGACGAACCCTATTGATTTTGGTTAACACCGGTCCATGTTTAGACCTAGTGCCCATATAAGGGTCCCCCCAAAATTGGGTTGGTTACAAACTGCACGTCGCAAATATTAAGATATTTTAATGAAATTTGGTTCGCTGACTCACATTATAGAAACTTTTAACACAAGTCCCATTTTAACCCATTCGAATTTCGGATCCAAACATTAGTTGGCTTTTAACCAGACTGGTGTAGGGTATTGTATAGTCGGCATGCCCGACTTTAACCTTTTTACTCGTTTTTTATTAAAAATATGAAAATGTTTTGTGTAAAAAGCGAAGTAGGTACTTTCGGAAAATATAAATAAATACTACACTGTTTTAAAGAAGTAAAAATAAACAAAATACAATTTTTGAAAGAAAAAAAATACATACATACATAAGAGTGGCTGCTTTCATTCTATGTAAAACAAAAGGTTTTCGATTTTTTAAAATCAATATCAGTGATTTCATTGTATTTACATATTTATAAAATATATTTAATTTGCATTTATAATCATAAAATATTTGTCGTACATTGTTATTAATTTTTTTTCAGTACATTAAAAAAAAATCAGCATATATACTCATGTTCATTCGTCGCTGTTTCAGTGACGACTAAAAGCAAGAGCGTAAGAATACATGTGAATTGAGCAGGGACAATTGTCCTATGGACTGAACACCACTGTTCTAAACTGATGTTTGTTTGTTATTTAAACATTCGTTGTGCTTAAATTACGTTAGAATTTTTCTTAATTTTATTTTCCAGTTGATTGTGTATTACCTGGTGAATTATTGTTATTATTATTGCCTGTCGATGATGGATTACTTTGATTGTTGTTTTGCTGCTGTTGTTGTTGTTGTGGTGGTGGTATGGTATCACAACGTCTATAGCAGAGTAAATAAGGTACTCGTGGTGTCCTTGGGAATAAAACATGATTTTCATTAACTGGTTTAACAGAACTATCATCATAACGTAGCCAACTACCATAACCAGTATGATAGACATCAGTGATATAGTGTCCTTTGGTGGCTTCTTTGCCGTCATGATAAACTACTGCAAAAAGACGATAAGCTCGTTGTTTGTGTGAATATTCCTTCGAAGCTAAAATTTCTGTAAAAGAAAGGGGAAAAAATAATCAAAGTTTTAATAACAATTGTAAAATTTAATGATTTATTTTATTAAATCTATAAGGGTTTTCACAAGGGGTGTGCTATTGGTTGTATCGTTGTATCGTCCTAACAAAAAACAGAGTTGTTAAAAATTAAATTGAAAAAATACAACATTTGAGAATAGCACGATACAACATTTTTACGTATGTTAAGTGTCCTATGTTTGAGTGTGCTAACAGATAGAAAACTGAATAGAAAATCGTTGTTAAACACAAATAAAAATTTTAACAACTCTGTTTTTTGTTAGGACGATACAACGATACAACAGATAGCACACCCCTTATGAACAACCTTTATCTTTTATTTAGTAAACATCTGTTAACTGTGATAAAAAAAATTTGTATACTTTCAGGGTCTTATGAATACTATTGAAAAACATTTATCATTAAACTATTGTGATCTAGGATTTTTGAATAAATTTTTCAATGGATTTTATTTGTCTTATCACTTTAATAACAAAAAAAAATTAAGGATGGAAAATAAACGCTGAAAAACCATAACTATACAGGTAGAAATTGTGTGGGATAACAATGAAAAAAGCACTGGCAAAGCACAAGTAGGTCGCGGTCGTACAAAAAGAAGCACTGGCACAACACTAAATTTGGATGCCTTAGCAACGCTTGAAAAGTCATCCTTAATTTCCAAAAACATTATTTTGTTGGGTAAATACTTGATTTTTTGTGTTTCTTGGTGCTATCTCAATGCTTTGCAAAGCATTGACTGGAACGGTGTTATCATTTGGGCCTTGGGAAAGCACCTCAAAAAAGCAAATGTGTTGGTTAACAATATTATAAAGAAAAAAGCAATGGAAAAGCACTTATTTGAACCCATTGTCAACGTTTGCAAAAAGTGCTTTCCCAATACTTGTTTAACAAAATGTATCACTGTTTATAAAAAAAAAAACCTGGCAAAACTTTCCCAGCAAAAAATTGCACAGGTAGAAAAGTACGAAGGGGGCAGCACTGTAATGGGTGGTATAAGTGATTGTTAAGAGTGCTTTAGCATCGCCCAAATGATAACACCGTTCCACGGTGGTGCCAACACTTCACAAAGCCCTGTGAAAGCACCCAGAAACATAAAAACCAAATGCTTTCCCAACGCTCATATAAAGAAATTAAAGTGCTTTCCTGACAGCCAAATGATAACACTGATCTATTTAATGGTTTGCAATGCATTGAGAAAGCACCAAAAAACCAAAAAATCAAATGTTTTCCCTGCCACTAAATTATGAGCCGTCATCACTGAAGAATTTTAAATTACTCTAAAAATAGATAATTCTTGGAGTTATTGTATTGTGGAGTCAAAAATTATTTAAATATTCACTCTTTTTTGGAGTTTTTTTTTCAAAAACAAAATAATATTTTAGGAAAACAAGCGCTGGGAAGTCAACATTTTCAAGCGTTGGCAAATCGTCCAAATTTAGTGGTTTGTCTGTACTTCTTTTTGTAAGACCGCGGTCTACTTGTGCTTTGCCAGTGCTAGTTTTTTGTTACCACACATAATTTTTACTTGGGTAATTGCTACCTGTATAATTTCTACCTGGGTAACAATAGTAAAAAAATCAAGCACTGGCAAAGCACTGATTGCCAATGGTGCAACAAATAAAGTGCTGGCAAAGCACTGATTTAGAACGCTCTGCCAACGTAGTATAAAGTGCTTTTCCAGAACCTGATTCACAAATTTTACAACCGTAACAATAACAAAAGCTCTTGTAAAGCAGCGTTTTAGAACTCTTTCCCAACGTTGGCAAAAGGTGTTTTGCCGGCACTTAATTTATTTATTAATCATTTAAAAAGTATTCTTAATTCGAATGTTTCTAATTCAAGTAGAAATTTTCATTTAAAATTGATACTACACCATTAGGGATGGCAATTCCGAAATACCGGTATTATTCAATAAAAATGAGTCCCGGCATTCTTAAGCTCGAAACCCGGGATTTTCACAATTGCAAAAATATGCTGTAATTTTTCCAAAATTTTAACACTGCTCATATTTTTAAACCGTTTTTGTTAAATATATTTGGTATTTAACAATGATTAATCCTGCTAAAGTGAATGGATTCTGAAATTTTGATTATTTCCACACATTTTGTAATTCGAATCAATAAAAATAATTTCACACAAATTTATTATTATTCATTTGAATAGGTAAGGTAAAACACTTCAATCGGCAAATGTTTTACCAATGGTTTGCCAACGTTTTAAAAAACAAACGGCCAAACCCAGCCCGGTGTTATTATTTCAGGGTTGGCAAAGCACTTACTTTGTCATGGAAAAGGCAATTTATTGATTGTTTTACTAATGATTTGCCAACGGATTTTACTGATGAAAGTAATGACGAATTAATGAAATTTTAAGCTGCTTTAAAAGTTTAAAACATTGGTTTTAGGGCTTTTTTTGATTGGCCTACTAATAAGTAATGAAGGCTCTTGGCATTTAATATGAAAACTGAATAGTTCTTTTCAGATTGTTCTGCCTACGTATCTTTTTCGAAAGGTTTTCGTTTTTTTAATCACTGGATTTATTTTCGAATTTATTTTATTTTGTTAAAAAATCTGTATTTTCTTTTTTAATTTTCAAAATTTATAATTTTTATCAAAATTTAATACTTATTCGCCGATGTTATTTGCAAGGAAATCATTAAATTTTGTGAAAATTTCAACACAGGAATTGAAATAAGCTAAATCCAAAATGGATTTAAAAAATTAATAAATCCGTTTTGGATTTAGCTTAATTTTGTTACAGAAATTGCATTTTCGCAAAATTCTAATTTTTTTCTTTCGCATTATATTAGGGAATAAGTGTTAGATTTGGATAAAAATACAAAATTTTGAAAATTAAGAAACAAAATATGGATTTTTTGGCAAAATAAAATAAATCCAAAAATAAATCCAGTGATTATTTTTGGATTTATTTGTCGGTTTTGCATCCTTAAAATAAATCCCTAAAAATTCACTAAATTCACTAATTCTTAACAAAAAAATTAAAAATATGAAAAAAATTGGCCAAATACTAAAATGCTAAAGTTATAGATGACTTTGAAATACCGATAGGATTAAAAAAAAGTCAACCTAATTTTATAAATCATTAGGGGCAGGTAATTTAAATTTTCTATGAAATTTGTTTTTGTTACAAAAACAATTTGTAAAGTAATTAACCAAGCAATTAGTTAAATAATCTTCTATTCATTTTACTTACTGGCATCAATTTTAAGTTCGACTGGAACTTCGACTTTCTTTAAGATTTTCGTACATCCATTCGAACGATAGTCAAACCATTTAAGATGTAATATCAAAATTGGAGGTAGTTTTGCAAGATTCATTTGTTGCCAGGCCATAACTTCTTGTTTACTCTTGCTACCGGTAACCCCTTCCAATTGATCACGACGAACTAGAATTTCCAAAGCCTCCTTTACCGAAGCAGCTTTCTGGAAAAAAAGACGAGAAGAAACCATTAGAGTCAATTGAAAATATAATGAATGAGACACAAAGAAATTATACCTCAATATTTAGTTGTAAAGTAAAAAATGGTTGTATAACATCGGTGGAATGTTCACCCTCACGTTGTAAACGTGATCTTAATTCGCCACGAAATATGTCACTTAAAGGAGTGCAGCCAAAATCTGTTTGTTGTGTAACACTACCCTTATTACGATTATTGCTAATCATCTGAAAAAAGAAGGAAATACATTTAAATACTACAAATCATTCAAAACAATGTTATTTAGAACAAGTTCTAAAAATGTCAATGAACATACCTGCCAAACATCTCCCTCTTCCTCTGGTTGTTCATTTTGTCCATTTTGAACTGGTTTAGGTTTGGCTACTAATTTTATAACCTAAAACAAATGTAATTTAAATTATATAAAGTTAATTATTTTTTCTATGGATCTCTTACCTCCAACATTTCGTCGTTTAATTTATTGAGTATATAACTCAAAAATTCTTCAGCATCTTCTTGACGTCCTTTAACATGTCCTTCACGACTATCATTCCATAATTTATAAATTTCAGTTGGTTCAAATGCGGTATCACCTAAGTCATCTTTATTATTATTTTTGCCACCTTTAGTATTACTTAAACGTAGACCACTGGGCAGATTAGAGAAGTTCGACATGAAGGTAATCCTAAAAATAAAAGCAATATGAAGGATATTATAAATATTGAGTTAAGTAATTTGTTCAAAAAAGAATTTTTGAAAAATAAATTTAATTTTACATGAATCTAACAAGGTTAGACACTTGAATGCTCTTTTCAGCATGCACTGTAACCCTGTAACTCTCTGAATATCGATTTTGTGTCAACCGTATCAAAGGAGTTTATTTGATCTATTCCAGAGTTCTGTAAGAAACACCATCAGGTCTATTGTCGATCGGCTTATAAGCCAAATACAGTATATCACGTAGAAGGGTCAAAATAAATCAAAAATTTATGACTCAAACCACAACTATGTATGTATATGTTTTTGACAACTAATTCAAGAATACTTTTTGGCAAACTGAATGTGGTGGAAATACTAAATAGATATCTTTTTGCCGCTTTCGATATCAAAATTTTAAATGTTTGCATTTAAAAACTACTGAACAAAATTTTGACTTTTAAAAAGAGACGATTAGACGATTGGCTGGGGATTGATAAAGAATAACATCAACAAAGGGTTACAGTGTAAATCGTAAATTTTGTACCTTTTGTAGAAAGAAAAGCTGTAGCATAAATATTACTTTTTTAATTTTTACTTATAGTGCACAAGGTTAAGGATAAAAATCAAGGTTGGTTACCGTTGGTTGGTTAAATTCATTAAAGAAACCGAGAACTGTTGGTGGACAGTTTTTCCCCAGACATATTTCGAAGGCGAATACCAAGTAGTCATTTGAATTTTGCAAGTCAACCATCGTTAACTGAAAATCAATGTTTTCATTAAACGATGCATTAAGTTCCAATGCTGTAATTTGGAATACGTGAATAGTTAAATTCTTATGTTTAAGAAGTTCATTTAAAATTTAAATTTATGTTAAAATTTTATGCACATGTTGAAAGAGTTTCCCCTAACTATCTTTGAACTAGTATTAAATTCTCCATTTTCTGTCTATACGATACTTGTTGTCCTATAGAACCGAGAAGTTTGAAACGATCGCACCGGGAATTTAGTAAACCGAGAAATTTAGAATACGAGAAAAAATGAATTCAATGTCCACTTACGCAAATTGCCTGGATTTTGTTAATGATGACTTTTGCACCACCCTGTCTTTAGAAAAATATTCTAGACAAACAAATTTAATACATTTACTTACATAGCATTGATTGTAGGAGTCTTAACTTCACATAATTTGGCAGCCTGTTTAGGAATAGATCTCATCATATTATACAGAGGTGAACAACCCAGCAAAGCTTGCAATATAGAGTTAATGTAGCAGTAGTTAGAACGGTTTATTAAACCTCTGGGTCTTAAACTAATGGTAGCCCAATCACTTTTGTATTTTGTCAAAAAATCAGCAAATTTCAAAGAAAATTCATCTAGGTTAGCTAAGGAATTGCGTTGTTGCTGTTCGGGAGAAGCTTTTTTTGAAACTGTTGAAGATGTTGTCGCCAAGGCTAAAGGTGTTGGTAAATTTTGTGCCGAGGCAGCCGAATAAGACATATTACCGGGAGTAACTATGGGAGCGATAGGTGTTGAACTTCCAATAATGTTGGTTGATAAGGATGAGGTTGTTGTGGTATTTGAAGCAAAAAGACTAGCCCATGATGGTGTTGAGGGTGCAGCTGGTGTTGTTGTTGAGGCAGGTGGCGTTGTGGAAGCTTCAGCTGTTGTTGCTGCTGGGGTAGTGGTGCTGCTGCGTTGTGTTGTTACTGGCACATTATCAGTATTTTTTGTTTGTGGTGTTTGAAATTGATGTGGTGTTGCTGTTGTTGAGGCAGTCGAAGTTGTTAATGACTGTTGTTGTTGATGATGATGACCTTTGCTGCCTGTATCACTTGATTCGCTGATTTTCCGTTCCATTGTTGTGGGTGCACTAGAGACTGGAGAAGAAGGCATTTTCATGGCTCCATAATTACGTGTTTGGGGTTGTTGTTGATAATGATAATTTTGTTGTTGTTGCTGTTGTTGGTAATTTTGCTGATTAGTATATGTTCGTGAACCATGGCTATGTGAAGAAGAGGAAGCCGAAGTTGTTGAAGAATTTGATTGTTTATTGTAATTTTCACTTCCTGTATGGCTTGAGGATGGTGTTGCTGTTACCGCCACGGTGTTTGTAGATTTTTTATGTTGCGATGAATTGGTCCACGACATTGTTTTAGTGGTTTGTTGTTGTGGTTGTTGTGTCTGTTGATTAGAGGACGAATCTGTGCTGGTATTGCTGGCATTGGGACCATGACTATGATAGGAATCGTATTTACGTCTAGATTGTGATTGTTGTTGATTGTTCGTTGAGACTAGAAACTGATTCGCCTGGTTGTATGATATTACCGACATGTTCATAATTTTGTATTGTGTTATCAATAATATTATCTGCAATATATAATAATAAATTAAAAAATTAAATAAAAAAATTTTTTCCCATTTTTAAAGTGAAATTTTGCAGCTAAAGAAACTTTTATATGCGTTTTTTTATCCTAACATATATAATATTGTTACGTTTTTACCTTTTAAAAACGTTGGTGTATTTTCTTTAAATAAAGCGGGTTCTTTCCTATTGCAGTCAAAATAACCACACGCTCTTTTGTTTGATATTGAGCTTATTTATTTAACACTTTTGTTTAGACGCGCTTTAAATAAAACGCGACGAGAATTTGTATGATACTAAAATTTTATTTACAAAAAACCTACTTAAATACTAAACATTTAAATCTTAAAACTAAACTAATCTAAGTATTAAACTATCTTTGCATGGGATTATAAGAAAAACAACAATAAAAACCCTTTTGAGAGTTGCTACCTACTGGTCCTTGCATCATAAGTGTCTACCTACAAGCATTATCAGTGTATGTGTGTAGTAAATGTGTATTCATAAATACACAGTGTATTACACACGTTGTATTAAGAGATTATTCTAATCTCCCTTACTCCTGGAATACAATTAAAAGATAATTAAAACCTTTCTTATTGTTACAATACAATTAATTAAAAGATAATTAAAACGGACTGCACTTATGTCATTGTATTACAAACAATCACTAAACTACTAATTATCAATTTTTCCAAGAAAGGTTTAATAAAATAAACAATTTTTAAGACATAACCATGCCCTCTTTTTGAAGGTTTTGGTATGCGAAAAAAATCAATAAAATGGAAAATAAAATCGCCATAATGGGAAAAATCGCCAAAATGGAAAAAAATCGCCACTATGAAAAAAAAATGCCAAAATTGAGAACTTGAAAAAATGAGCCGAAATTGTAAAACGCTAAAATTACAAAAAAAAAAAAGAAATCACAAAATTGGACACAAATCGCCAGAAGAAAGAAAAATCAATAGAATTTAGGGAAATATGGAAATAATTGAAGAAAAAACTGTTCCCATTGCCTATTTTTGGAAAACTAAGTTAGATAAATGAAAACATTCAACGATTTTGAATCTTCGAAGTCATTATAAACAAGTGAAAGTTGCACCGTTATCTGGTGTTTCCAGATGACAAACAAGCTCAAAAAAACAAAATATATGCAGTCACTCATGCGTCTAACAAGCAACGTCTTCTACGAGGGGTACTATTTATATTTCGGGAATAGCTAATAATAACAAACATTTTTAAATATAAGTGGCTTTATTGTTTTTCAAAATATTCCCCTTGATAATCAATATACTTTTGCATTCGTTCAAACCATTTGTCATAAACTCATAAAAAAAAAGTTAGTACAAAAGTCTGTTAAACGCGTCCTGATTAAATTGAACTAATTTTTTTGCTATTTTCACTTAAAAAGCCCGTACACATATGTCAAAATTCTGCTAAAATAACAGGAAATAGTACATGTATTTGCGCCAACACAATTTTGACCTATTTGTATGGGTTTTTTTTATTAGTGTACGTATTTTATTTAAACATTTTTAAATTACCCTTTTTTATACTCGTACCATAAAAGCTCCGATTTTTTGATTTTAAATCACTAATTTGATTTTTGTTAACTTTAATAATCAGTTCAAGTAACAACCCGTGCAAAAAAGATTATATCTATGATTGAATATAATTAGATCTGGTGTCATATCAGATCATGTACTATCAGATTTGGCATATGTGATACACTTCATGACCAGATCTAGTGCAAGATCTCTTTATATCTAAAGTGATCTGGAAAACAAAACAGGCCAGATTTGGTAACAAATCTTAGCCATTTGAGCTTTTTTCAATGGCAAATATTTTATAAAGAAATCTTCTTTATCAAATGTGAATCTTCAGAATCACCCGATAAAAAAAGTTAAAAAAGAAGAGTTCTTTAATTTTAGTTTAAAGTTTTTGTTTTTACGATAAGATATTACAAGTCCAGATCAAATTGGATTAGATTACATATGGTGCTTTAGATCTGCTTTGTCTGGTCAAATCTAATTATATCTAAAATTGTTCCTGCATGTCCTTGGTCAAAAGTAAACACTTATTTAAAAATCTATGTTTTCAATCTTACTTCGTGTTTATTATTAACGGTTTTTATTCCACTTAGATATGGTTGTTAGTTTTTCTAAAATTGTATTTGTTCCAACATAATTATCTTTTTTTTAGACACTCGCCTGCAAAAAAATTAGTACATTTTGTCTTCTACCGGAGTATTTGCTTCTAATTATATAATATGGTTAATTTCATGAACTCCTCCTGGAGGCACTCTTGCGGTGTAAAGGATTAACTTAAACAAATTTTAATAAAAAACGTTTCAAACAGCAGACCCAGTAAAATTATTAAGGAATTGTAGTATTCTGTAAAGTAAACTCTTCGTTAAAGCCAATATTTAAACAAACTTTAATTCATTTGACTTAAAGAGTTTTTACTGATATATTATACTGAGTGTATATATGCTTTTATAGTAAAACATCCCTACGGGAAATTTTAACAAACTGTCACCGAACTGGCCCCTTTATATGAAATAGACTGGTCACTTTTACATGGCGTTGTCATAGGAGGTGGAAATTGACCCCTTGTGACATGTCACAAGACAAATCCTAGGACAGGTTACTGAACTCTCATAAAAAACAAAGTTCAGGGACCTGTCCTGGGATTTGTCTTGTGACATGTCACAAGGGGTCAATTACCACCTCCTATGACAACGCCATGTAAAAGTGACCAGTCTATTTCATATAAAGGGGCCAGTTCGGTGACAGTTTGTTAAAATTTTCCGTAGGGATATTCTGGAAGATATTTCAGTTCTAAAACATTCTCCTTCGTAGTTCTCTCTCTCAATAAAACACATTTTTTGTTAATGAATGTATTAATTTGTTTATTGAATTTTGTAGTTTTAATTTTTCTTTTAACATATTTTTCTCATTCTAGGTTAATTAATTTTTAATTCTGTTTTTTCTGATTTCTGTTTAAATTATAAAACTAAATAATTTGTTATACGTTATTTTTTATTGTATATAAACCTAACAAACAATTAATTTCTGTATTTTTTTTTAATTTCTTAAGCACTATTTTTCATTAAATGTTTTTTTTTTTTTGTAATTTATGTTATTTTTTTAATTAATAATTGTTAATAATAATTAATATAATTATATAAATATATCATTATAATATAAGTTTTTAATATTTTTAATATTATTTTTTTTTTTCGGTAATAAAAAATATATATTATCTATTTTGTATATATATTTTTAATATTTTTAATAAGTGCACTTGCCAATTGTTGTTTTACGTTTATATTTATTTTATTTAGTTAAGAGTTATTACTAAAAATTTTTATTATTTAGTTGATTTTATGTAATTATTGATTTATATGTATTATTTTTATATTGTTTTAACTTTAAAGTTTAGATTTTTAAATTGTTGGATATTAAGAAAAATAAAACAAAACAATAATTAACAAATGCAAATTTTAAAAAAGAAACTTAAAAAAATTATAATAATAAAAGTTATAATAAAATAACAGCATTGCCTTAAAAAATATATTTTGTTGTTATTTAGGGGGCTGTTTATATAAAACAAACAATAATTTAAATGGATAAATTTTTATAATCTACCATTTTTTAAAAATTAATTTCAATAAAATAATTGTAATGTTTGACGCCCAACGTTGGGCCAATAGTATATGATAATTTTAGTGTTTTCTGTTTATTTAAACCAATAAATTATAACCATTTGTATTTGTAGTAAATAATTTTTAAAATTAAACGTACGGCAAAAAGTAAAATGACTTATTGTATATAAAGCACCGTAAGTTGTTTTTCAAGTGGAAAAATTTCACTCGAACTTTAAAGGCCTCAAATTGCAATTTAATTTTTAAAAATTAACAATTTTTTTTTAATTTTATAACAAAGACACAATCACAATAAACACAAAATGTCACTTTTTCGCAAGAAAAATAATAGTCTTGTACATTAAATTTGCGTGAAAACAAACTCTACACAATTTTCACGTGAAACTCAGTATCGTGAAAAATTATTTTTTTTATATAGAGTATAACAGGTTTTTCACGTGAAACTCAAACAACTTACGGTGCTTTAGCTCGAATGCTACGGAATCGATTAATAAACGTTGTATGGAGCAGGCTCTATGCATATCGTTCTCGTGCTTTAACAGAGTATGTCCTTTCACTAAAGAAATATTAATTTTTTTTTTTTTTGCTATGTTAGCACGTTTTAATTTCGTTTTTTTGTAGTTTAATTTTGTTGTGAAATAATTTTAATTAATGAATTTTGTGCAATTATTCAAAAATTAATTTATCAATATTTACCCGGAATAATAAGACTCACAACTACTGTTTCTTGAAATCGCCTCCAGACCCGGCAAAAGTTAGGATAACAGGTGTTAGGTATCCTACAATCTCTTGAGATTCTATGCTCATTGATATACGAGGGGTACTATTTATATTTCGGGAACTGGCAACACTAATGTCAATAACTTAAATCTGGCAACACCATAATAAAATTTGACATTTTTAGCATAAACGTACTCACAAGGTTTTGATTTACAAGTGCTTATTGTTTTGATTACAGTGAGTTCAGCAAATCAATTTGTCCAAAAATGGAAATTTCAAGAGAAGTTTTCGTTGGATTATTTTTCACAACTTTCGACGCGGATTATCTCAACAAGAATGTGTCGATGAACTCAGTTCTTTGTATGGCGATAAAGCAGCATCAAAAACCACAGTATATCGCTGGTATAGTGAATTCAATCGTGGTCGTGGTTCGGTCGCCAATGAATTCCGTGAAGGTCGTCCAAAATCGGTTGTTGTGCCACAAAACATTGATGCAGCGCATGAACTGATAATGCAAGATCGTCATGTGACATATCGTGAGATAGAGGCATCCTTGCACATTAGTTCCACTTCAATACATTCGATTTTGCATGAACACTTAGTTGTAAAAAAATTTGTTTTCGTTGGATACCTCATAATTTATCAATCGCTCTGGGTCATGTGGCCACTGTTCCACTTGAGCAACGTATGACGGTCAATTCTGAGTGGTACACGACCATTTGTTTGCCGGAAGTCTTCGGAGAAATTCGTAAAACCAACCGCCAAAGACGAATCATTCTCCATCATGACAATGCGAGCTCTCACACATCTCATCAAACAGGTGAATTTTTGAGCAGTGACAACATCGAATTGATGACTCATACTCCGTGCAGTCCTGATTTGGCACTCAATGACTTCTTCTTGTTCCCGAATATGAAAGGTAAAAGAAACAGTTGAAGCGTTCAAAAACCATGTTTTGGAGGTGTCTTCAACAGGAGTGGAAAAACTGCTATGACAAATGGATTGAACGAATGCAAAAGTGTACTGATCATCAAGGGGAATATTTTGAAAAACAATAAAGCCATTTTTATTTAAAATTGTTTGTTGTTATTTACTATTCCCGAAATATAAATAGTACCCCTCGTAATACATTAATTGGATTTTTAAATCTGATTTAATTTTGAATTGATCGATTCTCAAAACTTATTTTATTGATTGAATTATTTCCCTTTTTATTCAATCAATAACTTATTCAAAGAATTAGTTTAACTTTAATTTATTCTTTTGATAGAATCAAACGAATTTATTCAATTTTAACTTCAATAAAATTCAATTAAATCGGATATTGTTGTTTTGATGTGTAGTTCGTGAACCAAGTCATAAAATAAATAATTCAATCGAATCAAATTTGCATCAATATAAATTTCAATAAATAACATCTCATTTTATTAAATTTCAATTGATTGATTTAGGCCCGATTACTGAATGTCCAGTTATAATTTAGCCGACATTTAAATTCAAATTTAATATGAGAAACAACAACAAATGTGTCAGTTAAATTCCCATTCTGAAAATTCAGTAAGCGGTCCTTAAAGTGATTATGAATTATTCATTGATTCAATAAATGAATCAAATTTTATGCAAGTTGGTTAAAAAATAAAAGAATTATCTTTTTTAAGCTCTGGTACAGATCGAGTGATTATAGAGAAATCGGCCAATCGAAATATATTTTAAAAAGCACCCGGTTTCAATAAAGGCTAAGTTACAAGGTGTTAAAAATGAATTCCTAAAGTAAAAAATTACGTTTGGGAAATTTTTATAAAAAAAATGTTGTTTTCTTTTACACCCTGTAATTGCAATATTTTTATAATTGATCAACATTTTCAAAACTTTATAATTCCAGTCAAAAAGTTTGATAGATGACATTTGCTTGTGTATATAGAGAGAATTTTGCTGGACGAGTTTTAATGAAATTTTTCAGTAAACTAATGAAGTTTTCTTCACAAAGTAAACGAAAATTTTTTTAAATTTGATGAAAAAGGATAAATATATTTTATGAATCTAGTTTTAATGAAACTTCTTCATTGGATGTATGAAAATTTTAATAAATAAAATGAAATTTTTCACATTTTATGAAAAATTCCATTAATTCAATGAAAAGTTGCAATGGAAGAGTTCCAGTGAAACTTAACTGGTTTTATGCAAAAATTCATTAATATCATGCAGATAATTTTCTCAGTGTAGTAATCCGTAGTTTTTAACTACAGTTGTTTTTCCATGAAAAATTACAAAACAACTACATTTAAATTTAGAAAAAACAACTAACGAAAAATACTGTATTTCGTAACAGTTGTTTAAAGCAGGTATTTTTAATAATATAAAAAACAATTACAAAAACAGTATATGTATATGCAGTCAACAGTTTTTTTTTTTTTTTTGTTAGTTATTTAGAATATAATAACTTTATTGAGTTTTTGAAAATTCTTGTTTAGTTCATATTTGGACTTATGATACATTCTTCGTTTGCAAATAAAAGTCGGAAAATTGTATTGTATCTCCAATGAGTAAAAACGTAATAAATGCTGTAATGCTTTTTGTAATCGAAGTAAAAAAGTTTTATTTTTTGTTAAAATATATTAACAAAAATTGACTATAAACAACAGCAGTTTTTTTTTTACCAATTTTGTAACCGTTAACCGCGATTAACCGCACCAATTTTAACCGTAACCGCGGTTAAGCAAAATTGCGGTTAAATGCAAACTCTAGTTTGAATAGATAACGGTATTTTAGCGGTATTGCCTGCCAAACCTGATTTGTTTGTCGACAAATCAAGAGTACGCTAAAAATAGTTTGCCGGTAGAATATACTGAAAATAATAGTTAAAACCGATTAAAAATAATAGTTAAAAGTGGGCCGATTTGTATGGACAAAAATTTTTTGATATTGTGCAATCGATTTTTCGATAGCTTTGGGCATGAGGAAAAAAAAGTTCCACTACGACATATCAAAAAAATCATTTTCGAGGCGTCCAAATTTCAATTTTTTACAATTTTCTAATAAATGCTAGATTAGCGCCATTTTGTGGTGGCTTTTTAAAATTCAACGGAATTTTTTATTTTTTAAATAACTAACAAAAATAACTGTTTACTGTAAAAATACAGTTTTGGTAGTTGTTTATCAAATTAAAAATAACTGCTTTAAACAACTGCTACGAAATTACAGTACTTTTCGTTAGTTGTTTTCTTAAATATCTGTCATAACAGTTGTTTTGTATTTTTCCATATAAAAATAACTGTAATTACAGTTAAAAACTACTAATTACTACAGAAACAACTGACATGTAGTAAATGTCAACTTTTTGTGGTGTAGCGATAATAAATTTTTTTGTTATATGATTTTTAAATAAAATTAACATATTGATATTATTAACAATAGTTTGATACGAAATGGGAATGATTTTTTTTCACCGTACAACGCCTTTTTTTGATTTTTTAATCTCTAGTATTAACTTAAATAAAATAGAGATTAATAATTGAAGGTAAATCGTAAAATTTTTTATTATTTAAAAGTTCAAAACTCTACTTATGAATATATTCAATATGTTTTATTAATGTAGTTATTTTCACATCAGTGGTAACAACGAAAGTAAAGGGTGAGTTACCCAAGCGTTAATGTAACTGTAACGAATCAGCTGTTTCGAAACCACAAGAAGAAGTGTATACAAATGGTTAACCTTTTCAGACCCAACCAGCTGGAAAAATTTATTGATTTTGTAACTTTAAAGTAAAATGGTATTAAAACCATTAAAATTTCCTGATGTCAATTCATATTTTAAAAAATCAGTGTGTTCGTTTACTCGAATTTCTTACTACACGGAAAAAATGAAAAGTGTATAATTATCGAAGTACTTAGGTAAAATACAACTTCAAAAGTATATTTAGTAAGTCAGTAAAAAAATACATGTAGATTTATCAATTTTTGGTTTTTGTCAACTTGCCTTAGTTTTTGACCTATTCCATTTCCACGCACT
This sequence comes from Leucophora obtusa, assembly GCA_949987735.1. Classification (NCBI taxonomy): domain Eukaryota; kingdom Metazoa; phylum Arthropoda; class Insecta; order Diptera; family Anthomyiidae; genus Leucophora; species Leucophora obtusa. Next base: position 161,748,952 of record OX465296.1, read on the forward strand.
TCAAAATATGTTAAGTTACCTAAGTTTTTTCTTTTATAAATTGTCGTAGAAAATATTATATTTTAATTAAAGAATTGTGTAACTTAGCAGAAAACTTTTGAAGTTGTATTTTACCGAAGTACTTCGGCAATTATCCACTTTTTATTTTTTGCGTGTGCTTTTACTACAATTGGAAAGTTTCGTTTACTTTTTGTATTGAATTTTTCCAGCTGTAGTAAATGTAGTAACTTGTAGTAAGTAAACGAACACGCTTAATATAATTTAGGTAAAAGTATAATTGAATTTTTTTTTATCTAATAGTATTGAAAATATTTGCAACTTTAAGTGAAAACATCACATCTCACAATCGTGTATGCTGGGTCTCAAAGGGTTAAATGACTCGTAATGTAAACGTAGTTGCCGGATCATTCTGTTTAAATAAGAATTTTCTATCCGTCATCGAAACAGCTGAATAATTTTAGTCGGAAAAAACATAAAATGAATAAAACAAAAAATAGATTCAAACAACAAGAACACGAACTAAAAATTAACAAATAAATGGAAAAAAATTGAGAATGAAATAAAAAACCCCATGAAATAGATGCTAAATAGTAATGTCCGTTTATGGAATTCTATAAATGTACTTTTTAGCTACGGCACGTTACAGTTACAGCACATTTACGTTTACGGTCCAGTAATCTGTCCTTAAAGGTAGAATTAAACATACGTAAACGTAAAGTGACGAATCAGCTGAGTCATTCAGTCTTATGGAAAACACACACAAGCAATTAGCCTGCGTAATCGAAACAAATCGGGACGCAAGAACCTGTTAAAATTTAATTTTCTTTACGTATTTACGTGACAGCTGAAATTTCATACGTTTATAAAAAAAATGGAAAAAAAAGACTAGTGAAAAAAGGATAGTATAAACAATATAGTGATAAAATTTAAAAATTGTGCAAATTTAATATTTAATAACAATAAAAATTAAAAGCTTTTTCCAAAAACATGTTTTCGTTTATAACTGCACAGTTTCTGCTCCTTCCCGTTACGTTAGGCTACATTACCTCTACTAAGGAGGCTTTAAACGAAAACATAAAAAAAGAGAACTGATTTTAGGGCGCACATAAAAGTATGGATATGCAGCGAAGAAACTCAAATTCAAAAATAAAAATTTATATGCAGCACAAAGGAGTGAGGATTAAGTGCGTGTGACACCATATTTTTTTTTAACTTCTTGACTTTTTCAAGCCTTTTTACTTGATTTTTTTCTATTCCTTTTTTAACTTTTTCGTAAACAGATAGATAGAATGATATCTATTTACGAAATATGATATCTGTTTATGAAAAAGTTAAAAAAGGAATAGAAAAAAATCAAGTATGGGTCAAACCAATAATTATCTAACGATATGTCATTGGTAACCTATCTGTATAATCTGTGTTGGTAATGATACGAAAAAGAGTTGAATTCAGGACTTATTTTGTGGCTATATGCAAGCGAGAGGAAGCACTTGTTTCCTATGACACTCCGTAAAAAACTATTAAACGGAAAAACTCTCGATCATAATGTATCTTATTGCTGGGTTGTGTATTAGGAACCTATTAATTATATTATTAATTATATTATTAATTATATTATAATTATGATAGTCTAAAAAAATATATATAATTAAAAAGTTATTAAAAAAAACCATGAAAAGTAAAAGTAAAGACTTAACCCTTCTTTGCATGATGATGGAAATTTCCATTATAAAATTTTTTGAATAAAAAAATGCACACAACCACGTGATTTGTATTTTTTTCTTTGTTGCTAGCAACAATTTAAATGACTATTGTTTCAATTGAAGCACATTTGTCAAAAATTTAAAAAAAAGCTTCATTATCAATTAGCAGGTTCAAACTTGTCACCCAATATATTACAGTGATTTTTATCACAAAAAAGAAAAAATCACGCAAAGAAGGGTTAAAAATAATTAAACTTTATTATATATAATGAAATATAAATAATGCTTTATTTCATATATATTTTTTATGTATAATTTATAGCCATGTCTTGAATGTTTAAAATCCTGTGTCCTTTTTGAAAGTCATTCTTTACTTAAACTATAAACGAAATTTTATAACGAAAATCATTAGATACTTTTAAGTTTTTTATTTTTTATTTATTTATATATTAAGCTTTCTATATGTATGGATACTCTGTAAATTTTTTGATCATTTGCTTTATTAATCTGTAAAATTGGATATTAATCGAGTGTGATAAAAATTATTTTTTTTTTTTTAGTAATTTGTTCAATAATTTTACGTTGGAAACGGTCAAAAATATCAGAATATCCACTTTATTTAGGCAAATGTTTGATTTTGTTTGTTTTAATTTAATCTACATATTTTTAAAATTAAATTTCTATGAAATGTATTCTTAGTTTTTATAAACTTATAAGATTTTTAATGGTATATAAAAATATATGTATGTATTATGTATTTCGGCTATTTTTGCTTGTTTTTTCTATTTTTTGTTATTTTGTTATTTGTTCTTGATGATAAAAAAAATATTGGCACAATATAAATAAATATATATGTTTTTTTAGTTAAATTTTATTTCATTGGTTTAAATTAATCGGCCTTATTGCGGTTGTCGTAGTCGAATTCAAGAGTAATTCGAATTTGCTGTCAAATCTGTTAAAACACAAGTTTTCAAAAAGTTTACAACGTAATTTATCATCAAAAGAGTTCAATTTTTTATAATTTCCAATTTAAACAAAATCATTTCGTATGGAGTCGAAAATTTCGACTACGAATTCGACAACCGTAATCAGACTGAATATTCTCCTCCGAGATGTGTTTAATAATTCTTTATGAAAATAATAAAAATTATTTTTATTATTTAATTTTATATCATAAATATTGTTTTTTATTATTAATTATATTTTTAGTTGGAATTTACTTTTTTTATTTTTAATAAATTAATAGCAGTACATAGATTGATAAATAACTTAATTGCAAACATTTGTTAAAATATGAAATTTTTTAATAAACTTCTATTTAATCTATAAATTTTATAAAAACATAAAAATATTAATAAATGATTTAAAAAACATTTAAAATCTTTTTTTTTTTATTTATTTTAATTAAAGATTTTGGTAATAATTTTAATTTTTTTTTATAAAATTTTCAATAACAAATTAATATTTTTTAACAAAAATGAATAAAGGTCATGCAAATGGGATTTAACAATTTTTTTTTTTTTAATTATTTCAAAAACAATTGCTTATAATATACGATTTTTAAGAATTTATTGTTTTTATATACCTACTATTTCACATCTTTTACATTTTAAATAAATACTGGGACTAATTGCTGTTTGCGTTGTCGATACCGAAAAATACGCCTGTGTACAACGGGATATTTTCTATTTTTAAATTTGCAATTCCATTGAAATTAAGAGGATATACATATAAAATAAACTAGCTTGTAAAATTTTACAAAAAATATTTTTATATTTTTAGTAAAATCGCCTAACAGCCAATATCGACAACGCCAACCGCAGTCAGCCGGACTTTTTTTAGTTCCTGTCATAGACTTTTCAAAACAATTCGAAAATCTTTCAAAAATAAATTAGAATTCTATTTTGAAACGAAATTTTCAAATTAAATTGTGTTTTATAGAAGTAATCAACACATCGTTGGTATTTTGATGGAAAAACTTTTTAATATTTTTTTACTTGTTTAGGGAGACTTCATAGAAAGAACATCTTTATTTTATCCTTTTAGGGAAACTTTATAAGATTTCTAAAGCCCTGTGTCAAAATTAAGAATATTTTAGATTTTGAGAAATTTTGCAGTAGAAATAATCAAAATTTTCGATATTTATATGTATTTTTTTTTTGTTTGTTTCTATTTTTTTTTTTACAGAGGGAATTTTACAGCCAATAAAATTAATGAAATTTTTCCACAAATTAATGAAACTTGTTTTCATAAAGTTAACGAAAATTTTTTAACATTAACGAAAAGCTTTTTATGAAACAGGTTTTTAATGAAGATTTTCCAACAAATTGCTGAAATTTTCATTAAATAAAATAAATTTTCATAAAATTAAAATCATAAAATGTTTTTTTTTGTTTTCAAATGAAAAATTGCATTAATTTAATGAAGAGTTGCATTGGTTGAATTCAAATGATACTTTACCGATTTTATGCCAAAAATTCATTTATATCAATATCATACAAATGATTATTTTAATATATTAGAAATCTTCAAACATTCTGAGAAAATTATGTTTATGCCATTAATGAAATGTTTCATAAAATCAACAAAGAAAGCTTTTATTAAGTTAATGAAAATTATTATTTAATAAATATTAAATGAATGAAAATTAATTCAATGGAAATTAAATTAATTAAATATATAGTAATAAAAATTAAGTTAATAAAAATTAAATTAATGAAAAGTATTTGAAAATTAAATTAATGAAAAATAAAGTAATGAAAATTAAATTACTTAATGAAAAAACTGTTTGTTTTCAAAAAAAGAAAAAAAAAATTAGGTGAAAAAAAATTTTGAGGTAAATATAAAATATAATTCACCTCTAGGCGTCTGGTGAAATATGACATTCTACTAAAAGACACCAACAAGTCTTTAAATCAATTTTGCTCATGTTCAATACCAAACTGCTTGACAGTGAGCAACCTCACTTGCATCCTCACGCGCTGACCGCCACAAAATTACTTATTTTTGAGCAAATTTTTTGTATTTTTTTTTACAAAAGCATAGTTATTCGTTTTTTTGCTATCAAAAAAAAATTTTTTTAAGTCAAAAATTTCAACATTTTTTTTTCGATTTTGTTTTTTAATTTCTTTTAGAAAAACGTGTAAGTCGACACAATCTAATCGATTTCGTGTTCTTCATTTTCGGATACTTGTGTATAACAATTATATATGAAACTTAAAACATTTGAAATTTTCCAAAAAATTTGTCTAACCACTATACTTGTGTGTACTTATGCCACTATACTTGTGTGTACTTATTAAGAAGTATATTGGCTTGTGGGCCATTCCAATGCGGCCATACCCTGGGTAAAGTAACTCAGCTTGTGTGTAGGGTTTGAAACACACAATTATACCCGAATACTTACAAGCCCTTAACACAAGCTGGCTTACTTTACCCAGGATATGGCCGCACTGTAATGGCCCACAAGCCAACATACTTCGTAAGTACACACAAGTATAGTGGCATGTAAGTTAGACAAAATTTTTGGAAAGTTTCAAATGTTTTAAGTTTCATATACAATTGTTTTTTTTTTTTTAGGAAAGAAATTTGTGTTTTTGGGGAGTATATTTTTTATCTTAAGAGCATATTTTTCGTTTTTAGAGCACTTTTTATGGTCATACAATGGCTTTTTTTATGAGCATATTTCTAGTTGCCCTGCTCTTCACGTATGATTGAGGGTACAATAATGTATTAAATAAGAAATTTTATCAAAATTTTGATACTTTTCGTTAATGTTAAAAGAAATTTTTCGTTCATTCTTGAAAGAAAAATTTCATTGATTTAATGAAAATTTCATTAGCTGAAATTTAATTAAAAATTTCCTCTATAGTCATAAATTTTTCGTTTGAATATTGAATTGTATATAATTTATAATTCCACTAGAATTTTCTTAAAGATCTGAATAATTATTATTTTGTTCTTATAGTTATTTTATACTTAAATTTATAGGTATAATAGAAAAAAAATGCACAATAATATATAAAATAAGATCTAACCGCAATATAATTTAGAATTTAAAAACTTATCCCTTAATTCATAAACGCTTTATAAATTTATAGAAAGTTTAGGAAACAAATTTTATATGAAAAATTTGTTTTGTTAACTTCCTTTAACTTTATCATACTTTAAACTTTAAAAAAATAACTTGATTCTGAAAATATTTTGGTTTTTAAGGATTTAAAAGATTTTTTTTTTGATTAAAAGAATTCAAATTATTGTTTTTTTTTAGTACATGTAGTGACGGGCAATACAATAAAATGAATTAAGATTTTTCTAATTTAAGGCTTGTGGCTTTAATTTTTAAAGGTTTGTCCCTAAAAGCTGGAAAATATTCCAGAAAATTGTTCAGATTTTAATGTAACATTTATTTTCGACTTCTGACACCCGTTTTAAGTGGGAGTGACTTTTCATGAAAAATTTGCAATATCGGCCTTTTATAAAATTATATAGTAAAAATTTATAGAAATACTAATTGGAAGCAAACTTGCTAGAAAGCAAGGGATTTTTGCAGAAAATAAATAAATAATACATTTAAAACATAGTAAAATCCTTTATTTTTAGTTGAAAGAAATATGAAACACTGAATTATGCCTATTTATTTTGTATCCGACGAAGAAAAACTATGAAAAATCATTTGATGGCGCAGACAAGACTTCCTAAAAACATTGAACATTTTCGCTTTAAACTAATTATCCCTATACTAATTACTTTTCTTAGCAAATATAACATTGGGTATGTTTAACAGACGCTCACCTGTTGCTAATCTGCTACTCAACAATCTGGTGAACGAATTAATTATCAACCGCTAAGTCAAAATGTTGAGGTAGCGCTACCTTATTGTTGCACAAGTTTAAATGTAGGAAAATCAAAGAAAACTCTACAAATATTTTTATTATAAAATAAAAAAAAAACGCAGCATTGTTCACGAGAATCAAGAATGAATTCCATTTTGAATGAAGTCCCTAAATATAACATTCGATTTTCTTTTAAATCGATTGAACCCATTTTTAACCATTAGCAGAGACTTTATTCTTTGGAATTCCTTCGATCGAAGTCACTTTTAAGGAATTCAATCAAGTTATCTCAATCTCATTCGATTTTGTCAATTATTGAATTCAATCGTTAGCAATTCATTCGATTTCTTACCCATTCGATTGAAAATTTGGGAATTCAATCAATCATTCGATTTTGTATCATTTGATTGAGCAATTTGGGATTCTCTATTCGATTTAAAAATTTTCAAAATTAGTAAATTTGTTATTGTATTTTAACAGTAAAGGCCTCATTAGTCTGGTAGTATCGTAAAGTATCGTGTCAGCTGTTTACTTTCAACTACTGATATTATACACAACTACTTAGTTTGGAAGTAGATTTAACGTAAGAAAATCTATTGAAAATAGATTTTTACTTTACGATACCTCATTTCACCTCACTTTACTACCAAACTAATTTGGGCTTAAAGTTAAAGATTTCGTACAAGTAAACAAAACAAAAAAAAATAAATTCAAGTTTAATTATAACCCCTCAATTCATAAATGCTTTTTAAAGTTATAGAAGGTTTACAAAATGTCATTTTCATACAAAATTTGTTCAATAAACCTCCTATAATTTTACAAAGCGTTTATGAATTTAGGGGTAAGTTTGTACGATTTTTTAGTTTAAGCAAAAAAGCTGAAATTTCTGAAGTTATGCAAGATATTGATTACTTGAAATAGTCCGAACTATGAATGCAATAAATAAATTGTCTAAAATCATACCCTTAATTCAAATTGAAATGTGGAAATTATTGAAATACTATTTATTATTCCATTTTGTGTATTCCAGTGTTTTACCACTGTATGGGAACGTTTTAAGCTTTTTTTTCTCTTTTTTTTTGTATGACTTAATATTATTTTGTTAGGTTTTTTTGTATTTGTAAAAAATATTATATTCCTTTAATAAAAACTAATAATGTTATAGTTGTTTGTTTTAAAAATTTTAAAATCTGATATCATTCCAAATTACTCAATCGAATGAACTATAAATTGATTGAATTCCCAAACTTTTCAATCGATTCTAAATCGAATGAGATCAATTAAGACTTTATTCGATATGTAAAATTGCAGTTTGAGAATTCAATCATTCCATAGTCAATCAGAATTGAAAATGGAATAAGGGAATGAAGTCTTTAGAAGCTCTGACCAGAATAAGGTAATCATAAAACGCTACATATCAATTGTGTCTCTGGTAAACCTGCCCATTGTATCTATCATAATGTAAATGAATTTTGTCCGCGATTAAATAAAATCTTTTTAGAACAATTTTTAATTTTGGTTATTTTTTAAGGTTAGATTGTCAACAACAAAAAAACAAATATTGATGGCTGATCGAAATCCCAATGCTGTCAAATTTTCTAATGTAAACGGTATGAATTTCAAATAGGATTTCAAATTGAAATCCAGTGAACATTTGCAAAATATAAATTTAATATTAAATAGTGCCAGATTTATTAAATATTGCCAGATTTATTAAATATTGTCAGATGTTCTGGCAATTTTATAAGCTTCATAATGGTGAACTGTTTGTCTTGTTGTTGTAAAGGCTTAAAAAAGAGAATTTATAGTTAATAATTTTCGTTTAAAACCAATTAGTAATACCCTGATTTATGATATGTAATTTAAGAGAATCCCGATATCGCTAATTTTATATTAAATACAACAACAGGCTGCGGTATTAAAATATGTATAATATTTTACACTTTTAGGGGCAGATTAACGCTTATTTTGTCATTTAAAAATAAAGGGCAGAAGTAAAAAATTAGAAAAAAAAACTTAATTTATTCTATTGTATTGTTCCTCACTGTATATAAAACAATAAGCCTTCTCACATAAACTCGTATTCAACCCGTAAACTGTGTAAACCTGGTATGTTTATGAGTTTACTCCATACATAAAGAATTATGGCTTGTATTTATACAAGGTTTACAAGGAATTTACGAGTTATAATGAGTACCTACGCCTAATGATTGAAATTTAAGTATTAAAAGAAATTTGTATTTACACCATTTCTAATTTAGTTAAAAGAATTTTTCAATTCAACTGACAAACTAAGTTTTTAAATCTGATTTTCAAATGATGGACACCCTATGATTCCTTAAAGGAAAACTTAATTAAAAAATATAAAAAAAAATTGAAATTATTTATAAAATGCAAATTAAAAACTATGCTACTTTCAGGCACCACGATAAAGAAAATATATTTTTAAGCCAGTATAAATTCTATAATTTAATTTATAACTTTTAAAGCTTATATGTATAAGAAAATTATATAGTTTCAAAAATCAAAAATACAATAACATTTTTAGCTAGTAAATTGTCACGAAATCTTATAGCCTTGTAAATTCCATCACAATTGTATAAAAATCCGCTAAGTCTTCAAGATTTACAACACATTTTACCAAGGAATTTTCACAAAACAAACGAAATTTATAAAGTTTAAGAATTATTTTAATTATTTACATGCAGGCAGATTTACTTAATTTTGTGTTTTTTGTTTACTTCTTCTTCTTCTTTTGTACACTATTTATATATGTATAATATACATATATAAATTATATTTTATATATATACATTGTATATATATAAAATATAATTCAATTTATAATTTAATATAAAAAAAACAGAAAAGCTATATAAAAATAACAAATTTCATATATGTAAAATCAATAATATATGACTAAAACTATTATAATGTTGGCTTTTTCGGAACTGTTGTAATTAATGGTTTTGAATTTTAAAAATTTTAAATTGTTTGTATTTTAAAATATATTCAAATAAAAACTCTTGGAAAAGTACTTAAAAAAGGCAACACCATAAGAGTCTGATTGATATTTATTTTAAATTATTTTACGATTTTAATAATATTAATAAAAAAAAAAAAAGAAAAACGATTACAAAATATAAAAAAATTAAAACTATATATAACGTGCCTGTTTGTTTACTTACTACAATTTACTATTTTTACTACTGTTGGAAATATTCAACACAAAAACTAAACAAAATTTTCCAATTGTAGTAAAAATAGTAAATATTTCGAGTAAAAAACACACTAAATATATTTCCACTTATCTTTACACCCTCGAAAAAAAAAAACAAATAATAGTGATATTCATATCAGCAAATACTTGACAACGTTTTTATCATAAGCAGAGGCAAGTTCTTTTTTCTTTTTGCAATTAATTGCCATTTTGTCCAATAATTTTTTAATTTTTTTAATAATAATAATTTTTTAACTATAGAAGCTATAAAAATATTATACTTCATTTTCGGATCCTAGTAAGCGAGAAATTAGTATTTTACTTATTTGTTTAGTTCTTGGTAAGCGAGAGTGGAAGTAGGTACTTTTGTTTTTTTTTTTATCAAAAGGAATGAAATTAATTGCTTAAACTTTCAAACTGTAATGCAAAACTATGGAAATGTTTAAATGTTTTTCATTAACATAATTATTCTAATAAAAGATGTAAGCCCTCAGAAACTAATGCACATCGTTTTTTATTAAAAATAAATATTAATAAAATCATTTAAACTTGAAGCTGAAAAAAGCTCGGGAATATTTCTAAATACGTATAAACATATGTAAATTTTATAAAATCCGGGACGCATTTTCCGAAAAAGTCTCGGGAATATTTCTAAATACATAAATATATGTAAATTTTATAAAATCCGGGACCAAAATAAAGTGATAATAAATGTAGAACTTCTTAACTTCTCGAAATTTGTCATTTTTACAAAATATCCTCTCCTGATCCCAGTTATAAGCAGGATGTCACGATATTTATGTTAAATATTAAAAACACATTGTTCTAAAATCAAAACAAGTTGCAAAATAAGCGTTCAATTTTTTGCCATACTCCCAAAGTGAAAAATTGTTTCAAAAATTGTGTAATCCATTATATAATACAAATTTTTTAAAAACTAAACCAAAAAGTCATGGCTAAAAAAACAACATTATAGCGGGTTATTTTGTAAACCCCAACGCCTTGCGTTGCGTTGATTTGTGTGTAAATTGTTATTATTGTTACAAAAACAATTTGTACCGCAAGGCGTTGCGTTTTACAAATAATATTTAAAATTAAATAATAAATAAAAGAGATAACACATCACTGTAGGCATGTTTTTTCTTTGCCTGACAACGTTTATGACACCCGAGGTAGTCAATTTAGACACCCTGTATTAAAACAGAGTGGTCCAAAAACAATATTTAGAAAGCTTAACACCTCCTTTACAATTTTCAGAATGTTTCATACTGATTGGATGAGTAGTTTAGAAGTTATAAATTTATTACCACTTTTTTAGAAATGGATCCACTGTTTATCGTTGGAAAGCGATTTTCAAGTGCTTTTCTCTGGTATATTTTTTGGTACTTTTTAACGTTTTTTAACCTTCATACCTTCATAAATTGTTCCAGAACGCCCTGTAATAAGCAGCTGCTGTAGTTGTGCTTATATTGTTTATTCTGTAGTCTGTTGTAAATTGCAAACCGCATTTTTGCGTTTTTTGTGTTTCGGTCGCCATTATTTTCCTTAATATATTTTTGGTGCTCAAAGAAGGAGGTGCAAAACTGCAGTGAATATTAGGGTAATTCAACTGTGAATTTTTTGTATTAAAGTGCTTTATATTCTTTTCATAGAAATAAACAGCCTACCGCAATTTTTGTAGGTGTTTAAAAGCAAGCCTCCTACTTTAATTTTTTTATAAGTTACAGCCGTAATATAAATATTTCTTTAACCATTATTTAAGAGAAACAGACGATAATTTATGGATTTGAAAATTTGGCATTCTGCTTTAGAAAAACATAATTTTAATTGAATTTTTCCTTTTTTAACTACTATTCTTCACCTACAATTACATATATGCTTCGTTTCATTCGGTCTAAATCTTTTCCAACTGTAATTCAGAAAATATCAATTGGAATTTGGAAAATATCAACTGAAATTCAGAACTTTCATTTGAAATTCAGAAAACATCAATTTAAATCAAAATTTCCATTTGAAGTCAGGAAAATATCAATCAAAATTCAGATGTTCTAATTAAAAATATAATTTCAAATTCGGAAAATATCTATTAAAATTCAGAAAACATCATTTAAAATTCAGAAAATATCAATTGTAATTCAGAAAATATCAATTGTAATTCAGAAAATATCATTTGTAATTCAGAATTTGAGAAAGCAACAATACAAATTCAGAAATTTGAGGAATTATGAGGTGAAAAATAAATTTTAAGGAGAAAAATATTTATGGTGAAAAATAAATTTTGTGGAGAAAAATACATTTTGTGGTGAAAATCAACTTGTGGTAAAAAATTAATTTTGTGGTGAAAAATATATTTTGTGGTGAAAAATATTTTGTGGTAAAAAATTAATTTTGTGGTGAAAAATATATTTTGTGGTGAAAAATATATTTTGTGGTGAAAAATATTTTGTGGTAAAAAATAAATTTTGTGGTGAAAACCAACTTGTGGTGAAAAATTTATTTTATGGTGAAAAATTTATTTTATGGTGAAAAATTTATTTTATGGTAAAAAATAAATTTTATGGTGAAAAATATATTTTTTGGTTTAGACTAGATTTTGAAAAGTAATGCATAAATATTAGTAGGTTAAATGCTAAGTTATTCCTCTTACCGAGATATAACTGCAATCCAAAAATTAGATTTTCTGTACTGCCACTTAAGAAGATTTTGCAATTATCGTTTTTCAGAAAATGCGAAAGTGAGCGAAATATATATTGTTCAAACTAAAACGCTTTGCTATCAATACTAAGTATATTCTTTCTGTTAAATTTCATAAACATCCACCCATTCATTTTCAAGCTAAGACGATGTCCTCTAAAAATATCCTGATAGCACACTGTATGTCCTTGGACCCAAGTAAGGACTAATTATAAAAGTTAAATCTTCATTTAAGCTTTGAGTTCATTATCAAAAGTTTTTATTGAAGTTAAGTGTGTTCTTTAGGTTTTTGAATATTGTGTTTTTTGAAATTTTACGAAATTTTAATTCAGAAACATTCTCGCTTTTAAACCATACAAAGCATACGAAAAATTTCTTCTCGAAAGATTTAGGGAATTTTGTTTTCTATCAGAATTGCTTCAATTAGGATTATAAAATATACATTTGAGGCATTTATTGATAATTTCATGATAACTGCCCGGAGGCATTCTTAACCATTACAGGTATAATTTAGACCACCTGCAAAAATGTTTTGCTTATTTTTGTCGTATTTAGCTCATCAATACACCTCGTTTGTGTGCTATTACTTCAATCAATTAAGAAGAAAGCCAATCAGCGTGATGCCCTAAGGGCGCTATATTGGGATCTTGTGGATAAGTGGAAGAAAAGGTAGGTATGATCTATGAATTTATAAACAGCTTTATATTTTTATGCAGAGTGTAACACAATTGATAGTTACAAATTTTTCTTCTTTCGAAAAAGACTATTCGAATTGAAATTTTCTTTTAAGAACGAGTTAGTTTTTGCAAGTTCCACATTTTTAATGTTAATATTTTTTACTGGATAATTTCAGGCATGTTTCTTTTTTAACATTTTCATTCATAAACAAATATTTTTAGCCGGTTTATTTTTATAGTTAAAATTCTATTCAAAAGCGTTTCCTTGTTAGGTCTCCCAATTACAAAATTTTTACTCTACGAAAATCGTAAGATTAACAACAAATAAATTTTTCATATATTCTGAGTGTTTGTACTGGAACAAATATGTCTTTTCCCATAATCCAGTAGTTCAAAATAACCGAAAAGCGTTCCAGCGCTCGAAATTGTGTATAAATTATTGTCTAGTCGGTTTTTGATTTCCCGAGGTGATATTCATATTGTCGAAAAATACGCCTGCATACAAAACGATATTTTTCAAATTTACACAAAAAAAAAAAAAAATATATAAATACATATATTCCGATAAATCTATTGCAATTTAGTGTATATACAGGGTAACCTTGTCTGTAAAATTTTGCAAAAGCTTAAGTTTTTAAACCATTAGATTGGTAATAACGCCTAACCGCAATAAGCCCGAGTATTTGAATTTTGTAAGACATTTAATTTTCTTTGTGTTCCAAAATCAAAAGCTAACATGAATATTACTGTTGTTTTTAAAATTATAAACTAAGAATAAACATATTTTTTAAATTCTTATTTTAAAAAAATTACCTAAATTGTTTAATTTTTAAAGTCTATAAAATTTCGACTTAAACTATAAGTTTTCTTTTCAATTCAATCTGATCTAAGCAAATTTTATAAAAAAAGAAAAAAAAAAAAGAAAAAAAAAGAAAAAAAGAAAAAATAAGGAAACTTCTAGTCATCGATATCTTTCTTCATCATTATCAATTTTATCGTTGTTATTCCTTACCTAGGTTATACAACTACTGCTTACTTATTTTCTAATTCAATACAATACATAACTTAACATCCAGTATTATCACTTTTAAGTCTACTGGAATTTCGATTACTTTATGTAGTTTTTGTATATTGTTTGTTAATAGTTTCATCAACCATTATTTAATCACATAATAATATGAAACGTGTGAGTGTGTGATTTCCTAATATGGCTTTTTCTTTCTCTTTTGTATATTTATACACCTCCAGTAGTGAGTGGGGTGTTTTAATTTTGGTTCTAAACTGATGTTTGTTTGTTATTTAAACCTTCGTTGTGCTTACATTTCGTTAGAATTTTTCTTAATTTTATTTTCCAGTTGATTGTGTATTACCTGATGAATTATTATTGCTATTATTATTGCCTGTCGATGATGGATTACTTTGATGGTTGTTTTGTTGCTGTTGTTGTTGTTGTTGTTGTGGTGGTATAGTATCACAACGTCTATAACAGAGTAAATAAGGTACTCGTGGTGTTCTTGGTAATAAAACATGATGTTCATTAACTGGTTTAACAGAACTATCATCATAACGTAGCCAACTACCATAACCAGTATGATAGACATCAGTGATATAGTGTCCTTTGGTGGCTTCTTTGCCATCATGATAAACTACTGCAAAAAGACGATAAGCTCGTTGTTTTTGTGAATATTTCTTCGAAGCTAAAATTTCTGTAAAAGATAGGGGAAAAAATAATCAAAGTTTTACTACCAATTGTAAAATTTAATGATTTATTTTATTAAATCGATCTTTTATTTAGTAAACAGCTGTTAAATGTGATAAAAAAAAAAATTGCATACTTTCAGGGTCTTATGAATACTATTGAAAAACATTTATCATTAAACTATTGTGATCTAGGATTTTTGAATAAATTTTTCAATGGATTTTATTTGTCTTATCGCTTTAATAAAAAAAAATTAAGGATGGATACCCTAGCACTGAAAATCCATAACTGCACAGGTAGAAATTGTGTGTGGTAACAATAAAAAAGAACAGGCAAAGCACAAGTAGGTCGCGGTCGTACAAAAAGAAGCACTGGCACAACACTAAATTTAGACGCTTTAGCAACGCTCGAAAAGTCATCCTTAATTTCCAAAAACATTACTTTGTTGGGTAAATACTTGATTTTTGTGTTTCTTGGTGCTATCTCAATGCTTTGCAAAGCATTGACTGGAACGGTGTTATCATTTGGGCCTTGGGAAAGCACCTCAATTTTTGTATTTGGACGTTGGGAAAGCGTTTGTGTTTTATGTTTCTGGGTGCTTTTCCAGCGCTTTGTAAAGCCTTGTTTGTCACTACCATGGAAAAGGCCCAGGCTGAAGTTGCCGATAGTACGAATAACAAAGTATTGGTTAACAATATTATAAAGAAAAAACCAATGGAAAAGCACTTACTTGAACCCATTGTCAACGTTTACGGAAAGTGCTTTCCCAATACTTGTTAAACAAAATGTATCACTGTTTATAAAAAAAAAGCTGGCAAAACATTCCCAGCAAAAAATGGTACAGGTAGAAAAATACAAAAGAGCCAGCACTGTAATGGGTGGTAAGAGTGCTTATTAACGCCCAAATGATAACACCGTTCCACGGTGGAGCCAATGCTTTACAAAGCCCTGGGAAAGCAACCAGAAACATTAAAATCAAATGCTTCCCAACGACCAAATAAAAAAATTAAAGTGGTTTCTCAAATGATAGCACCGATCTATTTAATGCTTTGCAAAGTATTGAGGTAGCACCAAGAAACACAAAAAATCAAACGTTTTCCCTGACACCAAATTATGAGTCCTCATCACTGAAGAATTTTAAATTATTTTAAAAATACATGATTCTTGGAGTTATTGTATTGGGGGTCAAAAATTATTTAAATATCCTCTCTTTTTTAGAGCTTCTTTTTCAGAAACAGAATATTGTTTAAGGAAAACAAGCGCTGGGAAATCAACCTTTTCAAGCGTTGGCAAATCGTCCAAATTTAGTGGTTTGCCAGTACTTCTTTTTGTAAGACCGCTGTCTATTTGTGCTTTGCCAGTGCTTCTTTTTTGTTACGACTCATAAATTCTACTTGGATAATTGCTACCTGGGTAACGATCGTAAAAAAAATCAAGTACTGGCAAAGCACTGATTGCCAATGATGCAACAAATAAAGTGCTGGCAAAGCACTGATTTAGATCGCTCTGCAAAAGATAGTATAAAGTGCTGTGTCAGAACCTGATTCACAAAATTTACAACCGTAAAAATAACAAAAGCACTGACACAGCAATAGTTTAGAACGCTTTCCCAACATTGGTAAAAAGTGCTTTGCCCGTACTTAATTTACAAAATTATTTATTTATTTGATTTATACCGCTTTTCCAACGTTCGCTAAAAGTGCTTTGCCAGGACATATTTATCAATTGTATTTCAGAAATTATCAATTAATTTTCATATTTATCAATTGTATTTCAGAAATTATCATGTTATTTCGGAAATTACACTATGCGACAGTCAAAATCGGGATGGGATGAAACCAACGGGAAATGTTATATCGGTCAAAAACAAGTTATACGTGACCCGGCGTTTCGCTGGGTCACCCCTAGGAATCGAGATATATCTTTTTTTGACATAACTCGAGAACCACTAGTCCGATTTTGCTCAAATTAAAAAAATAATAAATAAATCAATTTTAAAAAAATTAAAAATTACAATTCCTTTAATCTGTTCATATAACGTTTTTCTATATACTCAACAGTTTTGCCGGTAAAAATAAATGTTTGTTACCGCTACCATAAAAATCAATAACCTTTTGTTTATTAGTTTTTTTTTAATATTTTAGGCAAAAAATATTTTTTTCTTCATACATTTATTTTTACCGGCAAAACTGTTGAGTATATAGAAAAACGTTATATAAACAGATTAAAGGAATTGTAATTTTTAATTTTTTTAAAATTGTTTGAGCAAAATCGGACTAGTGGTTCTCGAGTTATGTCAAAAAAAAAGACCACCAAAGGTCAAATCGATATATCTCGATTCCTAGGGGTGACCCAGTGAAACACCGGGACACGTATAACTTCTTTTTTACCGATATAACTTTCCCCGGTAGTTTGAACCCTTCCCGATCACTGACCCCTACCATTTGTCTCACAGTGTTATCAACTGATATTTCGGGGTTAGCCAGCTTGTCATGGAAAATGCAATTTATTGATTGTTTTACCAATGCTCTGCTAACGTTTTAAAATTATAATTTTGGTACTGGCGAAGAACTCATTTTATTATGCAAAAAGCATTTTACTAATTAGTTGGCCCGTGATCTATCATTTTGGGGTTGGCAAAGCACTATATCCTTAAAAATCTTTACAAAAAGAAACCTGAGCATGTTTTTTACTTCATAAGCTAGAACAATTTTGTTTGAATACAAGTTGTGATTGTAAAACCCCAATAATTTTAATCTTTTTTTGCTTGTTTTTGCAAATTCGGCTATTTTTGCAATTTTCTTCAAAAGTTAAGCTTATTTTTTCTTCGAAAAATCATTTTATGAATCATTTTAGAAGGCTCATATTTTCGTCGAAAAATAAGAACCCTCAAAAAAGTATCCAAATTTTGCTGGCTGGGTAATTAATTTTATTTATTTCCCAGCAATCAAAGATGATCATTAATGACTCAGAAATGAGCTCCAGAAACATAAACGTTTTACCACTTTTCCCTATGAAAGTGGTCCGTCCAAAAGAGCCCCCTGTGTACTCAGAAATGACTCAGAAAAAAGAACGTATAAAATCGAAATTTTCCTCGTAAATTTAAATAATTTTGGAATCTTCTTTGAGTCCGAAAAATTAACCCTGATTTTGAGATAGCTTTTTAGATTGTAAAGACAACTTTTTGGATTGCTTTCTGAGGGTTCATATTTTCTACCAAAAAAAAAAAAAAGAGTGTTTTCAAAAAAAATCAATAATCAGTTTTATAACATCAAGATAAATACAAAACTTAATTTTTATAAGGATTTTACTGAAGAAGGTAATGAAGAATTAATGAAACTTAACTGCATATTTTACTGTTTTTTAAGCTTTTTTTAAGGGCTTTAAACATTTGTTTCAGGGCTTTTTTTGATTGGCCTACTAATAAGAACTGTAGGCTCTTGGCATTTAATATGAAAACTGAATAGTACTTTTCAGATTGTTCTGCCTACGTATCTTTTTCGAAAGGTTTGCGAACTACCTCTCGAAAAAGGTACGGCCAACCGAAGATCGACGTTATCATTTAAGGATTGGTAGAGCACTTATTTTACCATTGTTACTAATACTTCATCAACGTTCCAAAAGACATGACCAACCGAAGATCGACGTTATCACTTCAAGTTTGGCCCAGTGCATTAATTTACTAAAAACGGACATTCTACTAATGCTTGCACAACTTTGCCAATGCTTTGCCGTTTGTATTTTTCTACCTGGGCGAGAATGAAACTATGGTGGTAAGAAACCAGTAACATACATTCTTTCGGTTTTGCATCCTTGAAATAAATCCCTAAAAATTCACTAAATTAAAAAAAATGCCTTGGCATCTTTTCTTTTTAACAAAAAAAATCCAAAAATATGAAAAAAATTGGCCAATCAACCAGCTCTTATACTAAAATGCTAAAGTTATACATGACTTTGAAATACCGATAGGATTAAAAAAAAGTCCACCTAATTTTATAAATCGTTAGGGGCAAGTCATGTAAATTTTCTATGAAATTTGTTTTTGTAACAAAAACAATTTGTAAAGTAATTAAACAACCAATTAGTTAAATAATCTTCTATTCATTTTACTTACTGGCATCAATTTTAAGTTCGACTGGAAAATCGACTTTCTTTAAGATTTTCGTACAACCATCCGAACGATAGTCAAACCATTTAAGATGTAATATCAAAATTGGTGGTAGTTTTTCAAGATTCATTTGTTGCCAGGCCACAACTTCTTGTTTACTCTTGCTACCGGTAACCCCTTCCAATTGATCACGACCAACTAGAATTTCCAAAGCCTCCTTTACCGAAGCAGCTTTCTGGAAAAAAAGACGAGAAGAAACCATTAGAGTCAATTGAAAATATAATGAATTAGACACAAAGGAATTATACTTCAATATTTAGTTGTAAAGTAAAAAATGGTTGTATAACATCGGTGGAATGTTCACCCTCACGTTGTAAACGTGATCTTAATTCGCCACGAAATATGTCACTTAAAGGAGTGCAGCCAAAATCTGTTTGTCGCGTAACACTACCCTTATTACGATTATTGCAAATCATCTGAAAAAAAGAAGGAAATACATTTAAATACTACAAATTATTTAAAACAATGTTAGGTTTCCTAAAAATTTAATTAAAAGTACTTCCGCTCTGCCCCTGAAAAAGTAGAAAGTACTTTTAGAACAAGTTCTAAAAATGTCAATGAACATACCTGCCAAACATCTCCCTCTTCCTCTGGTTGTTCCTTTTGTCCATTTTGTACTGGTTTAGGTTTGGCTACTAATTTTATAACCTAAAACATGTATAATTGTATTTTAATTTGTGTTTTAAATTATATAAACTTAATTCTTTTTTCTATGGATCTCTTACCTCCAACATTTCGTCGTTTAATTTATTGAGTATATAACTCAAAAATTCTTCAGCATCTTCTTGACGTCCTTCAACATGTTCTTCACGACTATCATTCCATAATTTATAAATTTCAGTTGGTTCAAATGCGGTATCACATTGTAAGTCACCACCTAAATCATCTTTATTATTATTTTTTCCACCTTTAGTATTACGTAAACGTAGACCACTGGGCAGATTAGAGAAGTTCGACATGAAGGTAATCCTAAAAAATAAAAGCAATATCAAGGATATTACAAATATTGAGTTAAGTAATTTGTTCAAATAAGAATTTAAAAAAAAAATTAATTTTACATGAATCTAACAAGGTTAGACACTTGAATGCTCTTTTCGGCACGCACTGTAACGCTGTAACTCACTGAACAATACTGTAACTACAAGACCAGAACATCAAATGTTTTCGATTCCTTTATATTTATAATCCCCATAGATAGGTGTTGAGCTCTAATATTGCGTGTTTAGCTCTTAAATCGATTTTGTGTCAACCGTGTCAAAGGAGTTTATTTGATCTATTCCAGAGTTCTGTAAGAAACGCCATCAGGTCAGGTCTATTGTCGATCGGTTTATAAGCCAAAGATGGTATATCACGTAGAAGGGTCAAAATAAATCAAAAATTTATGACTCAAACCACAACCATATGTTTTTGACAACTCATTCAAGAATACTTTTTGGCAAACTGAATGGGATGGAAATAATTAGATATCTTTTTGCCGCTGTCGATATCAAAATTTTAAATGTTTGCATTTAAAAACTACTGAACAAAATTTTGACTTTTAAAAAGAGACGATTAGACGATTGGCTGGGTATTGATAAAGAATAACACCAACAAAGGGTTACAGCACAGCGTAAATCGTAAATTTTGTACCTTTTGTAGAAAGAAAAGCTGTAGCATAAATATTACTTTTTTAATTTTTACTTATAGTGCACAAGGTTAAGGATAAAAATCAAGGTTGGTTACCGAAACGAATAACGGTAAGTGTAACGGTAACCGGATAACGGTATTATAACGATAACCGTAACCAACCTTGATAAAAAACATATTAAAAAGTAGAATTTTTACACAAAATTGTTTTTTTGAACAATATTTGCAAGATTTACGAATACCCCAGGGATTTGTAAACCTTGAGCTTTGCAGGAACCTCTTTATAAAGGCTCCATTAGTCTTTGCGGTCCGTGACGGTTCTGTAATGTGCCGTGCCGGATGGCTCTTTTATGTAGTTAGTCTTTTCCGTACAACGTATCAGCTGTTTAATGTTGATTTTTTAGCAGAGATCTGCGCCAACCAGATTAATCGGTTGCGGTTGCTAAATAAAAAAATTGCAGCGACGGCTTAAAACTGGCTGAGCCAAAAGCTGATCGGCTAGCCAACTTTAAGTTGAGACATACAAAACATCGGCTTAACGGTAAAAAAAGAAAATTAAAAAAATATACTATTTTTAGATTTTAATCATGTAAAAAAAAATGTTTGACGGCGGCGGTTCAAAAATTAGACGGCGGCTCGGCTTAGCCGGTTAAGCCATTCGTCTCAGATCTCAAAATAGCAGCTGTCAACTCCCTGTCACTAACGGATAACAAAAATTCTGTTTTCAACAGGTTCATCCGGCATGGTACATTACGACTCAAATGCTTTTTCATAGAACAAAAACAAATCAGCTGATTCATCAGGGCACGTTACGTACAAACTAATTATACCTTAAGGCATAAAGGAAAATCGTGGTCTTATTTTCGTTAAGAATTAGCAAAAAATGTTGCTGTGTCAGCAAATTTTTAGTCAGCAGCGTGCTTGCAAAAAAGTTGGTAATTTTAGCAAAAGTGTTTGCTGAAAATCAGCGAGCTGATTTTTACCACAAAAAATAGTAATCTCAGCAAAAAGATTGCATATGAAAAAAATCCTTGCGAAAATCACTAAACTTTTTGCTGAATATTAGTAGACTGAAAAAAACTCAAAAAATTTGTAGAGAAATTTTACTTTAGTTAATTTATTTGCTGAAAATTTAAATATATAAATTGTGTAGAGTTGGTTTTTTAATTATCATTTCCGTTATACCACATCCAGACAAGCTGCGATATCTACATCTTGTCTATCCGGTTGTCGTCCATGCTATAATTGCGGTTATCAGCACAATTTTTATGGCAAACAAAAGTAGTATAACATTAGTTCAAAATTAGTTTAGTGCTAAAAAAATATAACTAAAACTTTTGCTGAAAACGGAATTTAAGCAAAAAAATTGCTGAAAACTAGTAAACTTGATATACAAGACGTTTTACTAATTTTTCTATTAATTTATTTTTTTGAGGGTACTCAAAAAAAGTCAGTAAAGTCAGAAAAAAATGATGCTGTGTCAGCAAATTTTTAGTCAGGAGCGTGCTTGCAAAAAAGTTAGTAATTTCAGCAAAAGGTTTTCTGAAAATCAGCAAGCTGATTTTTACCAAAAAAAATAGTAATCTTCATTAAATTTTTGCTAACACTTAGTCGATTGCAAATAAAAAAAATCCTTGCTAAAATCACTAAACTTTTTCCTAAATATTAGTAGACTGAAAAAAACTCAAAAAATTTGTAGAGAAATTTTACTTTAGTTAATTTATTTGCTGAAAATTTAAATATATAATTTGTGTAGAGTTGGTTTTTTAATTATCATTTCCGTTATACCACATCCAGACAAGCTGCGATATCTACATCTTGTCTATCCGGTTGTCGTCCATGCTATAATTGCGGTTATCAGCACAATTTTTATGGCAAACAAAAGTAGTATAACATTAGTTCAAAATTAGTTTAGTGCTAAAAAAATATAACTAAAACTTTTGCTGAAAACGGAATTTAAGCAAAAAAATTGCTTAAAACTAGTAAACTTGATATACAAGACGTATTACTAATTTTTCTATTAACTTATTTTTTTGAATGCACTCAAAAAAAGTCAGAAAAAAATTATGCTGTGTCAGCAAATTTTTAGTCAGGCGCGTGCTTGCAAAAAAGTTGGTAATTTCAGCAAAAGGTTTGCTGAAAATCAGCTAGCTGATTTTTACCAAAAAAATAGTAATCTTCAGCAAAAGTTTTGCTAACACTTAGTCGATTGCAAATACAAAAAATCCTTGCTAAAATCACTAAACTTTTTGCTAAATATTAGTAGACTGAAAAAACTCAAAAAACTTGTAGCGAAATTTTACTTTAGTTAATTTATTAGCTGAAAATTTAAATACAGAAATTGTGTAGAGTTGTTTTTCTTTTTTTATCATTTCCGTTGTCTGTACTTTATCCAGACAAGCCGACATCTGCATCTTGTCTGTACACTTCGAAGAATTAATTCCCTAATTCCCTTTTTATACCCTACACCACTATGTGTTCAGGGTATTAAAAGTTTGTGCTGATGTTTGTAACACCAAAAAATATTGGTCGTATACCACCTTATAGTATACCGATCGGCTCAGAATTTTTTTTATTTCGATTTAACGATGTCCGTCTGTCTGTCTGTCCATGAATTCTTGTGCGCACTCTACAGGTCGCAAATATTAAGATATTTTGATGAAACTTGGTACACCGACTTTTGTCGGCCCAAGGACGAAGCCTATTGATTTTGGTTAACATCGGTCCATGTTTAGACCTAGTGCCCATATAAGGGTCCTCCCAAAATTATATTGTTTATATGCTGCAGGTCGCAAATATTAAGATATTTTGATGAAATTTGGTACACAGACCTACATATGTTGGCCCAAGGACGAATGCTATTGATTTTGGTGAACATCGGTCCATGTTTAGACCTAGTGCCCATATAAGGGTTCTACCAAAATTATATTGTTTATACGCTGCAGGTCGCAAATATTAAGATATTTTCATGAAATTTGGAACACCGACCTATGTCAGCTCTAGGAAGAAGCTTCTTGATTTTGGTTAACACGGGTCCATGTTTAGACCTAGTGCCCATATAAGGGTCCTACCAAAATTATATTGTTTATACGCTGCAGGTCGCAAATATTAAGATATTTTGATGAAATTTGGTACACCGACCTATATCAGCCCAAGGACGAAGCCTATTGATTTTAGTTAACACCGGTCCATGTTTAGACCTAATGCCCATATAAGGGTCTCCCCAAAATTATATTGTTTATACGCAGCAGGTCGCAAATATTAAGATATTTTGATGAAATTTGGTACACCGACCTATGTCAGCCCTAGGAAGAAGCCTCTTGATTTTGGTTAACACGGGTCCATGTTTAGACCTAGTGCCCATATAAGGGTCCTACCAAAATTATATTGTTTATACGCTGCAGGTCGCAAATATTAAGATATTTGAATGAAATTTGGTTCGCTGACTCACATTATAGAAAATTTTGACACAAGTCCCATTTTACCACATTCGAATTTCGGATCCAAACATTAGTTGGCTTTTAACCAGACTGGTGTAGGGTATTGTATCGACATGCCCGACTTTAACCTTTTTACTCGTTTTGAACTGAATTTATATTTTGAGAATGAATTCCCTGACCAAACTTAAGGAATTGAATGCTTTCCTTTTTTTTCATTCGATTTATATTAAAGGAATTCATCAATTTTTTTCTAATGCCTTCATAAAATTTTATGAATTCATTCAACAAGGAATTCATTCAATTCTAGTTAATTCAACTTTTGGTAAAGGCATTCATTCAATTCTAGTTAATTCAACTTTTAGTCAAGGAATTAAATTTATTTCGTTTAATTCCCTAGGAATTAAATTTTTTTCGTTTAATTCCCTGAATTAAGTTTTCAATTCCTAGGGAGAGTTTCCTTAATCAAGTTCTTTGCATTCATACGAATCAAAGAATCTTAGGAGTGGATTATTCAGAAGAGGGGAACAATCATAACCCACTTGATGCACAAAACTGCACTTTTGGGCATAAGGGGCCCCTTCTGCACATAGTGTTCCTATAGTTTAGCGCAGAATTTTTAAACAGTTATAGTAAAAATCTTGGTTTTGCTCTGTATATTTGTGAAAAATCTAGAACACCCGTTTTTTTTTTTACAAAAAGTGTAATATTCAAAAATATTTTTTTTAATATTTAAAGTGGTATTCTCGCAATAAAATTCAATAAATGTATAAATTATAATTAATTAATTAATTAAAAGAAAAAAATAGAAGCTAATTTCGTATCGCTCTTCAGTCCAGAAAATTATTAAGAAATGACCCAGCTAAGTAAATAAAATTGATACATTCTACTAAATTCGTTTTAGTTAGAAAAATTGTTTGTTCTTTCGCTGTACATGATCAAAAATATCTAAATCATGTACAAATGCTATAAAACTTCAAAAACTATTTCCCTCCCCAATAGAATGCCACCAAAACGGTTTTATTCTAAAGTCTTGAGAAATAATAAAAATAAATTTAATGTACCACAAATGTAACGCAGAAATATGTTACAAGAAATCATCAATCCGCTGACTAAATTGTGGATACAAAATACTAAAAGGTGGCGCAAAGGTCTCAGTCAGTTTTCTTAAACTTTAACTTTGAAAATAAGAAAAACAAAATCGAATTTTTTGATTATGTTGATTAATAGGCCATTCACATGAACGAGATAACTAAATCTCCTCATTTTTGTTCTTTATTCTATTACCACATAATGTCAAAATATGATGTTATATGGCAACGGTGGGCAAATGCGGCCCATTGGGCCTCATGCGGCCCATTGCTGAATTTTGTGCGGCCCTTGTTGTTTTAGTAAAAACTTTAATATTTAATATTTTATTTCGCAATTTTTTAAAGTGTTTTTTATTTTTATTTCGAAAATTTTTAGATAAAAATTAGGGCCAATTTCATAGTCGGAACTAAGATCGATTTGAAAATTGCTTACTTAAAAGATATTTAAAGGAGCAATAGATCTTACCCTTATGGCTATTTTAGTTAGAAAATTGTTACTTAAGTAACAAAACATGATATTTTGCATTTTAAAAAAACTTTGAAGAAGATTTATGAAGATTTTTATAAATATAAGCGTGTTCGTTTACTTACTACAAGTTACTACATTTACTACAGCTGGAAAAATTCTATAAAAAAGTAAAAAAAACTTTCCAATTGTAGTAAAAGTAGTAAGAAATTCGAGTAAACGAACACACTGTAAGCGTTTTCGTTTGCCTACTACAAGTTACTACTTTTACTACAGCTGGAAAAAATCAATACAAAAAGTAAACAAAACTTTCCATTTATAGTAAAAGTAGTAAGAATTTCGAGTAAACGAACACACTGTGTATGATGGAGGTTTTTTTTCCAGTGATACTAATATTCAGTAAACTTTGTAGCTAATTTTAGCAAATAATTTTTAAATTACAGTTTACAACAATTTTATAAAATTTAGGAGCGGTTAATAATTTTTTCTATTAATTTCATTGTACTGCAGATCAGTAGGCTTGCGTTGCTAAAATTAGCAAAATATACCGGAGGGCGCAAAATAGTTAAATTTCCAGTAATAACTGAAAATGTTGACAGTAGCATAACAGACTTTTTGTTGAGTGGGCGAGATTTATAGTCAGAGCAGAGCACGAGTTTAAACTTAAATTTTACTTTAGTGAGAAATTTTGTTTGAAAATTTTATTACTCAAGAAAAGATTTATTAAAATACGTGCTTAGTGCTGACAATACTAATGATAATACTGAGCCGCATTGGTCTGTGTGAAAAAGTAGGCATTTTAATTTATCAGAAGCACTTAAATTACTGACTAAATCAGTAATCGTCTAAATTAACCCTTTAGTGCATAGCGTCCCTTTAAAGTGCGGATTTTTTTTTTGTTCTGCGCATCGAAATTGTTAAATAGAAATTCGAATCCAGGAGGCTATGAATTTTTTATACATGTTTTTGCTTGCGGAATAATATTCAATATCTTATAACTAGTTGAGTTTTCAAATTTTCGTTGACCGATTCAGCGATCCAGTGCAAAAACTATAAAAAAGTGTACCAATAATGTTTAACTGTACTTATGTATGTAATTCAAAAATACCAAAACATAATTTGAAAAAAGTTGAGTTTGTAATGAGTTCTTGTGGAACCAGTTTTGGAATAGATAGATTTGAAAACCGTTTTTGCATTACAAAAAAAAAACAACATTATTTTCTTCCGCCTTCACTTTACGTAAAAATTTGTTGTTTTCTTTTTTAATGTTTGGTGCGGCTCTTTGTAATCTAGGAAAAACCACAATATGGCCCTCGCGGAAAAATCGGTGCCCACCCTTGTTATATGGTAATAGAATAAAGAACACAAATGAGGAGATTTAGTTATCTCGTTCATGTAAATGCCCTATAAGATTCTAAAGTAGCTGTTTTATCAATGAAGTTGGTTTCGTACGGCTTCAACAATTTGTATGCACATGTTGAAAGCGTTTCCCCTAACTATCTTTGAACTAGTAGTAAATTCTCAATTTTCTGTTTATACGATACTTGTTGTCCTGTAGACCCGAAAAGTTTGAAACGATCGCACCAGGAATTTAGTAAACCGAGAAATTTAGAATACGAGAAAAAATTAATTTAATGTCCACTTTCGCAAATTGCCCGGATTTTGTTAACGATGACTTTTGCACCACCCTGTCTTTAGGAAAATATTCTAGACAAACAAATTTAATACATTTACTTACATAGCATTGATGGTAGGAGTCTTAACTTCACATAAATTGGCAGCCTGTTTAGGAATAGATCTAATCATATTATACAGAGGTGAACAACCAAGCAAAGCTTGCAATATAGAGTTAATGTAGCAGTAGTTAGAACGGTTTGTTAAACCTCTGGGCCTTAAACTAATGGTAGCCCAATCACTTTTGTATTTTGTTAAAAAATCAGCAAATTTCAAAGAAAATTCATCTAAGTTAGCTAAGGAATTACGTTGTTGCTGTTCGGGAGAAGCTTTTTTTGAAACTGTTGAAGATGTTGTCGCCAAGGCTAAAGGTGTTGGTAAATTTTGTGCCGAGGCAGCGGAATAAGACATATTACCGGGAGTAACTATGGGAGCGATAGGTGTTGCTGGTGTTATACCCTCATAAGGAGCTACTTTAGCTATAGGTTTTTTTGAAAATCCACTAGAAGAGGAGGTTGTTGTGGCGGAAGTTGGTAATACATTTGGTATAATGGCTATGGGGCCAGAACTTCCAATAATGTTGGTTGATAAGGAGGAGGTTGTTGTGCTATTTGAAGCAAAAAGACTAGCCCATGATGGTGTTGAGGGTGCAGCTGGTGTTGTTGTTGAGGCAGGTGGTGCTAAGTTAATAGCTGGCGTTGTGGAAGCTTCAGCTGTTGTTACTGCTGAGGTAGTGGTGCTGCTGCTATGTTTTTTATGTGCAAATCCTGCGGGATATTGTTTAGTAGATGTTGTTTGTGTTGTTACTGGCACATTATCAGTATTTTTTGTTTGTGGTGTTTGAAATTGATGTGGTGTTGCTGTTGTTGAGGCTGTCGAAGTTGTTAATGACTGTTGTTGTTGATGATGATGACCTTTGCTGCCTGTATCACTTGATTGGCTGATTTTCCGTTCCATTGTTGTGGGTGCACTAGAGACTGGAGAAGAAGGCATTTTCATGGCTCCATAATTACGTGTTTGAGGTTGTTGTTGATAATGATAATTATGTTGTTGTTGCTGTTGTTGGTAATTATGATGTTGCTGATTGGTATATGTTCGTGAACCATGGCTATGTGAAGAAGAGGAAGCCGAAGTTGTTGAAGAATTTGATTGTTTATTGTAATTTCCACTTCCTGCATGGCTTGAGGATGGTGTTGCTGTTACCGCCACGGTGTTTGTAGATTTTTTATGTTGCGATGAATTGGTCCACGACATTGTTTTAGTGGTTTGTTGTTGTGGTTGTTGTGTCTGTTGATTGGAGGACGAATCTGTGCTAGTATTGCTGGCATTGGAACCATGACTATGATAGGAATCATATTTACGTCTAGATTGTGATTGTTGTTGATTGTTGTACATTTGATTTGAGGATTTACGTGATTCATACGAATGTTGATGTTGTTGAGATTGATGTTGTTGAGTTTGATGTTGTTGAGGTTGTTGTTGTTGTTGATGCTGAGCAGCAGGTTGATAATGGGTTTGTGATTGCTGCTGTTGAGGTTCATATTGTTGTTGTGGTGGTGGTATTGCTTGTTGTTGTTGTGTTATTGTTGTTGTTGTCTGTGGCAGCGTTTGCAACTGTTGATGTTGAAATTCTTGTTGCTGTTGTTGAGGAACACTTGTTTGCTTGACATTTGTTGTTTGCTGTTGTGCTACCACATATTGTTGTTGCTGACTATTGCTAACAACACTTATTGTAGCTGTCGTTGTTTCTGCAGCCATCTCCGTATTTGTTATTACCGTTGTTGACGTTGTTTGTATAGAGTTTGGCACATTTTCTTGTAATTCCTGTACATCAGTCAGTAAAATTTTATTATTGTTATCTGCTTTTAGTATAACAGTTGCTTCTACAAAAACGTTCTGTTGTTGGTGCTGTTGTTGTTGATAGTCTAGTGTTAAATTATCAGTACTTTGTTTTAGATTCTCCTGTTCGTTGAGACTAGTAACTGATTCGCCTGGTTGTATGATATTACCGACATGTTCATAATTTTGCATTGTGTTATCAATATTATCTGCAATATAAAATAATAGAGAGAGATTGAGAAATATTCCACCATAAAGCATAGTAAGTTGTTTTTGTGGTAACAATTTTTCACTTCAATCTTAAAGGCCACAAATCATATTTTAAATAGTATAAGTAAAGGAATTTTTTTTTTTTATTGTAAAGACACCCAGCAAAATTGTCGGATGCAAAGAACCAGTTGTAGAACAACTTGTTCTTGCATGCAACCTGTTTTAATTTATGTTCTATCATCGGTGATTTTTGTTTGAGTTTGTCCCAAAAGCAACAGGTTATGTTCCTCCAAACTAGAACAGGTTGCTTTGGAACCGGTTCTAAAACCGGTTCTGCGACAGTAAGGCCTTCCATTTTGACTTCCAGGAATCAGTTCTAGAACCTGTTACACGGAACCGGTGGTAAAAACACCTATTCTAGAACAGATTCAAAGGCAACCAGTTCATAAAAATTTTGCTGGGCAAAATCACAACAAACCCAGAATGTATCTTTTTTCACCAGAATGTATTATTTTATTTAAATAGAGCGAAAACAAATTGTATAGAATTTACAAGTAAAATTCAGTGTCTTGAGAAATAAATTATTTTTTTAAATTAAGTATGAAAACTGGAAAAAAAAACTTAATAAGTAGGATCGCGACTATTATTTCAACTTCATTATTTCTAAATAAAGCCTAACGGTATACTATAATTTACAATAAATACGAAATGATTTTTCAATAATGGTGGTTTTGTTTTGTTTTGTTTTGATCGTTGTTTTTTTTTTAATAAAATAGTACTGGTGTGTCTTTACTACAAATTAGGGTTCGTATTAGTGACTGACCGAACTCACTTTTTTAAGTCCGAAGCGAGGTCAACTTCGGCTAAAATTTCAACGTTGGGCCGAAACTAAATTCGAAAATATTTTAAAGCATTTCAATTCGCAAAAACTTAAAAAGTAATATTTTTCGTAAATTAAAAATTAAGTTGAATTTGTATATTTCCATTTTTTACTATGCAAACATCACTTTCTGGCCGAACTCCGGAGCTGAATACTCGGTCGGACACTAGTTCATATGCCAAAATAATAAAAAAAAAAATACCAAATGGTAAAATATCGGTAGATTTATAGCTAAAACATACGATTACGATTCTAAAAACGATTCCACATAAAATCATGCCATTTTTAACAACAACAACACGTAATTTTGTATGAAAAATATACAAATTATGTGGATTCGTTTTCAAGAATGTCGGCAGTCAAAATTCGTCAAAATAAAAAAAATCTAAATTTGAAAAAAAAATCAACCACATTAGAAAAACATCTAAAATTAAAAAAATGCTTAAATTAGAAAAAGTCCCCAGTAAAGTTTTTGGAACCCGTTCTAAAATTACTAGTTCTAGATCTACTTCTCGAATAGCACCCTTGGAACTAGTGACAGTGCAACTAGTTCTAGAACCCATGCAAAGGAGTCATATTTACTATTTTAACTACATCCTTAGAATGTTTTGCGAACTAGTGATTTAGAACTAGTTATACATAACTTCTACATCGGTTCCCAGAATATGATACTAGTTCCAAACCAGCTCCGTAGAGTTATTTGAAAAACTTTTTAATATTTCTTTTTTCTTAAATTAACAAAAAAAATGCTCTGAAAATGATTCCTATCAAAATGGAAAACAACTCAAGAACTGTGCATAAAAATAACCGTTAAAGAAAGGAATTTATGTTTTCTCGGTTTGGTAGTTTTTCGAAATGAATACTTAAAATCAGATGTTTTCTCGTACAAAATAGGTCTGTTACCGCGAGTACCCGCGGGAGGCCAAATTACATGAATTTACACACAATGCTGACAGTAGAAACGCTTTGTGGTAAAATTGGGTACCCGCGGTAAACTCCTGGGAGTAAAGCTAATAGAAACAGAATATAAATAGAAGATATTCACTATATGTTAGTCTTATATTAAACGGGCAAGGTATATATTAATAAAATGTGTAACGTCTCCAAATCTGATTCGTTCCAATTTTCGGGGTGAAGGTATCTTCGTCTACATTTGCAAAATTTTAATGGAAATACTTTTCATATGTTACATGCACCTATACGAATGTGTAAAAAAAATGGTTTGAACAAATCTTTTTTTTTTTCGTTTAAAATATTCTTTTGCAAAACTAATTGTTCCTGAAACTGTTTCAGTATGACAAAAATATTAGTTTTAAAACTGATCTACATAAGGGATTAATGCTCTTTGGTGGCTTCCTGGAACTAGTTCTGAGGGTGACAATTTCATACAAAAATCACGGATTCAAGAATACGTTCTAGAATCGTTCCGTAGAACTAGTACCTGTTCCTCAAACCATTCCCTAGAACTAGTACTAAGGGTGACAATTTCAAATAAAAATCATGGGTAACAGTGCCAAAGTAGAACTAGTACTGGCTCTAAAGAACTAGTTGTAGAATTAGTTCTGGAACTGATACATGTTTTGCTGGGTCGGTATAATTAAAAAAAGCAAAAATTAAAAAAAGGAAAAATTTAAAAAAAAAAAATTGGAAAAAAATCATTGAAGTTGGATAGAAATAGCCAAAATTGGAAAAGCACTTATATAATAGAAAAACACTAATATTGGAAAAAGCACTAAAATTTCAAAAAGAGCTAATATTGAAAAAAAGTCATTTAAACTGGACAAATTTATCAATAAAGTAAACAATGAAATGAAAAAGTAATTTTTATCCCATTTTTAAAGTGAAATTTTGCAGCTAAAGAAACTTTTGTATGCGTAACTTTTAAAAACGTTGGTGTATTTCCTTTAAATAAAGCGGGTTCTTTCCTATTGCAATCAAAATAACCACACGCTCTTTTGTTTGATATTGAGCTTATTTATTTAATACTTTAATAAAATAAACAACCTATAAAACAAAACCATACCCTCTTTTTGAAGGTTTTGATATGCGAAAAAAAATCAATAAAATGGAAAATAAAATCGCCATAATGGGAAAAATCGCCAAAATGGAAAAAAAATCGACATTATGAAAAAAAAAATGCCAAAATAGAGAACTTGAAAAAATGAGTCGAAATTGTAAAACGCTAAAATTACAACAAAAATCACCAAAATTGGACAAAAATCGTCAGAAGAAAGAAAAATCGCTAGAATTTAGGGAAATATGGAAATAATTGAAGAAAAAACTGTTCCGATTGCCTATTTTTGGAAAACTAAGTTAGATAAATGAAAACATTTAACGAATTGGAATCTTCGAAGTCATTATAAACAAGTGAAAGTTGCTTTGAAAAAACTTTTACGTGGTGTTTCCAGATAACGGTTTACCTCAGACGAACGAAAAACAAAATATATGCAGTCACTCATGCGTCTAACAAGGAATGTCTTCTAGACACCCTTTATTAGAAAAATGAAATAAAATCAAAACCCTTAAATTTTGAGCGGGTTTCAAATCGATTTGACTAATTTTTTAAAGAAAAATTTAGTTCAAACTCTGATTTAAATAAAGATTTTAATTTTTTATTCTTTGGAATTTTCTTGTGAAAATTATATAATCTTTCTTTAATTTGAAAAATAATTTAAACAGAAAGTAATATTAATTTATGCTCTAGAGTCAGACTAAAAAACATTCATTTACCAAATAAAAGATCAACCATACATACCCCTCATTCATCTTAAAAACACATGACACGGTGAAAAATATAATTTAAATAACATACATTTAAATTTAACGGTTCGTTTTAATTCAAAAATATGTGTGTATCATACACAGAGTTGAATAGAACCAGCTGAACCAGCTTAAGAATTAAGGTTCAAAGCAAAAAAGAGTAATAATAACAAAGGATAAATATAGCATTGTTAGATTTCGTTGATGTTAATCTAAGTTGAGTTGTTAACATATTCGATTTGCATTCAACTTTCACATAAGTAGACGATTATCAATTATTAACCCAATCAAGACAAATGACACTGATGATGGCTTAGTAGCGAAAGCCGAAAATACTTATTCTGTCTTGCTGGCCTTATCGAACTCTTTAAAATTTTTTATTCTTTGCAATTTACTTGTGAAAATTGTATCATCTTTCCTTAATTTGAAAAATAATTTAAACAGAAAGTAATATTAATTTATGATCTAGAGTCAGACTGAAAAACATTGATTTTAATTATCTTCATTTAACACAATACTAAAAATCCTCAGTACTTTAACTATTGTAGTTTTGAGTGTTAATTTTCAAAATTATTTATAACTAATTTTTAAGAACCGTTTCGTTAAATTTTACACAATTTATTCTTAAAATATAACGTTTTCATGTTTCTGTTATTTTCCGTTAGATGTCGCCCCAGTGTATCCAAAGTTTTAAAGATGGCGCTAATTCTTTCCTTCCCGATTTTTAAAATGGCCCATATCTCGAAAACTAAGAAAGATAGAGCATACAATACCCCGTAAAAAGGTTATCTCTATCCAAAAATGGACTTTAGTAGAGCCTTGGACCCTCGGAATAAAAAAAATTAGAGTTCCTAAAACGGCCCGTATCTAGAAAACTAAGCGAGATACAGCAGAACAGACAAAACTTGTGCTCCTGGGGAGTTCCTTACATGCCCTTAGATGATATGGACTAGGTGGGGGGAGGGCCGCGAGGCCCTAAATTTAAACAGATTTTAAGTATTACTACAAATAAAACTGTAGTTTTACTAATTTTTTACTTAAATTTTGGTTTGTTAAATTCAACAAATTTTATTTTAAGCCAAAAAACAGGAATAAAAATTGTTAAAGCAACAGATTTTTCTGTTCAGCTAACAGACATTATTTTGAGTGAGACTTTGCAACAATAAACACTAGCGGAATACAGTTACAACTAACAGTCATAGACTTTTCG
Source organism: Leucophora obtusa (assembly GCA_949987735.1). Lineage (NCBI taxonomy): Eukaryota > Metazoa > Arthropoda > Insecta > Diptera > Anthomyiidae > Leucophora > Leucophora obtusa. Next base: position 161,783,141 of record OX465296.1, read on the forward strand.
TAGGAATAGACACTTTAATGGAAAAAAATGAAAAACAAAACCAAACATTCAATGAATGAACAAATTCATAAATACAACGCACAAAATTTTATCAGTGTATTTGTCGCTAACCCGGTGACTTCAAATGCAATAAATTACATGAGCAGAGAAACGCCAAAATTATATCAACTGCACTGTGGTGGAGAACACTTGACGATTTAATGGCTAAGAAATATCATAGCTTTTTCTTCGAAATACAAAATTTCATCAAATATTAATTTTTATCTGCAAATAATAAACAATTAAACCTTTTCCTGTCCTTTTTTACAAAAATGTCTGTCTTTTTTTATTACAAAATTAAAATTAAAACTAAAACGAAAAGTGACATGGCATCATTGTAAGAGCTGCTTGCATGTCCGCGATATCATGATATTGCAATAAAATTGAAATTGAGTGCCTTCACTTGAGATGAAATTGCTTGCTATCATTTTATTGCATTAAGAAATTGCATTGGAAATTAAAATCACATCTCCTTATTTAAATATACGTGAGAATTTTTTTTCTCAAATTCGATTTCAGTGCATAAAATATGAGTTTCGTGATTGGTCGCCCTTCATTTTTACAAATTTTATTTAGTATAATATCTGGTACAATAATAAATTAAAATAATTTTAAAATTTTCATATTCAAATTGTTTGTGTGTTATAATAATTACTTTTTCTAAAATACTAGTACACTCAAAATAAAACTTCGGTAGAAGTAACTGAGAAATCAGTTAATTTAAGCGAAAATTTAACAGTTTTTCGACACTCAAAATAAAACATTAATACACAGAGAGAATTATCTGCATAATAATTAATTAATTTTTGCATAAAATCAGTGAAGTTTCAATGCAATTCGTTCATTGAAACTTTTCATTGAATTAATGAAATTTTTTGTAAAAAAAAATTTTTCATTTTATTTATGAAAAGTTTCATACACTCAATGAAAAAGGTTCATAAAAACTAGTTTCATAAAAAAATCCGTATATATAAAATATATTTTTCTATTATAAAATATTTATAATAGAAAATCCTCACGAAATTAGTTGAAAATAAGTTAAACCGAGTTAACAGCAATTTAACAGATTCAACTACAAAATAATTTTTTGAGTGTTCAAAGACTACTTTATAATCAACAAAACAAATAACTTTATAATTGATGATAATCAATATCAATTGACGCAATATTTAAAGCTATTTAAATGTGCTAAACGATGGTTTTGTTACAGTTGTAGGAATATCTAGTATACACTTGTTATTCCACCATATCGAGCCCTGATCGCCAAAATATCTTAATAGTTCGTTTAGACAGCGAAATTAATCTACTTGATTAAAGTTAATCCACCTTTTTAATCTTCACGTGCATTTATTTGTTTTTTTTTTGTTGACAGTTAAAAGATTAACTTGACAGTAAAGTTTAACTCAGTCAGTTTAAAATACCAAGGTGGCACCGACAGCTATTCGGCATATGATGAACATCGAAAATGTCGGCGTTTGCAAAATACTTGTCGATCGCGATCAGTGTTGCCAACTCTTGAAGACAGGAAAGCACCGTGAGCATTTTGAAAACGGGTAAAAAGGGTAAAAATTTACCAAAAATGTGGTAAAAAAGCACGATAATAATTTTTTGAAAAATTTAAGTCAAGATTTCAAAAACACATTTTAGCTTTGTAAAATCGTGTAAAAAATGTTCAAAAAATTACCAAAAAGGGGTAAAAAAAGCACCAAACTAATATTTCAAAATTTTGAAGTTTAAATATAACGAAGTTTTTATTTAAAATTGTACTACAAACATTGTGAAAAAATTTACTTTTTGTATATCTCGTATTATTTTTTCAACTTTGACAGAAAATTCAAGAAAAATTGAAAAAAGGAGAACAAATACGAAAAATATAAACTGTACAAAAAGAACTAAAAGCACTGCCAGAAATCTGAAAAAGCACTGTAAATACCCGCTTTTTATAATCGGGTATTTGTAAAAAATCACCGGGTACGGGAAGGAAAAAAGCACCAAAAAATACCCGAAAAGCACTGAAATGGCAACACTGATCGCGACAAACAAATATTTTAAAGTGTTGCCAACTGTCATTTTATCAAAAAACAGCGTTGCATACAATTGATATACAGTAGTGATGAGCGATATTTTCATACCGGTGATTTAATCACAGTTATTAATAAATCACTGGTAACGGCAGTGATCAAATATTTCAAGTCGCAGTTACTCGGAATTAGAGGTGAGCGATATTTTCATACCGGTGATTTAATCACAGTTATTGATAAATCACTGGTAACGGCAGTGATCAAATATTTCAAGTCGCAGTTACTCGGAATGTCGTTCTTTTAATATTTTTGTACTATTCTTTCTTGCAAACTTCATTGTGCACAGTAATACATGTTTTTTTTCAATAACAGTGACTTGCTTTCACACTCTTCTGAATAAAATGTCTCCTTCTATCATGTCTTTGTTACCGGTCGCAACTATTCTTCTTTTAAGGCCCAGTTTTTAGGAAGTGGATTATCTTTAAACTTAGTTTAACGCAGTTTGTAACTGGAATACTGCTTTTAAATTGTGGTTTATTTTGTTTTGTTTCAATAAAGAAATAAATTATACTCGAGAAAAAGTTTTTCCGGTAAATTTTTGTTAATAAACTTTGAAATGGCTGACAAAATTCGTTTTCGGTTTAACTAAACTAAGTTTAACTGGCATCTTAAAAACTCGCCATAAATATTATTTCGTTTATTTATCAGAAAATCGCAGTCTTTTCCATAGAAAAACCGTGATCACGATCACAGTTTAAAAGAACAACGATTTGCAAATCACATTCACTGAGAACAATGTTACTGAAAAGTCGCCGGATCGCCCATCTCTATTACAAACGCGTGATCACGGTCACTGTTTAAAAGAACGGTGATTTGAAAATCACGATCACTGGTAGCAGCGTTATTCAAAAATCACCGGATCGCTCATCTCTAGTATACAGTAGTAGTATATAATATACAGTCGGTTAGAAATGGTAACAGCCCAGTAGAAATTATATGTGGTAACCAGTGTTGTCAGAACTTGGTTACCAAAAATGGTTAAATTTCTGGGGAAAAATGGCTAAAATAAAGCTAAAAAAATGGCTGAATAATTTTTAAGTTGAATCTCCCGATTTTCTTAAAAAATTTATTAAATGCTGTGAAACCTTCAAACCACATTCATTCGAATAGCCATTTAACAGACAATTTTTGAGCAGCGGCTCTTTATATGAAAATTATGGAGTTAAAAATTACCTAAAATTAGGGAATCATCTTAGCTTAGCTTAGTCAAATGCGGACACTGAAAACGCACTTTTTGCTCTATCTCGCTTAGTTTTTGAGATATGGGTAATTTTATTAAATGAAAAATTTCTATTAAAAATTTCAGAGGGTCGAAGGCCCCACCAAGGACCATTTTTGGATGGAGATAACGTTTTTATGGTTAGCAGTAGTCGAAATGTTCGTCAATTTTGTTCTATTTCTCTGAGTTTTCGAGATATGGGCTATTTTAAAAATCGAGAAGGAAAGAAATATCTTTAAAACTTCGTATACATTTTTGAAACATGAAAATATTATATTTTAATAATAAATTGTGTAAAATTTAACGAATGGGTTCTTAAAAATTATTATTATTATAAAGTACTGAGGATTTTCAGTATTGTGCTAAATGAGTATAAATAAAATCTTTGTTTAAATCAGTGTTTCAACTAAAAATTTGTTAAAAATTAGTCAAATCAATTTGAAACCCGTTTCCAGATTTTTTACTGACGTATTATTTCAAGTGCAGTAAGATGACTTTAAGTATGTTTTATAATTAAATCCTCATATTTTTAATGCAATTAAATTTTGGATTTTTTTAAATTAAAAAAAAAACAGTTTTGCTTCAAACAAACTTTTACAAAGTGTAGAAATTTGTTGTTCCGTCATTTTTTAAAACAAAGGACGTGTATCAATACTAATTCAACAGATTATTTTTCACAATTTTTTAAATAATATTTTCAATTTTAGCATATTTAATGCAATTAAATTGGCAGATTGAACAAAATTCCTTAATTTAGCTATAAATTCACGCTCAAAAATTATATTTTGTACAAAAACGAAAAATGGCTAAACATTTTCTAAAAATGGCTAAAGTAATGGCTAATAGCTAAATCCAATTTTTTCTGGCTAAACGTGTTCAAAAATGCCAAAATTGGCTAAATTGGCAACGCTGGTGGTAACAAAAAAGAAACACTGGCAAAGCACAATTAGACCGTGGTCTTACAAAGCGAAGTACTGGCACACCATTAATTTGGACGCTTACCAACGCTTGAAATGGTGAATTTCCAGTGCTTGAAATGGTGTTTTCCTAAAACATTATTTTATTTTTGAGAAATAGTGATTATTTAAATAATTTTTGACTCTACAATACAATAACTCTAAGAATCATCTATTTTTATAGTAATTTAAAATTCTTCAGTGATGAGGGCTCATAATTTGGTGGAAGGGAACACTCGATTTTTGTGTTTCTTAGTGCTATCTCAATACTTTGCAAAGTAATAAATAGATTGGTTTTATCATTTGGATGTCAGGAAAGCACTTTAATTTTTTTATTTGCACGTTGGGAAAGCATTTGATTTTTATATTTCTGGGTGCTTTTCCAGAGCTTTGTAAAACATTGGCACCACCCTGGAACGGTGTTATCATTTGGGCGTTGGGAAGCACTCATACCTCCCATTTCGGTGCTTTGTCAGTGGTGGCCCCTTTGTAATTTTCTACCTGGGAGGATTTAAAATTGTATTAAATGTTAATCAAAAAAATTTAAGTACGGTTTAATCGACTCGTTTAGTGATCGATTAAGCAATTAGTTCGACTTTTACGAAATTAACTTTTCCATCTAAACGCGATATAAGTGACAAAACCAACAGTTTTCAGGAGAAAGCTTAATTTTTAAGTCGCATAATTTAATTTTCAAGTCGAATCATATTGAAAATGGTTAAAATCGTCTTTTGACCTTCTTTCAATAGAAAGGTCCAATCAGCTCTTATATACCCAGTAACAAAAATTAAAGGTCATGCCTTACAAACCACTTCTTTCATTGCATCTAAAGTATCCGTTAGTGTATTTTTGCTGTTTTTTTAGTAGTAATTCTGAACAAGTTCAAAAAAAAGCACTTCTTTATTTGCTTTTTATAGATTTTTTAGAAGTATTTCTGAACAACATCCAAAAAATCGGTTCATTATTACTTCCAAAGTATTGCTCTAAAAGTGATCCTAAGAAGTGATTTAGATTCTATTTATTTCGGTTACTTTTCAATACTCGATACTACTCGATATTTTTAATTCGGATACTCGATACTACTCGATACTTTTAATGGTTTTTAAATAAAATTTTTTTTTTAATTTTTTAATTAAATTTTTCGAAAATGTTAAGTTGATTCAATACTTAATTTTATAAGCATATTTTTAAACTTTTTTACCAACTATACATTATATTTTTCAGAGTTTTTTAACATATAATTTTATTCAGCGGATTTAGATTTTTGTGGTTATTATTTTAGCGGAGTCACATTTTTATATCTTTTTTCCGTTCTGAAAATATTGAGTACATAATAGTATTAAGTATCGAGTAGCCAAAAAAAGAGACAAATATTTGATACCCACTACTCATATTTTTATAATAACGGGGACTAGTTTTTTGTTTGCCATTAAATGCCATTTTAGAGTTATTTTGTAAAAATGTAATTTTTACAGATTCCTGCAAAAAAAACGCCATTTTAGGGTTTTTTTCGACTTTTCATTAAAAAAAAGTAATAAAATACAGTAAAATCCCAACTTGTGTATATAATTTTTAGAGAAAATTAAAAAAAAAATTTTTTGTAATGTTGGTAAAAATTTAATTGTCAAAATGATTTTTTTTTACATCAACGAAATTTCAAACCTTAAAAATCATACCTATTTACGCCGATTTTACTTTAACCGTTTAACTGTGAATTCCTTTATTATTGTTTTCTGTTAAAAATATTTTCCTACTAAAAAAAAGTTATATGACTTTTGATATCATATATATTTATATCCGAAAAATGAGAGCATCTAATTGTATCAAATTAGATCGTATTATGATGATATTAGAGCTAATTTGACACAATTAGATATATAATGATGGAATAAGATATGGTTTGATACAATTTTATCCGGATTTTATCCTCATCGAAATGTATCAAATATAATATAATCATATCCAACTAGATATAATGGTATATAATTCGATACAATTATACATAACTATATGAGGCACATGTATAACTATATATAGGTCTATATATAATTGGATATTGTAATATTTTGCACTATATATTGTGCAATATATAACAAGATATAGTTATATATTTAGGATATAATTTCGTAAAACTTTATATAATTATATCTTTGTCTTTATCCAATATATAATTATACAAGATGTTATATGATAATATATGATTATATCAAAACTTTTTTACTTGGGTTTTAAAAAACGCTTAAATCAAATAGTACTTTTTGGAATTTGGAAAATTTTGCTGTTTTTTCGCATGGAAATTTAATTTATTTTTTGTGCTATTTTAAACTTGTTTAAAAAAAAGTATAATTGTTTTTTGCTAATATTTTTAACTTTGAAGTGATGAAATAGAGTTGCCTTTGGACTCCTTTAAACAGTACTGAAGAAATGTTAACGTTAGCGTACTCCATTCCTATGGCAAATAAATGTTAAAATCATTAATGTTTCTGTTTAAAAAAAATAAGTACGTACAAAAACATTAATTGTAGTGCATTTTCTATTTTCATGTTTTATTTTTTGCTGAGTAATATTAACTAACCAGAATGATTTAGGCGATTTCTTGCACGGGACCTATATAATTTTATTCATTAATCAGCTACTACTCATCCCAGGCAAACATAAAAAACTGCACTTTCGCTCAATTCCTCCCGTTTCTTTTTTTTACAGCGCTTTGAAGGCCGAAAAGTTAAAAAAATTGAGGAACTTTTACGTATTGCTCTTTAATGGGGGTTTCATTGTTCGGTATAAAGTTTTTGAATGAACTGTATCAATCTAGAAAGTAGAACTCGAGGTATGTATGATAGATCAACTTTTAAACGCCTGACCCGGATGAAAAGTAAAACGTTTAACGTAGATTTGAAAATATCCACGACAAAAAATACACGATCGCCATTTTGAATTTATTATGAAAACTGTCGAGCCGATATTAACACAACGTACCAATGTGGAAACTAAAATATCTGATTTAACAGACAGCCGTAGCCCGTAACACCGATCCGTTCCAATATAGGAGAAATCATGATTTGAACTTTTTAAACGCGCTTTTATAGATAATATACACTACTCTGCGTAAAATCAAAAATCGTGTCTACTAAGCTATTTTGGCGGTCAGGGCTTGATATCATCATGTCCACCATGTACACTTTTCCCTAAGCTTTCTCTATATAGACTGTGTGTTGATTATGATTATTGTTATTAGTAGTTATGGCATTGCATGGCATAAGAATATCAAAAAAAACTTATAATTTATATTTTTCTTATTCATATTTATTGAATTGTTATTCAACTGTTGGTGTTTGTTCAATTGAACAAGTATTTGGAACAATTATGTATGAAGGAGATAATATTTATTGAAGATAATTAATTGTTGTTATAGCCTGCATAAAAAGATGGATTTATAAAGTTGTACAGTGCTGAAAAAAGAAAAATTATCTTTTGAAATGGCGATGATTCCCGTAATAAGTGAGCGACATTTGCTGGTTTTAAACCAAAATGTTTTCCATTATTATTAGCAGTTTAGTAAACAAAATGAGACAAATTCATCGAACGATTTCAAATTTATGACTGAAGATTTGAAGGATATTATATTTTAACATTTTCCTACATATTTTTTGCCGTGTATATTTCGAATAAATTAAATGATTTTAGAAATATTTTCTGTTGTTATACAAAAATGTATCTCCGTGGTACAATCAAAAAAGTTTTTCAGTTACTATATTTGTTATGCAGTAATTAGAAGTTTTTGTTCATAATAAAAAAGGAAAAATCCCAAACACTGGTTGCAAAACACCTTATACTGCATTAGCGTAGGTTCTAATTCATATTCTATAACCGGTTCTTTTTATATGGAGTTTGAACTATTAGCAATAGATTCTTTTCCATCAAATTGGAACAGCTTGCTTTAGAACCGGTTCTAGAACTTGTTCAGGGACAGTGAAACCTTACATTTTGACTTTTGGAAATCAATTCTAGAACCAGTTCCATGGAATCGGTGGTAAAAGAACCTGTTCTAGAATAGATTCAGAGGTAAATGGTTGTTAAATTTTTTTGCTGTGTTTACCCTTGATTTTTCTATTGAAAAATACAAAGCAACTATTATCGCAGTTATCAAAAAAAAAAAAAAAACAACTAACGAAAAGTTGTTTGAAGTAGTTATTTTTAATGTTATAAAAAACAACTACCAAGATGATATTTTGAAGTAGAAAATTTTGTTAAGTTTTTGAAAATTCTTGTTTATCCCAGTGTAGAAACGGTATCTGCACTACCAGTAATGACACTGAGCTACTTTATGCATTATTTTAAAAAATATAACAAGTTACTGATAACTACTTACTTTTACCGTTATTTCAAAACAAAAAATTATGCTTTACCAATAATGACTTATATTTGTCACGATTTCAAATATAAAGATATGTCCTAGACTTTTTTTTTGTAATTTATATTAAAATTTATTTTTAAGACTAAATATTTTTTTCAAAACTAGTAACGGGATATATGTAACCACATATTTTTTGATTTTTTACAAGCATAAATGTGCGCAGCAGGTCATTTATCTTTTTATCTAACAAATATAACATGTCGAGATAGGTCAATGGTTCTGGAAATCTGGGACCAAATTACGGCATGCGTGAAAAAAAAGTTTAAAAAAAAACCGTGAGTAAATACGAAATATATAACAATGAGAACACCATGATTTACTTTTATATCCAATCTAAAACCGATCTACAATATCTCCGGTCCAAAATATATCATCCAGTTTCATCTAATTTCGAACTAATTTCGGACGAAAAATTTCGATCACAAATGCAGTAATTTGACCCCTGGAGTCAGCAAAAGTTTCGTTGAAGTTTTCAAGAATATTTTTTCATTTGCAATCGACCAAGTGTTGGCTCAATTTTTGCTGAATTCACTAATTTTTTTTGTAAAAATCAACCCGATTTGTTAAAAATCCGCTCGCTTTGCTGAGTCAGCAAATTTTTATACACTTTTGCTGATTTTATACACTTTTGTCGTTGATTGTATATCCAATGCATAAACAATTTAATAACGGGAGTACCGTTTAGAATTTTGACTTTAAATTTTAAGTACATTTTTTTTTGTAGTCGAAAGAACAACAATTTTTTTATACATTTTTTATTTAAATATATATTTATAATACCAAAACAAATGACTGTAGTTAAAAAAACAGAAATTTTTACTAATTTTGTCTGTTGTTTAAAAATTTTTGTAGTAAAAATTTATCACTTATTTTTACGATATTTTTAGTTATTTTTACTGCATTTGTTAGTTCTTTTAAACAGTTAAAATAACTACATTTTTATTTTAGAAACATTAAATTTATTAAAGAAGATATTCTAATGTTGTATTCTTGCTGTATTGCAACATTTTCTCAAGAAAACTGATGAATGGGACGTTGAAAATCCCCGAAACGATCGTCTAATCATTCTGAAAATGATAGAATTGAAAATAAGCGAAAACTGTGAAGTATTTGTAAGGAGAACATACTGATAAAGAAAAATAACTGAGTTTTTTTAAAAAGTATTTATTATGTAATTCCATAATAAGGAAATAATTAGTTACGAACAGGAATAAGTAATTCTTCATTGCAAATTTAAAGGTCGAAAAACTATTTTTATTTTTAAATTTAAAAATAAAAGTTAAACAAACGAGTACACTCACAATATATTTTCCATAACCGATTGAGGTTTATTTGAAAAGTAATAGGTAAAGTTTCTTTTCAACTGAATAATCAATTAAAATACATGGAAACATATTGTTTCCTTTTTGTATAATTCAATAAAAAACAAACTACAAAAAATGCGTATCATCTGTAGGAGTTGATATTTTCAGTCAAATGTTATAGTAATTGCATTTGGTCTATATGACGCATTTGAAAAAATAACACTTTACTAGAAAAATAAAAATGCCCTGCTGGCAGTCCGTCCCCGATATACACAAATTGCCTGCACTTGTATGTAAAAACCATACGTCAGTGTGGCAACATTTGTGAAAAAGGTGACAAAGAGGATATAAGAAGATAAACAAAAAAAATCTAAAGTAGAATGTTTTTATGTATGTTTGATCACTTCTGAGAGTAAATTAACATATAGAGACAATCTGACAATAAAACATAAACAATAATACAATTTAATGGAAAATCACTGATGAAGCCTGTCCATAAAAAAGGCAGAAACTAGATCTAGTCTGATTTGCAAATTAATAATGTGTCTATAACTTTGAAAAAATGTTTATTCTTCTTCTTAACCTCAAACCTAATTAATTGTTATATTTTTAGTTTTCTATTTTTAGAAAAATAATTCAAATAATTTCGTTGTTTTCTGTTTTAAAACAAAAAATTCAAATATTTTCGGTTTTATTTTTTGTTAAAATAGTTTGTTTATATACAAAATTATTTCAATTCAAATTACAAGAAATTCTTTACTCGTTCACACAAACATAGCCAATAAAAATATTAACGTGTGTGTTGTATGTGTAGTGTTTTGAAAATTCAAACAAAAACAAAACTTTAAAATATGAAAAAACAAACCACAAAATCGTTTTTTCTAACATTTTGTCAGTTAAAAATTGAATATTGTTTTAGCAGAATTTTCAATTATTTTTATTCCTTTTATGGATTGTTTAAACAATGTTTGAAAATAGATAGCAAAATGGTTTGAATATAATGAAAAATCAGTAGTTCTTTTTTTGTGTGTTTCAATTAATTTAATATGTATTTTATGTTGTTTTTAACGATAAAATATTGTGAGTGAAGGTAAAAAATTAATTTGATAATTTTTTTATTAGGTTTTTGTATTTTATTTTTTAAATCTAAAGTATAATATGAATCATTTATTACGTTTAAAAATATTACTTAAGTTAAAAAGAACTAAATAAAAACTGCTTTAAGTCTTCAGAAATATGATGCTTGTGTAATTTGGTCCAAAATAAAGTCGTCAAAAAGAAAATAGTTCTCAGTTGCGCTATTACTCCTGTAAGTGAGTGTAATCTTCAAACGTACAGTATTTCGTTTGAAAAATTTAATGGTGTCTTAATATTATCACTTTTATAAGTTCTCCAGTTGTTCTTTTATAAAAATATTGTTTTGCATTTTCAGATTATTTATGAATAAGCTTAGTTTAGTAGGTCAAATTAAACAGGAAAAAAATGTATTTCTTTTGCTTTTATTTTCAAAATGTGATTAAAATGCATTCAAATGATTTAACTCTTAATTCTATTGTTCCTAGTTTCATTTTAGTGATTTCATAACAAAAAAAAAACGCATTTGATAATAAATCTATGTTTGTTAATTGTTTGGGTAAATATTTAAATTTATTTAAGTTATTATAAAATATATTAATATTTATAAATTATTTAACATTGTGTTGGTAAAAATATAAATGTGATAAAGTAAAAGCAAATATTGGGCGTAATTTTTAATCATGGGATTTATTTATTTATTTTCGTTGAAAAAAATCCTTCTTTTTTTTGTCCTTAACTAAAAAAGTTGATATTTTTCTGAATCCCACTCTTGTCAGCTTTGTTTATTGTAAAAGAATAAAATAAATTTTTGTAAAAATTTAATTACAAAAAATAAAATTAACTCCAAAATGGTTATTTATTCAGTAAATCTGTTTTAGAGTTTACTTCATTTATTTCCTTAAGCCTACACGCTTTGTGGGAACAAGCTCTAACCCAAAAGTACAAGCACCCAAAATATTTTCCTTAAATATCTATTTGCGATGTCTTAGAACAAATTTTTCTATAAAAATCAATATCTGTTTTCAGTTGGCATAAATTTAAATTTTCGATTTTTCTAAATAAATATTTGTATTCTATTTTAAAACAGTGCATTATACACAAAGAATAAATGTTTTGGAAAAAAGGAAAATTAAGACACGAATGTAAAATTTTAGAGGTATAGTATTATAAAATATTCACTTTTTTATTTTGTAAAAATGTTGACGCTTTGCTAAAAAAAAATTTATAGTCAGAAGGTTTCGAGTTCAAATAATGGACCTCAGAAAAAAAAACTGATATTCATAACTGAAATTCTGTAAATTTAACAGTTTTAATTTTGCTGTTCTTATTTTATGAGTATTTAGCAAAACAATCTGCTAATGTCAGCAGCTTTTTCTTTAAGGTAATTTTTAACTATTTTTTAGTAGCCTTTTCTGCTATTTTTATAGGTTTATTTCTGTGAGTGCAGTATTTGCTCAAATGAACTTTTTCACCGTTAATTTTTCACCCATATAATAAAAATTAAGTCCCTTCTCGCAATTTGGTCCGATCCCGGAATATGACGCAAATCGTGGTAATAACTCTTTTCTCAACATTCATGTATTTATTGTATATGTGACAGCGCATACAGAAAGGGACCTAAGGGTAAAAAAATCAATTTTTTTTTGATGTGGACAACATCTGAGCATCAAATGAGACCGATCCCTCCCTTTCTATTTTGCGCGTCACATATACATAATTAGCCATATCTTTGGAATTAATTCATGAATTTTCATGAAATATATCTGAATTGTTTTCTCAAAATTCGGACAAAATTCAGTTAAAACAATATGCCGCCATTAAGTGCGAAAATAGCTGCGTTTAACATTGTAAAATCCTTACATAATTCTTTATCTTCTATCAAGGCAATCTTTTTTTTTTATTAAAATAAATATACAATAAATATGTTTTAGTGCGTAAATAAATTGTTACCATATTAGTATGTATAGGAGTACCTAATTCAAAATTGATAAATCCCAATTCATATCGGTTTTACTTGAGATTTTTATTTGTATTTTTCTATATATTTTTTTTTTTTTCTGTTAATAAAAATATCTTATCTTTCGTACAATAAACGGCAAATACATTACGTAGTGTTGGAGAAAATAGTAGAAACGTTAACAATTTTTGAATTATTTGTATTTTTTATTTTTTTTTTTATGGGAAAAAAAGTTTTTATCGAATACAATGTACTAATAAACCAGTGTTAACAAAAAGCATTAAGCCCAAACCACATAGTGAAAGTGCCAGTGGACAGTGGCAGTGCTGTCAAAATTTGTTCCTGAATTTCCCGATAACGATTTAATATTTTTAAAAAGTTCTTATAGCATTTTGTTTAAAAACAGTTCTTGTTTATTTAGAAACTTTTCTAATTTCTCGGCAGTGACAAATAGAGAAGATAAAAAAAAACTGCTTTATCGACAAAACGTCGATCGGCGGTCGACTCTGCGTTTATATGGTTTAGGCTTTAAAGTTTTTCTTAAGGCAGCGAATACACTTAAAAATTAGAAATGTACGCTTACAATGTGCAGTGGAAATGCATAAACATTGACGGAATTCACAGTTCGTACTATAATAAGTACTAAATTAGCATTTGTAGTAATTTTGACAATTTTCTAAAATCATGCTATTTTACAACGATAACACGTTAGTCCTTAAACTGTGAATACCCTCAATAAATACAATATACATAAATGCCTAACAAGGAAGGAGGGACCCTAAGCATCTGTGCAAAAAAGATTAGATCGGATCAGATCTGTTTAGATATAATTAGATATGATTGAATCCCTTGTTTCGGTAACGGTTTTTTAAGGATAACTGACTACTTATTTCGATGCATCCCGCAATTTTTTTTACAAAAAACAAACGAGATTAATATCAACACCAATTTACCAACTTAAAGTAAGAAAAATACTCAATATCTACGTGCAATTATCAAAAGCAGAAAATTAAAAATAACGGTAACGGTATTTTAAGGGTAACGGTATTTCATTTATTTCGGTAACGGTATTTTAAGCGTATCGATATTTCATTAATTTTGCTGTCGGTATTTTAAGGATAACGGTATTTCAGTTATTTCGGTAACGGTATTTTAAGGATAACGGTATTTCGGTTATTTCGGTAACGGTATTCAGTTGAAAGGGTTTTGAATCGATATCGGTATTTTAGCGTGCAAACCCTGCTATAAAATCATCTATGAAAATTCAAATCACAGAATGCGTGATATGCAGAGCTTTGAAGAATTAATTCCTTAATTCAATTTTTCAATTCTGAATTAAAAAATTCGATGAATTAATGCACTAAGCACTATATATTGAATGGAATTAATTCATATTTGTTTTCGTTCGATTTACTTTATTACGAATGAATTCAATTGCTATAGTTCTTTTTATTAAATCAAATGAATTAATTCTGACGCAAATTCGAACGCAAAAAAAAAGTGAATTAATTCCTTACTGAATTAATTCACCACTGAATTCGTTCAATTTCATTTTTGTTCAGTGAATTAAAAAAGAAATACGTTCATTGAATTAAAAAAAATACGTTCACTGAATTGAAAAGAAAAAAAATCCATTCACTGAATTAAAAAAAAAATACGTACACTGAATTAAAAAAAAATTAAGTTCACTGAATTGAAAAACAAAAATTACGTTCACTGAATTCAAAGCCAGTGTTGCCAGGTTTGACGATTTGTCGTCATTTTTACGATTTTTACTATCCAAAATGGCCCAATGACGATTTAATGATTTTTTCCTTCAAAATGATGATTTTTTTAATACGAAATACAACAAGAAATGTCCAAAAATACGATACTTCTGCAATCTATAATTCTAAATATCAAGTTTTTAAAATTATGCAGAATTGCTAGTAGAGTGTCCAAAACCGTAACCGAAAACCGATTAACCGGTTTTTTTAATTTCCAAAAACCGTCCGGTTTCGAATAATTTCTAAATTCGAATAAACCGAAAACCGGTTAACCGGTTTTTTAAATATGTTTTCATCAAAACTGTTTTTAAACTAATCGTTCGAAAATTCTATATTTCGACTGCATTTTGTTTTTAAAGTATTATTTTAACAAACGAAACTGCAGTTTTGTTCTCCTTTATATAAAAAATAAAATATGTTCACATTTATTCGAATAAATAAGATACGAAAATATTTTGTAATCGTTTGGAATGAATGAATGTTGCTAAAAAAACCTAATTACTTTTTTCTGTGTAATTAATCTGTTCCATTTAAGAAAAACGTACAAATGGGATGATGAAACAAGAACTGCTAAATGTACAAAAATTTTAGTTATATTTAAATAAATTTTAGTTGGATGCAAATAACATTCTATCCTGCTTAAATAAGTAGACTTTTTTGCTGAATATAAGTAGACTTAAAATAGCGAAAATAAATAGTATTGCTGCTGTTTTCAGAAGAGTAGATTGTCTTCCCATTTAAAAAAATATATAAATTAAATTTTGGAAATATAATTGCTTTTCTGTGATGTTTTTCTGATTTCAGCAGTGTAAAATGTCCTTTGCAAATAACTAAAATTTAAATTTTTGTATAAATTTTTGTCTAATTGCATCTGATCGTGCTATCTTTAGCGCTTTTGTATCACCCAAAACTCGCATTATTTTCGGTTAGTGCTTTTTATAAAAAGCCGATAGTTGAGGTTTTTCTATTTTTTTATTTAGCGCTTTCATCACCTTTATGGTAAAACCTTTAATTTGATACAATTTTAAGTAATTTAAATGTTTTGTTATTATTTTTATAATAATGTGATGTTAAATTATATTTTACCATAATAATGATTTTTAGCGCTTTTTAAATGTTTGGTCGCATAAATTAGTTGGAAAGTACCCATTTTGATCATAAATTAGTTTCAGTAGGTGTTTCTGGAGGGCGCTTAAAACTAATTTTTGTTAGCTTTTTTGCTATTTGTACAGGTTTATTTTTATGTATAACAAAAAAAACCTAAACCGGTTTTAACCGGTTTTTTGAAAGAAACAGTAACCGAAACCGGTTTTTTAAAAATAGTAATTTTCGAACAAACCGAAAACCGGTTTTCTGAAATGGCCGGTTTTTTTGGACACTCTAATTGCTAGCAAATTAATGTGGGAACAAATTAAAAAACTGCTGCAAAATCAGATCATTTTTATTCAGCAAATCTATACGATTTTTGAAAAATATTTTAGAATTTGAGATTAATATTGAAATTCTAATTAAAATTATATCCAGAAAAAATGTGAAAATCCGTTCAAGTATATCATAATTTTTTCAGGGACCGTAAATAACAGTTATCCAGAAAATTTTAACCCAAAAACTCTTCATGTTAGAGTCAACGGAGACCTATACTGTTATATACCAATAGATTCGTATTGAAGAGCTCATTCAGAATCTATGGTGATCCTAAAAAACAATCTCAACTCTACAGTTAAGAGTTATTTTTCAACGAAAAAATAAAATATCGGATGAGGAGTTTTATTTTTTCCGTCTAAAATAAAACTCATTTTGTTTATTTTATTCATTTTTGCAGTCTATTTTTATTGAATCTACCTGATAAAATGTGTGTAGTAATTTAATTGATTAATTTAATAAACATAAGTTTTTCCAAATTTTCTGCGGAAAGAATTGAACGCAGGTCGCTTAATACAAATTTAAGAGCAGAGAATACTCTTTCAACGCTTACTTGGGTTGCACAATATTCAAAGTAATTTTTAATTTTTGATGAGGGTGTCAATTTACATTAAATGAGTTTTAAATTTCTGACGGGAAAAATAAAACTTCAAATGAGTTTTATTTTATGACGGGAAATTAAAATTCTTCAAATGAGTTTTATTTTATGACGGCAAAATAAAACTCTCTTTTTAAGAGTTTCATCCGACCTTTTATTTTTACGTTGCAAAATAACGGTTTTAGATGGTTTTTTCTTTTTTTAAGTCACAAAATAACTGTTATAAAAGAACTTTTTTGATATCATTTATAACCGTTACGGTCCCTGATTTTTTTATTTATTGCGAAACTGTCAATTTTTGTCTAAGACTTCTGTCCTAAATAAATCTTTAACGAATGTCAATTTTTTCGTGGGGAAGAATGTCTGTGAAATACATATTAAACATTTTAAAATCTGAAATTTTTGTTGGTATTTCTTTTTTTTTTAACAACTATTTCGAGATATGGCAAATTTCGATGATGTTTATAAACATTTTAGTAAATATGTTAAATCGAAAAAGCACAAAATGATTAAAAGAGGATAATTTTTAAAATGCTTATTAAGATTTTAGGGTCCTTCCCAGGAAAACTTTGTGTTCCAAAGAATCAGTTGTAGAATAGCTAATTTTCCTTTACAACCGCTTCCACTGTCGATTCTAACACCGATTATTTTTGTTTGAAATTGTCCCAAAAGCAACCACTTCTATAGCTCCAAAGTGGAACCGGTTGCCCTAGAATCAGTTCTGGAACTAGTAATAGAACTGATTCTACTTTAGTCATACCTTCCATATGGGATCCCAGGAACTGGTTCCGGAACCAGTTCCATGGAATCGGTTGCAGTGGAACCAGTTGCAGAATTGCTGTGGTTGGCCACCGATTGTAAAAAATTTTCCTGGGTTATAACCAGAGAAGACAAAATTGCTGTTTTTGCTTTTTATGCGTTTTATTACTTGTTTTACTCATATTTGCTTCTCTGTGATTTTTTTGGATTTTCCGTTTTTTATCTTTAAAATAGCTTTTTCTTAAGATTTTTGAGCTTTGAATTGCTTTTTTTAAGACTTTTTGCCAAAAATACTTTTTTTGCTCACAAAAAAAATATTTTTTCTTTCAACTTTGAATTTTCTTTCAAAAAAACTGTTGTTTTCCAAGTTTTTTTACTTTTGCTTTTTTACAATATTTTTTTGCTTTACACACACCGGATTTTGCTTTTTTCTGTCTTCTCTGGTTATAACACAAATAGATTTTATTTTGACGATTTTAAACTATTTTTTGACGATTTTTCAAAACGCTATGACGATTTTGACGATATTTTTCAAAATTTTCGACGATTTTTATGCCTGAGAAACTTGGCAACACTGTGCAAAGCCTGTTTTCTGCCGTTCAGTAGAAGAAAACATTTTTAAATAAAATTTGTAATACGAGTACTAAGCAATTTTACAGCATTTACTAGTAAAAATAAACAAATTATATATTAAGTGTTAGAGAAACCCGATGCAGTTTATCAACCTACATGATTAAAAAATCAAGTTCCAAACAACATCGGGTTTCTCTAACATTTGTTTATGTTTGCTAGCAAACGCTGTAAAATTACTTAGTACTCGTATTACAAATTTTATTTATAAATAAATGTTTTCTTTACAGAAAACAGGCTTTGAATTCAGTGAACGTATTTTTTTTTAATTCACTGAACGAAAATGAAATTGAACGAATTCAGTGGTGAATTAATTCAGTAAGGAATTGATTTACTTTGTTTTTTGTTCGATTTATAAAACTGAACGCGTTTGCCAGCGAATTAATTCATTTGATTTAATAAAAATAAATATAGCAATTGAATTAATTCTTTGAATTTGTTGTTTGATGAACGCGTTCAATTGAACGAATTCAGTAAATTACTTAGGAAAAGGAATTCATTCAATTCTAGAGAAAATTGAATTCGATTGGTAGTGAATTCATTCAAAAACGAATTAATTCTTCATAGCTCTGGTGATATGTAGGTGCAAAATCAATTTAAAAAATAACAAATATCATCAACTTTGTTATTAAAACTCATTTTTACTTTTTTTCTCTGTATACAAGCTATTGTTCCTATTATTTTTTCCAACACTGTACATCGTGGTATGTTAAACTAGCTAAGCAAATACTATTACCAATCTGTGATTATTACTTGTTGAGTACAATCACTAAATAAAAAAAAAAAAAAAAGTTCATGGAAGAATGAAAATAAAAGACTAGGAATTTTTCAGGTGACTCGTATTTTGTTTCATCAAAAAGAAACAGTAAATGCTCTAGTGGGATCATTCTATACTTTTAGTGAGATTCGAAAAATCTCAACTATCTATTTTTTTTTTTTATCAAAAAAAACCCCAACTACCTATTTATTGGATCAAAAATATCGTTCTTAAGTGCAATAATCTAAATTTAAATATCACTTACACGAAATATAAATCTATGGATAATAACACTTGTTTCTATCTCTCGCTGGATTTCGCCCAAGTACAAAAGACTTCACTGTGTTTCTAAAAGGGTAAATACTATGCATTGCTTTTTATTTTAATTATGCCTCTTAGTAACAGAAATATGTATGTAAATTATTAATACTTTTTTTATTATTATCTTGTTACAATATCAATTAGTAATAATAAAAAAAATACAACAAAATCAAGTTGTTGTGATAAATATTAAGTATTGCAAAGCAAATATATGTAGAATATTGCGAATATAGCAAAAAATAATAATTGCAATAATACCAACTAATATAATTCCACCGAATACGGAATTTCCCCCATTATTGGCTATTCGGCAAAATTGTAATAAGCTGGTAATAAAAGCAATAAAAACTTTATCAATTTTACAAAAGAATTAATTAATATCATAAAAATAATTCTCTTAGAAAAAATAGCAGTAGTTAGAGGTGTTAAATTTTTTGTTTTCATATTGAATTTCATTTTGAAATTAAAAAATTGAAAAAGTTAGTAAATTAAAGAAAATGGTATTTTTTGTTATTCGATAAATCGCCAGAAAATCACGATTTTTAGCTTATGCGAATATAAATTTCCATTTTTGATTAACCAAATAATTGTTATTCGATTGACAACCATAAATTTTAGGTGGTTTTTTATGGGTTGTAAAAATAGTACTACATAGTACTTTAAGAAAATATTTAGAAATTTCAAATTCGAGATTTGAGAACCATGATGAAATATACGGGTCCCTTTTATTATTAAATTTTAGCTAGGATATCGCTATAAAGAAATTTAATTTTTTTTACCTGAGTATTTACGAATTGAAAGAACACAAAACTAGTGTTTAGTTCTAGCCTCAAATGCCGTTGTACAGTGAGAGACCTGTGGAACATTAGTGACCTGGGGATTGGCTATAATTTGTCAACGATCACCTCAAAGATTTTCAATGTACTTTCCGATTTATTTATAACCTGACTTAAAACACAACGATATTTATCAACATATTTATAATAATTAGAAAAAGACAGTTTTTTTTCATAAGCCGTTTTTCTAACTTTGGGGCGCATATGCCACGCCTACCCGATATACGATCATGCTAATTTTTTATACACAAATGAACATTTCTAGGGGGAGTGACGGTCGAATTTCGCAAGTTGACAAAATACATCTCTAATGTTCATGCATACTGATCAGTGCTGCCAGACATTTTTGGTCAAAATCGTCAAAAATGTAAAAAAAACATCAAAAGCATCAGCAATTTTATGAAAAATCGTCATGAGCAATATATAAAAACACTAGTTTCTTCTATTTTTTATTCAAAATTGTTTCACAGAAACTGAAGCAACAATTCACTTTAACTGGTTGCCTATATTACTGCTCTTAAGATAATTCATTTTATATGTAACTGCATTCGAAATTCGAATTATATATAACTGCAAGTTATTTTTTACTTTATCTTTAAAAAGGTGGTACGTGTATTTATGCTACGAATAGCAACAGATAAAACAACTCAATAAGCGTTATGCGGTTAAAATTCTCATAAATAATTTATATAGACCCAGTTTTGAAACCTTCAGGCAAGTCATAATTGTTCTATAATTTACAAATAAGCAAAACACAGCTCAGTTCGCCATTTTGAACCGCGATTTTCTAAAAAAAAAAAATGTGATATGATTGAGACATGATTAAGATGATGATTGATTTAAACCAATTTAAAATCAGCTTGTCAATGCAAAAAATTTATTTTGTAAAGCTGTGGAAATTAAAAATTAACCTAATTCCAACTTTTCTTATTTAATTGTTTTCACCACGAACATATTTTTCCACTCAGGCCGAAGAGTATTTCAAATTCCAGAACACACAATTCGAGAAGAAAAATTTTAAATTTTTTTTCTCACTTTCCTATATAGTTAAAAAGTCAGTTTTTATTCAAAAATCGTCAATCGTCAAAATGTTTACTAAAAAAAAATCGTCAAAATGACGTAAAATCGACACGTCTGGCACCACCGATGCTGATACGCATTTCCATTAGGGTGGCAATGAAATATATGGGGAAAATTTTTTTGCTAAATTTTAACGAAACCCGGCAACATTATTGTGCAACTTACAAGAAAATTATCTTATTCGATAGTTTCCAATTTTTAGGAGATAAGAACAATCTGTTCCATTATTTTGGCCAAAATGAAGTAGTTTGATATGCACAATTCCTAAGTTTTTGCACAGGCTTGCCAAGTTGTACCAAAAAGGGCTCGGGTAAAAATTTAGTCAGAGTAGAAATAGAACGAATATCGAAAAAGAAAAAACACATGTCCGCACAAACTTAACAAGGATTAAAATAAGTTAACCTAAAATAAATAAATTTTTGACATCATCAGCTTTGTTTTTTATTCCCAATTCAGTTGGCTGTCAGAAAATTATTTTTATTTAAGTTATTTCTATATAAGTTAACCAACCGTAGCAATGAAATGTTACCTGGTTACCTGTTCTAGAACAGATATTTTTAAAATGTATGGTTTCACTGTCGCGGAACCAGTTATATAACTGTTCAACAGGAACCTAATAATTAAAAGAAAGCCTGGAACGGATAAAGCACCCAGGAACGAAACTAAAGCCAAAAAGATGGAGAAGCTATTAAGGGCGTTTCCAAACATTTTTTGCCGCGAAGTGGCACTGTTGATCTTACAACATTTAAGGTATACAATAAAACATCTAAAGTTCAGAAAGTTCCGGACAGAAAGAATAAAGTTGATGTCAAAAAAAAAACGAGCAAAACTTCTTTGTGTTAATTTTTTTAGTGGTGCACTCTTTAAACCTCTAAATTAATATTTGATTAAATACACTTTTTCGGCAATTTTATTTAGATTTAATTCTATATTTTGCAGTTCCTTTATTCTTCACCCTGCTTCCCTGAGTATGACCTAAATCATACTATAGTGTAGAGATCACATGTTTTGTTAATTTTACAGCGGTTTCATTTAAATTTAAATTAATTTAACTCGTCCTAAACGAACTAATTTGTTTAGTAATTTTCTTTTTTCCTTTTTTTTTTTTTTTTGTTAGCAAAAGTATTTAGATTTAAAGGTAAACTAAACCTTAAGTATCAAATTTAGTCCCTTTTAAGTATAAGAATCAGCATAAAAAACAATTACACATTTCCTTCCTGCAAAAAAGAAAAAAGGTCGTGAAGTGTTTAATCTCTTTAAAGATTTGTTATTATTGCAAACACTTGCCAACTTTTTAATTTAAATAATTTAATTTCTTTCAACAATATTACCGCATTGTAATTTTAGTTTTTCTTTATAATGTTGGTTCATTTTTAGCTTGATAATCTATAGGTGGCATTATAAATTTCGCAATCCATATGTTTTAGGTAAATATGTTAGGGGCATTTTGGCCAATTTTACTTTTTCTTAGAAAATGTAATACACTCACAATATTTTTCCAGTAAAATAGTTCAATAGTTAATTAGAAAGTAAATTAGTAAAGTTATTTTCAGTAAGTAAATAAAAACATTGCCAAGATATTCTGTTTCATGATCTTGAATCGAACTAAAGATGTTCTTAAACGATAAAAATCAACGATAAACTTTCACTAAGAAATATATTTTTTAACTTTTTCTATCGGTTATTCAATTAACAAACTACATAAAAATATGTACTTTTTGTAATACACTCGTAGAAATAATTCTGTAAAAATAGCAGAAAAAGTTAGGTACTAAAAATTAGTTTAAAATTACCTCCCACAAAAAACTGTTAAAATCAGCCGAATCTGTTTGCTAAATAATAGAAAAAATACTGTTAAAACAACTAAGTTTTAGTTAACTTTTTTGCTGATTTCTTTCAAATGAGTTTGGTTGTTGGCGCTGCTAACCAAAGAAAAGCACTATCTATTTGTGAAAAATGGCATTATGTATTATAAATAATAATATAAACAATATACAGAGTTGTATCTGTCTCATATTTATCATTATTATTTCGTTTATTTTTTTTTGTGTACATCAGTGCTGCCAGAAAAGCTTAAGCTCATTCCCCCCAATTCGCAAATTGAAATCCCCAAAAACCTAACATTTAAAATCCCCAATTTTGTCACGAATTCATTTTAATTTAAAGAAAACCCCATTTTAAAAGAAAAAAATTTAAATTATGATGATATGATAACAAACTTCGAAATTGAGGGTTCTTATTTAAAAGTTGAAAAGAATTTACTGTAAATACATAATTTTGGAGGTTTGAAAATATATCAAAATACATATTATAATTTTTTTGACGAAAATATGAGACGCAGAAAATTAATAGTCCATAAAAATTATGAAGAAATTACCTAAGTAAATAAAATTGAATATTTTAGGAATAAATATCAACGGTATTCATTCAACCGTATTTTTACACAAATAAAAAGCTAACGCAATAATTTTAATTAACGCATATATATACTAAAATTGCATATTTATAATCATATTTTCAATATTTTTCCGCATTTATCAAATGTTGCGGATAATTTTATTTAAATTAATAATTTTTCTTTAAATTTTAAAACAAATTTTACATGAGGAAAAAATCAAATAAATTTCATATTTGACAATTTTCAAATTGCAAATAAATACGAAAAAGTTTACACATAAAAGAAGGTATAATTTTGCCAAGGGTTGTAAACTACTTTTAACATTTATTTTGTATAAATCGAGATAAAGATAGAAGATTTTGAACTTTTTACAATAGCTCTTAGTTTCGATTAATTTTTGAGCTCATTTGGTTTGTTATTTCAAGATTTTTAGTAAATATAAAATCTACAAAATAATACCTAAACAAAGAAAACGACCATATTGTACGGTACATCAAATTCGTTTATGATTTTGTATCAAACATGAAACTTTTTTTTGTTTGTTGTCAAATGTAATTCTGTTGTTGACTCATTCAATGAATTTGTTTATGTCGCAAAACATTTTATTTAATTTAAATTAATTCCAAAACAATTTAACTGTAATAACAACAAATGCCACTTTAGAACACATTTAATGGACAAAACAAAAGTAAATCACTCTAACGCTAATAACATGCATGAGGGTAACCATGGAATGAATGGTTAGAAGTGAAATATGTGACATAATAAATTAAATGAATGATATTGAAAGTGATTTCGAATTACAAGTATAGAAAAATAAATACTAGAAATGATATAAATGAAATTGACGCTAATATTGTAGAAAATAATTGAAACAATTTTAACATTTGAAAGAGTTGAAACAAATTGAAATAAAATTTTTCAAAGTTGTATTTTTTGGGGATAAAGTTCAATACCCAAAAAAATAAAGTAGATAAACCACAATATTTTTTCTCAGCTATTTATAAATTACAAAGAAACGAGAATATACAAAATAATAAAATTTTTATATGACGTTAAATTTGTTGATAAAAAAAGAGAAAAAACAAATAATCATAATATGTGACATCAACAAAAAAAAATATTCGAAATAGCAACAACCTCCCATGGTAAAACATTCAATTAAACAGTGACATTTTATGTGACTACTAGCCAAACGGTCGACGGCACACGTACAACCCATTACAAAGTAAGAAAATTTTAGTCGGTCAAGATCGACCATGCGATACTCTACAAAGTTTTGGTCTGAAATTGTAATAGCACGAAATAAACTAAAATTCATAAATATCTAATGGCCATTGCTTAGTGGTGAAAATACAAAATTTCTTTCTTTCGGGCATGGTATGATAAAGTAGCTTGACTCATTAAATTAATGAGAGCTTGTCCCTATCGCAAGTAATTAGTTAGTTGTAGCCAGTGTTGCCATATCGCCAGTTTTAACTGTTTTTTTTCCAGTTTTTTTACGCTTTTTTTTTAATTCACACAGTTTTACAGTGTTTTCGTGAAAAAAATGTTTTTTTAAGACACACAGTTTTCCAGTGTTTTTATGAAAAACTGTTTTTTCAAGCATTTTTTTTACAGATTTTTATGTTCACATAGCCTTGTTGTTAAATTTACTATTTACGTTTACTAAAATTGAAGATTTCCCTAAACCATTACAACAAAACTTTCCAAAAAGTAGATTAAAAAGCGACAGCAAAGCATATGATATTTTGACTGTAAAAATAATTTTCAAAAATTATTGTGCCCGCGTTGCCACATAATAACACAGGCCCACAAATTTGTAACCTTGAGGCGAGAGTATGCTTTTCGAAAACTTGATGTGTTTGAGAAATTCTGATGTCAATTATTTAAAAAGTACACTCTAGTTCAGGATCTTGACTTTTTCATATTTTGTCGGCCTGTGTAATTTCGAATATACATTTAATAAAAGAATTCTACAACAGGTACTTTTACAACCGCTTCCATGGACCAGGTTCTGGAAATGATCCCTGGAAGTCAAAATGTAAAGTTTCTCTGTCCCAGAACCAGTTATGTGAAGGAAAATAAAATCTTGCTATTTAATAGGTCCAACTCCATGCAACAAGAACTAGTTTTATAACATCCCAGCAAAAAGAATTGAAAGTCATGCTTTACAAACCACTTCTTTCATTGCTTTTTTAGAAGTAATTCTAAACTTAAAACCTTACTTCTCTAAAAAGGTCACAAACGCAATCACAAAATTGAAAAATAATAAAGCATCCGGCCTAGTTAACCTTCCACCAGAACTTTTCAAGTAGAACCCAGCATTGGCTCATTAAATATGGCCAATAATCTATGAAGCCTGGGTTACGGACAACATTCCATCTGCGTGGAAGGAAGGTGTCATCGTTACAATTCCAAAGAAGGGAGATCTTAGCGAATGTAGAAATTAAAAAAAGTACAGTATAGAAAAAAACATTACAGTACAGTAAAAAAAAGTACAGTAGAGTAAAAAAAGTACAGTACAGAAAAAAAGTACAGTACAGTAAAAAAGTGCAGTACAGTAAAAAAAGTACAGTGCAGTAAAAAAAGTGCAGTACAGTAAAAAAAAAAGTACAGTACAGTAAAAAAAGTACAGTACAGTGAAAAAAGGACAGTAAAAAGTACAGTAAAAAAGTACAGTAAAAAAGTACAGTAAAAAAGTACAGTAAAAAAGTACAGTAAAAAAAGTATAGTACAGTAAAAAAAAGTACAGTACAGTAAAAAAAGTACAGTACAGTAAAAAAGTACAGTACAGTAAAAAGTACAGTACAGTAAAAACGTACAGTACAGTAAAAAAGCACGGTATAGTAACAAAAAGTACAGTACAGTACAGTAAAAAAAAGTACAGTACAGTAAAAAAAAAGTACAGTACAGTACAGTAAAAAGTACAGTACAGTAAAAAAAAGTACAGTACAGTAAAAAAAGTACAGTACAGTAAAAATAAAGTACAGTACAGCAAAAATAAAGTACAGTACAGTTAAAAAAGTACAGTACAGTAAAAAAAAGTACAGTACAGTAAAAAAAAGTACAGTACAATAAAAAAAAGTACAGTACAGTAAAAAAAAAAGTACAGTACAGTAAAAAAAAAGTACAGTACAGTAAAAAGTACAGCACAGTAAAAAAGTACAGTACAGTAAAAAAGTACAGTACAGTAAAAAAAGCACAGTACAGTAAAAAAAGCACAGTACAGTAAAAAAGTACAGTACAGTAAAAAAGTACAGTACAGTAAAAAAGTACAGTACAGTAAAAAAAGTACAGTACAGTAAAAAAAGTACAGTACAGTAAAAAAAAGTACAGTACAGTAAAAAAAAGTACAGTACAGTAAAAAAAAGTACAGTACAGTAAAAAAGTACAGTACAGTAAAAAAAAGTACAGTACAGTAAAAAAAAGTACAATACAGTAAAAAAGTACAGTACAGTAAAAAAAAGCACAGTTCAGTAAAAAAAGTACAGTACAGTTAAAAAAAAGTACAGTACAGTAAAAAAGTACGGTACAGTAAAAAAGTACAGTACAGTAAAAAAGTACAGTACAGTAAAAAAAGTACAGTACAGTAAAAAAAGTACAGTACAGTAAAAAAAGTAAAGTACAGTTAAAAAAAAAGTACAGTACAGTTAAAAAAAGTACAGTACAGTAAATAAAGTACAGTACAGTAAAAAAGTACAGTACAGTAAATAAAGTACAGTACAGTAAATAAAGTACAGTACAGTAAAAAAGTACAGTACAGTAAAAAAAAGTACAGTACAGTAAAAAAGTACAGTACAGTAAAAAAGTACAGTACAGTAAAAAAAAGTACAGTACAGTAAAAAAGTACAGTACAGTAAAAAAGTACAGTACAGTAAAAAAGTACAGTACAGTAAAAAAAAAAGTACAGTACAGTAAAAAAGTACAGTACAGTAAAAAAAGTACAGTACAGTAAAAAAGTACAGTACAGTAAAAAAAAGTACAGTACAGTAAAAAAGTACAGTACAGTAAAAAAAAGTACAGTACAGTAAAAAAGTACAGTACAGTAAAAAAGTACAGTACAGTAAAAAGTACAGTACAGTAAAAAAGTACAGTACAGTAAAAAAAGTACAGTACAGTAAAAAAGTACAGTACAGTAAAAAAGTACAGTACAGTAAAAAAGTACAGTACAGTAAAAAAGTACAGTACAGTAAAAAAGTACAGTACAGTAAAAAAGTACAGTACAGTAAAAAAGTACAGTACAGTAAAAAAGTACAGTACAGTAAAAAAGTACAGTACAGTAAAAAAGTACAGTACAGTAAAAAAAAGTACAGTACAGTAAAAAAAAGTACAGTACAGTAAAAAAAAGTACAGTTCAGTAAAAAGTACAGTACAGTAAAAAGTACAGTACAGTAAAAAAGTACAGTACAGTAAAAAAGTACAGTACAGTAAAAAAGTACAGTACAGTAAAAAAGTACAGTACAGTAAAAAAGTACAGTACAGTAAAAAAGTACAGTACAGTAAAAAAGTACAGTACAGTAAAAAAGTACAGTACAGTAAAAAAGTACAGTACAGTAAAAAAGTACAGTACTGTAAAAAAGTACAGTACAGTAAAAAAGTACAGTACAGTAAAAAAGTACAGTACAGTAAAAAAGTACAGTACAGTAAAAATTACAGTACAGTAAAAAAGTACAGTACAGTAAAAAAAAGTACAGTACAGTAAAAAAGTACAGTACATTAAAAAAGTACAGTACAGTAAAAAAGTACAGTACAGTAAATTAAGCTATAAGAAATGCGCGCGTATTAGTGTTTTAGTAGCGAGTTGCATATTCGAATTTGTATAGTGAGTTGCGCATTAGCGTCTGTATAGTTCATTTGGGCTTTAGTCGGTAAACTTGTGTGAGTGTGTAAAGTAATAAAGCGTTAAATAAATAGTTTTGTTCGTTTAGTTACTACAAGTTGCTACATTTACTACATGTGGAAAAATTTAATACAAAAAGTAAATAAAACTTTCCAGTTGTAGTAAAAAAAAAAGTACGAAATAAGAAATAAAAGAGTGTGTGGTTATTTTGATTGCAAACCCCGGTTTATTTAAAGGAAATAAACCAAAGTTTTTAAAAGTTAAAAACATAATATTTTATTCTGGCTCGATTATTATATCCTGTATTTTTTATACAAAAATTAGTATAAACTCATAATACCCTCTTTATTTAGTGGAGTAGGGTATCAATATATTTATATGAGTGTACGACGATGTAAACGTTAATGTACATGCGAGTAAAGTGTGTTTACGAGTATTAATAATTGGCTTTGTTTTGATTAGTTATCGAAAATTCAATTGAAACTGAATTTTAAACACGTTTTTCAATCGTGAAATATGTAAAAACATATCGAATTCAAAAACAAACATCGTCAATTTTGACCAAAATGAGTTTTTGATGGCAAAGTCATTGGGCCTTTTTTTTTAATCACTCGATTTATTTTTGGATTTATTTTATTTTGTTAAAAAATACACATTTTGCTTTCTAATTTTCAAAATTTAATGTTCTTATCAAAATCTAATACTTATTCGTAAATGTAATGTAAAAGAAAATCATTAAATTTTGTAAAAATGAAAACACAGGAAAAATGAATGAATGATGTAAATAAATCCGTTTTGGATTTAGCTTAATTTAATTCCAGAAATTGCATTTTCGCAAAATTAAAATTTTTTCTTTTGCATTGTATTAGCAAATTTGGGTAAAAATATTACATTATTATATATTTTATTTTTTATTTTACAAGTTTTTTTATTGCCGCCACTGGGTACCGAACTTGCGACCTCATGATGGCTAGTCTAGCTCTCTACCGCTAAGCTATTATTTGATATGAAAGTTGACTGGCATAAAAACACCACTTTGTCGTTGCGAGATATTGCGCTTTATTCTCTTCAATAAAAGTACTTTTTAAACAATTGCAAGAGATGCACTGCATTGTATTCAGTACTATTTTCATAAGCGCATAAAAAACTACTTTTCACCATTTTTATTTTATATATTTTTAAAAATTAAAAAAATATTAAATTATTAAATTAAATTATTTATAAATTTTTTACAATGAGTGTAAAAAATTAATTGGTAGTAAGCAAAAAATTGACTTCTTTTGTAAATTAAAAAAAAAAAAAATTTGTGGTCATTTTGGGCACCAGGTCCACATGGGTTAATGATGTCCAAAAATTTTTTTTGTCAACCTTGGGTGGCGATGATAAAAAAAACAACTAACATTACAGAAGTAGCTAATTTTTAATTTTAATTATTTGATGACAGCAAATAAGCCGTGTTATCACCAAAAAACCCAATTTCCTCGAAATCCGCAAAAATCGAATCGTTGCCCTACCCAAGTGTGCCAGTGGATATTTTTAAATTTTTTTATTTTCATTCTCTAAGGTGTTCTAAACAAGCTACTGGACTCCAAACCTCAATTTTTTCGGTTTCGTTGAAGAAAAAATTTTGAAATTTGAAATTAGAGATTTCAAAAACGTCCCAAAAATTTTGTCCGCGTATGACGTCATCTTACGACAGGTTTACGACATCCAATAAAAAAATCTTGTTCCATATCTCATAACCTTGAGTCTTTTAAGTAAAAAAATTATAACTTAGTAATCGATTTCAAAAATATTTATGACGTGTGGTCGAATTTCTCAATGAAGTAATAATTTAACCTTTTTTGGTCTGGGGCATTATTTATTACTGGGCTGGTTCTTAACCGAATTTGAATTTTTATACCTTTTTGAATAGATAATTATCTCTTTATATTAAATAATTTAACATGTAAAATAAAATTTTTTCCCATAATTGAAAAATTTACATAAGCCTAGAAAAAAGTCATTTTTTCCCCATATAAACGCATTTGCAATTTTCAATCGCTTTGAGCGACCTCTAAACATTTTTCGATTGGCCCAAAACTTCGTATTTATCACTTTTTTGGCCATTCGCATATTTCTGGGGGGTGAGACCTAAAATTTGAACACTTTTTTTTTTTGCCCATATAACGAAGGGCACCCTTATATATGTTCAATTTCAAAGAAATGCATTTTGAGAAGTAAATTCAAATTATAAATATTAAAAAAAAAAAAAAAAAAAAATTAAAAAAATATATAAAAAAAAAATTAAAAAAATATATAAAAAAAAAAATTAAAAAAGTATATAAAAAAAATAAAAAAATATATAAAAAAAATTAAAAAAGTATAAAAATGTTAGAAAAATTAAAAAAGTATAAAAATGTTAGAAAAATTAAAAAAAAAATTTTAAAATAAAAAGAAAAATTTTTAAAAATAAAAAAAAAATTTTAAAAATAAAAAAATATTGGTCCCTCCAGGAATCGAACCAGCTGAAAAAATATACTAACGGATACTTGGGAAGCAATTAAAGAAGAGATTTTTTTAAGTTGTTCAAAATTACTTCTTAAAGAGCAGTAAAAATACACTACATCATTTCAACCCAATGTTCGACGCTAACATTTTCAAAGAATTTCATTAAAACATTCTAAAAAATTTCAAATTTAAAAAGCCCCAGCCAGCAATTTCGGAGCGCTCATAAATAAGATTTTTAAATGGCTCATAGAAATGATTATTGTTTTTTTGAAAACACTCTTTTTTTGGTAGAAAATATGAACCCTCAGAAAACAATCCAAAAAGTTGTCTCTACAATCTAAAAACCTGTCTCAAAACGAGGGTTCATTTTTCGGACTCAAAGAAGATTCCAAAATTATTTAAATTTATGAAGAAAATTTCGATTTTATACGTTCTTTTTTTTGAGTCATTTCTGAGTACCACTTTCATAGGAAAAAGTGGAAAAATGTTTATGTTTTTGGAGCTCATTTCTGAGTCATTAATGATCATCTTTGTTTGCTGAGGCGTTTAAAATATCGAGTATAAAAATTAAAAATATCTAGTATTGAAAAGTAACCGATTTTACCAGCACTATTATAGTCTGCAGAACTCTATCAAACATTTCTCTCAGTTCAAAAAACTTGAGAAATAACAGGCATCTAAAGTCAGGGGGGGTTATTACGTAAGTGGATAAAAACTATTTTCTGTTACTGAATTTTTAATGTGAAAATTCTGTTCGAAAGCATTTTCTTTTCGAATCGAATTACATAATAACCCCCCAGTTTCAACGGATCTCGAAAATTTTTGAAATTCCTAACATGTATTTGTAATCTTTAAATTAATTCATTACATATTTGTTTAGAAACTAATTTTATTGTAAACAAATCTTTAATTAGATATTTTTGGTTAATATTTTGTTGTCTGAGTACAGTATAAATATGTCTCAGTTACTGGGCTTTTTCTACAATACAGTAAAGGAGTTTTAGTTCCAAACTTTTTATACTATAGTAAAAATATTTGAGTTTTTAGCAAAGCCTACTCAAAATATGTCAAATTTAAATTAATTCATCTTCTAAATCATTGAATTGTTTAAATATAAGTATAGTATACATTAATATTAAATGTCTCCACATGACTGGAAATATTTCAAATGGAAAATTTTATATGTAGGTACCCATCCTCCTTTTTGTTTGTGTTCATTGTCTATTAATTTACATGTAAATAAAACCAATGTGTTCAAAGAAATTCTGCAAATATTAATAATAAAAAAAACTATGTTTGGGTAATTTTTATATATTTAATCATTTGATGAAACCAACAAGAAAAAATTTAATCAGTTGTACTCGTTCAACTGGGAATAGAAGATATTAGTCGATAATAACACAACTATATACATGTGTATTTAGGCAGCCATTCAGCCAACCAACTTGGCAGATAGGCGGGTTGTCAAAGTTACTGTCAATAAATACGAGTAATAATAGAAAAAAAAAAACAAAAGTGATTATTATACAAGTACTTATGCTTGTAATTGTTCTGTTTATAAATTGATAAAAACTAAATTTATTATTATGATTGTCGCCTTATTTGGAGAGAAATAAATGCAAAAAACAACATAATTATCATAAAACTGAATATAAAAATGGCTTAGCAACCTCTATCCTAAACAGGCTTGCCAGATACTTTTTTTCGTTGCTCCCAAACAAATCTAAAAATATCCCTCGAAAATCCCCCAATAGAAAAAATTTTGAAAAAGATAGTAGGGTTTAATTAATTTGCTTAAAATTAACATTATCCGCATAATAACTACAATTACACATAAAAACGAGCACTAACAACAACTGTTTTGGCAGATAGGCGGGTTGTCAAAGTTACTGTCAATAAATACGGGTAATAATAGAAAAAAAACAAAAGGTATTATTCTTAAAAATTCTTGAATTGGGTTTTTTATAAGTGTCTGGAAAAATCCTCAGAATTCACAGACTTCACGAAAAAAACTTCGATTTTTATTACC
Organism: Leucophora obtusa; assembly: GCA_949987735.1. Lineage (NCBI taxonomy): Eukaryota > Metazoa > Arthropoda > Insecta > Diptera > Anthomyiidae > Leucophora > Leucophora obtusa. Next base: position 161,816,117 of record OX465296.1, read on the forward strand.
TTATTTAAACAAACCAATCGAACCCTAAACAGTTTTTCTTTTAAAATTTTAAAGAATTAAGATATTTTTTAAATAATTGTTAGATTTTACTTTTATAAGTTTCTCTATTTAATACATTAGACTTTTATCCACCATCAATATAACGGGGTTTTTTTTTTTTTTTTTTGATTGATAAACAATATTTTAGATTCTGGGACACATAAAAATCTCAAGCAAAAGGATTTATTTTTGTTAAAAATCTTTAAAATAATACGGGAAATTCATAAAAGTGTAAATTTGTACATTTCTCTCAAATTATGTGAACAAAATTGACTGATGTTTTCTGAAAACGATACAAACGGGGGTGTTCTAGAAAACGAATCCACATAAAAACGAATCCACAGAAAACGAATTTCAAACAAAAGTAGGTGTTGTTGTTGTTGTTAAAAATCGCATGATTTTATGTAAATTCGAAAATAATATAATCTTTAAAATATAATCGTATCTTAATATAATCTTTAAAATTTATGAAAGATTTTAAATATCCGCGAAAAAAAATGCCCGGCCACCAAATGAATTTTTGTCTCTAAGCCCAAACAAAATCCCCAAATTTAGGGACAATTCCCCAAGTCTGGCCATCCTGATTCATTTAGATTTGTTTTTGCTTTTGTTTAAAAACCTAATAGCAACAAAAAAAATTAAATTGATTTCTTTTTACTCTGTTCTTTTCCTAAAATTGATTGAAAACAAAAATAAAAATTTTTTTGATTAATCATTAATTTATTGATGAGTGAATAGTATTTTGGGGTAGAATTCATTTAACTTTTCATGTTTTCTGTCTAATAAAAGTAATTTGAAAAATTAAAATTAATAAAAAATTAATTTCTATTTAGAAATGATCATCTTTTGTTGACAAAAAAATAAAGAAATAATTTTAAGTTTTTTGTTTTTTCATTTAATTGGCTTCAGATCAAAGTGCTTTAATAATTTTTTTGATAAACTATTTTTTTTTTTTAGTTGGTTTAGTTGTTTTTTTATGTTATCGATGTTTTTTGTCGTATAATTTATAATATTTATTTATTCAATTAAGTGTCCTTGAGTTTATTTTTAAATTTCCTTTATTTCACAGAAAAGAAAAAAAAAGAAAGTTGAATGAAAGATATATATTATTTTGTTGGGATAAAAGAAAATAAAATCAATGAGAACAACCTAGTACTACTACGAAATTAATAATAAACTTTTGCATTTTTATTAAATTTTTTAAAGTAAATTATTTTTAGGAATATAAATTTATAAATCTCAAGCCAAATAATCTACACCGAAGAGAAAAACTGCAAGTGATAGAAAATCCCACATTTGAATAATGCAAATCATTCTCATTATACGTAAAAAGCAGAGTTTTTTGCTTGAAGAAAGTTAAAAACTGAAAATGTATTGTGAAAACAGAAACAAAACACATTTTTGCTGTTGTTGTTTCCTCATAAATTTTCAGCCAACCAGCGTTATTTAACATTAAAAATTGGTCAGAGATATGTGTAATTTTCTGTAGAATTATTATCTGATGTGTATTTAATAAAGCTCTATGCGTTGACCACTTTTTTTTATATTTTGTTGAACAAAATTTGAAAAACTCAAAACTAGAGTTTTGCAAATTTATAAAAACAAAAAATCCCATTTTTGGCCATACCTGGGACTAGGTTATCATAACCCAAGAGAGACAAAAATTTATATCTGAATATTTGTGGGCAGTGTTGCCATTTCAGTGCTTTTCGGGTATTTTTTGGTGCTTTTTTCCTTCCCGTACCCGGTGATTTTTTACAAATACCCGTTTAAAAAAATCGGGTATTTACGGTGCTTTTTCAGATTTCTGGCAGTGCTTTTAGTGCTTTCTTACAGTTTATATTTTTGGTATTTGTTCTCGTTTTTTTACATTTTTCTTGAATTTTTTGTCAAAATTTAAAAAATAATACGAACTATACAAGAAATACATTTTTGCTCAATGTTTGTAGTACAATTTTAAATAGCAACTTCGTTACATTTAAACTTCAAAATATTGAAATATTAGTTTGGTGCTTTTTTACCCCTTTTAGGTAATTTTTTGAAATCTTTTACACGATTTTTCAAAGTTAAAATGTGTTTTTAAATTCTTGATTTCAATTTTTCAAAAATTTAATATCGTGCTTTTTTACCCCATTTTTTGTACATTTTTACCCTTTTTACCCGTTTTCATAATTCTCACGGTGCTTTCCTGCCTTCAGGAGTTGGCAACACTGTTTGTGGGTCTTAGAAATGAAACTAGAGTATAACATTGTAAATTTTTGAAAAAAAATATTTTATTTTTTACGATTCTCATAATTTATCTCATTTGAGGTTTGTTTTGAGGAAATTGCATTTACTTAAATATTTTCCAACCGATTTTGGATTTTTGCACATTATCAGAAAGGTAATTTAGTCTAGATTATGATTCTATTTACAATTCTTTAAATCGCAAGTTGAAAAATAAGGTCCACCCTAGTATATATTATCTGACCGAAAACGCAATGATTAATATAAACATTTTCCTACAATTGAGAGAAAAAAAGCATTTTTGCCCATATAATCCCTGTTCTAAGTTTTGCCCAGCAAAAATGTGGAAGCAGTAAAAACGATTACTGCTTCCTTACTGCTACTTTTACCGCTTATAAAAATGTATAGCTTCGTAAACAGCACTAATGAAAGGCCTAAGTTGATTAATTGTTGACATCGCTTTTTGCTGTGCTTTTCAAAAAGGCAAGAAATGAGCAAAACATTTTGATTGCTTAAATATTTTTGCGATTCTTTTATCAAAATTTTTTTAAAATGCGGAAAAAAGTTATTTTAAATTAAATAAGAGGTTTTACTAAAAAAAGAGGAATTTTCTCTTCACGGAAAAATATTCAGGAATATTGTGCTTTTGAGAAGGCATGACTTTAAATAGTTCAAAAGCTTTATAATATGCACTTCCGAGAAGGCATGAATAATCGACATTTTAAAAGAAAAACAGGAGCACTAATTAAAAGCGGTGAATTCATGCCTTTTTGGATCTCCAAACAAGTGCTTTCATGCGAGCTATCTCGAACAAAAATCAGACATGATATCATCAATAATGCAATCGCTTCACTGCTCAACTTTCCCTGACAAAACTGCTTCCAAGCAAGCAGAAATTTCTGCTGGGTTATCACTTTTATGCTGGCTTTTGTTGCCTTGGCCTCATCTTCTGAGCTCTATACCATGGACTGTTGTTTGATTTCTGGATCAAACTTGTAAAACCAAACTTTGTCCCCCATAAAATTTTTTTCGAGGTGGTAGACTCTCCGCTTTTGAATTTGCTAGGAAAGTATTAAGCAAAAAGTGCATGTGCCTTCATTTGAGTTTCATTTAAAATTTGGGGAACCTATCGAGTTGATTTTCGTATATCAGATATGATAAATATTCCCGATACTGCCATGGCATTCAAGTCCAATTCTTAGCAACCATTTCCTGTGATAATATTGTATCTTCGTCAATTTTAGAATTTATCACAGCTACTCTTGCATATTCGGTCGAAGATATTGGGCAGCATTCGCAACATTCATCTTTTACAAGAAAATGACCGGTCTGGAATATCACAAGAGATGGTGCCTTCTATGCAGTTTGACATGCACTGAATGTTTCCACAGTCATTAGCTTAGTGCAATAAGAAAATTCCAAATATGATTCATTTAAAAATTTCAAGATTCAAAGTATATTTCAAAGTTATTTTATAAAAATATTTTACAAAATCTAAAAAAAAACAACATATAAATAAATGACTTGATTTCCTTGTATGTACTGTGAGCGTCAAAAGAAACTGTACAACTTGTGCATCAATTATAATGAAGAATTTTAATGGTAAAAAAATTAACGTTATATTTAGTGATTTTTTGTATTATCACATTCTAGAAAATATTAACTAATTATAATAATTATTAATTGACTTGATGTCGCCATGATCAGTTCAAGTCGGAAGATTTCTGGTAAACAAACTTTATTTTGAAAATGGGTAAACAAATCTTCTTGTGTTGAAATATTATAAAGAAGGAAAACATTGCGTGAAATTTGTTTAATGATTGAAAGAAGCCACACTGTGAAGTATATAACTGATAAGTATAAAAAGTTTTAAAATTTACGAAATCGGGGATTTAAAAAATGTTTTGGGAATTTTTTTTTTGGATATTTACGACCTTTCGTAAATTTTGGAGATTATATTAATTTTGAATAACTTTCAGAAAACATTAGTCAAGTTTTTTCACGTAATTTCAGCGAAAAGTACAAATTTACCCTTTATACATTTTCCGTAACAATTCAATGCTTTTTAACAAGAATAAATGTTTTATGCCTGAGATTTGAAAAAGATAATTTTTTTTGAATAAGCTGGCATAAAAATTTATTCATTTTATGAATTAGTTAATAATTAGATATCACTTTAAATCAATGATTTCAATTGAATAAAGTTAGGATGAGATTTATTCAAATTTAAATTGAATCAATTTTTATTCGATTAAATTTTTCGTTTTATGATATGATTAGCGAAGTATAAATCAAGGCAAATATTTTTGGTTAAATTGATTTATTAAAATTGAAGCAATTAGGTTGACTCTATAAAAAGAGTCAACAAAATTCAAACTGATTCTTTGAATAATATATTGACTAACTGAAGTAAAAAATAATTCAATCAATAAAATGAGTTTTGCGAATCTAATTATTAAAAATTGATTCAGATTTAAAAGTCCAATTAAAGAATTATATTTTTAAATTCCTGATTGTGGAGACAAACTTGAAAAATTTACGAATTCTTTAAAAAATTTGTTCAAAATCTTGAAAATTTGAGCAAACCCCGGTACCTTTTTTAAAATTTTTTCTAGTTGGGGATTTTTTGGGGATATTTTAAGATTTGTTGGGGGATAATGAAAAAAAAAGTATCTGGCAAGCCTGGAAATATAATCCATTGTAAGAAAAGTGAAACAAATTCCAACTGAAAGTGCTATTAAAATATCAGAATGCTGAGGTGTCAACGTTAGCGCCAGCACAATACGTACAACACTACATGCAAGTGGACTATATGGACGTGTTCCAAGAAGAAAACCGTTCATATTGAAAATCAATCCACAGCGACGAAAAATAAACCCAATACATTCTTGAACAATGTGGTCTTTAGCGATGAAAGCAAATTTGAAATTTTTGGCAAGAAAACACCAGTTAAAATTTGGAGATGCAAAAGTTCAGAATTGGCCCAGCAAAGTGCAATATCCACAGTGAAGTGCGATGATGGTTCCGTCATGGTATGGGAGTGTATGGCTGTGTATGGATCATCCCCCAAGTCACCCGACCGCAAATCCATTCAACATTTGTGGGAGCATCTGGACCGGCAAATAAGAAAAAGTACAATTACCAGCAAGGGCTTTATCAAATCAGTGGTAATGGAGGAATGGCAAAAAAATCTCTCCCGAAAAAACCAGGAACCTTGTGGAATGCCTAGCTGATTGCAAGCTGAAATAAAATCAAATAAAAAGCAAACAAAATTCATTAAAATTCTTTTAAATTCTTTTGTTATTCTATTGTCCAGTAACAATTTCTTTTGACGCTGTAAATATGAAGTATTTTTGTTGCATATTTTTTGTAATTGTAAGATTTTTGTTATTGTTTTTTATATAAAATTTCAAAAGAGAAAATACAATTTTCAAAAACCGTAACATATTAAATGATAAAGCAAGTTGAAAACATAAAATCTAACGTGTACAGTTTCTTTTGACGCTCACATTATGTCGATGACAAATAGTTATTATTTTAATAAAACAAATAAAAGCAATTGCATTACATATTTACTGGGCACAATAATAATAGTTTGTTTTTGAATTATTTCTATGGATTTCTATGGCAGTCAGTCATTAGATATTTTGTTGTTATTTTCGATCTACTAACCTTGTACACAAAAATAATTTTAATGTTATTATTATTTACTATAGCTACGATATAGTATAGAGAAAACAATGCAAATTACCTACTGCCATATATAAAATATATAATATATAAATGAATAGAAATAATTACATGTAAATAAAACTTTGAATACAAGTTAATCAAATAAAGGAATTACAATTATTTTGATATTTTAGAATTCATCAAAAAGAAAAAATTATAAATGAATTTAACATATTTTTTTCTTTGGTTTATTTTTGATAATTCGTTTGACAATTGTAAAAATTCTGAGAATATTGTCAAACAGATGTTTCAAATATTTACTAAGAATTCAGATAATAACTAAAATAAAAATAAAAATTTAATCAAAAGATCTAAACCCCTTTCGCAAATCAATACATGATGAAAAGATGGCTAAAAGCCAATTGACATGATACTAAAACTTATAAAATTGTCTGCCTTCTAAATGAGTAATTGATCATAATTACATGGCAAATATTTTATAAACAAATAAACAAAAAAAAAAAACCTTTAAATATTTGTAATTTTTTTAAATTAAAATAAATTTTTAATTTAAACTAAAAGAACGAGAATAAATAAAATTACCTAAACTGCAAATAAACTTAATTTCTAGGTCTTTCATCCTTTGAAAGTCATAAAAAAAATGTATATTTAAATATTTTGCAACAACTTTTGTTTACGCCCATTTATCCATATTTAAGGGGAAAGCCTTATTTAGAACCGCTACGGAAATAACCAAAATTCCGTTGGCCTTAAAATATCGATACCGAAATAAATGAAATATCGATATCCTTAAAATACCGATACCGAAATCAATTGAATATGGTTATCCTTAAAATACTGTCAGAGTTATTTTTAAACCCCTGCTTTTTGTAATTGCACGAAGTTATGTATTTTGAGTATTTTACATACATTGAATTAATGAATTTGTTTTATTTTCGTGTTTTTTGTTAAAATAACTACCTACCGTTGTCCCGAAAATACCTTTACCGAAATAACTAAATACCATTAACCTTAAAATACCGTAACCGAAATAGCCAAAATACCGTTACCGTAATAACTGAAATAACGATACCCTTACCGATAACCGCCCCGTTTCGGTTAACATCCATGGTATACAGCAATATGTACACTCTAATAAAAATTCTCGTTTTTTTTTTTTCATCGAATTGAATTGTTTGTGACAACCGAATTAGGGTCACCCCCTAATTATTTGAAATACAAATGATCAGTTAATACTTTCGGAAATACAATTAACGTTCTTTAAAAAAATATTATGTTGAGTCTGAAATACAATTTATAATTTCTCGAATACAAATCATTATTTCTGAAATACCATGGTATAACGATTCGGACGATAAGTGTTATTCGGACTCTGTCCCTCGAGACAAATCGTAGAAAAGTGGTTTGCTGGCTTTAAACGTGGTCGTACAAACACCGATGACGCCGAAAGCTCTGGTCGCCCAAAAGAGGTGGTGATACTAGAAAACATCAAAAAAAGTTCACATAATCGTTTTAGCAGACCGTAAAGTGAAGTTGCAGGGGATAGCTGATACTTTAGAGATATTGAAGGAACGTGGCGGCTTTATTTTGAATGAACATTTGTCCATGAGAAAGCTGTTTTCGAAATGGATGCCGCGTTTGCTCACAGTTCACCAAAAAGGAGGGCTTCAAATAACACATCGTGTCGATGATTCTGAGAGCTGTTTGGGCGAGATAAAAAGTACTTTTTGCATCAGTATGTAACAGTGGACGAAACTTGGATCTGCCACTTCACTCCAGAGTCGAATCGGCAGTCAGCTGAGTGGACAGCATCTGGCGAACCTAGCGCGAAGAAGCCAAAGACGCAACAGTAAACTGGTGAAGTTATGGCATCAGTATTTTGTGATGCGGCTGGAATTTTGTACCTTGATTATCTTAAAAAAGGCCAGACCATCAATAGCGATCGCTATATGGCCCAACTGGTGCGTTTGAAGGAAATCGCAAAAAAACGGCCCCATTTTAAGAAGAAAAAGCGCTCTTTCACCAAGCAATGCGCCGTGTCTCAAATTACCGAATTACACTTTCAATTGCTTTCGCACCAACCGATTTTAACCTGTTTTCAGACTTCAAAAAAATACTGGAAACAGATTTGTTTCGAATGAAGAGGTGATTGCCGAAACAGAGGCCTATTTTGAAGCCAAAGATAAATCATTCTAAAAAAAAATGTATCGAAATGTTAGAAAGGTGTTGGAGTGATTGTATCGCTCTTGAAGGAGACTATGTTGACGAATAAAGTCGAAAAAAAATTGTTGTTTTATTGATTATCCTACGGACTTTTCAGCCGATGTGTCATGACAACAATGTAATTGCACGAGATGTTAAATAAACTTTAGAATAGTTGTTGGGCACCATCGGATATAGAGTTTGCGAACTTGTTGAAGCTTTTTAATTCATAGTTGAAGTATTTTACTTTAGTGGGCGGTTTAGTGGTATCCCAGCAAAGCCTTATATTACCAGGTAAAGGGAAATGGAAGAATAAACCAAAAACTGTAAGTACTTACACTTTGGTCAAATAACACATTATTTTAACATAGGGGTGTCATTGGAGGTAAGTGGTTGCCTAAAGATTACCGATATAGACTCAAATAAGTCATTGCGAAGAAAGTACTAAATAAGATGTTACTTGTAATGTTATGTAATAAATTCACTAGTAGTTAGCAATAGCGGCTAAAATACATACTACATACTTGTAGGGAGTAAAATAAGTCCCTACACATTAGTACGTAATTCATTGGTTACATATTGGAAATAATATAAGACATTTTCAGAATGACTTTAAATATCGGTAACTCATTATTTCATACCTCCCACATAAGTACTGATGTATCACATTATTAGTAACGCATCACTTTAGTTTTCAAAGTAAAACAAAAGGTAAAGGGGTACTCGTTTCCAGGCAATGAGTGAAAAAGGTTCAACCCATTACCAAGGTTTTGCTGGGATGGCAGAAGTGTGAGAAATCTGGTATTGGAATTTAAAAACCACTTAAATTTGACAGTTTCCAATTAAGTTTTTTAAGTAAAACAAAAATAAATTTAATTTTTTATTTTTCTGTATTCAAACACGTTTATGGGATAAACTGATTTTTTGAATAAGGTTCAATTTATTTATTTATTCTTTTTTTTCAAAAATGATTATTCATTTAACGTTTAAATGTTTTCAGTATCACATTGCATTAGTTTAAGTGTAAAATTTAATAACTAATCTTATACACGATAAAAAAGCTTAGCAACTTTTGCTGTAGTAAAAAAGCTCAGTTATTGAGACATTTTTAAAAAAGCTTAGTAATTGCAGAGAGAATTCTATTGAGTTGGAGTTTTAATGAAATTGGTTAGTAAACTAATTAAGCTGCATTATGAAGAAAACAATCTTTTTATTGAAAAACTCAACAGACACATGAGAATTAACGCCAGACTGCCACAGTTTAGTACCAACCTCGTACTAGAACTCGTCAGTGGTTAGTTTAGGTGTTAATTGATGTTTTACAAGTTTTCTTAACAAAGTAAATTTAAAGCTTCGAAGATTTAATGGAAAAAGCTTCATACTTTTTATGAAACTTTGATCTTTCCCTTTTACTTTTATAAAAATAAAAAAGCTCAGCAACCAAAACTTACGATGTTTTTACTATAGTAAAAAGTTTTAAATTTTGCTTCTAAAATTAAATTCTTTAATTTTAAAATTATTATAGAAATGATAATTATTTAATAAAATGCTTATAAAATTTTAACTGTGTAAATACGAAAAAAGGCGTTAAACTAAATAAAATATCAGTAGTAAAAATTGTATTTCGATACATTTAGAATATTTGTTGTCATATGATAAAAAAAAAAATAATAATATGTAAGTTAGCACAACTTAAATAGAACTGATACGTTAATTAATTTCAATTAGTATTTCAATACTACTGGAAAAAAACGATATTTACTACACTAAGAAAAGTTTGTCAGTGACAACATGACAGTTGTTTGAGTAGTAGTCAGTTGTTGTTGTTTTTAATGGTTTCTATGGATATATACAAAACAACTATTATGACAGTTATTTAAAAAACAACTAACGAAATCTATTGTATTTAGTAACGGTTGTTTAAAACAGTTATTTTAAATATTAAAAAAAAAAAAACTGCCTAAACAATATTTTTGTAGTAAACAGTTAATTTTTGTTAGTTATGTTAAAAATAATAAAGTTTGTTGTGTTTTTAAAAATTCTTATTTAGTTTATGTTTGTTATCATTGATATATTCTTAAAAGGATAGTCTCCAATTTTTATGAAATTCGGATATGTGACAAAGAATGGAAATCTAAGAGCAATACGTTGCCTTGTTTGGGATTTAGACACAGATAAATTGTAAGTGACAAAAATAATTGTTAAAATTCGATTTCCATTTCAAAAACATTTTTAATTGAATCATATATGATTGACAAGTTTTCAAGTTGATATGACAGGTTTCCAAGTTTTTTTTTTTGTTTCAAACTTGTTTGTTAAAAATCAAAAAACGTGTTTGTTGAAACTTAGCAAGTTCTTTGCTGAGTAGGTCATTATCGTCAATTCGAGTTAGTGAACCAGTTCGTTCAATTCGTATTTTTTTTTTGGTTATTGAACTGTGTGTCGTAATTTAATTTGTTCGTTTCATAACTTTTTTACACACTTCTGTCGTTCGTGAACGAATTAGTTCAACTGAACTAATCACTCAATTGAACGAAAGACCTAGTTCACTTCTAATCGCGCTTCTAGTTCAATCGTTCATTTTATTACCTTTGGCCGGGGATAATTTTATTTCTTTTTATTAATTAAAAATATTTTCTACTCTAAACATTCTTATTTGTTTCTTAAAATTCTTAGTTTTTCTGATATTTTATATCTCTGTTAACTAAAAGACGAGCTATATAAATTAGCTAAATATTCAAAATTGTCAAACGAACGATTGAGCCTAAAGAGCAAACTAGTTCTTTACAACAAATTGAACTAGAAAGAGCGGTCACCAAAAAGAACTAGAATGCCCAAGTCTAGCAATATTCATCTTTTGAATACTTTTTCAAAGTTAAAACTAAAAGCTAAAAAATTTTCCCATACATTTTGTATGAAGCGCAAAGATTTGTTGGGCTGCTGGCTGACTGAATTTAGCCAGAATTTAATCTATTATTTGTTTTTAGCAGTGATGCCAACGTTTCTAAATCAAAATGGGCAGTCAGGCCCTGATAAAAAATTTGATTAAAAAAAAATATGTACATTTTCAACTAAATTAAGCGACGGAAAAGTCAAAAGAGCGGTAAAACCACTAATTTGGAAAAAAAAAAGAACTTAATTTCACATTTTATTGCCTAGATAATCTTAAAGATTGAAAAAATTTTGATTTTTTTAATACAAATTTAAAACATTAATCATTTTAAAAACAATTTTACATCATTTTTGATGTAATTTATAAAAAAAAAAGATCACGAAAAAGTATTATATGTCATTTTTAGTAGATTCTACCGACAAACAGTTTTGAGTGTATATTTGTTGTAAGTATTAAATGTTATTGATATTGAACACATCCCACCACTCTGACCACAAATAAAGACAATAAATACATAATAATTTGTACTTGTCGTAATATACAGATCACATTCTATAGAATACGAGGGCAGTACGAAATGTTCTTAGCCTGACATAGAGATGGCGGTATAAACAGCAAAAATCTTTGTATAATGGACACTTCCATTCGTCATATGAACACATGTTAAATTTCATTTCGATCTGTCAACTCATTCGTATAGTAACAGGTGTTCAAAAAAGGCGTTTAGTGATTTTTTTATAATGGAAAAATTAGAAATTCTTGGTATGATAAAATATTTACATAAGAAGGGTTTATCTGAACAAGAAATTCATAATGATATGGTAAATGTGTTAGGTGAAAGTGCTCCTTCATATGCAACAGTAAAAAATTGGGTTGCTGAATTTAAACGTGGTCGTACAAGCATTGAAGATGAACCACGAAGTGGACGTCCAAAAACTGAAACAACGCCAGAAATAATTTGCATCAAGAATTACAGATGAAAAAGCTTTCTGCAAGATGGGTTCCGCATTTAACAGTTGACCAAAAACGCCTTCGAATGAAAATTTCTCAAGCTTGTGTGGATCGATTTAAGCGAAATAAAATGGATTTTAAGCGTCGTTTTATAACTGTTGATGAAACATGGATCCATCACTATACACCAGAGACAAAAGAATAATTCAAACAATAAACTGAAGCTGGTGGAAGTGCACCAAAGAAGGCAAGAACTGTTGAATCAGCTGGTAAGGTCATGGCAAATTGGAGAAAAACGAACTGTTTTAGAACACAAAAAAAAATAAATTTTCATCAAGACAACGCACCATCCCACAAGAGTGTCTTAACAATGGAAAAATTCAACGAATTGAAGTACTAATTGCTTGACCACCCACCTTATTCTCCATATTTAGCTCCCTGTGACTTCTACCTGTTCCCAAATCTAAAAAAAAATTCCTTGCTCACAAACGTTTTACCTCGAATTAAGATACAATGCCAGCTGTAAACGATTATTTTGAGGAGCTTCAGGAAAATTATTTTAATCAAGGTATAGAATTGCTAGAAAAACCTTGGACTAAGTGTATTGAAGTTTTAGGGGATTATATTGAAAAATAAAATAATTTTAAAAATCTAGCTCATGTTTTTCATTGTTAGGTTAAGAACATTTCAAACTGTCCTCGTATTGTAAATTATTATAGTATTTTTTTTTAATGAATTGTAAGTAAAGCTATATATTTATTTGTTACTTTTTTTTGTTTTATTATACAAACTTATTTAAACACGACTTAAAATAACACAATATTCCATATGTAAATATGTATTAGCAATTGTGGAAAAAAATTATTGAGTTTGATATTCAAATTATAATAAAATAATTGTAGAAATTTATACACATGTAAATTAAAACGAAAACCGTAGTACATATATTCCGTATTTGAAGTTTAAGTCTTTACTAAATCCAAAAACATTTGTCAGAAGTTAAGTTTAATAAATACACTATGATACAAAATGAGGGTCATGGTATTGGGCATCGACAATTCCTGCACTCATATAACACTGTACATCAATTTCGAGCTTTTTCCAAAATTACGGGACAACAGATTCTGGTAGAGGAGACCAAAACAATATATTTGTGCCGGCGTTTGAAAATATCATATCGGAATTTTATTTTAGGAGGGGTTAAAATTGTCCCCCTTTTTCTAATGTTTATTGTGAATCGTCATAGGAAAACATGTGAATCTTACATTTTAGGTATAGGATGTGTTCAGCGAACTTATGTAAAACACCACGAGGAACATTTTTGTGGAACGCTCTAACTCTTCAATTAAAGGGATTTTTTGGGACCCTTTTTAAAAATGTTCCTCTAGTGTTTTACATAAGTTCGCTGAACACATCCTACACCTAAAATGTAGGATGTGGTTTCCTATGCCGATTCACAATAAACTTCTGGAAAAGAAGGCCCCCCCCCCCTTAAATAAAATTCCGTTTTCCATTGTCAAAACACCGTAATTTTTTTCGTGTTGTACTGTGTAATTAAACCTGTAAAAATATCAGAAAAAGCTACTAGAATTTAGTTAAAAATGACCTTGTAGAAAAAATTACTAAAATTGGCAGATTTTAAAAAAAAAAATTTTTCTCAATACTTGTAAGATAAAAATAGCAAATATAAATCTGTTAAATGGGGGGATGTATTTTCATGTTTAAATCGGTTACTTATTGAACTGCCCTCGTAACTTACTGTACCCTCACAGTGCCAAGCCCTTAGAAAGTTTTCCTATACTAACCTAATACATCTAACTGACATAGGATTTATCAAAGACCGGAAATAGTGTTGCAAAGAGATATTTTTAAATATTTAATTTTTATGGCTTTAGTTTTATACATTTTAATCAGGGACGTAACAGTTATAACTTTTATTCAAAAAAGTGATTGTTTTACAATTATTTCCTGTTTGAGTATTTTTAATTTTCTGTTTATTTGCTCTGTTTGATTTATATTTTTAATTCAAACAAAAACAATCCAAACACGATTTTTATTTTTTCAAAAATAATAAAAGTTATTTTGTGATTTTTTTTCTTTATCAAAAAATAACAATTAAGAATATAAATCAAAAGCCATGGAACCAATGACTTCACCAATTATAATATCCTGATGATGTCAACTAGTGTTAATGAAAGATTGAACAGTGATTTAAAGTGAGTAAATATGTCATTCAATTTAGGTCAATTTTTAATTTTTATTTTATTATCAAATAAAAAAGTTAGTGCTTAATTGTTTTCAAAAAAATCATTCTGTAACTTTTATAAAAAGTTTTAAAATAAAAATCAAAAAACAACAGAAATTTATAGAGTAAAATATAAAAATTGAAAAAATTAAAATCTTTGCCAAACTTTGTGATTTTTTTGTGCAATATGATTTATAAAATATAGTGCATTATTGAAATATTATAATTAAATAAATTTGGGTGGTGACTTTTTTAGAAATATAACAGTTATTTATTTTGGGTCTCTGATTTTAATAGTTTTTATTATTGATTGTCTTAAGAAGAGTTTTATGAAGAAAAAAACTTTTTAGAATTCTTGAAGCATCCTTAAGTTCAATCTATAAGGAGAATAGAAAAAAACAAAACGAGCAAGACACCCTCGACTTGGAAATGAAAACAATATATAATACAGTTATATAGTTATGTAAAATCATTTGCAAAAAATATATATAAAAGATTATAATATACATTAGAGTGGCCCGATTTGTATGGACAAAATTTTTTTGATATTGTACCATCGATTTTTCAATAGCTTTTGGCATGAGGAAAAAAAAAGTGCCACTACGACATATCAAAAAAATCATTTTCGGGGCGTCCAAATTTTAATTTTTCACAATTTTCTAATAAATGCTAGATTTTTTTTTTTGAAACAACTAATGAAGTTGCAAACAATATGTATAACATTACAAACTTTCCAGAAAGGTATTACTTATGAAAATCGGATAAAAAATGTGGCAACTAGAGGTAAAAGTATTAAGTAAAATTATTTTCTGCTTGATGATGATAATGATGATGAAATGATGATAATGATGATTGATGAAAACAAGCAGAAAATAATTTTACTTATATACTTTTACCTCTAGTTGCCACATTTTTTATCCGATTTTTATAGGTAATACCTTTCTGGAAAGTTTGTAATGTTATATTGTTTACAATTTCATTAGTTGTTTCAAAAAGCCACCGCAAGATGGCGCTAATCTAGCATTTATTACAAAACTGTAAAAAACTGAAATTTGGACGCCTCGAAAATGATTTTTTTGATATGTCGTAGTATAACTTTTTTTCCTCATGCCAAAAGCTATCGAAAAATCGATGGCATTGCTAAATCGACCCACCCTAATATACTTAATAGGTTTGTACGATTACATTTCTAGTAAAACTAGTAAAAGAGAAAAAATATTGAAAAAGTTGTCAAAATATTCAAAAGTAATCGAACAAAAAAATTGTAAGAATAGTAAACTAACAAAAAATAAAATTTAAGAAAAACGCATAAAAAAGTCCGTGGAGTGCAAACTTTAATGCGAATCATAAAGCCCAGTTACTTGAATGTAAATGTAACGTGACGAATCAGCTGATTTAACCTGCTTGATGAGAAACACATAGTGCTGAGTACTAGACGTAAACGAGTCGTAACGTGCCGTACATTTCTGTTGAAAACAGGGGGGTTACCGCGTAACTCGATTCGAAAAAAAATTTTCGAATTCGCAAATTTTGTACCTTTCGTAAAAAGAAAAGTTTTAGCAAAAATCTTGCTTTTTGAATTTTTATGTGTAGTGTACAAGGTTTAGGATGAAAATAAATTAAAAAGTAGAATTTTTATACAGAATTATATTTTTAACAATATTTGCAAGATTTACGAATTCTAAAATTTTTTTTCGAATCGAGTTACGCGGTTACCCCCCAGAATTTTTTTCTCCGTTTTTACGTGAGAGTGGCAAACAGCTGTTTTTAGTTGCATATCAGTGATGGGATTTGGGGCGCAATTGTACCATGTTTGACACAATAAAAGTTTGATTGGTACACTTGCACATTTTGGTTATTTCCAAAAAATTTTCTATAGAATTGGCAAAAACAATTAAATTTTTGTGTAATTTTCATACAAAAACTTGTGTTTAAAACGAACACATAAAATATTATATTTGTAAAGTAAATAAATTAAGTAAATAAAAATCGATTGAATTCACAAATAAATTAAATTTGGCATAAACTAATTTAATGATTGAATGAATCACATGAGCTAAATTGACTACAAATTATTTTGGTTTAAAATGAAATTGAATCCGATTTTCAGGGATAAAATGAATTTTTATGAAAGTTCTTGCTTTTTATTTTATAAGTAAGTTTTGGTACTATAGGGGTAGAAAATGTACTATTTTTAACCTGGTTGGTATTATTCTGAAAATCAAATTTATCATTCCTTAATAGCACGTTACATATTTTGAGTAACTTAGCAAAAATAAAATACCACGTTACGACTCGTTCTCGTTACATTTACGTTCTAGTAACGAGACCTTAAGAGTTAAAATTTAATAACGATTCACATAAAAATGTGTTCAATTTTATCGTTTGTTAAACATAAAAACATATTACTAGTTCTTGCTGGAAGAAATTTAAAAGACTTCCCAACTCTTTCAAACTCTGATACAATAAATGGCTCTCAAACTCTGTTAAATGGCTTCTTTAGTATCCACATGTGTTTTAGTTTGTGTTTTCTTTTTCTTAAAGAGCACAATAAAAAGCCGTTGGTAAAACTACTCTTGTCTTAACTACTTTTCTATTGTCACTAGGGTTGGCTACTCTAAACGAATTAGGGTCGATTTTATGGTCCATACTTACTTGCATCTAGCACATTACTACTGAAATTGAAGCCGATTTGAATGGATGAAGGGATTTTAAGTAATGTATCGCCCCCTACACCCAGAAAACGGAATCGTCCTTACCACCGAATTTATTGTCAATCGAATGCTTCCGTTGACAACAGAATTTTTCAGCTGGGACTTCGGAATTATTGTTGACGCAATAGAAATTCTGTTGCCATTATCAAATGACTATTGACTCGACTGATATTCAGTTTTTACAACTGAAAAATTCGGTTACCACAAACGAATTATTCGATTGGCACCAATTTCGGTTGTGCGAATCTGTTTTCTCTGTGTAATCATTTCGATTGCCACTATTCCAACATGATGAATTGCTCCAACGCGAAATGAGAGTAAAATCCCAGAGAGTTTTGCAAAGTTAGTTCAGATTTTGAAATACTGATCTTTTGAAATATATGTCTGTCCTAGCTCTAAAAATGAGCAACCTTTTTAGGGTCTTCGTACCATGGTCTTAATAGCGACCATGGTTGCTCATTTTTAGAGCTAGGACTATAGTACTGTTGAATATAGTGTAACTAAGTTACCGTTTTTGTTTTTTATAATAACTAAATTATTTTAATGGGAGCGAGCTTTTTTAGCGGCTCGATTTCAAAAAACTCAATTTAATTTCGTTAAATAGCAGCTCGATAGAAAAAAAAAAAGCTCTATGAAATTTTTTTTACGTGCTGCTCGATAAACTCTTTATTTTTTTAAATTGCGAGCTTTTTACATTTGAGCAGCTTTTTAATTTTGGCTTCCGAGCTTTTTAAAAATAATTTATATATTTTTGGCTCGCTGGAGCTTTCTTTCCATCCCTGATTTACAGTAAGAAGGAAACATTTTTTTTATTTAACGGACACAAGAGAATCACCAGACTAACGCAATTTCGTCTCATCCAAAATTGTTACTTTATGTGTGAATTCATCAAAGTATATAAATTGTCTCTATATGAAAAACTTTTTGTGTATGCCTTGACCGAGAATGCAACCTACAACCATGTACACAGGCTATGACTCGTAGCATCACTTCTTAACGAGATACAAGATGAGGATGAGTGTGGCTAATTGTAGTTTTGTCAATCACAGTCTACAAAATGTGTGATGTTTAATCAGAAGAGCCAGAATTAACTAATACATGAGCAATTTATTTTTCACAAGCAGAGAAAATATATGGTTGTAATATGATCACGGCTACAAAACTATGTTCTCTACTGCCATATATGTTTGTTGCAATCAAATTATTAATGTATTGTTACGAAATTAGATTAGTTTAGTATAGAAAACTCTGAAATTTTTTAGAAGAAAATACCCTCAGAAACGGAATTTACTAAACAAGTCAATCTGGTAATGTAACACTACATAGCATATGCTATAAGGTTAAATGCCATAAATAATGTTAAGTGTTAGAATCATAGATACTGAAAGCTTCTAGCATGTTCTACAATCAACGACCGTTAAACTATAAAAGACCGAACATTACGAAGGAAGAGGAAAGTTGCGCATTAACATTTGTGGAGTTAGGTTGATTATTAACATTTGTGCTGTTAAAGACTGTGTATAGTTAGTGACGTATTAGCGCTCTAGTAAATCATTGTATTAAAATCATTAGAGTTTGTGTGTGTATACGGTTTTGTGTATAAATTAAATAAAGTGTTAAATAAATAAGTGTGCAAGCTCAATCAAACTAAAGAGAGTGTGTGTTATTTTAATTTACAAAGAGCACCAAACCGGTTTATCTGAAGGGAATAAACGAACGTTTTAGAAGGCAAAAGTAACGGATTGGTGTCAACAGTGGGATTGGTTATTTTGCTTGCAATAGAAAAGTACCCGGTTTATTTAAAGGAAATAAACCAACGTTTTTAAAAAGTAAAAACGTAACAGTATTATCATACTTTACAAATCCACTGGTGGCGTATAATCATTTTTTCGTTAAAATCTCTGTTTTTTCCGTTATCATTTTATTATCTTGTCTACAATCTCTTCGAATTACAATCAAGTACTTTATAATATGATTGTCGCAATCATAAACCAAAAAATATATAATGTTATTTGAATATGGTCATCCCAACCAGGTTTTTTCTTTGAGTGCAATAACATTGTTTTCTCTTTTTAATACTATTATTATCTCCCTTTCACATTAATTGATAAAATTACCTGAAAATTTTTAAATTGATAAAAATTCCAATTAATTTAATAGATCATGACAATAAAATCCGCAAACATTTAGCTTTAAAAAAATACCCACACATTTATACAAACAAAAAATTATATCCGATTTATTACTTCCGGGTTTTTCTAATACGTTATTTGTTCTTCAACTATACATTATATTAAGTACCAGTTATTAAATAGAAAATACTATTTTTATATATTATTCTATTTATCCTTTTAAATCATTTTATTTACATATGCACATTTAATCTTATATAATCATATAAAACTTTCAAACTTTTTAATAACAAAAACTTTTTGCTTTATAACGATAAATATATTTTATTGAGTTGCCACTACTTTGCACTATATAAAAGAGTTCATATATAAAATGTGAAATTAGTTTGTACACACAAAAAAGTTTGTCAGTAGAATCTACTGAAAATAACAGTTAAAACAAAGATTTTATGAAGTTATAAAAGCAACAAAGGTATGTTTACCTTTAGAATAACTATTGTTATTTTTAACTACAGAAAAACAACTACAGTAAAAATAACTAACACCGGTAAACATAACTGACCAAAATTGGTAAAAAAAAAAACTACTGTTTTTTACAGTTACTTTTTTCGGTATTAAAAAAAATATATTTTGATAAAAAACATATTTTGATAAAAAATATATTTTGATAAAAAATATATTTTGATAAAAAAATATTTAAAAAAAAGTTTTCCTTTCGACTGGAAAGAAATTTCTTTAGATACTTAACATTTACAATCAAAATTCAAAACGGTTCTCAGGTTATTACGTTTTCATGCAATGAAAATATGTTTAATGAAATTTTCAGATTTTGATTTCATAGCTAAGAATATATCAATAACAAATGTAACCTAAAAAATAATTTACAAAAACTCAATGAATTTTTTTATTTTTCAAATAGCTAACCAAATTAACTGCTTACTACAAAAATATTGTGTTGATAGTTGTTTCTTATAATAATAAAAACAACTGCTATATACAACTGTTACGGAAAACAGTACTTTTTGTTAGTTGCTTATTTAAATAACTGCGATAATAGTTGTTCTATATATTTCCATAGAAATACAACTGTAATTAAGTGTTAAAAACAACAACTCTACTGATTGCTATACAAACAACTGTTATTTCGCAACTGACAAACTTTTTTGAGTGCATGTATTTTGAAATGATTCTATATAAACAAACTTGGTACGCCCTCAATACCATAATGCACACAAATAGATGTAACACTTATACATATTTCACTTTTACCCTTTTTAGTTATGTTTAAATAGTTTTAACCCAAATTTGAAAAAGAATTAAGTCATCAGTTTAACAACAATTTTATTTAATTAAAATAATTTTGAACAATTATTTTATTTTGTATTTTGCATTAAAAAATACAAATAAAAATCTAATATGACAATATCATATTAGAATTTGGACTTGAGGTGGAAGAATATTCTAACTAAATATATAAAATAATTTTGTTTCAAATTGAGCTTTTCACTAAAGTCAAAGCAACAGAGCTTTTTACTAAAGTTTCTAAATAATTGAGCTTTTTACTTTAGTAAAAATTCTTCAGGAATTGATCTTTTAAAAATTTTCTAACACCGAGTTTTTTAGTATGGTAAAAATATCTCAGTAAAAGAGCTTTTTATTTTAGTAAAAACTTATATGTTACTAATCTTTTTGCGATTGCAAAAAGGTCTCACTCTGTATCTTTTAACTATAGTAATGTATCTTTTAACTATAGTAAAAATGATCTATTCACAGAGTTTTTAACTATAGCAAAGATATCCCAGCAACAACAGTTAAAAGTAACTACAGTTTTACATAAGTTTATTTTTTATCGGGAAATACATTAATTGCATTAAAGGAATTATATGAGCTAAAATCCCAAAATTTATTTAACAAATCTGTTGAAGGCATGTTCCTATCCAGATTTCATTCTTGCCTAAGGAAATCGTCAGGGGACGACGTTTTTAGAATTTCTAGAAATATTTGTTAAGTTAAATTATAAACTCAATGAGAATTTCTTGTTCTCGTCTAGGAGCGTTATTAGACATTTAAAATATCAAAGAAAAAACAAAAACAACAAAAAATTTACCACAATTTGCTTTGTCATCTTCCAATGTACTATATCTTTTTGCGATTGTAAAAAGGTCTCCCTCGGTATCTTTTAACTACAGAAAAAAATGTCCCATTTACTGAGTTTTTAACTATAGCAAAGATACTCCAGCAACAACAGTTAAAAATAACTACATTTTTAGTTATTCTAAAGGTAAATACCATTGTTGCCTTTGTAAATTCCTATATCTTTTCACTATAATAAAAATTAACCAAAATATAAACTTTTCAAGAAAATAAATTCTTTTAAATTTCTGTATGGGACTTCAGTACTGTTTGGCCAACAATATTGTTCGCGGTTATCCTGTTTACTAATATGTCATTGGTATGTAGTAATCAGTGGCAAGTTCAATGTTATAAAAGCTGTTAAGTTAAATTAACTGTTTTTTTTAACTACACACAGATATATAGAACCACCATAACCATGACAATGATAGTTTGTAGATGTTAAAATGGGTGTGGGATGGGCTAGCAAATTTAAACGATGTTTATAGTTTGCAGAGCTAACTTTGCCTAAACAAATATTTACTATCAAATTGGATCAGGAAACCTATAATTTAGAATTTTAATGATTAATTTAAGTAGTAGGGAATTAAATTAGTATTTTTATTTTAATAATATTTGTCCAACTAAACAGAATAAGGATACCGTAAAGGAATTTGTTTACTCGAATAAATGTGATATTTTAAATATTTTTTAAGGTCAAATATAACATTAAGCAATATGTAGGCCATAAACGCAGTAATAATTTGAGCAAAAGAAAGTTAAAAAAAAAAAAGTTTTTTGTTATCCAATAAGGTCAGGTTATGAGTTTTGCTTATATTAAAAAATAACTATTATGATATTTCTTTTCTAATAGTAAACGTCGACAAAAATATTTAAGAACCTAAGAACCTAACATTATAAGCAGAATAAAGGCTTACTTTTCTACTGTAGTAAAAAGCTCAGTAACTGAGACATTTTGACTATTGTGAAAAAACCCAGTAACTCAGTTTACTATAGCCGTGTTTTCGACTTAACTATATCCGTTAACTCATAAAAAAATTTAAAGTGCTTTAAAACGCGTTTAAGACGAAAACTAACATATGACTTATCGTATGCACGTTAACTTTCAACACGGATAATTATCAACGTTGAAAACTCAACGTTTATACATTTTCACATCTAACGTAACTTATTCGCGTTAGTTCCTAAAAACTTTTGCTGACGTACGTTCGATTGTAATGAAACAATTATAAACATAACGTTTTTAAAATTTTTTTGTACTACAATCGGTTTAACGTAGATTTGTGTTAAATACTTAACGTTGATAGGCATGAGACAAAATACAGCTTATATTAAAAATCTCAGTAAGTGAGACATTTTTACTATAGTAAAAAGCTTAGTAACTGGGACATTTTTAATATAGTAAAAAGCTCAGTAACTGAAAAATTTTTACTATAGTAAAAATATGAGTAACTGAGACATTTTTACTATAGTAAAAAACTCAGAAACTGACACATTTTTACTATAGTAATAATCTCAATAACTGAGACATTCTTATATATATTATGTCCTATTGTTCCATTAGGAACAAAGGGCCACGACAGACATTCTTACTATAGTAAAAAGCTCAGTAGCTGAGATATTTTTACTATAGTAAAAATATACGTAACTGAGACATTTTTACTACACTAAAAAGCTCAGTAGCTGATACATTTTTACTATAGTAAAAAGTTCAGTAGCTGAAACATTTTTACTATAGTAAAAACCTCAGTAGCTAAGACATTTTTACTATAGTCAAAATATTAGTAACTGAGACATTTTCACTATAGTAAAAAAATCAGTAACTGAAACATTATTACTTAAGTACATAGCTCAGTAACTGAGATATTTCTACTGTTGTAAAAAAACTCAGTAACTGAGACATGTTTGCTATAGTAAAAAGTTAAGTAAATTAAACATTTTTACTAAAATAAAAAGCTCAGTAACTGAGACATTTTTACTATAGTAAAACTGTCACAGTTACTGAGAGTTTTACTATAGTTTTTTACTATAGTAAAACTGTCACAGTTACTGAGCTTTTTACTATAGTAAAAATGTCTCAGTTACTGAGTATTCTATTTTTATAGTAAAAAACTCAGTAACTGAGATGTTTTTACTATAGTAAAAAATCAGTAACTGAGACATTTTTACTGTAGTAAAAAGCTCAGTAACTGAGACATTTTTACTTTTCACTACATGAGATATTTTTACTATATTAATAATCTCAGTAAGTAGCTCAGTAAAAAGCTCAGTAACTGAGACATTTTTACTATAGTAAAAAACTCAGTAACTGAGATGTTTTTACTATAGTAAAAAATCAGTAACTGAGACATTTTTACTATAGTAAAAACTCAGTAACTGAGACATTTTTACTATAGTATAAAGCTCAGTAACTGAGAAATTTTTACTATAGTAAAAGCTCAGTAACTCGGACATTTTTACTATAGTAAAAAGCTCAGCAACTGACACATATTTACTATAGTAATAATTTCAATAACTGAGACATTTTTACTATAATAACTGAAACATTTTTACTATAATAAAAGGCTCAGTAGCTGAGATATTTTTACTATAGTAAAAATATTAGGATCTGAGACATTTTTACTATTTTCAAAAGATCAGTAGCTGAGACATTGTCACTATAATAAAAAGCTAAGTAGCTAAGACATTTAAATATTAGTAACTGAGACATTTTTACTTTAGTAAAAAGCTCAGTAGCTGAGACATTTTTACCATAGTAAAAAAGCTAAAAAAGCATGTTTACTATAATAAAAAGCTACGTAACTGCGATATTCTTACTGTAGTATAAAGCTCCGTAACTGAGACACTTTTACTATAGTAAAAAGCTCAGAAACTGAGATATTTTTACATTATTTATATAATGCCAAAAATGTATCAAATTTATATTGTACCAAAAGACATATATGTAATTATTTATTTTTATGTTATCGTAGAAAATTATATTGCCGGAGAATTGTTATTAATTTTTACATCATTTTAAGAATTAAAGCAATAAATAAATACCATATAAAATAATCGAAAATATGTATGTACATGTCATTAGTCAGTAAATAAATTCAACGTAATATTAATTGGCGAATAATTAACTTAAAAAAATGTATATAAAATTAATCAAACTCAATGCAAAGTCAAAAAGCAATTGTATTTTATGTATTTTCTGTATGTATGTAAAGATATTTCATGAATGACATTGGCCAAGAAAATCTCGTTTTTGTTTTTTTTTTTTTTTGTGAGTCTGTATGTAAGATATGTGAATGTATATTTTTCGTTGTTTTACTATACAATGTGTAAAATTTTTCCGTATTTAATACTCTTTTTTTCTTCTTTTTTTTCATCAAGTATAACAGTTTTAAATGTCAAATATTAAATTCAAACACTATTAAAATATAAATTTGTCTATCTGCCTTGTATTGGGTGTATATTTTACTTGTAACATGCTCTTGATTTTTCCTTCCAACATAAATGCTGTAAAGTTTTCTAACAAAAGCAACAACACGTTTTTTCATTTTATCATTATTGTTATTGTTGCTAGAATGCCGAACAAATGACGTATATTGGAATACATATTTAAAATATTGTAACGCACCATAAGTTTTCAAATGTTCTTACGAAAAAAAAAATGCAAATAAGAGCAAAATATTTAAGATATTACAAAAGTTAATGCGCAAAATCTTTAAACGAAAACACAAATGTAATGTAGTTGAGAATAATACTGTGCTCGATTTGTTTTTACATTTAACTGTTATACAGTGTAATAAAGAAATTTTATCAAATTGGATTTCTTTACAAATATATTTAGTTTATAGTAATTGCTTGAGGTTAAAGCAAATTTAAAAGTAGGCAGAATGAAAAAAGTTTTTAAAAAATGTTTCAGTTAATTTTTTAGTTAAGAGATGACATTTTTTGCTAAAATAAAATTTTAGTAGCTGAAAGCTCAGTAACTTGAAAATTGTTTGCTATAGTAAAAAGTCCAATAATTGAGAAAATGTTTACTATTGAAAAACTGTATTGTAAAATTCTCAGTATCAGAAGCTATGTTTATTATAGTAAAAAGCTCTGAAACAAAATTTCTTTAATACCCAGGAAAATTTTCTGTTCCAAAGAATCGGTTGTAGAATAGCTACTTTTCTTTCACAACCCCTTCTACTGTCCATTCTAACACCGATTTTGTTCGTTTGAAATTGTCCCAAAAGCAACCCCTTCTATAGGTTCAAAGTGGAACCGGTTGCTCTAGAATCAGTTCTGGAACTAGTTCTGGAACTGATTCTACGTTAACCACACCTTCCATATAGGATCCCAGGAACTGGTTCCGGAACCAGTTCCATGGAATCGGTTGCCGTGGAACCAGTTGTAGAATGGGTGCGGTTGGCTACCGATTGTAAGAAATTTTTTCCTGGGTATAGTAAAAAGCTCATTAACTCCTACATTGTAAGATATAAGACAAATCTCAGTCAGTAAGACTATTTCGACTAAATTTTCAGAAATTTAGAAAAATTTTACTATTGTAAAAAGATCTGTAACTGAAACAATTTATTACAGTAAAAAGCTCAGTAACTGAGACAATTTTTCTATAGTAAAAAGCTCAGTAAGTAAGATAGTAAATAGCACATTACCTGAAACGATTTAGCTATAGCAAAAAGCATAGTACCTCAAACAATTTAGCTATAGCAAAAAGTAAGTAAAACGATTTCTGTAGTTAAAAGCTCAGTAACTGAAATTATTTTACTATTGTAAAAAGCTAAGTACCCGACTAAAAAAGTTTTCATATAATCTTATATGATTTGATATAATTATAAATGTTTATATGTGTGGCTTTATATGACCATATACATTTATATTAACACTTTGGTTTCATAAATATGTTTGATATGACGTTATATATAATCATATGCGATTTGGTCTCCAGGCATATATTAAGAGATCTGCAAATATAGTTTATACATAATTATATATAATGGCGTATAAGCTTCTCTGAACAATCTTATATCAAAATATATAACAAAGTTAATATAAAATTGTATTAATTTTATGTATAAATTTATCTGACATGATATCTAATTGTACAAAATTTTATAAAGTTTAATTGCACTATAAAAATTAAAAAAAAAACTCCGAAATTGTGGATCTGGTTTTGAATTTTGCACTTTGACATATAAATAAATGTTTATAATTGAATTTAACATATATTTTCCAAATAGTTAGCGAAATACTCTTTATTAAACTCAAAATAATTTTAAAGAAATAAATAAAAGAATTTTTTTTTTTTCATTGTGGAATTAAAGTTCGAAATAATTATTTTTACTTTTAAATTTAAAAATTAGACAAACATATGTTGAAATAAATATGGTTTAAGTTCATTTATTTTTCCGTAAAAAAAATTAATTGTGAAAGTTAATTTTTTATCATCCCGTGTAAAAACGTTTAGATCTGACCAGATCTTTTTGGTTCTCAATAGATATGATTCAATCTAATTAGATCCTGTACCAGATCACATCAAATGCGATCAGATATGGCATATGCGATAATACCTTATGGCAAGATCTGATAAGATCTAGTGCCAAATTTGTTCAAATCTAAAGTGATTTGGACAAATGCGCAAGATATGCCTAGATCTGATCAGATCTAATTAGATCTCAAATTTGTCCCCAATTTTGAGATCTGATTAGATCTGGTAAGATCTACGAAGATCTGGCCAGATATGCCTAGATCTGGTAAGATGTGCTGAGATCTGGCCAGATCTGATCTTTTTTACACGGGATGTTGTTTTTAATTTTTATTTAAAAAAATAAAATTTGTTTTTTTCCACCTTTTTAATTCATTAATTAGAAATTTATTAATTCAGTTCGAGGACTATTTCCTTATTATGAATTAACATAATAAGTACTTTTTTCAAAAACTGTTTTTTTTTCTTCATCAGGATACTCTCCTGACAAATATTTTACAGAGTTTTTGCTTTCTAAAAACATCTACACTTTCAGGAATGAAAAGAGGATCGTTTCGGGGATTTTCCAGGTCCCCTTCATCAGTTTTCTTTAGAAAGTGGTGGCGTAATCCCCGAAACGATCGTCTTTTCATTCCTGAAAGTGTAGAGGTTTTTTGAAAGCAAAAACTCTGTGAAGTATTTGTCAGGAGAGTATCCTGATGAAGAAAAATAGCAGTTTTTAAAAAAAAAAGTGCTTATTATATTAATTCATAATAAGGAAATTGGCCTCGAACTGAATTAATAAATTTCTAATTAGTTAATTCAGTTATTTTATAAGAAAGATAAAAACTCTAACCTAGAAAAAGTTGTTCCGACAAATTTTTGTAATGTTTTATTGTGTCACCTATTTCCAAGTTTATTAGCAAAAATTGTTCTAAACATTAAGCATTAGATTTAATATGAATGAAATAAGCAAGGTTGGTTACCGAAACGAATAACCGTAAGGGTAACGGTATCAGATTTCGTTTGTTTAGATAACGGTAAAGGTAACGGTATTTAAGACTGTTTCGGTAACGGTATACCGTTATCGAAACAGCAATACCGGTACGTACCGGTATTAAAAATTATGTTAAAAACTTATAAAAACAAGTAAAAACATGGCATATTTTTAATTTTAAGTACTGAAAATACAGATTTTAAGCTATAAATTCAATACTGGTAGTTTTAATCAGAGCTTTGAAGAATTAATTCCTTTTTGAATGAATTCACTACCAATCGAATTCAATTTTCTCTACAATTGAATGAATTCCTTTTCTTAAGTAATTCACTGAATTCGTTCAACTGAATGCGTTCATCAAACAACAAATTCAAAGAATTAATTCAATTGCAATAGTTCTTTTTATTAAATCAAATGAATTAATTCACCGGTGAACGCGTTCAATTTTATAAATCGAACGGAAAAAAAGTGAATTAATTCCTTACTGAATTAATTCACTACTGAATTCATTCAATTTCATTTTCGTTCAGTGAATTAAAAAAAATAAAATTACGTTCAGTGAATTAAAAAAAAAATAATAAGTTCACTGAATTGAAAAAAAATAAAATAAGTTCACTGAATTGAAAAAAAATAAAATAAGTTCACTGAATTCAAAGCCTGTTTCTGCCGTTCAGTAGAAGAAAACAATAATGTACAAATAAAATTTTTAAATAAGCAATTTTACAGCGTGTGCTAGTAAAAATTAACAAATTAGAAACCGGATGCTGTTTACCAACCTACATGATTCAAAAATAAAGCCTTTTACTATTAAAAATAAAAACTTTACAGATATAGATAAATTTGGAAAAAAAAATATAACTATATAACTAGTTTGAAAAATTAATAGTTATATTTTTTTTCCAAATTTATCTATATCTGTAAAAATTTTATTTTTAATAGTAAAAGGATTTATTTTTGAATCATGTAGGTTGATAAACAGCATCCGGTTTCTATTTTGTTTATTTTTACTAGCACACGCTGTAAAATTGCTTATTTAAAAAATTTATTTGTAGATTATTGTTTTCTTCTACTGAACGGCAGAAAACAGGCTTTGAATTCAGTGAACTTATTTTATTTTTTTTCAATTCAGTGAACTTATTTTATTTTTTTTTTCAATTCAGTGAACTTATTATTTTTTTTTTAATTCACTGAACGTAATTTTATTTTTTTTAATTCACTGAACGTAATTTTATTTTTTTTAATTCACTGAACGAAAATGAAATTGAACGAATTCAGTAGTGAATTAATTCAATAAGGAATTAATTCACCAGTGAATTAATTCATTTGATTTAATAAAAAGAACTATTGCAATTGAATTAATTCGTAACAAAATAAATCGAATGAAAGCAAATATGAATTAATTCCATTCAATATATATTGCTTAGTGAATTAATTCATCGAATTTTTAATTCAGAATTGAAAAATTGAATTAAGGAATTAATTCTTCAAAGCTCTGGTTTTAATAAGTATAATTATTATCTATAAATTTTTTGTAAAAAAAAAACACTCAAGATTATAAAATAAAAAATAAAAAAATTGTAATTTTTATATAAAATAATAAATACCGGTAAAATACCGGTAACTTCCCATAAAAATAACGGTATCGGTAACGATAACGGTATTTAGAAATTTTTTTAGAGGTATCGATAACGGTAACGGTATTTAATTTGAAACGGTATTTTAGCGATAACGGTATTATAACGATAACGGTAACCAACCTTGGAAATAAGTGATCTCAATAATATTTACTAAAATTTTCTTTGAAAATCTTCATCAAATTATATGTATTTATATATAATTTGATGCAGTTAGATAGACCCATTTTTCGCATCAAATTGTATCAGGTGAGATAACATGCTTATCTCGCTTGATATAATTATATATTCCAATATTCGGATCAAATTAGATATGGACGTATATATTGGTTTATATATGGTGATATATGATTATATAACATCTTTTTTAGTCGGGTAATTAAAAAATTTTATTTACAAGAAAAAGCTTTAATTTTGATTTTTTTGTTATTTTTTATAAGTAAAGCAATTGTAGCACACCCCTTTTACTTTTTCGTTTATTTATAAGTATTTTATTTAATATGATGACGTTGCTTAATTATAACACTACAGTCCGAGACATTCGGTTACTTGCACAAATATAAATACTTTTAAAAATCTTTTGAATCTTTTTTTTTACCAAAATTATAATTTATATTTTTGGTTTCTATTTTCATTATTTAGTAGGCTTTCTAAAAGAAACACAATTGTAAGGGATCGAATTTATGGTAATTTTTTGTAATTTTTATAAAATTGTCTTCTCCTTTTGCAATTGTAATTCAAAAAATATCAATTGAAATTCAAAAAATATTAATTTAAATTCAGAAAATATTAATTATAATTCAGAATTTCCATTTGAAGTTCAGAAAACACCAATTGAAATACAAATTGTCATTTCAAATTCAGAAAACATGAAGTGAAATTCAGATTTTCTATTTGAAATTCAGAAAATATAATTTGAAATTCAGAAAATATTATTTAAAATTCAGAAAACATCAATTGTAATTCAGAAAATATCAATTGATATTCAGAAAAACATCAATTATTTAAAATTCAGAAAATATCAATTGAATTTCAGAAATCGCCAACTGAAATTCTGATATTGCAGATTTTCGGGTGTATTGGCCTCAATTGGCCATCCAGAATGTTCGGCGTTACTAGCTCTTCTGCGTGACAACAGTATTCCCATTGTACTTATCAAGCTTTTCTTTGGTTTGAGTAACAGTTTTCTTCGCAAAAAATAATGTATTAGCACTTGAAATTAACTTGATTCTGTTTACACAAAAATTCGCGAGGTTTCTATACTTTGAAGCCGCCAAACACAAGGTTAATAACGGAGCTTTTTCTCAAAGTTTGACAGAACCCAGTCAGAAAAATACAAATGGGAAAGCGAGGGCAAAGCACTTCAACAGGTGGTACAAGTACTGGCAAAAAGTGTTTTACCATTCTCAAAATGATAACATCATTAGACAAAAAGCGCCGCAAAAGCACTAGAGAAACAAAATTTATGAATGTTGGCAAAAAGCTGGCAAAACCAATAAATAGGTGGACTGGAAATATATTTTCCAAAATAAAATTTTAAGAAAGTTAATATGTATTTTTTTTTGGTCCTGGTAATAAGTTTTTTTAAACTAATATAAGTTGGTCTTAAAGGAGCTTTTCCACAAACAAAAAAATTGATTTTATAAAACAAAAAAAATGTTAAATTAAAAAAATCTAAAAAAAAAAAAATTTTTTTGCTTCCAACCGGATTTGAACTCGGAAACTTTTGACTATAAATCTTGTTTTAACGAAGCGCCTTCATTTTTTATAAAATCATTCCTCTACCAGTGAATTGATTTTTGTACCGCTGGCAATTTCTGACTAGGTATCACTGGATAACCACTGGTTGCAAACGTTGGCATAGCACTCTAAGCCCATTATTTACCAGTGTTTTTTTTTTATAAACTACCGAAATTTTTGTAAAACAAATACTGGCAAAATGCTCTTGCAAACCATTCCAAATAAGTTTTATTTATTTTTAACACCGCGGTTACCCAGTGGTGGGCCAGTGCTTGATTTTTTGTACCACTGGAAGTTTCTGACTGGGCAGTATTAAAGTACTGGAGAATATTTCGCCTTTTTAAATTTTATGAATTGAATTAAAGTTTTTGCTTCTTAAAAAAAATAAAAACATAGTGCGTGCAAACGAATATCTCGGACTGTATATGTGCATTGCTTTCGTTTATATTTCTGCAATACAAGAACTATCGTGTATAGCAGCGGTTCTCAAATTGGGGGGTCCAAAGCTGCATCCTAGGGGATCCGCGAAGGGCTACGAAAAGAACACTTTAAAAACAAGAAATCTTTTAAAAATTAGAATGACTTCATACAAATTAGAAGTTTTTGATTGAAGTTTATAACTTTTACTCATTATTTAAAAAAACGCGAATATATATTAAAAAAAATAATAAAAAATAGTGTGATTTTTAAGACTTTTCCAGAAATGAAATCATTATAATTTGAAATTCAGAAAAACAAGCAAATGAATTTCAGAATATTTCAATTGAACTTCAGAAAAGGTCAACTGAAAATAAGAGAATATCAATTGAAATTAGCACAGTACTAAATAAAATTTCAATCGAATTTTCTCATTTTTAATTGAAGTTTTATTAATCTAAATTAATGTTTTAATTCAGAATATGTCAATTGAGTTTCAGTTTATGTTTTCTGAAGTACAATTGATATGTTCTGAATAGCAATATCTAATATGTTAAACAGTTTATCCTTGATTTTTTACTTAATTTTTTCTGAATTGCAATTCATATTTTCTTAATTTTGATTGATGATTTCTGAATTTCACTTAAGATTTTCTGAAATACAATTGATGTAAAATTAATATTTTCTAATTTTATTTAATTTGGAAAATTTGAATTTCAATTGATGTTTTCTTAACATCGAGTGGAAATTATAAATTTCACTTGATATGTTCTGAATTATAATTGATATTTTCTGAACAAATTTTTTCTATACAGAAATCATAAATTCGCACAAACTTTTTTATAGGGAAACACTCAAAATCTTAGCTTTTTTAAGATTTTTAGGTTCTGTTGATTGAAAACTCCTTTAAAACTCCCCTGGAATATTTTCTCTGGTAAATCTCCAAAATTCTGTTGATTTTTGTGGAATAAAAACGTCTTTCCAATTTTACCTCTAGTATATTCCTACTTTTTCCTAAAAATCATCACCTTGGATATATTTTTATATATAAAAAAAAATATAAATTGAGAGTCCGTGAGCCAGTAAAACTGTAGCAAGGGGTCCGCAAAAGTTAAAGTTGTTGGGAACCGCTGATGTATAGACTATAACTTTTTTTTTCAATGTACTCGTAGTACTTGTTGTAGATATAGCTTTTTTTGTAAGATACAACAAGGGGTGCTTGGCAACAAAAAAAAATCAGACATAAACTTTAAGATTTTTTTTCTTTTAGAGAAAATATAATAAAAATAAAACAATAACAATAACAACAACACGGAAATACTAAACACAATAATAAAATATGACCTTATTATTTAAAATGTCTAAGGAATCTGAGACTTCAAGACTCGGAGAAATACAGACCAAAAAAGTAACACAATTGAAAAGAAATATTAGTAATGCACGTGGAGTTTTAAAAGAAAAATAATGTTGGACACAAAAGAAGAAAAGAACAAAAACTAGAAGATAAACAATGTAGAATAATGGAGAGAAAGGAGTGAATACAAATAATGTAGTAAGAAAAGAAATGGAGAGGAGTAAATATATTTAGATAGAAATCCTTGTTATACAATTTACAGAATTTGTTAGAAATTCATATAATGTAAAAACCTTACAGACTCTTAAATTAAACTAAATTTCATTTAATTCATTTTGTTTATCTATAAGACTGACGTACAGCTTCATATATTTTATAAAATGTCTTGTTTGTTTTTGCTTTAATGAAACATGAGTTTCAATAATGTTGTGTTGTTATTATTCAGTCAATAATGCTTGTCGGTAAAATCTACTGAAAATGACAGGTGAAACAAAGGTATATGCCCAGCAAAATCTCAGTAATTGGTGCTCATTACTAATATATAAATAATAAGCAGTAGAATTAGGGTCTACTGTTTATAATTCGGTGTCAAAACTCATTATTTTTGTTCGACAAGGTCGTTTTTGTAAGTAGTTGTCAATATTCGCTGCATGAAAAAACGCACAAAATTTGTGCATCCGCTTACCCGCTGCATTACAAAAGTATATAAAATAAGTAGTTATTCGTGTGCTTATACGCAGTCAAAAAATAAGTGGTTACAAGTTGTTAAATAATACGACTTACTTATATACTTACTAGTTGTTAAAAAATAAGTAGTTACCAAATTCACATTATCTTTATAAATAAATAAGTAGTCGCGCGTAAGTTAGACTGCCTATAAAAACGGCTTCGCCTAACAAAAATAACTAGTACTGACGCCGAATTATAAGTAGTACAAAATTTTAGTTTCATTATATAACCACTTATTTGGTAATGAAAGATTTTGCTGGCTGCAGTTAAAAAGGCGACAAATATGTATATTTACGGTTATAAACAGGGACGTAACAGTTATAACTTTTATTCAAAAAAGTGATTGTTTTACAATTATTTCTTGTTTGAGTATTTTTCATTTTCTGTTTATTTGCTCTGTTTGATTTTTATTTTTAATTCAAACAAAAACAATCCAAACACGATTTTTATTTTTTCAAAAATAATAAAAGTTATTTTGTAATTTTTTTTCTTTATCAAAAAATAACAATTAATAATATAAATCAAAAGCCATAGAACCAATGACTTCACCAATTATAATATCCTGATGATGTCAACTAGTGTTAATAAAAGATTGAACAGTGATTTAAAGTGAGTAAATATGTATATTCCAGCAACTTCCGGCATTCCATTTAGCTCAATTTTTAATTTTTATTTTATTATCAAATAAAAAAGTTATTTATTAATTTTTTCAAAAAAATCATTCTGTAACTTTTATAAAAAGTTTTAAAATAAAAATCAAAAAACAACAGAAATTTATAGAGTAAAATATAAAAATTGAAAAAATTAAAATCTTTGCCGAACTTTGTGATTTTTTTGAGCAATATGATTTATAAAATATAGTGCATTATTGAAGTATTATAATTAAATAAATTTGGGTGGTGACTTTTTTAGAAATATAACAGTTATTTTGGGTCTCTGGTTATAAATAACTAAATTTGTGGTTATTTTTAACTGTTGCAAATCAAAGAACTAGTGCTGTGAAAATTGTAAAAATAACTGAAAATTTATTTTTTTTTTTTTTTTTTCAAGACAAAAAGAACTGTAATTACATTAAAAAAACAACAACTGATTACTACACAAATATCTGACAAACTTTTTTGAGTGTATTCATAACATATTTTAAGGGGGGTATCGACTCCAAATATATTTTATTTGGATAGAGCATACTCTTCAGTATATGCTCCGAAAATATCAATAAAAAAATTCGAAGAAATAAAACTTCCACATGATTTTTTGTAAAATATATTTTAGTCACAAAGTAATATTCTATGCATTAAATTTGTATACAAATTTTTTTGGGAGCGTTTTTAGTTCATTCAGAACAAAAAGAAAAAAATAAATCCAAAGATGCAAGAATTGCACGCTGGGCCGATTTGAATTAGTTTTGGGTGTAAAATTTAAGGAAAAGTCCGAAGTTAAGCAAGGAAATCACTGTTCGGTCGTCGAAAGTTCGGCCAAATTGGAAAAAGTTCGGCGGCCGAACAGTTAACTGTACAGCTAAACTACGGGGTTTTCCTTAAATTTGACATTCAAAATCGCATTAAATCGGCTCAATAAACATTTTCCCAGTACCAAAATTTCTCAACAATGCCTCTAAATATCGAAAAATCGCCCATATGTCGCTTTTTGGCCGAACTGTTCGGTCAGACACTAACAAAATTATAGCATTTTGACCGAAATTAAATGAATAATAATATTAGCGTTAGTACATCAATTATCCTTTAACCGATTCGTCCCAAATTTGGTGCACATGTAGAAAACGAGGAGATATAAATTTAATTCATACACGATTTTTAGAAATTTTGCTGTTTTCTTAGCATAAAATTAATTTTAAACTTTAAACGCGTTTTCCCACAACCATGAGTTCAAAATCGTCTGCCAAAAACCCATATCGATGTGGGTTTTTTTTTCGTAGTCAACAAAAATCTGTTGTCTTTATCGTGGCCCTTTTTTTGAATTTTGGTCAAATAAATTTTATATATTCCCGAGCAAAATTGTGTTTTCTTGCCTTTTTTGGAAATGTTAAGTTTGTGGGGCAATTTTGTTTAAAAAAAAATTAAAAGTAAAAATCGGGATAAGGACTAGAGAACCTTGGATTAATATTCACTTTACATTTTTATTTTCCGATAATTAGTGAAGGCAGCACAGTGGCAGCCGATTTTGCCTTTTTTTTAAAAAAGGCCAGTAATGAATTGGCAACTCTAAAAAGATATGCTGTTGTCTTGTTTGTTTTTGCTTTAATGAAACATGAGTTTCAGACCGGCGGTGATACAAAGGTATATGCATTTAAAAAGGCAACAAATACTTATATTTACGGTTATAAATAACAAAATTTGTGGTTGTTTTTAACTTTTGCAAATCAACGAACTAGTGCTGTGAAAATCGTGAAAATAACTGACAATTTGTTTTTTTTTTTTTGAAGACAAAAACAATTACATTTAAAAACAACAACTGATTACAGCACAAATATCTGGCAAATTGTTTTGAGTGTCTTCGTAACATATTTTAATACCGTTTGTGTTTCAGCAATGTGTAGGGATCCGTATAGAAAAGTTGCAATCAATCTGAATATAGAACATATAATAAGTGCGTTTGGAAAATGTCGTCCGCATTACCGAATAATCCGGATTAGAGGGGAGTTGATTATCGAGGTGTTACTGTATTTCGATTCAGAAAAAAATATTTAGATATTGTTTGCGACATTACCCAACAAACATCAATTCAAGCCTTTGAGAAATTTACAGATTTTTCTTTAATATTCAATATATTTCTCAATTCATTCTCCATAAAACAAATCTAGCCTTCTTGTAATAAAAACACTCGCCATTTTGGGGACTACAATCGTCAAATCATCATTCGGCAAATTTTTGATACAAAATCGTCAAAATGGAGACAAATCATCAAATCTGGCACCTATGCGTATGCGTAATATAGAAACAATATATTAATTATACGCACTAGTGTTTGAAATTTGAAATTGTATTGAAAACAGTTTGTTTTTTCAACGCCTAGAATCTTGAAAAATCATTAATGGAATAAATTCTTTTATACAAAATATTTCTGTATTGAATTTTATTAAGGCCAAATTTGTCGGTTGCACTGTGATATTAAGGCAAAAAATGTGTGTCAAATTTTATTAGCACACTTGTAAACTTTTGTTAAGGCTGTTCTTTTTTTTTTTTTGCATGCTTTTATAAAGTATACGCCGGGTGGTAAATGCACAAGGAAAAAATACAAAAAAAAATTAATGACTTGGCGAAAGAAAATTCACAACAACAATAACTGAAAAAAGAGCAAATAACTGTGTTAAGAAGGAGAGTAAAATATATCTAACAATTTAACAACAAAGTATCTAAAGGTCTCTTCATTTTATGGTTTTTGTTTTGATTACAAAAACGGGGTTGAGAACAGAATACACACAACAAAGAAATAGATAAACTTGGGAGAAAAACTAACAACAACAACGAAAACAAAACAAATGAAATGCATTTTATTAACAATACAATGAATATGAATAAACCGACAGACAGACAAATTATAACAGTTTTTGATTTAGAGGGTAAAATGAAAAAGCAAAAAAAAACTGTATTGAAATGTTCAGTTTACAATTTATATTTAAGCAGTCATTTCATGACGGCGCGAGAGAGTACTTAAAGCACAAGGCAACACGACAAAATAAAAAGAACAAAAAAAAGCAGAATATAAATTTTACTTTTTTTATTATATACAAAGAAAAAAATATATATCACAAAAAAAACTATTAAAAAGTATTTAAAACAAATAATATATAAGAAATTATTGTAAATAAATTAATAATTTTTACAGCAAAAAAAGGTATAGAATATTAATGAACTGAAAATATTATTAAATATGAAACAATTTATAAGCGAATGAAAAATTATCGATTATGTGTTTTGGAATTTCAAAAGAATATTATAATGCGAAAAGAAATTTAACAAAAAAAAAAAAAATAGATAAAATTCTTAAAACAAATCTTTGAACTTCGATAAAATTAAGAAATTACTAATTAAAATTCCTTAAAATTGCTGATTTAAATATATAAATGAAAAATATTACCTAAACTTTGGGTAACATTTGACAAATTGAAAAAAAAGAAACAACAAAAACGAACTACCGAAAAAAAAACTAAACCAACCCCTTTTAATAAACTTTTTAGAGTAGAAGTAAAGCCTAAATCTCCAAAAGATTCATATTCAAATCTAAAGATAACTCTTAGAAATTTAAAAAAACTTCCATGAAAAAAAATTTAATTTTAAAAGAATAATTACAATTACAAAATTTATCTATAGAATATAAATCATTTATAATAGCTTACTTTTTTGTTTTTGTTATATACTATAAAAACGACAACAACAAAAACTGTATAAAACTTATTATAAATCATTATATTTGGTCAAAGCAAATAATAAAAAAAAAATCAAAGACACATTAAAAACAAAATTGTGTTTGTACGAAGTATATCCAAATACAATAGTAACAACAACTAATAAAAAAAACCAGAAATATAATTAAACAAAGTTAACACACATTAGCATACAAAAGAACAAAAACAAAATTAATTACAATAACTAAAATAATAATAAATCAGCGAATAAAAATTAAATTAATAAGAAAATTCCGAATTATTATTTAAAATAAATATGAACAATATCCAAATTCATGTCAACTATTGCCGCCCACCAACAACTCAACCGCCCAACCGCCCCTTAAGAGCATTATAATGTAATCAAGAGTATAATTCCAAAAAATAACACCGCAAAGCTTGAAACGTAAATAAAATTTACTCTCTCTAATAAAAACGTATTAAAGAGTAGGTAAATAAGATTATAACACATTAATATCAGACACACACACACAGTTATAAAATAAAATTAACTGACAGAATTGTAGCACAATTTGAAGGAACTAAATGACAGGTTTAAAATGCGTGAAACTACCACTTTGTTTAAACGATATCTAAATTTTATGGATTAAGGAATTTTTTTAATAAATAACAAGAAAAAATTATTTACTGTACGCAAAGTTTACCGGCATTTTGAAAATCTCAGTTCTAAGGAAGATTTCTTTGAGAGTATAATCTAAATATTTTAGGCATTTCCAGAATCAAATAAAAAAAGTGCTATGTTCCGTCAAAAAAAAAATATTGGTTAGTACATTTTGTATGAAAGCTCCATAAATCAGTCGGACGTTTAATCACAGCAGCCATATTTGACGATTTATCGTTAGTTATTTTGACGACTTTTCATCAAAAATTTGCCAAATGACGATTTGACAATTTTAGCTTCCGAAATGAAGATTTTTAATTAAAAGAAAAAAAATCAAATCTTGTATTTTCGCAAAACTTTTTAAAGCTATTGACTAAAAATACACTCAGGAAACTTATGCAATCAGAATATGTTAGTTATTCAAGTAGTATTTCAGTTTTGTTATTTATAGAAGAAATGTAAATTTTAACTACATTCGTAAGTCAATAAAAAATTAACAACATAAAATACTGAAAATTCGTAACATTCATTTTATGCAGTCGCTTTTTTTTTTTTTTTTTTTTTAATAAACCAAATAAAATGTATGTAAGTAAATTTTGTTAGTTGTTTTGACTAATTTGTGGTTAATTTTATTAACAGTCAAAAACAAAAGAAAATGAAAGTTGAATGTAACGAAATGTTAGTAGTCTTGTTTTCAAGTGAAATTTCATTTGTTTTAAAATACATACATTATTGTTTAAACTAAATATAAATTACATATCCCAGCCAGCAATTCCGCAGCGCTCATAAATAAGATTTTTAAATGGCTCATAGAAATGATTATTGTTTTTTGAAAACACTCTTTTCTTTGGTAGAAAATATGAACCCTCAGAAAACAATCCAAAAAGTTGTCTCTACAATCTAAAAAGCTGTCTAAAAATGAGGGTTCATTTTTCGAACTCAAGGAAGATTCCAAAATTATTTAAATTTATGAAGAAAATTTCGATTTTATACGTTCTTTTTTCGGAGTCATTTCCGAGTACACAGGGGGCTCTTTTGGACGGACCACTTTCATAGGAAAAAGTGGACAAATGTTTATGTTTTTGGAGCTCAATTCTGAGTCATTAATGATCATCTTTGTTTGCTGGGTATGAATAAGGGTATAAAATCACACTTATTAACACCATTTGGGTCATAACTACATCATGCACCAATTAAAAAATTTTGTCAAATACATGCACCAATTAAAAAATGTTACAATTTTTTATAAAATTTTAACTTCGAATTTTTCAAAACGTATATTTTGGCAATTCATCACCACAATATTTTATTAAACCAAAAAGTGCCATCCATATTTTAATGAATGTTTTTCTACACAGCTGAAAGAAGACTTGTATTACACACTTATAGGAAAAATTCTGCACAAATTTTAGTTAAAACTACTAAAAATTAGTTAAAAATTACCTCGCAGAAGAAACTGCTGAAATATGCAAAATTTAAGTAAAATATACAGAATATTAGTTATATTTGAGTTAAATTTTAGTTAATAGAAACTAAATTAAACTGCTGTAATCAGCAAAAAAATTTGCTAAATAATTAGTAGACCAAAAAATCATTAAAAAATCTAAAACTTTCAAAGTTCTTTGTTTTTGGTTTTTTTTTTTTTTAATTCAAACATAAATCTAGCCTTCTGAAATCAGCAGTTTACCATTTTTTGTTTTTAGCAAATATTTCTGTTGATTTTAGCAGGATACACTGCTATTTGATTCAACTTTAAAATAACAAAAACTTTGTAGATTAAACAATTTCTGCAACGAGTGTTATTTTTGTTCGCTTTTAAGATCAAATATGAGAAATTCCATATAGAATAAACGAGCATATAATTTAAAAGAGGTACCAACTCTCCTAACCTCTGTTAAATCACTCTCATCTTAATTTGTATCGAAATATGTTGCCATATGAACTACACGTGTCTGCAAAAAATTTCCTAGAACTAATGGTTGAAAATTAAAGCATTTTTAAGTACTACCAATCACTATCGTCAGATTGTCTTTATGGGGTTCTCTCTAGGTTATAATGTAGATTTAGGTATTTTTAATAAACTGATTTTAAAACCGAACAAAAATAGCACCCATTAAACAATTTCCTTTTGCTATTTTTAGCCTACTAATAAATAGCAAAATTTTCAGATTTTACAGTACATTATTTTTATTTCCTTTATCACAAAATCCGATAATAGAGGAGATACCTTCCTTGTGAGAGGGTTACTAATGCCCTATATCACAAAATTGTGTAGGGTGTAATCACTTTATCAGAATTGGGAATAAAGCCTGAAATGTTTACTTTCACTACAAAATTAAATGTAGAACATAACCGTATATGGAAAATATACGAGATATGATGAAAAAAAACCTGTTTAGCTAAAAACAACAAATTCTGCGTTGTATTCTATACTCGTTGCTTCAACACATTACATATTGGTTTTCAATTTTTGTTTAGAGAAAAAAAAGAAACAAGTAAGAGTGGTTTCTCAAACACGTTCGTCAGTCACTACTGTATTTTCATTTGTCTGAGGCAAAGCGCCTGTGCCCAGTGTTGTCAGTTTAGGGGATTTATCCCCAAATTGGGGATTTTTTTTCATGATTGGGGAAAAATTTGGGGATCTGGGGATTTGTTGGGGATGAAAAAAATTTAAGAGGATTTTTGGGGATAAAAATATTACAATTTTTTCTTAATTTTTAACCTTGATAATCTTTTAATATTTTGTATATTTCCTTTATAATTGATGGTAACAGTGAAAGATGACTATTTTGTGTCTGGCAAGCAAGTTTAAATTTGGCAAGGTTTTGTACCAAAATTATGCTGGTTTCTAAGATTAAAACGTAGTTTACAAATAAATCCATTTGTTGTCAGAAATCCATCTTCTAAAATAGTGAAACATTTAAATTGAAACACCATACACAATAAAGTTTTCAAAACTGATAGAATATATTGATTCTGAAGAAATTATAAAATTTTATATGGTCATGTATTTTAAAATAATATGTTCGTTTTTCTCTTTCATTTGTTATAATTAGGGCATTGACTTTCATGCAAATGCATGTTTGCAGTCAGTAGCACAAAGAAGATTTTGACCAAAGTGTTATTTAAAAAATAAAATATTTATTGTTGCGTTTCGAGTTGACATTTTTCGCATTCACATCAATTTTCGAACTCTAATTTTTTCAGTGTGATAAAATTAAGACGTCCAGGCAAGAAAAAATCTAACAACTTGTAAAACATGAGGGAAAATAATTTTCGAAAAATTAAATAAATGCTGAATCGCAATGAATTGATCAGGAAAAAAAATTTGGGGATTTTTGAGGATGACAAATTAATAATTGGGGATAAGGTCCAGAAAAAAACAGGCAACACTGTCTGTGTCTAATATTTTTGTTATACGCCATTCACATGAACGAGATTTTAATTATCATGCAAAGTTTTGTTAATAATCACCTCAATTTGTGGGATAATTTATAAATCCCCAGATAATTGTTAAAAGTCAGGGTTTGAAATTTGAAAATTTCTTTAAAATATATCATTTGATAAAAAAAAATGTTTTCAAGTATTTTTTATTTGAGAACCATTTTAGTAAAAAACAAATTTTATTAATCCAAAAGTACTTATGATCTGAAGACC
Source organism: Leucophora obtusa (assembly GCA_949987735.1). NCBI lineage: Eukaryota > Metazoa > Arthropoda > Insecta > Diptera > Anthomyiidae > Leucophora > Leucophora obtusa. Next base: position 161,858,361 of record OX465296.1, read on the forward strand.
GCTTTTTGGAGGCCTTGATCATTAAAGGGTTAAAGAAGGTTAGAAAAACTTATATTTAAGTAAGAAATGTTTAATTTTAACAGCTTTTTAAGATCAACAAAAAAGGGGAATTTCCAGTGTAGAAATCGTTACCAAATATATACATTACAGTTTTATTTTTGCAATTCCTATCTTACAAATATTTAGCAAAAATAATCTGCTAATTTCAGCAGTTTTTTCTGCAAGGCCATTTTTAACAAATTTTTAGTAGTTTAAACTAAAATTTTTACAGACTTTTTTCTGTTAGATTTCTTATTGCTTTTACATGGGATGTCGCGCAAAATAATGAGTAATGCTTACGCACAGCAAACGAAAAATTAAGAAAGATGTGGTTACCTATTCGGTTACCAGTATTGACAAAAATAGATTTTCAAAAAAAAAAAACAAAATTTGTTAAAAAAAAAAAAATAAAAGAAACTAAAAAAAAAATAAAAGAAACTAAAAAAAAAAATATCTAAAATCAGCAATAAAAAATTACAAAACACATATTCGATAATTTAAAATATATTATTCTAAATATAAAGCTTATTTTTCGTATTCTGTAAATCACTTTATTTAAGACATACGAAAATTTTAAAAAAGAAAACACTAATCGTCTGTTTTTTATTGGTTTGACATACTGACCATTTTTGAAGGTTTTATGTACAATGTAAATATCATCTTTTTGATTTAGTAATCTGCTTCCCGATATCTTGTATCATATTTGAGATATCCAGTATCAATTTTGATGTACCTTCGAATTTTTTGCAAGAATTAACAATTGTAAAAATGTATGTACGATTGATGCTTTTCTCGATTACAACTTTTTGGCATACGGGTCAAACCAATAATTTACAAATTGTTAAAAATTAAAAACTTTATAACACGTTTATAAAATGAATTTTGTATGAAAATTTTATTTTATAAGCCATTTATAAATTTTAGAAGTGATTATGCATATGACCCTTAAAGTTTTGAAACAAAGTGATTTAAATAATTTGTTTAACATTTTATTACTTTCAATAATAAATTCTTTTATCTTTTTCATTACAGAATTTTAAAATAATTACAAAAAATTACACACACACAAAGAAATGGCATATTAATATAAAGAAAAACAACAACTAAGAGAATCTCCCTTCTAAAGAGAATTCAAAGTGAAAAGAAAAAAAAAATAAAATACTGCAAAACTCTCTCGCAAAAGAACAAAGAGATTGAACGACGCCAACGACGCATAATGAAAAACATATAATAATAAATCCGTTTAAAATTTTAAGATAAACATGTGAAAAATAACAAACACAAAAACAATTACAAACAAAAACAAATTGATAAAAAAAAAAAATAAATAAAATAAGCGTATAATAAATTTTATTGAATTCAATTGAAAAACTGTAAGTGAAGTGAGTGAATGTGAAGAGAAAATACAATAATAAAAAAACTTAATAATTTAACGCTTAACAAATAGCAAATTAGTGATTAATGAATAAAACTCATATTTAATCATTTACAAAAATAATGTCAAGCAGGAAGCATTTCTGAAGAAAAAATAAATTTAAATAGAAAAACAATTTAAATAGAAAAAAGTTTAAATAGAAAAAAAATTAAAAATAAGATTACTAATTCAAAGAAATAATTATTAGTCTAAAAAATAAATTAATTTAAAGGAAAAATTAAAAAAAGAAATTAATTAAAATTATTTTTTAGAAAAAAAAAGTTATTAAAAAGAAAATTATTTTAAAAAAATTATTAAAAAGAAAATTATTTAAAAAAAAATTAATAAAAACGAAAATGATTAAAAACAAAAATTATTAACAAAAAAAAATTATTTAAAAAAGCACAAATTACTAACAATAATTATAATGAATTAATTTTTTTTTTAAATAAATAAGCCAAAAGTAAACAATTTTCTAGTGGTCTACACATTGTAAATACATGTGAATTGAATTTGTGCTGGATTAAAATACAATAAATTATTATGAGATAAAGTATAAAACAATAAAAAGTTGAACATTTAATTTAATTAATTAGTAGTAATTTATTAAAAAAAAAAAAAATAAACCACCATGTTAAACAATAGAGTGAAAATTTAACAAGAAATTTTTCAAAAAAATTTTCAAGACTTTATAAACAAAAATCGTTTTAAACGTGTTACAATTTCAAATCATTAACTATTTACCGTTACACTTAAAATGGCGGATACTTTGCCACAAGCGGCGTCTGCGGCCCGTTTGCGAAAATTCGATCGTACCGACAGTGAATTGGCCTGTGAAGAAGCGGCCCGTTTAACGGCCGATATGCAAGATGGTTCTGGTGGTGCTGCTGGCAGTCCCGAAGAAGATGAATATAGTGAATATGAATTTGAACTACCACCACCGCCGGACGGTGGTTATGGCTGGGTCATATGTTTTGCCTCCTTTATGTGCAACATGGTGGTCGATGGTATAGCCTACACTTTTGGCATCTTTATGGAGGAATTTGTGATTTACTTTGGAGAAGGCAAAGGCAAAGTAGCCTGGGTGGGCAGTCTTTTAAGTGGTGTTTATTTAGCAGCTGGTCCTATAGTCTCGGCCCTGGCTAATAAATATGGCTGTCGCTCAGTGTGTATAGCGGGTAGTATAGTGGCCTGCATAGCTTTTGCCTTGAGTACTTTAAGTACCTCGGTTAATATGTTAATGTTAACTTATGGTGTTATCGGAGGCTTTGGTTTTGGCATGATCTATTTACCGGCCGTAGTAGCTGTGGGCTACTATTTTGAAACTAAGCGCTCTCTAGCCACTGGTATAGCAGTTTGTGGTTCTGGTTTTGGTACTTTTGCCTTTGCTCCCTTGGCTACTTATTTATTGCAACAATATGGTTGGAAAAATTCTTTGCTAATATTTTCTGGTATGATTTTAAATTGTGCCATATTTGGTGCCATGATGAGACCATTAAAATATCCCAAGAAGAAGAAGGTTAAACCCCTAATGCAACGTATGTATGAGGAAAAACAATTACAATTGGAAAGGGGTTCATTTGCGGGTTCATTTATGGTTCAACTGCCCGATGGTTCTATGGAACGTAAATTGAAAATGCCTTTAAATGCTGATCCCGGTGTACATTCTTCCTTAAATCTAGAATTATTAGCTCAACAGGCTTCGGGGGGTTTACAACCTGTTTTGACTTTACCCACCATCACCGAAGCCACAGTAGTGGAATCGAAAAATAATCAACAGCAACAACAACCACAACCACAAAGTCCACCCAATAATAGCAATGGTCATTTGGATGTGAAACCTAAAAGACAACATCGTAATTCTGAATCGGGTACAAGTCCATATAACTCTTCAGATTATATGACACGTAATGCCTCACAACCGGCTTTTCTAATGGATCCTCATCAAGGTCTTACTAAAAACGGCTCAGTACCCTCATTTCAAAGATCCCGTAAGACCTCAGCTTCTGAAAGATTTCAACCCTCGTTGGCTGCTATAAGAGCTTCTTCTCGTGCAGAATTGGATGCTAATGGTATGGAAATGGGTATGACTGCGTCAAAAATGTCTTTATCTCAGCGTCAAGATTCTGGTAAAATGGTTAGACCTATGTCTCGCAAAGATATCTTCTATTCGGGTTCGGTAACCAATTTGCCACAATATCAATCGCAAAAATCTTTAACTAATTACCGTCAATCGGTATTATCGCTCACAAAATATGAAAAATCAATGCAAAGTGTTCAGAGACTAGATCCTTTAATGGAAGCCGAAAGACAACGTGAACAATATGATTTATGCCCCTGTTTGGGTATACCCGATTCCGTTAAATCGGTTATCAATAATATGTTGGATGTTAGCTTGCTGAAAGATCCCGTATTTATGTTAATAGGCCTTTCTAATGTATTTGGTATGGCTGGTTTATATGTTCCATTCTTTTATTTAGTAGATGCTGCTAAAATTTCGGGTATCAATCCGGATTCCGCATCATTTTTAATTTCCATCATTGGCATAACCAATACAGTGGGTCGTGTGGTATGCGGTTACGTAGCGGATTTCCCTCAAGTGAATTCATTGTTTCTCAACAATGTCTGTCTATTAATATGTACCGTCTCTGTGTTTCTGACGCCTCTATGTGTGTCGTATGGTGCTTATGTTACCATGGCTGTATTCTTTGGTATAGCCATATCTGGTTATATCTCCCTAACGTCAATTATATTGGTCGATCTATTGGGTTTGGATAAATTAACAAATGCTTTTGGTTTATTAATTCTATTCAGAGGTTTTGCGGCCATTATTGGTTCTCCCTTGGCAGGTGCTGTCTATGATGCTACCCAAAGTTATGATTTACCATTCTATATGGCTGGTGCCTTATTCGCCATATCGACAGTGACGAGTTTTATGGCTCCTTGCCTTAAACGTTGTACCACATCAGAAGAGACACCGGTCCACGTAGAAGCCCTAACACCCATTGATGAGGAACAGGGTGAAGATATGGAAGATGAAGAAGATCAACCTATAACTATAGTACCGAAAATTATAAAAACTTTACCTAGTCCCCAGCAAGCTGTAGATCAAACATCTAAATTTCCCAATGCTGAATCGAAATTATAAAAATGTTTAAAAGCTAAGAAGATATTTGATAGAGCATGTTTTAAAATTACTATACATAAAGATTAAAAAGAAGGAAGAAAAGAAGGGTTTAAAAAACAAACAAAAAAAAAATAATTCAAAATTATTTGAAAACCAAAAATTATTAAATATTATTGAAATATTTGTTTTAAAAATTTGTTTTAAAAATTGTTTAAAAACCCTATTATAAAATTTTTAGAATTCAATGAAAATTATATTTGAAGATTGTAAACAAAAACTAAAATGAAAAATTTCCAAAGATTATTAAAAAAACTATAAAAACCTGAGAGCTTAAGTAGGTGAGCAAAAAAAATTTTAAGATTTTTGTTGTTTAAGTTTTTATTTAAATAATTTTTTTTTAATTGTCGATAAATTTTATATATTTTTTAGTTATTTAATAAAAACAAAATGAAAACTAAGCTTAAAGATTAAGAAAAACAAAAAAGAGAAAATATAAAAAGAAAATTAACAAAAAAAAAATAATAAAAAAATTTAAAAATGTTATTTAAAAGAGAGTATTTTTTCACAAAGAAAAAACAAACAAACAAAACGACAAATGCTAAAAAAGGCTTCAAAAACTAAATCATAAAATAAAAAACAGAGAGAATAGAGTTTATTTTTCAAAACCCAAAAGAACAAAATGGAGGTTTAGAGAAAAGAAAAACTATTATAGTCACAAGTCGGAGATATTTAAAATTTTATTAAAACATCAAACCAAATTTAAGAAAATATAGAGATGAACAGATCAGGATATTTTGTTGTTTAACCCAACTCCGTCGAATAGGTCACAAATTATAGACAGGCCCATATTTCTTATTGGGAGTATAGGTGGCTGATAAGGATTAAGGAGTACAGAGTAACGAATTTTTGTCCATTTTGCTCTATCTCGCTTAGTTTCCGAGATATAAACCATTTTATGATTATACAGTAAAATATATAAAAATAAAGCGCCATCTCTAAGTAATATTGACAGCAGAGACACAAAAATTTAATAATTAGGAAATAATTGTGCTTTAAAATAGCTGAAAAATTTCTAAAGTTAATCCCCGGTCAGGGCAATACATAAAAAGTTTTTCATATAGAGACAAATTAACAAATAAAAATTAATTTGATCAGCTGACACATAAACTAACTACTGACGAGTCTTTGGGTGAGACGAACTGCGGCAGTCTGATGATTCCCTTGTCTGTTATTTTTTTAAATTTTTTCTAGAGCTATAAATCAGCTCTAGAAAAAATTCTTTGGTAATTCATTCTAATATTAATTACGATTGTCCTATGCGACTATTACAAACACTTAACTGAAAGATACGATAATAAATTTTAAATTTGCACTGCAGTAACACAGCCTCTGCAATCAACACTTGGTATCCAACTATTGAATATAAATAAAGCGCATCATAATGTGATAATTACTTGTGAAAAAGGAGAAAGAACAATAGGATTAAGAGAGGCAACATTCTAATTGAAAAATAAATTGCTCAAGTATTTGTTAATTCTGGCTCTTCTGATTACAAAACATACATTGTATAGGCTGTGATTGAAAAAAACTTCAATTAGTCACACTCGCCGCTATGACGACCGTTGTGTATCTTGTTAAGAAGTGATACTACGAGTCATAGCCTGTGCAGAGGGCTGCCGGTTCAATCGCCGGTCATGGCAATATACAAAAAGTTTCTTCTTCCTATAAATCAGCTCTAGTTAATAAATACAACTTACTAATAATTAGCATACAAAGTTAGTTCAAATACGGATGAAATTAATTGTTATGCTAAATTGGATTTACAAAAAATATTATTGTAGTTCAATTCTAAATTTTAAGACAAAATAACAGGCCAATTAATTGAGGATTTCATTGGCATTACAACTAATCAATGCCAATGACATTTTTTTGCTTTACATTTGACCAATGCCAATGAATGCCAACGAAATTATTTTTGATTGGCATTGTTTAATGCCTTAAACAACCAATTATAATCGATGAAAAAAGCATTTGTTGTCAAAAACGTTTTGTTTTGATAAAAGAAGAAATTAAGAAAAAGAAACAAAAATTCGCCTACTGCTTATCTAAATATTCGCTATTTCGTCAAGTTCAGATTACTAGATGCTGTTCCATTTAGACAAACCACTGTTCAAAGAAGAGCGCACGGCATATACTTGGTGCAACTCAATAAAAAAGGAAACATTTATGTTTACAGCTCTAACATTTTACATTCCTGTCTTAACTTACGTTTTTTCAAAACCTTTTTTTTTTTGTTGTTTATAATGCTTTTTCTTCAATTATTACCATTTGCACTGAATTGAAATGAAATTTTTTGGCATTGGCATTGACATCAAGTAATGGCAATTAAATTGCAATGCCAATGAAAAATTCCTAAGTATGCCTTAAAATACCGTTACCGAAATAATATCATAACCATTATTCTTAAAATACCGTTACCGATATAATCGTTATACCGTTACCGATATAATCGATATACCGTTATCCTTAAAAAACCATTACCTAAATAACTGAAATACTGTTGCGACCTGTAGAGTGCGCACAAGAATAAGACCAATTTTTGCAGACCCTTATATGGGCACTAGGAGAAAACATGGACCGACTTTAACCAAAATCAATAGGCTTCGTCCTCGGGACGATATTAGTGTACCGAAATTTCTGAAAACACGAGTATCTTAGTATTTGCGACCTGTAGCGTGCGAACAAGAATACATAGACAGACAGATAGACGGACATCGTTAAATCGAAACAAAAATTGATTCTAAATCGATCGGTATAGAAATTTTTTGGTGTTTTACAAACATCAGCACCAATTTATTATAGTCTGTTCACCAGACTTGGGGGTTAATCATTACATTTTGTAATTAATTACACATGCAATTACACAAATTCTTTGTAATTGTAAAAAACTCATACAGTTACGGACAAAAAATAGGGTCACTAATATTTTTCATACATTTCTTTATATTTTGGGCAATGCCTAAGTAAGATTGCGCATATATCTTGGCGAAAATTATTGTTAATATATCGCGTTTTAAAAATGCTGATTTGCCAACACTTAAAAAATATATTAAATTCAGTACATTCCCTTAATTGTATAAAGTTGTGAACGGGAGCTGACAAAAAAATGGGGTCAATATTAAAAATATTAAACAATTTTCCTTTTACGAGGGGTACTATTTATATTTCGGGAACTGGCAACACTAATGTCAATAGCTAAAATCTGGCAACACCATAATAAAATTTGACATTTTTAAGCATAAACGTACTCACAAGGTTTTGATGTACAAGTGCTATTTGTTTTGTTTACAGTGAATTAAGAAAATCAATTTGGCCAAAAAATGGAAACTTCAAGAGGTTTTGATTGGATTATTTGGATACCCCATAATTTATCAATCGCTCAAAAAAAGGCTAGCGTCGATTGGTGTAAGGGAAAAATATTATCCTGTGTTAATTTTATAATATTTATAAATTAAATTTAAAAAAAAAACACAAAATTTAGAGAATATGGGCCGTGGTAAGCATTTTTCGGAGTATGAAAGATTAGTCATTAAAAGACTAAAAAATTAAGGTCAAAGCCAACGACAAATAGCGAAATCTATTGGAAGGTCCCAGAATTTTGTTTATAATGCTTTGTTAGCTTCAAAACCACACTTGGAATTGGGTATACCAAGGAAGACTACTGAAAAAGTAGATAAACATTAAAACTGGTACCTAGTCGAGACGCCTTCAAGTCTGCTGCGGCAATTAAAACAGAATTGGGAGTCGAAAAAAATGGCGCAATGCGCCTTGGTCGAACGAATCTCAAATCAATTTAATTGGAAACGATGTAAAAAAAGGTTTTAACTTTGGAGTTTTTTTAAAAGGCGTTTTGTTTTGTACCTTTGCTCTTTTTTTTTTTAAAACAATTTTTTTTTCTTTCAATACATCAAATTTCATTTTGTCCTCTATGCTGATTTTGCATTAGTAGGTTTGAGAGAATTACATAAAAATTTCTTTCACTGCATTGAGAGAGGATAAGTTGCAGCTCACCAATACAAGCACACAAATGTTGTTGTATTTTTTGCCGATCACTGGTCTAGGCAGTGTTGCCAGGTTAATTGGGCACAAAATCGTCAAATATTTTTGAAAAAATCGTGAAAATCGTTTTTGAAATATCGTCAAAATATTGTTAAAAATCGTCAAAACTTTAATAATCAAATATTTTTATTATTATAACCCTAAAATCATAATATAAAAATTTTTTTAATCAATCGTTTTTCGGTGTCAACTGTAATTTAATAAAAATTCTAAAACTTTAGTTTTTTATTTGATTGGTTGGAAACTTTCAAATGTAAATTGATTTTGTAACAAAAAGAATTTCTATAGAAATAACGCAACACTTCACCCAGAGACTATTAATTATAGAGATATGAAATCAAAACTTACACTATTCACCGATAGAGGGCGCCCAAATTTAGTATTACCTGAGCAACTATTTATCATCAGTTTAGTATCAGCTGAGCCTATATTAAAAAACTCAAAAAAAACTGCTCCAAATAAGGAAAAAACAAGTGCGGAATATATTCAAATAATAAAATTTGATATATCCGTTTGTTTTTTTGTTTTGTTGTATGTTATTGTTTAAATTTAAATAAAAAAGAAAATTGTCAATTTTTTGAACAAAGTGCCATCTAGTAATAACGATGTTTTTATATCTTATTTTTTTGGTGATGCCATACCCCTGACTTCACCGACGTGTTTTAGAAAATAATACTTTAATACTCGTATCTCCAAATTTCAAACAATTTTATGTATGTATTGAAAATTTGCCATATGTGACCTTCTCCGAGAAAAGGGACCTAGTGTGTCAAAAAACCTAGTGTGTCAAAAACTTGGGAAAATCGATAAAAATGACAAAATATCGATTTTCCCAAGTTTTTGACACACTAAGTTTTTGGACACACTAGGTCCCTTTTCTCGGAGAAGGTCACATATACTGAAATTAATTGTTCGAAAGAAAAAGTTCACTTAAAAAGAAGTCGTATCAAAAAAACTTTATGTTTTAATGTACTTAGTCTAGAGATATTTCACAGGCACCTACTAAAGAATTTACATGAAAAATAGTCCGATATGAGATATACATCCCTTCGAAAAACATGTTAGATTTAGGAAAAACTATTTTAAATAAAAATAATTACCAGATTCTGTCTTAGTTTTCCTAAAAAAAACCATCAGATTCTAAAATGACTACCTTAGATAAAAATTTTATGATAAATATTTATAAATTACCTGAATATATTTTCAGATTTATTGATTTAGATAATGGAAAACTAACGTATTTTTGAACAATATTTCTATATTGCTATATTTCCTATTGAAAAAAATCGTCATTTTGAAGAGGAAAATCGTCAAATCGTCATTTGGCTATTTTCGATAGTAAAAATCGTCAAAATGACGATAAATCGTCAAACTGGCAACATTGGGTCTAGGTTCAATATTTGTTGATGCTACACCAACACAAACTAATACACCCTTCCCACGTATTGGTATTTACTGTGTTCTTGAATAGTATTTTACGCTTATTTCGCCGATTTTTTTTTTTTAATATGAATTAAGTGTTTTAAATATAAGGGTTTGCAAGTAGTCGGGGATAATTGTGTGAACTTACACAGAGGGAATTTTGCTGGACGAATTTTAATGAAATTTTTCAGTAAACGAATGAAGTTTTCTTCATAAAGTAAATGAAAAAAATCTTAAATTGGATGAAAAATCTTCATATATTTTATGAATCTAGTTTTAATGAAAATTTTTCATTGAATGTATGAAACTTTAAATAAATAAAATGAAATTTTTTACAATTTTTACAATTCAATGAAAAGTTTCAAATGGACGAGTTCCAGTGAAACTTTATTGGTTTTATGCAGAAATTTAATAATATCATGCAGATAATTCTCTCAGTGTACAATAATTTCCGAGTACTTTCAAACCCTACACACAAGCTGGCTTACATTGTCCAGGGTATGGTCCTATTGTAAGAGCCCACAAGCCAAGTACAAACAAGTATAGTGGCATGTAAGTTCAATTTTTGGAAAATTACAAATATTTTAAATTACATAAATGTATATATACAATTGTTATACACAAGTATAAAATATCGTTAGTACACACAATGTGAAGTAAACGAAATCGATTAGATTGTGTGGACTTACACGTTTTTCCAAAGGGATAAGCTTTATTTTACGCTATTTTTCAATATACTTATTCCCTTTAAATTCACAGTTCAGTTATTGCTAGCGCTTTTCATGACAACTGCAGCAGTTTTTGTCACAAAAATTTGGTAGATTTTTGGTTTAAATTTTTTTATTTAACACAATATTTTTTTTTTTTACTTTTCGTTATACGAGTCTGCGCTGATGCCCATCTGTCTCCCCATGTATCCTTGGAACTGGTAATTGTACGAAATTTGGTACATAAGTTTGTACTGTTCCGAGCCCTACTGAAAATTGTTAAATCGTCCAAAGCGATTTTAAGCAATTTGCTGCATGAGGCTAATATAATTTTATTCGTAAATCAGATCGTACTCATAATGGCCAAAACGGATACAACTTTGGCTCAGTTCCTCTCGGTTTTTTATTCTTGTTTAAATAATTATATGTATTCGAAAAGTAGAACTTGAGGGCTGACCCGGCTAGAAAGCTAAAAGTTTGACAACTAAATTTCAAACCCAAAAAAAACTTCAAAAATTCACGACTGCCATTTTGTATTTAACTTGAAAACTATCTAATCCATATTATATCGAAGAAATTGGAACAGATCGGGGAAATATTTATTGCAGCGTTAATTGAAATACATTCCCGGAATAAACCACTTCCACTTCCGGGTACACACATAGAAATCAACATATAAAAATAGCTGAAAAAGCTTCTAGAAATTGGTTAAAAACTACCTTGCAGAAAAAACTGCTAAAATTGGCAGATTTTTTTGCAAAATCTGGTAAGATAAGAACAGCAAAAAATAAAACTATTTAATTTAAAAATTTTAGTTAATTTTAGTTTAATTTACAAATTGAGAATGACAAATTACACTGTTAAAATCTGCAGAAAAATTTGATAAATATTAGTTGACTAAAAATATATAGCAAAAAAAAACAGCTTTTTCTGATTTGATCATATTAAGATGTTTTCTATTAACTAAAATTTAACCCACATCAACTACAATTTTGTGTATTTAACAGTTTTATTTTTGCTGTTATTATAACTTCAAAATGTGTGTATAACTTAAAAATGCGGGATTTTTGGTAAGCAGCATTTCGGACATGCAAAATAGTCTTTCAACGTCTCCCGCCTTCATGTGGTGTGGTACCCAATTTCATTGCTTTTGGATTAATCCTGCTGCTTTCAAACGTTTTAAAATTGCTGCTTGAGTGACTGCCAATAATTTTGCAAGTTCTTCTTGAGTTTGACAACAATCTTCAGCGAGTAATAACTCCAATTCATCAACTTCGAACTTTTTTGACTGACCTGGGCGGTCTTTGGTGGCGATCAAACCGCATAAACCATCTCCCGCACGTTGAAATCGATGGAACATATTCAGGCTAAGCTTCGGTGAGCAATCGATGTGCTTCAGCTGCACTTTTTTTCAAATTGAAGAAGTAAAGCAAAACTTCCCGCAAATGATGCTTAGGTGGCACAAAATTCGACATTTTCGAAGCAAAAAAAACTTTTTGTTCAAGTGAGAAGAAATGACAGTTATTTACCCTTCAAAATGCCATATAAGTTATTAAAGACACAGACCATGTGTAAAAGATACGCCAACTGTTGTAAATCCCGCATACACTCAAATATTTCATTAAAACTTTTAAAAAAATGTTAAACATTCAAAACCTTTTTATTTTTATTAAAAAACAAAATATTAAGAAAATTAAAAGAAATTTTGAAAAAAGCAAAATATAATTTAGAAAACAAACAGAAGCAAAATTTAAATATTTTAAATAAAAAAAAATTAATTTAAATTTTATGTACTTTTAAAAACAAACGAAAAGTGATGTATAATTATTAAAAATAATTAAATAATAAGCCTAAAGTATTAAAAATACTGCGCAAAACTTCAATTCAAAACAAAAATAAAAAAGCTTAGCCAAACTTTAATAATTAAAAAAATTAAATAAAAAGGTTAAAAAAACATAATGTTAATTTAGATATTTAATAAAAAACAATAAAAATAACCTAAAATATGCAGGAGTTTAGCTAGAAGTACACATAAAGAAAATAATTTAATATTTTACTTATTTTTGAAATTTATTATATTCAATGTAATGTAACATGAATTTTAATAAAACAAAATATTTTTGTTTAAAAAATAAAACAAAACTATTAAACTCAAAGTTAAGCTATGTCCATATTTTAAGGAATTAATAAAAAATATATTGGAAAATATGTACGAATTGGTTTAATTAAACAAGCAAGTATAAACAAATTCAGCTTTAAAAAAAAATAATAATAAAATGTAACAAGTACAAGTGTATAATTCGGTCATACTGAATTTTTTATACCGTCCGCCAATGTAATAATTGAATACAGCACTAATAAAAAAAAGTTTGTAACATTTTTTGCCAAAGCTACTAATAATTTGTTGAAATTACGTTGCAGAAAAAATTGCTGAAATTAGCAGATTATTTTTGCTAAATATTAGTAAAAACAAAACTGTTAAATATATAAAATTTTAGTTATGTTTAACTTACACCACTAGAAAAGTCTGTAAAAATGTTTGTTAAAACTACTAAAAATTTGTTTAAAATGACTGCAGAAAAAACTGTTGAAATTTCAAGATTATTTTTGCTAAATATTAGTAAGGAACGAACAGCAAAAATGAAGTTAGTTATATTTGAGTTAAGTATTAGTTGATAGAAAATAACTTAACCTGCAAAAATAAGCAAAAAAAAATTGTATATAAATATAATTAGTAGAGTAAAAAATCACAAAAAAAATTTAATTTTAATTTAAGTTTCTTTTTCGATTGTTTTTAATGCAAATACAAATCGAGCCTTCTGAAATTAGCAATTTACTATTTTTAACAAAAATTTCTGTTTATTTTAGCAGGATAGACTGCTATTTGCATTTAACTAAATTTCCTAAATAAAGAAAAAAAAATATTATTATTATTAATCCACTAATTTAGAAGTTTTTTTTTCTGTAGCATCATTTTTAACAAATTTTTAGTAGTTTTAACTAAATTTTTTACGGATTTTTTTCTATTAGTGTACAGAAAATCCGACTGAAATTTTGACAGTCAGACTGATTTTTAAATATTTCACAAAATTATGAGAATCGGATGGTAACAGCTGTTTTCATCTGACTGAAATTGATAGTGTAAATACATATGAAAGATTTTTTTGACAATCATACATTTCGTAGGATTTTTAATTTGATTTGTCAGACGTAAAATCAGATAAAAAAAAAACTGATGATGTAAACCCCGCTAAAGCTAAAAAATTTCAGAAAAACTGTCATATTTTAAAAACTTTTTTTTCGATTTTTTTGCAAGTAAAATCTTTTCTTCTAAAATCAACAATTTTTCAGTAAAAGTTTCTATTTCGTTCTAGTCTCTATAAATAGAATTAAAAGCTTGAATGTTAAAAACACAACATACAAATTCTTTACTACTAATGGAACTTTAGTTTATAGCAGCAACTATAACACGAGAAAAATAATAGCTTTGTAAAAAACATGTGATTTTCGTTGTAACACAAATAACGACACAGGTAGAAAAATACAAACGGCAAAACGTTGGCAAATCACTGTATATGGTGGTACAAGCGGTGGCAGAGCGTCCGTTTTTCGAAAATTAAAGTACTGGGTCAACCTTGAATTGATAACGTCGATCTTCGGTTGGCAGTTTATCCTTCCGAACGTTGGTAACAGTAGTAAAATAAGTGCTCTGCCAATCGGTATTTTAGATCAACGGTTTTTTATTCAATTCTTTATGAAAAAATCTGTAAAATTCCAATCCGGAAAAAAAAGAGAAACGTAAATTTTAGTAGGTATAGCAGCACTGTATCTAATAAGCGAATACGTCTCTGCTTAAAACTACAAATTCAATAGATTTTCACACAAATTTTACCATAAGAACAATTTTCCAGTTTTATCAATAGACTTGAAAACTGGTATTTAAATAGGGTGAACATTAAGTGATCAGTTTATGTATTTTTTACATACAGTCATAAGTTTCGTAAAACAAGTTCGGGCAATATCGTTTTTGCAAATGTTGGCAAAGCGCTGCAATCCAATGTTTTGCCAGTAGTATTTTTTCATGTACAGTCGAAAATTTTGTGAAACAAGTACTGGCAAAGTCCTTTTACCTAACGTTGGCAAATCGTTTTGAACCGATGTTTTGCCGGTGGTTTTTTTTCATAAACAGTGGTAAACTTTGTAAAACAAGTATTGGGAAAGCACTCTTTCCAAAGGTTGGCAAAGCGTTCTAAATTAGTGCTTTTGCGATGATTTTTTTTTTGTACCATTGTAAAGCAACGCTTTGCCAGTGCTTTGTTTTTTGTACCGTCGGCAATTTCTACCTGGGTAAGTACAAATTTTTGAGCTTAGTTCTAGTAAAATTTTTCACTTTGAGTTAACGTTAATACAATAAAATAAAAATCTACATTATAACCTAGAGAGAACCCCATAAAGACAATCTGATGATAGTGCTTCATAGCACTTGAAAATGCATTAATTGTCAACCATTGGTTCTAGCAAAGTTTTTTCTCTGTAAATTGTGAATTCTATTTCGAATTTGTCATATTTGATCTTAAAACCGAACAAAAATAACACTCATTTTAACAATCTTCAGATCAACTAAAATCTACGGTAAAATGATTTCTATTAATTTCAGCTTAAGCACCGTAAGTTGTTTTTCACGTGGAAAATTTTCACTCGAACTTAAAATGCCTCAAAAGTTACTTTAAATTCGAAAAATTAATAATTTTTTTTATTTTATTAGAAATATCCTATCACAATAAACACAAAATGACACTTTTTCACAAGAAAAATAATAGTCTTGAACATTAAATTTGCGTGAAAACAAAGTCTACACAATTTTCACGTGAAACTCATTGTCGTGAAAAATTATTTTTATACCCTACACCACTACGTGGAGAGGGTATTATAAGTTTGTGCTAATGTTTGTAACACCAAAAAATAATGGTCGTAGACCCACCTTATAGTATACCGATCGGCTCAGAATATTTTTTTTATTTCGATTTAACGATGTCCGTCTGTCCGTCTGTCCGTCCGTCTGTCTGTCTGTCCATGCATTCTTGTGCGCACTCTACAGGTCGCAAATATTAACATATTTTGATGAAATTTGGTACACCAACTTATTATGTCGGCCCAAGGACGACGCCTATTGATTTTGGTTGAAATCGGTCCATATTTAGACCTAGTGCCCATATTAGGGTCTCCCCAAAATTATATTTTTTATACGCTGCAGGTCGCAAATATTAAGATATTTTGATGAAATTTGGTACACAGACCTATGTTGGCCCAAGGACGAAGCCTATTGATTTTGTTTAACACCGGTTCATGTTTAGACCTAGTGCCCATATAAGGGTCCCCCCAAAATATTATTTTAAGATATTTTAAGGAAATTTGGTTTGCTGACTCACATGGTCCAGAGAAAAAAACCGATAGATTCTAGATAGAATCGGTCCATATTTGGACCTATTGCCCATATGGGATTTTCTCTTTTATAATTTTATAGAAAATTTTGACACAACTCCCATTTTAACCCATTCGAATTTCGGACCCAAACATTAGTTGGCTCTTAACCAGATTGCTGTAGGGTATTGTATAGTCGGCATGCCCGACTTTAACCTTTTTATTCGTTTTTATATGGAGTATAACAGTTTTTTCACGTGAAACTCAAACAACCTACGGTGCTTTAAGTATAATCAAAATTTTATAGATATACCAGTTTTTTCTTTCTGGTTTTATTAGAAGGGAACACTGTTAATCAAAATTAACTTAAATTTAAGCTAAATATAACTGAAATTTTGTAAATTTAACAGTTTTGTTTTTGCTCTTTTTATCTGACAGAATAAAATGTAAGCCTTGACTTAAGAATGTGAAATTCAATTTGACTTCACTTGAATTTTTGTGGTGCTTACTGGGTAGGAGTAATCTTAGTTAAAATCTAACTAGATACAGGTAAGAGTTAATGCAAATTTGTTTTCATAGACAGGTGGGAAAGGATAGGAATATCTAATAAAAAAGGCTGCGTTACATCTACACCCTCCTAGTCAACAAATTTTCAAATTTGTAAAAATTGCACTGAAATGGGTCTAGAAAAAGCATTGCAGAGAGTGTATACAAAAGAGAGCATCTAAAAAAAATAAAAGGCCTATAAATCTTTAAATTCTTTTTTTAACTAAAGTAAAAAAAAAAAACACATATTTTATTAAGAAGGGCTATAGCTAATTCCCCCCTCCCCCCTCACAGAAAAATGTTCTAGCTACGACGGTGTATTTTTGTCAATATCTACAAACATGCATTGAAACCATGGCTAGTTAATAAATATTGTAAAATAGTAAATATGTAATAAATTATTATGTTAAATTAATTTTTTGTTTAAATATTTGTTTGAAATAAATTCAGTTTTAATTATGTGTTGTAAATGAATGAGAACTTTTGTAAATAGCGTTAAAATTTTGATTAATTGAAATTTTGTTAATGAAATTCATCAGAACAACTAAATATCCGCGACATAATAATAGTCTAGGTTGAAGTTTGATTGTAAAAAAATATAAATTTTTTTATTGTAATGTATTATACGTTGACGGCAATATACAGTTGCCCACATAATTGAGTATATAGCTTCAATAGTAATTATGTATTTGTCAATGGTCTCGTGTTATTATTAATTTGATCATTATTCATTAAAAAAAGGTTTCTTATTCTAAAAAATATACATCTGGTGCCCAATAAAGTATTTTTATTAGTCAATTTAACAACGTCCGTATGTCCAATTAAATCGCAATGTCTTTTTTGCCGTTAAATTGTTATTATTTTTCAATACCAGATTTATAATTATATTTAAATAGGTATAATATTTGTCGAACATTCGACCAAATCGGAAAAAGTTTAGCCCCCGCAAAGTTAACTTTAAACTTGACACACAAAATCGCATTAAATCGGCTCAACAAACATATCACAGTACGTAAGTACCTAAATACGTAAGAAATTTCTTCATATACCAAGAACCCGACCAAATATCGTTTTTTGCTCGAACTGTACTGTCAGACACCATTCATTTGCATACATTTAACATCCTAACATTTCAACTGATTTGAAACAATTCAACGAAATTCATAATTTATTGTTATGTATGTATTTAAATAAAGGTGAACGTACACTTATGAGAGTCATTGTAATAACTGCTCCAAAAGAGGAAGTTTAATTTGCAGTTAGGAGTGTAATTAAAAAAATTCATTTATATTCAGACGTTTAAACAATAAATACATTTTTTAATAGTTCGATCGTATACAGAGCTTTAAAGAATTAATTCCTTTTTGGAATGAATTCCCAAAAATTTAATTCAATTCTTTAATTCAAGGAATGAATTCATCAATAAGACATAAGCAGGAATTAATTCTTGTGAATGAATTCAAAGAATTCAAATTTATAGAATGAATTCCCTGACCAAAGCGTAAAGAATTAAAATTAAATAATTCATTCACTAAAGAATTCATTCAACACTACTTAATTCAATTTGAAGTCAAGGAATTCATTCAATTCTACCCGGTGAAAAATATCCATATATGAACATTTATGGTTCAACCATATATGCATGGATCCGAAAAATGAGGTAACACCTAAGTATATGTTCATATATGGACATATATGAATATATACATTTATTAAATATATGCGAATACATGCGAACGTTGCTGTCCTTTATTATAAGGTTGTACGATAGATATAAATTTATGTATGACATTCAAATTAGGCGCTACATATGTTCCTTTTTTTATTCATGGCATTAAATATAATTCCATATTTATCCAAATATGAGTTCCTTGAGCGTATATGAACATTTTTCACCGGGTAGTTAATTCAACTTTTGGCTAAGGAATTCATTCAACCGTGCACTTAATTCAACTTTTGATTCAATTCTAGTTAATTCAACTTTTAGTCAAGGAATTCATTAAATTCTAGTTAATTCAACTTTTAGTCAAGGAATTAATTTTATTTCGTTTAATTCCCTAAGGAATTAAATTTTTTTCGTTTAATTCCCTGAATTAAGTTTCAATTCCTAGGGAATTAAACGAAATAAATTTAATTCCTTGACTAAAAGTTGAATTAACTAGAATTGAATGAATTCCTTGACTAAAAGTTGAATTAACTAGAATTTAATGAATTCCTTCACCAAAAGTTGAACTTGAATGAATTCCTTGACCAAAAGTTGATTGAACTAGAATTGAATGAATTCCTTGACCAAAAGTTGAATTAACTAGAATTGAATGAATTCCTTGATCAAAAGTTGAATTAAGTGCACAGTTGAATGAATTTCTTAGCCAAAAGTTGAATTAACTAGAATTGAATGAATTCCTTTACCAAAAGTTGAATTAACTAGAATTGAATGAATTCATAAAATTTTATGAAGGCATTAGAAAAAAATGAATGAATTCCTTTAATATAAATCGAATGAAAAAAAAAGGAATTCATTCAATTCCTTAAGTCTGGTCAGGGAATTCATTCCCAAAATATAAATTCAGTTCAAAAAAATGGAATTAGGGAATTAGTTCTTCGAAGCTCTGATGGTATACATAGTTTCGGGAAAAATAAATGTGGTGTCAGTTTTCAATAAAACTTTTGAAGAAACTCTTTTAATTTTCTGCCGACAAAGGAACAACCAAAAATACAACTTTGGCCTAACTAAATTTTTAATGTATTCGATTTTTATAAAAAATCCAATATTGAATGGCTTTTGTCACTTTCAATAGAACTTTGGTAAATTTTTTTAATTTTTATAATTTATTATAAAACTATAATTTTTTACGCTGGTTTTTATACTCATGGTCAGTGTTGCCAACAAATTTTCAAATTAAATGGCTAGATCAGACCCAAAAATCGATAAAAAAAAAATCACTACATTTATAAACAGTGCAAGAATTAGTGGAAAAATGGTACTTAAAGGAGTTTTTTACTCAACAATTTCTTTAATATGTTCATAATAAGTGTTATAAACTTGTAAATAATAAAAAATTTTACGATTAAGCTGCAAATAATGAATCCCGATTTTCATTGAATTAATATTAGTATTGAAAATATTCAAAAGAGTGCATTCTACGGTGAAAAAAGGCACCAAATATGCATTTGAAGTAAAAATATGCAAAACATGTATTTTTGTCAAAATATGCAAAAATATGCAACTAGAAATCGATGCCATTTTGTTTTAAATTTGATGATTCGGATAAATATTTAGTCCATATCAGTTTTGGACTATCGAGGGGAATTCCATGCAAATGCATGTTTTCCCTCGATAGTCCAAAACTAATAATTCCTTTAGGACTCGAATAATTCCTTTAGGACCCTAATAATTCCTTTAGGACTCGAAAAAAAAAAATTTTTTATTTGACTGTAAATTGAAAAATCGAATCAACGAATAAATTCCTTAAAAACTCTGCGTACATTTTTGTTAAGGTTAGCAACTACAAAAATAGCTTTGAAATAAATGCATTACTGAGTGGCAGTTTTTGTTAACAAGTTTGAAATCGTACAAAACAGTTAAAGTATGAACTTAAATAAGTGAAATAACAGAAAAAACGCCTGAATTGTTTTAAAAATTTAAAAGTTCTATGGAATTATAATTTCTCCCCATCAGAATTTGGAAAGTTTTGAAATGTTATAAAAATGTTTAACTAAAAATTTTCAAAATAATGTTTAAAGGATTAACTTTCCACATTTATTCTCTAAAATTATAAATGCACTCTTTGGGTGCATTAGCAGTACAATAACTTGATCGGTATTACAAAAGATATCCCTTTCTTATGTTTTATACTTGTTTATCTGAATAAATTCCAACATTTTTTTTTTAAGTGTTGTAAATATTGTTATTGTTTATTTATCAAATCTAAGTCATTGACTTTTAATTATTATTTTGTGTTGTTGTTCTGTCTGTTAACAAAGACTTTTCACAGAAATATATTTCCGTTTGTGGCACTGCAATGCTTTTGCATTGCAGTTGTTTTTTCCTCTCTCTTTTTCTAGATATAAATGAATCACTTTCATTTTAAATTTTAATATTTGTATATAGATGATGTTATTATATTTTAATTATTTTCTCTGTCATACACTAAACGTCATTAGAATAAAGCTAGCTGTTTTTTATACCTTTCAGCCCACTGTGTATTTATTTTCCTTTCCGTTTGTAAGTCGGAAAAAAAATTTGGGACCACATAAACCATATATATTCTTGATCGACACGAATATTGGAGTCGATATAGCGATCACCGTCTGTCTGTGGAAATCACGATCATGTTAATACGCAAGCGTAGAATCTCATTTTACGTAGAATTAAGGAGCAGTTTTCTGTTCAAAATAATCAAAATCGGTCTAGTGGAGCAAAAGTTGAGAATGAAATTGTACATTTAAAAGCATTTTTCTTTTGTTTTTATCATTAATAATTCTATACAAATTTTATGCGGTATATGCTGAAAATGACAGTTAAAACAAAGTTATTTCCAGTTAAAAAGGCGACAAAGAATTTTAATTGTTGAAGAATGACTAACAAATGCATTAAACTAACAATTTCAAAGGACGGTTTCTTAATTTCAATTGATGTTTTCTGAACATCAATTGATATTTTCTGAATTTCAAATGATATTTTCTGAATTTCAATTGACATTTTCTGAATTTCAAATGATATATTCTGAATTTCAATTGATATTTTCTGAATTTCAAATGACGGTTTCTGAATTTCAATTGATATTTTCTGAATTTCAAATGATATTTTCTGCATTTCAATTGATATTTTCTGAATTTCAAATAATATTTTCTGAATTTCAATTGATATATTCTGAATTTCAAATGGAAAATCTGAATTTCAATTGATGTTTTCTGAATTTCAAATGGAAATTCTGAATTTCAATTGATGTTTTCTGAATTTCAAATGGAAATTCTGAATTTCAATTGATATTTTCTGAATTTCAATTGATATTTTCTGAATTTCAATTGATGTTTTCTGAATAATAATTGATATTTTCTGAATTTCAAATGATATTTTCTGAATTTCAAATGATATTTTCTGAATTTCAAATGATATTTTCTGAATTTCAATTGATATTTTCTGAATTTCAAATGGATAATCTGAATTTCAATTGATGTTTTCTGAATTTCAAATGGAAATTCTGAATTTCAATTGATGTTTTCTGAATTTCAAATGGAAATTCTGAATTTCAATTGATATTTTCTGAATTTCAATTGATATTTTCTGAATTACAATTGCAAAAGGTGTAGTTTCAGTTTTATCCCAGCAAAATATTGGTAATGACACCTCATTACTATCTGCATTACCAAAAACGATATATCATTACCTTTTGCATTATTTTATAATATAAAATAATGACTTCCTAATAACGGCCTATTGTATTCATTGTTTCTAAATATAAAATAATGACTTACTCGTAATAGTTTAAATAAGTACTTTTTACACAGTTAAATTTTATACATTTTTATTTATTATATGTAAATATGTTTTATGTTTAAATTTTTATGACGAGTTCTAAAATTAAACACTAGAAAAAACCTAAATTTTTCTGAATGTATTTCCTTAAGCTAATAGTATTTGCTTAACTCCTTATTTTTAAGAATCAAGTAAGCAATCGGATAACCGCTTATAATTCAACTTTTTGTAAGCATGTTTGTAACCACTTATTATTCAAAATCTCATAACTACTTATTTCTCAATTTTTCGTAAGCGAGCGGGTAAGCGTGACTACTTATAAAAACGACCACGCCAAACAAAAATAATGAGTTTAGACACCAAAAAATAAGTTGTGCGGAGCTATGAATTTCTATTATATAACCACTTAATTGGTAATGAAAGATTTTGCTGGGATAATTTGAAATTGTTTTTGGAACAAATTATTGTTTATTTATGATTTTTTTATTGTATCATTATAAAATAAAAAATGTCACAAAACTAAAAAACTTTGACTTTGAACTCTCGCCAACTAACAACGAGTAACCACAATGATACAATATTTCGCTCACAAAATATTCAACAATCCTAGATTTTGAATATATAAACATATTTTCCCTTTACCTGAATTGTAGTTTTGGCCAAAAAACGGCGATCCTAGCCCACAGTGCTGTGGCATGCAAACAGGCATAAGAGCCAATTTTTGGGGGGACCTTTATATGAGCACTAGGTCTGAACATTGACCGTTTCTAATAAAACTCAATAGGCTTTGTCCATGCGCCCATGAGAATTTTACCACGCGTGAAATTGATGCGAAATTCCATTGGACATTTTTTCGTAGACAAGACCATTAGAAAATGTAGCAAAAAAGTGACATTTGGCTTTGTAATGATTGTGGATTTCTAGTGACTGTAAAAAATTGTGAAATTTAACATTTTTATTACAGTTTTTGGGCTTCAAAAAAGCGCCACATTTGTGAACAAAATACTGGCCTTAAGGTCATATTTTATGACCGATAATTGAATAGTCCCTCTCTGGCAAAATTATTTAAAGTTTGAAATTATTGGTTTTGAAGATATAAAAAAAACATTTACAAAGTGGAATTTGTCGAATAAAATTTTTAGTACTATTTTTCTTTAAATATAAAATTTTCTTTCGTTTTTTTTCTAAATAAATCAGTACAATTATGTTGCCTCAGCGCTTTATAGGCATTATCGATTAATCGAATAATTTTTAATCGCTTGACAACCCTAGTTCTTACATTTGCCGATGATAATATTTTTCACTATCAGAAGTTGAACAGAGCACTATGTTGTAAAATCGACCCAGTCTAACAGCCGAGATTAATGCGGTTAAGCGTTTTTAATAATAAAAAAAAATCGTTATAAAAAGATTCGGCTCTAACAAATTCAACACTCTTACTTGTTTATAGTTAATATTTGCTCTTATTCAAATGATATACAGTGTAAATATTGCTTTTTTATGGTACGAAATAATCATTTTTCTTGGTCATTTGCCACATTTTCATTATTATGCACCTTTTTTGTGCCATTGCCTTTGCTATGGATATATTTATTTTGTCCAGCGCTGTTGCCAGAAAAATGTAAAAACAAGTGTTTATAGAATTTTTAGATTAAATTAATTTATATTATTTTTTTATTCTATTTTGTAGTAACTTGACGTTTGTTGGTCAATTTAATAAAGATAACCTACATTTAAAGAAATTTCAATAGTGTTAGCATTTTTTTTTTATTTATCTACAAGTAATTGACTGCTTTATCTTTTAAAATGCATATACAAATTGTTTTGAAAAATAAAAGTGATACAGTTATGATTGGAAATCAGTTTAACACAATTTTCAATTAAAGTTAAGAATTACAAAGGCACTCGCAGAATTGTCAGCTGAAAATGACAGTTAACATAAATCGTTTTTGAAAAGGTCTACACCAGAGAACATATCGAGCCTTTGGTGCAATACCGTAGTAATTCAAAAAATCGTGAACTTAGAAAAATGAATTTGAAGTTTTGAGCCATCTTTTTGATAGTATTTTCGTTTACTAAAGTTATTTTTTTACAAGTTTTTAAATAAAGAGGAATGTTTTTAATTAAAAAAAGGCCAAAAATTATTAAAAATATGAAATATTTATTTATATTTAAGTATTTTGTATCAACCTATCAATGATGTGTCGTTACCCTATGGGGAATGAGGAGTCAATTGCCCTCCAAGGACTAATCCCGTGACCTGTCAACCGAAGGCATATTACTAAATTAGTACAAATATGAACCAAAGAGCATGAATTAATTTTCTAAGTATTTTCTGTTTCGTTACTTTCACTGTTGCTTTTAAAAAACTTGACCGATACCGAAATAAAAAATAAATTCGCGGCATATTTTTTAAAATATTTTTTTATTTATTTTACGCTTTTATTTATTTTGAACTTTATTTTTTTACGATTTGCTTATTTTAGCTATTATTTTCAATTTTTATAATTTGCTTATTTTAGCTATTATTTTCAATTTTTATAATTTGCTTATTTTAGCTTATTTTCAATTTTTATAATTTTTTGCTGAAAAATTTTAAGTTTTGTATTTTTAACGTTTTTTAATATTAAAGCTGTTTTAGTTTTAACAATTGGTATTTCATTTAATTTTCTTTTTAACTTAAGGCAATTTTTTAAATTTTTAATTATATTATCAGAGTTTTTGAAGTAATTTTCTAAGTTTTAATTTATTTTTTAATTTAATTATGGCCAACGCAAAAAACGAGTCAACTGCCATTAAAGGACCTCTCCCGTGACTGGTCAATCGGGGGCATACTGAAGGCACTTCCACTATATTTGTGTGCGTGTTAGTGTTGTTTTCTTTTCTATTTTTTTCTTTTCCATTTTTTTTTATTTGCTTGTAGTGTTTGTTTTTTCTTTTTCTTTTTTATTTGAACAGAAACGAAAAATACATAACTTTACCATCAGCCAGCCATCACGCATAAGCAACATTAGCTCAGACGGTAGAGCGTTTGCCTTACAAGCAGGAGGTTGTGTTATCGAGTCCTACTTCGACGCCAAGTAGATTATTTTTAATTCTTAATTTTTTATTAGTTTATTTGAAAAGCTATTTTTAGACACACCACCTTACTGTCACAAGGTGTCTAAACTGTGGCAATTGGTCATTTCCAATGACAACGCCATGTTAAAGTGATATGTCTCTTTCAAACAAAAAGACCGATCAACGACCGGTCTCCGCCCCCTTGGGACCTATCCTGCGTGTCATCTGGGAACAAGTAAAAAAGAAATCAAATTATGCAGTTGTGTTTTTGTGCCTAAAACGTAACAAAAATTAATATTGCTTTATTCTTTTTTCGCAATTTGTTTTCTGTTAGTAAATTTCTTGTCATAAAGGAAATATTTCATTATTGCAAATAAATATTGTTGGAAATACCTAGAGGCAATAAAGACATTTTTAGCTGTAGAATCTGAACAGTTAGAGATAGAACCATAATCTTTTTTTCTTTAGATAGATATTTCCCCAAAGATAATTTTTGCATACCCAGCTCAAAAAATTAAAATTTTGAGTTACTACGGTATTGCACCAAAGGCTCGATATATAGAATCGTAACTTAACGATATGTGTTATTTTTCCCAAAATGAAGGTCAGATGATTCTTCTTGTTACATTGTTGTTGTTGGACATTAATTAGAATGAAATGGCGCGAAAATGCTATCGTGTTGTTGCTGCTTTCTTGTGCATTTTGTAAACGTCAAAAGTTAAACCATTTTCTGTCACTAATACATGTGCATGATCAATTAACTTTCAAATCAACTAATATTCCAGTATTTTTTAACTGGCCTTCAACTAAAATATGCGTTTAAAATAAATTTTCAGAAAAATTCGGCAAATTTTTCTTAAAAAATGGCAAAAAAAAAATAACTGGCAAATTTTTATCTAAATTCAAGCAACTACAAATTTCTATTTTGACTAAAACGTCATACAAAGTTATTTTTATTATACCCTGCACTACCACGTGGGGAGAGTAATATAAGTTTGTGCTGATGTTTCTAACTATTAACGTAAGATAGAGAATCTATCAGTGCATTTAGGCAGAGAAATTAATCTGATTGATTAAAGTTAATCCAACTTTTCAATCTTCCTCGTTTACACATGCATTTTTCGTCAGTTAAAAGATTAACTTGATAGTTAAAAGTTTAGCTCTGTCAATTTAAAATACCAATGTGGCGCTGATAGCGATTCGGCAGATGATAACGTAAATTTTTATCTGACTGTGTGTGTTTTGTAGGGTTGCCAACCGCCATTATAACAAAAAACAGCGTTACATACAATTAGTAGTATGAATACAGAGTTGTTTAGAAACAGTAAACACATTAAAAGCTGGATTAAAAGTTTTGTCTAAGCGGGGTATAAGAGAAAAATTTTAATGGAATGAAGGGAGTGAGAGAAGGTTTTAGAATTTTAATTTCCGTAAGAAAAATTCTGAAATCAACATTCTTACAAAATTTTTAGGGCGTAATTTGATCTACAGACGGACATCCACTGATGTCAACTATTTTTAAAAAAAATGGATAGATCATACACAAAAATCATAAGAAAATCACTAGATTTGTAAACAGTGTAAAACTTAAAATCTGCACATGATTCGAGTGTGATAAGAAAATGCTAAATTAAAGGATTTACTTTCAAATTACACTATGCGACAGTCAAAATCGGGATGGGATGAAACCAACGGGAAATGTTATATCGGTCAAAAACAAGTTATACGTGTCCCGGCGTTTCGCTGGGCCACTCCTAGGAATCGAGATATATCTTTTTTTTGACATAACTCGAGAACCACTAGGTCGATTTTGTTCAAACAATTTTAAAAAAATGAAAAATTACAATTCCTTTAATCTGTTCATATAACGTTTTTCTTTATACTCAACAGTTTTGCCGGTAAAAATAAATGTTTGTTACCGCTACCATAAAAATCAATCACCTTTTGTTTATTACTTTTTTTTAATATTTTAGGCAAAAAATATTTTTTTCTTCATACATTTATTTTTACCGGCAAAACTGTTGAGTATATAGAAAAACGTTATATGAACAGATTAAAGGAATTGTAATTTTTAATTTTTTTAAAATTGTTTCAGCAAAATCGGACTAGTGGTTCTCGAGTTATGTCAAAAAAAAGACCACCAAAGGTCAAATCGATATAGCTCGATTCCTAGGGGTGACCCAGCGAAATGCCGGGACACGTATAACTTCTTTTTAGCCGATATAACTTTCCCCGGTAGTTTGAACCCTTCCCGATCACTGACCCCTACCATTTATCTCACAGTGTTATCAATCGTTAGTACGCCCTAAAAATAGCTTTACTTTCGCTCTTACCTATCAATGTTAAGTATTTAAAGCAACTACGTTAAAACGATTTAAGTTTGGAAATATATTAAAACGAGTAAAAAGGTTAAAGTCGGGCATGTCGACTATACAATACCCTACACCAGTCTGGGTAAAAGCCAACTAATGTTTGGATCCGAAATTCGAAAGGGTTAAAATGGGACTTGTGTCAAAATTTTCTATAATGTGAGTCAGCGAACCGAATTTCATTAAAATATCTTCATATTTGCGACCTGCAGTGTGTAACCAAGCCAATTTTGGGGGACCCTTATATGGGCACTAGGTCTAAACATGGACCGATGTTCACCAAAATCAATAGGTTTCGTCCTTGGGCCGACATAAGTCGGTGTACCAAATTTCATCAAAATATCTTAATATTTGCGACCTGCAGCGTATAAAGAATATAATTTTGGTAGGACCCTTATATGGGCACTAGGTCTAAACATGGACCGATGTTCACCAAAATCAATAGGCTTCGTCGTTGGGCCGACGTAAGTCGGTGTACCATATTTTATCAAAATATCTTAATATTTGCGACCTGCAGCGTATAAACAATATAATTTTGGTAGGACCCTTATATGGGCACTAGGTCTAAACATGGACCGATGTTTACCAAAATCAATAGGCGTCGTCCTTGGGCCGACATAAGTCGGTGTACCAAGTTCATATCTTAATATTTGCGACCTGTAGAGTGCACACAAGAATGCATGGACAGACAGACAGACGGACGGACGGACATCGTTAAAACGAAATAAAAAAAATTCTAAGCCGATCGGTATACTATAAGGTGGGTCTAGGACCAATATTTTTTGGTGTTACAAACATCAGCACAAACTTATAATACCCTGACCACATAGTGGTGTAGGGTATAAACAGCTCGTAATGTTTATATTTGTGGTATAATCGGACGTACGTCAGCAAAACTTTTTCGAAATAACGCGAAGAAGTTACCTTAAATAACGTTGAATAGGTAAGCGTTGTGTTTTAAACGTTGATAATTATCGAAGTTGAAAGCTAACGAGTATACACTCATAAAAAAAAGCCCGTAAAAAATTGTACTGGCGCAAATACATGTAATATTTCCTGTTATTTTAACCGAATTTTGACCTATTTGTAAGAGAAAATAACAGAAAAATTAGTTCAATTTAATCAGAATGCGTTTAACAGACTTTTGTACTACCTTTTTTATGAGTGTACGAAAAGTAATGTCTTAGTTTTCGTCTAAAACGTATTTTTGTGTACTTGAAGTTTTTGTATGAGTTAACGGACATAGTTAATTCGAAAACACAGCTAATAAGTTTATGTTGATGTTTGTAACACCAAAAACTATTGGACCTAGATCCACCATTAAGTATACCATGACTCAGAATTACTTTTTGATTAGATTTAGCGATGGCCGTGTGTCCGTCCGTTTTGATGAAATTTGGAATATTGATTTATATCGGCCCATAGACGAAACCTATTGATTTTAGTTAAGATCGGTCAATGTTTAGACCTAGTGCCAATATAAAGGGATCTCAAAAAGAGGATCTTATGTTTGTTCGCATGTTACAGGTCCCAAATTTATATATATTCCCATCGTTCCTATAAGGAGCATAGGGCCTTTTCGGTTTCGGTAATCATTTAGTTTTAAGACGAAGTAGCTGATTAGGCTTCCGCATCCGATCCTGGTGCTGGGGCTGCCAGCTGCCTTCCAGGCAGGCATTGACGTTGAGTTTTTCAAAGGGTATGCTTGTCTTCTTCCTTCTACATCCTGAGACTTTGATCTAACTCAGGGTACTCTGTCGATAAAAACTAAGTTTCAGAGATAGTTAACTCCTACTGACCTGATACGTTATCTTAACCATCAGGTTACTTAGCCGTCTTCTCAGATTTGCTGGCTTTGAACGGGTGTTCGACAGCCATTTCCCAGGGAATACCTGGCCTAAAGCCGGAGGTCGTGAGCTGCATAGACATTGCAACAAAGGAATCGTTCCAAATTTAAGGGTAGTTTATTTAAATTTGGAACGCTAACTCACATGGCCCAGGGTTAGAGTCTATTGATTTAGATAGAATTGGTCCTAGCGCCAATGTTGACACCATTTCAACCTATTCAAATGTTCGCCCCAAACATAAGTTGCCCAGTAGAAAATGGTCGAACTAGTTCTAAAAATTACTAGTTTTTTGACTAGTATTACGAAACTAGTTCTCAAAATAATCATTTTGATCTAGTTGTGTACTAGGTAAACCCCATCTATGTGGGACCTGTTTAAGAAATTACATAAATTAAAATGCGAGATTTGAAATTCTTATTTTATTTACATTTGTTTTTAATAAAAAAAAATCAGAGTTTGGAAATAAACACTTTAATTTGTAATTGTGAATTGAATTTAGGTGCAAATCAACTGGTGCAGTACTGGTGCCAAAAAGTCACTCCAGAACTAGTTCGATAAATTTCTCATAAGTACCAATAAAGCTTTCTGTTTTTGTCCCTAAAAAAATAATTTTGAACCATTTGTGTCCTTACTGTTTTTATTGAAAGTGTGCAGAGACTTTCAAAAGATTGAACTTAAATAAGAGTTTTGAAATTCTAGTTTTGTTTACATTTGTTTTTAGTAATATAGTCTGAGTTTTCAAATAAACACTAACATTTTTTATTGCGATTAGAAATCGTTAACATAAAATATTTTAAATTCCGTTAGGAAAATGGACCTAATTATCTCAGTAAGAGGAAACTATAGGTCTAATATACGTTTCAGAAAAGAAAAATCTTTGGTTTTTATCTATATAATTCAGGTCTTAACCAACTAGTACAGTACTATTTCCAAAAAGTCACTTCAGAACTGTTTCCGCGAGTGTTACATTAGCACCAGTTTTGCTCCCTTTTTTCGTCCTTAAATTGTAATTTTCAAACTAATTCTACAACTAGTAGCAAAATGTGAGTTTGGCGACAATTGCCCCCAATCCTATGACATCTCCATGTTAAATTCTACAGTTGTTTGTATGGAGAGGCGGTAGAACTCGTACTAGTTGCCTGGTTCAAATAAACTAGTACATAACTGGTTCTGAACTAGTATTTTTTGCTACTGGGTGCCTTTCAACCAGGCTGGTGTAGGGTATCATAAAGTCGATATGCCCGATTTTTAACGTTTACTCGTTTTCATTGATTTATTATTATTATACTCAAAAAATTTTGACAGTTACTACATTACCGTTGTTTGTGTAGTGATCACAAGTTTTGTTTTAACTGTAATTACAGTTGTTTTACTATGGAAAAACATAAAACAAAGATTAACACAGTTAAAAAAAAAACAACTAATGAAAAGTACTGCAATTCGTAACACTTATTTAAAGCTGCTATTTTTAATGTTTTAAATAAACAACTATTTTGGTTAGTTATTTAAAAAATACAAAATTTTGTTGATTTTTTGAAAATTCTTGTTTAGTTTATATTTGTCATTATTTTTGATATGTCCTTAGTTTAAAAATAAAAATCTGAAAATTTTATGGTATCTCCAATATAAAAACGTAAAAAAAAATTTATATTGAATGAAGTAATTACACTTTTTTTTTGCAATCGATAGACAAATTGTTTTTTATTACTTCTAATTAATATATGCTCACAAAATAGTTTGTAGTTTAAATTAACTGAAAATGTAATTTAAAATAAATGAAAAATCATTTGAAAACCGTTCTACTAACTTTTTATTTAAATCAAAAGAACTTTTCATTTGTGTTCAAATATTAGTAAATTAACTACAAAATCCTTAAAATAGTAATGATTTTTCATTTATTTCGTTTTGATAACTTTCAAAAAATTAACTACAAAATCTGTAAGAATAAATGATATTTAGTTTATTTCGTTTTTTTAACTGACCTAGAAATCTAAAAGGGTTTCTTTTTTAACAAAACATTTTAAACCAAAATATTAAATGTAATAGAAAATCCGTATTTCTATGTAATTCGTTTTTTAAATAAAAGACAAAAACAATTGAAAAATATATTTCTTTTCAATTTAACTGAATAATCATTTAAAAATAAAAGTACGGATAACTTTTTAAGTAAACTACAGTGAGTTACTGTAATAATATTTCCAGTGTATTTATATAATATCGAAAAAGTATCTGTAAAAAAAGTAGTTCTTACCAATTTTGTCAGTTGTTTCAAAATTTTTGTAGTAAAAATTGATCAGTTATTTTTACGACATTATTAGTTATTTTTACAGTATTTGTTAGTTGTTTTTCAACAGTTAACAATAACTACATTTTCAGTTATTTTAAATTTAAATACCAGAAGACCCGTTATTATATGCTCCCATCCAAAAATGTTACCAAATTATTAAATCAAACTGGTAAGCACGGGTATTTTATTTTTGGCTCTTATTTTAGAATATATTGGGTGCAACTTGAAATTGAATTTTGTCGGACGGTGTTATAAAACCTCTCAATTTCATTCAGAATTTATTTTTAACATCAACTATTAGCAATCATATTTATAATGTAAAATTTGCTAGCCGCTATGAGTTTTTCTAGTAAATTTTGAAATCCAATCCGTGTAAACAATTTTGCCTGAACTCAAGTTGAAACTTAGTTTAACTACAGCATTATTATTTAGTTTTTTTTATAATTAAAATTTACTTGACTTTAAGAAATAATTTAAAGCAATTGCATTATTAAGACCTGAATTTTCTGAAATTATCTTTAAAAATAAGTCCTTGATTTTATGTACAGTTAGTACTCTTGACAATTTAAACAAATAACAATTATAGTCTGTATTTAATATTTTTAACTTATTTTCTCATTTTAACTAACGCAAACATGTATTATATACTGTATTTAATCTAAATTACATTAGCAACTAGAATAATAAAGGGAAATCTTATCTTAAGTGTTATACAACATTATTGTACAGACTTTAACATAAGGTGGGAGATATAGAAATACACTGAAATTCTATAAGAATTAATTTAAAAAAATATATGTAGAATATTTTTGGACTTTTATGAATATGATTTAATACTCCTCGTTTTTTAGAGGGTAATAATTATGGAAAGCAGGTTACATTGAATTTTTAAGTGTAGTTTAAAAAATTATAGATTGTAAAAACACATACAAAATTTATATAAGTAAAAATTTTGCAATATCTCGTACTTATATAGAAGAAAAACTAACATTATCTATAGATATTATAAATCATCATAAAAATCAATAAAAACGAAATAATATAAAATAAAAAAAGTGGCCATGTATTGTTAATTAAAGATTAAATAACATTAAAAAAATTTTACGAAGATTGACAAATACTGACTGGAAGTATTTGTCAATCTTCATATATTTAGTTAGAATATTGTTCTATCTCAAGTCCAAAATCTAAAATGATACGAGAGTCATGCCGTAAGTTTTTGCAAAATGGAATTTCCACTTATAAATTGAACAACAAATAATTTTTATGGTATATGTTGTTATTTTTTATACAAATTTTCGTTTGCAAAATTTATTTAAACAAAGCACCAAAACAAACAAAAATGGAATTTACTCGAGAAAGTTTTCGTTGGAGGATTTTTTACAATCCTAATGATAGCATTAGCCAGTTGGAGTGCTTATAAGGCTGTTTTAAGAAATGATTATTTAAACTAAGAAAATATTGAAATTAGATCCATTTTCCATACAGTCCAGACCTGTCCAGTCTGAACGATTTTTATCTGTTCCCTTTTATCAAACAAAAAATTCCGCGGAATGCAATTTAAAATGCCTGGAGAAGCAATCAATAAGTTCAAAATCTATGTTTCTGAGATACCAAGTTCTGACTGAAAAAAATGCTTTGAAAACTGGTTTTTAATTAAAAAAATTGTTTTATTTCTATCCCAGTTGCAAAAAATACTAGTTCAGAACCAGTTATGTACTAGTTTATTTAAACCAGGCAACTAGTACGAGTTCTACCGCCTCTCCATACAAACAACTGTAGAATTTAACATGGAGATGTCATAGGGATGGGGGCAATTGTCGCCAAACTCCCACTTTGGTACTAGTTGTATAACTAGTTTGAAAATTACAATTTAAGGACGAAAAATAGGGAGCGAAACTGGTGCTAATGTGACAATCGCGGAACTAGTTCCAAAGTGACTCTTTGGAAATAGTACTGTACCAGTTGGTTGTATCTGAATTATATAGATAAAAAACAGAGGTTTTTCCTTTGATAAAACGCAGATTAGACCGATAGTTTCCTCTTACTGAGATAATTATATCCATTTACCAAATGAAATTTCAAATATTTTGTGTTTATGATTTCTAATGACAATAAAACATTTTAGTGTTTATTTGCAAACTCAGAATGTATCACGTATTACAAACAAAGGTAGTATTTCAAAACTCGTATTTAAATTCAATCTTTTGAAATCTCTGCACAGTTTCAATGAAACTATTAGGTATACAAATTCTTAAAGATTATTGTTTTTGGAAGAAAAACAAGAAGCTGTACTGGTTCTTATAAGAAATTTACGAAACTAGTTCTGGATTGACTCTTTGGCACCAGTACTGTACCAGTTGATTTACACCTCAATTCAATTCACAATAAAAAAATGTAAGTGTTTATTTACGAACTCTGATTTTTTAATTAAATATAAATGCAAAAAAAATAATTTCAAATCTCATATTTTAATTCAGGTAATTTTTTTAAACAGTCTCTACATAGATCGTATTTAACTAGTACACAACTGGTTCAAAATGATTATTTTGAGAACTAGTTATGTAATTACTAGTCAAAAAACTAGTATATTTTAGAACTAGTTCGACCATTTGCTACTGGGATGGTTTTTACAAAACTTTTGGGGATGATCCACGTATTATACGCTATTAAATTTCAATGAAATGAGTTTAGATATTAAATTGTAGACATATTTCATTTTTTGGGAGGATGACACCTTCTCCCAACAGGTCCATTACTCTGAGTCTCCATTAGACATTAATATTAATATAATATTAAAGAGAGCGTCGACAGTATAACGGCAAAAATATCTATATTAATATTAATATTCAGGGTGGAGAACACGTTTTTGTATTAATATCAATATCTAGCAAAATTTACTCATGGGGATATGCACAAAATGATTTCAACTTTATTCAAAAACATTAAATTATTTTATTAATTGGTTGAAATAAGTTTTTTCTTCTTGTTTGTTTTTTCCGAGGCTCTTTGAATAAAAAACAATTGTAAATACAGCATTTATTAAATTTAATGTGATTTTGACAGCTCATGTTATGATAAAGTTGTTTACGGATTTATCATAATAACTAGGGCAAGGAATGTCATGCAAATGCATGTTTTTTGTCGATAGTCCAAAACTAATATGGACTAAATATTTATCCGAATCATCAAATTTAGAACAAAATGACATCGATTTGTAGTTGCATATTTTTGCATATTTTGTCATAAATGCATGTTTTTGCATATTTTGACTTTAAATACATATTTGGTGCCTTTTTAATGCATATTTTGTGCTTTTTAATGCATATTTGTGGATATTTTTAATTTTTAGGAGCAATTATAGGAACATTTTTAGGAGCATTTTTTATTTTGTAAAAAAAATATAAAAATTAAAATTTTTATATCTTGATTCAATAAAAATAAACATTCTTAAAAACCTTACTGACCTATGGAAAATCTTCGAGTTCTGTGTCTGTTTGCAAAATAACTAACTTAATTATATTTTTAAGTTTTAAATTACATTATTTTTGCAAAATTATTAGTTTTTAGTGTATATTTCTTATATTTTTAATGCATATTTTTCTTTTTTAGCCGCATATTTTAGGCGCATATTTTCCATTTTTAAATGCATGAAATTCCTTGCCCTAATAATAACTATATTATAATATCAGATATAATACTAACATTAATACTATTGTGTAGTCTCCGCGTAATATAATTCTCTCTGCGATTGATTTCGACGTTTGCAGATATAAAAATATTAGAGTTAATGTAGGGTGTAGACACCTAGATCGGCTTGAACGCCTAATGATCCTCGGTGGCTAAATCGTCAACTTGAATATTTTCCTTATAAAGGGTTTTGCAATAGGTACTTGACAACTTTGAATTTAATTTGTGAACGCACTATTTCACTGATCATCTGTTACTTTCCTTTTTTTTCAGTAAACTCAAAATTTTCTTCATGGTAAAGTACGAACGAACAACGTATGCAAAAATGTACTACCGAAATGCGGAGTCGGTGACCGCAACTTTAAGAGCGTTAACTCCAATTTTCTGTCGTTATTCTCGCCCTAGTAGACAAGCAATAACAAGTTTAGTGCAAAAATTTGAGTCTACATATTCATTGTGTTATGCTGCCGTGTCAGTGAGACAACGGTTTGGTCGAAGTGACGAAAATATCGCTGCCGTTCAGTCGTCCGTAGCAAACGATCCAAATCAGTCAATTCCGCGGCGTTCTCAAGAACTGGGCATCGCCAAGACCACTTTATGGCGAATTTTGCGTAAAGATCTTGGTTTACACCCATATGAGATCAAGCTGACTCAAGAATTGAAGCCGATGGACCATTTGACGCAACGTACGTTATTTAAAAAAAAGTTGTCAAGTCCTTATTGGATAACCCCATAAAATTGTATTTTTTTTTAAATTATTTTTAAAATTAAAATCTTCTTTTCAATTTGAAGTCACATATTATCAACTTTGCTTTTAAATTAAGCCATGGATACTGATGATGGGTTTGTAGCGAAACCCGAAAATACGTATTCTATCCTGCTGGCCTTATCGAAATTTTTCCAAATTTTATTCTTTATAATTTACTTGTAAAGTTTATCATCTTTCTTTCATTTGAAAATAATTTTAAAGAAAAGTTGATAATAAATGATCTCAAATCGCAAGAAAAACATTCATTTACCAATTAGAAGATCAATTTAAAAAAAAAAATCCCAAAAAATTATCACAATTTTTTAAATGCTGCGATGCAGATGATAAGTCCGGCGGCTTTGTTTAAGTTAGCTAATATGTTTAACCCTTTATTGCATGAAACCACAGATCTTAATGAAGGCCGTATATTCTAATAGTGTATCAAAAATAAGTAGACATCTATTTCGGCGTTTTTCGAAGTTTTCACTTTTACGTTTTTACTAGCGAAAAACTAGAAATGGTCAAAATTTCGGATCACACAATAACCGGAAATATAGCGACCGTATAAAATCCATAATACGTGTGTCCGGAAGCTTGTACTTTTCTATTAATATTAAATTAGTTTGTTCAATAATTTTTAAATTATAAATGTCCTTTAATTTTAATTATTTAAAATTGATATTTTTAGTTTTTTTGGAACCCAGTGTAGAAAATCATTACCAGATATGTGGTTATGTAACTACATACTTGGTAATGGTAACTAGTTACTTTTGTTATCACATTTCTTATTACCTCTATATGGCGATGTCGCGAAAAATAATGAGTTATGGTTACACACCAGCATACGAAAAATCAAAAAATATATCGTTACCTATGTGCTTACCAGTACTGACAAAAATAATGAGTCTAAAAACAGATTTTGAAAAAAATAAATTATATAAAAAAAATATTTTTTATTGTATTTTTTTTAAATAAAATTTGCTGGTGCGGGAATCGAACCTGGGTCTACAGATTGCCAGTTAATAGCTCTACCATCTGAGCTATATGGACATGTAATATTTAATAGATAAAAACATAATTGACCTGCTGCACACAAGTAAGCTTACTCGCCAACAAAAAATCAAAAAATATGTGGTTACATATATCCTTACCAGTGTTCAAAAAATATTGAGTCTAAAAATAAATTTCAAAAAATTAAAAAAAAATCTAGAAAATTATTTTCTATTTGAAATAATGATAAAAGTCATTATCAGTAACTCATTATTATATGTTTTAAAATAATACAGAAGGTAAGTGGGTGTCATTACTGGTAGTCCAAAAAATAATGATATGTCATTACCGTTTCTACACTGGGAATCACCAATTTTTTCTTTTTTTAGCAAATTTTTCTCGTTATAAAAAAGGCTATATTTCCAAATTCGCCGTATCGATTGCAGTGAAAATGTTGGCTTATGGTGTTAAAAATACGATTGAACAATACATATCGAGCCATGCCCGCAAAAGTATATTAACTAGGGTTAATGTCCCGGGAATCCCGCCCTTTTTCGGATCCCGCAATCTCGGGAATTTTGTGCGGGATTTCCCGGGATTTTTTTTATTCTTTCACAGAAGTTTTAGCTAGTATTATTGCAATTTTGGAAGCTTTATTTAAATTTAAAGCATTGTTTTTTTGAAATTAATTTGATCAAAAAATATTTAAAATTAAAAAAATACGATTTAAAATTTAATAAACTGAATTAGGCCAAATTGCTTTTAGATGCCAGTTGAATTTGGTTTAGTTGAACCGAAAAAACTTTATCAGCCATTACCAAGTTTACCAACAAAAATTCTTGTATATACTTCGGAAAAATTTTTTTTCTTTAAAATGATCTTTGTTCAAATAAATCAATATTTGTATAGGCTGATTTACACTATATTTTCGGAAAAATTCTGCGACCTTGCCTATATGTTTTGCATGTGTACTAAAGTAAAATCGTACCGAAAATCTTATAGTGTAAACCAGCTTTATTCAACATTCCAGCATCATTATTTCAGTTCCAAATACCTCCAAAAACATTAAAATGAATTTTGCACCCTAGACATTAAAATTAAAAAATTTGTAATGGTTTCATATTTTCAATTGACAAGTATTTTGAGTTTCTTTTATTTAAAATAATTTAATTTTAAGTTCAATTGTTATTCCTTTATTTCAATTGTATTTTTTAAATATTATTTGTTTTCAAAATAATCCATCAGATGCTTTTTAAAATTATTTTGGATTTTTTTTTATATGTTAATGTTAAAATGCCACTAAATACGAAAATTAAATAATTTATTTTTAAGTAGCTGTGGCATAAAAAATGTCTATTCCAGAAAACCAATTAAAATTAAGAAACTATTTAATAATATTGTAGTGTCTTTTTTTATAAAACGATTTAAGCGAATTTGCCTAAAAATTTGTGTTAAAAATACTTTTAAACTTTTTTATAAAAATAATTCTAGACGGATACTTTTGAAAATTTGCATAGAAAGATACAAAATATCTAGTAATAGAAATTTTTGAATTTCATATTTAAGAAATATTTTAACAACAAATCGATCTTATTTCTGACTATAAAACTGGTCCGACACAATTTTGCACCCATTTTCAATTCCAATATATTCTGAAAAAAGGGATGAAGATAAAATACCCTTGTCTTTCACTTTTCCTATATCAACTGGTTTAACCGTATAAACCGCGAATTAATATTTAATTAATATATTTCTAAGAGTTTTTTAAAATTAAGACGGCCTTCCATATAAATATATTACCTAAATATTAATCGAATTGATCCAGAAAAAGTGGAAGACATGGATATTTTATATTTAGCCATCCTTTCAGAATATATTAAGTGCATTTTCTCATGGGTACAACCAAAAGATGAACTTTATCGGGCGGTGTTTTAACAGTAATCGAGTTTTTTAAAGTGCAACATATGTCGAATTTATTTATTTTCTAACGAGCGGGAATTCCCGGGATCCCGGGAAATTCTGAAAAAAATCCCGCTGTCCCGGGAAATGAAAAAGTCCGAGAAAATAAAAACCCTAATATTAACCCATTTTTTACAAAGCATGCATTCCTTGCGAATTTAGTAGAAGTAAACATAGGTCGGTTTTGCATTTTTCTATCATTTTTATAGCTTAGTCGCGCCCTCTAGCGGTGCTATAAGTAACTTAATTGAAAACTTCGATGCTTTGTAAAGGGTTATTATTTTTCCAAAAATTTAATTCTTATAATTAGAAATTTATTAATTCAGTTCGTGGCCAATTTCCTTATTATGAATTAACATAATAAGTACTTTTTTCAAAAACTGCTATTTTTCTTCATCAAGATATTCTCCTGACAAATACTTCACAGAGTTTTTGCTTTCAAAAACTTCTACACTTTCAGGAAGGAAAAGACAATCGTTTAGGGGATCCCCTTCATCAGTTTTCTTTAGAAAGTGTGGCAGTAGTGAAATTTGAGGCATCAAAATCTCATATCAAATGTAGTCTGCTACATTAACAAAATGGGAATATTATGTTAATTCATAATAAGGAAATTGGCCACGAACTGAAATAATAAATTTCTAATTAATCAATTAAAAAGGTCGAAAAAACAATTTTTATTTTTTAAATAAAAATTAAAAACCAACATTTTGACAACACTCATAATACGGAGAAAAAATGTTTTTGCCTCTTCTTGAATTCGCAAAGAAGAAGGGTAAAAATAAAATTTGTATTTACTTATACAGATGGTATGAAATACAAAAACAAAAAACTTTCATAATATTTCTATTGTTGGCTATGCTTTACAGAAGACTTCGAAAACATATTTTATTGTTTGCTCCATTCCCATTTTGTTAATGTAGCAGACTACATTTAATAAGAGATTTTGATGCTTCAAATTGCATTGCACTACTGCCACCACTTTCTAAAGAAAACTGATGAAGGGGACCTGGAAAATCCCGAAACATTGTCTTTTCATTCCTGAAAGTGTAGAGGATTTTGAAAGCAAAAACTCTGTGAAGTATTTGTCAGGAGAGTATCCTGATGAAGAAAAATATATGGGAGTTTTGGAAATTTCTGTCGGGAGGAGCAAAAAGGGAAAACCCTCCGCCTAGACGGACTGCCTAACCACCTTTGGCTAGCAACCTGAAATTTCAAAAATGTGTTCCTTGGCGTATGGGATAACATACGGCACTTTTCCTCCTCTCTTGTAGACATCCACTAAAATAAAATTTTTGGAAGTTCTTACAGGGAGGGGCAAAAAGAGGAAAAGACTCCCCGTAGACCGCCTGCCAAAATGGCTGTAAATAGGAAGTTCAAATTTGGTTTGTAGGTTTTTCTAATCCACTTTCTGAATTCTCGGTGGTTTCCCCCTTAACGACGTGCCAAGTGGAGTGGAGTGTAGTGTATTGAAACACTAGCCATGTCAGACTAGATACACTCAAATTGGAACAACAATATTGGGGAAATGAAAGACAGGATGGAAGAAAACGAAACAGTTAACTTTTCAACAGAATTTTTAATTGACTTGAATTTCGGGTCTAGCATAATACATGCTCGAGCGTGTATAAGTTTTCAAGTTGTTTAGTAAGAAAAATAAAACTTTAATGACACATTGCGGTCACGAAAAATGAAAACAAACTACAGTTCCTTTTTTCATTTCTCTGGAAACGGGAATGAAAAAATTAGTTTTCCGGCATTCCCGGGAAATTTTTCATACATAGAAAAATCAAGGAATATCACTTAATAGTACAATGTTTTTGTAAAAAATGGTTTATTTTGATGACTTTAAATAATATAGATTGACATAGGGTTGTGTTTTTATGATAAAACATATTTAAAAGATAGAAAGTAAAAACTAAAAATATTCTAGCATTTTATTCTTTAAAAAAAACATTTTACTTTTGGGTTAGCAATGCGCGCAGAAAAAATATAGTTGAACATGATTGGGGTTACGAAATGATCATACTAAAATCCTACAGCGGTATTCAAAATGAAAATTTAGCATAGAGTTAACATTAGTTTTATTCAAAATACTGTTGTTAAACTCATTATATTGTTGTTGCTAAATTCCTTCTAAATATCTGTTATCAAACGCCAAAAAACAAAAAATTCCATTCACAATAATAAAAAGCCTTGTATTTTCAAACACAGGGTTGGTCTTAATCGGTGTGCTAAGAAATCATTTTGAATAAACTCTATGCTAACGAGTTGCTTGGCATAAAAAACATTCTAGTTAACAGCTCGTTGTGTGGGATGTATAAGAAGCTACTAACTTTTCATTTTGAATACGGGGGCTAGTGTCCATAAATATTATTCTTACTGGTCGTAGTATGATCACTGAGAATGATTTTACCATCACTTGGGATCACATTTGAACATTTGAATTCTTAATAATAAGCAACACACCAAGATCCAAATTAGAAGAATTTCTAAGATTTCAAATTTTCATCTTTAAAACTTACACAAATAAAAAAAAATGTGTTTTCAGTTACAGCCCAGTGGCAAAAACTACTAATTCAGAACCAGTTATGTACTAGTTTATTTAAACCAACTAGTATGAGTTCTACCGCCTCTCCATACAAACAACTGTAGAATTTAACATGGAGGTGTCATAGGGATGGGGGCAATTGTCGCCAAACTCCCACTTTGGTACTAGTTGTATAACTAGTTTGGGAATTATAATTTAAGGCGAAACTGGTTATAATGTGACACTCGCGGAACTAGTTCTCTTTGGAAATAGTATTGTACCAGTTGGTTGTATCTGAATTATATAGATAAAAAACAGAGGTTTTTCCTTTGATTAGACCGATAGTTTCCTCTTACTGAAATAATTATATCCATTTACTAAATGAAATTTAAAATATTTTGTGT
Organism: Leucophora obtusa; assembly: GCA_949987735.1. NCBI lineage: Eukaryota > Metazoa > Arthropoda > Insecta > Diptera > Anthomyiidae > Leucophora > Leucophora obtusa. The sequence continues at coordinate 161,900,516 of OX465296.1, forward strand.
TTATGATTTCTAATGACAATAAAACATTTTAGTGTTTATTTGCGAACTAAGAATGTATTACGTATTACCAACAAAGGTAGTATTTCAAAACTGGTATTTAAATTCAATCTTTTGAAATCTCTGCACAGTTTCAATGAAACTATTAGTTATACAAATTGTTAAAGATTATTGTTTTTGGAAGAAAAACAAGAAGCTGTACTGGTTCTTATAAGAAATTAACTAAACTAGTTCTGGATTGACTCTTTGGCACCAGTACTGTACCAGTTGATTTACACCTCAATTCAATTCACAATAAAAAAATGTAAGTGTTTATTTACGAACTCTGATTTTTTAATTAAATATAAATGCAAAAAAAATAATTTCAAATCTCATATTTTAATTCAGGTAATTTTTTTAAACAGTCTCTACATAGATCGTATTTAACTAGTACACAACTGGTTCAAAATGATTATTTTGAGAACTAGTTATGTAATTACTAGTCAAAAAACTAGTATGCTTTAGAACTAGTTCTACCATTTGCTACCGGGAGCTGAACTACGATTTGCGATCCTTTTGTGAGATTTAAATTAGGGACTATAAACTCATTTTTAAGTTATGAAAACAAGTAATTCACAGTTCAAGTGTTATTGACGCGTTTTGCAAAAAAAAAAATTATAAAAAATGTAATTATTGTAAAATATCATTAACTTCATATCACAAACAGGCTTTATTCAATTTATGATGATTGTTGTTTTTCAATTTATGATGAAAAAATTGATTTTGTTTATAACAAAAAAGAATTAAATTAAATTTTCCCGAGAATTAGCGTCACACTTGGGATGCCTTTAGGATATCACTTAAATTTGGTTTAGTTAAACGGAAAACAAACTTAGTCAGCAATTTCCAAATTTATTAACAAAAACTTTCCGGAAAAACTTTTTCTCGGTTATAACTTATTTCTTTATTGAAATAAACTAAACCGCATTTTATACGCAACATTCTAGTTACAAACTGTGTTAAACTAACTTTAAAGATAACCTTCATCCTAAAAAATTGGCGGCCTTAGGAATATGCACTTTAGATATTTTCATCTTTTTCTTAACTTCGTTACATTGTCGGTTAAGATATTTTGGCGGCCAGAGCTCGATATGCTGCCTAGTTGATAATTGAATATTAAAAGTTATAAATATAAACTTACCCCCAGATAGATGTTGCTGATGCTGAGGCGTGGCATTGGGTGTCATTGTACTTTCTATTGGCATTACAGCACCACCAGTACCAACAGAAGGACATACTGGTACTAAATGTGGTGTTGCATGATGTTGATGCATAATTTGTTCATTATTTGCTTGCATTGGCATAGGAGGATCAGCTGTAGCAATAATAGCACCAGGTGGTACTATATGTATGGATTGCGATGGTTGAGAATCACATTCAGATAAGTCATCTTCCATCTAAGAAATAAAAGAAAATATGGAATTATTGGCTGAAGTTTTATAAAGCTTTTTTTTATAAAGAGAAGCAACACTCAAGAAATTCTTCCTATTCCTATTAAAGGAACGTGTTGCTTCCTTTGGAAAGGGGATAGAGAAGAAGTGAAAGGTGGTGAAAGATGAAGGGCTTCAAATATGGCAACACTGTAATTGCGCGTGATGTTGAATTTTAGAACAGTTGTTGCGCGCCATCTGACGGTTAGTTGGCGAACTTTGTTGAAGCTTTTTAGTTCATAGCCCTGTTATATTATTTTACTTCGGTAGGGTTAAGTGCTATGGGAACACCGAAGGAAGACGCTGCGATATGTATGAGGGATAGAAAAGAACTCATACATATTACTATTTTTCATAAATTGATGTTGCCTTGGTTGGGGCTCGAACCCGCAACCTCACGTGTAACAGTCCAACGCGCTAACCATTACACCACAGCGCCCACAAGTTTAAGTTATCTAAAAACGAATAGTAACCAAGATTTCAAGTTGTTGATATCACTACATCATTTTTAATTCAAATGAACTGCTTTTTAATAGCTAAATTAGCTATTAGCATTTTAAACTTAACATATTATAGGATTTCTTGTAATCTCCCAGATAAGTTTCTGTTCCAAAGAATCAGTTGTAAGAAGTGAGCCTTAAAAAGTGTAACACACAATTTTGTTAATAAGTTTTTCGATGTTTAATTAAAATAACTTTTTAATTTAATAGGTTTGGGGTTAAAAAGAAGAATAAACCTTTTTTTCAAAAAATTATAAACATTAATTTTTAAATCAGACTAGATCTAGTTTCTGTCTTTTTGTATTGACAGGCTTCATCAGTAATTTTCCATTAAATTGTTAATTGTTTATATGTCAGATTGTCTCTATATGTTACATTACATTGTCAGACAAGGAACACGAGCTGCTAACCGAACTTGTGGAGAAATGGGTAGAAGGATGGCGCCTGATAGAAATAAAGCCAAACAGCTGCTTAAGAAATATGCCTCCAGCTTCACCTTAAAAAGTAAATGTCATGGTAGAACGGCGCGGAATAAATACCGGCGAAGCGAGGCCAATTAAACAGGCGCCTAGAAGTGTCCCCTTAGCAAAACGAAGTGAAGTGAAGGAGCTAATCAATGAAATGGAACAAAACGGTATAATAGAACCATCTTCAAGTCCATGGAGCTCGCCAGTGGTTTTGGTTAAGAAGAAAGATGGCAGTAGCAGATTTTGTGTCTACTAGAGAACACTAAATGACGTTACCAAGAAGAACAGTTACCGCTACCCAGAATTGACTACACTTTGGACACGCTAGCCGGAACAAAATGGTTCTCGACATTAGACTTGCAAAACGGGTATTGGCGGGTGATGGTTTGTGGCAGTTTAACGTGATGCCATTTGGACTTTGTAACGCTCCGGCCACATTCGAGCGCTTGATGGAAAGGGTGTTAAAAGAAATTCACTGGAAGACTTGTTTCATGTACCTTGATAACAAAATAGTCACGGGAAAGACTTTTGACGAACATCTGAAAAACCTACAAGAAGTTCCTAATCGTATTTCAGTGGCTGGGCTAAAGCTAAATGCAAAGAAATGTGCACTGTTCCAGAAAGAAGTTAAGTACCTGGGACATCGCGTTGCAGTAGAAGGCATATCGACCGATGAAGATAAAATACGGACAGTAAAGGACTGTCCTCGTCCACAAAATCTTCATGAAGTGCGCAGCTTTCTAGGTCTTTGCACATACTACAGACGATTTGTGCCGAACTTTGCCAGAGTGGCTGCAAGTTTGCATGAGCTGACCAAAAAGTCCCGGCCTTACCATTGGGGTGAATCACAAGAGCATTCCAGGAACTCAAAGAATTATTATGTACAGCACCAGTCCTGGAATATCCATTTGCTGGAGAGAAATTTGTCGTAGATAGTGATGCGAGCGGTTACGGAATAGGAGGTGTGCTGTCGCAGTTAGTCAATGGTACTGAAAAAGTCATAGGCTATTATAGTCGAATACTTTCGAAGCCGGAGAGGAATTACTGCGTAACGCGACGAGAGCTCCTGGCATTATTAGAGTGCGTAAAACACTACCACAAGTATCTTTATGGTCAACACTTCACACTAAGAACAGACCATTCCGCACTCAGGTGGCTACTACAATTTAAAAAACCCTGAAGGGCAACTTGCACGTTGGATTGAACGCCTTCAAAGCTACAACTTCAGCATTGAGTATAGAAGAGGTGGAAAGCATAATAATGCGGATGCTCTCTCAAGACGTCCCTGCAATCTGGAGTGCAAACATTGTAGCAGGGCAGAGAGGAAAGAATGCGTTATTGATGTTCGACTAACGCACATAGACTCCAGCGTAGATTGGTCAACGGCGCAAAGAAATGACCCCTTATTATCGAGAATTATATCCGCTAAAGAACAGGGCAGAAGGCCAGCTCGCCACGAAATATCTTCAGAAAGCCCAATAACTAAATCATATTGGACCCTATGGGATAGTCTTAAACTGGTAAATGGCTGTTTATACAGGACATGGGAAGATGCAGACGGAAAAGCGGCAACTGATTTAATTGTTGTACCATCCTCCAAAATAAACGAAGTAATGAAAGAGTTCCATAATGGTCCCAGTGGCGGTCATCTTGGTGTAACAAAAACGTTAAAAAAAACTAAAACTAAGGTTCTATTGGGTTGGATGCCAACAATCTGTAGCCGAATGGATAGCCTATTGCCAACAATGAATTACGGCCAAATGTCCCGTAAGAAGCCGCGGACAACTCCAGCAATACAATTCAGGTGCACCATTTGAGCGTATCGCAATGGATGTAGCCGGTCCTTTTCCTGTCAGTGAGGCTGGAAACAGATTTGTTCTAGTAGTTATGGATTATTTCAGCAAATGGCCAGAAGTGTATGCCATACCGAACCAGGAAGCTAGAACTGTAGCAGACGTATTTGTGAACAACTGGGCGTGCCGTTACGGAGTTCCATTAGAATTGCATTCCGATCAGGGTAGGAATTTTGAGTCTGCCATATTTAAGGAAATGTGCGAATTATATGGCATAAGAAACACAAGGACAACACCACTACATCCGCAATCTGATGGCATGGTTGAACGATTTAACCGTACCCTGGAGGAACATTTGAGAAAAGTATTTAGAACTGAGTTAAGACTGCCTGGAGACTTAGAGTTTGGCGTTAAGCCTACACCACCAGACGAAGACGGTGGAAACCCCTTCAAGAACGACGTCGAAGAACTTCATGAATTCGTGCGTAACCGAATTAAAAAGACCAGCGATAACATGAAGTCCAGATACGACCGAGCTGTAAATTCTGAAGGACTCACCGAAGGCCAGTTGGTTATACTTTTTAACCCTCAACGAAAGAAAGGATTGTCACCTAAACTACGAACTCATTGGGACGGCCCCCACAAAGTAATCAAGAGGCTAAATGACGTGGTTTATAGAAAACAAAAGTACAACAGCACAAGATCGAAGATGAAAGTTGTACACCTAGAGAGGCTATCGAAATATGGAAAGGGTACATCTTTGCCTATTCGGGACGAACAGGCTTAAGTGGGCGGCAGTGTTACGAAATTTGATTGATCTAGTTCCGGTATTTTGGAATAAAAATATCCCGAGAAACGGGATTTACTTAACATGTCAATCTGGCAACGCTACATTGAAGTATACCACAGTATGCTATAATGTGCTATAAAGTGTTATACTATAGACTGGTTTGTGTCTCGTCTAAGAATAAAGCTGTTTGTGTATTGGCTAAGAATAAAGTGGTTTGTGTACTGGATAAGTATAAAGTGGTTCGTGTCTCGGCTAAAATCCAAGAAGTTGGTATCTCCGCTGTGAATAATCTGGGTGCCTCTAGAACCTTCTAGTTTGTTCTACAATCATAGATAACAATCTGCGTTCCTCTGGAACCTTCTACAAACAATCTGGGTGTCTCTGAAACATTCGAGCTCATTCTACAGTCGCAGACATAATACTATAAAAGGGCTGCAGCTTAGGTTTAAGGAGTCAGTCACGCAGTAGCGTTTGTACAGTTCAGTTGTGCTCTAGTAAATCATTGTGAAATTGTTTATAAAGTAATAAAGTGTTAAAGAAATAAATAATAAATAGTAAACAACAAGTGTGTGTGTGTTTTAGTTAGTGTTAATTGCCAGCCAGGTTTATTTAAAGGAAATAAACGTACGTTTTTGGAGGTAAAACGTAACAATTGGTGTCTGAATTTAGATTGGTTATTTTGATTGCAATAGAAAAGAATCCGGTTTTTCTAAAGGAGATAAACCAACGTTTTTAAAAGGTAAAAACGTAACAGTATCAATTAATTTTGTTATTATAATAAATGCATTTTTCAAGCAAAAAAATCGACATTATTAACTTGTATACCTCCAGGTATACCCAGGTATACAAGTTATAATGTCGACATGGGTATACAAGTTAATAATGTCGATAATGTCGAATACGACATTATTAACTTGTATGCCCATGTCGACATTATTAACTTGCATACCCAGGTATAATAATAATAATGTCGATTTGGACAACATATGGCATAACTGTCATATATGGTTTGTGTGAATAATAACAAATATGGTATTTTGGTGGGTAAACATCTGTCATTATAATTCAGTATTCGATAGACGCCAAAGTGTAAACACACATTTTTTCAATCGCTATAATAATGTCGAATTTTGTGCCTAAAAAAGATGTTTTGCGGGGAAATCTGACAACCTTCTTTCATTTGAAGAAAACGGCTGCTGAAAGTTATCGATTGTTGGTAGAAGCTTAAGGTCAACATGCACCAACTCAAAAAACTTGTGAACGATGGTTTGCGGGATTCAAAAGTGGTGATTTCGACACAGAAGACAAGGAGAGGCCTGGTCGGCCGAAAAAGTTTGAAGATGAGGAATTGGAAGCATTACTCCACGATGATTGTTGTCAAACGCAAGAAAAACTCGCATTATCATTGGGAGTCTCACAACAAGCCATTTCCCTACGTTTAAAAGCATTGGGATTCATTCAAAAGCAAGGAATTTGGATCCCATATGAACGCTACAAAAAGAAGTAATTTTTGCATCGTATTGTTACTGGTGATGAAAAATTGATACATTACGATAACCCCCAGCGCAAAAAGCCAAATCAACGCCGAAGCCGAATATCCATGGCGCCAAGGTAAGCTCTGTATTTGGTGGGATCAGAAGGGTGTTTTGTATTATGAGCTGTTGAAATCGGGTCAGACGATCACAGGGGACCTGTACCGAGCACAATTGATTCGTTTGAAAAGAGCAATCAACGAAAAACGACCAGAATATGCGACCAAACATGATTCAATAATCCGCCATCAAGACAACGCCCGGCCACATGTTGCAAGACCGGTCAAAACCTTTTTGGAAAACAGTGGATGGGAAGTTTTGGCTCACCCGCCTTATAGGCCAGACCTTGCCTTGTGTGACTACGATTTGTTTCGATCGATGCAAAACGCCCTTACTGGAATACGCTTCATTTCAGAACAGGGTATCAGAAATTGGCTTGATTCATTCTTTACCTCAAAACCGGAGCAGTTCTTTTGGCGCGGAATCCATATGCTACCACAAAGATGGGAAAAAGTAGTGGCTAACGATGGACAATACTTTGAATAATGTACCAATTCATTTGGTTATTATAATAAATGCATTTTTCAAGCAAAAAAAGTCGACAGTATTAACTTGTATACCTGGGGGTATACAAGTTAATAACCCGTGAAAAAACGATTAGATTTGATCAAGTTAGGTTTGATCCAATTTTATCTATTCATATTAAAGAGTGAATAACAGCGTATAAAATTAAATATGAATTTATCTGCGATTCCGATTTTCAAAATTTTCTTATCCGTTACCTTATATAATCATATATATATATATGGGCATTTCCACCGAAAGGTCCACCGAGACTAAAATATTAAAAGTTCTTGAAAACACTTTGTTTTATCATATTTTTATAGGGAAACAATCAAATTTAAATAATGTAAAAAGATTTCGTATTTATTCATAACCCATTTCGAGGTATTCGAATGCAAAGTCGCACAAGCGCATCTTTTCTTATTTGGATATTTCTATTGCACATTTTGTTTTGATAAAAGTTTTTAAACAGAGACGTTATGCATTGACTTTTGCTTTCTAAAATATTTCTAAAGGTACAAAGAGTCATAAAAGAATGCATAATAAACAATGCGATTGAAAATAACTGTAAGTTTTTGATTTGCATTGTCGCATATTTCGATGTCCCGTGCGACATTGAAAAACAACATTTGTTATCAGTGCGTCGAAAGTACACGCAGAAAGCTCATCAAATATTGATTACAAACAGAGATTTTTTATACAATTAAAATAAAAAAAACCTACCCGAAAAATAAGAAGAATTGTGATCTTGGTACTTATACACAGTTGGTCACGTGCGACATCGTAAGTGTGAAATTTAAAAATTTGAAATTTTTTTTTCTTATGTAAATGATTTATTTATATAAATACATACTTTTAAATTTTTTTTAAAATTGGCATGCACCATGGTCAAGAAGTAAAAGCAAAAAAAACACTGTGTTTTATATTTTCATATAAATAAATACTTCCCAGCAAAAGTTTTTTGAACTGGTTTCCTCTGAATCTGTTCTAGAACAGGTGTTTTTACCACCGGTTACGTGGAACAGGTTCTAGAACTGATTCCTGGGAGTCAAAATGGAAGGTTTCACTGTCGCGGAACCAGTTCTATAACTGGTTCTAGAACCGGTTCCAAAGTAACCTGTTCTAGTTTGGAGGAAAAGAACCTGTTGCTTTTGGGACAAACTCAAACAAAAATCACCGATGATAGAACATAAATTATAACAGGTTGCATGCACGTACAAGTTGTTCTACAATGGGTTCTTTCCATCCGACAATTTTGCTGGGTTAATTCATACTACATATTTCTTTTAAGTTTGTTTTTGGTTATTATATTAAAATAAATACCTTGAATACTTCTGTCGATTTAAAAACATTTTTACTAAGCTTGTTTATATATAATTTCGTAAAAACAGCAACAGAAACAACATAAATCTCATGATGGAAAAAAATGTCCCGTGCGACATGTCACGTGCGACAGTGAATAAAATTAAATTAAAAAAATAATATGAATCGTTTTTGGGTAAAATTACAACCATTTTTAAAGGACATCAATGCACAACAGTGTAAAATTAGTCACATTGAAATATTGCTTCAGGTTTCGCTGAAATCGGCATTTTAATTGTTAGCCGCGAAAACCACTTCTGTTTTTGTCCCGTGCGAATGCCTTGTTTTTTTACAATTATCTTGAAAACGAAAAATTGCTAAAAATCAACCTCAGCACCAATTGTAGGGCTAATAAAAAGATATAAGTAAAGCCTATTGTCAAAATAAAAATCCGTTTTATTTTGACTTTTTTTCACTTTAAAGGTGTACGACGGTCCCGTTCGACATGATGGAAATGCCCATATCATTTTATATGCCATATGCAAATAAATATACTTGATCAAATTATAAATCGTTGAAGATACATTTTTATATTGATTCGAACAACACTATAAAACTAAATGTGACCCAAGAATATTTTAGATAAAATTATTTTACTATCTCGAATCGAACAAAATGTATGTGGATTTAAATACAATTATATACTTAATAATTCAATACAAAATTAAAAAGCCGAGCTTATATGTTATGTTGCATCTAGGGTTTTTAATGACCCAGAATTTTTCATTTCTGGGATAAATGAGACATACCAATGTAGCACTTTTTAATTACAATATCTAATCTTAAATCTAATGAAAGAAATAATAAGAAAAGTAACTACACAGGGAAAAATTATAGTTAAATCAATTACTATATCAGATTTTAATTAACATTTGATTTTTTAACAACACTTTGTAAATAAAGTATGAATATTAGAGCTAGTGTTATAGTATTCGATTGGTAGAATATTTTATTTAAGTAAGAAACTTTGAAACAAAATTTTCTAATTGGAGGATATAATACTTATCCTTATTAAAGTAAATATGATTCTAGTTAAACTTTTTCATATTTAAGTTAATGTGTTTTCCGATTTAAAAGATAAGCAGACAATTTTTTATATAAAAAGAAAAAAAACCTGAGATTTGTTTGATTTCAAAGCTTTTTCTATCTTAGTAAACGTTATTTCTGGGTGATTTAAACTTTTGTCTTCTGTGTAGTTACTAATAACTGATAACGGATTATATAACCCACATAGAGAGAAGTTTGCTGGACCAGTTTTAATGAAATTTTTTAGTAAAATAATAAAGTTTTCTTCACAAGGTAGATGAAAAATTTCTTAAATTTGTTGAAAAATCTTCATATATTTTATGAATTTAGTTTTAATGAAACTTTTTCATTAAGAGTATGAAACTTTTAATAAATAAAATGAATATTTTCACAACATTTTATCAAAAATTCCATTAATTCAATGAAATGTTTCAATAGACGAGGCCCAGTGAAATTTCATCGGTTTTGTGCAAAAATTTATTAATATCATTCAGATAATTCTCTCAGTTAAATAATTGGTCGTTTTCCTACACTATTCATATTCATATAAACAAACAAAATTTAATGCAATCGAATAAGACCAAAACTCCGATAAAATTGGATGAAATTATATCAATTCAAATATCTTTTTTATTCGTTTATATACAATTTGATTAATCCATTTTCCGGATTAAAATTTATATAATTTAGTATGATGCCAAATAAAAAAAGATATGCTACCGAATAAATATTTTTCCCGGGAATGTCGATTTTATATACAAGTTAATAATGTCGAAACGAAATGTCGATTTTATATACAAGTTAATAATGTCGATGATCTGAAGTAGAAATGGTTATCCCAAGTTTTCCCGTTTTGACCACATGGGACATGTAGTTCCATTATATTTTTTAAAGTAAATTTAAATTTATCCATTTTTTCAAAAATTTATATCTCCGACCTGAAGCGGTTTTGGGACATATGTGTTACAGTTCTGTAATCTACTGTTCCTGCGACTTAATCTGAAGTGGAAATGGTTACCCCACCTTTTCCCGTTTTGACCACATGGGCCATGTGGTTCCATTATGTTTTTTAAAGTAAATTTAAATTTATCCATTTTTGCAATCTGAAGTAGAAATGGTTACCCCACCTTTTCCTGTTTTGGCCACATTGGTCCTGTCATTTCACTATATTTTTTAAAGTAAATTTAAACTTATCCATTTTTTCAGAAAATTTTATCTCCGATCTGAAGCGGTTTTGGGACACATGTGATACAATTCTGTATTCTACTATTCCTGGTCTTTAATCTGATGTAGGAATGGTTAGCCCACCTTTTCCTATTTTGATCCAATTGATCATGTGATTCCACCAAATTTTTTAGATGGAAATTAAGTCTAGTACACTTTTTAAAAAATTTCTGTCGTTGATCTGGTTTGGTTTTTGGAAATATGTAATACTTTATTAGTCTACTATGCCTTAGACTCTTTCTCCGTTGGAAATGGTTACTCCAACTTTCCCATCTTGACCACATTTTTTATTAAATTTTTTTGCTATTCCAATTTAACTTTTTTGTAAATAAGCAAATCCCTAAAACAATTTAAGAAAAAAAGGCTTCACTAACTTGCTACTAATTTTTTCACACATAATGTTCCGTAAAATACATAATCAAATTTTCTTCGTACAGAGACCATTTAAAAACCGAATGTTGAGTTTTTACATAAAAAACCTTTGCAACCTTAAAAATTCCTATTTGATATTATCTTGTACGTAAACGCTCATATTTGTCAAAAAAAAACTAACCTGTGGTACTCCTCCTGGCTGTGGGTGCATTACTTGTATTTGGCCCATTTGTGGATCATCATAGATTTGCATAACACTCATTTGTTGTTGCATTTGTTCATGTAACTGTGGATCGTATATGGGTGCATAATTAGGACTTAACATACTGGGTGTATCTTCAGCCGAACCCATCGACGAAGCATTGTGATTCATATCTTCTGCTGAAATAGAATGCATATCACCGGCATTCATTGCATATTCATCAGAATAAATTGGCTGTTGGTGCCACATCATGGCACCTGCAGTAACACCATCTTCGCCCGAAGATTGTCGTTCATCACCAGCGCCAACTGGACCGCCACCACCAACGTCAATTTCTTCACTTTGAACATATTGATATTCGTTTGGATTCATAACGGGCGGTATAAAATAGCCATAATTGTACATGGGATGACCATTAAAGACAGGCATAGTTGAAAAGTACAATGGTGTACCAGTAGCCTGTTGGGCAGCTGCACTTTGGCCTGGATGAATCATATGTTGTTGTGGTGCAAAATATGTGGGATAACCATATGGATATTGTGGAGCATGTGTTGCATATTGAGGATGTTGTACATATGTTGGTTGCATAGTTGACATCATCTGTTGTGTATCTGACGATTGTTGTCCTTGTTGCTGTTGTTGTTGCTGCTGCTGCTGTTGTTGTTGCTGTTGCTGCATATCTTGTGAATTTGTTTGCACACCTTGTTGTGGTACTGGACTACCTTCTGGTGGCGGATGACGTTGGTTTTGATAATCACCACGTCTAGAAGCAATGCTACCACCACGTCCTCGACCACGACGGGAACCTCTTGGACCACTGCTCATTAAAGCAGTATTTGGATTCATTATTTGACCAGTTAAGGCACTTCCTGGTGGTAATGTAACGGGCATACCACCCATTTGTTGAATTACAGGAGCACCCTTCAAAGGTTAAAATAAATTTAGAAAATAGTTTATTAATAAAAATAATAATAGAAAATAAATTCGCATAGCATCCAAAACAAATTTCTATAAAAAAATGGTTTTCCTTCTTAAAATCTAATACTATTCTTGTAGAAAAATGCTTCGATTCTGAGATATTTTTCAAATAGAAAAAATCTCAGATAGTGCGATTTGAAGAATTCTTAAATGCTGAAACATTTTTCAAAAAGAAAAAAGTTTAAGATTCTGAATTATTTTTCATATAGAAAAATACCCAGATTCGCAGACATTTTTTATTAGAAAAATTCACAGATTCTGACCTATTTTTCATTGGAAAAATTCACAAATGAGACATTTTTTTATACAGAAAAACTCCCAGATTCTGAGTCATTTTTCATATAAAAAATTCGCGTAGAGTGTGAAACATTTTTCATAATCCAAATTATAAAATTTTATGTAATTTTTTGTAAAGAACATTTCAAAAATATTTAACACTCGAAACATACCTGTTCTGGTGGCATATCCCCGTGTATATAATGGGGTGCACCACCTGGATGTACCCAAGCGCCATGTGGTATAGTATGTGCCCAACCACCGTGTAAGTTAACATTGGCAGTAACATTATTAACATATACATTACTGGGTGGTATTGGAGCAGGTATCATAGTTGGATACACGGCTCCAGTTTGATGATGTGGATGGTGTGAGTGTGGATGGTGAGGATGAGCTTGTGGTGGCATACCATGTGTTGGTATATACAAATTTGCCGAGTGTAATTGTGGATTATAAGTAGCAATATTTTGTTGTTGATAATTGTTATTGTTGATATTTGGTTGCTGTTGAACAGCTATAGTTTGTGTTTGATTATTACTGGTTGAAGAGTTAGAAGATGTTGGTGTCATATTGGCATTATTATTGTTATTGGTTGACGATGTCATTGCAGTTTGCTGCGGCTGTTGATGATGTTGTTGCGGTGGTGTTGTTTGTTGTTGCTGATGTTGAGCAGCAACAACTGGTTGCGTATGCTGCGTCATAATTTAAGTTTGCAAACACGCCTGATTATGTTTATTGAAATTTTTGTTCTTTTTCAAATTTAAATTCCAAATACAAAATCTGTAACAAAATAAAAAAACACAATTGGTAACATTTTTATATCCAATTATGTAAAAAAAAACAACAATACTTTTACTGAAGGAATTCACAGTTTAAGTGCTAAAGTTAGCACGTTGTAAAATAGCATGATTTTGAAGTTTAACCCATAGAAAGTTGGCAAATTTACGATAAATGCTAATTTACTATTTAAAATAGCATGAACTGTGAATACCCTCACTGTATTTCGTAACAGCTGTTTAAAGCAGTTATTTTTAAAATTGTAAGAAACTACAGTGAAAACAGTATTTTCACAGTAAGCAGTTATTTTCGTTAGGCCGAGTTTTTGCGATGTCAGTTAAACTTGGTTTAGTTTAACCGAAAATGTATTTTGTCTCCCATTTCCAAGTTTATTAACAACAGTTTGTCGGAACAAAATTTTCACATTTAGAATTTTGGAATTTTTCAAAATAAATCACAGCGCCCACACTTTAGTAGGCGCTGTGGTGTAATGGTTAGCGCGTTGGACTATTACACGTGAGGTTGCGGGTTCGAGCCCCAACCAAGGCAACATCAATTTATGAAAAATAGTAATATGTATGAGTTTTTTCTATACCTCATACATATCGCAGCGTCCTCCTTCGGTGTTCCCATAACACTTAACCCCACCGAAGTAAAATAATATAATAGGGCTATGAACTTAAAAGCTTCAACAAAGTTCGCCAACTCACCATCAGTTGGCGCGCAACAACTGTTCTAAAATTCAACATCTCGCGCAATTACAGTGTTGCCATATTTGAAGCCCTTCATCTTTCACTTCTTCTCTATCCCATTTCCAAAGGAAGCAGCACGTTAATTAATAGGAAGAATTTCCTGAGTGTTGCTTCTCTTTAAAAAAGAAGAAGTATTCCACAATTAGAAACTGCATTAAACTAAGTTTAAAGATAACCCAATCCACATCCTAAAAATTACATCCACAATATTTTCATATTCAGTAATTTTTTTAAAATACAGTTTAAAAAGCAAAACAAAGAAATTTAGAAATAAGTTGTTTACAAGATTGCAGTCAAAATTAGTATTTAGTTATTTGAGAACTAAATAACCTTTTAATCCTATGAGCTCTTTAGAAGCCAATCGAGCCAACTCCCTTAGAAAATATTTTGTCAAAAGGATGAAAGGACGTTAACGTAGAGGGCAAACTGGTTCTCAACAGAATTTATCTCTACATCTACGTTTTTATGTGTTTAATGCATTCGAAAGAGACAAACATCAAAATACGAGATGTTGTATTCTTATTAAACCCACCAATTCCGAGTTTTTCGGACGCCATGTAAACTTGGTTTAGTTTAACCAAAAACCCATTTTGTCATCCATTTCCAAGTTTAGTAACAAAAATTTGTCGGAACAACTTTTTCTCATTTAGAATTTGGTTTGCTGTTAAAATAAAACAAAATAAAGCACATTACATTTATAAGTAGTACTCCAGTTACAAACTTCGTTAAACTTCCCAGGTAGAAATTATGTGTGGTAACAAAAAAGAAGCACTGGCAAAGCACAAGTAGACTGCGGTCTTACAAAACGCTTGTTTTCCTATAACATTATTTTGTTTTTGAAAAAAAGCTCCAAAAAGTGGATATTTAAATAATTTTTGACTCCACATTACAATAACTCCAAGATTCGTATATTTTTAGAGTAATTTAAAATTCTTCAGTGATGAGGGCTCATAATTTGGTGGCAGGGAAAACACTTGATTTTTATGTTTCTTGGTGCTATCTCAATACTTTGCAAAGCATTGAATAGATCGGTGTTATCATTTGGGTGTCAGGAAAGCACTTTAATTTTTTTATTTGAGCGTTGGCAAAGCATTTGATTTTTATGTTTATGGACGGGTGTTCTCATTTGGGTGTTGGGAAAGCGCTGTTAACAAGCACTCATACCACTCATTTCGGTGATTTGCCAGTGCGGGCACCTTTGTAATTTTCTACCTGGGTTAGTTCATAGATAATCTACATCATAAAAACTCATCTTAAATGTAATTATAGAGAGCTACGCTAACGTCTAACTAATACAAGATTATAGTGCGTTTATACAGAGAATTGAAGTTAATCCAAATTGATTAAAGTTAATCAAACTTTTTAATCTTCATCGTTTACACAGGCATTTTTTGACAATTAAAAGTTTAACTGTCAGTTTGAAATACCAAAGTGACGCCGATTCTGCACAAGATGAACATTGAAAATGTCACATTTAGAAACATATTTGTCGGCAGCGCCAAAATATTTTTGAGGCAGCGTCTTAAAGATAATTTTTATCTGATTTTTTGTGTGTGAGTTTTTAGAGTTGCCAACCTTTATTACATAAAAAAAACATCATTGTATACAATTAATAATTTGAATATAGTCGTTAATAAATAGTAACCACATTAAAGGTTGGATTAACTTAAAAACATTAAACTTGGGTATAATCGACTTGTTTAGTGCTTGATTAAGCAGTTAATCCGACTTTTACGAGATTAACTTTTGTTAATCTCGTTAGCGATGTTCAGTGCCAAGGTGGCACTGAACATCGCTAGCATTTGTCTCTAGCCTTTGTCTAGCTTTTGTCGCTAGCCTTTGTCTAGCTTTTGTCGCTAGCCTTTGTCTCTAGGTCATTTTCCAGATTATTAATTTTACTCTCGTCAAATTTTCTAACTTGTACTTTCAACGCGATCCACTCTTTGGTTTATAACCTCTGCTATTTCCTTCGATTTCTCATTTGCGACTCTAGTAGTTTCCCGAACTTCCTCTAGAAGTTTCTCAATTGTGTCTCTAGAAGTTTCCTGAATCTCATCTAGAAGTTTCTCTTTTGCTCTAAAAGTTTCCCGAACTTCATCTAATTTCTCATTGTAGCTCTGGAGTTTTCTTCCATTTCCTGAAATATATTTTCTAGAGTTTTCTTCCATTTTTTCCATATTTTTTCTAGAGTTTTCTTCCATTTTTTATATGTTTTTTTCCATTTTCTCCATTATAATGACGAACATTGCCTTAATGTCCATACTGCTTGCCGCTGGATGGGTACATACCTCTTCTTTTCCAGCAAATACGTAAGTATCGGTGTCAATACAAAGCCGCATGAATTCATCTATTAGCCTTTTTGAAGTTCTGCCTCATTACTTATTGTCCAACTTACTCAATTCCTGCTTGAGCTGTTCCTCTTTAAGCTCTTCAAACTTCGTTCCTTTTAGTTATTTTTATTTTGCAATTCTACTTCCGGCACCAATTGTTACGTTTTTACCTTTTAAAAACGTTGGTTTATTTCCTTTAAATAAACCGGGCTCTTTTCTATTGTAATCGAAAAAACCACACACTCTCTTGTTTGATATTGTCCTTATTTACTTATTTATTAAACATTTTATTAGTTTACATACAATAGTATACTTATCACACAAAAATGTCTTTACAGTTTAGTGGTTCTACATTTAGTTTTTTATATACAAAAATTTTCAAATGTAATTAATATCAATTTTTTGTATTGAAATGAAGGCACAGGACCTGTAGTCATATTTAGGGTTAACATCTGATGCACAAATATTGATATTGAAACCACTGTTCGCGTTTTATGTGGATTTTTATGGTTTAACCAATTGATGTAAAATCGACCTTGATAAATGTTATGCCTTAGTAAAGAAGCAATTAAAAGGAAAATATTTCAATAAAAAAAATGTATTCATGTAAAGCAACCTATACGTTAAAATCGCGATTTTTCAAAAATTTTGTATATCAGGATAGCTTTTGAAGTTGTCCCCAAAGTCCAACTTTTAGTATTAGATGGGGTTACCTCTAAAAATGGTTCTTGCAAAATTTCAAACAAAAAAGGTTCCATTTGCCAAAGTTATCGCAATAAATATACTTATTTACTAAGGTTAGTAACGTACTAAAGAAATTATAATACTAATTTTAGAAATTTGCATGAGTGTGGATATGTGTAGATTAGACCGACTCACGAAAAAAAGTAAAAAAAAGTGCCCCCTTCAAAATAAAGCTTGGTTTGTTTTATGATGATTCCCAAAATATTTCGGGTCTAGCAACGAGATCTCACGAGCTAGACCATTTTTTAAAAAGGTATTTTTTTAGTTTTTGTATGAAATTTGCATTTTAGCTGTAGACAACATACTCAATATGGGCATCATCATATGAAAGGTTTTTTTGAAGAGCGTATATTTAAGATGTTTTTCAAAATTTTTTAAATAAGTTTTAATAAAATCCCATATTTACTTTAATAAAAAATATATATAGTAACACAGGGAATTTAATTGAACAGAAGATTTACAAGTCTATGGTCTATATACCGGGAATATCAGAACGTTTAGAGATATCAAAGATAATAGATACTAATAGATATAGAAAAGCTTTTAAATCATACAATACAGTAAATAAATTATACAGTAAGACAAAGGATAGGATACAAAAATTGGACATGTCAAATATAGTATATGAAATACCATGTAGTGGAAATGACGGAGAGAATTGTGATAAGGTATATATAGGTACAACAAAGAATAAATTGAGAACTAGAATAGCTGGACATAGATCAGATCAGAAATATAGACATATTAATTCACAAAAGACAGCATTATCTTCTCATTGTTCAAGTTTAAATCACTATCCTGACTTTGAAAATGTATCAGTTTTAAATACAGAACAGAATTATAAACGTCGTTATATATTAGAAATGTTACAGATAATTAATACACCAACAACAAATAGAATTAACTTTAAGGCAGATATTGAAAATGTAGCTCAGAATTATAGATATTTAATACAAAAGAAATAGCACATATTACATTAATTTATAACACATTATATTAATACCAGGCTTCGTAATGCACGCACATGTGCGCACATGCACATGTGCAAAAATGATGTGCAGACAAAAGATGCACATGCACATGTGCATGTGCAAATTTTTGTTTATACTTCGCACATGCACATGTGCATGTGCGAATTTGACTTCATATTTCGCACATGCACATGTGCATGTGCGAAAATATTTTGCACTTCGCACATCAAGATGTGCAAGTGCAGATACTATTCGCACATGCACATCTCCATGTGCGATGTGCGAATACAAATTCGCACATGCACATGTGCGAGTGCAAGTGCAAGTGCATATGCACGTGCATTAAAAAAACAGCTAACATTAGAAAAAAATCGCTAATATTGTCGAAAATCGCAAATATATAAAAAAAATGGATAATAATTTAAAAAAAAAATGCAAAAATGGATACAAAATCGCCAAAATTGAAAAAAAAATCGCCGAAATTAAAAAAGAACTGTCCAAATTTTCAAAAAATCGCCAAAAATTAAAAAAAAAATTGACAAATATGAAAAAATCGCCGAATTTGAAAAAAATCTTTAAAATTTAAAAAAATTGCATAACCCAGGTGAAAATGTTCATATATGTTCATATATTGTCATATATGATTTCATGTATGAGCGTATATGGTTTAATGTATGACCATATATGAACATATATGTTATGTATGGAAGCATATATGGATAAATACATTCAAATGTATGAATCCATATATGATAATATACTGCAATTATTGGTCCATATATTGGCTCATATATTCCATATATCTTCATATATGAATTCATATATTATTCCATATATGGGTAATGTTGTAAGTTTTATTTTATCATAGGGGTAATTACGTGAGCGGATTCAAAAAATATTGAAATACAATACATTTGATAATTTCTTAAATACAATTGGCAATTTCAAAAATACAATTGCCAGTTTCTGTTGATAATTTCTACATTTGATAATTTCTAAAATGCAATTGCGAATTTCTGAAATACAATTAATAAATTTCTGAAATGCAATTCATAATTTCTGAAATACAATTGGTAGTTTCTGATATACAATTGATAAATATGAATATCAATTGATACTTTCTGAAAAGCAATTATAAAACTGGAAATAAAGTGATTATTTCTGAAATACAATTGGTAAATCTGAAAAACAATTCATAACTTCTACAATACAATTGATGAAACTGAAACTCAATTGATTATTTCTGAAAAACAATTGATAAATCTGAAAAACAATTGATAACGATGAGTGGGGGAATATTTAGTTGATCTCTTATTTTTAAGTAAATGAATGTTCCTTTCAGTTTGACTATAGATCATAAATTAATATCACTTTCTGTTTAAATTATTTTCAAATCAAAGAATGATGATACAATTTTTACAAGTAAATTACAAAGAATACAAATATATTTGAAAGAATTCGATAAGACCAGCAATACAGAATACGTATTTTCAGCTTTCGCTACAAAGCCATCATCAGTGTATTTCGTCTTGTGTGGGCTAATATTTTAATGTTTGTCTACTTATGTGACCGCTGAAAGAAAATCGAATTTCGTATCAACAACTCAACTTAGACTAACATCAACGAAATTTAACAATGCTATTTTTATCCTTTGTTATTATTACTCTATTTTGCTTTGAACCTTAATCCTTAAGATATCTCAGCTGATTCTATTCAACTCTGTGTATGATAACCACAGATTTTTGAATTACAACGAACCGTTAAATTTAAATTTAAATGTATATTATTTAAATTATATTTTTGCACCGTGTCAATGTGTTTTAAGATGAGTGGATCTGTTTAAATTTGAAAATAATTTAAACAGAAAGTGATATTAATTTATGATCTAGAGTCAAACTGAAAGGAACATTCATTTACTTAACAATTGATAACTTTTGAAATAAAATGATAAATTTTGAAATACAATTGAAAATGTTGCAGTAAGATATAAACAGCAAAAATAAAACTGCTAAATTTAGAAAATCTGCAAAAAGGTTTGCAAAATATTAGTATACTGAAAATGGCTAAAACAAACTGTTGTATCTAAAATTTTGTTCAATGCAAATATCAGTTTATAAAACCAACAGAAATATTTGCTAAAAATATTAAACTGTTGATTTCAGAAGGCTAGATTTGTATTTCCATTAAAAACGAAAAAGGATTTTTGAAAATTTTAAATTTTATGTGATGTTTTTTGTCTACTACTACAATTTAATTTTATTTTCTAATCACTGAAATTTAGCTCAATTATGACTCAAATTTTGTAAATATATTAAACAGTTTTATTTTTGCTGTTCCTATCTTATTTATAATTTGCAAAAATAGTCTGCTAATTAATTTTACACACTTTTTTCTATTAGTGTATAAACAATCATTAAATAATCAAAAAACAGTCATAAAATAATTTATAAACTTCAAGTAAAATGTTTATGTCCATTAAAAATTTCATAATTTCTCATTTTCATACTAATTCATCAGTAACGTATGAATAGAATTATAATATTTACATTTAATTTTGATAAAAAAAGCTAATTTTTATTAAAAAAAAAAAAAAAATTTTATATGAACATTCATATATCTCCATATATGGCCATATACCCTCAAATTTCGGATAGGAACCCATATATGTTGCCATATATGACCATATATGAACATTTTCACCTGGGAATTAAAAAAAAAAATTTCAAATTTTAAAAAAATCGCCGAAATTTAAAAAAATCGCCGATATTGGAAAAAATCAGAAAAAATCGTCAAAACTTGAAAAATCGTCAATAATTTGAAAAAATCTGCAAAATTTAAAAAAATTGCCAAAATTGAAAAAATCGTTAAAAATTGGAAAAAAAATCGCAAAAATTTTAAAAAATCGTCAAAATTTGAAAAAAAAATTCCAAAATTTGTAAAAACACTAAATTCGAAAAAAAGTAAAAATTTGAAAAATTGTGAAAAATTTGACAAAATCTTCAAAAATTAAAAAAAATCGCCAAAATTTTAAAAAATTTCCAAAATTGGAAAAATCCCAAAAAGTGGAAAAAAACGTCAAAATTTGAAAAATCGTCAAAAATTTGAAAAAAAACGTCAAAAAAAAATTTAATTGAAAAAATCGTTAAAAATCCGAAAAAATCGCCAAAATGGAAAAAAATTTGAAAAAAAAATCTTCAAAAATTAAAAAAAAATCGCCAAAATTGAAAAAAATTGTCAAAATTTGAAAAATTTTCCAAAATTGGAAAAAAGCCCAAAAATTGGAAAAAATCGTCAAAATTTGAAAAATCGTCAAAAATTTTAAAAAATCGTCAAAAATTTCTAAAATTGGAAAAATTCCCAAAATTTAAAAAAATCGCCAAAAATTCAGAAAAATCGCCAAAATTGAAAAATCTCCAAAATTTGAAAATAGTCATGTGTTGAAAAAATCGGCATAATTTGAAAAATTCGCGAATATATGAAAAAACTGCAAAAATTAAAAAAAGTAAAATTATAAAAAAATCGTCAAAAATAAAACAAAAAAAAACGAAAATGGCAGCAGAACTGTCAGAAATTCGAAATCATGAAAATCGTCAGAATTAGAAACGATGAAAAAAATATGGTGAAAATTTGAAAAAAACTTCAAAAATTAAAAAAAATCGCAAAATTCATTTTCGCATTTATTTTTTCACAGATGACTCGCAATGACTTCCCTGTTCCAAAACCGTAGTCCGTTTTCATCTAACTCATTTAGTTTTCGAGATACGGGAGATATTCCAAATAAAAGCCCTTTTCTCTCTACGACGCTTAGTTTTCGAGAAAAACGCGATTTTAAAATCTAGCAATGCAAGTCAAAATCTAGTTCCGCTATGGGGGTATTGGTGGCGAGTGTTGAACTTTGGTGCACTCAGTTTTCCTCTAGCTCTTCTAGTTTTCGAATATGGACGATTTAAATTTTATATAAGCGATTTTCGCACTTATTTTTCCACAGATGACTCACTATGACTTCCGTGTTCCAAATCGATGGACGATTTAAATTTTATATAAGCGATTTTCGCACTTATTTTTCCACAGATGACTCACTATGACTTCCGTGTTCCAAAACCGTTGTCCGTTTTCATCTAACTCATTTAGTTTTCGAGATACGGGAGATATTCCAAATAAAAGCTCTTTTCTCTCTACGACGCTTAGTTTTCGAGAAAAACGCGATTTTAAAACCTAGCAATGCAAGTCAAAATCTAGTTCCGCTATGGGGGTATTGGTGGCGAGTGTTGAACTTTGGTGCACTCAGTTTTCCTCTAGCTCTTCTAGTTTTCGAGATATGGACGATATAAAATTTTATATAAGCGATTTTCGCACTTATTTTTTCACAGATGACTCACTATGACTTCCGTGTTCCAAAACCGTTGTCCGTTTTCATCTAACTCATTTAGTTTTCGAGATACGGGAGATATTCCAAATAAAAGCCCTTTTCTCTCTACGACGCTTAGTTTTCGAGAAAAACGAGATTTTAAAATCTAGCAATGCAACTCAAAATCTAGTTCCGCTATGGGGGTATTGGTGGCGAGTGTTGAACTTTGGTGCACTCAGTTTTCCTCTAGCTCTTCCAGTTTTCGAGATATGGACGATTTAAATTTTATATAAGCGATTTTCGCACTTATTTTTCCACAGATGACTCACTATGACTTCCGTGTTCCAAAACCGTTGTCCGTTTTCATCTAACTCATTTAGTTTTCGAGATACGAGAGATATTCCAAATAAAAGCCCTTTTCTCTCTACGACGCTTAGTTTTCGAGAAAAACGTGATTTTAAAATCTAGCAATGCAAGTCAAAATCTAGTTCCGCTATCGGGGTATTGGTGGCGAGTGTTGAACTTTGGTGCACTCAGTTTTCCTCTAGCTCTTCTAGTTTTCGAGATATGGACGATATAAAATTTTATATAAGCGATTTTCGCACTTATTTTTTCACAGATGACTCACTATGACTTCCGTGTTCCAAAACCGTTGTCCGTTTTCATCTAACTCATTTAGTTTCCGAGATACGGGAGATACTCCAAATAAAAGCCCTTTTCTCCCTACGACGCTTAGTTTTCGAGAAAAACGCGATTTTAAAATCTAGCAATACAAGTCAAAATCTAGTTCCGCTATCGGGGTATTGGTGGCGAGTGTTGAACTTTGGTGCACTCAGCTTTCCTCTAGCTCTTCTAGTTTTCGAGATATGGACGATTTAAATTTTATATAAGCGATTTTCGCACTTATTTTTCCACAGATGACTCACTATGACTTCCGTGTTCCAAAACCGTTGTCCGTTTTCATCTAACTCATTTAGTTTTCGAGATACGGGAGATATTCCAAATAAAAGCCCTTTTCTCTCTACGACGCTTAGTTTTCGAGAAAAACGTGATTTTAAAATCTAGCAATGCAAGTCAAAATCTAGTTCCGCTATCGGGGTATTTGTGGCGAGTTTTGAACTTTGGTGCACTCAGTTTTCCTCTAGCTCTTCTAGTTTTCGAGATATGGACGATTTAAATTTTATATAAGCGATTTTCGCAAATAAAAGCCCTTTTCTCTTTACGACGCTTAGTTTTCGAGAAAAACGCGATTTTAAAATCTAGCAATGCAAGTCAAAATCTAGTTCCGCTATCGGGGTATTGGTGGCGAGTGTTGAACTTTGGTGCACTCAGTTTTCCTCTAGCTCTTCTAGTTTTCGAGATATGGACGATTTAAATTTTATATAAGCGATTTTCGCACTTATTTTTCCAGATGATGCGAAAATCGCTTAAATAAAATTTAAATCGTCCATATCCCGAAAACTAGAAGAGGTAGAGGAAAAGTGACTGCACCAAAGTTCAAAACTCACCACCAATAGATAGATTTTTAAATCGCGTTTTTCTCGAAAACTAAGCCTCGTAGAGAGAAAAGGGCTTTTATTTGGAATATCTCCCGTTTCTCGAAAACTAAATGAGTCAGAAGAAAACGGACAACGGTTTTGGAACAGGGAAGTCATCTGTGGAAAATTAAGTGCGAAAATCGCTTAAATAAAATTTAAATCTTCCATATCTCGAAAACTAGAAGAGCTAGAGGAAAACTGACTGCACCAAAGTTCAAAACTCACCACCAATACCCCGATAGCGAAACTAGATTTTGACTTGCATTGCTAGATTTTAAAATCGCGTTTTTCTCGAAAACTAAGCGTCGTAGAGAGAAAAGCGCTTTTATTTGGAATATCTCCCGTATCTCGAAAACTAAATGAGTTAGATGAAAACGGACAACGGTTTTGGAACACGGAAGTCATAGTGAGTCATCTGTGGAAAAATAAGTGCGAAAATCGCTTATATAAAATTTAAATCGTCCATATTTCGAAAACTAGAAGAGCTAGAGGAAAACTGAGTGCACCAAAGTTCAAAACTCGCCACCAATACCCCGATAGCGGAACTAGATTTTGACTTGTATTGCTAGATTTTAAAATCGCGTTTTTCTCGAAAACTAAGCGTCGTAGAGAGAAAAGGGCTTTTATTTGGAATATCTCCCGTATCTCGAAAACTAAATGAGTTAGATTAAAACGGACAACGGTTTTGGAACACGGAAGTCATAGTGAGTCATCTGTGAAAAAATAAGTGCGAAAATCGCTTATATAAAATTTAAATCGTCCATATCTCGAAAACTAGAAGAGCTAGAGGAAAACTGAGTGCACCAAAGTTCAACACTCGCCACCAATACCCCGATAGCGGAACTAGATTTTGACTTGCATTGCTAGATTTTAAAATCGCGTTTTTCTCGAAAACTAAGCGAAAAGGGCTTTTATTTGGAATATCTCCCGTATCTCGAAAACTAAATGAGTTAGATGAAAACGGACAACAAGGAACAAGGAAAAATATTCGAGAAACAATTTTTGTCGATTTTCACAAATTTTTACAACTTTTTCAATTCTGGCATTTTGCAATTTTTTTCAAATTTTTGGCGACTTTTTGAAATTTTGATATTTTTTAAAAATTTTTCAATTTTGGCAATTTTTTTAAATTTTCCGACTTTTTCCAATTTTTGACGACTTTTTGAAATTTTGACGATTTTGGTAATTTTTTCAAATATTGACAATTTTTTCAAAATTTTTACGATATTTCGCAATTTTGGCGATTTTGTCTAATTTTTGAAGATTTTTTTATTAAATTTTGACTATTTGGGCAATATTTTAAAATATTGACGATTTTTTCAGTTATGACGATTTTTTCAAAATTATTTCAAAATTTTTCAATTTTGGCAATTTTTCAAAATTTTCCGATTTTTTCCAATTTTTGAAGACTTTTTGAAATTTTGTCGATTTTGGTAATTTTTTCAAATATTGACAATTTTTTCAAAATTTTTACGATATTTCGCATTTTTGTCTAATTTTTGACGATTTTTTTTAAATTTTGACTATTTGGCCAATTTTTTCAAATATTGACGATTTTTTCAAATTTTGTCGATTTTTTCAAAATTTTTACGATATTTTGCAATTTTGTATAATTTCTGACAATTGTTTTTAATTTTGGGCAATTCTTTCAAATATTGACGATTTTTTCAAGTTATGACGATTTTTTCAAAATTTTTACAAAATTTTTCAATTTTTACAAAATTTTTAAATTTTTACAAAATTTTTAAATTTTTACAAAATTTTTAAATTTTTACAAAATTTTTACAAAATTTTTAAATTTTTCAAATTTTTCGATTTTTTCCAATTTTTGACGACTTTTTGAAATTTTGACGATTTTGGTACTTTTTTCAAATTTTGTCGATTTTTTCAAAATTTTTACGATATTTTGCAATTTTGTATAATTTCTGACGATTTTTTTTAATTTTGGGCAATTCTTTCAAATATTGACGATTTTTTCAAGTTACCCGTGTAAAAAAGATCAGATCTGGCCAGATCTCAGCACATCTTACCAGATCTAATTAGATCTCAAAATTGGGGACAAATTTGAGATCTAATTAGATCTGATCAGATCTAGGCATATCTGGCCAGATCTTTGTAGATCTTACCAGATCTAGTTAGATCTCAAAATTGGGGACAAATTTGAGATCTGATCAGATCTAGGCATATCTGGCGCATTT
The DNA here is from genome assembly GCA_949987735.1 of Leucophora obtusa. Taxonomy (NCBI): domain Eukaryota; kingdom Metazoa; phylum Arthropoda; class Insecta; order Diptera; family Anthomyiidae; genus Leucophora; species Leucophora obtusa. The sequence continues at coordinate 161,926,726 of OX465296.1, forward strand.
GTCCAGATCACTTTAGATTTGAACAAATTTGGCACTAGATCTGATCAGATCTTGCCATAAGGTATTATCACATATGCCATATCTGATCATATTTGATGTGATCTGGTACAGGATCTAATTAGATTCAATCATATCTATTGAGAACCAAAAAGATCTGGTCAGATCTAAACTTTTTTACACGGGTATGACGATTTTTTCAAAATTTTTACAAAATTTTTCAATTTTTCAAATTTTTCGATTTTTTCCAATTTTTGAAATTTTTGACGATTTTTTTTAATTTGGGGCAATTTTTTCAAATATTGACGATTTTTTCAAAATTTTTCATTTTTGGCAATTTTTAAAATTTTTGGTGTTTTTTTTTCAATTTTGACGATTTTTAAAAATTTTTGCATTTTTTTTCTTGTTTCGGCGTTTTTTTCTGATATTGAAACTTTTATCAATTTCAGCGATTTTTTGCATCCATGTGCGCGCACATGTGTGCACATTTTGCACATACACATGTTGATGTGTAATGTGCAAGTACCAGTCTGCACTTGCACATGTGCATGTGCGAATTTGTATTCGCACATCGCACATGGAGATGTGCATGTGCGGATAGCATTCGCACATGCACATTTTGATGTGCATGTGCGAATAGTATTTGCACTTGCACATCTTGATGTGCAAGTGCAAAGTATAAAGTCAAATGCGCACATGCACATGTGCATGTGCGAAGTATAAACAAAAATTTGCACATGCACATGTGCATGTGCGAAGTATAAACACAAATTTGCACATGCACATGTGCAAGTGCAAGATGTGCGAAAATGTGCGCACATGTGCGTGCAAATACGAACCCTGATTAATACATTTTTTATTGTTAATTATTGTTATTTTTGTTTGTTATACTTTTATACCAAAAACTTTGTTTGCTGGTATAAATGTATACATACAATTTATATTTGACGAATGCTTTTCAAATTTTTTCAAACTTTAAAATTGTTTATAATTTGTTCATTTAATTGTTATTTCCTGAAGATGCTACACATTGGAGTAGCGAAATATCGAAAATAAAAAACTTTTTATAAATTCAAACCAAACCTTAAGCTCAAAAAAATAGTAGAGTTAAAAATTTAAAAATATATTTAAGTTACTTATTTTGCAAACAGACACAGAACTCGAAGATTTCCCATAGGTCAATAAGGCTTTAAAAATTTTTATTTTGATTGAATCAAAATATGAAAACGTATCAATGTTTTTACAAAATAAAAAATGCAATTAAAAATTAAAAATATGCACAAATATGCATTAAAAAGCATAAAATATACATTAAAAAGGCACCAAATATGCATTTAAAGTCGAAATGTGCAAAAACATGCATTTATGTCAAAATATGCAAAAATATGCAACTGCAAATCGATGCCATTTTGTTCTAAATTTGATGATTCGGATAAATGTTTAGTCCAATTAGTTTTGGACTATCGAGAAAAAACATGCATTTGCATTTTTACACAGAATTATTTTTTTTTTTAACAATATTTGCAAAATTTACGAAATCGAAATTTTTTCGAAATAAGCTACGCGGTTACCCCCTTTTAAGCAAAAAAATTAGTAAAACATTAGTTAAAAATTAGTTTAGTGATAAAAAATATATAACTAAACTTTTGCTAAAAACACAATTTCAGCAAAAAAGTTGTTGAAAACTAGTAAATACTTGATATACAAGAAGTTTTATTAATTTTTCTACCGTTTTTTTTTCGTTTGAGTGGACATCAATTTTTAAACAAACGAATATTAGTTGTTCCAGAAAATAAAAACTGGCGAGTTTTGGGGATGAAGAATTGAAAATTGGGAATAAGGACTGAAAAAAGGGCTGGCATCACTGTGCCGGCACAACATGTTCGCTGCAGAAGATGAATTTGTCGCAAATTCAACGAATAAAAAAAAAATGCAAATTCAAAGAATAAAAAAAGCAATGCAATTAAACCCAAAAAAAAGCATGGATGGAAACCGATACGATGCGGTTAACGATATGTATTTATTTCGGTACCCAGTGTAGAAAATCATTACCAGATGTGTGGTTATGTAACTACAGGGTCCGAAAAATAACTTTTTTTTTTTTTAAAAAGCTATAAAAAAAAACTACTGAATATTTTCTGAAATTTCTTTTTTTATTTGAAAGTACAATCCTTCCGGTTAATAATGGAAAATAATTTCATTCATATGGCTGCCTCGGCTGGCCATGCAGTAGCCTACACGATCGGCCCAATTTTTAAGCACATTATCGATTGTGTGCAGCTGTATTTCACCAATGGCTTCAAGAATATTGTTTTTAAAGTCAATTGTCTCTGGCTTGTCGGCGTAACACTTATCTTTGACGGCACTCCACAAATAATAGTCCAACGGTGTCTAATCGCAGCTCCGAGGTGGCCAAACGACATCAGCTCTGCGGCTGATAATGCGATCTTCAAAAACAGGGCGCAAAACATCGAGTGTAGCTTCGGCTGTGTGGCACGTAGCGCCGTCCTGTTGAAACCAAATGTTGCCAATATACTTCAATTTTTGTGAACAAAAATTCGTTCAACATGGCCCGATAACGATCGCCATTGACTGTAACGGCCACTCCTTGCTCATTTTCGAAGAAAAATGGCCCAATTATGCCTCTGGACCAAAATCCGCACCAAACAGTGACTCGTTTTGGGTGCACCGGCTTTTCAATGTATGCGTGCGGGTTAATGTATGCGTGCGGGTTTTCTGTGCCCCAAATGCGAAAATTTTGCTTGTTTACAAAGGACAATATTCGTGAAGCCATTGGTGAAATACAGCTGCACACAATCGATAATGTGCTTAAAAATTGGGCTGATCGTGTAGGCTACTGCATGGCCAGCCGAGGCAGCCATATGAATGAAATTATTTTCCATTATTAACCGGAAGGATTGTGCTTTCAAATAAAAAAAAGAAATTTGAGAAAATATTCAGTAGTTTTTTTTATAGCATTTTCAAAAAAAAAAGTTATTTGGCGGACCCTGTATATATGTACCTGGTAATGGTAACTAGGTACTTTTCTTATTACCTTTGTATGGCGATGTCGCGAAAATAATGTGTTATGCTTCCATAAATCTAAAAATATGTCATGACCTATATGCTTACCAGTACTGACAAAAAGAATTGAGTCTAGAAATAGATATTCAAAAAAATAAGTTTATAAAAAAATATTTTTTTATTGTAAAATTTTTATTATAAAATTTTTTAGTGCGGGAATCGAACCCGGGACTCCAGGTTGCTTGTCAATAGCTAGCACTCCCATCTGAGCTATATCGACATGTAAATGTTTGATAGATAAGAACATAATTGACCTGCTGCACACAAGTCAGCTTACTCTCCATCATACAAAAAATCAAAAAATATGTGGTTACATATATCCTTACCAGTTTTGAAAAAATATTGAGTCTAAAAATAGATTTCAAAAATATCTAGAAAATTACTTTCTACTTGAAATAATGATAAAAAATAAATCATTATCAGTAACTCATTATTATATGTTTTAAAATAATGCAGAAGGTAAGTGGGTGACGTTACTGGTAGTCCAAAAAATAATGATATGTCATTACCGTTTCTACACTGGGTATCGGTATTTTAAGGGTAACACTATTTCATTTATTTCCGTATCGGTATTTTTAATGATAATGGTATTTTAGTTATTTCGATGACGGTATTTTAAGGATAACGATATTTCGGTTAATCCGGTAACGGTATTTTAAGGTTATCTGTATTTCAGTTATTTCGGTAATTGTATTTTAAGAGTAACGGTAGTCAGTTATTTTGATGAATACCGAAAACTTTTCTAAAAAAAAAGCAAATGAAAAGAAAACAAAAAAAATTTATGTAAAATACTGTGCAAGCTTGGTATTCGCGACTACCCATTATCGCGACGGCTTAATTTTTAACATTACAGGTTCTATAATCGCGACAGTTTACAAAAAACGGTTTCAATTTTCGCGACTTTTATCTGTTTTTTTAAATTTGATTAAAATGTCTAGGTATAACCAAAAAAGGCTGACTGTCTTCTGCTATTTTAACAAGATTTTTCTTTCTGACACTTATTTTATCCTAATTTTTAATAGAATTTCAATATAATTTTTTTCATAATAGCTCTGTTTCTTTACTTTTTGGGTAAAGTTCGGTAAAATGAGAGTTAACAAGAAATACTCTCCCGAAATAACAAAAATGAACAAAAGTAAACGAACGCGAAAAACCACATTTGAAGCCCGAAAAACAAATATCAATAGATTTGTGCATTATAGTTCGTTTTGGTGAGCGCTCTTTGTAGTTCTTGTTCAATTTATTGTAAAAATCTAGATAGCTTTTCTAGTTAAACCCCTTTTTAAATAAAAAATTTAATAAAAATTTCCTTTTTAGGCATTTCTATTTACAAAAAGGAATACATAGTTTATTAAATTTGGAAAAGATTTTAATATTAAACAAAAGCTTCGATTTATTTACATATTAAACTCTTTAACACATTTAAACAAGCGTCTTCACAAAATTGTCGGTAATTTTATGGAGTTGTAAAATCACCGATAGGCTTTGCAACTATTATACCAATTTTTGTAAATGATAAATATATTTTCTGAATGAATGAAATGATCGATTGAACTAAAAGAGCTATTAGTTGTGAACTAGGTCTTTGGTTTAAATCAGTGAAGAGTTCAATTGAACTAGTTGCACCCAACTGCTGATATAACAGCTGATAAAAACAATTTACCCAAATTTACACGAAAAAAAAGTCTGGGCTTTCTCGTGCAAGAAGAACAAGAATATTACTCTCTAATGACTGCTCTCATTTACCCAATTGTGTAGTAAGAAAACGCTTTTTGGTAAAATTGGTATCCCGCGGGATCCCAATGTTGAGTACCCAAACACAGCTAATATTTTTTTATATAAAACAGCGAGAAACCAGAAAATTTAAGAAAAACTTTTTATTTTCTAGTTTTGCAATTATTAATATTTTATAACACAAGAAAACAACAACAAAATTAATTTGAAACAAAAATATATATTTTTTTATTATTTTATTAAAATTTAGGGTGATTCACCTCCAGATTTTTAATTGTTTTTATAGTACTGGCTATACACTGATTTTTTGTATTTGAAGTACTGGCAAGTTACTGAATATTTTTAATTTATAGTATTGGGAAAACACCAGGAAGTAACAAAATCCAACACAGGGCCAACGTGGGCAAATACCTACGGCCAAGCGTATATTGGTGTTATCATTTCGACACCGTACCAGTACTGGAAACGTAAAAAATCCGACACATCGCCAGTACATGCACTACCGTCTCCAACGCTGAGCCAGTACTGTGCCGTTCGTATTTTTCTATCTGGGTAGTTTTCGATTTATTTTAGAGCAGGAAAAGAAAAATAAATGAAGAAAAAAAGCAAACAGTTTAATGCAAACACATTTTTAAGAGGCCAAAAGTGACAAATTTAAAATGATTATTTCTTTATAGAATAAAAATTTCACTGGGCAGCAACATTTGAATTTGCATTCGTATGCAAATTTAAGGGGATAATTAGACTTCTCACAACGACTGCTATATTTACCACAACCTGCCAACTAATTTGTTATAACATTTTCATTTGTTTTAGATTTAGTACATTCAACCAAAGAGTATATATAATAAAGAGATTGGGGGACTCTCTATCACTGAGAAAGCATTTGTTCAATTATGTGCCTTGGAACAGGAACATACTAGGGATGCCAAACGGGAAATCCCGAATCCTGAAATCCCGGGATTTTCGGGATTGACAAAATCCCGAATCCCGGGATTATTTCTCAAAAATCCCGGGATTTTCTTATTTTTTAATATTAATATAAACGCAAATAAACAAAGTGAGCAATTTTAGATTACCTACGTTTTTTTCTTGAATTTTCTCATATTGACAAGAAATTGATGCCAAGATATTGGTAAAATTATAAATTAAGTAGATTATTCGAGTAAACTATGCAAAGACTTTGCAGAAAAATTTGAAATTTTGGTAAACAATATTAAGTTTTTGAGTAATACATGCGAAATATCAAGTTTGTTATTTGACCGATTTATTCTTCCAAGCGAAATTCGATTTCTGAAACTGGGACTGTAAGTTTTGGCTGGGACTGTAAGTTTGAATTCTTCCATGAAAACATTTGATAACGATAACCAAATAACTTTGTTGCTGTAATTACACAATTTAGTGGTCAAGGTTATCGCAACGAATCTGTTTTAAAAGGTATTTTAACAGGTGGTACAAGTACTGACAAAAATTGCTTTCCCATTTCCAATATGATAACGTCAATGGACAAAAGGACCGGCAGTTCAAAAAGCGCAGGAAAAGTACTGGAGAAACAAAATTTTTGACTTTGGCAAAACGCTGCCAAAACCAATAAATAGGTGGTTTGGAATTATATTTTCCAAAATAAAATTTAAAAAAAGTTCATATGTATCTTTTTTTGCCCTGCCGTGATGTTTTGTAAAACAAATATTGGCAAAACAATTTTTTCAAACGCTGGCAAAGCGTCCCAAATGAGTGTTCTGCCAGTCATTTATTTTTAACATCGCGGTTACCCAGTGGTATGCATGTACTTGATTTTTTGTACCACTGTCAATTTCTGACCTGACTGAGATGTTTCAATATTCATAAAATGTACCACATTATTAATTAACAACTATTAAATAATTATAAAACGCTTTATTCTATAAAAAAAATTAGTTACATAACATAAAAATTTTTACAAATAAAGGAAAATTTAAATCCCGAAAAATCCCGTCAAATCCCGAAATATCCCGTAGGTTCGAAAATCCCGGGATCCCGAGATTTCATACAAAATCCCGAATCCCGGTATTTTCAAATATCAATCCCGATTGACATCCCTAGAACATACTCAAACCAATACTAAATGTATTATATCAAACATCACCCAGGAAGCATGGCAATACGAAGAAGATTCTCCGATTATATCGCCAGGAAGAAAATATTTATTGCTGGCGTGTTGAAGAATGAGAATGAACTCCCTTAATGTTCAACTTTGTTTGTTTTGGTTTTTGTTGAAAACAAAATAATTTGTAAATATTGTCGTTCAATTGAAAATAAAATATTTTTCCTATTCCATGTTTAACTTCAAAGGTTATGGTCCCTTCCGCGTAAAAGAAAAGGGTAGTGCAAATAATTAGTGGCAATTAATTTAAATAGTGTTATAAATAAATTAAAATAAAGAAAAACCAACGAGATTCAAGATTCAAAATGTCAACAAACAATCAAATTGAAAAGCTTCTTGGAACGGAAGCAAAAAACGAGAAGAAAATACAAGCTAAAGCAGAATTAATTGTGATGGTTGACAAATCGGTATTACCACACATTCGTGAGTTTAAGACTGCGAATGATATTTGGTGCACACTAGCAACAAAAATGAAAATAGTGGATTCGTGCTAAGAGTCGGTTTAATTCAAAAGTTTTGTTCAACAAAATTAAAGGATTGTTCTAGTGTTGAAGAATATATGAATGAAATCCTCACAACGGCTCACAAATAAAGAGCAGCTTGTCTTAAAATGGATATAATAATAATAGCTGCGTTTGTGCGGCATTCCTATCAATGATATCTCGAACAATTTTGACAGTAGAAAGCCGGAATACGTTGAAAAACTGTCAAAATCGTTCTTGATAACACTGATAGAGAGTCACACAAACACAGCTAATATACAAAAATAAAATTTATTTTATTTTTGTATATTATTTTATTGGGTGTAGATAAAATAGTCATTCTTTTTGAAGTACTCCTTAATATTTTTGCTGGGTCCTATGACAAGCCAATGTTAAAAAAATGCGTTTTCACCTCAATTTGAACGCATTCGTGCCGAACAGTATAGGTGCTTTTACGGATATTGGTCAGGTATTTTTTTGCTGGGAATGGTTGATAAGCCACATTTTGCTGGTTTTTGGCACATAACCGGTCAAATGCCGGCTACGCGGACCTATCACAAAAAAATTGCACCATTCAACTCGACATAGCAGCTTTAGTCGATTTACAAACTTTTATTAAATTCAGAACCATTTCGGTAAACGTTATTTGTTCCTTACGTTTTCATAGAAGCACTGTGTTTTCAAAAACCTGGTTGCAGGTACACTTTTCCAATGACTGTAAGTCAAAGGATATTATTTAACGGAACAATGAATAAAAGCAATTGGTAGATGATTGAGCAATTATACAATTTTTGTTAATAATTTGCTTAAATATGCCAAATTACTTTGTTATGCGGTTTTTACACCTCACTGTTAACATTCACTCAAGGATAATAATAAAGATTTGATGTATATTAAAGTATGAGGTGTTGTCAAATTCTGTTAAATTGTAACCATATCATATAAAAAAACAAAAACATTTTATTTTTATAAAATTTTTTCACAATCACAGTATGAAAATTTATATAAAAACTTGTCTAAAGGAATTTAAGGAAATAGCAAATTTATTTTTTTATTTTGATTGCCAACTTTCTTTTGTGTGATATCAGCAAAAAATGTTTGTTCACTTTTCATCTATTCCCTCCTCCGCTATTCTATCCGCGTTGATTCTACTCCACCGCTAAATAAAAGAACTGGCACACACTTTTACACAAAAATATTTTACTTTTATAATAAAACTTTATAAACAATCAGTAATTAGTATATTATTGTGCCGTTTTTTTTTTGCAATTTAGTTAACCAAAGAAATTTAAAATTCTACATTTTTCGTCACATTCTTTTTTGGTTTCTTCAAATTTTTTCCTAATTTTTTTTGACTACGTTGTTCATCTCACAATATTCAATCCACATTTACCTTAAAAGTTTTCAAATCTGTTTATTCCTTTACGAATTAGTTTAATTTAATAATTTGTTTAAGTATTTTGTAAATTACTTATATTGCGAGTTTTTTTCTTTTTAATTTGTAAAGTTTTTAGATATTTTTGTTAAATAATTTTCTTGCAAATCTTGCGGAAATTTCACGTTGCGACCGACATTTAATTTTCTAAGTGCGGTGAACAGAGATACAAGTCGAGTAACGCAAAGCCGATTCTTTCCGCCGCCAAATTTTTTAGGTAAGCTAGCCGCAACTGAAGTGAGCGGAAAGTGTCCTTTTTAATTTCGCAATTATCAGTTTGAATAAGAGAATAAGCACAATTCAAATGGAAAAGGAATCTTAAATCGTGACGGAAAAAAGTGAACAAAATAGCAACGGAAACGGAATCTCACTTTTACAACACAGAACACATAGAAAGTCAAGTTGGTTATATTTTATATTTTGCTTCTTGACACATTTCAACGTATTGTTGTTGTTTTATATTAGTTAGAATTAAAGGCTGTGAAAGTGTTATAATGTTATTGCTGTTTTTTATATATTTTATAAATGTCTAAAGTTAAATCCTTTAATATTACTAATGCATGTGCATGACGAAATCAATCATGTAATCGTACTATACTTGTACTGTGATTGAATTGTGTGAAAATCTGGCAACATTAGTAAAATAATCTGAGAGTAAAAACAGGAGAATAAGCAATTCCGTTGAGAAAATAAAATAAGTTTTATATTTCACGGAAATCGTTGCACGATTTTAATTGTCAAATTGTATGGAGAAAACGGGGACCTTTGCATTGTGCTTATACTCTAAGGAAGGGACATTCGTGAAAAAATTCCCCTTTTTTGTGAATGTGTGCGTGTGGACATTGTGCAATTCGTGTTTACAAAATTTTTTGATATTTTTTGTTCTCTACAAAATGTTTTTTAATGTATGGGCTTAAAGAAAATTTTAATTTATTTTGCTTTCTTAACATGAACGTTAGAAAATCTTTCAAGCCGAAATCCGTTAGCCGCCGCTGTTCTTTTTTTATTCTTTCGCCGATTATTTTGCGTCAACTTGTATATCTGATCGTTCTACGAAAAATTATAGTATTACCAGCTATTTTTTCAAAGATCGACTCTGTTTTAAAAACCAGAGAAGTGCAATGTAATTACAGAATTATTAATTTCCTCCATTCCGCCTTGGAGAAAATTTAAAAATTAATTTAAATAACTTAATGTAAATAAGTAAATAAAATATAGCTTAGCTTTAATAAATTATTGCTAACAATTCCAGAAACGGAATAAGAAATATTTACCCAGTTTTTTTTGTATAGTTATTGTTTCTTTATTGTTTTACCAAGCATATTATATAAGTTATACCACAGATAGCAACATTCTAAAATACCAGAAAATCAATTCTGTTTCGAGACTAATATGGACTGTGAATACTAGACACACACAAAAAACAGGGGGAATATTACCTAAGAGCTATGTAATTATACAAACTACATAATTTTCAAGATAGTTTTACAAAGTTCTTGTAAAATACGCACATTTTTTTGAAAAATATATACAAATCCTTGCAAAATATACACACGTATAGTGAAAAATATCCGAAACTTACTTCGAACGTATGTTGCATTTACATCTGCACCCAAATCCCGAGATTTCGACTAAAATTGAGATTTCAGTGAAAATCTCATGTGAAATCCCGAGATTTCCAAGAAATCTCATGAAAATCTCACAAATCTGGAGACTTTTGCAGAATACAACACTGTGTTTCGCTTAATTTGTGGAGTTTTTGCATGAAGAAGTGGCAACGATGGTCAACAGCTGACTAAATAAATAACACAAAATAATGAAATAAAAAAATTACCATCAATTTAATAAATATGACTTTAGACCCAATGGAAATGTACTAATGATTATAAGTGTTGCGTGGTTCTAATTTTTGTTTCCCGCGAAGCATAACTATGAAGAAAGCATTGGGAAGTGCATGTCTTCCTTCCGCCAAAATATTGCAAAATCTGGGTTCTAGCTTGTCGTCCTTATAAAAAAAAAAATTTACTAACATATTTAGCGTTAGATCTTTACATAAAATAATGTAAATTGTACTCCGCCAATGAATAAAATGGTTTTTAGAAATATTTTTAATTTAAGGTTATTTTTTATGGTACTTTGTTTACAAAAAAAGTGCAGCTGTCAAATCGAAATCTCGCTACTGTCATAAAGTGCACATGTAAACGGTCAAGATTTCCGTTCAAGATTTCCATTGAAATCTCGGGATTTGAAAACAGATGTAAACGCAACTTAAAAGAAAATCTTTTCAGTGTTCAGACTGTTATCGACACACACAACAAATAAATTACAATAGTTACTTTTATTTTTTCTTCTATTATTACTTTTTTCACCATTAGTTGTTTTTAATCTTAATACATTTATTTGTTAATAACACAACACTTGTGTTGAGACAAGTGGCGTCTTTATGAAATGTTTCAAAAAATAAATCTTGTCAAAAAAGTGTGACCGCTTTTTAATATGTGCGCACCCATTTTGACATGTGTGTATCGAACAGTGTTCACACTATTATTCATTTTCTTTATACAACTCATTTCTGACATGTACAACACACTTGTGTGATAATCTAAACGGGGCTTTAGTAAATTTAAAGCTATCCGATATTCTGATCCAGGGTAACGGGCACTGAAATGTTTACGAATATCCAAAATAAAATAAGTTTTGTTCGGCATTTACGACTTCAGTTCATACTATATTATTTTTGTATGGAAATTCTTACAATTTTTTAATACTGTTTCGTAATTTTGCAATTTGAAAAAAATTTGATTTTAGAATGTTGCATTGCAATCTCAAGATTTTGATATCCACCACTGTGAGAAAACAATGAAGAAAAGCTTATAGACGTTAAACTTTTAGAGAATGTACATTCGATTTGGAATACAAGTGTAAAACAAGCTTAACTATTAATATTAAAGACCTAAAAAGAGTTTGAAAAATCGTTAATGCTAACTTTACCCAATAAGCAAATGTGTTATAAAAATTCAAGTGCTTTAAATTTAGCTTGAAGTAAAGTAGATTCAAATGCAATTGACGGTGGGTCTCATACTGAAGGTTTAAACTTTAGTTAATAGTTAACCCAAAAATTTGTTGTTGTTTTGTGTACATTTTCTTTTGTTTAATAGTTAAGTTAAAGCTACTGTATGAGACCCACCGTGACAAAAATATTTCAAACTTGAATTTTTGTTTCCCTTTTGCTGGATTATGCTATAGAAATAAAATGTAATAAAAGTTGTATTCAAGCCTTGAAACTTGAAAACAGGGCTGGAATTGAACTCGATTTCAACTTGGATTCCAGGGAAATTGTTTATAGGGTATTGATAGCAACTGACAAGATTGTTTATATGCCTATTTACTTCGCATTTTTACTACCCCGAGTTCCCTGCATGATCCACGAAAAAAAAATAAAAATTACATAGCAACAACAATTTTAGATTAAATAGTTTACAATTTTGATTTTCTCATAGTAAATTGAATAACAGCATTTATAAATTCTTCACTTTTAAAACGTTTATCAAGTTCATAACATTCATCATCGATAGCCTTCAAAAGAGCTTTTTTTTCTTGACTGCGTACTAATCTTTTAGAAATTTGCAAAGACTCTGGAGGTAATTCAGAGTATTCACGTAATTTTGGCCAAATAACCGAATCTGTTTCGGAATTTTTATAAATACGAGATACAAAATTGCAGTGATATGCATCTTCAGGTGTTAGTTTTTCACCAAACAGCAAAAACTCTGTAGCCTTGGAACGGCCCATGAGGAAGGGAAATAAGTACGAAGAACCAGCTTCAGGAACAATACCCAATTTCACAAAGGGTGCAGTAAAATAAGCCTATTTTACAAAAAAACAAAAGTAAAAATAAATGGAAATAAAATTGATTTTTTAAAATTATGTACTTACCGTTTCCGAGCACCAAACCAAATCTGAAATACCAGCTAAAGTGGTACCAATACCAATGCATGGACCATTTACCAAAGATACTATAATTTTAGGACAATCAATAAAGGAATGTACCATGTTTCTAAAAACCACACTCGATTCACGTATATATGCATCCATATTGTCCATTTGTGCTGATTGTGATAGATCATTACCAGCTGTATAGAAATCGCCCACACCGGTAAATACTACCATAGTAGTGGTATCATCTTTTGCCGTTTCTCGCAATACTCGTGCAATTTCCTTGTATGCTTTAAGATTAACACAATTTTTCTTTTTAGGATTATTAAATTTAATTAAAACAATTTTATCTTGTTTTTCAACTGCGACTTCCTTATAATCTTGATACATTTTTCGGTGGGGTTTTCTCAGAAATGATAATAAGACAAAAAGTTTATTTTTAATATAAGCATGGAAATATTTAAACCATTCCCTGCTATAAAGCTAAAAGACTAAAGGTTGCAATTTAGTAAGGAGTTTACAAAAAGGTGTATTGTTTGAAACAAAGTCTAAAAACGTAATCACTGGAAACTAAAATTAATTGGGGAAGATAATAACAAAAGGTTTGTTTGCGCACTTTTTCATTAATATCGAATTTACATCATGATCGAAATCGAGTTAAAAGTAGATTTCGATGGATTTCGACGGAAATCCAATAAAAATTAGGGATTTCAAACAGATTTCCCATAGTAAATGAAATCCCAATTTAGGTTGCGTTTACACTTGCATCGAAATCCGGAGATTTTGCTATTCACCACTCTGAAAAAACAATGAAGAAAATCATATATATGTGCAATTTTTAATAAAGCACACATAGTTGGCTCTAATAAATCCATTTTCTAAAAATTTAACGTTTATATGCTTTTCTTCATTGTTTTTTGAGAGTGAGGAATAGCGAAAACCCGAGATTTCGCTATTCAACACTCTGAAAAAACAATGAAGAAAAGCATATAAATGTATAATTTTTAATAAAACACACATAGCTATAATAAATACATTTTCTAAAAATTTAAAGTTTATATGCTTTTCTTCATTGTTTTTTCAGAGTGGTGAATAGCGAAATCTCGGGATTTCGATTAGTGTTTCCAATTCGGTTAATTAATAACCGATTCCTCGATTAATCGCCTTTCTTTCGGTTAATGTCGAAACAAATAATTTAAAACGCAAATAATTATTCGACCCGAATAATCGGTTAAAATAGATCGATTAACCGGTTAAATTTTTAATATAGGATTTTTCCTTTGTTTTTTCCCAAAACTTCATAATTTTCTTAATATTGGCTAACAAATTGCAAGTAAAGTTTACAACAATAAAATACTAAATTAAATGCCATCAAATTCTTTAAAAAATCGACTAAAAGAGTAACTCTCATCAAGTCACAAGTTGCAAGAAAAGCTTAAAAAATAAATACTAACTAAAACACCATCAAATTCTTTTCAACTCGAGTGAAAGAGGTTTTTAAGTCTTCAGATACCTCTTTTTGAGCAACTCCAAGCAAGTCGACATTGCACCAGCGAGACACGTCATGTGTTTTAAGAAACTCTTAAAAACGGCTTTGTTTTACCTTTCTGCAATTAATTTTTAATACAATTTTTTTGCAGATATAACAAAAAATCAAAATTGCTATATAAAAAGCTTCAAAAAACATCGCGAAAGGCTAAAATAAAGGTGTTTTTAAACTTCTCAAAACACATGACATGTCTGGCTAGAGCAGCGTCAAAGTGCTATATAGGCTTTAGGAAATATAACAGAGAGTTTTTCATTTCTTTTAATAATTAAAACTATTGCAAATTATATTTCAATGTCCTTCAAGACAAAGTTTCATTTGTTTTAAATTTGTGTCCCACAACTCTCAAATGACATGTTACTTACAAAGGAAATCTAAATTTTCTTACATCTCCCAAGAAAGTGTGTATAGTCGGTTTAAAACCAAACAAATTCTACAAAATGTTCCAATCCATGGAGCCCGAACCCATTTCACTGAATTTAAATCAGGGTTGGCAACTGAAACGAATTAGAGTCGATTTTATAGTTCATAGTATACCATACCATACCGCCATACTATCAAAATTGAAGCCGATTTAAATAGATGAAGAGTATTTAAGTGCTGTATATTCTTAAATATATAGAAACTCTGCCACTAAAAAGTTAATGTAGACTGAAAAATCGTCCATTATTTGTTTCGGTTGCCATCCATGATTTAAATTTTTATTCGCATTGGTTTCATTAACAATAAACAAAGAACATTAAGTTAAACGAAAATTTAAAAATTCAAATTTACAGGGAATTTTACATCTATAGCTGTTCTCTGAGATAATTGTCTACATGCTATTTGTAACTTTTTTCATTGATTCAATGAAGATTCGCTGGAAGTCGTCCATTAAAAACTTTCATTATATTAATGCAGTTTTACATAAAACTTTATGAAATATTTTATTTATTAAAAATTTCATACACCGAAAAATTTTATTAGAAAGAGTTTCATAGTAAAAATTAAAAAGCTTTTTCATAAAATTTAAGAAATTTTTCATTAATTTAGTAACTATTTTAATTAAAACTCGACCAATAAAATTTTAACTTTATTTTGTTTATTTTTAATGTCCCTTCAAAAACCGAAAAAGACTGACCCCTCAATTCATAAATGCTTTGTAAAGTTATAGCAGGTTTACAAAACGTGATTTTCATACAAAATTTGTTCAATAAACCTCCTATAATTTTACAAAGCGTTTATGAATTTAGGGGTGAGAATTTAACAATTCTTTACGATTTCCTTTTTATATATCAGAGGAGAAGGAAGAATCTTAATAAAATTTGAACTTTATTTTATATTTTATTGTTGGCAGTATTGATTGAAAATTGCATTAAAAAAATTTTTATCTAAAGTTTTTAAAATTTTTAAAATTTTATTCTAAAGAAATAAAAAATCTACATTAAGTTATCGATATGTAAAAGTTTTAGATTTGCTGTTCTTAACTTACTCAATTTTTAAGTATCCCCTTTTATTTTTATTTAATTTTTAGTAGCTTTCTATTAAAAGTAAAAGAAATATTTCAATTTAAAAAATTTCAGACTCCGAAATTTTTCAACCATCTTTTTTAAATACATCGAGTTTATATGCCAGGTTGATATTTAACAAAAACAGGCATCTGTTTGTGTTTTTATTGATAAAAAATTAAGGAAATACATTAATTTAGCATTATACGATTAATCGATTAATCGCCAATTTTCTCGATTAACCGACCCGAACAACCGGTTAATGCATTATTCGAAAAATCGCTAAAATTGATTAACCGGTTGTTGTTGTCAATGTTGCTACAACAACAACAACCTGTTAATCAATTTTAGCGATTTTTCGAATAATGCATTAACCGGTTAACCGCCTATGTCGAATAATTGGAAACAGTAATTTCGATGCAAGTGTAAACGCAACCTTAATTTGGATTTCAGCGAAATCTAATCGAAATCCAAATTGAAATCCAATTTTTCTCCCATATTTACAGAAAAGTAGGGAAGTTTGCAGAAAAAGTGACAAAAATAAGCAGCTGTTTATGTCACAAAAAATTAATAAATAATAAATTTTAATAACTTTAAAAAATTAAGGAATTACATAATAAAGTCTGTTATTTTTAATTGAAGGCACATCTACACGAGAGAGAAAACTTCTAGAGATAGAGCAAAAAACACCTCTAATTAGCTCTATTGTGAATGATTTAAGCTATTTAGAGGTGTTTTTTGCTCTATCTCTAGCAATTTTCTCTCTCGTGTAGATGTGCCTAAAGAAATATTTAAAGTTGAAAATGGCTATTTTATTGTATCCGGCGAAAAGAAACTATGAAAAATCATTTGATGGCGCCGGCAAGACCACTGACAAAACATTGAATATTTTAGCTTTCTACACCCAAAAAAGTACGTAGTTGCATAGTGAAGAAAATCCATAGTTATTTTGAATTTTATATAAATTCACTATTATAATCAATAACTACACCGATAAAATTCCTCAGTTGCTCAGTTAATGTATTACTCAGTTGAAACCAAAAATTTAAAATTAACTGAATTAATTAATATTAACCAAAGTTTTATTCAAATAAATTTTGTTTTCTGTTACCCTGTAAATACAAATAAGAAATTTTTAAATTGTCAAGAACTTTTCTATACAATTACAAACAATTCCAAACAATGGGAAATACAAAGATATTGAATTTTCAAAAAAAGGGTTTATATTATTTTTGGAGCATGGTAAGTTTTTGTTTTGTTTATAGATTTGATGCAATTTAGTAAATGGGATTTATTTTTGTACAGATCGCAAGTAAAAATGTTGCATGTGCAATTGTGGATTTATTTATGCACATGGAATTAGAAATCATTGTGGACAAAAATACAAAAAACTGTAAATCAAGACATGAATTCAATATTTTATTTTGTTGTATGAGTTAAAAATAAAGTTTAAAAAGAAAATTAAAATATCGTAAAAAGCAAAAGAAAAATTTTAAATGGCAATTTTATTATATACTTTCAAATCGGTTGTAATTAACTGAATTCAATGGTTATTTTCAAATTATTAACAAATTCGTTGTTTTCAACTGAGCCTTAATTGCTTTCTTTCTTAAAAAAATATTAGTTATTTTCAATTAATTTAAATAACTGAGACTCAGTAAGGGGTATTTCACCTGAAACTCAGTTGAAAATTTAGTAGCCAACAACTGAGTTATTTTTTCGGTGTACTATGGACAAAGTCAAATAAAATAATTTTTAAACTACCTTGTGAATTGAAATTTCAAATAATTGATTTCAAGGTAATATTCAAAAATCAAACTTCAAATAAAAATTCAGAGATGAAAAACAAACTTGTTGTAAGTAAATGTTAGTTTTGTCTTTTAAAATTATTGTAGTACTTAATTGCACAATTTTTTACAGATAAGCGACTTGATAATTATAAGGAAGAAGTGTGCAAAATTCAATGTTCCGGAGGCAGATGAGCAAAGAAGACAATACAGAAGAGCGTAAAATGGAGAATGAAATTGTGAATTTGGAATATTTTAATATGTACTAAAATAATTAATAAAATATGTCAGCGTGTTAATTCGCATATATGTATGTACATATGTATTTACAAATTAATTCAAATTGTTAAATGTATGGCTCCCTTTAACGATTGTTCTAAAATACGTCGTTAATATCTACTATTTTTAAAATTTCTCTGATTTCTACTAGAAAACTGTTACCAATAACTTTCTCCATAGTTGTTTTGTCGATTTGAAATAAAACTAGTTGACTTTCACTACGTCGTATCAACTATGTGATAGTGGGGGTTATTTCACCTATGACGTAGTTAAAAAAATAGTGATCATCAACTAGGTATTTTTTAGGGTGTACTAATCATCCCTATAATTAAACACATTTCTTAGCAAATATAACATTGTATCTTTCATAATATAAATGATTTTTGTGTTCCGCCATTAAATAAAATGGTTTTTAGAAAATCTTAATTTTGGTTATTTTTTAAGGTTACCCAAGAAACATTTTTACGGACTCTCCGGCACGTACGGAATCATGAATCCGGCTTTTACGGCACATTAACGGTCCGTAATGTACGTATCCGTGAAAGCTTGTACGTATACGGAACATTAACGGATCGTATAAACGGATTTTCGAACACAATCCGTTTTAGCTCCGTTTTGGTGTATCCGTTTCCGTACCGTTAAATACGGACTTGACTGGTGTTAGATTGTTTTTAAAATAAAAGTAATTCAGTTGCAAATAAATGTTATTGGGACGTAAAATAAATCGCAAAAGCGTGAATCCGTCCTAACACAAAGAAACAAAGAACTTCAAGTCAGATACTATATATTTTACTATATATTTTAAAGATGGTTTTTGTAAGGAAATGCAATTAAGGAATAAATATTTAGTGACACATTTAGTTGTTGGCAGCAAAGTTTGCGAACTTGTGTGCAAAACACCATCGTGAAAATAATCTGTTAAACCTTGACTAATTTATTGTTTCTTTTAATGTAGATATTGCATTTATTATTGGCCATTGTTGTGAATTGATGAACTGGATGGAGAGTAAACTGCACCAGACGTAAATATAGTGCAAATTTATATAATCAATGATATTATTAATAAATTTATAAAAAAAACTACTGCTGATAATTAATAAAAAAGGGTAAATTTAGGTAGATATATAAGTCCGTTTTTGTTTAAAAACGGTACGGTTACGGACAGAAAACGGCATTCTATAAACGGAGTCAATCCGTTATTTACACGACATAACGGTCCGGAAACGGTCCGGCATTGACGGACTCTCTACGGACTTGTCCGTTTTTTAGATGACAGAACGGTCCGTAAACGGTCCATCATTGACGGACTTTAAACGGACTTGTCAGTTTTTAACACGACATAACGGTCCGTATACGGTCCGTCATTGACGGACTTTCAACGGATTCCAATCAGTTTCGATGTTCCTTATGTTCCGTTTTCTGGTCCGTATACGGATCCAGAAAACGGTACGTAAACGGAGTTGGACTCCGTTTATGACGGACCGAAAACGGTGCGTAAACGGAACGAATTGTTTGTTGGGTAGTTTGTTTACAAAAAAATTGTTATTGGCCGATCGAAATCCCATTCATCTGTCAAGTATTCTAATGTAAACGATATAGATTTCGAATTGGATTTCAAAACGAAATCTAGTGAAAATTTTAACAATGTAAATTCGCTATAAAGTGCATTAAAATATACTCAGTAACAAATTTACAGATAGTAAATACTAGGGATACCGATCCCGAAATCCCGATCCCGAAAATCCCGGGATTTTCGGGATTTAGAAATCCCGAAATCCCGGGATTGGACTTGAAAAAATCCCGGGATTTCCGATTTAATTATTTGGCATATTTTACCTCTTTTTGTATTTGTTTTTATTGTTATATTCAACCAAAATCACATAAATCTAATATCTTATTAAATGTTATTAAAAAGCTAATTTTTCCTATTCATACACTTATAAAAAAAAGTTAGTACAAAAGTCAAAAGTTAAACGCGTTCTGATTAAATTGAACTAATTTATTTTTTTTAGTTATTTTCTCTAAAAAAGTCCGTACAAATAGGTCAAAATTCTGCTAAAATAACAGGAAATAGTACATGTATTTGCGCCAGCACAATTTTGACCTATGCATTTGTACGTAATTTCTTTATGAGTGTAAGTAATAGATTCAAATAGATTACAAATTGAATAAATCTGAATAAAAACCTTAATAATTTAAAAACTTTTATTCAGCTGTGAAACTTTTAAAAATCATAATTCAACTTTATTTAATCTTTAAACGGATATGTTTTTATTTATTTTATTGATGATTTGCTAAAATCATAACTTCATTCAAAATAATTTTGCCGTCTAAAAACAACAAGTTTTTGTTAAATTATAAAAATCTCACAAACTGCGTTTCTGAAATCAGCAGAGGTATGTGTTTAATATAGTATTTAATGTTAGTTGATTTAAAAAAACTAATAGTCACTAAATATTTCTGATGATTTCGGCAGAGTAGTTTGTAATTGCATTCAATAAATTTTTTGTAAATATAACTAAAAATTTGTAGATAAGCAGTGTTTTGGCTACTTTTAGTTAAAAAGTTTCTTCAGAAGTGAATTGTAATTTGAAATTTACTTAAATTTAACTCATAAGTATATTACTTATATTTCGGAAATTTAACAATTGTTTAGCAAACAAGTTCTGCTGATTTCAGTAGATTTAATCGCGGAACCTTTTTTTTACTAATTTTAAGTAGCTTTCTCTGCTATATTTACATACTTATTTCTATGAATGGAATTTCTGTTTAAAGCCAGATTCACAATGCAGTAGTACTCCATATTTTTTGTATCATGCTATCTCTATTTTACATACTCCATTATGCAGCGAGGAGTACTCCAGCATTGTGAATCCGGCTTAATTGGTTTATTTCTTCATACTACAAAAAATAATAAGTAGATTTATAATGAATTATTTTAATTTGTAGGATTTACTTGAGCTATTTGGTTTTAAAATTAAAAATATGATGAAACAAGAAAATCCCGAAACCCCGAAAAATCCCGAAATCCCGAAAAATCCCGGGATCCCGATAAATCCCGCGATCCCGAAAAATCCCGGGATCCCGGGATTTCAATTTTCGAAATCCCGAATCCCGGGATTTATAAAAACCAGTCCCGTTCGGCATCCCTAGTAAATACCCAATTTAGATGAGCGAAAACTACAGATAAAAAAAACATAGGGGATATTATTTAAAAAAGTTAAAACATTATCAAGTACACGCAGAAAAAAAACAGGTGTATCTTTTAAAAAGGCTGCTATGTAAAATTTGCATAGAATTGAATTAATACAAAAATACAATCCCCAAATTCCTGGTAATTAATTGATATGCATTTTTGCTAAATTACGAATGCTTGTTTTTGTTAAGTTGGCTAAGTACGTGCTTTGTTAAATTTACATTGGTGAAATTTATTTAAAAACGTACTATGTAAAATTTGCATTGATCAAATTTTGAAAATAAAATAAGCAATAAGTATATTTTTCTAATAAGACATGTAAATGTCAAAAAGCGCTTAGAATTTCCTTTGAATATGGTGGATGTACATCTCTAATATAAAAGAATAATGATGGTGGATTTTCTCAAGTTTTTATCTTATAATATTATTAATACAAACAAAAAAAAAAATATTAATGCAAATAAAAACAAAAATAATATATTTTTAGTGTAATTTTCATGTCAAAATTGTTTACTTGTTGAAAAAATACAAGCATAAAAGTATTGAGTAATTACTTTTCAGCATTGGGTACTCTAAAAAAAAGTCGGAAATAAGTACTCGGTACTAAACACTTTTACAGACATAGTAATTTTTTATTTAGTAAATTTTTTTTTGCAAAATGTGTCTTATAATTCCCATTTGTTTTTTAGACAAATAGTTTTTATATATACATCCATATTATTATACCTTCGGTTATTGAACGGATATGACGAATAGAGCAATGAAGGGTTGGTAAACACAAAACGGCAGCAGAGGAATTGAGGGCAATAAAAAATTAATATATAAATAAAATTTAATTAATTAAAATCAAAATAAACTAAAATAAATAAAATGAAAATAGAATTTGCAAATTTTTTATTTATTTATAAAATAAACCATGTTTTTTTTTACTAAAAGAAAAAAAGTTAATTTTCCTTTGAGTGTTATATTAAACAAATTCTTCGATTTAATTACATATACATCTCTTTGAAAATTTATCTAAGCGTCTTGACAAATTTGTCGTTAATTTTATGTACATAGTTGTATATCTACCACTGAACATTGTAAACGTTTACTCTAATTTTTGTAAATGTTACACCTTTTTTTCCTCCGTGTGATTTACATTTAATAAGTCTATATTTATAATATGTATTTATATATTTTACAAAACTATTGATCATCACCAAAAGCGAGTTGCAACGGAGTATTTTAGTGAGGGGCGTTGACTAGATTGTAAATCAACATTCGTAAAAAAAATGGAAATTTTTTCACGAATGTTCCTTAGTGTATTCCCCGCTTTACATTTGTAGCCGAAATCAGCCGATTACTTGGGCGGCGAATGCAACACCAAAAAATAAGCCAACGGTAGCTTCGCCGCTACATTGAGTTGCTCGACTTCGTTCTCTGGAAGACACTGGGTTAAAAAACAAAAATTAAATTCCCTGAGATTTGTTTACATCTTTTAATTCGAGTTACATTATTCATTAGAATTGAGATTTCAAATCACGGTATGACTGAATTTTTAGCTGAAAATAATGCATGCGGCCAAAATTTACTGCGTATTGTGTCTATGGGCAATGCAATAATAGCTGAAGTTTTACGATTGAAAGATTATATTCCAGATGTATATCGGTGAGTCTTAATATATTCAGTATAAACAATAAGGGAGAAACCATACCAAATCCACATACAATTCAGATTTACTCTCTCCGATTAAAATATGATTCCTAACAACTGCAGTACACTACAAGAGTTTAACAATGCATAAGATAGGCCCTTTCGGTTTTCTAAATATGACGTCATGAAAATTTGGAAAAACGTTAAAATTTGAGGCTTAATTAAAGTGTAACGAAATGGTTTAGAAATTGATAAAAAATATGTCGATCGACTAAAATATCCACGCTGAGGTGGTGCAAAAAAAACTTCCTTAACGCCCCCTTTAATTAAAGAAAAAGAGCTTTATTTGGCGAAGCCGGTGTTAGACATAATTTTACTTGTGTCGTTATAAAATTGTTATAACTTTTTAATTTCTTAGCGAGCAAACAAGCCCAAAAATTAATCAAAAAAGAGCTCAAAATTATATTATTAAAAGTTAAAATTATTGTATGAATGTAGTTCATCCAAAAGAGCCTACATTCCAATATTAAGTCTAATGCTTATGGCCCTGCTGATCTGCCTCTTAAATTTATTGGGATAATTTTTCCTTTTATTCATGAAGAACTTTTTTATTTAGTAAATAATATTATTACCAGTTCGCAATTTACTTCTGATTGGAAAATTGCAAAAGCAATTCCTATTAGTAAGAAAAATTCTTGTGGCGATTTTAGACCAATTTCGTTGGCTACTGTCCTGTCTAAAATTATTGAGCGCACTATTAAAGATCAGATTATGATGTTTTTGAACGAGAATAATTTGTCAAATCCTTTTCAATTAGGTTTTCGTACAGGATATAGCACTTCGCTTTTAATTATTAACTAACGGACACTATCAGGCGTATATTTCATAAAAATGATGTAGCGTTGTTATCTCTCGACTTATCTAAGGCTTTTGATAGCATAAGCCATGCGATCTTCATACAGAAGTTATGTAATTTTTTACGGTTTTTCATATTCTTGCAAATTGATTTTTTCTTCTTTGTCTGGACGACGTCCGATGATATAAAACTTCTATTTTCTGGTCATCTTCAGCTCATTGACGTTGTTGAATATGTCATGAATTTTCTATTATTTAATATTTCTACATCGATGATAAACTGCAATTTGTGTATAAACTCTGCCAAGACAAAATTTATGCTGTTTAAATCACATATTCATATTCGTTGAAGGTATTAAATGCTTTGGTGTTGTAATAAATAATAATAGCTGTATTTTGTCTCATACCTATCAACGTTAAGTATTTAAAGTATATCTACGTTAAACCGATTATAGTAAAAAAAAAATTAACTGCGCCCCCCACAATTTTTATTAAATTCGTTTTTTTATTTAAAGTTTTTTTATTTAAAGCCTTCACCCAGCCACCACAAATAAATAATTCTGCACAACAATGGGTTTAAAATAAATAAATATTTTATCACTTTTGCTCATGAGAGTGGATTGTTAGTAATGAATCCATAATAAATTGCAATATACGTGTGTATGTCAAGATAATTTGGTAAAGTGCGAACTTAGGTAGATAGACCCGTAAGTAGTTTTGTTCATTTGTGTTTTGAATGAAAATAAATAACGTAAAGCAGGGTTGAAAAGCATTTTATAATATTAAAAATAGCGGGCAAAGCCCGCTACGTTGTTAGCGTGTCTTAAAGTTTTTTTTTTAAATCCAGTTTATGTAAAGGTAGACCTGGCAATTCAAGTAAATTCACAAATTCAGTTGGAAAATTTACTGCGTCGGTTTCTTCCACCGGTGCTTCGTTACATGAAGTTTAAATATCGGAATATATAAGTTCCATTCCTTTTCTAAGGTTTTTTCTCTTTCAGAAAATTTGTTTAACTTTTTGGAGAGTATGTTTCAATGCTACATAAGTTTCATATTCCGTTGATAGTGTTTGAACAGGTAATTCCCTCCTCCAATCCATTTGCATTGTCTATAATTTCAATTTCACTCGTTCAACGTTTATATCCATTTCATTCCACTTGTGTAGTGTTTCAATCCCACTCGTTTCCTATTTAGTTTCTTAATTTTAGTGTTTCATATACACTTGTTCTTTAAGTACACTTGTTCTTAACGTTCTGCGAAGACGCAGACGTTAAGGGGGGGGGGGGCAATTTTCCCCTTTTGAACCACCATTTTTACCATGTTCCTGTCCAAAGTCCTAGAAATGCCTTGTCGATAAGTTAGCCCATACTCCAAGGAAAACATATTATATATTACAGGTTTCTAGCCGAAGGGTTCGGTTAGGCCATCAAGGGGGAGAATTATTCCGTTTTTACCCCTCCCGGTAGGAATTTCCAAAAATTCCGTCTTAGAGGACGTCTGCGTTTGGAGGAGGAACCTACTACATACATAATTTTAGGTCTCTATATCCAGCAGTTTGGCCAGGCCGTCAAGGGGGAAGTTTTTTCCCTTTTTACCCCTCCCGGTATGAATTTCCAAAAATACCATCTTAGGGGACGTCAACGTTGGAGAAGGAACCCAATTTAAGATCCCTTGTTCCAGCAGTTTGGCCAGGCCGTTAAGGGGGAGACTTTTCCTGTTTTTGACCCTACCTGTAGAAATTTCCAAAAATCTCATCTTAGCGGATGTCTACAATAGAGGAGGAACTTTAATACCAAATTTCAACTTCCTACCTCCAGCGGTTTGGGCAGGCCTTTAAGCGGCACTTTTCGCTTCATTAATCCCCATTTTTGCAATGTCCCTGTCCAAAAAACACCTTCCCGGTAAGTGAGCCCATACTCCAAGTAACATGTGTTTTACATTTCAGGTTTCTAGCCAACTTTTACTATTTGTGCCCCTCTCGGTAGGAATTTCCGAAAATCCATCAACAGGGAATTCCAGCTTCCTAGTTCCAGCAGTTTGAGCAGGCTGAGAGGAACTTAAGTACCGAATTTCGGCTTCCTAGTTCCAGCAGTTTGGACAGGTCGTTAAGGGGCAACTTTCCCTTTTTGAGCCCCCATTTTATAACGACCCTGTCCAAAATTCAAAAAAGTATCTTTCTAATAAGTTAGCCCTCACTCCAGGGACCCACATTTTAAGCTTCAGGTTTCTAGCCGAAGGGGTTTTTACCGGCCCCCAAGGTGAGGCTTTTCTTCTTTTTGCCCCTCCCTTTAGGAATTTACAAAAATTCCATCTTCGCGGCTATCTGCGATGGATGAGGAACATTCATACCAAATTTCAACTGCATTGCCTAAGCGGTTTGGGCAGGCCGTTAGTGCGGACATTTTTCCCTTTCAACCACCATTTTTACTATGTTCCTGTTCCAAAATAGAAAAATTACGTTGCCGGTGAGTTAGTCCTACTCCAAGGAATACATATTTAAAATTTTAGGTTGGCCAAAAGGGATTGGGCAAGCCGTCAGGAGGAGACTTTTACCTTATTTCCCCTCCCGATAGGAATTTCAAAAATTCCGTCTAAGCGGACGCCTACACAGAAGGAGGAACTCACATACCTAGTTTCCTTTTGGGATATCCTGTAGGGAATTCCAAAAATACAAACTTAGTCGATGTCTACTACAGTGGAGGAACCTTTATATCAAATTTCAACTTCTTACCTCCAGTGGTTTGGGCAGGTACTTTTCCAATTTGTGAGACTGTTTATGGGGAGACTTTTCCCCTTTTTGCCCGTTCCGGTAGGAATTTCCAAAAATCCCGTCTTAGCGCACGTCTATGCCGAATATCAAGAAACCTTGTTTTAGTGGAGATATCCGTGGGGGGAGGAAAAAAAGTAGTTTTTTTGAAATTATATATTATTTTAAATGGTACTTTTTGGAAAAACGAAATTTTTTGGAAAAAGATACTTTGTTTTTACAAAGTACTTTATTTGTACTTTTTTTGGAAAAGGTATTTTTTTTTTAAAAAGGTGTTTTTTTTTGGAAAAATGTATGTTTTTTGGAAAAAGGTACTTTTATTGGAAAAGGTACTTCTTTTGGAAAAGGAAAATTTTTTTAGAAAAAGGTACTTTTTTTTGGGAAAAGGTACTTTTTTTTAGAAAAGGTACTTTTTTTGAAAAAGGTATTTTTTTGAAAAAATTTATGTTTTTTGGGAAAAGGAACATTTTTTTAGAAAAAGGTACTTTTTTGGGAAAGGTACTTTTTTGGAAAAGGTACTTTTTTTGAAAAAGGTACTTTTTTTGAAAAAGGTACTTTTTTTGAAAAAGTTATTTTTTTGGAAAAATGTATGTTTTTTGGGAAAAGGTACTTTTTTTAGAAAAAGGTACATTTTTTGGAAAAAGGTACTTTTTTTGGAAAAAGGAATTTTTTTTGGAAAAAGGTACTTTTTTTGGAAAAAGGTACTTTTTTTGGAAAAAGGTACTTTTTTTTGGAAAAAGGTACTTTTTTTGGAAAAAGGTACTATTTTCGGGAAAAGGTACTTTTTTTGGAAAAAGGTACTTTTTTTGAAAAAAGGTACTTTTTTTGGAAAAAGGTACTTTTTTTTGGAAAAGGGTACTTTTTTTTGGAAAAAGGTACTTTTTTTGGAAAAAGGTACTTTTTTTGGAAAAAGGTACTTTTTTCGGAAAAAGGTACTTTTTTTGGAAAAAGGTACTTTTTTTTGGAAAAATGTACTTTTTTCGGAAAAAGGTACTTTTTTTGGAAAAAGGTACTTTTTTTGGAAAAAGGTACTTTTTTTGGAAAAAGGTACTTTTTTTTAAAAAAATGTACTTTTTTTGGAAAAAGGTACTTTTTTTGGAAAAAGGTACTTTTTTGGAAAAAGGTACTTTTTTGGGAAAAAGGTACTTTTTTTGAAAAAAGGTACTTTTTTTGAAAAAAGGTACTTTTTTTGAAAAAGGTACTTTTTTTGGAAAAAGGTACTTTTTTGGAAAAAGGTACTTTTTTTGGAAAAAGGTACTTTTTTTGGAAAAAGGTACTTTTTTTGGAAAAAGGTACTTTTTTTGAAAAAGATATTTTTTTGAAAAAAAGGAACATTTTTTTAGAAAAAGGTACTTTTTTTGGGAAAAGGTACTTTTTTTGGAAAAAGGTACTTTTTTTTGAAAAAGGTACTTTTTTGGAAAAAGGTACTTTTTTGGGAAAAAGGTACTTTTTTTGGGAAAAGATACTTTTTTGGAAAAAGGTACTTTTTTTGTCCCCTTTTTGCCCCTCCCGATAAGAATTTCCAAAAATGCCGTCTCAACGGACGTCTACACCGGTCGAGGAATCTACATACCAAATTTCAACTTCATAGCTCCAGCAGTTTAAGCAGGCCCTCAAGGGGGAGACTTTTTCCCCTTTTTGCCCGTCCCTGTAAAAATTTCCAAAACTCCCGTCTTGGCGGATGTCTACGATAGTGGAGGAACCTTTATACCAAATTTCAACTTCCTACCTCCAGCGGTTTGGGCAGGCCGTCAAGGGGGACCTTTTTCCCCCCATTTTTACAACGTCCCTGTCCAAAATTCTAGAAAGTACTTTCCAGAAAAGTTAGCCCCTACTCCAAGGAACACATATCTTAAATTTCAGCTTTCTAGCCAAAGGGGTTTTGGCAGGCCGTCAAGGGGGACACTTTCCCCCTTTTTGCCCGTTCCGGTAAGAATTTCTAAAAATCCCGTCTTAGCGGACGTCCACCCCGAAAGAGGAACCTACATACCAAATTTCAACTTCCTAGCTTCAGCGGTTTGGGCTGGGCGATGTTGAGTCAGTCAGTCAGTCAGTCACGTTATTCTTTTATATATAGAGACTAGCTGCGCCCCCCACAATTTTTATTAAATTCGTTTTTTTATTTAAAGTTTTTTTATTTAAAGTTTTTTTATTTAAAGCCTTCACCCAGCCACCACAAATAAATAATTCTGCACAACAATGGGTTTAAAATAAATAAATATTTGATCACTTTTTCTCATGAAAGTGGATTGTTAGTAATGAATCCATAATAAATTGCAATATACGTGTGTATGTTAAGATAATTTGGTAAAGTGCGAACTTAGGTAGATAGACCCGTAAGTAGTTTTGTTCATTTGTGTTTTGAATGAAAATAAATAACGTAAAGCAGGGTTGTTAGCGTGCCTTAAAGTTTTTTTTTTAATTCCAGTTTATGTAAAGGTAGACCTGGCAATTCAAGTAAATTCACAAATTCAGTTGGAAAATTTACTGCGTCGGTTTCTTCCACCGGTGCTTCGTTACATGAAGTTTAAATATCGGAATATATAAGTTCCATTCCTTTTCTAAGGTTTTTTCTCTTTCAGAAAATTTGTTTAACTTTTTGGGGAGTATGTTTCAATGCTACATAAGTTTCATATTCCGTTGATAGTGTTTGAACAGGTAATTCCCTCTTCCAATCCATTTGCATTGTCTATAATTTCAATTCCACTCGTTCAACGTTTATATCCATTTCATTCCACTTGTGTAGTGTTTCAATCCCACTCGTTTCCTATTTAGTTTCTTAATTTTAGTGTTTCATATACACTTGTTCTTTAAGTTTTAGGTTTCTAGCTAAAGACGCAGACGTTAAGGGGGGGGGGGCAATTTTCCCCTTTTGAACCACCATTTTTACCACGTTCCTGTCCAAAGTCCTAGAAATGCCTTGTCGATAAGTTAGGCCATACTCCAAGGAAAACATATTATATATTACAGGTTTCTAGCCGAAGGGTTCGGTTAGGCCATCAAGGTGGAGAATTATTCCGTTTTTACCCCTCCCGGTAGGAATTTCCAAAAATTCCGTCTTAGAGGACGTCTGCGTTGGAGGAGGAACCTACTACATACATAATTTTAGGTCTCTATATCCAGCAGTTTGGCCAGGCCATCAAGGGGGAAGTTTTTTCACTTTTTACCCCTCCTGGTATGAATTTCCAAAAATACCATCTTAGGGGACGTCAACGTTGGAGAAGGAACCCAATTTAAGATCCCTTGTTCCAGCAGTTTGGCCAGGCCGTTAAGGGGGAGACTTTTCCTGTTTTTGACCCTACCTGTAGAAATTTCCAAAAATCTCATCTTAGCGGATGTCTACAATAGAGGAGGAACTTTAATACCAAATTTCAACTTCCTACCTCCAGCGGTTTGGGCAGGCCTTTAAGCGGCACTTTTCGCTTCATTAATCCCCATTTTTGCAATGTCTCTGTCCAAAAAGCACCGTCTCG
The DNA here is from genome assembly GCA_949987735.1 of Leucophora obtusa. Classification (NCBI taxonomy): domain Eukaryota; kingdom Metazoa; phylum Arthropoda; class Insecta; order Diptera; family Anthomyiidae; genus Leucophora; species Leucophora obtusa. The sequence goes on from OX465296.1 coordinate 161,956,562, forward strand.
GTAAGTGAGCAGATACTCCAAGTAACATATGTTTTACATTTCAGGTTTCTAGCCAACTTTTACTATTTGTGCCCCTGTCGGTAGGAATTTCCGAAAATCCATCGACAGGGAATTCCAGCTTCCTAGTTCCAGCAGTTTGAGCAGGCTGAGAGGAACTTAAGTACCGAATTTCAGCTTCCTAGTTCCAGCAGTTTGGACAGGTCGTTAAGGGGCAACTTTCCCTTTTTGAGCTCCCATTTTATAACGACCCTGTCCAAAATTCAAAAAGTATCTTTCTAATACGTTAGCCCTCACTCCAGGGACCCACATTTTAAGCTTCAGGTTTCTAGCCGAAGGGGTTTTTACCGGCCCCCAAGGTGAGGCTTTTCTTCTTTTTGCCCCTCCCTTTAGGAATTTACAAAAATTCCATCTTCGCGGCTATCTGCGATGGATGAGGAACATTCATACCAAATTTCAACTGCATTGCCTAAGCGGTTTGGGCAGGCCGTTAGTGGGGACATTTTTCCCTTTCAACCACCATTTTTACTATGTTCCTGTTCCAAAATATAAAAATTACGTTGCCGGTGAGTTAGTCCTACTCCAAGGAATACATATTTAAAATTTTAGGTTGGCCAAAAGGGATTGGGCAAGCCGTCAGGAGGAGACTTTTACCTTATTTCCCCTCCCGATAGGAATTTCAAAAATTCCGTCTAAGCGGACGCCTACACAGAAGGAGGAACTCACATACCGAGTTTCCTTTTGGGATATCCTGTAGGGAATTCCAAAAATACAAACTTAGTCGATGTCTACTACAGTGGAGGAACCTTTATACCAAATTTCAACTTCTTACCTCCAGTGGTTTGGGCAGGCACTTTTCCAATTTGTGAGACTGTTTATGGGGAGACTTTTCCCCTTTTTGCCCGTTCCGGTAGGAATTTCCAAAAATCCCGTCTTAGCGCACGTCTATGCCGAATATCAAGAAACCTTGTTTTAGTGGAGATATCCGTGGGTGTAGGAAAAAAAGTAGTTTTTTTGAAATTATATATTATTTTAAATGGTACTTTTTGGAAAAACGAAATTTTTCGGAAAAAGATACTTTGTTTTTACAAAGTACTTTATTTGTACTTTTTTTGCAAAAGGTATTTTTTTTTAAAAAGTTGTTTTTTTTTGGAAAAATGTATGTTTTTTGGAAAAAGGTACTTTTTTTGGAAAAGGTACTTCTTTTGGAAAAGGTACTTCTTTTGGAAAAGGAACATTTTTTTAGAAAAAGTTACTTTTTTTTGGGAAAAGGTACTTTTTTTTGGAAAAGGTACTTTTTTTGAAAAAGGTATTTTTTTGAAAAAATGTATGTTTTTTGGGAAAAGGAACATTTTTTTAGAAAAAGGTACTTTTTTTGGGAAAAGGTACTTTTTTTTTGGAAAAGGTACTTTTTTTGAATAAGTTATTTTTTTGGAAAAATGTATGTTTTTTGGGAAAAGGTACTTTTTTTTTGGAAAAGGTACATTTTTTTAGAAAAAGGTACATTTTTTGGAAAAAGGTACTTTTTTTAAAAAAGGTACTTTTTTTGGAAAAAGGTACTTTTTTGGAAAAAGGAATTTTTTTTGGAAAAAGGTACTTTTTTTGGAAAAAGGTACTTTTTTTGGAAAAAGGTACTTTTTTTGGAAAAAGGTACTTTTTTGGAAAAAGGTACTTTTTTCGGGAAAAGGTACTTTTTTTGGAAAAAGGTACTTTTTTTGGAAAAAGGTACTTCTTTTGAAAAAAGGTACTTTTTTTGGAAAAAGGTGCTTTTTTTGGAAAAAGGTACTTTTTTTGGAAAAAGGTACTTTTTTTGGAAAAAGGTACTTTTTTTTGAAAAAGGTCCTTTTTTTGGAAAAAGGTACTTTTTTTTGAAAAAGGTCCTTTTTTTGGAAAAAGGTACATTTTTTGGAAAAAGGTACTTTTTTTTGGAAAAGGGTACTTTTTTTGGAAAAAGGTACTTTTTTTGGAAAAAGGTACTTTTTTTGGAAAAAGGTACTTTTTTTGGAAAAAGGTACTTTTTTTGGAAAAAGGTACTTTTTTTGGAAAAAGGTACTTTTTTTTGGAAAAAGGTACTTTTTTTGGAAAAAGGTACTTTTTTTGGAAAAAGGTACTTTTTTTGGAAAAAGGTACTTTTTTTTGGAAAAGGGTACTTTTTTTGGAAAAAGGTACTTTTTTTGGAAAAAGGTACTTTTTTTGGAAAAAGGTACTTTTTTTGGAAAAAGGTACTTTTTTTGGAAAAAGGTACTTTTTTTTGGAAAAAGGTACTTTTTTTGGAAAAAGGTACTTTTTTTGGGAAAAGGTACTTTTTTTGGGAAAAGGTACTTTTTTGGAAAAAGGTACTTTTTTTGTCCCCTTTTTGCCCCTCCCGATAAGAATTTCCAAAAATGCCGTCTCAACGGACGTCTACACCGGTCGAGGAACCTACATACCAAATTTCAACTTCATAGCTCCAGCAGTTTGAGCAGGCCGTCAAGGGGGAGACTTTTTCCCCGTTTTGCCCGTCCCTGTAAAAATTTCCAAAACTCCCGTCTTGGTGGATGTCTACGATAGTGGAGGAACCTTTATACCAAATTTCAACTTCCTACCTCCAGCGGTTTGGGCAGGCCGTCAAGGGGGGCCTTTTTCCCCTTTTTAACCCCCATTTTTACAACGTCCCTGTCCAAAATTCTAGAAAGTACTTTCCAGAAAAGTTAGCCCCTACTCCAAGGAACACATATCTTAAATTTCAGCTTTCTAGCCAAAGGGGTTTTGGTAGGCCGTCAAGGGGGACACTTTCCCCCTTTTTGCCCGTTCCGGTAGGAATTTCCAAAAATCCCGTCTTAGTGGACGTCTACCCCGAAAGAGGAACCTACATACCAAATTTCAACTTCCTAGCTTCAGCGGTTTGGGCTGGGCGATGTTGTGTCAGTCAGTCAGTCAGTCAGTCTTTTTTTGGAAAAAGGTACTTTTTTTGGAAAAAGGTACTTTTTTTGGAAAAAGGTACTTTTTTTGGAAAAAGGTACTTTTTTTTGGAAAAAGGTACTTTTTTTGGAAAAAGGTACTTTTTTTGGAAAAAGGTACTTTTTTTGGAAAAAGGTACTTTTTTTGGAAAAAGGTACTTTTTTTTGGAAAAGGGTACTTTTTTTGGAAAAAGGTACTTTTTTTGGAAAAAGGTACTTTTTTTGGAAAAAGGTACTTTTTTTGGAAAAAGGTACTTTTTTTGGAAAAAGGTACTTTTTTTTGGAAAAAGGTACTTTTTTTGGAAAAAGGTACTTTTTTTGGGAAAAGGTACTTTTTTTGGGAAAAGGTACTTTTTTGGAAAAAGGTACTTTTTTTGTCCCCTTTTTGCCCCTCCCGATAAGAATTTCCAAAAATGCCGTCTCAACGGACGTCTACACCGGTCGAGGAACCTACATACCAAATTTCAACTTCATAGCTCCAGCAGTTTGAGCAGGCCGTCAAGGGGGAGACTTTTTCCCCGTTTTGCCCGTCCCTGTAAAAATTTCCAAAACTCCCGTCTTGGTGGATGTCTACGATAGTGGAGGAACCTTTATACCAAATTTCAACTTCCTACCTCCAGCGGTTTGGGCAGGCCGTCAAGGGGGGCCTTTTTCCCCTTTTTAACCCCCATTTTTACAACGTCCCTGTCCAAAATTCTAGAAAGTACTTTCCAGAAAAGTTAGCCCCTACTCCAAGGAACACATATCTTAAATTTCAGCTTTCTAGCCAAAGGGGTTTTGGTAGGCCGTCAAGGGGGACACTTTCCCCCTTTTTGCCCGTTCCGGTAGGAATTTCCAAAAATCCCGTCTTAGTGGACGTCTACCCCGAAAGAGGAACCTACATACCAAATTTCAACTTCCTAGCTTCAGCGGTTTGGGCTGGGCGATGTTGAGTCAGTCAGTCAGTCAGTCAGTCACGTTATTCTTTTATATATAGAGATTGTTGGTCAGAGCTCTATTAATTTTTAAAAGTCAAGATTTTGTCATGCAGTGTTATTATGTGATTAACAGAGAACTGCAACTGCTGATTGCAAAACCATCACACGTAATCAACACCCGAATAAACATTCGTTTGCGTTCAAGCGCCGAATATACTCAAATACACATATTCGTTGCTGATTTTAAATCAATCAAACCAAGTGATTTTTGTTGCATCTTTGATTTAATTATTTGTCGTTTTCATACCATTCATTTCAGTCATATTCTTTTTTTATTTTTATTTATTCTTCAATTACATAACCGAGGCCAAAAGGCCATATATGGATCAAAGACGATTATTTTGATGTGGAATAAAACAGAAAAACAAAAATGAACCCGTATGGCTTTATTCATGATTGAAACTAAAAAAAAAAGAAAAATAATTTCATAAGAATAAAGAGAGGGTTTACAGTATCAGATTTTGTAGAAACACATTAAATAAATCGCTAAAAACAAAGAAAAATTTGGTCATGTTTAAAGTGTTGCAATTTTAAGTCTGGTGACTATTTGTAGATAAAAATAATGCAAACCTTATGGAAATTTTATAGGATTTCCAAAAATATACAGTTTGTACAGAACCGATCAGTACTGCCTAAATTTTACTATGTAATTTGATATAAGGTTGATATCGCTAATTTTTTGTTAAAAGCCACGCCCACTTAAAACAAGTGACAGAATGAAAAAACAAACATTACGTTAAAATTCTGTACAATTTTCTGAACCATCTCCTTGCCTTTCGTGGCGAATTTAGCCACTATTTTGATCTTTAAAAATAAAGGCAACAACAATAAAATTAGAAAAAACTTGAATTGACTTAAATACGTGGCCACAACTGTATATGGGGGAAATCAAAAAATGTGGTAAGTTTTTGGGCCAAATTTGTGAGGAGCAAAAAGTGTTAATATTTTGGTTTTTTCTTAATGGAATCAGTAAGTTTAGTCATTATAAACCTAATTGCCAAAAATCTCTTCTACAAGTTGTCGCAATAACTTTTTCTGGCAACGGAGTTTACATTTCTACAAGCAAAAGATATAACAAAAAAAAAAAATGCGTAAGAATTTTCTTCAATTTATTAGTTTTTCGTATTTGGGTTTCCAACATGCTTTTCAATAATATACAATTTGTGTTTATCAAATTGGCGGTTTCGCGAATAAAAATACAATTCATTCCGCGAAAAAATGTTTTATTTTTTTTTAATTTCGTATTTTTGCTTCTTTTAAATGCTTTTCAAAAATATAAAAATTTTTAAAATCTAATTAGCGGTTGCGAAGTTACAAAATAATATATTAAAAACATAACATTTCGCGATCAAAAAATGCTTAAAGTGTGTGCAACAAATTTAATTTGTCAAACTAATGTCAGTAATGGCTCGAAATATCGATTCCAAACCAATTAAATGCAAAATCAATTGTTTTTCGCTCCAGCAGTTTAGGATAAAAAACTGATAACTGTTTTTGATTTGACGCAAAATTATTAGTTGAATCCTCTTTCGACGCATAAATATTAGTTGAATCACCTCTGTTTATGGTTATTTTAAAATATTTTAAACATTTACCTACATTTATTTGAGTGCATTCTAATGCAAACAATTTTGGTTACGGAGTTTACAGTAACGGAGTTTACATTTGGTTACTTTTTTCGTTTTCATTCAAAAACACTTTGTCAGAATTTTCTTTCCGAAACAAAATCGTATGATGCCTACAAGGTGAATGCAAATATGCCATTGGTTTTCTTACTCGTTGTTGTTGTTGTTGTTGTTGTAACGGCTTTAAAATGAGAATTTGTAGTTAATAATTTTCATTTAAAGCCGGAGTGGCAATCCTTGCTCGGATAAATTCGAAGATTCGAATACATCCGAATCGTTCCGGCACATAGTCCGATTGCCGTGGGAACCGGGTTATACCGCCCATACTCGGTCGTCAGAGCCTCGTCAGCGTTAACAGGGGACACCATGTCCAAGGTGGACTGTGGGTGAGGTTGGCATTTGGAAATAATTTCCCTTGGCCCCCAAGGGAAACACCAAACTATTTTCTTACTCGTTAAATAGTTTGGTGTAAAAATTAGGAACACAGTTTACAACATTTTTCCAAATCTTATTAAAGACATCCTTTTCATCTCGAGAATGTTAAATGCTGCAGGAAAACTTCAAGTCTGTTATACTAGATGATTATATACAGTGCAGCGATCATTTGAGTATAAATTACATTATACTTTTCGCAATATAATTAATAGATAACTCCAAAATTCTGGTGTATGCATTTTTACCAAATTTTACATTTGACGAAAAATCCTTACAGATTTGAAGTCGTGTTAGCATAGATATACGAAAAAGTTTTTAAAATGTATTAATTTTTGTAAAAAGGGTTACTTTTCCTCTTCATAAAAATTCTGTGCGTTCCTTTACTTTTTGGGTAAAGTTCGGTAAAATGAGAGTAAGCAAAAAATCCTCTCACAAAATGGCAAAATTACCCAAAAGTAAAGGAACGCACAAAACCACTTTTCGAACCCAAAAATGCATTTCAAAGAAAAATGTGAAAATGCGTATAATTTTAGTTTGAAAAATTTAATAACATCACATATTTATTTGCATTTAAAAGTTCTTATTGATTTTGTTCAATTAATTATTATAAATAACACATATTTTTTGCGTATTGGCTTGTTTAATTTAATTTTTCAATTTATTTTTCCGATTGTTGTTTTTGGTTATCATTGCATCAGCTTTTAGTTTTACAATTTACCAAAGTTACCCGAACAAAAAGTTTGGGTAACTTTGGTAAAAAGAGAAACACAAATGCACTCTCTTGAATGCTCTGATTTACCCAATTTTAGAGTACGGGAACGCTTTTTGGGTAAGTTTGGGATCCCGCGGGTTCCCGCCGTAATGTAAAGGAACGGACCTAGTGTTTAGCTTCATTGGTTATTAATTAAAGTTGAAAAACCTTATGAGTTACTGGTTACGAAGTTTACATTTGGCCTATAAAATGGGTCACAAATTTCATGTATTAACCAAAAATTGGTCAGATTGTTATAAATTTTGCAAAACAGGAGACAATGCGCTGATATATATCGAAATATATAACTCAAATGTAATCCATGCATTAGAAATTAGCTGGTTACATGGTTTTTATCACATTTTTTGATATCACCCATATATATTCCTCTAACTCCCACTGGAGCATAGAGCGCCAATAACAGCAGATCGCCATCTGACCCGATTTTGAGCGATAGATCTTAATTCGTTCGAAGATACACATAGTTGGTTCATTTCGGATTCTGTTGAACGTCTCCATGTTGTACGTGGCCTACCACTTTCTCTTCCATCTTGATGAAATGGATTTCATCTAAGAGCTTGCTTTGATACATTATCATCATTGCGACGTAATGTGTGTCCAATCCACTGCCACTTTCGTTTATGTATCTCCGTTGCTACCGGCATCTGGTTTGTTTTAGCTAGCAACTCGATATTCGATATTGTTCGGGGCCAAAAGATTCTTCTTAGCAGCGATTGTACATCCATATTAGAGCACTGATTTTACATTTGACTCGAAAATACTAAGTTTGTTGGCTTATTTTGTTACTTTGCCAGATGCCAAAAGATGTCCTAGCCTTGTTTATTCGTGCGTCGACATCAACTTCGGTTCCACCATCTGCTGCAATCTCGCATCCAAGATAACAAAATTGATCTTGATGATGATTGATCCATCTGGAATACTTTATTATAAAACAATATTTAAGACAAATTAATTTTAAAAAGTTATAGGCAATTTTGTAAGGGTACTTTAGTCAAATTTTAATGTTTCCAATTTTCATCACGTCATATTTCGGAAAATGAATAGGCCTTGGCTCGGAAATTACTGTTCCATTGAGCTCTTATGGTGTACGATAGTTATGGCGAATTTCATTAAAATCTGAGATGGTAAATACAAAAATGACACTTTTTTTGTGTTGAGTTGAAATGTTTCTCCCTAAGCTCTAACTTGTATATTTTGTATGTTTCAAAGTTTGGAATCTAAAGGCGATCAACAAAAATATGCCGAGGTTATTATGGATTTTAGTTATTTAAAAATTGCCGAAGCTCAAGATTTGAAAATTGAACAAAATCCCGATTTACAGGATTTGGATGATGAGATACGTGAAAATTATTTAGATCTTTTAACACGTTTCTATTTAGCCTTTGAAAGTACTCATCAATATGGATCGGATTTGAAGCAATTTATAGATGAATTAAATCAGGGTTATTATATACAGCAAACTTTGGAAACAGTATTACAGGATGAGGAGGGCAAACAGTTGATGGTAAGTGTGATGATTAGATAGGTAAAGAACAAAAACAAAAAACTAGTAAACTTTCACTCGGGTCATGGGAAATTGAAACGAATGCTGTTTACACGCCATTATTTCCAAATGCCAACCTCACATTCCACTTTGGACGTGGTGCCTCTGTGAACGATGCCGAGGCTCTGACGACCGAGTATGGGCGGTATAACCCGATTCTCACAACAATTAGACTATTTGCCAGGATGAGTCTGATTTATTCCAATTTTCGGATTTAACCGAGCAGTGATTGTCACTCTGGCTTTAACGAGAATTATTACCAATAAATTCTCTAATTTCATCCCTTTCATTTTCAGATATAGATACCCATCCTTTTAAACTAAATTCTGACCACACGCCTATCTCTTTTAGCATAAATGAGAATATTATCGAGGTTGAAAAATTATTATATGATTACGCACGGGCTGATTGGGGAAGTTTTCGAAGATCAATAGAAAGCAAAATAATTGCATCTTCGGTACTAAATTTGGACATTTCTCTATCGAACGTGGATTTAATTTTACAGGTTTTTACAGACCTAGTAATTAATACTTGTTCTGAAACTATACCACAGAGAATTACACTATGCGACAGTCAAAATCGGGATGGGATGAAACCAACGGGAAATGTTATATCGGTCAAAAACAAGTTATACGTGTCCCGTCTTTTCGCTGGGTCACGTCTAGGAATCGAGATATATCGATTTGAAGTTAGTAACTATCATATAGGGGAAATTGTCACCTTTGGTGGTCTTTTTTTTGACATAACTCGAGAACCACTAGTCCGATTTTGCTCAAACAATTTAAAAAAAATTAAAAATTACAATTCCTTTAATCTGTTCATATAACGTTTTTCTATATACTCAACAGTTTTGCCGGTTAAAATAAATGTATGAAGAAAAAAAATATTTTTTGCCTAAAATATTAAAAAAAAGTAATAAACAAAAGGTTATTTGATTTTTATGATTCACTTTTGGCAGATCTTTGCTTGAATTTGTTAATGGAATTGGAGGATAACGAATGATATTCCATTGCTTATTTCTCTATTTCAATTGCCAATTTAAAATGAATTACATTAATACGGAGAAACACGCATTTCCATTAATTTTTATACCGAAAAAATGTATTCAACCACAAAAAATTTATTTAAATCAATAAAAAACCCGAAAATCATCCGAAAAAGCGTAAAAAACGATGGTTTTTGTATTTAAAAAGTGTGTTGAGTTGCTTGAAATGGCAATAATATTGCATAATATATTGTAAGAAGGAAAAACGGTAAGAATTATGTCGATAAGTTTGCGCAAGAACTACAAAAAAGCGCATAAAAACAGCACAAAAATGGGGAAAATCGATGAAAAATGGGCAAAAATCATGAAAATAGGCTAAAAATTTTGATTTTCTCAGTTGAAATGTGCGTTCTAATGGTGGAAATAGTAATTGTGAGCCGTATAAAGATAACACAAGAAATTTTGAATACAGGAAAAGCGACTTAAATGGGCTTAAATGGGCTGAAAATGGTCAAAAATTGACGAATTGACCGAAATTAAAAAAAAAACGCCATAAATTTTTCCCAATGAGCCAAATTGGCACTTTCATCGGTGGAGTAGTAGTCAGGGGGCTCATCCAAACACAACCTTATGCTTTTCACGTTAGTACCACAAATTTCGTGTTAAAAACTTGAACAGTGTAATTAGTAGCCTAAAAAATCACCAAAAAATTTAAAATTTTCGAAGTTTGTTTTTCGATTTTTTTTTAAATGCAAATAAAAATCGAGCCTTTTGAAAACAGCGGTTTACAATTTTTTAGCAAATATTTCTGCTGATTTTAGCAGAATAGACTGCTATTTGCATTTAACTAAATTTAGCTTAAAAATAGCAAGAATTTTATAGATTTAACAGTTTACTTTTGTTATTTTTAGTCTACAAATATTTAGCAAAATTTTGTGCAGATTTTACAGTACAATTTGCTATTTTCAATTAACTAAAAATTAGCCAAATATTCCTAAAATTCTGTAAATTTAACAGTTTTAGTTTTGCTGTTCTCATTTTACTAGTATTTAGTAAAAAAATCTGCTAATCTTAGCAGTTTTTTCGGCAGCATCATTTTTAACTAATTTTTAGTAAGTTTTTCTGCTATTTTTACAGATTTATTTCAATGAGTGTGAAAACCCCTAATATAAATAAAATTATACAACTTAGATCTAATAATATTGCCCGACTAAAAAAGATATTATATAATCATATATCACCAAATATAAACCCATATATACGTCCATATCTATATCTATATCTATTTGATACGAATATTGGAATATATAATTATATCAAGCGAGATAAGCATGTTATCTAACCTGATACAATTTGATCCGAAAAATGGGTCTATCTAACTGCATCAAATTATATATTAATACATATAATTTGATGAAGATTTTCAAATAAAATTTTAGTAAATAGATCATTATTTGAGATCACTTATTTTCATTCATATTAAATACTAATGCTTAATGTTTAGAAAAATGTTTGCTAATAAACTTGGAAATAGCTGACAAAATAAAACATTACAAAAATTTGTCGGAACAACTTTTTCTACCCTAGTAAAAATGATTTTTATATATTCAATTATGATTTTTATACAATCATTTATGATTTTATACAATTATAACTTGTCGAGTATTGTGAAACATATATTTTTATATGATTATATCAAAAGATATTTAATTATATAAATTTATATTAACCAGATCCATAATTTTTCGGATCAAATAATATATTTTTTATATAATTATTTTAATCCATACATGATTTGATCGGGAAAATGGTAGATCTGGTTAATATAATTTTATATAATTAAATATCTTTTGATTTAATCATATAAAAGTATATGTTTCACAATACTCGACAAGTTATAATTCTATAAAATCATAAATGATTATATAAAAATCATATCTGATTATATAACATTCATTTTTACTAGGGTAGGTTAGAGTTTTGGTCTTTCTTATAAAATAAAAAAATAACTTTCAGAATAATTTTTTTTTCACGGAAAAAATAACTGAACTTAAACCATATTTATTTCAACATATGTTTTTCTAAGTTTTATTTTCAAATTTAAAAATTGCAATTAAACTTTATAAAATTTTGTATAATTAGATATCATTTCAGATGTAATTATATATAAAATTAATACAATTTTCTATTAACTTTGTTATATATTTTGATATAAGATTGTTTATAAAAGCTTATATGCCATTATATATAATTATGTATGAACTATATTTGCAGATCTCTTAATATATTGCTGGAGACCAAATCGCATATGATTATATATAACGTTATATCAAACATATTTATGAAACCAAAGTGTTAATATAAATGTATATGGTTATATAAAGCCACGCATACAAACATTTATAATTATATCAAATCATATAAGATTATATGAAAAACTTTTTAGTCGGGTGAGTAATTTTCCCTATCAAATTATATATAATTTTTTGTGGTTATATATGGTTTATCAATTTATATACATATATGAGTTTGAGTTTCCCGAGATATGCACCATCCATTTGTTTAAATCCATATAAATATATTTTTTTTTGTCGATAGTATTAATGATTTGAAGTTAAAGTCACTTTTGCCGAAAATTTGAAAAAAATTAACTTTTTAAAACAGAAAAAATATTTAAAAAAATTGCCAAAAATACATTTACGATCTGGCGTACATTACCGATAATAACAAAGCTAGTTTAAAGTCTCTAATTGTAAAATCAGTTAAAAATTTTTCTCCAGGACTCACAGGATAACGCCAGCATACGTTTTACAAATATCTCTCTAACTCAAAAACGAGCCAACAGATTTTCTTAAAATTAAACACAGATTATATACATACCCTACGGGAAATTTTAACAAACTGCCACCGAACTGGCCCCCTTATATGAAATAGACTGGTCACTTTTACATGGCGTTGTCATAGGAGGTGGAAATTGACCCCTTGTGACATGTCACAAGACAAATCCTAGGACAGGTTACTGAACTCTCATAAAAAACAAAGTTCAGGGACCTGTCCTGCGATTTGTCTTGTGACATGTCACAAGGGGTCAATACCCACCTCCTATGACAACGCCATGTAAAAGTGACCAGTCTACTTCATATAAAGGGGCCAGTTCGGTGACAGTTTGTTAAAATTTCCCGTAGGGTACTTAGAGGTAGTAGTAAGCAGAACTAATTTCGTCAGAATTTATTGTTGTTTAGTGCCAAATTCGCCAAAGTTCGTAATTTTCAAAAAGCGAAAATCGCCATAACTTTTGAAATAACAACAATTGATCAACAATTTTCGGTACGTAATTTTATTTTATTGATAGTGTTATTTACAGCAAAAGCCGAAATTATTTCACCACTGGGTTTCAAGATACGTCTTCAACCTTTGTTGTGCTATATCGCCTAAATAAAGCGATAAATTAAAATTTTAATATTTGTTCCATAGTAGATGTTCAACGCCAAATATATGGTTTAAATATTATTATAATCAGAAGAAAGAGCATTAGAAGGTTAAATCTATATTATGTCGATAATATTAGTGATTCCTTATTTTTGTTGTACGAATTTCTTATTTACTAATTTTGAAATTTTGTTCTTTTCTCCTTCTATACAGTGTGAATCCCTATACATTTTTGGTGTTATTTTACTAATTGTGGACTTTCATATACCGGGAATAATAAGAGAACGTCTGCTAATGTCTTATTATCGTTATAGTGGTTCAAAATCTCACAGTGATAGCAGCATTGATGATGTTTGTATGCTTTTACGATCAACGGGTTTTAAAGTCAAAAAAGAAAATGACTCCTCTTATACTACAAAAACAATGAAAGATGTTATTGCCAATTATCCGGAATCATATTTTTCACGTTTTAAATTTGAACAAAACTTTATAGACATGGTTATTGGCCGTCTAAGATGTGACGATATTTATAATCAATTAACAATTTATCCACATCCAGATCATCGTTCGACAGCCTTATCGACACAAGCAGCCATGTTGTATGTTTGTTTATATTTTTCACCAAAAATTTTACATTCGCAAATTGCACAAATGCGGGAAATAGTCGATAAGTTTTTCTATGACAATTGGATTATATCAATCTATATGGGTATAACTGTTAATTTAGTAGATGCATGGGACCAATTTAAAGGAGCTAAAGCTGCATTAACTCCAGTTGTGGAAACGGATGCTATAAAAGGCTTTTGTTTATTGCATAAAGAAAAAATGGAAAATATTTTAAAACAATCACAAGAGATATTAAGAGATGGTATTTTAACTGACTATTTTGTATTACAAAATATTTCAAAAATTGTTAATCTTATACGCCAATGTAATGTCCTATTAAGATGGTATTTTACCCATGCTACCGAAACAATTTATGTAATTTTCATAAGTTCTACAACACAAAAACTTGAACAAATTATTAAATTAGTACGCTCGGAATTGCAATATAAAGAAAATGATTTATTTGAATTACTATTAAATTGTTCACAATTGGAACTTGTCGTTAAAGAGATATTACGTACACTAATGCAAGAGAAATCACAAAGATGGATTGATTTCAAAAAAGAAGCTTTAGATCGTGTTAATGAGTTGAGTGAAGCATTTTCGGGATCACGTCCCTTATCGAAGATTGAAAGTAATCCTCAATTAAAGTTATGGTTTTCAGAAATTTCAAAAGAAATTGAAAATTTAAATTGTGAAAATGTTAATTTATCTGGACGTATGTTAATACAATTGATACAGGCTTTGGAAGAAGTACAAGAATTTCATAATTTACAATCAAATATGCAAGTTAAGCAATATTTTATGGAGACAAGAGAATATTTAACAAGGATGATACAGGTAAGTGTTAAATTAATCCAAAATTTTAAATTCAAATTGAACTTGAGGTTTTTTTGTTCGAAAATATACAATAATGCTGATGTTTGCAACATCAAAAATATTGGACCTAGATCCACCTTATAAATAGTCATGCACTCAGAAAAATTTGTCGGTAGAATCTACTGAAAATGAGAGTTAAAAAAAGGTATATGCCGTTAAAAAGGCGACAAAATAACTAAAAATGTTATTTTAAACTGTTGCAAAATAACTAACAAATGCATGGATTAAGATATATGAGTATCGGTGTTTTAAAAGTTAACGCCATAAGGGACCTTTTGACTCATCAAAAAGACCCGTAAGTTGAAGAGTGAGAGGGTTAAAATGTTTCGCAGAAATATTTGTGATGAAATTCTACTATAAGTCTCTGAAGACATCAAACTTAAAAATTTAACTTCAGTGCCAGAAATAAGTCAAAACTTAAAATGTGTTTAAGGGTTAATTTCGTACTTATTCGAAATTGGCGCTCAAATATCCCGCAAACCTGAATTTTATGGGATTAGTTTGTATAAGAAAAATATTTTAATTAAAATTTTACACTAAGTTACCTTAAAAGAAAGCTGTACATAGATATAAATACAGCAGTCCCGAGCCCAAAATTTATGTCACAAGAGCATTTAAATGCATTGGTACGGAAACTGGGTCTCTCCAAAAATAGGGCGGAAATATTAGATGCAGACTTGAAAAGTCTTCATCTGCTTCAAGATGGCCTTAAATGTTACAGGTTTTCGTAAACGCCAAGACAATTTTTTCATATTTTTCGGTTAACGAAGACAACAGCTTTGGTTATTGCAACGATACTGAAGGCTTAATGACTGCAATTAATGTAGAATATAACCACTGACGTGTCTTTATAGATTCATCGAAGAAAAGTCTAAAAGTTGTACATTGCATATGGAATAAACATGTCCGAAATTTATGATTTAATTAAATTTATATTGGATGCAGTAAAATATGAAGCGCACGCGTGGCGGGTATGTTGTGACTTAAAAGCAGTTAGTTTCCTCTTGGGTATGCAGGCCGGATACGTTAAATATAGCTGTTTTTTATGCAAATGGGATAGCAGATGAAACTGCAACCAATATTCCAAGAAACAATGGGAGCCAAGAGCAGGAAGCATATTCTTCGAGCACAATACCAAAAACATTTTTTGGACACAAATGAATTGGCATTCCATTTCCTTAAAAAATTGTTTTAAAAACTTAGCGCAGCAAAGATAAAAGATGGTTCAAGCTTTACTTTTGTCATTAGTTTCATACCAAATAAATTAAAAATAAAATTGTGTCAGGTGTTTTTGTTGGGCCTGGTATAAAAACGCTCATGAAAGGCACTGATTTTGACGAACTACTCTCACCAATTGAGCTTGCTGCATCAGACATGTGCACCTATTGAAGAACGCCCCACCAAAAAAAGAGATGCCGAAGCAGTAGAAAAAGCACTACAATTGATGATCTAGATTTACTTCTTTTTTAACATAAACACTAATGATTTTAACATTGAGTTGTCATAGGAGAGGAGTACTCCCACTTTAACATTTTTTCAGTACTTTTTGAACGAGTGCAAAGGAAGCTCTTTTTCACCAATTAAAAGTTAAAAAAAATTCTTCGCAAGAAATTATATTTTTTTTATTTTACAAAAGCTTTTTTATTGCCGCCACCGGGTATCGAACTTGCGAGCTCACGATTGCCAAGTCTAGCGCTCTACCGCCGAGCTATTCTTTGATGTGAAAGTTGACTGGCATAAAAATACCACTTTGTTACTGCGAGATATTGTTCCTTATTCTCTTCAATAAAAGTACTTATTAAGTAAGTGTAAAAGGTGCACTCCAATTCAATATTGTTTTCAGTACTATTTTTACAGGTGCATAAAAAGCCATTTTTTATATATACATATTTTTAAAAATTGAAAAATTAATTAAAATATTGAATTTAAACGTTAAAAAAAATTAAGATGAATGAGGGGAATGTTTAGTTGATCTCTTGTTTTGGTAAATGAATGTGCTTTTTAGTTTGACTCTAGATCATAAATTAATATCACTTTCTGTTTAAATTATTTTCAAATTAAAGAAAGATGATACAATTTTTACAAGTAAATTACAAAGAATAAAAATTTTTTTTTAAAGAATTCGATAAGGCCAACAAAACAGAATACGTATTTTCGGCTTTCGCTACAAAGCCATCATCATCGCCTTGAATTGAATGGGTTAATAATTGATAATTGTCTACTTATGTGACAGTTGAAAGCAAATCGAATTTGTTATCAACAACTCAACTTAGACTAATATCAACGAAATCTAACAATGCTATTTTTATCCTTTGTTATTATTTGCTTTGAACCTTAATTCTTAAGATATCTCAGCTGATTCTACTCAACTCTGTGTATGATAACCACAGATTTTTTGAATTACAACGAACCGTTAAATTTAAATTTAAATGTATGTTATTTAAATTATATTTTTGCACCGTGTCAATGTGTTTTTAAGATGAATGAGGGGAATGTTTAGTTGATCTCTTATTTTGGTAAATGAATGTTCTTTTTAGTTTGACTCTAGATCATAAATTAATATCACTTTCTGTTTAAATTATTTTCAAGTTAAAGAAAGATGATACAATTTTTACAAGTAAATTACAAAGAATAAATTTGTTTTTTAATTTTTTTTTTCTTTAATTTGAAAATAATTTAAACAGAAAGTGATATTAATTTATGATCTAGAGTCAAACTAAAAAGAACATTCCTTTACGTTAAAAAAAATTAATAGAATAAAAAAAATATTGGTCCCGCCGGAAATCTAACCCGCGACCCTCTGTTTGGAAATGCCAGATGATACCAAAATCACTTTTTACGATCACTTTTAGAGAAATTACTCTTTAGAACCAATACTTAATTAATTTTTTGGATGTTGTTCAGATGCAATTCTAAAAAAGCTGTAAAAATATACTAACGGATATTTTAGAAGCAATGAAAGAAGTGATTTTTTGAAGATCTTCAGAATAACTTCTAAAAAAGCAGTAAAAATACACTAACGGATACTTGTGAAGCAGTGAAAGAAGTAGTTTGTAAAACATTACTTCCAATTTTTTTGCTGGGGCTATAAAGGCAAGAGTATTCATTCCCTTATAGCTGCATTTATATCTATATATCCCTTTCTTTTGTAACTTAGCGTCTTGACGAGACATCGATTTGTGCAACCAACGAACAATTTCTTGTTCACCCATGAATTTGTCTCGTGTGGACCACTCTTGTTCATGTTTTGTTCTTGTTCAGACAACGTTGTCAGCACAATTGTTCTCACAACTATGTGCAACATCAACCACCATGCCAGATCTAATTTTTACTTAGTGGCATTACTATAAACAAAAGAAAATATTAGAAAATTAATAAAATGCTAAAAAAAAGTAAAGAATTTGTATTATTATTAAATTTAAAGCAATTTGCTTTTTATTATTGTTAAAAAATTAGTGGAAAACGCATTGAAAACATGAAAATAAATAGTTTCGATTGTGACCTACTCCAACAAAAAATAATGAATTGTCTGACATTACGTATTCTCCACCCAAAACCAATGAACAAATTTTTTCCCGTTATTGTGCCGACGATTAGTTCTTGTGCAAACAAATCGATGTCTTGTCAAGACTCAGAGTAAGGTAACTTATAGTGCAATTTTATGTAAAACTTTTTTCTCATACAACCCAGTAGCAAAAAATATTAGTTCGAAACCAGTTGTTAACTAGTTTATTTGAACCAGACGAAAAATAGAATAGTATTGTACTAGTTGGTTAAGACCAGAATTATGAAGATAAAAATATTAATTTTTTTCTTTGATGAAACGTAGATTAGACCGATAGTTTCCTTTTACTAAGATATTACGAAATGAAATTTAAAATGTTTTGTGTTTATTATTTCAAATCACAATAAAAAATGTAAGTGCTTAATTGCAAACTCACTAGAATTTCAAAACCTCCCAGCAAAACCTTCTATGGAAATGGAATAAGAAACCAAAAATTGTAACTACTTACACTTTGGTCGCATAACACGTTATTTTAACATGGGAGTGTCATTAGAGGTAAATGGTTGCCTAAATCATACCGGTATAGGCTAAAATAAGTGATTACGAAGGAAGTACTGGCATAAGTTGTTAGCTAAAATATGTACATACTTGTATGGAGTAAAATAAGTCGGTACACATTGGTACATATTTCATTGGTTACATATGGGAAATGAAATAAGACGTTACCAGTAATGACTTGGTTTAAAAGTACACTGATCCGAGCAATGTAATTAGATTATAAATTTTTATTAAATCGTACTTTCGCATAATAAGTAGTTACATAATGCAATACCAATAACTTATTATTTTTACCCTTATTAATAAGTTATTATATAACACAATATCAGTAATATATAATTTTAAAGGCTCCAAATAAGTAGAGATATATCTCCGTATCGGTAACTCCCCGAGTAAAAAAGTTTTGATATAATCATATATTATTTTATGTAATTGCATATAGTAACTTATAGTTATATGGCCACATATGCTTTTAAATTCAAGCAGATATACTTTTATATAGTCATATGTTAGATATTTTTTCCTCAAAGGTTTTAATATGGAGACATATGTGATTTTATATTGTTACATATTTGCCTACATATATATGTATTTGCTATATATAAGTACATAAAGTAACATATAAAAGATATAATTACATGTACGTTTATATATAATTTAGTATGACACTATACATAATAATATAAAACTATGTGGATCCAAATAAGAAATATTTTATAATTTGTGTTAGTTATGATTATATATTGACGAATATATAACTTAGACATATATCATCCCACATAGGCAATTTTTTCAAAGTGATTTTATATAAAAATATATAAGGTCCATATAAAACCGTATTGTATTATATTTGGTTCCATGCTATCAATGATTTTGAACTAGATTTAGACTTAGTAATTACTAGGGATTGGCGGGTGACACGAAATGTTCGTGAGTCACGTTATTCACACGTGATCGTGAGTAATAATTACTATACTTGAGTGATTCGTGCGTGAGCGTGAGTAAGAATAACCCGTGCATGATTCGTGTGTGAGTTTATTTTTTGCATCATATGTTTTTAGTAATTTTTACTGTTTTGCGTGAGAATTTTCTGATTGTAAGTTTTTAATATACTCATGTGTGCTGAGTAAGAAACGAAATGCTCGTGCGTGAGTAATTTGTTTTTTTTTTGAGCATGAGTCAAAAATGGCTTACGCGCCGCACCCATAACATTAACAACACTGAAGCTTTAATACGAAATTCTCTATACTATAACGTACACTTGACTGATTTCTTATATCTTGGTTGTATATCCTATTAATTAATCCTATTAACTTTAAAATTTCAGTGTTGTTAACTTTATTTTAAAATTACTAAATTAAAAGTAATTTTTTTTCATGTTTATTGCACTGTCATGATAAATCTGGATAAAAGTAATGGAAGATTTATCGAAATTATAAGATCTCCAGCAGGCCTGGGGTTAATCATTACATTTTGTATTTAATTACACATGCAATTACATGTAATTGTAATTGAAAAAAAACTCATCTATAATTACATATTATTTGTAATTGCAATTCAAAAAAGAACATTACAATTACAAGTAATTGAAAATTGTTTTTTATTTAAAAAAATAATTTTTGTATGTATATTAGGCCGGGTCGATTTGTGGGGAGGCAAATTTTTTTTTCATGTTTATTGCACTGTCATGATAAATCTGGATAAAAGTAATGGAAGATTTATCGAAATTATAAGATCTCCAGCAGGCCTGGGGTTAATCATTACATTTTGTAATTAATTACACATGCAATTACACAATTACATGTAATTGTAATTGAAAAAAAAACTCATCTATAATTACATATTATTTGTAATTGCAATTCAAAAAAGAACATTACAATTACAAGTAATTGAAAATTTTTTTTTATTTAAAAAAATAATTTTTGTATGTATATTAGGCCGGGTCGATTTGTGGGGAGGCAAAAAAATCGCCCATGGCTCAGGGAAAATCGTATTCTAGGGATCAAAATAAGAAACTTTGCCGAAGGAACCATACCTCTAAAACGAATTCTACTACCCCCCAACTGTTGACTTTTGTCCCGTAGGGTCAAGTTTTGAAAAATCACACTTTGACCCATTTAGAGTGCCCCAATCGAGTCCAAATGTATGACCGACCCCCACTAACTTTGGAGGGCCGATCCACCCATGCCAGTGGCACACCCCCTGGAACTCCCCTGGGGGGTTCCCCATACAAACATTTTAAAAAATCACCATTTTTGGCACTTTATTTTATTATTTTTTATTTATTTTATTAATTTTTATTATTTTATTTATTTTTTCTCCTTAGAAATTTATTTAGTCAGAACATATGTAAATGAAAAAATTAATTTAACTTAGTAATAGAAAAGAAAAAATAAAAAATTACTGTTTGAAGTCTTTTTTGCTTTCAAGTCTGGGCAATTTCGCACGGCTCTCTAATGTCGTCGCCATAACAGCCTCTACATTTTCTGGTATAACTCGTTTGGAAACGCTAGCTAGCAATTGAACGTGTCGTTCTGTTTCTTGTATGTGTGATGGAATTTTTGGATCATTAAACGGTGGATCATCTTGATTTAAATATTCTTTCAAAGTATCGTATGGAATGCTTCGCGTGAATGGTGGTTCAAATACGTCATTTATGTCATTCATATTGATCATTTCCGTGTAACTTGTGCAATAAAAGTTTATATCTGGTTTTTTATAAGCTCTAAGTCCCGTTGGGTCGTCAACATCGGTTCGATAGCGTAGAATTATCTTGATAGCACAGTCGCGCTTTTCTTTGCTATCATCAAACAACATTGATAACAAGATATTTTCCGAATGCGCATAATATGAATTATCTGTAATTACTTTATTGACAATTTTGCGTAAACGAGGTTCTAGAAATCTTGACCAACTAATGAATTTGAAAAATAATCTACTACCGTACACGACAGAGCTGTAATACTTGATATTGAAGTACATTGGCACATAACATGTAATTATAAATTCAACCAGTATTCTTAAATTTGCATCTGGATTTTCCGTTGTCACATATAATCGTAATAGTCTAGCGGCCTTGGTGAGCCACCGAGAATGTACAATTTTCCCTGGTTTGATGTTTGCCAGATCCACTGAAACCACGCCGCTAGAAATTGCATGGGCCATGTCGTATAAGTACTTGGAATCGGTGGAAAATTCAATTTTTTCTGGAGCAGGGGGCATATTTTTCAACTCAATTTTCTGAAAGCCGTCCACCACCTGAAAATATATAAAAATAAAACAATTAAAAACGGTTGACAATTATAATAAATGAGTGATAGCAATAACTTACCGGAAGAGTTTCACAAGTTTCGATTTGACGGCTCAATTTTCCGGTTGCCGATCTTGGTCCAGTGCTGGTTGATTTATCCAAAGCTTCAAACAAATGCCGAAACGGAAGTTCGTTGAAGTGTAGAAGGCAAACGAACCAATGCAATGGTCTTTTTAACAGCAATTCGAATCGTCGTATAATTCCACCGTTTGGGCCAGTGTTTGTTGGCTCACCGTCAGTGCATATGCCAATTAATGCATCCAGTGATATATTTTTATCGTTGAAAAAATCATTTAATTTGGTTGTTTTGTATTCAGCGGTTTCATGTTCCAGTCTTACGTAACCAATCAATTCAGAATTCGGTTCTCTCAAAATAACAAGATGAGGTTCTTTTAACATTCTAGTATGATACTTCTCATCAATTGTATCTCTCGTTAAAGTATCATCTTTTCTGCCATCGAATGAAAATGCTAACAAATTGGTATCATCTAATCGTTTGCGAAGCACTTCTTGTCTGCATTTCTCTTTTTCTCGGCGAACTTTCGATTTATCCATGATGAGAGGTTTGCCATGGATATCTTTCATTTTAAAATCTTGGAAAAGAGCTGTTCCCATTGCTGATGCTACTCTATCAGGCACGCCAAATCTGTCACATACCAAGGCAAAGTTAAAACAATCGTATCTCTGTGTGTATTGTGAACTTGTGCTTATATCCAAATCTTCTTGAACCGGTGGCGGTGCGTATGTTGAATCATCGGGATCTTGGTATGTTGGCATTGATGACATAGACGTTGCTCCTTGCTCTTCAATTTCCATCGCAAATCCATCCATTGTTAGACTTCTCTGATTATGTTGATCGTGCATAAACTCTTTGAGGCGTTCGGGAACCAAACCGCATGCACATGGAGCTGCCTTCAAATCGCATTTACATGTTCCAATGAAAAAAATTGTTTCCAGAGATTTTACATATTCTGTAAATTGTTGGGGTTTGTTTCTTCTCTTGATTTGCTCTTGATATTTGTCAAGCAATCTATTCAATTTATTACATACACTTTTTTTCAGCATTATTTCCATACCAAGTTTTTCCCAAATTCCAATCAACTTATCTTGTACTTGAATAGTGAATGCTTTATAGGACAACTTTTTTTGTTCGCTCAAGTAAAAATAATATCTCAAGATATCCAGATGGGTTGGTAAATTAAGATCAGTCAAATCAGTAGACACACCAAAAACAGTAACATCATGCCTGGGTATATGACTCATTGGGTTTTCGATAGTTGTTGATGTTGTTATTGCTTCATCTTGCGGTGTAGAGGATGGTGGATTCATTGTAAACTTCTTGATTTGGAATGATTTTTTTTTAAATATTTTTTTATCTCAAATTAGCACTTCACACTTCGAGTTCTTCACAACGACTTAATGCATTCACAAAAACTGTTGCATTATATATGGTCTAGGAGACGAGGTAATAAGAATGAAATGGTAATTTCAATTCTACCTGTAACCGATTTTGTTGTCAAAACTGCCCATAAAGTACTTACATGTAAATTAAACGTTAATCTGACTACAAATTCTGTTAAGCAAGTGCGCCTTTTATTACTTCTGGAAAATCCTTTATGATAATTTTATGCTCAATTCTACCTGTAACCGATTTTGTTGTCAAAACTGCCCATAAAGTACTTACATGTAAATTAAACGTTAATCTGACTACAAATTCTGTTAAGCAAGTGCGCCTTTTATTACTTCTGGAAAATCCTTTATGATAATTTTATGCTCAATTCTACCTGTAACCGATTTAGCTTAAGTAAGTTTACGACATGCAGCTGTGTCTTGTGGTGGCTTAAAAAACCCACACAACCTATTTTACGACCTGCAACAGAACGACACGTTCAATTGCTAGCTAGCGTTTCCAAACGAGTTATACCGGAAAATGTAGAGGCTGTTATGGTGACGACATTAGAGAGCCGTGCGAAATTGCCCAGACTTGAAAGCAAAAAAGACTTCAAACAGTAATTTTTTTATTTTCTTTTCTATTACTAAGTTAAATTAATTTTTTCATTTACATATGTTCTGACTAAATAAATTTCTAAAGAGAAAAAATAAATAAAATAATAAAAATAAATAAAATAAATAAAAAATAATAAAATAAAGTGCCAAAAATGGTGATTTTTTAAAATGTTTGTATGGGGAACCCCCCAGGGGAGTTCCAGGGGGTGTGCCACTGGCATGGGTGGATCGGCCCTCCAAAGTTAGTGGGGGTCGGTCATACATTTGGACTCGATTGGGGCACTCTAAATGGGTCAAAGTGTGATTTTTCAAAACTTGACCCTACGGGACAAAAGTCAACAGTTGGGGGGTAGTAGAATTCGTTTTATTTTGATCCCTAGAATACGATTTTCACTGAGCCATGGGCGATTATTAAATCGACCCGCCCTAATGTATATTGTTAGATATGGTCCTATATAATATGATAAAAAGTATAAGGTTAATATTTAGATATAATTGTATCAAACTATGTCCACTTTTATAACATTTTATATAATTTTATACAAAAAGATATAATTTGATGTAATTGGATGAGGACAAAATTCGGATACAGTTGTATCGAATTGCATAAAATTGTATCAAATTGTACCAAATTGTATACAATTGTATACAATTCGATACAATATGATACAATAAGACGTTCTCATTTTTCGGATATAATTATATCTAATTACATAAAAGATTATATATAATTAAATATAACTTCATATGGCTCCATATCATTTTTTTTACTTGGGGCGATCATTATTTATTCATACCTCCTACATAAGTATTGATGTATCACAATGTTAGTAACGTATTACTTTAGGTTTCTAAATAAAACCAAGGGTAATGGGGTACCCATTGTCAGGCAATGCGTGAAAAAGGTCTAACCCATTACCAAGGTTTTGCTGGGCTTGACTTAAAATGAAATAGTCTCTGCATAGTTTTAATGAAACTATTGTTTCGCTGCGTGCCAGAAACGGACAAATTTTTTCGTAAAGGTTTCTAGCGTGCCACCTTAAGTTTATTTTTCCTTTAAAAGTACTTATTTCTTTGAAAATTTTTAAAATTTTCTTTAAAAAATGTCACCACAGATTTATATATTTTTCAGTGCTACGGATAACTCTTATGAAATAGCCCCAAAGGGAAAAAATTAAATAACATCCAAAAAATGTCGGAACAGTATTTGGGTTTATTTCAGTTTTGGGGATTTATTTCACCTTAAAATTTTGAGATCCAAAAAATGACGTAAAACTCATCCAAAAATTTAACTCCTTTCACTCTAGAATACTAAGAAATTTTCGCAGCTTTATTTATTTCACCTTCAAATTTTAAGATCCAAAATATGACTTAACACTTATCGAAAAATTTAAACTCCTTTCACTCTAGAATTTTAAGAAATTTTCCAGATTTTTTTTACAAAAAATTTTGTCTTTTTTTAATTTTCCATTTTTTTTGATTGCAGGGAAATTTTCTTAAAAACGAATTTGTGAGCTACTAACCATATTTCTGTAAACAAATCATAGTTTCAATACAGATTTTTAATCAATTTAAAAAGCGATTATCAAGCTCTATGAAAAATTTCATCATTATCTAGCTAAATCACATATTTTTGTATCAAAATTTAACGTTCAACAGAATTTTTTTGGTGGTCTTCTAATAAAATGTTTGGAGTGCCACTACTGACACGCGTGCCATAGTTTTGCCAGCCCTGATATAGTACATAACTGGTTCAGAATGATTAATTTGAGAACTAGTTTTATAATTACTAGTCCAAAAACTAGTACTTTTTAGAACTAGTTCGAGCATTTGCTACTGGGAAACTAACCCCCTAAAATCCTGGTTTGTGGGACATTTGAACGCCAATTCTGAATAAGTAGGAAATTAACCCTTAAACGCATTTTAAGTTTTGACTAATTTCTGGCATTGAAGTTGAATTTGCAACTTTGATGTCTTCATGTCAAATATTTATTGGTTTTTTTTTATTCATATTTGCTTTTTTAGTTTTTCCGAGCTTAAAATTGTTTTTTTTAAGATTTTTAGCCCAAAAATAATTTTTGTGCTCATAAAAATATTTTTTCTCCTAACTTTGAAATTTTTTTTAAAACAAGTATTGTTTTTCCAAGTGTATTGACCCCAATATAACAAAAGATTGAATAATTTCGATTTTTTTCACCAAATTTCGCAAGAAACAACACAATGAAGGAATTCACAGTTTAAAAATCTGCCAAATTTACGATAAATGCTAATTTACTACTTAAAATAGTATAAATAAATTGAAAATCTGAATTAAATAAGAAAATACGCAAAAGAAACTTATTTTTTATAAGAATTAATTTAATAAAATCAAAAAACTATTAAATGCAAATAAATATGTCTATTTTACAATTTTCAAACTGAAATTATATGCATTTTCACATTATTCTTTAAAATAAATTTTTGCGATAGAAAAGTGGTTTTTGGCGTTCCCGTAATAGGAGCAATTGTGTCACAAAATTATATTTGAAATCATTGTATAATAAAATGATCAGATTGAGAAGATATTTCTCCTGAAAAATTATAAAAATCTTATTTTCCTTTCAGATCATCAACGTTAAAGAAGACATTCTTATAAGTATTCAATTAATAAGTGATCTTAGCTATGCCTGGTATCTAATGGATCATGATTTTACCAGCATTATGCAGGAGTCCATTAAAAAACAACCAAAGTCTGTAATACGTTTAAGAGCCGCCTTTATAAAATTAGCTAGTGCCTTAGAAATACCTTTAATGCGCATAAATCAAGCTAAATCTGAAGATCTCATATCGGTATCAAACTATTACAGTTCAGAATTGGCTAATTATATGCGTAAGGTATTACAAATTATACCAGAAACCATGTTTAATTTAATGGCAAGAATAATACAACTGCAAACAGATGTATTAAAGGAAATTCCAACACGTTTAGAAAAAGATAAACTAAAGGAATATGCTCAATTTGAAGATCGTTATACGGTGGCTAAATTAACACATTCCATTTCGGTATTTACCGAAGGAATATTAATGATGGAAAAAACTTTAGTAGGTGTCATAGAATTGGATCCCAAACAGTTGCTGGAAGATGGTATACGCAAAGAGTTGGTTAAACATTTAGCCAATGCCCTTAATGTGGGTTTAATATTTACACCAAATGGTAAACAAAAACAACCCACATTAGAATTGGAAACTAAACTTGAACAATTAGCTAAAACCATGGATGGTTACCGTAGATCATTTGAATACATACAGGATTACCTTAATGTTCATGGTTTGAAAATATTACAACAAGAACTGACAAGGATTATTAACTACAATGTGGAAAAAGAATGTAATACATTTCTACGCAATAAAATACAAGATTGGCAATCTGTATATCAATCATCTACCATACCCATACCCTCATTTCCACCACTACAGGGAGATTCATCAAAATCTAATAATTTTATAGGACGTTTAGCGTATGAAATTTTACAATGTACTGATCCACATCATACGATATACTTAGATTTAAAAGCTTCTTGGTATGATAAAAAATCACCACATAAAGAAGTTTTAGATTCTCGATTTTTCTATAAAGTTCGTGAGGCCATAGGGCCGGCTGGCTTAGTGGGCCTAGATCGTTTATATACTTATATGTTTGCTGCTGATTTAAAAAAGAATTTAGAAAAGCTACAACGTAACATTGACAATGATAAAATGTGGTCTACAACTTTGGCTAATTTAACCACAGAACTTGAGTCTAAACAATTTATGACATTAAATGATACAAATCCATTAAAATTTTATGCGATTTATCATCAAAGATGGCTTAAAGTATGGCCTACCATGTTAGATTGGATTTTAGAATTGGGTCATAAACAGATTTTGAGACAACAGTTGGCATTTGAATTGAATCGTAGTAGTAAAGTGAATGCTAAGAATTTGGAGTCAGCATTGGAAACATTTAATAGGTGAGTAATAGTTATGAATTAAAATTTAAAATGGCTATAACTTCTTTATTTTGTTGTTGAGATCAAAAATAATGAAAACTCATAATTGCTCATATATTTCAACAAAATTTTATTTTTATATAAATTTTTTTGTTAAACTAAAAATAGCTGTTACTTCTTCATATGGGTGATATCAAAAAATGTGATAAAAACCATGTAACCAGCTAATTTCTAATACACGGATTACATTTGAGTTATATATTTCGATATATATCAGCGCATTGTCACCTGGTTTACAAAATTTATAACAAGCTGACCAATTTTTGGTTAATACATAAAATTTGTGACCAATTTTATAGGCCAAATGTAAACTCCGTAACCAGTAACTCGTAAAGTTTTTTAATATTAATAGCTTATATTTTAATAACCAATGAAGCTAAACACTAACTGTAAGAATTTTTATGAAGAGGAAAAATAACGCTTTTAACAAAAATGAATACATTTTACAAACTTTTTCGTATATCTATTCTAACACGACTTAAACTCTGTAACGATTTTTCGTCATAATTTTTGATAAAAATGCATACACCAGAATTTTGGAGTTATTAATTATATTGCGAAAAGTATAATTTTATTTATACTCGTTGGACTGTAAATGGTCATCTTGTATAATAGACTTGAAGTTTTTCTCCAGCATGTAATATTCTCGAGATGAAAAAGGATGTCTTTAATAAGATTTGAAAAAATGTTGTAAACTTCGTTCCTAATTTTTACACCAAATTATTTAACGAGTAAGAAAAACAATGGCATATTTGGATTCACCTTGTAGGCATCATACGATTTTGTTTCGGAAAGAAAATTCTCACAAAACGAAAAAAGTAACCAAATGTAAACTCCGTTACTGTAAACTCCGTAACCAAAATTTATATATTTTTGAAAACCAAAAATACAAAATTAAAAAAAGTTGTTTTTCGTGGAATGACTTGTATTTTTTTTCGCGAAACCGCCAATTTGATAAACACAAATTGTATATTATTGAAAAGCATGTTGAAAACCCAAATTCGAAAAACTAATAAATTAAAGAAAATTCGTACACAATTTTTTTTTGTTATATCTTTTGCTTGTGGAAATGTAAACTCGTTACCACAAAAAAATTAAAATTGTGCAAAAAAAGTTATTGCGACAAGTTGTAGAAGAGATTTTTTGCAATTAGGTTTACAATGACTAAACTTACTGATTCCATTAAAAAAAACCAGAAATATTAACACTTTTTGCTTCTAACAAATTTGGCCCAAAAAATTATCACATTTTTTGATTTCACCCATATTTACAAAACCAAATCAATATTTACATTACAGACATAATCTTGTTTAAACAAAATTATGGCGGACAGAGAAGAATTAATTCCTTAATTCAATTTGTGAGTTCTGAAAATAAAATTTAATAAATTAACTCACAGACGCTATATACTTTTAAACGAATTAACTCAATTGCTATAATAATATTCACTGATGAACGCGTTCAATTTAATAAATCGAAAGAATAAAATTGTATTTAATTCCTTACTGAATTAATTCACCATGCTCTCCTGAAAATTTGTATTTTTGCAGATATAGACTATTGAACCTAGGGTCTCGATATACTATTTATTTTTACATAATTTTTTTGTTAAACTAAAAATGCCCGTGAAAAAACGATTAGATTTGATCAAGTTAGGTTTGATCCAATTGTATCTATTCACATTAGAGAGTAATTAACAACCTATAAAATTAAATACCCAAGTAAAAAAAATGATATGGAGCCATATGAAGTTATATTTAATTATATATAATCTTTTATGTAATTAGATATAATTATATCCGAAAAATGAGAACATCTTATTGTATCTTATTGTATCGAATTGTATACAATTGTATACAATTTGGTACAATTTGATACAATTTTATGCTATTCGATACAATTGTATCCGAATTTTGTCCTCATCCAATTACATCAAATTATACCTTTTTATATAAAATTATATAAAATGTTATAAAAGTGGACATAGTTTGATACAATTATATCTAAAAATTGACCTTATACTTTAGATCATATTATATATGACCACATCTAACAATATACAAAAATTATTTTTTTAAATAAATAAGATATGCAATATCTGGAGGTCAGACCTGGGGAATTTCAATTACAATTGCAAATAAATGTAATTGAAATTAAAAAAAAACTCAATTACATTTCATGTAACTGTAATTGAACATTTTCAATTACAAGTCATTGTAATTGAAAGTGATTTTAATTACAAATTTCAATTACATTTAGAATTAAAGTGTTTTTTGTTAAAATTTTGTAGAAAAAACTGACTGGGATAGGTTGGATAGGCGTGGATAAGTATAAAAAGAATACGTCATGTTGGGCTGACCCCTCACTTGTGCTTTTTCTCATTATTTCTTTACAATTATATGTAATGTATAATTGAAAATTTTCAATTACAAATTACTTGTAATTATTTTTTTTTTTTTTAATTACAATTACATGTAATTGTGTAATTGCATGTGTAATTAATTTCCAAATATAATGATTAACCCTAAGGTCTGCTGGAGATCCTATAATTTCGATAAATCTTCCATTACTTTTATCCAGATTTACCATGACAGTGCATTAAACATGAACAAAATTTTCTTTATTTTTAGTAATTTTAAAATAAAGTTAACAAGACTGAAATTTTAAAGTTAATAGGATTATGTTATACAACCAAGATATAAGAAAAATAGTAAAAAAGTATTAAAATATTACAAAATAGTAAAAATTACTAAAAATATATGATGCAAAAAATAAACTCACACACGAATCATGCACAGGTTATATATTCTTTTTCCCGCTCACGCACGAATCAAGTACGAATTATATATTCTCAGACTCACGCACGAATCACTTGAGTATAGTAATTATTACTCACGACCACGTGTGAATAACGTGACTCACATTTCTAGTCACGCGCCAATCCCTAGTAATTACTAAATCTAAAACTAGTTCAAAATCATTGTTAACATAGAACCACATATAATATAATACGGTTTTATTTAAAATCACTTTGAAATAATTGCTTATGTGGGATGATATATAATTATAGATGATGTTATAAAGAACGTTATATTGTTATATATTAAAGAAATCATGAAATATTGTAGAAATGGAACCATATTAAGTTATATATGGGTTCTTATTCGTCCATATATAATCATATCTAACACAAATTATGAAATATTTCTTATATGGCTCCACATATAGTATTATATTATTATGTATAGTGTCATTCTAAATTATATATAAACGTATACGTAATTATATCTGTAATATGTTACTTTATGTACTTATATATAGCACATGCAATTATATGTAGGCCAGTATGTAATAATATAAAATCACATATGTCTCCATATTAAAACCTTTGAGGAAGAAATATCTAACATATGACTATATAAAAGTATATCTGCTTGAATTTAAAAGCATATGTGGTCATATGTAACTATAACTTACTATATGCAATTAGATAAAATAATATGTGATTATATCAAAACTTTTTTACTCGGGTATGAGTTTATCTGCGATTCCGATTTTAAAAATTTTCTTAATCGTTGCCTTATATAATCATATCTTAAAATATCCTTTCTCTTATATTATTTTATATGACATATACAAATATATATACTTGGTCAAATTATATCTCGTTGAAGATAAATTTGTTTATTGCTTTGAAGAACACTTTATAAAACTAAATGTGACCCAAGAATATTTTAGATAAAATTATTTACTATCTCGAATCGAACAAAATGTATGTGGATTTCAATATAAGCTGTGTTTGTGCGGCAAGCTATCAACGTTGGCTTATGTCATTCCCATAAAAATATGACATTAGTAACTTTGAGAGTTAACACTTAACGTTGGCTAATGTCAAATTTATATGGGAATGACATAAGCATACATTGATAGTTTGCCGCACAAACACAGCTACAATTATATACATAATAATTCAATATAAAATTCAAAAGCTGGGGGGTTACCGCGTAACTCGATTCGAATAAAAATTTTCGCATTCGTAAATTTTGTACTTTTCGTTAAAAGAAAAGTTTTAGCAAAAATCTTACTTTTTGAATTTTTATGTATAGTGCACAAGTTTTGGGAAAAAATAAATTAAAAAGTAAAATTTGTATACAGAATTATATTTTTAACTATATTTGCAAGATTTACGAATTCGAAATTTTTTTTCGAATCGATGGGTTTTTTGCATCTAGGGTTTCTAATGACCCAGAATTTTTTAATTTCTTGGATAAATGAGGCATACCAGTGTCGCACTTTTTTAATTATAATATCTAAATTTCTAATTAATAATATCTAATCTTAAATCTAATGAAAGAAATAATAAGAAAAGTAACGACACAGAGAAAAAATTTTAGTTAAATTAATTACTATATCAGATTTTAATTTTCTTCTTCTTCTTTATTTGCTAGTTCGTTCTTCGAATTTTAGCGACCAATACAATTAAAATTTGTAAACATATTCTATATTTCGAGAAAAAAAATCATTATATATTCTTTTATATTCTCCAGCAGCTCCGCAAAAGCATCTCTATCTCTTGCTTCGCTCAGAAGTCTGCCCATATATCTGATACCAGTCCATACTTGAATATTATCAATCCATGTTGTCTCCTTTCTTCCTCTAGTAGTTTTTCCTTCAATATTCGCTCGTGTTATGGATTGTAGGAGTTTATATTTTGGGTTTCTCATAAAATGTCCCAGGTATGATGTCTTCCTTTTATTTATGACGGTAAATAGTTCTCTTCCGCAGTGCATTCTCCTCAAAACTTGGGTATTTGGTCTATGGTCGGTCTAGGGTATTTTGAGTATTCTTCTATAAACCCACATTTCAAAGGCCTCTAATCTTTTTATATCTGCTGATATTATGGTCCATGTCTCCACCGCATATAGTAAAACTGACCATACATATGTTTTGATGAATCGTGATTTGGTTTCAAGATGAATATCGTGACTTGTGAGTATTTTCTTCTACTTAAAAAAGGCATCTCGAGCCATTTCTATACGGCATCTTATTTCATTTGAACAATCCCATTTGTCGTTGATTGTAACGCCAAGATATTTAAAATTCTGTACTCTGTCGATGCATACGTTTTGTATTTTTAAGGAGGTAGTGTTGTAGTTATTTCTTTAATTAACATTTAATTTTTTACGAACACTTTGTAAATAAAGTATGAATATTAGGGCCAGTGTTATAGTCATCACTTAGTAGGATATTTTATATAAGTAAGAAATTTCAAAACGAAATTCTCTAATTGGTGGCTATAATACTTATCCTTATTAAAGTAAATATGATTCTAGTTAAACTTTTTCATATTTAAGTAAATGTGTTTTCCGATTTTAAAGATAGGCAGACAATTTTTTTTATAAAAAGAAAAAAAAAAAAAACTGAGATTTGTGTGATTTAAAAGCTGTTTCTATCTTAGTAAACGTTGTTTCTGTAGGATTATAATTATTTTCTTGTGTGTAGTTACTACTTACTGATAATGGATTGTATAACCCACACAGAAAGAAGTTTGCTGGACCAGTTTTAATGAATTTTTTTTAGTAAAAAATAAAGTTTTCTTCACAAGGTAAATGAAAAATTTCTTAAATTTGATGAAAAAGCTTCATATATTTTATGAATTTAGTTTTAATGAAGCTTTTTCATTAATTGTATGAACCTTTTAATAAATAAAATGAATATTTTGACATTTTATCAAAAATTCCATTAATTTAATAAAAAGTTTCAATGGACGAGGCCCAGTGAAATTCATCGGTTTTGTGCAAAAATTTATTAATATCATTCAGATAATTCTCTGAGTTAATTAATTGATTGTTTTCCTACACCATACATATTCATATAAACAAACAAAATTTAATGCAATTGAATAAGACCAAAATCCGATAAAATTATATCAATTCAAATATGTTTTTTATTCGTTTATATACAATTTGATTAATCCATTTTCCGGATAAAATTTTATATAATTTAGTATGATGCCAAATAAAAAAAGATGCTACCGAATAAATTTTTTTCACGGGTGTCTTACTTCTTTTTCTGCATATTTACCAAAACAAAAATCAATATTTGTATGCCTCTATTTACATTGCACAAATAAAACAAAATTATGGCGGACATAGCTTTGAAGAATTATAATTCCTTAATTCAATTTGTGGGTTCTGAATTGAAAATTTAATGAATGAATTCACAAATACTATATACTGAATTGAGTTAATTCGTATTTGGTATCGTTCGATTTCTTTTTAAATGAATTAATTCAAGTGCTATAATAATATCCATTGGTGAACGCGTTCAATTTAATAAATCTAAAGGATAAAATTTTAATTAATTCCTTACTGAATTCATTCATCCCTAAATTCGTTCAGTTTCATTTGCGTTCAGTGAACTAACAAAAAAAATTATACGTTCAATGAATTGAAAACAAAAAAATTACGTTCACTGAATTGAAAACCCAAAATTACGTTCACTGAATTTAAAAAGTTTTTTCTTGGAGTTCAGCAGATGGAAACGTTTATTTTTCCAAAAAAATTCAAATAAATAAATTTAAAGAACGATTTTGTTTATAGGTGTGGCTTGATAAATTTCAACATAATAAAAAACTCGATTTAATTTTGATTCATGTTTTGGACGATATAACGGGTTTGTAACACTTTTAAATTTCTTATTATACGAGTAAAAACTTAATTTGATTTTTGTACAAATTGTTTTTATCTGCTAAACGCTAGAACATATTTTTTAGGCTCATTGAATGTGTATTTAGATTTACAATTCAGTGCATGTGATTTTTTTGTTTTCAATTCACTGAACATAATAAAAATTCTAATTCACTGAACGAAAATCAATTTGAATTCAGATAGGAATTAATTAACTTTTTGAACGGAACGCGATCACCACCGAATTTATTAATTTGAATAATATAAGGAACTATAGTAATTGAATTAGTTCTCTCAATTCGATTGTTAATGACAGAGTCATTCCATACTACTCTTACGTGCTCAACTGGTACTCTTTATTTTTGTTCGCAAGCTGTCCCTAACTCGATAAACAACAAAAGAGTAAATATTGCCTTATTTAAGGGAATTTTTGGTATGAAGTTGCAGAAATTTGGTTTGAAATCACAGAAATTGGGTTTGAAAGCACAGAATTGGGTTTGAAGCACTCAGAATGGCCAAAAACGAAAAATCTAGAAAAAACCCAAAAAATTGGTAATTTTTTTATTTGGTTCTTTGTAAACATTTTTTGTCAAATTTGAGTAAAATATGTTAAAAGAGTAAACAAAAAATTGCTTACAATTAGTGCACTCAACCAAAAAAGTCTGTAATGGCTACTGAAAATTTTGCTGTTTTTACGGGAAATTTAACTGTTTTGAGCCCAGCGGTATTTTTTGCTAATTTTAGCAACACATGTCTGCTGATCTGTGGTACAATAAAATTAGTAGAAAAAATTAGTAGCCGCTACTAAATTTTAGTAAAATTTCTGTAAACTGCAATTCAAAATCGATTTGCTAAAATCAGTTAAAAAACTTACTAAATATCAATAGTTTTAGTACAATGAAATTAGTATAAATAATTAGTTGCAGCTACTAAATTTCAGTAAATTGTTGTAAACTGTAATTTAAAATCAATCTGCTGAAATTAGCAAAAAAGTATACTGAAAACTAAAAAAAAAACTGTAAAATCTAAAAAGAAAAAAATTTATAAAAAAAAAAAACTTTTTTCTTTCGATTGTAACAAGCGTATAATTACTACATCGTACTTGAAATTTGGAGTCAAAATTGCAAACGGTTCTCCAGTTATTACGAAAAATTAGTAAAATGTTTTGCTGAAATCAGCAGCGAGAATAAGTAAAAAAATCCGTAACTTGTAATAAGAGAATAGCAAAAATGATTACTAAAAAAAAATTGTACTAAAAATCAGTATAAAAATAGTAAAGTTCGATTGGAAACTGTTTACAAATTCCTTTACTAACTTTTTTATCTGAGTGTGGAATAATATATAAATTCTACAAATTTATATAAAAAGTGAGGGTAAAACAGGGAGTGATCATAATTTAATACAAAACGGGCATACCCAGGTAGAAAAATACAAACGGCACAATGTCGGCCCGGTATTGGAGACGGTAGTACATGTACTGGCAATGCGTCGGATTTTCAACTTTCCTGTACTGGCATGTTGTCGAAATGATAACACCAGTAAACGCCGTAGTTATTTCCCAACGTTGGCGCAGGCTTGGGATTTCATTTTTTTGGTATTATCCCAGTACATTTAATAACAAATTTAGTAGTTTGCTAGTACTTTACTGTCCTTTTAGTGTACATCAGATTTTTAATCTATTCTTTCGAAACTTCACAAGAATAGAATGGCTATGTCCCTTTTACATAAATAATTGTGTAATAGATGCAAAAATACACAAAATTTATAAAATTTTAATAAATTAAAAAAAGCTCGTTAATTTTCAGAAAACAGTACTGGCAAAGCACGTTTTAAGTAGTACCGGCATTTCGTAAAAAACAGTGCTCTTCCAGTACAATTTTAGTTGAAACGTCGGCAATTTCTAACTTAGTAATTTCACCAAAAACAGCAAATGTATCACTTATCATCACACATATTGTTTTTTATAATTTATCATCACACATGCTATAAGTAGGGAATGCATCCCGGGATTTCCCGTTCCGGGATTCCCGGTAAATTAGGCATTTTTCAATTCCCGCATTCCCGGGAATTTGGACCGGGAATCCCGGGATTTCAAAAAATGCAGTTTAAAATAAAGTTAATTATTTCAAATTTACTTATGCAAAATTTTCCAACGTTTTGAAAAAAGTAAAAGCATTAGGCTTGCTCATTTACTTACAAAATTGTAGTAAAAGTAGTAAGATTTTCGAGTAAAGGAACACACTGATTAATTTGTGTACTTGATCGAACTTTTTAAGTTCCTTTTTTTAACAGACATTAAAAGAAACTTCAAAAATATATTTTTTAAGACAAACACTGAACTAAATAGTGTTTGTATAAAAAATTTTGAATCAAACTTATTATGTACAGATTTAAAGACAATTTTGTCCATTGATTTTTAAAAAATTTCAAGTTAGTTAGAATTTGTTCCCATAATTTTTAAAATTTTTTCCAATTTCTTAAAATTATTTTCTCTCTTAATTTTTTTTATTTATTTTTTTTACGGAAAAGTGTTTTATTCTAAAAATTAGTTTTAGTTTATTCAGTTTTTAAAAATACATATATAATTAGTCTTATATAATTTCTAATATAAAAGTAATTCTTTCCCTCTACGAAAATTCCACGAAAAACCTACCTGAGCTTTTTCACGATCATAAAAATTTAAGGTCTTTAAGACATTTAATTAATAAAAATTTTTAAATTACTATAAAATATTTTCTAATTTATGTCCCTTGCGGGATCCCGGGAATTCAAGATAAATTTCCCGCCTTCCCGGGAAATCAAAAAGTGCGGGATTTTGCATTCCCTAGTTGTAACTCAACTTAAAAATGTTGAAACTGAACTCAATTTTAAGAGAAAAATGTTGTTTATTGAGTTTGACCGAGTTCGCCTTTTTTTCGAGAGAGTTAAGAGTAGCATAATTTCTCTCTATAATATATACTCTTCGTTAATCAATACTTTCGAAAACCAATCAATTCTTCAAAGATCTGATGACAGATTATTACAACAATCTTACGATATTACCCATAGAAAATAAATTTAATAATATGGCAGATTACACTGTGGAACATTTTCAGCGTCATTGGTACGTTTTTGTATGGTTACAATTCGTAAAACTCGAGTAAAGACGTTATTTTCCACAGAGAATTTTTTTTATTCGAAATAAAAACCATAGTATAAAAACTACATATTTCATTGTTACGTGCTCAAAAATATTTTGGGATTATTTTTTTAGTCGTTTATGGAGTTATTGTTAAGTTGTTGGCGAAAATTAATGCAAAAAGGTGAAAAAATGAGAACGCCCAACCCTTTGGTGGTTTTACTAACCTGGCCTAGTACTCTTACCCTGACTTGCAATTGATCACCCACCCAGAATGGCTGTTGGTTGCACTTTGTTATTGGATAATCTTGAATAATAGCAACAATATTTTTAATGTTGCCAACTAAAGATGAGCGATATTTTCATACCGGTGATTTAATCACAGTTATTGTGAAACCACTGGTAACGGCAGTGATCAAATATTTCAAGTCGCAGTTACTCGGAATGTCGTTCTTTTAATATTTTTGTACTATTCTTTATTGCAAACTTCATTGTGCACAGTAATACATGTTTTTTTTTCAATAACAGTGACTTGCTTGCACACTCTTCTGAATAAAATGTCTCCTTCTATCATGTCTTTGTTACCGGTCGTACCTATTCTTCTTTTAAGGCCCAGTTTTTAGGAAGTGGATTATCTTTAAACTTAGTTTAACGCAGTTTGTAACTGGAATACTGCTTTTAAAATGTGGTTTATTTTGTTTTATTTCAATAAAGAAATAAATTATACTCGAGAAAAAGTTTTTCCGGCACATTTTTGTTAATAAACTTTGAAATGGCTGACAAAATTTGTTTTCGGTTTAACTAAACCAAGTTTAACTGTCTTAAAAACTCGCCATAAATATTATTTCGTTTATTTATCAGAAAATCGCAGTCTTTTCCATAAAAAACCCGTGATCACGATCACAGTTTAAAAGAACAACGATTTGAACATTTCACGATTTTACTGAGAACAATGTTACTGAAATTCGCCGGATCGCCCATCTATATTACAAACCCGTGATCACGGTCACTGTTTAAAAGAACGGTGATTTGAAAATCACGATCACTGGTAGCAGCGTTATTCAAAAATCACCGGATCGCTCATCTCTATTGCCAACTATAAAAAATAAAAAACGCTAAATTGTTTTTGTCAAATATAATCTTTTAAAACAATTTAAATCTTCATAAAGGTCAAAATATACAGTGTAAACGATAAAGATTATAAAAAAGATTAAAATCATAATATGTGAGATTGTTAGCCAAATGTAAATACACTATAACTTCTTTGCTTTTATTCGGGGAAAATATTTAATTGTTGGTTTTAATTTATCTTTATGTTTTCGTTACAGATCCCTATTAAATGAATTGGAAAATGTTGACAGTCAGCAAAAATTCAAAGATAATAAACTATTAGTAGATATCAAAGATTATTTAATGTATACTGGATCCTATGAACCATTGGAACAAATATTTGTATTGTGTAAAAATTCTCACAATGTTGCACTATTCTTTTTTCTCTTGGTTATTGCACATATACCGAGGTTACAATTTTCATTACAAACACAGTCGTTGCTGACAAAGACTACAAAAGATCCAATAGATGGAATACCCTTATTGATGGGTTTAATAACAATATTGCAACAATATAATAAGGACATTAAAATATTGTTTATAACATATTTATGTCAATATGTTAAAGTGTTGGTGGAGTCAAATTTAAGGTAGGTAACTTACTTTTCTTTTTATATTCTTATTTTTGGTTAATTATTCCTGGTTGGCTGAAATTTTCCAATAAATTTTTCCGAATTTCAAACAAGTTTTTTTTTATGGAAAACAAAAAATTAATTTCAGTGCCAAGCATGAATTGTGTGCGGAAGCTATAACAACTTTACATTTTTTGGAAATATTTGTACATAAAATTAAATTACCACGTAATATATTATCACAACGTTTACCCCTGATAATATTAAATCAATATGAATATTTAGGTTTAAGTTTAAAAAATTAAAAATTTTATTAATTTAATTTTTTATATATTTGTCAAATATATTCAAAAATTTACAAACAAATGCATTACAATAATTAAACGAAAAAAATAATGACAAACCAGAAAGAAACAAAAAGAAAAAAAATAATTACAAATACTACCTCTAGGAAAATGAGGTATCAAGTTTTTCTTTAACAAATTATGTGCGTCGTTCCTGTAGATTATGTAATAACGGTGGGAGCATTACGACCAGTATATTTAGGCAATTGTGATATTTCCAAGGCAATATCAATTAAAGGTTTTAACATAACACTGGCCTGACCCAAAACATTATCCTTTTCATATGAGTCGATATATAAACTGAAATACAAATATAAAATATACATAATTTGAGTGTTTTTTAAATAGTAACGATTTATAAACTTACCGTACTGTAGCACCAGAACTACCAGTACCACTAAGACGCATAACAATGCGACTACCATCTTCGAATACTATACGTAAACCTTGTTTAGTAGCTACTGATTTATCTACCGGATCGGTGTAGGCAAAATTATCAGCCACCTTAACTTTGTAGGTTTTACCACCTGCTGAAAATTCCTTACCCACGAATGAAGCATCAGTTATTGTTTTTTCCATGGTCGCCATCATTTCATTACATGGATCCAATTCACATTCTTCATAGTCATAACGTGTAAAATAATTACGACCATAAATTGACCAATGGTTTTTCAAAATATCTTCAATACCCTTGCCGGTATGTTGCATAATTGAGAGCCAAGCTAAAACGGCCCAAATGCCATCTTTCTCACGTATATGATTGGAGCCAGTGCCGAAACTTTCTTCACCACATAAACATAAACGACCAGCATCCATTAAATTACCGAAATACTTCCAACCAGTGGGTACTTCAAAAACTTCTTTACCCAATTTCTTACTAACCAAATCAACGGCAGAAGCGGTAGGCATACTTCTAGCAAAACCTTGTATGCCATTCTTTTGGAAATAGGGTATACATTCTAAATGATGAGCAATAACAGCCAAGGAATCACTGGGTGTGACAAAGAAAGCCTTATGGCCAATAATCATATTACGATCCTAAAAAAGGAAAATTAAAAAGAAAATCAAATTTTTCGTTCTTGTGCACCTTTAAAAACACTACTTACGCCATCCCCATCAAAGGCAGCACCAATATCATAGTCACCATTTGCTACAGCATTTACTAAATCTTTGGCATAAGTCAAATTAGGATCTGGATGTAAACCACCAAAATCTGGCAATGGTGTTGTATGTACAACACAATCTTCTGAGGCTCCCAAGTTATTTAGAAAAATATCACGAACATATGATCCAGTCACACCATTCAATGCATCTATACGCATTTTCAAAGGTTTTCCAGTTGTCTTGCCACTAACATAGTCTCTTAATTTGACGAAATCAAATATTTCCTTCATAAGATTAACATAATTAGCCACCGAATCAATAACTTCGACCACAAATGGTTGATTGTTAATAGAAAAGGAACTTGTTCCCACTTTACTGATGTCCACTTGAAGACCTTTAACAATCTTATATTCTTTGATGACCGTTGATAATTCATACATTTTATTGGTAACGCCATCTGGTGCTGGTCCACCATTTTCACAATTAAACTTAATACCGAAATCATTTTCGGGACCACCTGGATTATGGGATGCAGTTAAAACGATACCGCCTGGAAATAAAAAAAACTTTTTTGAAAATATGACTATTCACAAAATTTGTTGCCCTGTCGATGTTCTTGAGCGGGCGGCGAGAAATTTAGAGGCAAATCTTTTGGAGCATGTTTGCTTATGGTTTAGAATTAAAAAAATTGATCTACACCTTTTGCAATTGTAATTCAGAAAATATCAATTGAAATTCAGAAAATATCAATTGAAATTCAGAATTTCCATTTGAAATTCAGAAAACATCAATTGAAATTCAGAATTTCCATTTGAAATTCAGAAAACATCAATTGAAATTCAGATTTTCCATTTGAAATTCAGAAAATATCAATTGAAATTCAGAAAATATCATTTGAAATTCGGAAAATGTCAATTGAAATTCAGAAGATATCATTTGAAATTCAGAAAATATCATTTGAAATTCAGAAAATATCATTTGAAATTTAGAAAATATCAATTGATATTCAGAAAATATCATTTGAAGTTCAGAAAATATCAATTGAAATTCAGAAAATATCAATTGAAATTCAGAAAATATCAATTGAAATTTAGAAATCGTCATTTGAAATTCAGAAAATATCAATTGAAATTCAGAAATCGTCATTTGAAATTCAGAAAATATCAATTCAAATTCAGAAAATATCAATTGAAATTCAGAAAATATCAATTGAAATTCAGAAATCGTCATTTGAAATTTAGAAAATATCAATTGAAATTCAGAAATCGTCATTTGAAATTCAGAAAATATCAATTGAAATTCAGAAATCATCATTTGAAATTCAGAAAATGTCAATTGAAATTCAGAAATCGTCATTTAAAATTCAGAAAATATCAATTGAAATTCAGAAAATATCATTTGGAATTCAGAAAATATCAATTGAAATTCGGAAAATATCATTTGAAATTCAGAAAATATCATTTGAAATTCAGAAAATATCATTTGAAATTCAGAAAATATCAATTGAAATTCAGAAAACATCAATTGAAATTCAGAAAAATGTAAACAGAATTTTTTATAGAATCCGGCCAGGTAGATGTTATACTCTATAAAAAATTTATATATGGATTTCATCAAAATACGTTTGATTAAGAAGTGGGCGAAAAATTCATTTTACTTACGCGAGTGAGAATTATTTAAAATTTGTGTGCCTCAGTGATTTTAGGTAGACTACATAATTTCTTTCTTGTTACGAATTATAGCTCCAAAATGTAAGGCTGAAATTTAAAGCCAAATAATAGTCTTTAATGTCAGCGTTACGTTTTAATGTCTACATAATGAAATTAGTCTACATAAAATCATTGAGGCACACAAATTTTAAATATTTTTCACTTGCGTGAGTAAAATGAATTTTACTTATTTTGATAAACCCCATATATAAATTTTTATAGGGGATAACATTGTCTACCTGGACGGATTCTTTTAAAAAATGTGTTTACATTTTTCTGAATTTCAATTGATGTTTTCTGAATTTCAATTGATATTTTCTGAATTTCAAATGACGGTTTCTGAATTTCAATTGATATTTTCTGAATTTCAATTGATGTTTTCTGAATTTCAATTGATATTTTCTGAATTTCAAATGACGATTTCTGAATTTCATGTGATATTTTCTGAATTTCAAATGACGATTTCTGAATTTCAATTGATATTTTCTGAATTTCAAATGACGATTTCTGAATTTCAATTGATATTTTCTGAATTTCAAATGATGTTTTCTGAATTTTAATTGATATTTTCTGAATTTCAAATGACGATTTCTGAATTTCAAGTGATATTTTCTGAATTTCAAATGACGATTTCTGAATTTCAATTGATATTTTCTGAATTTCAAATTACGGTTTCTGAATTTCAATTGATATTTTCTGAATTTCAATTGATGTTTTCTGAATTTCAATTGATATTTTCTGAATTTCAAATGATGATTTCTGAATTTCAATTGATATTTTCTGAATTTCAAATTACAATTTCTGATTTTCAATTGATATTTTCTGAATTTCAAATGACGGTTTCTGAATTTCAATTGATATTTTCTGAATTTCAAATGATATTTTCTGAATTTCAATTGATATTTTCTGAATTTCAAATGACAATTTCTGAATTTCAATTGATATTTTCTGAATTTCAAATGATATTTTCTGAATTTCAAATGGAAATTCTGAATTTCAATTGATCTTTTCTGAATTTCAAATGGAAATTCTGAATTTCAATTTATATTTTCTGAATTTCAAATGGAAATTCTGAATTTCAATTGATATTTTCTGAATTACAATTGCAAAAGGTGTAGTGGCGTGAATTTTTTTGCCACATTCAAAAACATTAAATTTTGTTCAAAAATACATCATTTTCGACCAATGCACTATTAAGCATTTCTCAAGCTTATTATTTTAAAATATGATGAGAAATATTAAAAAAGTTTTAAAAACTTGGAGATAGAATTTTTTGCAAAAAAAATGCCATTTTCAGGGCACACTTAAAAGTTTCGATTTGAAAAGTCTATCACGGCTAAACGGATTGAGATATGACACAACAAATTTCAAACTTTTTTTTCTGATAATGAAAAACTTATTGGCAAAAAACCAAAAAAAGTCAAAGTAAAAAATTAAGATTTTGAAATTTAAAGTTAAATATTTTTTAAACTATAAAGCTACTATGGTACTTGAAGAATGTTTTTTCTTTATTTTGTAACCTAGATTACTAAAATCGGCAAAATCGGTTCAAATTTGTAAAAGTTATACGACCATAAAGCTTTTGCATACCCGAGATGGTCAACTTTGACACTCTGTAGAACACCCTGTGCTAAACAGAGTGGCTACAAGGGTAATTTTTTAAAGCCTAGATCTTTCTCTTCAGTTCTTGTAAACATTTTTTTCCAATTGGATCAGTAGTTTAGAAGATCCATAACACTGTGCACGAATCGAATACGCTGGATCTAGTGGTGCTAGCCGTTTTTCTAGTTTAGCTATTAAAAAAAAGATATTTGAGTTTGAATATTATGGTTCCAAGCACCCCAAAACACTCGATTTTTTAATTTGTTTACGGTTAATTTTTAATTTTTTAGTTGTTTGTTACTACTCTACCAAAGAGCTTTGTGTTAAAAATAATCAAAATCGGTTCAAAAGTTGTGATTGAAAATGTGAGGACACTTTAAAAATCTTTATGCAAATTTTTCACTTCAATACAAATTTCAGTACATTTAACGAAGCAATAAAATGTACAATTTTGTA
The DNA here is from genome assembly GCA_949987735.1 of Leucophora obtusa. NCBI lineage: Eukaryota > Metazoa > Arthropoda > Insecta > Diptera > Anthomyiidae > Leucophora > Leucophora obtusa. The sequence continues at coordinate 162,000,861 of OX465296.1, forward strand.
TAGAAAATTTGAAGTTTCCTCACATTTTCACTCAGAACTTTTGAACCGCTGCACCGATTTTGATCACTTTTAACCCAAGCTGACTGGGGTAATAACAAATAACCTGGGTAAAAATAAATGGTCAAAAAGTTAGATAAATCGCGTTTTTTGGAATTTTCAAACACAAGAGCTAATCTAGAAAAACGGCTAGCACCGCTGGATTCAGCGTACTCGAATTAGGTTTACCCACCGGATGCCCCGCATGTTGGATTTTTCAACTATCACAGTGTAATTATTACCATTTTTTTTTTGGTTTGGAACTACTGTGTAGTGCCTTACAATTCCACCACAATCAGAAATAGTGGGGTATATGTAGAGTTTAGTCCTTAACTGCACTTTCAGGACCTTGGTAAAAAAGGGTTAACGTTGTCGAAGTTCTACAAAATTTTCGGAAAACACCCAGGTAGAAATTGCCGACGTTACAACAAAAGTTGTACTGGGAGAGCACTGTTTTTTACGAAATGCCGGTACTACTTAAAACGTGCTTGGCCAGTACTGTTTTCTGAAAATTAACGAGCTTTTTTTAATTTATTAAAATTAACAATTTTTTAAATCTTACGTATTTTTACATCTATTACACAATTATTTATGTAAGAGAGATATCGCCATTCTTTTCTTGTGAAGTTTCGAAAGAATACATTAAAAATCTGTGATGTACACTAAGAGGACAGTAAAGTTCTAGCAAACTACTAAATTTGTTATTAAATGTACTGAGATAATACCAAAAAAATAAAATCCCAAGCCTGCGCCAACGTTGGGAAATTACTACGGCCAAGCGTTTATTGGTGTTATCATTTCGACAACATGCCAGTACAGTGAACGTTAAAAATCCGACGCATTGCCAGTACATGTACTACCGCCTCCAATACCGGGCCAACATTGTGCCGTTTGTATTTTTCTACCTGGGCAATCTCTTGTAAGAAGCTGTAAGAAACTGAAAAACGTGAATTTACAACGATTAAATGAATTGTTTAAAAGTCATCCACCCAAGAATAGATGGAATACAACATTTTGTATCCAACCGAAACAAAAAACTGCAAAAATTCCAAGACTACCCAGTCAGAAAAATACAAACGGGAAAGCGGTGGCAAAGCACTTTAACAGGTGGTATAAGTACTGGCAAAAAGTGCTTTCCCATTCCCAAAATGATAACATCATTAGACAAAAGGACCGGCTGTTCAAAAAGCGCCGGAAAAGCACTGGAGGAACAAAATTTTTAAACGTTGGCAAAACGCTGGCAAAACCAATAAATTGGTGGTCTGGAAATATATTTTCCAAAATAAAATTTAAAAAAAGTTCATATGTATTTTTTTGGTCCTGCCGTGATTTGAACCCAGGCCGTCAGATTGGCAGACGATTGCTCTACCCACTGAGCTAACGAGACATATAATATTTAATGGCTAAACACATAAATGAGTGATAATAGCTGGACAACTACTGGCTGTGCCAAAATGCTAATACTGGCAAACAATTTTTTGTAACTAGTATGCCAGTGTTGGGAGAGCAAAAAAAAAGTTGGTCTTGAAGGAGTTTTCTCACAAACAAAAAAATTGATTTTATAAAACAAAAAAAATTTAAATTAAAAAAAATCCAACAAAAAAATTTTTGCTTGCAACCGGATTTGAACTCGGAACCTTCCGACTACGAACATTTTTGGTCTACCAGTGAATTGAGTTTTGTACGCCTGGTAGCATTTGCTAGGTAGCACTGGATAACCACTGGTTGCAAACCTTGGCATATCACTCTAAGCCAATTCTTTCCCAGTAGTTTTTTTTATAAACCACCGAAATTTTTGTAAAACAAATACTGGTAAAACGCTTTTTGCAAACGCTGGCAAAGCATCCCAAATGAGTGTTCTGCCAGTCATCTATTTTTAATACCGTGGTTACCCAGTGGTATGCCAGTGCTTGATTTTTTGTACCACTGGCGATTTCTGACTGGGTACTCTTTTTTCGAAAATTTTCCCAAATTTGCAAGAAAATAAAATAAAAACAAATTCAATAAAATAATAAAACCATACTCGATATTCGAATACTTTCAGTATTCGTAATATAAAAAATTCTTTAACACAGTTTGTTCCCATTATTACTTCTCAGTAATATTTAAAAATCGTTTTTTAATATGTTTTGATTTGTAATAAAACATTTTAATTTCCAAAATTTACAAAACAATATATTTACCTACAATTACCGAGTCAATCGTTCACTAAATTCATATAGCACTAACAATAAAAAGAGAGAATATACAAAGTGTTGCCAGAATTAAAAACAAAATTAATAAACTTTTATTGTATGTTTTTGAATACAATTTTTTAATAAAGGTTTAATAGAAATAATGAATGCTTTAGCAAATTCATGTTTTAAAGCTAAATTAAGAAGTTTTTTTTTGAATAACAGCGAAAAAACAATACTATTATTTAAATTATTGGCCAAAATCACAGTTTTCTCTAAAATTTTCAAATTTAAAACACCATCACTGCTAAGTTAAAAGTTCTCTGATGTGTATTCAAAAAAACTTTATGCGTTGACCACTTTTTTATATTTTGTTGAAAAAATTAAAAAAAAACTCAAAATTAGAGTTTTGCAAATTTATAAAAAAAATAAATCACAAGTTGATAAATAAGGTCCACCCTAATGTACACTAAGTAGGTTTGAGGTTAAGAAGGAGAATAAACATTTCTTCAAAGTTATAACAACATTATTAATTTGCAAATCAGACTAGATCTAGTTTCTGCCTTTTTTTATGGACAGGTTTCATCAGTGATTTTCCACTAAATTGTATTATTCTTTATATTTTAATGTCAGATTGTCTCTATATGATAATTTACTCTCAGAAGTGATCAAACAGACATACAAACATTCTACTTTAGATTATTTGTTTATCTTCTTATCTCCTCTTTGTCACCCTTTTCACAAATGTTGCCATACTGACGTATGGTTTTTACGTACAAGTGCAGGCAATTTGTGTATATCGGAGACGGACTGCCAGCAGGGCGTTTTTATTTTTCTAGTAAAGTGTTGTTTTTTCAAACGCGTCATATAGACCAAATGCAATTAATATTGTAACTAATATGCATTTTTATTAATTTTAATTAAGTAGATTTGAGGTTAAGACGAAGAATAAACATTTTTTCAAAATTATAGACACATTATTAATTTGCAAATCAGACTAGATCTAGTTTCTGCCTTTTTTATGGACAGGCTTCATCTCCAGTGCTTTCCTGGAGCTTTTTTGTCTAATAAGGTTATCATTTTGCGAATGGGAAAGTACTTTTTGCCAGTATTTGTACCACCTGTTGACTGGGTATGTAAAATTTTCAAATTAAATTACAATCTTTTGTTCTACCCCAACAAACCAATCGATAACGTTTCGAATTTGTAACGATATCATTTCGATGATAAGTTTTTCCGAGAGTGATAGCATTAACGATTCACAAGTAAAAGGTACTGTGAAGAAAAATGAACAGTATTTAATGATATCGTTTTCCGTTAAATAACGATATCGTTATATCGAAAATATCAGGCCGCGGGATGATCATTGGCGATATCGAAATAAGTAAATATATATGATATCTTCAACAATGAAATTAGATCAAACAAATATGATTTTTTCAGAAACTTTATCGTTATTTTAAAATTTTTACGATTTTATATTTTTGTATCATAAACGATCGCAAAAATGATACTAAATATGTAGGCTCTAATGCATAAACTTTTCTTAATTTTCCGTTAAGGAATACAATTGCTAAAGTATTCATTTTCCTTATTAAACGTTTATTAAAAAATGAGATGCATAACCGTTAAATAACCCAGCAAAAAAAAAACCGAATGCATTCTACAAGAATGCATTTTTCACTGCATATAAAGTAGCTATATATGCTGATTTCTTACTTCCAATAAACGTATTTTAAATGACTTCCAAAATGCCATTAATTAAAAAATTTTTTTACTTCCCAGAAAAAAAAATACCTGACCAAGATCCGTAAAACCACCTATACTGTTCGGCACAAATGCGTTCAAATTGTGGTGAAAAACGCATTCTTTTAACATTGGCTTGTCATAGGAGAGAAGGTGTTTATGCTACTTTAAGTCTGCTTTGCACGTCATAAAAATGAGTGCTTGGATGTTCTTTTTTATATAGGAAAGCAATTCATTTTTGTTACTATCTAAGGAGAGATGAAAAGTAACTTCTTGGGAATGCATCCAAAAGTCATAAATATCACTTCTTAAATATATATTTGAATGCATTCCCAAGAAGTTACTTTTCATCTCTCCTTAGATAGTAAAAAAAATGAATTGCTTTCCTGTATAAAAAAGAACATCCAAGCACTCATTTTTATGACGTGCAAAGCAGACTTAAAGTAGCATAAACACTTTCTCTCCTATGACAAGCCAATGTTAAAAAAATGCCTTTTTCACTTCAATTTGAACGCATTCGTGCCGAACAATATAGGTGATTTTACGGATCTTGGTCAGGTATTTTTTTGCTGGGAACAGTTTGTTAATTTCTCGCTTTATCCTGGCAACACCCTTACTTAATGTGTCTCCACTATTAAATAAATTGTTAGTGATTCATAAACTTAGTAAACGATTGACTCGTTAATCACAGGTGAATAATGTTGTTTTGAAGATTTTATCAATACAAATAATTTATAATAAATCAAAACATGACAAAAACAATTTTTGTATATATCTTGGCTATGTAATAGTGTAAAATAATATTTTAAAGACAGTTTAATATTACGAATACTGAATGTATTCGAATGACGATTATGTTTTGATTAAATCAACATCACTATTTTGTTTAGTTTATTTTGTATTTTATTTGTACACCAATTTCTGAAAATTTAATGAATAAAACGCTTAAATGGTGCAGTTGTTCCAGATTTTTTTAATTTGTTAGATATAAAATGTTGGATTTTACATATTCTTGGGTGGATGACCCTGCAAAAAGTCTTTAAATAGATATAAACTCAATACTTATGGTTACGACTGAGACTTATTTTCCAAATTTTATGAAATGCTTATTTCAGGCTTTACCCTACATTAACAGATTGTTAAATTTGAAGTTATTAAAGGGATTATGCATACTGTTTTAGCTTAAAAACGTCTAATTCAACTATTTAGAAACATTATACATAACACCGGTAATCGGTAACGATACTGTATCGTTTTATGATTTATTGGGACCTTCCTTTTTAAATTTTTATAAGAAAAAATTTAGTCAATTTAATTATCGCCTTAGCCCCTGTTTATGTATTACGAAAATGGTCTAAACGAAAGCAAAGTAACGAAAATTTGTTTTTGTTTTCCATATATTTTCGACTAAAGTAATTGTCAATTGCTATCGTTTAGAGTATTTTCGTAATAGATAAACAGGCCCTTAATATCTAAATTTTCGGAATGTATATTTTTGTTAAAGTCGACTTTAGTGAAAATTTTGGGTTGTAGTATGATTTGACCATAGCTTTGACTTGATTTGTTTTTGAAGTTCTTTGATTGGTTAATTTATATTTTCAACCAATCAAAATGTTTGAAAATGTAAATATTTTTGTAGGGGTTTCATACACAAAATGAACAAAACCGTATGTTCGATTTTAAATTTTTGTATAAATATTTATTTGGTTCTTATATTTCTACTATGACCTTTGTAGTGGACAATTTATCATATTACTTAGAGAAATACATACAATTATGTTACTAAATTTTTTGCTTATAAGATGTTATTTTATTGAACTATAATAGACAATCAGTACTTGAAAACAGTGATTTGTTTAAATTAAGTCGGAATTTAATTATAGTTTACAATGCGCTTTCCTGTACTTTAATTATAAGATTTAATCTTGTTGTACAGGATATGAGAACACAACTAAATAAATAAATAACTATTATGTGTTTTAATTTCCGAGTTCATATTTGAACACCACGAACTGTTGAATATTGTTCTTTCTTGTAACAACAGTACACACGAAATTGATCAAACATTGCGTTTATCGGTAGAGGTAACTTTATTTCGGTAACGGTATTTTAAGGGTAACGCTATTTCCTTTACTTCGGTATCGATATTTTAAAGTTAACGGTATTTCAGTTATTTCGCTAACGATATTTCAAGGATTTTGGTTATTTCGGTAATGGTATTTTAAGATTAATGATATTTAAATTTTTTCGATAACGGTATTTTAAGGATAACGTTAGTAAGTTATTTCGATGTATACCGCAAATTAAAAAAAAGAGATGAAATTAAAAACGGAACAAATTTATTAATTATGAGTATGTAAAATACTCAATAACGCCGTACAATTACTAAAAGTAGAGAATTAAAAATAACTTTAACGGTTTTTTAAGGATAACGGCATTCCATTTATTTCGGTATCGGTATTTTAAGGACAACGGCATCTCAGTTATCTCGGTAGCGGTATTTTACGAATAACAGTATTTCAATTATTTCGAAATTTTAGGGGAAACGGTAGCAGGTTGAAAGGGTTTTTAACAGATAACGGTATTTTAGCAATATTGCATGCCGATCCTGTTTCTTATAATTTTTTAACCACACACATCCCATTTTAATTGCTACGTTAATGTGTGTGAACTCTGCACCGTGTTCATGACACGAGAAATAAAATCCCAGCTAAATCTAGTGGGTGCTCATTACTAATATCTATATAATAAGCAATAGAATTTGGTCTACTGCAGAGTCAAAACTTATCATTTTTTTCGACAACCTACAAACTTGTGCACCTGCTTACCCGCTGCATTACAAAAATATTAAAAATAAGTAGTTATTCGTGTCCTGATATGCTGTTAAAAAATAAGTGGTTACAAGTTGTTAAATAATTTTATAATTTTTTAAACCAATTTTCTTAATAACGTATCTGATGATTTCTTGCAATTAATTTCCTTGGCGTCAGATTGCTATTCATTCGAAATATTGTTTATCTTTTATACAATTGCCAGTTTTATTAATTTTCTTTTTTCCTTTATACATTTTAAGATGAATAGCTTTATAAATTTAGGTCCTGTTTGCAGTGATAACTCTGTAATTCGTAATAACTTTATAACTTTTGAGAGAGAGTTAAAGATAGGTCATTACAATATAAACAGATTTAATACTTCTTCTTCGACATTCAAATTGAATGAAATAAGGAACATACTTGAGGGAAATATTATGGATATTGTTGGTTTAAGTGAGACATGGCTTAAACCTGATATATTGTCCGAGAGTGTTACTATTCCGGGATATGATATTTGTAGAAGTGATCGCCCAAAGCCTAAAAGGGGTGGTGGAGTGGCTTTACTGATTTCGAAGAGGATTGAATATAGGGTAGTTTTTAGGTCTGATAGGTATGGAGAATCAGAATCTATATTCGCTGAAGTGGTCCTTCGGGGCATGAAAATTTTAATTGGTGTGAGTTACTTGCCTAATGGTAATTTAAATGTTTTTGAGGAATCTATGGCAGATATTCTTGTTGAATATGCAAATGTTTGCATTATGGGTGATTTTAATATGAATATGTTTTGTAGTAGGAAATCTAATTTGGTTCGGCTAATGTGTAGTAGGCTGGACTTAGTGTGCCATCACAACTCAGCCCCCACTCATTATGATATTAATAAGGATTCTACGTCCCTTATTGATTATTTTCTAATGAGTCCCTCTCTTGTTGTGAGTACTTCTGGTCAAATGCAGTGTCCAGGAGTATCGCACCATTCACTAATTTTTATTGCTGTCGATATTCCGAAACCTACTTCCCAACAATATGTGTCCTACTTGGACTATAATGCTGTGAATATGGAAGTTTTAGAACGAACTGTTCATTCTCTTGATTTTAGTGGAATGTATGCAACGAATAATGTAAATCTTCAATTCGAGATTTTTATGGCTAACCTCTATGTTTTACACTCCTTAGTGCCTGTCGTACGGCGTAAGATAGTTTTTAAGTCTGTTGACTGGTTTAACTCCCCTAATATTGTCTATCATATATCTTTACGAGACTTAGCCTACAAATATTATCTTCTGAACAGAAGTTCACTAAATTGGGCTGTTTATTGTGAGCACAGAAATCGTGCAAAGAGAGTTATTAGGGTAGCTAAGAGGCGTGCCTATTCAAGCATGTTTAGGGATCTTAGTCCTAGACAAATGTGGAGCTATTTAAGGGGAAATGGTTGTTTGGAGACTGATAATCAGTTTATCTCTGCTAATGCTGACGAGGTAAATGACTATTTTGTTTCGTGTCAGATAGATGATAACCCCAATTCTATGAATTTTTCAGGGGGTACTTTAGGTGGTGGTTTTTCGTTTCGTTGTGTGAATCTGGGAGAATTGCGCGCAGCATTGGGGAAGATTATAAATCTAATGCTGCAGGTAATGATTTTTTACCATTAAAATTTATTAATTTAGTTTTTCCGTTTGTGTCTTCCCATATTCTTCGGTTGGGTAATTCTATTTTTACTACTTCCGTCTTTCCTAACGATTGGAAGAAAGCTAGGGTGATACCCATAAAAAAGGAAGGTCTTTCCAACTCTTTGGATAATTTGCGTCCGATATCTGTCCTTCCGATTCTCTCGAAGGTGGTTGAGCATATTGTTAAGGATCAAATGATCCTACACCTTGATAGTAACTCTTTAATACATTCATCTCAGTCAGGCTTTCGTCGTGGGTATAGTACTGGTGCCCTTCTTCTTGGTCTAACGGATTCGATTAGAAAATTTTTGGATAATGGTAAAAATGTAGTTCTTCTTTCACTGGATTTATCTAAGGCTTTTGATCGAGTGATACATTCGAAACTTGTGGACAAAATGTTTAATTTGTTTGATTTTTCATCACAAGCTTGTAAACTTATATCCTCTTATCTGAGTTGTAGAAGTCAGTTTGTTTTGATTGGCGATTCTTTTTCTTTAACGAAACCAATAACCAGTGGTGTACCTCAGGGGTCTGTTATTGGCCCACTGCTGTTCATGATTTACTTGAATGATCTTCTTACATTTGGGAAAGGTCTATCATGTCAGTCTTACGTTTATGCGGATGATGTTCAGTTTCTTTGCTATGCCGATTCGCAATTTGTAGATGTCTTGGAAGAGGGTGTAAATTTCATCATACATGAGGTTATATCTTGGTCTTCTGGCAATGGTTTTGTTGTCAATCCAAGAAAGACGAAGTTAATGGGTTTTGGTTTCGATACTGATACTATAATGGTTACTCTCGACTGCATGAAAGTTGAATTTGTGGATAAGATTAAGTGTCTTGGAGTTTTAATTGACAATCATTTAAATTTCTCATCGCATATTAATAACGTTTCTTCGAAAATATCATTCTTGTTGAGAAGGTTGTATTCTCTTGACTTGTATCTGCCTCTCTCAATTAGGATGCGCGTGGCACATGCCTTGTTGATGCCTCATATATTATATTGTGTCGAGGTATTTTCTGGTACCACAGGCGGTGAATTTAATAGGTTTACCAAGATTTTCAATAGAATTATTAGATATTTTTTTGGCCTAAGACTTCGCTCTCATGTGACTCCGTACGTAATCCAATTTCTTGGGTGCTCTTTTGTTAATTATGTAGGTATGAGGTTATTGATATTTTTTTACAAGGCAATGGTTAATGGGTTTCCGGACTATATAGTTGACAACTTTCTTTTGTCCAACTCGGAAAGAAACCCCCAACTGGTTTATCCAACACATCATACTACTATGTACGAGCGATCATTTCAGATTAGGCTTTCAAGAATATGGAACGATCTACCTCTATACCTGAGAGGTTTTGCTTTTTCACCCCAGGTCTTTAGGCAAAAGCTTAAGGATTATGTAGCTATTCATGAGTTATAGCTTTTTATTTGTGCTACTATTTTTATCTCTCTCGACCTTTTCTTTTTTCATAATCGCTGCACTTAGGAAAATCTGGTGATTGTATTATTTTTATTTAAATATCTATTTATATTATTCAAGATAATGTTTTCAGTATTTTTTTTATATGATAGTTTTACTGTATTTTTTACTTATTTTTATTATTTATTTTTATTATTATTTATTTTTATTATTATTTATTTTTATTATCTTTATTTAAATTATTTTTTTGTAGTAGCTTTTATTAATCATATATGGCCCCTAGGGCTTTGTTTATGTAATTTGAAGTAAATAAATGCTGTATTAAAAAAAAAAAATAAGTCTTAACCACCCAGCAAAATATTGGTAATGACACCTCATTACTATCTGCATTACCAAAAATGATATATCATTACCTTTTGCATTATTTTATAATATAAAATAATGACTTCTTAATAATGGCCTATTGTATTCATTGTTTTTCAATATAAAATAATTACTTACTCGTAATAGTTTAAATAAGTACTTTTTACACAGTCAAATTTTTTACATTTTTATTTATTATCATGGATGGTAACCGAAACGAATGCGGTTATCGTTAGGTTAACGATATTTTAGGTTATTTCGGTAGCGGAATTTTAAGGGTAACGCTATTTCATTTATTTCGGTATCGGTATTTTAAGGATAACGGTATTTGAGTTATTTCGGTAACGGTATTTTAAAGATAACGATATTTCGGTTATTTCGGTAACGGTATTTTAAGGTTAACTGTATTTCAGTTATATCGGTAACGGTGTTTTAAGGATAACGGTAGTCAGTCATTTCGATGTATCTCGCAATTTTTTTTACAAAAAAGAAACGAGATTAAAAACAGAACCAATTTATCAATTTAATGTACAAAAAATACTCAATAACCACGTAAAATTACCATAAGGAGAAAATTAAAAATAACGGTAACGGTATTTTAGGGATAACGGTATTTTAAGGGTATCGATATTTCATTTATTTCGGTTTCGGTATTTTAAGGATAACGTTATTTCAGTTATTTCGGTAACGGTATTTTAAGGATAACGGTATTTCGGTTATTTCGGTAACGGTATTTTGGGGGTAACGGTAGTCAGCTGAAAGGGTTTTGAATCGATAACGGTATTTTACCGGTATTGCCTGCCAACCCTGTTTATTATATGCAAATATCCCAGGTAGAAAATTACAAAGGGGCCAGCACTGGCAAAGCACCGAAATGGGTGGTATAAGTGCTTGTTAACAGAGCTTTCCCAACGCCCAAATGATAACACCGTTCCACGGTGGTGCCGATGCTTTACCAAGCCCTGGGAAAGCACCCATAAACATAAAAATCAAATGCTTTTCCAACGCGCAAATAAAAAAATCAAAGTGCTTTCCTGACACCCAAATGATAACACCGATCTATTTAATGCTTTGCAAAGTATTGAAATAGCACCAAGAAACAAAAGAAACCCTTGTTCCCTGCCACCAAATTATGAGCCCTCATCACAGAGAATTTTAAATTACTCTAAAAATGGACGATTCTTGGAGTTATTGTATTGTGGAGTCAAAAATTATTTAAATATTCACATTTTGGAGTTTCTTTTTCAAAAACAAAATAATTTTATAGGAAACCAAGCGCTGGGAATTCACCCTTTTAAAGCGTTGGGAAGGCGTCCAAATTTAGTGCTTTGCCAGTACTTCTTTTTGTAAGACCGTGGTCTACTTGCGCTTTGCCAGTGCTTCTTTTTTGTGACCACACATAATTTCCACCTGGGATGTTTTATGTTTAAATTTTTATGATGAGTCCTAAAATTACGCACGAGAAAAACTTACATTTTTCTGAATGTATTTCCTTAAACTAATAGTATTTGTGTAACTCCTTATTTTTAAGAATCAAGTAAGCAATCGGATAACCACTTATAATTTAACGTTTTGTAAGTATGTGTGTAACCACTTATTATTCAAAATCTCATAACTACTTATTTCTCATTTTTTCGTAAGCGAGCGGGTAAGCGTGGCTACTTATAAAAACGACCAAGCCAAACAAAAATAATGCGTTTAGACGCCAAAAAATAAGTTGTGTGGAGCTATTAATTTCTATTATATAACCACTTATTTGGTAATGAAATATTTTGCTGGGCATGTACTTGTTAGGAGTTAAAAAATAAGTAGGTACCAATATCAAATTATTTTTCTAATTAAATAACTAATCACGAGAAAACTAGATTGCTTAAAAAAACCACTTCGTCTAACAAAACTAAGTAGTACTGACTCCGCATTATATATATTCGTTCCTTTTACTCCTGCAAGGAGCATAGGGCCGCAACAAGATTATTCCAATACGTTCGATCTGATGCACGATATTTAATTTCATTCCAACACAGGCGTAAGTTGGACATTTCGGTTTGAATTTGCCGTTTCCAGGTGTGCGATGGTCTTCCGAATTAGTGTTTCCAAACCGGTTAACCGAAAAACCGGTTTTTTATATATATTTCGGTTTTTTTGCAAACCGGTTAACCGAAAATCTTAAATCTCGGTTAACCGGTTTTTTATTTTATTATTTTTAGCTTAAAATCCCTTCAGAAATTAAGAAACAAGTGGCGAATTGCTAAAAAATGTTGGTTCATACAAATTCAAACCCAAAATCTTGCGGATGTCAAAAATTAATTTTATTAATTAATGAAATTTTGATATGAAAATAAGAAAACTTATATTTTTATCGACCCATTCTCACGTTAAATGGCTAAAAAAGAGTGCTAAAAATTACAGTTTAGTTAGTTTTTTGGATTTTTTCATGTTTCTTAAAAAGAAATATATTATAAAGTTTTCAAATAATTTATTTTTTCTTCCTAAATATCAACTTTGGCCGACAAGATTACTACCGAAAGTTTCATAATTTTGTCCTCCCAAATCTAATATAAAAATTTCATCGAAATCTACCGAAACTCCCAAACCTTGTTAACAGTGAATCTCTAAACATATAAAATATCCCAGCAAAAAAAAACCGAATGCATTCTACAAGAATGCCTTTTTCACTGCATATAAAGTAGCTATATATGCTGATTTCTTACTTCCAATAAACGTATTTTAAATGACTTCCAAAATGCCATTAATTAAAAACTTTTCTTTACTTCGCAGCAAAAAAATACCTGACCAAGATCCGTAAAATCACCTATATTTTTCGGCACGAATGCGTTCAAATTGAGGTGAAAAACGCATTCTTTTAACATTGGCTTGTCATAGGAGAGAAGGTGTTTATGCTACTTTAAGCCTGCTTTGCACATCATAAAAATGAGTGCTTGGATGTTCTTTTTTATAAAGGAAAGCAATTCATTTTTGTTACTATCTAAGGAGAGATGAAAAGTAACTTCTTGGGAATGCATTCAAATATATATTTAAGAAGTGATATTTATGATATATTTATGAAATTTTAAAATTTTCATTTTTCCATCAATATATTTGTTTACAGACTGTAAATCGCTGCTTAAGTTTTTTAATTAAAATTTTGTACCATGAAACCTTTTTTCGCGTTCCGCAATTATTTTGCAATAAGTGTGTTTTTTAAATTTAATATATGTTATTTGCATAACGAAATCAATAATATATGAAATTTGCATGTATTTTTATATATTTCTTTAATAAATTTATATTTAAAAAATTTTTAAATATTTTATTATTTGCGGAGCTTTTTGCAATAAGAAATACCTAATATCAAAGTAAAATTATCAATATTTTACCTACGTTAAAGTTGGTAAAACACCAATTATTCTTAGTTAATTTACCAATAATTATAGGTGAATTTTCGAACTTAAAAGTCAAATTTAATTTACCTGTTTTTTATGGTAATATTGCCATAAAACATAGCAAACTATGTTGCCTTTGAAAATATGTGATATCAACCTATAGTTTTAGGCAATATTACCTTTGGTTTTTTTTTGTGTGTAGGTGATTTTACGGATCTTGGTCAGGTATTTTTTTTTGCTGGGATTGATCCTGAAGAATAACGGTCAGATTTTAATATATTCAACATAAAACCTCTTGAAAAATTCTGAGAATGTATTTGTCACTCTTGCCGTTTTTTAAACTATATTTTGTAATTTTTTTATTTTTTGTTTTTTACTGTTTTTCATTTTTAATGGGTTAACCGGTTTTTTCACAAATTGGTAACCGAAACACGGGTTTTCAAAATAGTCCATTTTCGGATAATCGACAAACCGGTTTTTAAAAAAGTAGTTTTTTTGGAAATACTACTCCGTAAGTATTAAAAAATTCTAGTTTCATTATATAACCATTTATTTGGTAATGAAGGTTCATCAATAGATGAACCATCCTAGAAGATTAAGATATTGGGAAAAATCAAAAAAGTGTTTGAACAGGAAAATTCCCGAATATAGGACAAAAAAATGTTTTTTCCTTTTTAGGTTGGTATTTCTGGAAAGCCTGATGCGAAGGAACGATTCTGAGGTATATTCGGATTCAGCGCGCAAAGGACCTTAAAAAAAGAATGTTCTGCTCTCAGGGTCTTGAAAATTTCAGCCTGTTTAATTAGATGAAAATACCACATGCCGAAACTTAATGAAAATTGTTCTATGTGTACACGAATCTCTCCGGAATTATCTTCACTAAGAATGCGTTTATAGTTACATTCTGCAATACAGTTAACTAAATTAATATTTATTATAAAAATCAAAGAATTAATTATTTAAAAGTGAAGATATTTAACGACCTAATTTAAAAATAAAAATGAAGTACAGTGTATAAGATTTTTATAATGTCTTTAAACTGTCCAGTACAAAACAAAGCAAAGTCAAACATATAATCAAATTAAAATGCATTTGGTATATTCGTACATTCGTAACCTATTTACAAAATTCTGATTATTGGTAAAAAAAAATATAAAAAAATTATGCTGAATAGTATTTTTGATTTAAAGCAAACTCAAGCAGTAAATATAATTGAAATTGATGGCGTAAAATAGTTATAGTGAACACATCAAAGGGACAAGTTGAAAAAATATTATAATCACTCTGGCCATATTTACCGTGAAAATATATATATATATATTTAAAAAAAATCTTTCTAATACAAAGAATGAGGTCTTTCATAGCATTTATATGGTGTTATATGTGCTTAATCTCTAAAACATCGGCGATACAAACAGATTTTATACATTTTGGTGTTTCACCAGAGGAATCGAAAGAAGCTGCGTATTATTTAGCAGTCGATAGTGAATTTCCCAATACAGGACCATCAGATGAATTGAAACGTACACAACGTTCATTTTGGAAGAAGTTATTTAAAAATGGTTTATTTGGTGAGTGCGATAATTGCTGCAACAATTGTCAGTACAATGTTGGGGATGGTACTGGAAATTATAATGTACCACCTGGAAATGGAATTGCTTTTCCTAATTGGCAACCATTTCAGCCTATGCAACCATGGCGACCACTTCAGCCTTTCTTTGGAGGAAATTGTGGAAATAGATGCGGCGGGGGAGGTGGTTACAACCAGTATGCTCCACCAGCTAATAATGACAATTATGGAAATAATCCTAGTCCTCCGGGAGGATATTCTAGCAATTATGGTACAAATAATTATGCTCCTGCTTCCTATGGCAGTAACGAAATTACAGCTCCTGAAACTCCAGCTTATGAAACTCCAGAACCATCGCCACCAGCTGCTGATACCGCTGGCTATGTTGAAAATCCGTCGGCGACATATGAAACACCAGCAGATAAAACATATGAAAAACCCACAGATTATTCTAATACCTCGCCTGCTCAGACTTCATCTTATTCTAAAGATGAAAGTTCCTCATTGCCATATGCAGATAAAACAAAAACAGAGTATTCAGATACAAAGATTCCACAAATCTTATATCAACCCATAATTTATGTATCGCCACAGTATCTTCAACAAGCCGCAAATAAATTAATACAGGATAAAAGCGATTATCTTCCCGAATATAAAGGCACTGAATTACCAACTTCAAATAATTATGCTGCCGAATCACCTGTGCGAACAGAATCAGAACAATCACAATACAATTCACCGGCTTTAAATGCTCCAGGATGCAACGTTAGCCCATACAATACACCGGTAAATCAAATACCTGTAACTGTACCGGTTTACTCTCAATCATATTCACCCTCCGCTAAATCACCACTTCCCTGTACGGCAGGTGGTCAACCTTCAGTATCAACTGTCTCTACTCTTTATACCGTTATTTCTCCATCATTACTCAATTCAGCAACTTTAGTGCCTCAAACACCATGTTCAAACAGTGGTCCTTCAAAGTATTCATTATATCCATCAAATAGTATACCAATGCAGGGATATTCAGAAAATATACCACCTTCGTTGCCAGCTCCAGGCCCCGCTTATGGTTCGACAGCATACACAGCGCCAATTCTTACATTAGATGATCAACCATATCGTGAATGTCCAGAACTGTTTACAGAATACAATCGTCAGCATAACAACATTTCTCCGTATTCTCAAGCTAATACAATAAGTCCTAGCAGAACGGGGAATACTTTTGTCAATTCTCAGGTTATAAGCTATTAATTTAATAAGACTATTGAACTGATTAAATGTACAGCAATATATTATTTGGGAAATAAATGCATTCGTTACTAAATTAAAAATTTTGAATAGGGCACATGTCTTAGTGTACTCGTACGTTCTCACGGTTAGCAAATACATGTCGGTTTTTTGTGCAGTAATCATTCGGAAATTTGCTATTTCGAACAAATTTTGGAATTTATAGACAAATGTTAACAAAAATTTTTAGTTATTTATTGTTGCAAAAAAAAAAATATATGCATATATTTGTCTTACTTTCACCAAGCTTTTTTTTACAAGTTATAAAGCAAAAAAATAATTTGGATGTAGATCACAGAACAGCGAAAAAATATACGGAATGTTTCACTTTAGAATTTTTTTTATGTGGATTTGGAAGTTAGAACAGCGCCGAATACCTAAGCTCTTACATACATCTGCAGTAAAAAAACAGAACCAAGCCCAAGCCACACAAAAATATTCTTCGTTATATATTTTTAATTAGCTTGAAAGTGTGTCATAAGAAACATAAAATACTATGTGCGTTCCCGTACGTTGCCGCGGGTACCGGCAGGATCCCAAAACAGCCCAAACAACAACAATTTACACGCAATTTTGAGTACGGGAATGCCTTTGGGCTAGTTTGGGTAACAGCGGTAAAGTACGGGAACAGACATACTGTGTAGTAACAATAAGTCTGTTCGGGTACTCAACATTGGAATCCTGCGGGATCCCAATTTTACCAAAAAGCGTTTTCTTACTGCACAATTGGGTAAATGAGAGCTGTCATGAGAGAGTAATATTCTTGTTCTTCTTGCACGAAAAAGCCCAGACTTTTTTTTCGTGAAAATTTGGGTAAAATGTTTTTATCAGCTGTTATATCATCAGTTGGGTTAAACTAGTTCAATTGTACTATGCACTAATTTGAACCAAAGACCTAGTTCACAACTAATAGCACTTTTATTTCAATCGCTAATTTAATTCACTCAGAAAATGTGTTTATCATTTACAAACATTAGTATAAAAGTTGCAAAAGTTTATCGGTTATGTTACAACTCCATAAAATTACCGACAATTCTTTGAAGACGCATGTTTAAATGTGTTAAAGAGATAAATATGTAAATAAATCGAAGCTTTTGTTTAATATTAAAATCTTTACCAAATTTGATAAAGTACGTATTCCTTTTTGTATATAAAAAGGCCTGAGAAGAAAATTTTTATTAAAATTTTTGATTTAAAAAGGGGTTTAACTAGAAAATCTATCTAGATTTTTAGAACAAATTGAACAAGAACTAGAAAGAGCGCTCACCAAAACGAACTATAATGCACAAATCTATTGACGTTTGTTTTTCGGGCTTCAAATATGATTTTTCGCGTTCGTTTACTTTTGGGCATTTTTGTCACTCCTTTTGAGTATTTCTTGTTAACACTCATTTTACCGAACTTTATCCAAAAAGTAAAGAAACACCCCTAATATTAAATAAAAAGGGTTTATTTAGCTTTAGACATTTTCCGAGTAATTTTTAAATCGAAAAGGAAGGTTCTTTGCATAAACCACTTTCATAGAAAAATTTTTTTATCACTTGGCACATACTATTAAACACTATCAAGCCCTACTAAATAAAGGTTCGCAATGCATATTTTTGTTAAAACCGGCTTTATTTAAAATTTTGTTTGGTAGTATGTTTTGACTTGTTTGTTTTTTTAGAATTCTGATTGATTAATTTTTTTTTTTTTTTTTTTTTTTTTTTTTTTAAAGAGAAGCAACACTCAGGAAATTCTTCCTATTAATTAACGTGTTGCTTCCTTTGGAGAAGAAGTGAAAGGTGGTGAAAGATGAAAAGCTTCAAATATGGCAACACTGTAATTGCGCGAGAAGTTGAATTTTAGAACAGTTGTTGCGCGCCATCTGATGGTGAGTTGGCGAACTTTGTTGAAGCTTTTTTTAGTTCATAGCCCTGTTATATTATTTTACTTCGGTGGGGTTAAGTGCTATGGGACGCTGCGATATGTATGAGGGATAGAAAAATCAAAATATGTGTTCAATTGCAAAAAATATAAAAAAATATTTAAATTTTTTCTGCAAATATGTAGAATCTGTCAGTTTTTATAAACAAAAAATTCTTGCAACCAAGAATCTACATAAAATCTCGAAATTAAAAATGTTTGTTTAAGTAGTAATTCCAAAATATGGTTTAAAAAAATTAATCATGTTGTCCATTATAGCATTATTTGCAAAAAAAAAGCCTTCCGCCCATTGTACCCGCGCCTGGTTGTTCCATAGTTTTTCGTGAGAAATCTCAAAAACTTACTAAGTTTAAAGGTTAAAACTTTGATATTAGCTGTATTTTGTCTCATGCCTATCAAAGTTAAGTATTTAAGGCAAATCTACGTTAAACCGATTGTACTACAAAAAAAATGTAACCAGGTTATGTTTATAATTGTTCCGTTATAATCAAACGTACGTCAGCAAAAGTTTTTAGGAAGTAACGAGAAAGAGTTACGTTAGATGTGAAAATGTATAAACGTTGAGTTTTCAACGTTGATAATTATCCGTGTTGAAAGTTAACGTGCATACGAAAAGTAAGATATTAGTTTTCGTCTTAAACGCGTTTCTATGCATTTTGAGTTTTTTTATGAGTTAACGGATATAGTTAAGTCGAAAATATGTACAGCTATTATGTCGCTCACGAATGGTTTAAGATTTTATTTGCCGTTTTCAAAACTCCACATAAAATTAACACATTAATATGTCTGTTCCCGTACTTTACCGCGGGTATCCGCGGGAACCCAAAACAGCCCAAACAACAACAATTCACACACAATTTTGAGTACGGGAACGCCTTTGGGCTAGTTTGGGTAACCGCGGTAAAGTACGGGAACAGACATAATATTAATCACACCAATTTAGAGATTTTTAAAAAAATTATACATTTTTTATTTTAATTAGGACCTAAAAAATTGTTCACTTTTACAATTTAATTCATGACACAAATAGAAATAAGAGCTTTAGAATAAATAAGATTTAAAAAATATCAAAAACTAAATGTTAATGACCTTCACTTGTAAATGGCAAATATTTTTCGATTCTTTATGAATAAAAGTTGTAAAAGATAAGAACACAATTAGAAACTTGTTAAAATGTAATAACATGCTATTATAACATGATGGAAATGTAAACAAACTAAAATGCAATTTATATTTTAAGAAATTGATAAAGCAAAAAATATTTTTTTGTTTTCCCCAATATTGTTTAAGCTCTAGATTACGTTATTTAAATCCTCGAGTATGTGTAGATAACGATAATAATGCAAAACACTTACCTAAAGCTTTATTATGACGTATTAAACTTGAAACGGCTGGAGTAGAAAGTATGCCATTCTGACCTACCAAAAGTTTGGTTACCTAAAAAATTTTAAGATTTAAAAAAATTGCTAATGAGGTACTTTGTGACTTCATTACCCCATTAGCAGCACACATGCGTATAATTAATTCGGCGGCTTCTTTACAATAGTAACGACCATCACCACCCACAACTAAAGTGGAACCTTTAAGAGCCTCACCATTAGCATCCAAAATACATTGTACAAAATTTTCAGTATAATTTGATTGGGTAAATACTTTGACCTGCATTAAAAAATATAAATAAAATTTAGTTTTACGTATTTTTTTAAATGTTCTTCATATCCCACAAACCTTTTTGCGTAATCCACTAGTACCAGGTTTTTGACCCTCATACACTGACGTGGCTACAGTTTCCACTGTCAAGGACATTTTATGTTGAAGTAACAACTGTTGGGCTAAACCTTTAACAGAACATTAGTTTGTTAATTACCTAGATTTTTTTCGGAAAAAAATCGCTCATACCTTTAAAAAATGTGTAGGCAAATTCTTTCGGTCGTATAATTCTCTACAACTGCGGTGTGCTGTTTTGTCGACCGTTGTTGAGCTGCTGCTATTGTCAATATGCGATTGTATTCTATACATTTCCATCCCCCAGCTGTTTTACTATCTTCAATGTCGCTTAAAGGTCATTGATGAGACATTGTTGCCTGAGGATACCGGCATAATTTGTGGATAGAACTCCTTATGATTGTATGGATGTATCTGCAAGTTGGTTTATTTGTGTTAGGGAAAGCTTTGTTATTTTTATGTTTATGCATATTAGACTTTTTGTTTATAACTTAGGCCGGTTTTTTTATATAATTAAAAATATAAACTAAACAAAAACCATTTTTTCAGACAGCTGTTTAAAACAATACAGAGATACAGTGTTGCCACTTTTTGAATAATTATTAAAAAACTGTACTGTTTACACGTTTGTTGGATAATTTTTGAATATGACATTAGCTCTGTTCCACGTACGTTACCCAATCCAGAAGCTACACCCAAAATATTACATAGTGGCAGAGTAAACAAAATCCATAGTCAATTTGAATTTTATATAAATCTACTATTATAATCAGTAATAACTATGGACAAAGAAAAAATAAAACGTTTTTTAATTAACCTGTGAAATTTCAAATAATTTCTGTCTACCCGACTAAAAAAGATGTTATATAATCATATATCACCATATATAAACCAATATATACGTCCATATCTAATTTGATCCGAATATTGGAATATATAATTATATCAAGCGAGATAAGCATGTTATCTCACCTGATATAATTTGATCCGAAAAATTGGTCTATCTAACTGCATCAAATTATATATAAATACATATAATTTGATGAAGATTTTCAAAAAAATTTTAGTAAATATTATTGAGATCACTTATTTCATTCATATTAAATCTAATGCTTAATGTTTAGAACAATTTTTGCTAATAAACTTGGAAATAGGTGACAAAATAAAACATTACAAAAATTTGTCGGAACAACTTTTTCTAGATTAGAGTTTTTATCTTTCTTATAAAATAAAAAATTAACTAATTAGAAATTTATTAATTCAGTTCGAGGCCAATTTCCTTATTATGAATTAATATAATAAGTACTTTTTTTTTTAAACTGCTATTTTTCTTCATCAGGATACTCTCCTGACAAATACTTCACAGAGTTTTTGCTTTCAAAAAACCTCTACACTTTCAGGAATGAAAAGGCGATCGTTTCGGGGATTACGCCACCACTTTCTAAAGAAAACTGATGTAGGGGACCTGGAAAATCCCCGAAACGATCCTCTTTTCATTCCTGAAAGTGTAGAGGTTTTTTGAAAGCAAAAATTCTGTGAAGTATTTGTCAGGAGAGTATCCTGATGAAGAAAAAAAAAACAGTTTTTGAAAAAAGTACTTATTATATTAATAACAAATTTTATTTTTTAAAATACAAATTAAAAACCAACATGATAAAAAATTAACTTTCACAATTAATTTTTTTTTACGGAAAAATAAATGAACTTAAACCATATTTATTTCAACATATGTTTGTCTAATTTTTAAATTTAAAAGTAAAAATAATTATTTCGACCTTTAATTCCACAATGAAAAAAAAAAATTCCTTTATTTATTTCTTTAAAATAATTTTGAGTTCCCAAGTAAAAAAAAGTGATATGGAGCCATATGAAGTTATATTTAATTATATATAATCTTTTATGTAATTAGATATAATTATATCCGAAAAATGACAACATCTTATTGTATCGAATTGTATACAATTGTATACAATTTGGTACAATTTGATACAATTTTATGCAATTCGATACAATTGTATCCGAATTTTGTCCTCATCCAATTACATCAAATTATATCTTTTTGTATAAAATTATATAAAATGTTATAAAAGTGGACATAGTTTGATACAATTATATCTAAATATTGACCTTATACTTTTTATCATATTATATAGGACCATATCTAACAATATACAAAAATTATTTTTTTAAATAAAAAAGATATGCAATATCTGGAGATCAGACCTGGGGGATTTCAATTACAATTGCAAATAAATGTAATTGAAATTTAAAAAAAACGCAATTACATTTCATGTAACTGTAATTGAAAATTTTCAATTACAAGTAATTGTAATTGAAAGTGATTTCAATTACAAATTTCAATTACATTTAGAATTAAAGTGTTTTTTGTTAAAATTTTGTAGAAAAAACTGACTGGGATAGGTTGGATAGGCGTGGATAAGTATAAAAAGAATACGTCATGTTGGGCTGACCCCTCACTTGTGCTTTTTGTCATTATTTCTTTTCCGAAAAAAATGTAATTGTAATTGAAATTTTTTCAATTACAATTATATGTAATGTATAATTGCAAATTTTAAATTACAAATTACTTGTAATTGTTTTTTTTTAATTACAATTACAAATAATATGTAATTGTAATTGATTTTTTTTCAATTACAATTACATGTAATTGTGTAATTGCATGTGTAATTAATTTCCAAATATAATGATTAACCCAAAGGTCTGCTGAAGATCCTCTAATTTCGATAAATCTTCCATTACTTTTATCCAGATTTACCATGACAGTGCATTAAACATGAACAAAATTTTCTTTATTTTTAGTAATTTTAAATTAAAGTTGACAAAACTGAAATTTTAAAGTTAATACGATCATGTTATATGTACAACCAAGATATAAGAAAAATAGTAAAAAAAAAAATAGTAAAATATTACAAAATAGTAAAAATTACTAAAAATATATGATGCAAAAAATAAACTCACACGAATCATGCACGGGTTATATATTCTTATTCACGCTCACGCACGAATCACTTGAGTATAGTAATTACTACTCACGATCGCGTGTTATTCATAGAGATGTTCGTGACTCACGAACATTTCTAGTCACGCGCCAATCCCTAGTAATTACTAAATCTAAATTTAGTTCAAAATCAATTTTAACATAGAACCACATATAATATAATACGGTTTTATATGGACCTTATATATTTTTATATAAAATCACTTTGAAATAATTGCTTATGAGGGATGATATATAATTATAGATGATTTTATAAAGAAAATTATATTGTTATATATTAAAGAAATCATGAAATATTGTAGATATGGAACCGTATTAAGTTATATATGGGTTCTTATTCGTCAATATATAATCATATCTAACACAAATTATTAAATATTTCTTATATGGCTCCACATATAGTTTTATATTATTATGTATAGTGTCATACTAAATTATATATAAACGTATATGTAATTATATCTGTAATATGTTACTTTATGTACTTATATATAGCACATGCAATTATATGTAGGCCAGTATGTAATAATATAAAATCACATATGCCTCCATATTAAAACCTTTGAGGAAAAAATATCTAACATATGACTATATAAAAGTATATCTGCTTGAATTTAAAAGCATATCCTGCCATATGTAACTATAAGTTACTAAATGCAATTACATAAAATAATATATGATTATATCAAAACTTTTTTACTCGGGTTTAATAAAGAGTATTTCGCTAACTATTTGGAAAATATATGTTAAATTCAATTATAAACATTTATTTATATGTCAAAGTGCAAAATTCAAAACCAGATCCACAATTTCGGAGTTTTTTTTTAATTTTTATAGTGCAATTAAACTTTATAAAATTTTGTATAATTAGATATCATGTCAGATAAATTTATATATAGAATTAATACAATTTTATATTAACTTTGTTATATATTTTGATATAAGATTGTTTAGAGAAGCTTATACGCCATCTCTATATATAAAAGAATAACGTGACTGACTGACTGACTGACTGACTGACTCAACATCGCCCAGCCCAAACCGCTGAAGCTAGGAAGTTGAAATTTGGTATGTAGGTTCCTCTTTCGGGGTAGACGTCCACTAAGACGGGATTTTTGGAAATTCCTACCGGAACGGGCAAAAAGGGGGAAAGTGTCCCCCTTGACGGCCTGCCAAAACCCCTTTGGCTAGAAAGCTGAAATTTAAGATATGTGTTCCTTGGAGTAGGGGCTAACTTTTCTGGAAAGTACTTTCTAGAATTTTGGACAGGGACGTTGTAAAAATGGGGGTTAAAAAGGGGAAAAAGGCCCCCCTTGACGGCCTGCCCAAACCGCTGGAGGTAGGAAGTTGAAATTTGGTATAAAGGTTCCTCCACTATCGTAGACATCCGCCAAGACGGGAGTTTTGGAAATTTTTACAGGGACGGGCAAAAAGGGGAAAAAGTCTCCCCCTTGAGGGCCTGCTCAAACTGCTGGAGCTATGAAGTTGAAATTTGGTATGTAGATTCCTCGACCGGTGTAGACGTCCGTTGAGACGGCATTTTTGGAAATTCTTATCGGGAGGGGCAAAAAGGGGACAAAAAAGTACCTTTTTCCAAAAAAGTACCTTTTCCCAAAAAAAGTACCTTTTCCCAAAAAAAGTACCTTTTCCCAAAAAAAGTACCATTTTCCCAAAAAAGTACCTTTTTCCAAAAAAAGTACCTTTTTCAAAAAAAAGTACCTTTTTCCAAAAAAAGTACCTTTTTCCAAAAAAAGTACCTTTTTCCAAAAAAAGTACCTTTTTCCGAAAAAAGTACCTTTTTCCAAAAAAAAAGTACCTTTTTCCAAAAAAAGTACCTTATTCCAAAAAAAGTACCTTTTTCCAAAAAAAGTACCTTTTTCCAAAAAAAATTCCTTTTTCCAAAAAAAGTACCTTTTTCCAAAAAAAGTACCTTTTTCCAAAAAAAGTACCTTTTTCCAAAAAAAGTACCTTTTTCCAAAAAAAGTACCTTTTTCCAAAAAAAGTACCTTTTTCTAAAAAAATGTTCCTTTTCCCAAAAAACATAAATTTTTTAAAAAAAATACCTTTTTCAAAAAAAAGTACCTTTTCTAAAAAAAAGTACCTTTTCCCCCAAAAAAAAGTACCAAAAGAAGTACCTTTTCCAAAAAAGTACCTTTTTCCAAAAAACATACATTTTTCCAAAAAAAAAACACCTTTAAAAAAAAAATACCTTTTCCAAAAAAAGTACAAATAAAGTACTTTGTAAAAACAAAGTATCTTTTTCCAAAAAATTTCGTTTTTCCAAAAAGTACCATTTAAAATAGTATATAATTTCAAAAAAACTACTTTTTTTCCTCCCCCCACGGATATCTCCACTAAAACAAGGTTTCTTGATATTCGGCATAGACGTGCGCTAAGACGGGATTTTTGGAAATTCCAACCGGAACGGGCAAAAAGGGGAAAAGTCTCCCCATAAACAGTCTCACAAATTGGAAAAGTGCCTGCCCAAACCACTGGAGGTAAGAAGTTGAAATTTGGTATAAAGGTTCCTCCACTGTAGTAGACATCGACTAAGTTTGTATTTTTGGAATTCCCTACAGGATATCCCAAAAGGAAACTCGGTATGTGAGTTCCTCCTTCTGTGTAGGCGTCCGCTTAGACGGAATTTTTGAAATTCCTATCGGGAGGGAAAATAAGGTAAAAGTCTCCTCCTCACGGCTTGCCCAATCCCTTTTGGCCAACCTAAAATTTTAAATATGTATTCCTTGGAGTAGGACTAACTCACCGGCAACGTAATTTTTCTATTTTGGAACAGGAACATAGTAAAAATGGTGGTTGAAAGGGAAAAATGTCCCCACTAACGGCCTGCCCAAACCGCTTAGGCAATGCAGTTGAAATTTGGTATGAATGTTCCTCATCCATCGCAGATAGCCGCGAAGATGGAATTTTTGTAAATTCCTAAAGGGAGGGGCAAAAAGAAGAAAAGCCTCACCTTGGGGGCCGGTAAAAACCCCTTCGGCTAGAAACCTGAAGCTTAAAATGTGGGTCCCTGGAGTGAGGGCTAACTTATTAGAAAGATACTTTTTTGAATTTTGGACAGGGTCGTTATAAAATGGGGGCTCAAAAAAGGGAAAGTTGCCCCTTAACGACCTGTCCAAACTGCTGGAACTAGGAAGCCGAAATTCGGTACTTAAGTTCCTCTCAGCCTGCTCAAACTGCTGGAACTAGGAAGCTGGAATTCCCTGTCGATGGATTTTCGGAAATTCCTACCGAGAGGGGCACAAATAGTAAAAGTTGGCTAGAAACCTGAAATGTAAAACATATGTTACTTGGAGTATGTGCTCACTTACCGAGAAGGTGCTTTTTGGACAGGGACATTGCAAAAATGGGGATTAATGAAGCGAAAAGTGCCGCTTAAAGGCCTGCCCAAACCGCTGGAGGTAGGAAGTTGAAATTTGGTATTAAAGTTCCTCCTCTATTGTAGACATCCGCTAAGATGAGATTTTTGGAAATTTCTACAGGTAGGGTCAAAAACAGGAAAAGTCTCCCCCTTAACGGCCTGGTCAAACTGCTGGAACAAGGTATCTTAAATTCGGTATTTGGGTTCCTTCTCCAACGTTGACGTCCCCTAAGATGGTATTTTTGTAAATTCATACCGGGAGAGGTAAAAAGGGAAAAAACTTCCCCCTTGACGGCCTGGCCAAACTGCTGTATATAGAGACCTAAAATTATGTATGTAGTAGGTTCCTCCTCCAACGCAGACGTCCTCTAAGACGGAATTTTTGGAAATTCCTACCGGGAGGGGTAAAAACGGAATAATTCTCCCCCTTGATGGCCTAACCGAACCCTTCGGCTAGAAACCTGTAATATATAATATGTTTTCCTTGGAGTATGGGCTAACTTATCGACAAGGCATATCTAGGACTTTGGACAGGAACGTGGTAAAAATGGTGGTTCAAAAGGGGAAAATTGCCCCCCCCCCCTTAACGTCTGCGTCTTTCGCTAGAAACCTAAAACTTAAAGAACAAGTGTATATGAAACACTAAAATTAAGAAACTAAATAGGAAACGAGTGGGATTGAAACACTACACAAGTGGAATGAAATGGATATAAACGTTGAACGAGTGGAATTGAAATTATAGACATTGCAAATGGATTGGAAGAGGGAATTACCTGTTCAAACACTATCAACGGAATATGAAACTTATGTAGCATTGAAACATACTCTCCAAAAAGTTAAACAAATTTTCTGAAAGAGAAAAAACCTTAGAAAAGGAATGGAACTTATATATTCCGATATTTAAACTTCATGTAACGAAGCACCGGTGGAAGAAACCGACGCAGTAAATTTTCCAACTGAATTTGTGAATTTACTTGAATTGCCAGGTCTACCTTTACATAAACTGGAATTTAAAAAAAAACTTTAAGACACGCTAACAACGTAGCTTTGCCCGCTATTTTTAATATTATAAAATGCTTTTCAACCCTGCTTTACGTTATTTATTTTCATTCAAAACATAAATGAACAAAACTACTTACGGGTCTATCTACCTAAGTTCGCACTTTACCAAATTAGCTTGACATACACACGTATATTGCAAATTATTATGGATTCATTACTAACAATCCACTCTCATGAGCAAAAGTGATCAAATATTTATTTATTTTAAACCCATTGTTGTGCAGAATTATTTATTTGTGGTGGCTGGGTGAAGGCTTTAAATAAAAAAACGAATTTAATAAAAATTGTGGGGGGCGCAGCCCCCCGGGGGGGAGGGCGTAGCCCTCCCCCCCTTTACCTTTAAGGCACGCTAACAACGTAGCGGGCTGCGCCCGCTAGTTATATATAATTATGTATAAACTATATTTGCAGATCTCTTAATATATGCCTGGAGACCAAATCGCATATGATTATATATAACGTCATATCAAACATATTTATAAAACCAAAGTGTTAATATAAATGTATATGGTCATATAAAGCCACACATATAACATTTATAATTATATCAAATCATATAAGATTATATGAAAACTTTTTTAGTCGGGTAGGCAATTAAAAAAAAAATTAAATTAAAACAATGTATACACAACGGAAGGACAAATTTTATTTAATTGTAAGTAAATGTTGTTAGCGTCTTTTAAAATGGTTTTAATATTAAATCACAATTTGTTTACCGATTAACACCTCAATTCATAAATGCTTTGTAAAGTTACAGCAGGTTTACAAAACGTCATTATACCCTACACCACTATGTGGTCAGGGTATTATAAGTTTGTGCTGATGTTTGTAACACCAAAAAATATAGGTCGTAGACCCACCTTATAGTATACCGATCGGTTCAGAATTTTTTTTTATTTCGATTTAACGATGTCCGTCTGTCCGTCCGTCCGTCTGTCTGTCTGTCCATGCAATCTTGTGCGCACTCTACAGGTCGCAGCTATTAAGATATTTTGATGAAATTTGGTACGCAGACCTATGTTGGCCCAAGGACGAACAAGTTTGATTTTTTTGAACATCGGTCCATGTTTAGACCTAGTGCCCATATAAGGGTCCTACCAAAATTATATTGTTTATACGCTGCAGGTCGTAAATATTAAGATATTTTGACGAAATTTGGTACACAGACCTATGTTAGCCCAATAACGCAGCCTATTTATTTTGGTGAACATCGGTCCATGTTTAGACCTAGTGCCCATATAAGGGTCCTACCAAAATTATACTGTTTATACGCTGCAGGTCGTAAATATTAAGATATTTTGATGAAATTTGGTACACAGACCTATATTGGCCCAATAACGCAGCCTATTGATTTTGGTGAACATCGGTCCATGTTTAGACCTAGTGCCCATATAAGGGTCCTACCAAAATTATACTGTTTATACGCTGCAGGTCGTAAATATTAAGATATTTTGATGAAATTTGGTACACAGACCTACATTGGCCCAATAACGCAGCCTATTGATTTTGGTGAACATCGGTCTATGTTTAGACCTAGTGCCCATATAAGGGTCCTACCAAAATTATAATGTTTATACGCTGCAAGTCGCAAATATTAAGATATTTTGATGAAATTTGGTACACAGACCTATATTGACCCAATAACGCAGCCTATTGATTTTGGTGAACATCGGTCTATGTTTAGACCTAGTGCCCATATAAGGGTCCTACCAAAATTATATTGTTTATACGCTGCAGGTCGCAAATATTAAGATATTTTGATGAAATTTGGTACATAGACCTATGTTGGCCCAAGGACGAAGCCTATTGATTTTGGCGAACATCGGTCCATGTTTAGAACTAGTGCCCATATAAGGGTCCCCCCAAAATTATATTGTTTATACGCTGCAGGTCGCAAATATTAAGATATTTTGATGAAATTTGGTACATAGACCTATGTTGGCCCAAGGACGAAGCCTATTGATTTTGGTGAACATCGGTCCATGTTTAGAACTAGTGCCCATATAAGGGTCCCCCCAAAATTGGCTTGGTTACAAACTGCAGGTCGCAAATATAAAGATATTTTAATGAAATTTGGTGCGCTGACTCACATTATAGAAAATTTTGACACAAGCCCCATTTTAACCCATTCGAGTTTCGGATCCAAACAATACACCAGAGTGGTGTAGGGTATTGTATAGTCGGCATGCCCGACTTTTTTTCATACAAAATTTGTTCAACAAACCTCCTATAATTTTACAAAGCGTTTATGAATTTAGAGGTAAGAATTTGAAAAGAAAAGAAGCGTTCAAGAAAAGATTCCAAAAGGAGGACTTCCCAAATAAAATTCGATGAATATGGAGGATTTAGAGAGTTTGCAAAGGGTAATATCTTAACCCGTAAATTCATAAACGCTTTGTAAAATTATAGGAGGTTTATTGAACAAATTTTGTATGAAAATGCCGTTTTGTAAACCTGCTATAACTTTACAAAGCATTTATGAATTGAGGGGTTAATATTTAAATTGTAAATTTTTAAAATATTAATAAAAAGTGTAAAATGAGAGATTCCTTCTTATTTTCTTTTCTAACGAACTCAAAACTGCTGGATTTGTGGATTCTATTAACGATTTTCAAATGAGTCATCGTTGATATCAACTATTTTTAAAATTGATTCCACTTCAACTAGAAAATCGTTGCTAATAACATTCTACATAGTTGATTTGTTTATTTAAAACAAACCTAGTTAGCTTTCACTACTTTGTACCCACTATGACATAGTGAGGGTTATTTCACCTATGACATAGTTGAAAAAATAGTGTTCATCAACTACGTAATTTTTAGAGTGTACACTCATAGAAAAAAGTTTGTAGAAAAGTTAGTAAAACTGTTAGTACTTCAACTTAACAAATTTTTAACTAATTTTTAGTTAAAATTTAATTTTTAGTTAATTTTTTTGCTACCTCCACATTACTAACTTACAAATTGTTTTGCTATTTTTTTTTGCTGAATTTAGTTACTAATTTTTAACAATAAATTTGCTAACTTTACAGTATTTTGCTGAATTTTAGTTACTAATTTTTAACAGAAGATTTGCTAATTTTACAAATTTTTTGTAAACTAAACCACCAATTTTGGAGCGCTTATAAACAGAATGTTAAATGACTCATAAAAATTACTGCATATTTTTAACTCGCCAAAAATAATGCAAAAAGTTTTTTAAATAAAACTAAATTGAAATGGTTGAAAATTTTTCCTAATAAAATGTCTAAATTATCAAAATTTATGAGAAAAGTTTCTATTTATCCTAATACATTAATTTTTAAAGATCAAGGTTTATTTTGGACGAACCATTTTAATATGAAAATTTTGATTAAAAGTATCTCTGGTGAGCAAGTGGAGTTTAGGGGATGACCCTAATTTCCCCCCCCCCCCCCAATATTGTACTTTTTAAGCTTATTTAAAGAATACGATATTTTTAATCGACCACACCTTCTTTCCTGTGGGTGGAGCTTTAGAGGTGAAAATGGAAACCCAAACAAATTCGGAAGTACATATCCGATCAGCAAACAATGAAAATCGAAAGAAGGGTCTCTGAAATACATTTTGTTATGGTTAACATATTATTGTCTATAAATATTACCACTTTTACAAAAAATCATTCTTGGGAAATTTTCATTGGCATTGAAATATAATTGGCATTACTTTATCTCAATTTCAATGCCAACAAATTTCATCACCATTCAATGCCAATGAAATTTTTTTCAATTTGCATTGATGAAAGCAATGGTAATGAAATGTACACATAATTGAAGAAAAAGCATTGTAATATAAAAAATATAAGAAATACGAGAATTTTTTTTCTTAATTTATTCTTTTATTAAAACATGAAAACATATACTTCTTTCATCAATTATAAATGGGCATTTAGGCATTGAACAATGCCAATTGAAAAAATTTCAATTAATTGACACATTCAATAAACTGGTCCCAAGTATGTTTTTAAATACACATTTATTTTTTATTTATTAATTTTCATTTCATTTGCTCCTTTTGTACCTTTTTCCAGTCCACTAGTAATCTGCAAGTTTTGTTGATTTCAGAAAATTTTAGCAAAAATTTTGTAGATTTAACAATTTTTTTTTTGCTATTTCATTTTATTAATATTTAGCAAACTGATTCTGCTAATATTAGCAGTTTTTTCTGCAGCATCATTTTTAACTAATTTTTAGTAACTTTTTCTGCTATTTTTACGGACTTATTTGTATGAGTGTATTAATTATAGAAATAGGAAATCAAAACTTATACTACTCACCGATAGAGGGCGCTGAAATTTATTATTACCTGAGCAACTATTTAGTAGCTCTGTTTCTTTACTTTTTGGTTAAAGTTCGGTAAAATGAGAGTTAACAAGAAATACTCTCCCGAAATGACAAAAATGCACAAAAGTAAACGAACGCGAAAAACCACATTTGAAGCCCGAAAAACAAATGTCAATAGATTTGTGCATTATAGTTCGTTTTGGTGAGCACTCTTTCTAGTTCTTGTTCAATTTGTTGTAAAAATCTAGATAGCTTTTCTAGTTAAACCCCTTTTTATATCAAAAATTTAATAAAAATTTCCTTTTTAGGCATTTCTATTTACAAAAAGGAATACATAGTTTATTGAATAATCAAAAATTCGGGTATGTTTGGATCAGAGCTTCGAAGAATTAATTCCTTAATTCAATTTTTCAATTCTGAATTAAAAATTCGATGAATTAATTTACAAAGCACCATATATTGAATGGAATTATTTCATTTTTGTTTTCGTTCGATTTATTTTGTTACGAATTAATTCAATTGCTATAGTTCTTTTTATTAAATCAAATGAATTAATTCACTGGTGAACGCGTTCAATATTATAAATCGAACGGCAAAAAAGTGAATTAATTCCTTACTGAATTAATTCACCACTGAATTCATTCAATTTCATTTTCATTCAGTGAATTCAAAAAAAAATAAAATTACATTCAGTGATTTCAAAAAAATAAAATTACTTTCAGTGAATTAAAATAAATAAAATTACGTTCAATGAATTAAAAAAAAAATAATTTCATTGAACTCAAAGACTGTTTTCTGCCGTTCAGTAGAAGAAAACATTTATTTACAAATAAAATTTGCAACTAAGCAATTTTACAGCGTTTGCTAGTGAAAATAAATAAATTACATATATATTAAGTGTTAGAGAAACCCGATGCACTTTATCAACCTACATGATTAAAAAATAAAGCCTTTTACTATTAAAAATAAAAACTTTACAGATATAGATGAATTTGGAAAAAATATAACTATTACTTTTTCAAACTTATGCTTCCCAGTAAATTGTAGATGCTTCACTATGACGTATATCATTAATACGTTTTTACAATACAATATTTTCTTCTACTGAACGGCAGAAAACAGGCTTTTAATTCAGCATACGTAATTTTTGGTTTTCAATTAAGTGAACTTAATTTTTTTTTCAATTCAGTGAACGTATTTTTTTCTTTTTTAATTCACTGAACGTAATTTAATTTTTTTTTAATTCACTTAATGTAATTTTATTTTTTTTTTAATTCACTGAATGAAAATGAAATTGAATGAATTCAGTGGTGAAATTCCTTACTGAATTATTTCACTTTTTTTCCGTTCGATTTATAAAATTGAACGCGTTCACCAGTGAATTAATTCATTTGTTTATAAAGAGAACTATTGCAATGGAATTAATTCTTTGAATTTATTGTTTGATGAACGCGTTCAGTTGAACGAATTCAGTGAATTACTTAAGAAAAGGAATTCATTCAATTCTAAAGAAAATTGAATTCGATTGGTAGTGAATTCATTCAAAAAAGAATTAATTCTTCAAAGCTCTGGTTTGGATTAAGGGCGAGTAACTTATTTCCAAAAAACCAAGGCTAAACGTTAACCACAGATAACTCCATATAAATTTGACATTCGTAACTATGGGTACCCAATAAACTCAGTTTATTTTAGGATAAGTTAGCAGGTCTAAGGCCCGATTACTGAATGTCCAGTTACAATTTCGCCAACAGTTAAATTCAAATTTTATATGAGAAACAATAACAATTGTGTCAGTTAAAGTCCCAGTTAGTAGCTAACTGAACATTCAGTAATCGTGCCTAAATGAATTTGTAAAATTTTTACCACAAATTTCCAATTTGTGATAAATTAAGCCCAAATTAGTTTGGGAGTAAAGTGAGGTGAAATGAGGTATCGTAAAGTAGATATCTATTTTCAATAGATTTTCTTACGTCAAATCTACTTCTAAACTAACCTCTAAATTCATAAACGCTTTGTAAAATTATAGGAGGTTTATTGAAAAAATTTTGTATGAAAATGACGTTTTGTAAACCTGCTATAACTTTACAAAGCATTTATGAATTGAGGGGTACGTATTTGTATATACTATCACTACACCATAAAAATTCCTTAGTTGTTTATAATGAATATTTCAACTATATCATAGGTGAAATACCCCTAACAAATATATAGTTGAATTGATTTAGTTGATGCTAACTAAGTTTTGTAGATATCAAAAAATTAATAGAAATCAACTATATCATATAAAAAATAGTTAATCGACACCACAGATATCGTTTTGTTCCAATTTGAAAGGGAAGTCACAAAATGGTCACAAACATTATGACAATTTTTTTTATTATAAATAATTTTAAATGACATAATATTTGAGAAGGAAATATAACAAAACCAACACAATTAAATATAAATAAGAATTTCACGCATTTAAACTTCTTTTTAGCTTTTCCAAATTCATTTGGAACCAGCATGTTTTCAGGCAACTTTATGCCACGACTTCGAAATTTAAAACTCGGCAGAAAGGATTCTTTAATTGTCGTTTTTGTTCGTTATTTTGATCAATTTTTCATCCCACATTCCAAAATTGTATCTGCAAAACATAAAAGCACATTAGATATTAATTTTGGATGGTTTAAAACATATATAAATAAGAACTTACCAAATCAACATTTTTTTTTATAAAAAATATATTTTTAAACTATTTTGACAAATTAAAATTAATTGAAATGTGCATTTACAGGGTAACCAAAATTTTATTGATTTCTACTAAAACAGTAGTTGTTTTTTATTATGCTAGTTATTTATATATTTTTTAATTTCAACTATAGATTTTATTAACTATCTTACTATAGAATTTTATCGGTGTAGTTGAAAGTAAACAGCTGACACGATACTTTACGATACTACCAGGCTAATGAAGCCTTTACACTGCATGACACTCAAAAAATTAATGGAGATCTGATAACAAAGGCGTACTTTATTTTTCGATCAATGATACAAATTTTTCGCAAATGTCTTTACAGTTTGGCCGTTGTCCATTTAGTTTTTTATATAAAAAATTTTTCAAATTCAATTAATATGAATTTTTTGTGGTAAAATGTTAGCACAGGACCTGTGGCAATATTTACGATATAAATTCGATGTGCTAATCTTGATATTTAAGATACTAAAGTGTCTTTAGTACGATCCTAACCTTAGTAAAAAATGTATTTATTGCCATAACTTTTGCAAATGGAAACTTTTTGCTTGAACTTTTTCAACAACAGTTTTTAGAGGTGACCTCATATTATCCTAAAAGTTGGACTTTGGGGAAATCTTGGAAAGCTATGCTGCCATACAAAATTTTTGAAAAATCGTGATTTTAACGTATAGGCCGCTATACAACATTTTTTTTTGTTGAAATATTTTCCTTTTAATTGCTTCTTTACTGATAGTACGTTCTCACTGATAAAATCGGGCATTTTTCGTCGGTTGAAAACATTTTAAAAACTCACCTGTTCATACTATTAACTTGACTTTTCAAAAGTTTTCAGAAGTGATGTCACGAAAATTTAATTTCTATACTAACACTATTTTTGGAAAAATATGTATTATATTTCCCTACTAATAGCTCACTATTATAGTGCACTACTAATAGCTCTTTTAGTTCAATCGCTCATTTCTTTCATTCAGAAAATATGTTTAACATTTACAAAAATTAGTATAAAAGTTGCAAAAGTTTATCGGTTATGTTACAACTCCATAAAATTACCGACAAACGATTTTTTAAATGTGTTAAACAGAATATGTAAATAAATCATGGATGGTAACTAGGGTATTCAATCGGTTAATCGTTATTCGATTAATCGAACAATTTTGCTCAAAAATTGTTCGAATAATTTAAAATATCCAAATTTCGAATAACAAATAATTCGAATAATTGAAAACGATTAATCGATTGATCGAAATTGTTAAAAAAAATTACAAAAATGCTTAAAAAATATATATTTTTTATTAAAGAATATGCTAAAATTCCAAAACTTATTTAACAAATGTGAAAAATAATTTTCTGTGGACATCACCTGGAGACGACTTTTTGGAATTTCTAGAAATATTTGTTACCTTAAACTCAGTGAGATTTTTATTTTCGTCTAGGGGCGTTAATTAACACATTAAATATCAAAGAAAAGAAAAAAACAACAAAAAATTATCACAGTTTGCTTTGTCATCTTCCAAAATACTACTCTCTTGTTTTGACATTGCCAGATAGTGGTATCTATTTACCTATAACCAAATTTTTAATTATTTTTTTTACTATTTTTTAAATGCATTAATAATTATTACAATTAATAATTATTATAATTATTAATTATAATTAATGGTCAGTGTAATAAAAGTGAGCATTCTGCATTCTTAATATCCTTTAGCAAATAAAACAAAGTGATGGAGGGGAATAAATGTATGTGCTTAATGTGTACACTGAGAGAATTATTAAAATTAAATTTTATTCGATTAATCGGTTAAGAAAAAACCCGAATAATTATTTGTACGATTAATCTGTCAAAATAAAAAGTCGATTAATTGAATACCCTAATGGTAACCGAAACGATGCGGTTATTGGTAAGGGTAACGCTATTTTAGATTATTTCGGTAACTGTATTTTAAGGGTAACGCTATTTCATTTATTTCAGTATCGGTATTTTAAGGATAACGGTTTTTAAGTTATTTCGGTAACGGTATTTTAAGGATAACGGTAGTCAGTTATTTCGAAGCATGCCGCAATTTTTTTTACAAAAAACAAACGAGAATAAAAACAAAAGCAATTTACCAACTTAAAGTACGAAAAATACTCAATACCCAAGTGCAATTACCAAAAGCAGAAAATTAAAAATAACGGTAACAGTATTTTAGGGGTAACGGTATTTCATTTATTTCGGTTACGGTATTTTAAGGGTATCGATATTTCATTTATTTCGGTATCTATATTTTAAGGATAACGGTATTTCAGTTATTTCGGTAACGGTATTTTAAGGATAACGGTATTTCGGTAACGGTATTTTAGGGGTAACGGTAATCAGTTGAAAGGGTTTTAAATCGATAACGGTATTTTAGCGGTATTGCCTGCCAACCCTGAAATAAATCGAAGCTTTTGTTTAATATTGAAATCTTTACCAAATTTAATAAAGTACGTATTCCTTTTTGTAAATAGAAATGCCTAAAAAGGAAATTTTTATAAAAATTTTTGATTTAAAAAGGGGTTTAACTAGAAAAGCTATCTAGATTTTTACAACAAATTGAAAAAGAACTAGAAAGAGCGCTCACCAAAACGAACTATAATGTTTTTCGGGCTTCAAATATGGTGTTTCGCGTTCGTTTACTTTTGGGTATTTTTGTCTCTTCGTGAGAGTATTGTTAACTCTCATTTTACCGAACTTTACCCAAAAAGTAAAGAAACAGACCTAATTAAACAAAAAAAATACAAATATCTTTCTTTATTTTTGAAAAAAAATTGCATTATAATTGAGAGCCTCAAAGCTTGAAAATATGTATATTTTCCGGAAAATAGAAATTTTTAAGATATTTCCCTGAGGTTCATGGAGTTTTGACCATGATATTCGGACTCAGAACCCTCTAGTCTATAAAGCCAACTGGAATTTCACGTTTGTCTCGTGGGCGAAAAATCGCACTTTTTAGCCATTGTTCTTTCATTTCGATCTGTCAACTAATTCGTATAGTAACAGAAATTCGTGGTGTGATTAAATATTTACATAAGAAAGGTTTATCTGGACAAGAAATTCATAATGATATGGTGAATGTGTTAGGTGAAAGTGCTCCTTCATATGCAACAGTAAAAAATTGGGTTGCTGAATTTAAACGTGGTCGTACAAGCATTGAAGATGAACCACGAAGTGGACGTGCAACAACGCCATTAATCATAGCTAAAGTCCATGATATGGTATTAGACGATCGACCAGTGAAAAAGCGTGAAATACGTAATGCCATATGCATCTCAAATGATCGAGTGCATTTTATTTTGCATCAATAATTACAAATGAAAAAGCTTTCTGCAAGATGGGTGCCGCATTTGTTAACAGTTGACCAAAAACGCATTCGAATGAAACTTTTTCATTTCTCATCAGTTCTCTGATTCAACTCCTTCTGACTTCTACCTGTTCCCAAATCTAAAAAAATTCCTTGCTGGAAAACGTTTTACCGGGAATGAAGATGGCAGCTGTAAACGATTATTTTGAGGAGCTTCAGGAAAATTATTTTAATCAAGGGATAGAATTGCTAGAAATCGTTAGACTAAGTGTATTGAAGTTTCAGGAGATCATATTGAAGAATAAAATAATGGAATATTTTTTAGTTTGACTCTAGATCATAAATTAATATCACTTTCTGTTTAAATTATTGTGAAAATTGTATCATCTTTCTTTAATTTGAAAATAATTTAAACAGAAACGGTGGGTCTCATACTGTAGTTTAACTTTAACTTAACTATAAACAAAAGAAAATGTCAAAAAAATGTACACAAAACAACAACAAATTTTTGGGTTAACTATTAACTAAAGTTTAAACCTGAAGTATGAGACCTACCGAAAGTGATATTAATTTATGAGTCAAACTAAAAAAGATTCATTTACCAGAATAAAAGATCAACTAAAAATTCCCCTTATTCATCGAATAAAATAATTTTTAAAATCTAGCTCTTGTTTTTCATTGTTAGGCTAAGAACATTTCGAACTGTCTCGTAATTACATACGAGGGGTATTATTTATATTTCGGGAATGGCAAATAATAACAAACATCCCTTTTTGTCCCTCCCAGTAAAAATCCCAAATATATATAATCCTGACTTTGTAACTGTAATTTAACTGTAACTGTATTTTAAGAATAACAGTATTCCGGGTATTTCTGTAACGGTATTTTAGGGGTAACGGTAGTCAGTTGAAAGGGTTTTGAATCGATAACGGTATTTTAGCGGTATTGCCTGCCAACCCTGCTAGAAATATATCAATAATAACAAATATAAACTAAACAAGAAATTTTAAAATTCAAAAAAATTCAACGAAATTTTTTATTTTGTAAATAACTAACAAAAACTACTGTTTACTGTAAAAATGCTGTTTTGGTAGTTGTTTATTATGATATTAAAAATAACTGATTTAAATAACTGTTATGAAATTACAGTACTGTTAAAATTACTGTTAAAACAACTACTGATTATTACACAAATAACTGTCATGTAGTAACTGTCAAACTTTTTTGAGTACAGTTAATTCTGTTGGTGTTATAAAAGTAAAGGGTCTTTTTCTAAGCCCGATAGAAATTTAAATTGTAAAAAAATAACACAAACAATTTAATTTTAATCCAAAAAATTTTTTTATTCCAAAGATCAATACGTGGCATTAACATTTGAAAATGATTTCGGTTTCAAAGGCGTGAGTTGTTGCTGGTTTATCAGCATAAACCAGTGACTTCACGTGGCCCCACAAGAAATAATCGAGAGAATGAGCCTCATCGCTGAACACAATTTTGCGTCTATAACCTAGTGTCTTCAAATGCAATGAAATGTGCAAAGAAATTTGAAAATAACACACAAAGCAACAACAAAATTATTTTCGTTGTTGTTGCTTTGTGTGTTATTTTCAAATTTCTTTGCACATTTCATTGCATTTGAAGACACTAGGTAAGTTTCGCGATTTGATGACTGATTTTCGAAGTAAATTTAGATTTGGTAGCTTTGTTCAAGCGTCAATCTATTCATGATGATTTGGC
This sequence comes from Leucophora obtusa, assembly GCA_949987735.1. Lineage (NCBI taxonomy): Eukaryota > Metazoa > Arthropoda > Insecta > Diptera > Anthomyiidae > Leucophora > Leucophora obtusa. Next base: position 162,040,532 of record OX465296.1, read on the forward strand.
AGATTATACTAATCATAAATGTCAAAAAGTGAGCGCAGTACCTATGACTGTTTGGCTGTTAACCCTTTCGTAAGTTTTATCGCGCTTAAAAAACACCCTTTATATTTTAATAAAACAATTTTTTTCTTTCGATTATAAAAATATGTGTAATTACTTCAACCTATTTAAAATTTAAAGTTAAACTTCCAAACCGGTTATTATGCTTTTATGCATTGGAAATACAAGTTTCTGATTTTTTTTTTGCAAACTAGGAATACCGTATATCAATTATAATAAATATAAACTAAAGAATTTTTAAAATTCGACGAAATCAGCGAAATTTTTTATTTTTTAAATAATTAACCAAAAAAACTGTTTACTATAAAAATACTGTTTTGATACTTTTCGTTAGTTGTTTTCTTAAATAACTGTTAAAAAATTTGTTTTGTATTTTTCCATACACTCAAAAAAATAAGTTAGTAGAAACATTAGTAAAACGTGTTGTATATCAAGTGTACTAGTTTTCAGCAAATTTTTTTTCCTAAAATTCCGTTTTCAGCAAAAGCTCGTTGATTTTCAGCAAACTACTCTTGCTGAAATTACCAACTTTTTTGCAATCACACTCCTGACTAAAAATTTGATGACACAGCAACATTTTTTGCTGACTACTGACTTTGGGTTTTGAGTATACATTCGTAGAAAAATCTGTAAAAATAGCAGAAAAAGTTACTAAAAATTAGTTAAAAATGATGCTGCAGAAAAAACTGCTAAAATTAGCAGATGTTTTTACTAAATACTAGTAAAATGAGAACAGCAAAATTAAAACTGTTAAATTTACAGAATTTTAGTTATATTTAGGCTAACTTTTAGTTAATTGAAAAAAGCAAATTTTACTGTAAAATCTGCAGAATATTTTGCTAAATATTTGTGGACTAAAAATAGCAAAAATAAACTGTTAAATCTACAAAATTTTTGCTTTTTTTAAGCTAAATTTAGTTGAATGCAAATAGCAGTTTATTCTGCTAAAATTAGCAGAATAAACTAAAATTGTAAACTGCTGTTTTCAAAAGGCTCGATTTTTATTTGCATTTAAAAAAAATCAAAAAAAACTTCGAAAATTTTAAATTTTTTGGTGATTTTTTAGGCTACCAATTATTTAGCAAAATTTTTTGCCGATTTTAACAGGTTCTATTTTAGCTATTCTCCATTTACAAAAATTAAGCTCAAATATAACTAAAATTCCGTGTATTTAACCGTTTTATTTTTTCTGTTCCTATATTACTAATATATAGCAAAAATAATCCTGTAATTTAGCAGTTTGTTTCTGCAGCATCATTTTTAACTAATTTTTAGTAGTTTTAACTAAATTTTTTACGGACTTTTTTCTATTAGTGTATGATCTCAAATCTAACAAAAAACATTCATTTCTTTTTAATTTTTTGACCGTAATCATTGAGCTCGCTTGTTTTAAAATATTGAGGAAGTTATATTTTGTTAGCTACTTACATTTTTACACAAGAGTGAGCTATTATTCCAACCATGATTCGAAATAATTAAACAACTCTCAAACTTCAGTGGCAATCTGCAAAGTATACTATGATCTGCAACTTCTAAACAAAACTTTTTTGGAGAACTTTTGCCATACTATATTTATTTTCTTAATGGCATCTTTCTAGGATTGTGGAGCTCGTGCATTCCAACTTTTTTTTAAGAACCTAATGCACAATAGAGTGGATCAAGGTTGAACAAACTTTAAATTCAGCGTTGAAATTTTAGACAATCCTCCCAAGCTGCGAAAATCTAACTTTTTGTAAAAAAAAGTTGTATAGAAGTAGCAATCCAAGGTTTTAAACTTGAAACTTTTTTTTTTTTGCTAAGTTACACATTTTAAAACAATTTTCAGAAAGTATTTTTTGGAAAATATCATGAAAATGAATCGCTTCACACACCGCATGCAAACCTAATCTTATATTTGTATTTGGGAACCACTTCATACAAAAATGTAAAAAAATTACTAAATTGCGCTATAATGTCAATAAAATTTACAATTGATAAGTATAAAATGTTCACAAAGTTTCAAAATCGGCTTTAATCTATATGTTAATGATTTTTTTTTATAAATTGAGAAAGGAGAAATTATACATGTTATTCAAAACGCATAAAATGTCAAAGAAAATATAACTGCAAAATACCGAAATATAAATGAACGCATAACGAACTTACATGTATACTTACTTTTGACGCTCGTAGTAAAAAAAATTTTTTTTCATACAAATTTCGTTCCATAAACCTCCTATAAATTTATAAAACATTTATGAATTTACACATAAAAATATATTATAACAAATATAAACTAAACAAGAATATTAAAAAAATAGCAGAATATAGCAGATTATTTTTGCTAAATATCGGTAACATAGGAAAAGCAAAAATTAAACTCAAAAAAATAATGCTATTTTACAACGTAAGCACTTTAGCACTAAAATTGAGAATTCCTTCAATAATATATTCTTCTATAATGTCATACTTCACGAATAATAGATTAAAATTGATTTTAAATTTCAAACTTTATTTAAATGGGTAAAACCATCTTCTTGCTGCTTCAAATACTCCTTACGACACTCCATACCATCAGCTGGACGATTATAAGGTAACCAAACAGGTTCACCAATAAAATAACGTTTAGCTTTAATATAATTCTAAAAAAAAGTTCTACATATATATTAAATTTTCTTGTACTAAAAAACAAATTTATGCTTACATTAGTATCCAAAGTAAAACGATGATAAATACCAGCTGGTATTATAATTAAATCCCCTTTACTAACAGCAATACGTATCCAATTTTCTTCAGCACTAAAAATATAGTTATTATCATAAATATAGTTAAGTGGACTTAAGAAAATTTTCCAAGATTTTTGTAGTCAAAAAACTTTTAAATACGATTTTAAATACACTTTATACTCTAAAAATGTGATACTTTCTGATAATTTCTGTTTGACAAAAGAACTTATTTCATTTCATTGATAAATAAATTTTAAAAAGTAATAAATTATAACGTTATAAAAAGCGGTAAATGTGTTATTTAGATGTCCTAAAAAAGGCGTGTTTTTGAAATAAGCGCTTTTGTCAAAAAGTTCATATTTTCAGTTTAATGAGTACGATAAAAATTAACTTACTCTCTCACATCAAAATAACCAGACCCATCTAAAACCAAACGAATTTCCTCATCGGTATGCAAATGTTCAGTAAAAAAGGATTTCAATTTGTTAGCATAATCTGCTAAACATTGTTCAGAACACGTTATCTAAAGTTAAAATTTTATTAAAAATTGTCAAACTTTAATATGTATGAATGTTCTACCAACCTCATCTTCATAGCTGTAATTACGTTTCTTACGTAAGTCTTGTAAAACTTCATCATTTTGATAGTTTTCGGCGTTGATCTGTAATATTGTTTAAAGTAATAAAATAACAATGAGCCATAAGAAATTTTAGTAAAAAAGTTTTGATATAGTTTTATATTACTTTATACAATTGCTTATTATAGTTACATATTGCAAAATATATATTCATACAAAATTATATAATATTGTATAACATTGTTGGATAGTCTTTTACTTATATAGTCGTTGATATAATTAAAAGACTACCCAACTCCCGTACCTCTGTTAAATAACTCTCTTCTTAATTTGTATCGAAAAATTCAGCCATAAGAATTACACACGTCTGCAAAGGCTAACAGTTTTCGATACAAATTGTCAATCTTCAAAAGAGAGCGACGAATACCGCCTGATAGTCGTTGGATGGACAACAAAAGTATAGAAAATCCAGGCGGTTTTCATCGCCTCTTTCGAACATTAAAGGCTGAGTTACCCAACCGTAAACGTATCTGTAACGAATCAGCTGTTTCGAAACCACAAGAAGAAATGTATACGAATGGTTACTAGCACGTACCTAAATGTAAACGTACTTGCCGGATCATTCTGTTGAAATCAAATTTTCTATCCGGCATCGAAACAGCTGAATGATTTTAGTCGGAAAAAATATGAAATGAATAAAGAAAATTGATTCAAACAACAAATAAGGAATAAAAATTAACAAATAAATGGAAAAATTTTGAATAAAATATAAAACCACATGAAATAGATGCTAAATAGTAATGTCGTTTACGATAATCTATAAGTGTACTTTTTAGCTACGGCACGGTACAGTTACATCACATTTACGTTTACGGTCCCATAATCCGCCTTTTAGCCTTTGCAGACGTGTGTAATTCTTATGGCTGAATTTTTCGATACAAATTAAGAAGAGAGTGATTTAACAAAGGTACGGAGAGTTGGGTAGTCTTTTAATTATATAGTCGTTGGAAAATCAGCGTTATTTTCTAATACAAATTAATATATACTTTAGTTTCTTAAAAAACTAGCATTATTTCATCAAATAGCGATAAAAACTAAAAAGTTATTTATAAAATAGTAACTCTCGTAAGTGGTATATATGAAAACACATATATCAGTGTTGCCAGAAACTTTCGTTCCAAATAGGCTAAATTACCACAAAAAATACACTCACAGTATTTTATCCTTAAAAACAACCTAAAATACATATTAAATTAATTGAAAACACAATTAAAAAAAGGACTACTGATTTTTCATTATATTCAAACCATTTTGCCATTTATTTTCAAACATTGTTTAAACAATCCATAAAAGAAATAAAAATAATTGAAAAGTCTATTAAAACAATCATCAATTTTTAAGTGACAAAACGTAAAATAAAAGATTTTGTGGTTTGTTTTTCATATTTGAAACTTTTTTTTGTTTAATTTTCAAAACACTACACCATACACAACATCACACACACGTTCATATTTTTATTGGCTATGTTTGTGTGTATGAGTAAAGAATTTCTTGTAATTTGAATTGAAATAATCCCATATAGCATTTGGAAGATTGTTTTGTCAAAAATCACCTAAGAGAGTCTTCTTCGAGTACTTTTGATGACCAAATACTGATTAATCACTTGCGCGCTTGAAAAAAGAATCGAAAATTATTCTCGCTTATGCTTAAAAGAGATTTATTGAAAATTATATTGCGCATTTAACAAATGCTTGTTATGTTGTTTTTGTTTAAAAAGTGATTTATTAAAAATACAATAACAAAACCTACAGCAATCACAAATTGATAATACAGGTGCTTGAAATGTGACTGTTTTCAATATTATTTTAGAATAATATTTTGCGCAGCTGAAAAAGTGCTTATTATGTTGTTGTTTTTGCTTATAACGGGACAATATTTTACTTGCTTTGAAGCAGACGTCCAATATTTGAATATTGTAAATTTTTGTTTATTTATCTCAGTGGATTCGTGGTATAAAAGTATAAAATTTTATAAAAGTAAATATAAGTTATTTAATATTATAATATTTATATATTATAATTTAAGTGAAAAGTGATTTTTAAATTAAAAAAGATGATGGCAGCCAAACAATTAAAAAGCAAAAAAAAAAAGAAGCCGAAAAATTAATAGAACCAAAAAATAAGTTCTCAGGAAATTTTCATTAACAAACATTTTTGCTATTTTATTATTTTATTATAATTTTGTTTATATTATTGTATATAATTTTAATAAACTTAATTAAATAACAATTTACATCAAATAAATATTTTGTTTTTTTAATGTAAACAATTAGAAATACGGCTAAAAAATGACACGAAAAAGACTCCCAAACGATCATAATCACGACCAAAAATTACTCGAAAAAGATTCGCAAATGATTAGAAAACGACTAAAAAATGACTCGAAGTAGACTTACAAATAATTATAAATACGAGTCAGAAATGAGTCGAAACTGATCAGAAAAGCGAGTCATAAAAGACTCATCAAGAAGAGTCGCGGGTAGGGTACCATTTTCTCCCGACAAAACAGTCATTTATGATCAGAAAATGAGCTCAAATATGATCATTTTAATCGTCCAGAGGGGTCATAAATGACTCGAATGTGATCAAAAATTTCATAAAATGCTATGTGGGAATTTTGTATATAAACAAACTATTTTAACAAAAAAGAAAACCGAAAACAACGAAATTATTTAAATTATTTTTTCTAAAAATAGAAATCTAAAAATAGAATATTTGACTCAAAATAACAACTCCTACAGACGATACATATTTTTTTCTAGTTTGTTTTTTATTGATTGAGAAAAAAGTTAAACAATATGTTTCAATGTATTTTAATTGATTCTTCAATTTAAAAAAAATTTACCTATTACTTTTTAAATAAACCTCAATCGGTTATGGAAAATATATTGTGAGTGTATGCTAAATTCCGCTAAATCGCGAAAATAATATGTTAAAAATATGTCAATATTAAAATATTACAAAAAATGTTGAAATATTAATTATGCTAAAAACCTGCCAAATTCCCAAATACAAAAATATGCTAAAAATCTACTGCGTAAAAAATATTGCTATATTTTAGAGTTTTTTTTAACGTATACGGGTTTAATCATTTAAAAAAGTAGTGTAATCATTGTTGAAAAATATAATAAAAACTGAATCTTGAGTGGACAAAAATATGCTAAACATCTGTTTTTGTCAAACGAAATGTGCTAAAAAGCATTTACCATATTTTTCTTAAAAAAATATGCATTTTCAAACTCAATAGGTGTGTTTCTTTACTTTTTGGGTAAAGTTCGGTAAAATGAGGGTAAGCACAAAATCCTCTCACAAAATGACAAAATTACCCAATAGTACAGGAACGCAAAAAACCACTTTTCTAGCCCAAAAACTTATTTCAAAGAATAATGTTAAACAGTGATGGGACTTGAAAAATTTTGTTTTGTGCCAAGTGTGTGACTAAAATGTGCCAAATGGGCCTTTATTGTGCCAAAACTCAATTTTCACTTAGAAACCGTGTTTTCAATTTTCATTTTGTAAATGCATTCTTATGGAATTATTTTGAATTCTTATGGAATTAATTATATTTGAATGAATTAAAATTTTCTTTCAATTAAAAGGTGAATGATAAATTAAATTCATCCGATACTTATTAAAGATTTGGGAATGCAGCCAATGAATGAATTCTTTAGGAATGGTTGCACGGAATGGTATACATATAAACATTTTCTAAAACTGAATTAATTTTTTTATGAATTAAACTTAAATTAATTCTTTCGAAGCTCTGAGGTAAATTTATAGCATTTGAATTTTTAAAATTCTATGGATTAAGCACCGTAAGTTGTTCAGTTTTCACGTGAAAAAATTGTTATACTCCATATAAAAAAAATTATTTTTCACGACAATGAGTTTCACGTGAAAATTGTGCAAACTTAGTTTTCACGCAAATTTAATGTACAAGACTATTATTTTTCTGGTGAAAAAGTGACATTTTGTGTTAATTGTGATTGTGGCTTTGTTATAAAATTAAAATATTGTTAATTTTTTTAACTTAAATTGCAATTTTAAGCATTTAAAGTCTGAGAGAAATTTGTTCACGTGAAAAACAACTTACGGTGCTTTATTCGGTAATATCTTCGATGCCATTTTTTAGTTTCGCTTTATTCGAAAAGGTATTTTAATACCAGTAAGTGTTTAGAAACTAAAAATTAAAGAATTGTTATTTTTTAAATTCATTTTCTATTAAATTTTGTAGATAACCAAAATGTGCCAAAATAGTATCGGTTGTGCCATTGTACCAATCAATCTTAGATTGTGCCAAAAATCCCATCACTGATGTGAAAATACGTATAATTTCAGTTTGCAAATCGGCACAAATAGACATATTTTTTTCGCATTTAAAAGTTGTTTTTGATTTTATTCAATTAATTTTAACAAAAAACCAAGTTTCTTTTGCTTATTTCTTTATTTAATTACAATTTTTAATTTAATTTCACAATTGTTTTTTGTTTATATTTGCATCAGCTGTTTTACCAAAGTTTACCCGAAGAAAAAGTCTGGGTAAATTTTGGTAAAAAGAGAAGCACTAATACACTGTCATTAGCGCTCTCATTTACCCAATTCTCGAGTACGGGAACGCTTTTGGGTAAATTTCGGTAACTTTGGGTAAATTTCGGTAACATTGGGAACGTACGGGAACACACTTAATCTGATAATAAAAAAAAATAATTTTTCACGACAATAAGTGCTTAATTTCGTAAAACACTTGGGTGAAGTGAGGGGAACTTTCAATGTTAATTGTTTTTGTAACAAAAACAATTTCTATAGAAATAACGCAACACTTCACCAAAGTGTTGCACCCCCTAAGTTTCACGTAAACATTCTGTAGACTTTGTTTTCATGCAGATTTTATTTACAAGACTATTATTTTTCTTGTGAAAAAGTGACATTTAGTGTTTATTGTGATTGTGGCCTTCTAATTATATAAAAAAGATTTTCAATTTCACAATTTAAATTACTTTTTTTGCGTTTTTTGAGAAATATCATTTTTGGTAGACAGCCTCCGCTTGCAAAATAGCGAACTTGCGGAAATTTGGTTGCATGAGCAAAAGAAAGAGGAGAAGAATACTACACTCATAAAAAAAGTCCGTACAAATAGGTCAAAACTGTGCTGGCGCAAATACATGTACTATTTCCTGTTATTTTGGTAGAACTTTTATCTAATTGTACGAACTTTTTTAGAGCAAATAACAGAAAAATTAGTTCAATTTAATCAGGACGCGTTTAACAGACTTTTGTACTAACTTTTTTTTATGAGTGTACTGTTTACAATTTTATTGTTGGTAAAGCTGAATGCGGCAATATTTTGAATGAGGAATCGGCTTATGGGAAGGAGAAAGTGCGAATTTTTTGTAAGAATATCTCAGTTAGATGGTAGAGTTCTCATAGGAAGATAAACATATTTCAGATGCAAAACGAACTCTGGCTAAACGCTGAATTTATTTTGGCAATTAAAACTAAGCCAATTGCAGCTTCAATAGGGCTTCCAAAGAAAGAGTATCCTGAGAAATCTGAACGAACAAAGAGGAAATTTTAAAAAGGTTTATTAAACAATAAAAATGAAATGAAATTACTTTAGATAATGAAATGTAAAGTAAAATTTTAAATAGCTTTATTAAAACAAAATAGTTTCTACCAAAGTTTCTACTTGTTCAATTTTCTGCTATAATATGCCCCAGATTTAAAAAAAAATTATTTTTTTATTTTCTTTTTTGAGATTTTGGACAAAAGAAGTTTGCATTTTACACAGTTAACATTTTTACCCAAGCAAATCAGAAGAAATTTTAAAATGTACGCCGCCATATTGGATCCGCCATTTTGAATTTGAAAAATTTTACCTCAGATTTGAAATCAGCAACCTTGAAAACCCAGGTATACCAATTTTCATGTAAATCTAAAGAAATTCTAAAATTTACGCCGCCATATTGGATCCGCCATTTTGAATTTGAAAATTTTTACCTCAGATTCGAAATCAGCAGCCTTGAAAACCCCGTATACCAATTTTCATGTAAATCAGAAGAAATTTCAAAATTTAAGCCGCCATATTGGATTCGCCATTTTGAAAAATTTTACCTCAGATTCGAAATCAGCAACCTTTAAAACCGCCGTATATAGATTTTCATCCTTATTCAGTGATTCCTTATAGTTTTGGCCAGAAAATGGGGTCATTTTACCTATAGTGCACTGTCAAAACAGTTAAAACTAGCTATATGGCAACACTGCATACATGCACAAAATAAGTTTGTATATGTTTGCCAATGCCTGGTATACAGTGACGTCAATAATGACAGCTGTCAAACGGGTAAACAGAAACCGTATGGTGTGGTTGTTGTTGTAATATTTAACCCAGGTTCGAAAGAGATTTAAAAAAGAAACCCACGAATAAAAGTGAACAAGTACACAGCATGTTTTCAAACATGTGTTCACAAAAAAGTGTCAAAGATAGCCTAGAAAGTACGAAGATGTGCACCATGTTGTATTGGGCAAACAGTTTAACTTTCCTGGTGTGTATATTTGTAGTTACACATTGTAATGAATAAAAAAATATTAATTTAAACTTTTTTTTATAAAATTTGTGCATATTAATGCTCTTTTTTAACAATAAAGAAAACTTATACAGTACTATTAAACATAACACAACATTCAACAAACTCTCACAACCATATATTCTGTGAAATGTATAAAAAACACAAATGCACTCACAAAACAGATTTATATTAGGGGTTTTCACATAAACGGTATAAACCTGGTATGTTTATGAGTTTAATGTCAAACTCCATACATAAAAAATATGGTTTGTATTTATACAAGGTTTACAAGGAATTTACGAGTTTATATGGAAACCCCTATTATTTATTATTATTCGACAACATAAAATATTCACTTTATAACACTATCTATTTTTAATTTTTCTTATTCAATAATTATTTGAGCTATATAATTTTATTTTGTTACACAAACGATGTTGTGATAAAAAATTATTAAACAAACTAAAAAAGCACAAAACATCGTCAGCTTAGTATTGGTTTGGTCCAGAGCTTTGAAGAATTAATTCCTTAATTCAATTTTTCAATTCTGAATTAAAAATTCGATGAATTAATTAACAAATCACCATATATTGAATGGAAATAATTCATATTTGTTTTCGTTCGATTTATTTTGTTACGAATTAATTCAATTGCTATAGTTCTTTTTATTAAATCAAATGAATTAATTCACTTGTGAACGCGTTCAATTTTATAAATCAAACTGAAAAAAAGTGAATTAATTCCTTACTGAATTAATTCACCACTGAATTCGTTCAATTTCATTTTCATTGAGTGAATTAAAAAAAAATAAATTACGTTCAGTGAATTAAAAAAATAAAATTAAGTTCAGTGAATTAAAAGAAAATAAAATTACGTTCAGTGAATTAAAGCCTGTTTTCTGCCGTTCAGTAGAAGAAAACATTTATTTACAAATAAAATTTGCAACTAAGCAATTTTACAGCGTTCGCTAGTAAAAATAAACAAATTACACTGTGAGACAAATGGTAGGGTTTTGCCGGTAAAAATAAATGTATGAAGAAAAAAATATTCTTTGCCCAAAATATTAAAAAAAGTAATAAACAAAAGGTTATTGATTTTTATGGTAGCGGTAACAAACATTTATTTTTAGCGGCAAAACTGTTGAGTATATAGAAAAACGTTATATGAACAGATTAAAGGAATTGTAATTTTTAATTTTTTTAAAATTGTTTGAGCAAAATCGGACTAGTGGTTCTCGAGTTATGTCAAAAAAAAGATATATCTCGATTCCTAGGGGTGACCCAGCGAAACGCCGGGACACGTATAACTTCTTTTTTACCGATATAACATTTCCCGTTGGTTTCATCCCATCCCGATTTTGACTGTCGCACCTATATTTGACTGTGTTACCTATATATATTAAGTGTTAGAGAAATCCGATGCACTTTATCAACCTACATGATTAAAAAATAAAGCCTTTTACTATTAAAAATAAAAAATTTACAGATATAGATGAATTTGGAAAAAATATAACTATTCATTTTAAAAACTTATGCTTCCCAGTAAAATGTAGATACTTGACTATGACGTATTTCATTTATACGTTTTTACAATATAATGTTTTCTTCTTCTGAACGGCAGAAAACAGGCTTTGAATTCAGCGAACGTAATTTTTGTTTTTCGATTGAATGAAAGTAATTTTTTTTTCAATTCAGTGAACGTATTTTTTTCATTTTAATTCACTGAACGTAATTTAATTTTTTTTAATTCACTGAACGTAATTTTATTTTTTTTAATTCACTGAACGTAATTTTATTCTTTTTAATTCACTGAACGAAAATGAAATTGAACGAATTCAGTGGTGAATTAATTTCTTACTGAATTAATTCACTTTTTTCCGTTCGATTTATAAAATTGAACGCGTTCATCAGTGAATTAATTCATTTGATTTAATAAAAAGAACTATTGCAATGGAATTAATTCTTTGAATTTATTGTTTGATGAATGCGTTCAATTGAACGAAATCAGTGAATTACTTAAGAAAAGGAATTCATTCAATTCTAGAGAAAATTGAATTCGATTGGTAGTGAATTCATTCAAAAAAGAATTAATTCTTCAAAGCTCTGGTTTGGTCGATATGCCAAAAAGTCTTTATCCAGAAAAACGATAAAGAAAATTTACATTTTTTTAATTTGTGTATGCACTGGGTATCTCAGATATGATACATTATAGCAAGAAACTGTTTCAAAATCTGAATGAAAATATGTATTTAATAAATTTTCGAACTCGATATTTTCAAAAATGACCAGTGGGCCGAACTAATAATAATGCGACGAATTGGAAAACTATTGAGAAAGAGATACACAACTAGTTGTAATATAGTTGTTTCTCTCGCACTATAGTTTGTAGTAAGTTGCAGAGCTGCAAATTTTTGTAGTTCCAAAAACGTCCGCCCGCAGCGCTAGTGTCTGTCGTCACTGGTATACCCTGTCTCTTTGGCAGACCACACATAGTGGGAATGATTTTGGGTTTTGCACAATTCTTTTGACTGCATTATATTATTATTAATAGTTTTAAAATTAAGGTTATTTCGAAACTTTGTTTTTCTTAAAATAAGCTGTAAAAATTTTCTTTCGGCAGCAGCTGAACTAAGTGGCAATGTCAGTGAATTTTGAACAAAATAAATTAGTTATTCAAAACATTTTTCAACCATTCCATTTTTTTATTTGGATTCTTCATTCAAAAGTTCAACTATATCCATATCACTGTTTAATTCTGTAATGTCTGAAAATCTTAATAATTTCCATTGGGTTAAAATTTTTTCTCGTTACCTCTTGTGAAGTTTGGGAAAGATAACAATAAAGGCAGATTCACAATGATGAAGTATTCCACTCTGCAGAGTGGATTTTGTTGCTTTCTTTTTCGCACTTACATATTTTTTGTATCATGCCATCTCTATTTTAGTACACTCCACTCTGCAGAGTGGAGTACTCCATCATTGTGAATGTGGCTTTAAGGCTCCAAAGTTGTTTTTAAATTATTAAAAACCTGATTTGGTGTTATTATTTAAATCTTTTCTCGAAAATTCATAGCATTTTGAGAGTTCTTTTAAAAGTTCTATATAAAAAGATTTAGGTTGTTCATAAGGGGTGTGCTATCTGTTGTATCGTTGTATCGTCCTAACAAAAAACAGAGTTGTTAAAATTTTTATTTGTGTTTAACAAATGTGTTTCTATTCAGTTTTTTATCTGTTAGCACACTCAAATATAGGACACTAAACATACGTAAAAATTTTGTATCGTGCTATTCTCAAATGTTGTATTTTTTCAATTTAATTTTTAACGACTCTGTTTTTTGTTAGGACGATACAACAAATAGTACACCCCTTGTAAAAATTTTTTTTTAATTTCATATTTTTTTAAGTTGGACAAGTTACTTTCATTCAAATATAGTTTAGCTTTACGACCAATAAAAATATTTTCTAAATAAATTAACCATTTTTAATGAAATTAATTAATTACATCAATTAATTTCATCAAATAAATTAACCGTTTTTAATGAAATTAATCTTTTAACATAATTACTTTTGGTAAAATTGCTCAAAACTAATTTAAAATTTAATTTCAATTGGCCATAAACATATACAAGACGCATTTTTTCCGATTGAAATTCTTTATTTAAGTTATTTATTATATTAAGGCTTGTGGGGGAAAAGTTTTTAGTTGATCTGTTATTTTAAGTAAATGAATGTTATTTTAGTTTGACTCAAGAAAAATGTTTTGAATTTTCCCGTTAAAAAAAATTTATCCGGTAGCATATCTTTTTTTATTTGGCATCATACTAAATTATATAAAATTTCATACGGAAAATGGATTAATCAAAGGGTATATAAACGAATAAAAAATATATTTGAATTGATATAATTTCATTCAATTTTATCGCAGTTTTGGTCTTATTCAACTGCATTAAATTTTGTTTTTTTTATATATGAATATGTAGTGTAGGAAAACAACCAATTAATTAACTGAGAGAATTATCTGACTGATATTAATAAATTTTTGTATAAAACCGATGGCCACTGAAACATTTTATTGAATTAATGGAATTTTTCATAAAATGTTGTGAAAATGTTCATTTTATTTATTAAAAGTTTCATTCACTTAATAAAAAAGTTTCATTAAAACTAAATTCATAAATTATATGAAGCTTTTACATCTAGTTTAAGAAAATTTTTCATTTACCTTGTGAAGTAAACCTTATTATTTTACGCAAAAGTATATGGCTCTAATGCATAAACTTTTCTTAATTTTGCGTTAAGGTATACAATTTCTAATGTATTAATTTTGCTTATTAAACGTTTATTAAAAAATGCTATGCATAATCTAAATAACAGTTTGTTAATTTCTCGTTTTATTCTGGCAACACCCTAATTTAACGGGTCTCCACTTTCAAATAAATTGTTAGTAATTCATAAAGTTAGCAAACGATTGGCTCGTTAATCCAGAGACTATTAATTATAGAGATAGGAAGTCAAAATTTACACTACTCGCCGATAGAGGGCTCTGAAATCTTGTATTACTTGAGCAACTATTTAGTATCCGTTTAGTATCAGCTCAGCCTATATTTGAAAACTCCAAAATTGCTGAAAACTGCGCAATATAAGAAAATCCAAGCGCTAAATATATTTAAACAATAAAATTTTAAATATCCGCTTTTTTTGTTTTTTTATTATTTCAATTTAAATAAAAAAAAAAAGAAAATTGTCAATTTTTTGAACAAAGTGCCATCAAGTGATAACGATTTTTTTATAACTTATTTTTATGGTGATGCCATACTCCTGCGTTAATCGTAGGTGAATAATATTGTTTTGAAGATTTTAAAAATAATTTATAATAAATAAAAACATGATGATAAAAATGTTTATGCATAACAAAGAAGTAATAATGGAAAACTAATATTTTAAAGAGAGTTTAATAGTAAGAAAACTGAATGTATTCGGATGAAGATTATGTTTCGATTAAATCAACAATTTATTTTATTTGTACACCAATTTGAGAAAATTTTATGAAAAAAAAGCTTAAATGGTGCAATTGTTCCAGATTTTTTAAATTTTTTGGATATAAAATATTGGATTTTAAATATTCTTGGGTGGATGACCCTTAAAAAGTCTTTAAATAGATAAAAACTCACTATTTATGATTTCAACTGAGACATTTGTTTTCCAAATTTTATGAAATGCTTATTTTAGGCTTTACCCTACTTTGACAGATTATTAATTTTGTCCTTATTAAACGAATTATGCATACTGTTTTTGCCAAATAAGCTTAAAAACGTGTAATTAAACTGTTAAGAAAATTTATGCATAACACCGTATAATTGTATTTAAATCAACATACATATTGTTCGATTCGAGATAGTAAATGATTTTATCTAAAATATTTTTGGTCTTGCGTCACATTTCGTTTTATAAAATGTTGTTCGAAGCAATATACAAATTTATCTTCAACGAGATATAATTTGATCAAGTATATGTATTTGTATATGGCATATAAAATGATATAAAAGAAAAGATATTTTCGGATATGAATATATACGGCAACGAATAAGAAAATTTTGAAAATCGGAATCGCAGATAAACTCAAATCTAATTTTATACGTTGTTATTCACTCTCTAATATGAATAGATATAATTAGATCAAACCTAACTTCATTGAATCTAATCGTTTTTTCACGGGTTATTACAGTTTAATAAAACAAATTAACATGCAAAACAACAACATCTAAAAAAAAAACACCATCTTGAAAATTTGAGGATCTTTTAAGATCAGTTAAAGGTTTTATTTAAAAAAAATTGAGCAAAAAAATAGGTTTTTGAGTTTTTCGATTTTTAAAATCCCTATTAAAAAAAATTAATATGGAGCTTTATATGGTAATATATAATTTAATGTGATCCATATACCATTTCATCCGAAAAATGGCCCGATATAATTGTGTCAGTTGGTTATCACATTTTATCTAATTGCACCAGTTTAGATCTTAACTGATTAGATTATATATTAAACAGATGAAATTTTATCTGATTTTTGACCTGATACAATTTTATGGGTTTATGTCGCATGGTATTAGTTTAGATCCAAATAGATATATTTCTATACAAACTTATATAGTTATATCTGAATTTTGACCTGATGCAATTATATCTGCTTTAAAACTTTGATACAATTATATAAGGCAAATGTCGGATACAAATTTATTTTATTTATATAAAATTGTATCAACTACGATCTAAACAGATACCATTAGATTTAAAACGTTAAAATTGTATCAGGTCAAATATTGGATATAATTTCATCTGATTAATGTATAGTTTTATTTGTTGAGATCTAAACTAATACAATTAGATAAAAACTGATAAACAACTGATACAATTACATCGGGCCATTTTTCGGATGAAACAGTTTATTTATACAGATATAACTTAATCGAATTTTATACGACTATATGTAACTGTTTTTACTCGGGATTGTAAAATTTTTTGATTTTTCAATATTTTTTTATAATATTTTTTTTTAATACGCCTTAATATCCGCTTTAAAACGAGTTTTGTAGCTATTATAGTTTTCGAGATATTCAAAAAATAACCTCGTAAAAAAGCAGAAAATTGGACAAATTATGACATTTTTTGAAATTATAATTATTGCATAAATTTTGTAATATTTTTCCTTTGGCAAAACTTCGTTATATGATGAAAGAAAAGTTCTGACCCAAATTAATCCAAATCGAAAGGATATACATATGTATATATTTTTTGTTTTGGAAATTTCTTAAACGTTAAGCGGAGAATACACGAAGGAACATTGAGTAGGGAACAAAAATATCAAAA
Organism: Leucophora obtusa; assembly: GCA_949987735.1. Lineage (NCBI taxonomy): Eukaryota > Metazoa > Arthropoda > Insecta > Diptera > Anthomyiidae > Leucophora > Leucophora obtusa. The sequence goes on from OX465296.1 coordinate 162,057,358, forward strand.
AATTTTGTAAACAGGAATTGCACGATGCCAACACGCACACACTCACAAAAAAATGGGCATTTTTTCACGAATGTTCCCCCGTGTATTCTCCGCTTTAAAAATGCGCTGCTATCATGTTGCTGCCTGCTGTTTGCTGCCTTCGATGTGAACAGGCTGAACGTCTTAAAACTGTTAAAATTTTACTTCGAAAAGTGGACGATACTCGTCAATTTTATAAAGACTCCCTAGCCAGGAAAAAATATGGCAACATTTTCACAAATATTTTGAGTGTGTCGACGACAAATCTCCCATCTACATTTTGCTCCCCATACAAAATGTATGACAAGGAAAATGCCGTTGTCGATTCAATTGTGATTAAAGCCGCTATAACACAGTGTCTTCAAATGCAATAAAATATGCCATAAAATTTACGAATTACACACAAAGCAACAACAAAATTATTTTCGGTGTTTTTGCTTTGTATGTTATTTTCAAATTCCTTTGCACGTTTTATTGCATTTGTAGACACTAGGTAACTGATAAAGAAATGTCACCCCTTAACCCGCCGTTTATTAATAAGTAGGTAAAAGGCTAACATACCAGAAAGTATTCCACACCAGTTTTTGTAAACAATTCCTCCAAAGAAATAAACGCTGGAGGATTCCGATGATGATCTAACCGTTGGTCGCTATATTCATTATCCATGAACCAGGCCTTAACCATTTTTATAACAAATTTACATACATTCAACAAAAGAAGAAAAAAAAAACGAAGAGTTTAGTTTGACGGTTCAACAGATTGATAATCAACTATCAACTATAGAATATGCTATAGAATATAGAATACTGTTGGTATATGTGACACAATCGAGTGTTTAATGGTTCGCTGTAGAGTTGTGAAATTTCGATACTTTTTGAGTACTCAATACTACTCAATACTTTTCAATTGAGTTTTGAATTTAAAAATGTTATGAATTCGTATTTATTAGGAAAAATAATAACAATTCAAATACACGTGTTAAATAACTATTGTTACTTACATTTTAATTAATTTAAAACATTTTAAATAAATTAAATAAAAAAATTCCCAAAAATTCGTCACAAATTTCTTTGCTGCACAAATAGAGTTGTATTTTTAGAGTACTATTTTTAGAGTTGTATTTTCATACGAAAAATACACATTTCTACGGAAAATTGCATCTTTAAAAGTATTGTGTAGTACCGTTTTAGTATTGAGTACTCAAAAAAACAGCCAATATTGAGTACTCAGTACCGGAATACTCAATACTTTTATAACTCTAGTTCGCTGTCACTTTCAATAAAATTTGGCACGTTTTTATAATCTCCAAATAATTTTAAACTTCTAACCCAGTGTCTTCAAATGCAATAAATTATATGATATGAAATGTCAAAACTATTGCATAGAAACGTCAAAATGATATCAATCGCAAAGTGGTGGAGAACACTTGACTGACCATTTCTTGGCTAAGAAATATAGATTTTTCTTCGAAAATCACAAAATTTTAGCTTTTTTACCAAATTTTCTGTTGTTTTTTTTTTTTATTACAAAATTAAAACGAAAAGTGAAATTTCATGGCAGGCATCATTGCAAGAGCCGCTTGCATGTCAGTGATATCATGATATTGCAATAAAATTGAAATTGAGTGTCTTCACTTGAGATGAAATAATTTTGAGAATTGTTTGCTATCATTTTATTGCATGTCAAGACACTAGGTTATGTGGAGTTTCTTGCAATAAAATGTCGATACTTTAAATCACAGATTATACCAGATATGAATCAGCTGATTTGGGCAATATGGCCGACAGAAAATGAACAAAACAAAACGCAAAAATTTAAGAAAAACACAAAAGATAAGGCATAATAATCTAAAAAGGGCCAGATATATACAAAAAATGCGCAAAACAAAATGTATGCAGATTTTATATTGTTATCTCCCTCTTGACTTGATTTCCATGTAAACAAAACCATACGGTTCAAGAATACTTTTTTGACAGCTGTCATTGGTAACATATCTGGTATAATCTGTGCTTTAAATACTCGATACTACCAGGGGGTATCCATTAAGGTGTTTTAAGATTTCCAAAAAATTTCACACACGAATGAGAAGAAAAACATTTGAAGAAATTTAACATCGAACGAGAGAAAATGAAGGACGTCGCGATAACAATAAATTTAATAAAAACTGGTTTACAAGAAAACAACATCATTAAAAACAATAAAAAAATAATTAAAATTGATTATTTATTATTTATTTCACTCTTAAAGTTGTTTTTGTTACCGCTTTAATCAATAATCATAAGAAACAATAAAAACAGTGCCCTGTTAACTTTTTCGGTTTTCCTTTTGTTTCTCTCATTCTTCAAAGCAATTAACAGGATCCCAATCCATATAAATTTTAAGGGAACCAAAGAGTACACTTTTTTTCGTATGGGAACTCTTTAGCCTATATCCTCGTTGATACTACCAACGACCATATAGACTAAAGACAAACCACCCGCCTCTTCTGCTGTTAAAAAGTCTCTTTAATTTTATATGCAAACTGGTTTTAAGAGAAACAGTTTTTATTGTTTTTTAATGCGTATTTTTTAATATTAATAAGCAAAATTTTGTGCTAATTATATAAAACTAATGCAGAGAACATATCAAACAACACAAGTGCACTTTACAATTTAATTAAAATTGCTTAAAAACAATAAAAATAATTAATTAAAACCACCACCGTGGATAGTGTCTGATACTACTTAATACCTAATTCAAGTATTGACTTGATACTAATCAATACTTTTTATATGCATACAAAAATAGGGTTGTATTTTCATACAAAGTTGCATTTTTGTTGTTTTTTCATGGCAAAATTATCTACGGTGGGTCTCATACCATAGGTTTAACTTTAACTTAACTATAAACAAAAGAAAATGTCAAATAAATGCACACAAAACAACAACAAATTTTTGGGTTAACTATTAACTAACGTTTAAACCTGCAGCATGAAACCCACCGTTATAGTCTTGACTAGCCATATATCTGTGTGAACATGAAACAACTCACACTTGAAACAACAAATAAAATTTGTTGTTATTGTTGCACATAATTCTTTCCATGTTCACACAAATCCATGGCTAGTCAAGACTATTAGTTACGCTTAATAGAGAAAAATACAGCTCTGAAAGTACCCTGTGGGAAAAGGAACCGGTCACAGGACACGCCACGTGGTCCGAGGTCCGGTTCTTTTAAATGAAAAGGACCAGTAACTTTAACATAGGCTTGTCCTAAGAGGGGGTCAATTGCCCCTTGTGACGTGTCACAGGACCGACGCAAAAGAACCAGTCACAGGACTGAAGAAAAAGAACCTGTCACAGGACTGATACAAAAGAACGTATCACAGGACTGTCGCAAATGAACCTGTCACGGGACTGGTGCAGATGAACATGTCACAGAACTGACGCAAATGTCCTGTCATAGGACTGACACAAACGAACCTGTCACAGGACTGAACTATATATTAATTTGTATGAAATTATATAGAAAGTTATATGAAATTACAAGAATGTATTTTTAATGTGACGATACATACAGTGTTATATAACTTAGAATCGAACAATATATGTGACGCGCAAAATAGAAAGGCATTTTAAAGATTTAAATACGTGTATTACTGGTGTACCATCACTGTTGGTATTGGTCTCATTTGAAAGCGACACATCTCATGACGTCAGGAACGTGTTGGTCAACCTTGAAAACGCGCGTAGGTCGTCCCTACCTCTTGTTTTGTGTAGTTGGTTTTTACTGTTTTCTACCTAGCGCACTGTTTCCATGAGTTTGATATCAATTTTGCTCGCGGTTTTTCGAATCCAGCTTTATTTTCTGAAATTATTAATTGTGAATTATAATAAATACTCATTTATAATTCTTTTAAATCGTGAATATCACTCGTTAGTACGAAAATTTTTTCACATAACCTTATTATGTTATTCCCGAAAATAATTTAAAACTGATAACATTCTTACTGTTTGTTTTAGGATGAAATGGTGGACGAATTCGAAGAAGTAGATTTACTTTATCGTCCACTTCACTTTCATAAAACGCGCAAGCGGGGAATCATTTATCCGAAATTCTGGTAAATGCCCTAGTAAAAAAGATGGTAATAAAATATTGTGTAATTTGATATAATTATATCTAATCAGGTGTGGTTAATGTGATATCATCAGAGAAGACAAAATTGCTATTTTTGCTTTTTATGCTTTTTATTGCTTGTTTCACTCATATTTGCTTCTTTTTGCTTTTTCTGGATTTTCCGTTTTTTAGCATTAAAATAGTTTTTTCTTACGATTTTTGAGCTTTAAATTGCTTTTTTTAAGACTTTCTGCGCAAAAATAATTTTTTTTTGCTTACAAAAAAAATTTTTTTTTTCTCTTAACTGTGAATTTTTATACCCTCCATCCCACTGTGCAGGAGGGTATATATCATTTTGTCATTCCGTTTGTAACTCATCGAAAAAAAAATCTGGGACATAAAAAAAATATATATTCCTGATCGTTATCAATAGCGAAACCGATATAGCCGTGTCCGTCTGTCTGTCTGTCTGTCTGTCTGTTGAAAACACGATCACGCTCAAAATAGTTGTGCAAGGATGTTAATTTTTAGTTGAAATTTTGGTCCAATTTCTTAAGCAGTTTGCTATTGGAAATGGGCATATTTGGTCCAGACGTTTAAAAGTTATGAAAGAAAATGTAGAAGCACCTCTAGAATTTTCCATATTAACATGAAAAATATATTAACTGTGTGTTGTTGTTGTTACTGAATAAGAAAAAAATACAAACATACACACCCAGACCTTGAAAGAGTTAATTCTTTTTTTGAATTTATATGCATAAAATTGGATTCATTTTATAAATTACTGAATAATTCATAATGCCTTTAAATCAATGATTGGACATTGAATAAAGTGAGATAAGATTTGTTCCTATTTGTGTTGATTCAATTTCGACTCTATTGAATAATTTGGACGTATTTTGGCTTTAGAGGCACCTCACCGATTGATTCTAAATTTTTATTACTGATATAACTCTCCTTTGGGGGCCCGAAGAAATTTTTTTTTCAGCGAAAAGCCTGTATGGGGAGTTACTTCGGTTTAAAGTTTAAAAATTAACTTAACTATATTTTCTTCATTTATGATAGGGTTGGAACAATATGTACCCTATTGGAGAGATAATAAAAATATCTTTAGGATAGCATTTTTTGTTGACCCATTATGATTCGACGTAGGAATTTTAATTTTTTTGTTTTTTTTTTTTAAACCTATATAAGAAAATATAATAGCCGTGTCCGTCTGTCTGTCTGTTGAAATCACGATCACGCTCAAAATAGTTGTGCTAGGACGATGTAGTATTTTTTTGTTGACCCATTATGATTCGGCGTAGGAATTTTACTTTTTTTGTTTTTTTAATGTTTTTATTCCATACAAATCCTATATAAGAACAAAAATTGTGCTTATTAGAATGTTATCAAGACGAAAAGCTTTTATTTGATATATAGATAGGCTTGACTTCTAATATCTTCGGTGTTTGAAGTGATAAAATTTGAAACATCTTAAAAGTTTTTAATCTTGAGAATATATTAATAAGTAAAAAATTATGTGGTAGTATACGGTGGTTTTTATAAAAACGGTTTATTTTAAAAAATCTTAAAAATAAATCTCATTCGCCGGTAATGGGTAAACAAACAAAAAAAAAAAATGTCGTCCATAAGATATTTTTACTATCTTTCAATGATATAAAGACTTAGATATATGTAGCTAAGTCCATTTTCAAACTTTTCACAGAAATAAACTCCCTACAGAGGTCTTTCCGCGGATTTTTTTTTAACAGCTTGAAAAGTACTACATCGGGGTAAAAAAAATTCAATGAGATCAACTTATTGCAAAATTGAGATTTAAGATACGAATTAAGGAATTATATTTTTAAAGGTCTGCATACATCTATATGAATAACATAAGCAGTGTTGCCACTTTATGGGTAGGGCATGGATGACAGCAATTATTAAATTGTTTAGTTTTTCACTTAAATTTCAATTCAAATGAATGAATTGAGAAAGTTATCAAATTATCAAAATATATTATACACAAAAAAAAAAGAATTTAAATCATAAACTAGCCAATAGATAGTGGGTCTATGAATACAACTTAGCAATTACTTCAAAGCATTGTTGGTAGCAGAAACGGTGCGATTATCGGTGAGGGTAAGTAACGCTATCATAGATTATTTCGGTTACAGTATTTTAAGGATAATTGTATTTCGATAACGGTATTTTAAGGTTAACTGTATTGCAATTATTTCGATAATGGTATTTTAAGATAAGCGGTATTTCGGTGCATTCCGCAAATTTTTTTTTATGAAAAAACAAAGTAAAGTAAAATAAATTTATTAACTAAGTGTATGTAAAATTCACAATTACGACGTGGAATTACAAAAATTTTAAACTAAAAAATAATGGTGTTGTAAGGATAATGGGATAATGGTATTTGATTAATTTCGGTACTGGTATTTTAAATGTATCGATATTTGAATCTATAACAGTATTTTAGCGATAGAGCCTACCAACCCCGCCTCAATGTATGTAATTACTTTTGGCTTATGAATGACTTAACATCTAATTGTGAAGTTTGCATAAAAATTCCAATATCTATTTTTTATTCATACGAGTTAATGAATTGATTCACAGCGACTGATCATCCACGAATTAAACCGATACATCAGGAAAGTGTATTAATCTATATCGTACATGCTTTGAAATTCTTTCGTTATACAAATAAGCTATTAACGTACACAAAAAAAACGTTACCAAGTAATTAAGCAAATTTCAACTAATAAAGTTTTATCGAATAATTTATTATATTGTGTATGCCACAAAAACATTATTTTAGTTGAAGTGCTCCCAATTGCTTGCCAAAGATTTTTTTGTGTGTATTTAAAAACGCAAATAAAACTTGATTTTTGAAAGACTCTAAAATAAGATTATTTTTAAATCGTTTACATGTGATCATAACTGACTCTTATTTACAAGCTTTTTAAGTGTTTTGTTCTAAAGTTAATTTTTTCTCTAAATTATATGAAGATTCATATAAGACTCAAAAGTTCATCATAAATGCTGCATATTTAAGGAACTTTTCTTTATAATAATATAACGCCCAGAACGATGGGACAATTGAAATTGCCAAATCACTTTTTTTTAAGTTTACTGATGAGGTTATTACCTTTTTTCGGAGTTCAAATTGTAATAATATGTTAATTGAAGTCATTTATAATTTCATATTTTTTGGGTAATTTTGTCTACACTTTTGGGAATTTTGAATCTTGCTTGTGGCAGCACTGAGATTAAACAAGATTAAACTGAAATATTTACTTGTAGTGGTGGAAAAAATCATACACATTTGTTGCACAGTGGATTGACCGAATAAAAAATGGGTAATAATTCATACTTGTTTGTACTTAGTAGAATCCCCGAATAAAAACACCAGGATGGAGGGTATCTAAAGACTCGGCACAGCCGAATTTAATCTTTGGTTTGTATAAGTTCCCAGTCACCTGGGGACTTATACAAACCATTGAGCGGGCTTTAGCCCGCTTGTTTTTTTTAAAACTGTTCTTTTTCCAAGTTTTTTTACTTTTGCTTTTTTCTTGCTTTTTTAGAATATTTTTTTGCTTTAAACATATCGGATTTTGCTTTTTTCTGTCTTTTCTGGATATCATATATAATTGTATAAAATTGAATCAACATAAATAAATTTAGACAACTAAGATATAATAACATTGGGTCAATTTCCCTATTAAATTGTATATAAGTATATATAAATTGTTAGACCATATATGACCATATAAACTTTTATATAATTTGATAGGGAAAATTACCCAATGTTATTAGATCTAAGTTGTATAATTTTGTTTAAATTGATGAAATTAAATACAATTTTATATCATATCACATTAACCACACTAATATTAATATTAATATCACAAAATCACAAATTTTGGCAAAGATTTTAATTTTTTCAATTTTTATATTTTACTCTATAAATTTCTGTTGTTTTTTGATTTTTATTTAAAAACATTTTATAAAAGTTACAGAATGATTTTTTTTGAAAAAATTAAGCACTAACTTTTTTATTTGATAATAAAATAAAAATTAAAAATTGACCTAAATTGGATGCCGGAAGTTGCTGGAATATACATATTCACTCAATTTAAATCACTGTTTAATCTTTTATTAACACTAGTTGACATCATCAGGATATTATAATTGTTGAAGCCATTGGTTTTATGGCTTTTGATTTATATTCTTAATTGTTATTTTTTGATAAAGAAAAAAATCACAAAATAACTTTTATTATTTTTGAAAAAATAAAAATCGTGTTTGGATTGTTTTTGTTTGAATTAAAATAAAAATCAAACAGAGCAAATAAACAGAAAATTAAAAATACTCAAACAAGAAATAATTGTAAAACAATCAGTTTTTTGAATAAAAGTTATAACTGTTACGTCCCTTGTTATTTATAACACTGTGAGACAAATGGTAGGGGTCAGTGATCGGGAAGGGTTCAAACTACCGGGGAAAGTTATATCGGTAAAAAAGAAGTTATACGTATCCCGGCGTTTCGCTGGGTCACCCCTAGGAATCGAGATATATCGATTTGACCTTTGGTGGTCTTTTTTTGACATAACTCGAGAACCACTTGTCCGATTTTGCTCAAACAATTTTAAAAAAAATTAAAAATTACAATTCCTTTAATCTGTTCATATAACGTTTTTCTATATACTCAACAGTTTTGCCGGTAAAAATAAATGTATGAAGAAAAAAATATTTTTTGCCTAAAATATTAAAAAAAAGTAATAAACAAAAGGTTATTGATTTTTATGGTAGCGGTAACAAACATTTATTTTTACCGGCAAAACTGTTGAGTATATAGAAAAACGTTATATGAACAGATTAAAGGAATTGTAATTTTAAATTTTTTTAAAATTGTTTGAGCAAAATCGGACTAGTGGTTCTCGAGTTATGTCAAAAAAAAGATATATCTCGATTCCTAGGGGTGACCCAGCGAAACGCCGGGACACGTATAACTTGTTTTTGACCGATATAACATTTCCCGTTGGTTTCATCCCATCCCGATTTTTACTGTCGCATAGTGTAATAATTAATTGAACAAAATCAATAAGAACTTTTAAATGCAAATAAATATGTATGTTTATTAAATTTTTCAAACTAAAATTATACGCATTTTCACATTTTTCTTCGAAATGCATTTTTGGGCTCGAAAAGTGGTTTTGTGCGTTCTTTTACTTTTGGGTAATTTTGTCATTTTGTGAGAGTATTTTTTTCTTACTCTCATTTTACCGAACTTTACCCAAAAAGTAAAGGAACGCACTTAATATCAGGTCCATTTGATTACTTTTCTCAGTCAAGTCCAGTAAGAATTACTCAGTACAAACTTACAGAGAATAAGACAAGATTTACTCTCAAAATAAAATTTTCTTAAACATGTACGCGAACAGAAAATTTGCAACAATTTGCAAGTTTGTAGACACAGCTGATTACAACACCAAATATACAAATAAATTTTAGCTGGTTGCTATGGAAGACGATATTTTATATCTTAAGCAAAAACTTTTTAAAAGGTTTTCTTATATTTCCCATAGTTTATTTTGAAAGTTTCATTACTTTAATTTCCATAAAATAATATAATTGTAAAATATTTTTTTTTTTTTTTGTTTTCAATAAACAAACATCTGTTTTCGAATCATATGTTTTTTCTGTCTGCAAATTCTTACTGGCCAAAATTTATCCAGTAAAAATTTGTACAAATTATCCAGTAATCGAATTCATATTAGAATTTCTAAGTAAATACATATATGAAAATATAGAAAGTCGGAAAAATTTTTTTATATTTTTTAAATGCAAAAACTCAAATAATTTTTTTAAAAATAAAAAAATAGTAAAATTAAAAAACTATTTATAAAAAAACACAGAAAGTCCGAAAAAAACAATTTTTGGAAAAAGTAAAATATTTTTTTAAGTTTTAGTTAAAAATAATTTAGTTTTTAGGATAATATTGTGTTTAACAAAAAAATTGTAAGTATTTTTCTACCCTACACCACTACGTGTAGAGGGTATTTGGTAAGTTTGTGCTGATGTTTGTAACACCAAAAAATATTGGACTTAGACCCACCTTATAGTATACCGATCGGCTCAGAATCACTTTTTAACGATGTCCGTCTGTCTGTTCATGCATTCTTGTGCGCACTCTACAGGTCGCAAATATTATGATATTTTGATGAAATTTGGTACACAGAGCTATGTCGGCTCCAGGACGAAGCCTATTGATTTTGGTTAAAATCGGTCCATGTTTAGACCTAGGGCCCATATAAGGGTCCCTCAAAATTGGCTTGTTTACACGCTGCAGGTCGCAAATACGAAGATATTTCAATGAAATTTGGTACACATTTGTCCCAAGGACAAGGCCTATTGATTCTAGATAGGATATATTTCCGATTTTCTCTTTTATCATTTTATAGAAAATTTTGACTCATTTTAACATTAGTTGGCTTTTAACCATACTGCTTACGTTAGAGCGGTGGAATTTTTGGGATACTACATGCGTTTAATTTGTTATCGCGCATTCTCTAAAGAAAAATTACAACACTTACTGTTATATTTAGTTCCTTCTTAAGCTCTGCAGCTAGCATAAATAATATCCTTTTTGCATTGTCTGAACAAACGCTTAACCGTTAATGGCGATAAATGCTCTTGCGAGCATATTTCATAATTTTGCGTAAATTTTATTGTATTTACATTCATTTTCTTACAACATCAAACCAATTTTTTATTATTTATGCTCAGAAACCATATTTTTTATAACAGCGCATTTTTCAGGTATGCAATGCTTTTCATGTTCCATTACTTGCAAAATAAATAATAAAATATTTAATGAAATTTATTAATGACAATAATAAAATATTTTACCTTTAATTTTTTTTACTTTTATTTCAATTATTAAATCAATATTTAATTTTTTTAAAAATTTTTGCATGTTGGTGCTATTTTAATGACTGCCCTGATGCAGAGTCTTTTTTCTAAGGGTAGTGCTACACGTTCAATTTATATTGACCGCGATCCAGTATCGCGATATTTATTGAACGTGTAGCATGCAGTATTGATGGAACGCGATACAATAGTAAAAAGTGAAAGAATAAAGAAAATAAAGCAAATAAAATAAAAATAAATAATAATAAAATAAAAAGAAATAAAAAATAATAAAAACAAATATAAGCAAAATACCTAAACAGGCTTTCTCTTTTTGGTTTTCTCGCGACATTTTTAATAAACAACCAGCACAGCACAAAAATAATGTAAATACTGACGCGATAAATGTTGAACATGTAGCATACACGCGCGATCCATCCATCCATTAAAATGGATCGCGATCCAAATATCACAATATATATTGAACGTGTAGCACTGCCCTAAGATCGGTCATGAGTAAAGAACCGTTGACCTTCTGTTTTGGAAAAAAGCACTCTCAGAGAGAATATACTTAGTATAACGATATCGCTATAACTATAACAAATAATAACCGTATAATTTTTGTTTTGTTCGAATGAAAAATAATTTTATCATTGGTGCTATTTTTTTGACCGTCAAAACTTTCAAAACTCAACCAATCTGAACATTTTATTTTTAATACTTCGTTCTGATTGGTTGATCTTAAAAATATCAATAATATTGAAAGTGTATTTTTGCCTTAAGTGCTATCGTTTGAAAGTTTAAATAAATTATATCTCACTTTGTTCAATTTCAAATAATGGATTGAATTGATTATGAATTCTGATTCATTAAATGAGCCAAACTTTATGCGAGTTGATTCAAAAGATTTTTTTTTTAAGCTTTAACGCGATTTTGGTCGTACGCTTGTATTTGGAAGTGAAGAACTTGGCACAATTTTCGCTGTTTTTGCCACTTTTTTCCATAGTATTGGAACGATATGGAAATTTTAAAATACCATCACTGTTATAGAAATTATGCACAAGGAGATGCCAGATTTAAAAATTTGAAACAAAACTTAGAAAATGCTATACAAATGTATTGCCAGATATAAACTTCTATTGACGGAAGCGCCCTACGGGAAATTTTAACAAACTGTCACCGAAGTGGCCCCTTTACATGAAATAGACTGGTCACTTTTACATGGCGTTGTCATAGGAGGGGGAAATTGACCCCTTGTGACATGTCACAAGACAAATCCTAGGACAGGTTACTGAACTCTCATAAAAAACAAAGTTCAGGTACCTGTCCTAGGATTTGTCTTGTGACATGTCACAAGGGGTCAATTTCCCCCTCCTATGACAACGCCATGTAAAAGTGACCAGTCTATTTCATGTAAAGGGGCCAGTTCGGTGACAGTTTGTTAAAATTTCCCGTAGGGCGGATATGGAAAGAAATTACAGCGATTTTTGTTTTTTATTAATTTTTTATTATTTTTAATAATTAATTCTTTTTATAAACTTAAGACTTAAAATTAAAAATATTTTGTGTTCATTAAATGTGTTTTTTGTTTAGGATTTTACTTAAAGTTGTTTTGTAGTTCTTATGGTTTTGTTGCTGTTATTACACAAATACAAATCTCTTCTCATCTATTTTATTTTTTTATTCTTTGTTTATAACTTGAAATTGTTTTTTTTTTTTTTTTTTTTGGTTTAAATTTCTATTAATTAATATTTTGTTCTCAATAAATTAAATTTAAAAAATATTGGTTGTAACTTAAAAAAAAATTGGTGGCGGCAAAGACAAATGTTCTCTATATAAATGTTTTATTAGAATAAGAAAGTCTGAATGAAGTGTTTTTTCCTTCTATCAAATATGTTTTTTTAATGATTGGAGAGAATGATACACAAAATATTAAAAATTAAAAAAAAAATGAAATTCATAAAGAAAAAAATGCTAAAAAAACACAATTTAACGCACTTTTAAATTCAAACACGTGCAATTAAAAGTACAAGAGAAAAACTTGAGAACATTTGTGCTTTACAAGGTTGTTAGTTGATATTTTCCACCAAACGTTGGTTGTCTAGCGGCTACAAAGATATTTGGCTTAGCCGTAAAGCCCTACTACTTGTTGATGTTGTCGTAGTTTTTGAAAGATTTAAACACCTTACATGCTCTTTTCGATCTTGATGAGCTCAGCAATACCATCGTACATTTCCTTAACGGCTTGGAATTCGGTAAGGCCCATGCGACGCTTGTTGGAGATATCGTAGATACCACCTTCTGCTTCAGTGTGTTCACCACGGGTACCGCGGACTTGCAAGTTGTATTTAGCTGCAACTTCTTCCAATTTAGCCATGTTGGAGGCCAATTTGGGGACCTTAATGTGCACGGAAGCACGGATGGTGGTACCCAAGTTGGTGGGGCAGAAGGTCAAGAAGCCCAAACGATCGTCGTGGCTGAAGGGAATGCGCTTTTCAATGTCGTTGACGGCAGTTACCAAACGCTTGTATACTTGACCCAAATCACCACCCATTTGCATGGAGATGATACGCAAATGATCTTCCTCATTACACCAGACCAAGAAGGTCTTATTGTCGTTGTGGTAGATACCACGACCGGAAGGCCAGTAACGGCAGGCGTTGGCAGCTTGCAAGAAACGATCACCTTCCTTGAACAAGAAATGATCGTCGATCAATTGTTGTTGAACAGCCTTTTCCATTCCAGTCAAGGGGTGGAATTTACCCTTCAATTCACCTTCCAAACCAGACAAGGTGGTGGAGACCTTCTGTTCCATTTCCTTGTATTGGGCTTCGGTTAAACAGGGGTTGAAGGGATAACCTTGCATAGAGCGACCACAACGAACACGGGTAGAGATGACGAATTCATTGTTGGGGTCCAAGTTGGTGAATACATTGACATCACCGAAATCTCTGGCGGGATGCTTGTCGGTCTTCTTGAAGCCCTTATGGTAATCTTCAATGATGGGATCGAAAAGCTCAGCGAATACTGTATAGGCTTCAGCATCGGGAGCATAGATACCGACACCGGAATCGTGGTTTTCTAAACCAGATTGGATGCAATCCAACAAAGTTGAACCGAAAGTGGGGGTCTTCTTGTTCTTAAGACTGTCGAAGACTTCCTTGGTTAAGTACTTCTTCAACAAAGACTTGGAGTCGGAGGCAGCCAACTTGGTGAAACCTTCCTCCAATTTTGCAAGAACAGCAGCGTCAACCATGGTGTCTTGTTTGCTAAAAATAGAGAAAACCAAAAAGAAAATTATTATAAAGTTTAAAAGTAGGAAATTAAATGAAATGATATCAGCGAGAGCTTCAAGTCTTCTTATTTTTTTCAATTTTTCATATTAAAAATTGTATGGATTAACAATCCTATAAACTCAGTAAGAAAGTTTTTAAAGCTCTCTTAAGATGAAAAAAAAACTTGCTTACGATAAAGAGGATGTTGGACACCATTTTGAATATTGTTGTAGGGATATTGTTTTTAAACATCTTATAAAATTTTGATTTTCTTGATAACCTGATTTAAAAATTTGAGTACAACGACAAAACTTTAAAATTAAACGCATTTTGTGGCTGAATTTTTTACTATCTGTCAAATATGTTTGAATATTTTAAAATGGAAAATAAATTTGATTAATTTTTATGAAAAAAATCGATATCTTTAAATGAAGTTACACCGTTTTTATAGCATATTTACATTGATAGAAAAATCTACTTATAAACCCACATCTACACGGGATAGAAAACTCGCTAGACTTTATGAAAATACAGCTCTGTATAAGTCTACGAAATGTAATCTCTATTCCATTGACAATTGTTGTCAAACATAATCTCTTTAATTAGTAACAATTTTTAAGATGTCTTGTAACATTATTGAACATTTCAGTTTATTAAATGCACCTTTTGGTATTTGGAGGAAAAATTATTCTTTAAAATACAACAATTTTAATAAAAACAAATACTTGACAACTAAAGATGATACTTTTACGATAAAAATTAGTGCCAACTACATTATTGATGACAAATTTAGCGCAAACTCTATGAGATTTCTATCCCGTGTAGATGTGCCTTAACAAAATTTTGATCCTGTGTGTGATACTGCATCATATTGAACAAAACAAAATTATCAAAATCTTGTAATAACTAGATTTTGCTGCCAATGTTTATTAATTGCCTATTTGATCTAAAGGCACATTTACACGCTAGGGAAAAGTCGCGAGACTTTACGAAAATACAACTCTGTATGAATCTACGAAATGTTATCTTTAGATCATTGACAGTTGCTGTCATATACACTTTCTTCAATTAGTATACATTTTTAAAATATCTTGTACCTTATTCAACATTTCACTTTTTGACATTTGGAGAAAAAATAATTGTTTAAAATACAATAAATTTGGAGATGTGAAACAGATTTCCCATACGAAATCAGAATTTAATTTTGATTTCGGCGAAATCCCATCGAAATCCAAATGGAAATCCAATTTTCTCCCATATTTGGAGAAAAGTAGAGAAGTTTGCTGAAAAAGTGACAACATTTAGCAGCTGTTTATGTCATAATAATTAATAAATAAAACATTTTAATAAATTAAAAAAAAAAATTAAGAAATAGCATAATACAATCTTTTATTTTTAATAGAAAGAAATATTAAATTGCTGAAAAACGTTAATGGCGCCGGCAAGACCACCGACAAAACATTGAATTTTTATTGCCTTCAACTAATCCCTATACTAAAACATACATATTTCTTAAGGCACATCTACACGGGATAGAAAACACGTTAGACTTTATGAACATGCAGCTCTGTATAAGTCCACGAAATGTAATCGCTAGGAAACTGACAATTGCTGTCATACATATTTTCTTTAATTAATAACAATTTTTAAGATGTCTTGTAATATTATTGAACATTGCAATTTATTAAATGCACCTTTTGGAATTTGGAGAAAAAATTATTCTTTAAAATACAATTTGAATAAAAAAAATACTTGACAACTAGAGATGATACTTTTACGATAAAAATTAGTTCCAACTATAATAGAGATGACAAATTTAGCGCAAAATCTACGACATTTCTATCCCGTGTAGATGTGCCTTTATACCAAATATAACATTGTATCTTTCATAATGTAAATGATTTTTTTGTTTTGCCACTTTATTTAGTGTTTTGTTGAACATTTTTAATTTTGGTTATTTTTTTAAGGTTAGTTTGTTTACAAAAAAAATTATCATCTTCAGAATTTCTAATGTAAACGATATAGATTTCGAATTGAATTTAAAACTGAAATCCAGTGAACATTTTAACAATGTAAATTCAATATAAAATATAATTTCTCTACAAATTTTTTGAGTTTTTTTAGTCTACTAATATTCAGCGAAAAGTGTTATTGATTTTAGTAAGGATTTTTTTTTTTAATTTGCAATTTTACGGAATTTAGCAATTTTTCTGCTAGCACACTCCTAACTAAAAATTTGTTGAGTCGGCAAACTTTTTTGCTGACTTTACTGACTTTTTTTGCGTGTATGCATTTTTAAACGGCTTTTTATAAAAACAAAAAATATGTTTAATTTTTCCGTATCATATTTGTATATCTAATGCAGTTAATTATCAACAAATATACTAAAAACTTATTTTGTGTTTTCAAACACAAGTTCAGGGTTGTTTTGTTTTAATGCAGATAAAAATCTTGAAGTTTTTATACAACGAACTCTTTTTTCAAACATTTATTCAGCGCTGAAATCTAAAATCTTTAGTCTTCGTCAATAGATTTTTTTCGCTAAAAATCCCGGATATAGAAAGGGTGCTTTATGTCAACTAAGAAAAAACTCTCCCCTAAAAGAGCACGAGGCAGAAACAGCACGTGTCATGCGCTTTTCAACAGGAGTGCCGTTATCCTTATATAGATTTTTTTAAATAGTATATAGTACAAATATATGTATATTAAACACATTGGATGAAAAAGCCGGCATGAGTAGATATTTGCCCACTTTTATTTTGGGTGATTTTGTGCCTCATCAACGGCGACTGTTGCTTTTACCCAAAGTGTGGTGACTTTTTTTATGCATTTTTAGCACGCTAGCTTACAGTATGACAAATCATGCATACATGCATATTTTATAAATTTCTTTTGTCCAAAGAGTCTGCTGTTCCTAAATTGTTTCTTTTTATATGCATATAAATACAATTATAGTGGTTATTATATGACGTCAGCTTTTTTGAAAACTCCTTTCTTTGCTTAAGTTATTGTAAGAATGACAAGGAGTAGAAGGAGATTTGATTGGGAGGGTTGTCATTTTATTTTATGTTGATTATGTGGTCTTGTTTGGTTTAAGATAAGACTAGACGTCTATTAAGATAAACCTTTGCAGTCCATAGCAAAACAGTTTTTTAGTCACTACTTTTAAACAAATACATACATAGACACTCAAAAAAGTTTGTTAGTTACTGTAAGACAGTTGTTGGTGTAGTATTTATTATTGTTTTTAACTGTATTACAGTTGTCTTTTATTGAAAACTACAATACTGTTGCCTCAGTTATTTAAAAAAACTAACAAGAAGTATTGTATTTCATAGCAGTTGTTTAAAACCGTTATTTTTAATATTGTAATAAACAACTACCAGAACAATATTTTCACAGTAAACAGTTATTTTTGTTTAGTTATTTGAAAAATATAAATGTTATTATTGATATATTCTTAAGTGCTTACGCATAGTAATTTTCAAATCTTATAACACGTTTGTAAAATTAATTTTGTATGAAAATTGTTTTTATAAGTCATTTATAAATTTAAAAAGTGATTACGCATATGCCCCCTAGTTTGGAAATAGAAATCAGAAAACGTTGTTGTATCTCCAATGCCTAAATACATAATAATAGCACTACCATTTAGATTCTTAAGATTACATTTTAAATAGGATAAAGTAATTATGCATTTCTTCGTACCTAATCGAAAAAAAATTGTTTTTTATATTTGTTATTAAAATATATTTATACCGCAAAAAATTAACTATAAAACGAGTAAAAAAGTTAAAGTCGGGCATGCCGACTATATAATACCCTACACCAGTCTGATTTAAAGCAAACTAATGTTTGGATCCGAAATTTGAATGTGTTAAAACAGAGTTGTGTCAAAATTTTCTATAAAATCATAAAAGAAGAGAAAATCGAAAATATAGCCCATATGGACGATAGGTCGAAATATGGACCGATCCTATTTAGAATCAATAGGCTTTTTCCTTGGGACCATGTAAGTCAACGAACCAAATTTCATTGAAATATCTTCGTATTTGCGACATGCAGCGTGTAAAAAAGAACATTTTGGGGGTACCCTTATATGGGCACTAGGTCTAAACATGGACCGATTTCAACCAAAATCAACAGGCTCCGTTATTGGGCCGACATAGGTCTGTGTACCAAATTTCATTGAAATATTTTCGTATTTGCGACCTGCAGCGTGTAAAAAAGAAAATATTGGGGGGTACCCTTATATGGGCACTAGGTCTAAACCGATTTCAACCAAAATCAATAGGGGTCGTCATTGGGCCGACATAAGTCGGTGTACCAAATTTCATCAAAATATCTTAATATTTGCGACTTGTAGAGTGTTCACAAGAATGCATGGACAGACAGACAGACGGACGGACAGACGGACATCGTTAAATCGAAATAAAATAAATTCTGAGCCGATCGGTATACTATAAGGTGGGTCTAGGAACAATATTTTTTGGTGTTACAAACATCAGCACAAACTTATAATACCCTCTTCACATAGTGGTGTAGGGTATAAATAGTTTTAACCAATTTTGTCAGTTGACTCCCAATTTTTGTAGTAAAAATTTGTCAGTTATTTTTACGACACTGATATTTATTTTTACTGCATTTGTTTGTTATTTTTTAACAGTTAAAAATAATATCAATTTTAAGGGTAAATACTTTTGTCGCCTTTGTTTTATATAGTAGATTATACTGAAAAACTTTTTTGGGTGTACCCATAACTGCCTGTCATAAAATAAAGTTTAATTGGAAGCTATAAACATGAACATTGAAATACAAAGACGTCTTTTGTATGTATTTTCATCGTAAATGATGATATGATAGTAATAGTTAAATAAGATTATTATAACTTATCAACACGCTCCTTAACTGCAAAGTAAATTATACTTAAATAAATTGGTTTGTTAACAACGAAAGATCAAATTAATACATATTTGAAATTCTTTAAGAAGACAATCGAGAAAAATATTTGTTATTTGTCACACAATTTTGTTATATGACAAAATAAACTTTAAGTATTGAATTTTTACTCAACTAATTTTATTTGTTACGACTTCCTCAGTGTTTATATTCATGAGGTAACGCTATTTCGGATTATTTCGGTAACGGTATTTTAAGGGTAATGTCATTTCAGTTATTTCGGTAACGGTATTTAAATTTTTTACGCAAAATAAAAACGAAACATTTATTAACTTCGAAAGTTTTGAAATGGTTTTGCATATGTTTAAAAATATAAAAAAAAATTTTTTTTTAATATTCAAAAATTTCGTTTAAATTTAAATTCGTAACAAAAAATGACAATTTTCACAAAATGTTGTTTTATATTTTGTTATAAATATATTGCTCTTAACCAAAAATTTGCTAAGCTTTTATAATAATAAAAAAAATTTTTTTTTCAACAAATTTAGCCAGAAAAATTTGTTGGTAGAATCTACTGAAATTGATTTTTAAAACAAAAGTATATACAGTTAAAAAGGCGACAAATGTATTTACCTTTCAAATTACTAAAAATGTAGTTATTTTTAACTGTTGAACAAAATTTTTTTGATAAAATAGATAAAAAACTACTCTTTTTTTGCAGTTAATTTTGTTGATGTTATAAAAGTATATTTTAATAAAAAAAACAATTTCTTGCTTTCGATTATAAAAAAAAATGTCCAATTACATTGGAGATACAATATAACCTTCTGATTTTTATTTGCAAACTTAGAATATTTTAATAAAAAAAAATATAAACTAAACAATAATTATAAAAAATCAACGAAATTTGTTTATTTTTTAAAAAAATAATAAAAATAAGTGTTTACTGTAAAAATTCTGTGGTATTATGGTATTAAAAATAATTGCTTTAAACAACTGTAACGTAATTACAGTACTTTTAGTTAGTTGTTTTTTTTGAAATAACTGTAATAATAGTTATGTTGTATTTTCTACACTAATAGAAAAAGTCCGTAAAAAATTTAGTTAAAACTACTAAAAATTAGTTAAAAATTATGTTGCAGAAAAAAACTGCAAAATTAGCAGATTATTTTTGCTACATATTAGTAACATAGGAACAGCAAAAATAAAACTGTTAAATATACAGAATTTTAGTTATATTTGAGCTAAATTTTTGTAAATGGAGAATTGCAAATTAACCTGCTAAAATCAGCAAAAAATTTTGCTAAATAATTAATAGCCTAAAAAATCACCATCATTTAAAACTTTCGAAGTTTTTTTTTAAATTTTTTTTAAATGCAAATAAAAATCGAGCCTTTTGAAAACAGCAGTTTACAATATTTTAGCAAATATTTCTGGAGTTTTTAGCAGAATAGACTGCTATTTGCATTCAACTAATTTTAGCTTAAAAATAGCAAAAATTTTGTAGATTTAACAGTTTATTTTTTCTATTTTTAGTCTACAAATATTTAGCAAAATTTTCTGCAGATTTTACAGTACAATTTGCTATTTTCAATTAACTAAAATTTAGCTTAAATATTACTAAAATTCTGTAAATTTAACAGTTTTAATTTTTCTATTCTCATTTTACTAGTATTTAGTAAAAAAAAAATATGCTCATTTTAGCAGTTTTTTCTGCAGCATAATTTTTAACTAATTTTTAGTAACTTTTTCTGCTATTTTTACAGATTTATTTCTATGAGTGTAATAGAAAACCAACTGTAATTACACTTACAAATAACAACTACAGATTACAACACAAACAACTGTCATATAGTAACTGATTTTTTTTTTTTTAGTAAATGCCTAATTTAAAATGAACCGACGCACGTTTCAGCAAAATTTTATAAAACAGAAAATGAGAATTATTACGCAATATAAAGCCACACAAAAAATGTCTAAAAATTAAAATAAATACAAATAAGTGAGCGTATGTATAGTTGATCATTTTAATTAATAAATTAATGTTTTTCATTCGATTCGAAATAATATAACAGTGGTATTCATCTAACTGCATTTATGCCCTCGTAAACCGTGTATTTTTGTAATCGCGTATATTTGTAACTTTACCTGTTTATTTGAATGAATGCACCTTTTAAAACTATTCACACTTCAATTTTACATTAAGCCACTTTTTGATCTTTTCATAAACTAAACACAGAATTTTTTTAAATTTGTATCATTTAAAAACAAATAAAACAGAAAATAAAAAACAACAAACAAAACAATACAAAATAATTTTATTTTTGACAATATTCAAATGTGTGTATAAATACGAAAAAGTTTACACACAAAAATGTAAGCGTATATTTACGAGTTACACTAGTTTTGACATTAATCGAGTAAACTTACAACATATACACAGTATACGAGGCGTAAATACTTTAAATGAATACCTTTAATAATTATTAAATTTTTCTATTAAATTATTTTCAAATTAAAGAAAGATAATGAAATATTTACAAGTAAATTACAGAGAATAAAAATTGAAAAAATTCGATAAGGCCAGCAGGATATATACGTACTTTCAGGTCCCGCTACAGACCCATCCGCGGTATCCTATGGCTTTATTCGTTAATAATTGATGATGATCTATTTATATTGAATTTTAAACAAATAAACAAATATAAACAATTCAATTAGACTAGCATCATAGAGTAAGAATACTATAGAGATAGGTAAACCGCACGGCCCCAACAAAATTTTATGCAGATTGCAAAGATTCAGTAACGGGCTCCCCAATGAGAGATTTTCGATCTCTTTTGAGCAAATTTCCCTGATTTCAAAGCAAATTTGCCCACAAACTGAGAGGATTTCTTTGATTTAAAACAAATTCCCCGTATTTCAAAGCAAATTTCAGCAAATTTCCCATACCGAACCTTCGTAATCTGCACATATAAAAACCAAGAGAAATGTTTTTGCAGCGTCAGCGGGATCGGTACGGTGTGCTACGATTAACGGAATTCTAACAGTGATATTTTTATCCTGTGTTATTACTGTTTTTGCTTTGAACTTTAATTCCTAAACTTTCGCAGCTGGTTAAATTTAACACTAACGGTTCGTTGTCGTTCATAAATCTCTGCTTCATAAGTTTTGTTGACAGGGTTGAATAGAACCAGCTGCGATAACAACGAACCGTTAATTTTAAATTTAACCAGCTGCGATACTTTAGGAATTAAAGTTCAAAGCAAAAACTGTAATAATAGAGGATAAAAATAGCGTTGTTAGAATTTCGTTGATGTTAGTCTAATTGAGTTGTTTGCATTTGTTTATTCGTTTCAAATTCAATATAAATAGATCATCATAAATTACCAACCCATAAACAATTACCAAAACAGTATTTTTCCAGCAAACTATTATTTTTGTGATAACCAAAAATTTTCATTGAATTTTTAAAATTCTTGTTTACTTTATATTTATGTATTCTTAGTTTAGAATTTACTTAAAATTTTAAGTGGAATGAAGAAATTAAACATTTTAATTAAAATATATAAAATGTATATAATAAAAAATAAATTAATTGTAAAAATAATAGCTTTTACCAATTTTGTCAGTTATTTTAAAAAACTTTGTAGTAAAAGTTATTTTTAAGACATTATTAGTTATTTTTAATGCGTTTTTAGTTATTTTTCAACAGTTAAAAATTACTAGATATTTATTTAGTTATTTTGTCAGCCTTTTATCAGCATATAGTTTTGTTTTAACTGCAACTCTGCAAAGCAAAATTACTCGCGAAAAAGAAATAACAAAGTATTAAAAAGATGAAACTTTCTAATTAAAAAATAAATTGTACTTAATTCTGAATTTTCATAATACATTTTTGTATTAGGTTATCCCGAAATTGGAAAATCCTACGTAATAGCACTGAAACGATGCGTATTAATAAGCTGATTATGGGAAAAATACCAAAAGAATTTCGATGGCACTTATATTTCGCTACCGGCGTTTGAAGTTGGCCTCTGTAATGTAATTTTTTAAATTTTTTTCTGGGGCTCAAACGTTTGATAGCGCTGAGCATATATTTTTAAAAGTAGTTTCGGTCCACCACAGCAACATTTAGATGAAACAAGTCATTTTTTTTTTGTTTAGATATATGGTAAAACTTTTAAAATCCACTTAATTTCATGACAAATTCAAGTTCTAAATACATTTCCAGAAAAAAAAATTAATAAAATTGGATTATTTCAAATTAAATTATGCTGTGGTAGACCAAAATTACTCTACGGAGTTTTTTAAAAATATTTTTCTCTAAAAATTCTCAGCAATATCAAACGTTTGAACCCAAACTATACACGCAGAAAAAAAAGCAGGGGGAATATTACCTAAGTGGTATGTAATTATACAGTAACATAAGTTCCAAGCATATTAGTTCAATCCTAAATTTTACGACGAAATAAAACTAAAATTAGTTCAATTGAATTAGAATACGTTTAACAGTCTTTTGAACTCACTTTTTTTATGAGTGTAGGAAACGGTTTGAAGTTTTGGCTTTAAGTCTTAAGTGGGATGAAGTAATTACAATTTCGTTTTTGTGATCAAAAGAAAATTTTTTTTATCTTTTTTATTTAAAAATATTATTATTATATCGAAAGGAATTAACTATAAAAAACAGTAGTTTTTATCAATTTTGCCAGTTGTTTTTAGATTTTTTTTATTAAAAATTTGTCGGTTATTTTTACGACATTGTCAATTATTTTTACTGAATTTGTCAGTTATTTTTCGACAGATAGAACTAAAAATATTTTTAGTTATTTTGTAGGTAACTACGAGTGACGCCTTGTAAACTGCATATACTTTTGGCTTGACTGTGATTTTCAGTAGACTCTACTCATTTTATTGAGATTTTTTTATTTCGAGAACTTATCAGAAAATATACTGATTTCACAGCACTGTTTTAATTAAATTAAAGTAGGCGGCTAATGGAATTGAAAAAATATTTAGAGTCGGAAAAATTAAAAAAAAAATATCTAAACTATTTGACAGCTTTAGGTTATTTTTTTCCAAATCTGTTAGTGTCATTTGGAATTGCTTGCGAGATCTTATTTTAAACTATAATTTTAATACAATAATCAAACTACAAGTATTTCAGTGATTTGGAATATGAATTGGAATTTAAAACCACGCCTTATTGCAATATAAAATTTTCTATTTACAAAAAAATACCAGAATAAAATCTTTTTTTTTATTTGCAAAAAATCGTTTTTTTTTATTTGCAAAATAACACTAAATAGATCAACTGAAGTATTAAACAGTTAAGCAAATTTCAAAAACTTTAACCTCCCATCCGTATAGCCTAATTTTGAAATCAATACTTCTAACAATAAGATTTTTTTTGTTGAACGAACAAAAAAATTTAATTTTCCGTTACAAGAGAGAAATGAAAGAAGTAGAAGATATTCAATATAATAGAAATACAATACACACCCTTCTGCATTAGTGGTAGCATCACCATTTGCCTCAGTAGTGGTGGCGGCTGATGCTTTGTCACCATCAGCAGTGTTTTCAGTAGCATTAGCATCACCATCCACCACTTTGTCCTTTTTATCCTTGGATGCGCAACCGCCCATTTTTAATGAGTTTTTTATGTGTTTTTTTAGTAAGATAGAGGTAAAAGTTTTAAAGATTTATAAATTTGATTTTTTGTTTTATTTTATAAAAAATTTGGCGATTTTGGTCACAAAAGTTGCAGTGTTTTTTTTTTGAGTTTTTATTAAAAAATATAGTCTTGTAAAAAAGTTTGTTCCGTTTTTCTTTGTTTTTTTTTTGTTTGACTGACTACTTTTAAGCTTAAATTATTAGCTAGATTTTTATTATTTTTAATTTTAATGCAGGTAAAAAATTAAATCACACTTTTTTATAAAGTAAAAGGATTTCTAGAGAAAATATCCTTTTTTAAATATGGTAATTAGCGGAATGTTTCATTTATATATTTTTACATATGAATTGCTTGGATTTTCGAGTTTTGCAAAAAAGGGCGCTGTCTTGAAAAATGTTCTTTTTAAAAAGTGGTGGGTTGTATGTATGAAGTTTTTTAATTTTATTTTTTGCTTCTACTCTAAAGTTTGTAAAAAAGTTTATGCAAAAAAAATATTTTTTTGTTAATATTTTTATTTAATGTAAGATTTCTTCGTTGGTTTTTTTTAATAAGGACGTTTCAAAATTTTTTATGTTTCTGTAGTGGAAAAAATTCACAACTATTTTATTATATTCATTGATTTTTTCTATTTCAATTATTTTGATTTGTGCATTTGCTTTGATTTATTTTAAATTTAATTATTTGATAATTTGTGCGTTTGTTTTTTAATTTATTTTCTATTTATTTTTACAAACAATTCAAAGTAATTTTCATCCTTTTGTTTTTCTAAGAAATTTTCAAAAAAATTTTCATTTGCTTGCTTTGCCGCGCCCAGAAGTATACTATACTACACAAAATTTGTTTTAATATTTCTTTTTGTTTTACTGTTAGAATTTTTCAATTTTTAATAGCAAGCGCGCGCTTTGCCGACAACAAACGAATACACTCGGAAATTTATAAGGAACTAAACTTCCAAATCCTGTCGATACTAGTGTTAAGCCGTTAAAGTCTGGTTGGAAATTAATTTTATGTTTATATACAATAAACGGATGACGATGACGACGACAACAATGTTTGTGAACTGCCGGCACAATTTTAGCGCAAGTGTTGTTTGTTCTGCTCTTGCTATTATCAATTGCTCAATTTTTCTTCTTCTTTTGGGTGTGTTAAATGTGCAATATGTATATTGTATAGTTCAATAAAATAAAGATGTTCAACTTCAGCACAATTGAGCCTACGGAGAGCAAGAGTAATATTTGGTTTTTTACAGGGTTGGAAGCTATGGGAGAGTATTTTTTAATCACAATTTCATTCGAGAGGGTGAATGTTTAATTTAAGAAATTTCTCGTTTTTTTTTCATATTAAATTAAATTATTTAATAAAAGAATCTTTTAATTGCTAAGTGCATTTTTGAAATTTATACTGGTATTTAAATCGAATAAAGGTTTTAGAAATTCTCTTTTGCTACCAGTATAGTTATTGTATAATTATTATAAATGGTTTAGGTATCGTTAAATACCTTTAACATACTCTTATTCAAATTAAAATAAATTAAACATTTTGTAATAACATATATCTACATATATGAAGATTTGTAAGTTACAAATTAAAATGTCTTAAATAAAAAAAAATTTATATATATATAAAAAGCTGCATTTTTTTAATTTCTAAATTAAAATACACTCAAAAAAATAAGTTAGTAGAAAAATTAGTAAAATGTCTTGTAAATCCAGTGTACTAGTTTTCAGCAATTTTTTTTTGCTGAAATTCCGTTTTCAGCAAAAGTTTTAGTTATATTTTTTTAGCACTAAACTAAATTTTAACTAATGTTTTACTAATTTATTTTGCTACAAAAATTTTGCTGACAACCGCATTTATAGCGTGGACGACAACCAGATAGACAAATATAGATGTCGCAGCTTGTCTGGATGTAGTACATACAACGGAAATGATAAAAAAGAAAAACAACTCTACACAATTTCTATATTTAAATTTTCAGCAAATAAATTAACTAAAGTAAAATTTCGCTACAAATTTTTTGAGTTTTTTTCAGTCTACTAGTATTCAGGCAAAAGTTTAGTGATTTTAGCAAGGATTTTTTTAATTGCAATCGACTAAGTGTTAGCAAAACTTTTGCTGAGATTACAATTTTTTTTCGCTGATTTTCAGCAAACACCTTTTCCTAAAATTACCAAATTTTTTGCAAGCACGCTCCTGACCAAAAACAACATTTTTTTCTGACTTTACTGACTTTTTTTTGAGTGTACATATAAGTTTAGAAATTAAAAATTAAGCAGTGCTGACTCAGCACTTTAAATAAATTACGAATTGAGTCGTTTAAAGTTCGAGTGATCTGATTGTACCAGATCTTATTAGATTTCGAAATAGGGAACAAATTTGACATCTAATTACAATCTAAACAGATCTAGGCAGATCTGGCGAACCGCATGTAATCAGATAGAAAACTTCAAACCAAACTAAAATTAAAAACTTTTACCAATAGTCAACCTTTAGGCAAAATTGGTTTTTACATTTTTGTTTGAAAATAGTCACTTCAAATACCAAATCTAACCAGATCTGCTTAAATTACTTACGATATGAACCCATCTGTTAGCAGAACTGATTAGATCGGACCATAACTTGTATCATGTATGCCATATCTGATCATCCGTGATCTGATCTCGTACCAGATCTAATTAGATTCAATTACATATAATTAGTTCTAAAAAGATCTGATCAGATCTAACCTTTTTACACGGGTTAGCTTCATTTTTACAATGTACAGTTAGCTACTAACTGGAACTTTAACAGATTTTTGGTTATTCCCATATAAAAAACAATGAAGAAAATCTTATTCAGTTTCAATGAACGGTCTTTAAGGCTTCATTATTTTAATCATAAGTGTTAAAATAAAACAGAAAATATTTTTGTCTTTCTTTTATACATTTAACCTGTTATCAAGGAAAATCGTAAAAACATCCGCGAACGGGGTGGTCTTCTTGACGCGATGCGAATGCTTAAGTGCGAGGACTCATTGTGGCCGTACTGGAGGGAGTAATCTATCGGGTTAGCATGGGTGTCCCAGAAGGGACACCCATACCAGAGGGACTCATGAGGAGCACGAACTAAGAATTTGTATTTTGTTTTAACTCACAGCTATTTAGAAAAAAACTAACGGAAAGGAG
This sequence comes from Leucophora obtusa, assembly GCA_949987735.1. Taxonomy (NCBI): domain Eukaryota; kingdom Metazoa; phylum Arthropoda; class Insecta; order Diptera; family Anthomyiidae; genus Leucophora; species Leucophora obtusa. The sequence goes on from OX465296.1 coordinate 162,085,386, forward strand.
TGCCCAGTAGCTCAGTAGGTTTTAAATGTAATCAGAGTTTTTTCTATGTTAAAATACAAAATAACTATTATCACAGTTATTAAAAAAAAGCAACTTAAGTTACAGTTTTTAGAGCATTTTTTTAAATATTATAGTAAAAAAACTACCAAACCAGTATTTGTGCAGTAAACAGTTATTTTTGCTGGTTATTTAAAAAATAAAAACTGATTACTGTATAAACAACTGTCATGTAGTATTTGACAAACTTTTTGGAGTATGTGTATTCTTATTAAACAATTTTCAGTTATTAAAAATGTAAAACTTGGAATTGAAAAAGATTTAAAAAAAATTAAATAAGTAATTTCAGATCAACTAAAAATTTACGATCAAGTAAAACAAAAATTTCAGTTTAATGGAACATTTTTTAACTAAAATAGATAATTTATATTTAGGGTTACAAGTTTCAATAAAATCTAAAATTTTTTTCAAAGACATTTTAAACATTTCTGTAAATTTGTATTTATTTTATAAGAAATTCAGCCACCATGCTCAGGGCATTAAAATAAACTAGTTTAAATAATTTAAAACTTTTTGATTAAAATACAAACTAAAAATGAGAAATTTTGTAATAAAAGCCCTGTACTAAGTTTTGGTCGTGAACAAATTTCACTCGGGCTTTGAAAACCTTAAATCGCAATTTAAATTGTGATTTCGGGGTTAGCAACTAGGAAAGCGCAATATGAATGCTTATGGCCCAAAAGATTTTGAGAATTTTTTCAGAGGGTACAGGATACTGAAATGGATACTGAGGGTACTGAAATGGATTTTATTTAAAATATGAGCTCATGTGGCAATCTTTTTTAATTGTTTTTCTCTTGTGCTTTGTTTTTACAAAACCATATAAATCATTATTCAAAGGTTTCAGCCTAATCAAAAAATTATTCGGGGAACAAATTATTAGTTTAGGGCCACTTTGAAGACATTAAAAGTGTAAATTCAGTATTTTCCAAATTCAAACCTTAATCTAGTGTCTTGACATGCAATAAAATGAAAGCAAGCAATTGTCAAAATGATTTCATCTCAAGTGAAGACACTCAATTTCAATATTATTGCAATATCAGAATATAGCTGACATGCAAGCGCCTCTTGCAATGATGCCTGCCGTCAAATGTCAATTTTTGTTTTAATTATAATTTTGTAGTAAAAAAATAACAGAAAATTTGGTAAAAAATAATGGGAAAGAGTTTAATTATTTATTATTTGTAGATAAAAATTAATGTTTGATAAAATTTTGTGTTTTTCGAAGAAAAATCTTTGATAGCCATCAAGTGTTCTCCACCACTTTGAAATTGATATAATTTTGACGTTTCTCTGTAATGGTTTTGACATTTCATGTCATATAAATTATTGTATTATTGTAGTTATTACCGGGTAATAACTCGAAAAATAGGCAACGTGGGGGTGGTAAATTAAATCAGTTGGATAGATCTTCGAAATACCTTCCATCCGAAACCCACTTCAACTATCATGAAATCTTCATAAATTTGCTTAAATTTCATGTGAAAAAAAGAATTTTGTTTTAGTTTTATAATTTTTTTAATACTAAAGTGATAAGAGTAAGATTAAAATTAAATAAAAGGTATTTTAAGGACCTTTCTAACGTGATTATAAAATATGAAAAAAAAAAAAATTTATAAATGTAAAATGTTTCACAACGTCATTTTTTGAATAAAATTAATTTTAGCAACCCGGTACCCCCTTTCAAAAATTCTGAAAAAATTTGCTAAAATCTTTTGGGCCCTAATCATTTATATTCTCCCTTTTAAGAGTTGCAAAAATGCAAACAAAATCTTCTTGGTGAAACGAACTATTGTATTACTTTTGGGTAAACAAATTCTACACCATTTTTATGATAAATTCCTGCTCGTGAATTTATATGGCAAATAGTTTGCTAAATAAAATATTATTATTCCTTTGTTGAAAAAAAGATATAGTATATGGTATATTGAGAATATTGCCAATAAAAATTAATTTCTTATATTAAATATTATACATGACCAAAATCCATAAATCTTTAATTAAACCCTAAAGACATTTTGAACATACACAAACACACTTTTGAAAGAAACTTCCACTTCCTGTTTTATACTGTGTATTGTACTATAACTAATCATCTCAATTTCTTCCGTTTACTCTATAATCGAAACGAACTTGATTGCACTGATTAAAATCCCAAAACGATTTTTGGATTCAGTTTCATCATATTTAAGCTAAGAAAGCAGCAGTGGCAAACAGACAATAAACAAAGCCATTTACAATAGTGGCATAAAATTTGGAATATAAATCTTGACAACAAAATGGCCAAATAAAAAAAAGCAAGTGAAGCAGGATTATTGTTATACAGTGATGACACACACAATAAAAGGATAAGGAAAAACTATATATAATATATTTCCTAAAGGGATAGGATACAACAAAAATAACAAGCTTTAGTTTTCACACAATGAGTTATGGATATTATGAAAAGAAACTTGTTAAAAAATGTGTTCGAATACAACACCACAATTAAGTCACCAAATTTGTTGCTTTTAGGGCATTTGAAATGAAAATAAAAACTCTAAAAGGGGGATGGTAAATGGCCAAAACGGGGTGGTAAAAAACAAACAGTAGTGGGAGGTGTAGTAGTGTAGTTGCTGATTTTTCAAAAACTGTACTATTTACTTTAAAAATATTATTTTTTAAGAAATGTTTAAATTTCTTATTAGAAAAGTAGGTATATTTCAAATTTTAGAATGAGAGTTTTATATTATCATTAGAGAGTTAGGTAATTATTGGCATATACATAGTTTTATTATCCTGATTTTTTTTGTACTGTTCATACTCACTACGCACACTTGTGTGAGTGAGTGCTCATTAATATTTAGTATCTATAAATATTTGTTGGGTTTTTTTTTTAATTTTTAGACCATTGCCCAGGTGCCTGTATTTATTATTGAGTAATCCAAATATCCTAAATCTAAACAACATATTTAACCCCAATAACATCTTTCACCCCATTCACACCCAAATACTCAACAGTTATTTAGTTATACGAGTTCTTTTATGACTTTTCATAAAAAAAAAAAACATTTATATGGTTCTATATATAAGTCAAGTGTTTTTTTTTCATATTCAATACAGGATATTATATATTGTTCAACACCTAGTATTTTTCTTTTGATAACTTAACTTTTTCTATACACTTTTATATAAAAACCATAGAACCACAAATGTGTATAACGCTCTAAATGTTTATTCAACAACTTCCTTTTTGATTGTAATAAACATGTTGAAAAGTATTTATAATTTGGGATATTCAAACATTTCAAGCTGTGAGGAAAAAATGTTTTAATCATTTACATCTTGGATTCCAAAGGGAAGGCTTTCTTTATTTTCAAGTGTTGTTTTCTTTCATAGTTTTGTGTGAATTAATTTTCCCCTATAATAATAAATTTTCAAGTGGCTGTAGGGATTTATTTTAAAGAACATATTTTAAATATTGACATGTTGAAGTATTCTTTTACAGTAGCTTAATTGAGATTTTAAATCTAATATAGAATTTTGAAAATGCAGAATATTCTCTGGCTATTTTTATATCGTAATATGAGGATTATTCAAACAAAATTTGAGCTTTTAATATTTTATATTTCAAATATTTTTCAAATAAAATTGGGATTTTTGATATTTTATATTCCAAATGTTTTTAATGCGAACTATTCTTATTTCAATTTATATTTAATTTAAAATATTTTTTTTAGAAATGAAAAAAAAATTCAAACGATTTAAAATTTCTATATTTTTTATTTCAGACAGTGATTTTTATCAAAAAATGATCCAATAGTTTGGTTTTATTAAATAGAAACCAATAATTACATTAAATAGACCGAAAAATGTTCAATTGTTTAATAAAAAGTGTTTTAAAATTTATGCTAATTTGAGAAATTGTATCTGTTAATGATCTAGATTACATGGACTCATACGGAGTTGCATTTACAAAGCCGCCGAGCATTTTTCACGTTCAAATGTGTTTTAAAAAATCTCTCTTTATAGAAAAATTCTATTTTTTCAAAAATTTTTATTTTTTTATTAAAAATTTACATGTCATTTACAAATTTCAATTTAATAACCACGCACAATTTTCAAATTAAACTAAAACTGTTTACTTTTTAATTTAAATATATTTTAACTTATTTTTAAAATGCGAAAACAAAATGTACTATGTTGAAGTGTGAAAACTTTGTTTAACTAGAATCATATTTAATAAGATTCATACTTAATAATTTGAAAATGCTTATAAAAAATTCGATTTTAATTTACACGTGATGTAATATTTGATTTAACTATGGATTTTTTTCTCTTTGTAGTTATTATTTATCATTAAATTAAAAATATTATTGAAGGAATTCACAGTTCAAGTGCTATCGTTGTATTTTAAAGTTTAATCCACAGAAAGTTGTCAAATTTACGTTAAATGATACTTTATAACTTAAGAGATTAATCACAGCTGTGTCGACAACCAGAGCGAAAATTGCGTCCATATCGTAATAGAATCTATTCTGTTTTCATGACGACACACACTCACAATATTTGTTAAATTGTTGCCATATTTTTACGTGTCAGAACAGAGTTGTAGAAATTCGCATAAGAGCTGCAAAAATTCGTATTTTATTTAGAAAAAAACGTATTTTTTGGACAGAGGAAATATAGTTGAAAATAAAAATATAGAATTAGCCACAAAAAAGCAAAATAAAATACTCGTCGGTCGACAGTCGATCCATTTGTGATTAAGCTCTAAAGTAGTACGAACTGTGAATTCCCCATTGTATTCAAGGTTGTCAACTCTTGAAGTGAAAAAATGGCTAAATGGAGGAGAACATATTTTGGTAAAAAAATGCATATTTTAAAACATGTTTTTGATATATCACTAAAACTGAGTTTCTGCACAATTCATATTTAAAAAAATTTTTTTTTTTCTTCGTAAACACGATTTCTAGTGCTTTAACATTCTTGCCCTGATCATAACAGAGCCAAATGTAACTGTTTTTTTAAAGAGAAAAAATTGCACTGATACATTTTCATTAAAGTCTATTAAAGTAAAAGTGAAATTTAACGAGTAAAAATTCATATTTTTATATGGAGTTTTTCTGGGCTTTAATGGTTAATATGTTTTTATTGGAAAAATGTACATTAAAAGTATAATACATTTAAAAAAGTTTGACAGTCACTACATGACAGTTGTTTGTGTAGTAATTAGTAGTTGTTGTTTTTAACTGTAATTACATTTGTTTTCTATGGAAAAATACAAAATAACTGTTATGACAGTTATTTGAGTAAACAGTTGTTTTAAGAAGTTATTTTTTATATGATAAAAAACTATCGAAACAGTATTTTAACAGTAAACAGTTACTTTTTTTTAATTATTTAAAACATAAAAAATTTTGTTGATTTTTTAAAATTCTTGTTTAGATTGTAAAATATTTGAAGTATCATCTGACATCATCATACATATACAATAGTTTATGCAAAAACTTAGGTAAACTTTTTATTTGAATGTAGTACTCGTAAGTATAGTAGATAAAAAATGGAGAACAAGAAAAAACATTTTTTATTTTCTTTTTTAGAACCCAGTGTAGAAATGGTAATGACATATTATTATTTTTTGGACTACCAGTAATGACACCGACTTACTTTCTGGATTATTTTAAAAGATATAATAATGAGCTACTAATAACTAGTTACTTTTTCCACAAGTTACAAATAAAAAATAATGCATTACCAATAACGACTTATTTTTAGCATTATTTCAAACATAAAGTAATGTTCTAGAATTTTTTGTAAATTTTTTTGAAATCTATTTTTAGACTCAATATTTTTTCAACAGTGGTAAGGATATTTATAACTACATATTTTTTGATTTTTTGTATGCTGGCGAGTAAGCTGACTTGTGCGCGGCAGGTCAATTATGTGTTTATCTATCAAATATAACATGTCGAGATAGCTCAGATGGTAGAGCTATAGACTGGCAATCTGGAGTCCCAGGTTCGAGACCCGCACGAGAAAATTTAATTTAAAAAATTTTTACAATAAAAAAATATTTTTTTTTATAGAACTTATTTTTTTCAAAATCTATTTTGAGAATCATTATTTTTGTCAATACGGGTAAGCACAAAGGTAACGACATATTTTTTGATTTTTCATATGCTGGTGTGTAACCATAACTCATTATTTTTCGCGACATCGCCATATAAAGGTAATAAGAAATGTAATAATAAAAGTAACTAGTTACCATTACCAGGTATGTAGTTACATAACCACATATCTGTTAATGATTTTTTACACTGGGAATTCTTTCCTTTAAAATTAATTAAAATCCGATGTGTCATCCCAAAATAAAACCTCCCCAAAATTTTGAGCACAAATACACCATTTGAAACAGGGTGAGGATTTTAGTGGTTACACTCAAACAAATTTGTCAGTTAGGTACTACATGATAGTTGTTTGTGTAGTAATTAGTTGTTTTTAACTGAAATTGCAACTAACGAAAAGTACACAAAAAAAAACTTTACAGTCAATAGTTTTTCTTTATTTTTTTTGACGGTTATTTAAGACAACATCTAACTAAAAGTTGATTAAAGCAGTTATTAAACAACTACCCAAACAGTATTTTTACAGTAATCAGTTATTTTTGTTAGTTATTTAAAAAATAAAATTTTTTGTTGATTTTATAAAATTCTTGTTTATTTTATATTTGTTATTGTTGATATGTATATTCTTATAGTGGGTTTGATACTCTATGATTAACTTTAACTTAACCATAGTTAAACGTTAACCACAGATATACTTTGTTTATTTCGAGATATGTTAGCAGGTCTTAAATAGAAGAAAATTGCCAAAAATTGTCTACAAAATAACAACAAAATTGGTTTAACTATTAGTTAACTCTAAAACCTTCAGTATGAGACCTAGAATTAATCTGAATAAACAAATCAGAAAAAATCCAATACATAAAAATGTAATAACTGGAGAACCGTTTGGAATTTTTACTTTAAATTTCAAGTACGATGAATGAAGTAAGTAATTACACATTTTTTTTTTATTTTCGAAATAAAAAAATTGTTTTCTTAAAAAAAAAAAAATATTTTTATAATACCAAAGAAATTAATGATAAAACACAGAAGTTTTTACCAATTTTTCAGTTGTTTTAAAATTTTTGTAGTATAATTTTGGCAGTAAATTTCAAGACAATTGTTAGTTATTTTTAAACAGTTAAAAATAACAATATTTTTAGTTATTTTAACGATATTTCGTAACAGTTGTTTAGAGCAGTTATTTTTAATATTATAACAACTAATGTATTCTTAGTTTGCCAAATAAAAACTAGACAATTTTATTGCATCTGCAATGCATAATAACTGGATAACTGTTTGCAATTTTGACTTTAAAATTTATGTAGGTTGATTGCACTTTTTTGTATTGTAATAGAAAGAAAAAATAGTTTTTATATAAAAAACATTTATGAAATATAAAAAAATTACCGCAGTTTTTACCAATTTTGTTAGTTGTTTTAAAATTTTTGTAGTTAAAATTTGTTAGTTATTATTTTTATTTATTTTTACTGTAATTGCTTGTTATTTTTCAAAAGTTAAAAGTAGAAAACTAGATTTTTAGTTTTTTAAGGTAAATTTATTTATTGTCTTTATAACTGCATATCCGGCATAACCGGCGAACTTTATTGAGTGTATTACCATATGCATAAATATGGTGGTAGCAACAATTGTGCTGCAATTATCAACGACAATAAAATCAAAAAGAAGTCAAACACTTCTAACAATTAAAAAAAAAAAAGAATCAGCCAGCATCTCTTTAAATTCTGTCAGCCGTTAATATTGTGACACAATTAAAATTTCAAAACAATGTCTATACACTCAAAAAAAAAAAAAATTAATTAATTTTAAGTGTGTAAAAAAATAATGAATTTTCCAATACAAATTAGAGCGTATAGAAAATGAAAACAAAAAGACAAAAACGCACATGAATATAGTTTTAGTTATGGCTTTTTTATATGAAATAAATCCGATTCAAATGTGAGAAGTTAAATTGTATATATAAACACTTTTGATACATTTATAATTTGAGAAACACTTTAATATATTTTATAAATAAAAATCTTAAAACATTTAAATTTGTACGGCAATTGTTATTATTTTATTACAATTTATATTATTGCTAGATAATAGAAATAAAAAATGTCTAACCACTTCAACAAGCCATCAAATGAACTGTAGTGAAATATAGAAATATCGATAACCTTAAAATACCGTTAGCGAAATACATGAAAGTGTTATCCTTAAAATACCGTTACCGTTATTTTTAATTCTCTGCTTTTGGTTATTGCACGTATTTATTGAGTATTTCACATAATAAAGTCAATTCGTTTTGTTATTACTTTAGTTTGGTTTTTACAAAAACAAAAAAAAATGCGGTATGTACCGAAATAACTGACTACCGTTACCCTTAAAATACGTTACCGATATAACTGAAATACCGTTACCGAAATAATTCAAATACCGTTATCCTTAAAATGCCGATACCGAAATAAATGAAATAGCGTTACCGAAATAACCTAAAATATCGTTACCGCAAAATACCGTTACCGAAATAACCTAAAATATCGTTACCCCAACGATAACCGCATTCGTTTCGGTAACCGTCCATGGTTAAAATTTATAATTTTTTGTAAAATTTACCGTTTACTCCAAATTCCTTCAACTTTTACTACAGTTGGAAAGTTTGGTTTTCTTTTTGTAGTGAAATTTTCCTACTATAGTAAATGTAGTAACTGGAGAAGTGTAATTTTTTTAAAAAGCCCCTGAAATTATGTTGCATTTCTGTTATATTGATAACAAAATTTAATTTCATAGTTGGTAGTCGAAACGAATAAGGGTCAAATTTTTTGTTTACATTAACCTTTTAGTGGCAGAGTTTCTACGTATTTAAGAATATTTGGTTATTTAAACAGTATAAAAATATACGACACTTAGGTAAATACTCTTCATCCATTCAAATCGGCTTCAATTTCAATAATATAAAGCTAACTAAGTGCATTTAATTTAATAGTCGTTAACAAAACGAATGTTAGATCCATGTAATAAAGATAGAAAATATAAAACAAAACATTTATATAATCATAAAAACATTTATATATATTGTCAAGAAAATTTTTGTTGGGATATTTAATCCCTAAAAATACCCTTATATTGTCACACATACAATTTTTCATAGTACATTTAACAAATTATTATTTTAGTTTATAGGATTTGCCACAGTTCGTTTATCTAAATTGCCCTATAGCATTATTCAATGGTTTAAAAATATTGTTTTGCTTAAATCTCAAATATCTTGAATATGCATTTAGTATATAAAAATTTATTATTCTAAATATAAACAATATTATAATATTGTTATCTTTAACTAACCACTCAATAGTATACTCAATTTTATTGCAGTCATTTGCAAATTTTTTTAATGCCAATTTTGTATTTGTATATCATTTGATTGATAAAATAAATTAACATTTTCTTTAAGGGTATTTTTAATTACTTCTAAAAAAGCAGTAAAAATACAATAACGGATACTTTTGAAGCAGTGAAAGAAGTGGTTTTGTAAAGCATGACTTCCAATTTTTTTTGCTGGGTATTAAAATAATCCACGTTTTTCTGCTTTAGTCAGTTTTTATTTAAAATTAAAAAGGAAATGCGAAACTTTTTTTGATAAATTAAGTAACTTCTGATGTTTAGTTAAGTTATGAATTAAAATATTGAATATTCCTTGTGTCAAAGGTTATTTATTAACGAAATCGTGAGAAAAGAAAAACGCTTGATAGAATATCGAAATATAAATTGTTTATTAAAAAAAGGGTATTGAAGATTTTAAGAAAGTTTTTGCAAAATCTTATCTAGAAAAAAAGAAAGTGTTTCAAGTATAAAATCCAGTGTTGCCATTTCAGAGCTTTTCGTGTATTTTTTAGTGCTTTTTTCTTTCCCGTACCCGGTGATTTTTTACAAATACCCGTTTATAAAAAGCGGGTATTTACAGTGCTTTTTCAAATTTCTGGCAGTGCTTTTAGTGCTTTTTGTACAGTTTATATTTTTGGTATTTGTTCTCCTTTTTTCAATTTTCCTTGAATTTTTTGTCAAAATTGAAAAAATAATACGAAATATACAAAAAATACATTTTTGCATAATGTTTGTAGTACAATTTTAAATAACAACTTCGTTATATTTAAACTTTAAAATTTTGAAATATTAGTTTGGTGCTTTTTTACCCCTTTTTTGGTAATTTTTTGAACCTTTTTTACACGATTTTACAAAGCTAAAATGTGTTTTTAAAATCTTGACTTAAATTTTTCAAAAAATTATTATCGTGGTTTTTTACCCAATTTTTGGTAAATTTTTACCCTTTTTACCCGTTTTCAAAATGCTCACGGTGCTTTCCTGCCTTCAAGAGTTGGCAACACTGATAAAATTGTTGAGATTAGTGCAGAGATCGGCATTTCTATGCACGCGTGCAACTCACTCACACCTACATACGCTCACTCATTAATAAAAACACAAACAAATTTATTCAGTCTCGCTTGAGCATTCGTTCGATGAGGTTGTGTAGACGCATGTTGCTAGCGTTACACTGAACGAAATGTTTGACGAAGAATGGGAATTCGATTTCTCGTTTACTGAAATTTTTTTCGGTAAACGAAAATAGGTTATTTTTGTTGAAAAAAGGACAATCGTTGTGTTTTGCCATCTATGAACCGAGTTTAACTATATATACCTTTATCGCCATGCTGAATATCACAATAAAATTAAAATTTTTAACTGCAACTTTGTCAAGAATTCTAAAACGTGTTTTTCTTTCAAAATTTACTTTTTAAATTATTCTCTGTTTTGTTCTATTTTATTTTTATATTTTAATTGCACATAAATAAGTATGAGGAAATTATACAGAAATTTCTTTCAGTGCATTGAGAGAGGGAAAGTTACATCCCACGCATACAAGCAAAAAACTAAGGTTGTATGTGTTTGCCGATGGCTGTGCTAGATATTTAAATAAAGTGTTTATTTAATATTAAATATGTATTAAGAAAACATCTACATATTTTTTTTTTATTTTTGGCAATCAGTGTTGCCATTTTAGCATATTTTCTGCTAGATTTAGCAGATTGAGTTGGGAAATTGCATATTTTTTTGTAAAAATATGCTAACTGCTTTTTAGCATATTCTGGTGGACAAAAGCAGATTTTTTAGCATATTTTGTTTTATTTAATAAAAGCATATTTTTAGCATATTTTTTAACAAAATAATTTTTTCTGTAACACAATTTATAACAATAACAATGTTTTCATAACTATTTATTTCATGCGTAATTATTCAATTCTTTTTTCAGTGTAACCTTTTTTAATAGTAGTATATCTATAATTTGAAAATGCTACAAAAACCATAAAAAAAATCTTGCAAAAATTTAAAATCAGTTAAATTTATTGTGAAAAAATTAAATGAGAAAGTTTATTTTTTTAGTCTCAAAGAAAGATTAAACAGTATTTACAAAAAATATCTTAAAATATCTTAGAATAAACGTAAAAGTTTACCTCTCAATTCATAAACACTTTGCAAAGTTCTAGGAGGTTTACAAAACAAATTCTTCACATAAAATTTGTTCGATAAACCTCCTATAAGTTTTGAAAACATTTATGAAGTAAGGGGTAAACTTTTATATTTGTTATAAGATAGTTTGAAAAAGTATGAAAATATAATTTTTTATAAACATTGTTTAAAAAAAGTATTTTTTCATTAATAAGACTTTATTAAATAATACTAAAAAAATTATTTAGCAGATTTTCATCATATTTTTTGTATTAAATTTAGCAGATTTTTAGCATAATGAATATAATAAAAAAATTGCGATTTTTTAATTTAGCATATTCTAAGTATATATTTTTTATTTTAGGATTTAGCAGATTTTAGCAGAAATTTTTTAGGAATTTAGCATATTTCCTTCTAAGAGTTCTGGCAACACTGTTGGCAAGAGTACATTCCTTAAAACATCGTATATTCTTAAATACTTGAAATCATGCAAAAGAGAAGGTTGCTATCTTCTCTTTTGCATGATTAGGGTGATAATAAACTATGTTATTAAATATTCATAACATACTACTACTACTAATTTAAAATATTGATTTTTTTTTTGTTTCAACCATCATTTGTAAAACAAATTTTTACGGTTTAAATTTAAATTTTAAAAACCTACAATAGCATTAAAGTATCCTTATGTTCGATATTTTAGAGGATTATATGATAAAAAAAAAAAAACAAAGGCACAAATACAAAAAAGTTTCCGTAATTTATAAAAAGGGGTGACAATTAATCGAGCATTAACATCATTTTAATAAGGAAAAAAAAAACATGTTGCACAAACTGACAAATTTTCCAATCCTGTTTTTAAATTAGAATCTTTGCAAGTTTTTTTTTTTTATAAAACATTTTCATTATTTTTTACTGATATTAACCCATTAAGGGAAAGTATTAAAAACATTCTACTTTGCTCTACTAATTTCATGTTTTACTTTGATAAAAATCGAATATACTTATGGGGGGTTTTGAATAACAATGCTACTGTTTTACAAAATTTTGTTATATTGGAGGAATTCATAGTTTAAGTGCTAACCTACTATCGTTGTAAAATACAATAGCATGATTTCTGAAGTTTAACCCATAGCAAGTTGTCAAATTTATTTACGATAAATGCTAATTCACGGCTTAAAATAGTACGAACTGTGAATTTCATCATTGTTAGTTTAAATGTAATTAATTAAGTGGCGCCACATGCAAAATATTGATTATAGTACAAATTAAATGTTATTGCTTGACGTGTTAAAAAAAACCAACGATTTATAAAAAGGACTTTTTTACAAGTTTTAAAATAAGAATATTAATAATTTTTATATTGTAAATGTTTAACACTTTCACTTTTATGTTATAAAATTACGAAACATTCGCAAATAAAATCAAAATATTTCAATATTTTGATTAAACAAGAATATTTTATATCATTTTCCTTTTAATTTTGTTTTATAAAATTTTCATTTTAGTAATTTTATATTATTGTAAAAATTCAATGTTATTTTTTCTATATTCAATACACTGCATGCATATTATTTAGAAAATATATATGCTATTATTAATTTTTTTTCTGTTTTTGAAAATACGCAAAACAAAACTGCAACACGCGAACCGTTAATGCCAACTTATAATATTCGATTAACAATTAAACACGTTAACTGATGTCGAAAACACCAACAACCACATAAAATAGTTAAAGCAATATCATATTCGTATAAACAATTACTCTCTCGTAGCCTATAAAAACAAAATCTATTTTTTGTTTAAATGGAAAACCTCAATTTTCAAAGTGTTGCCAAGTTGTTTAAAATTTCTTTATATAGAAAAAAGATAACTTCTTTTGAGTATAAGTAAACATTTATAAAATATTGTTTTTATTTAATAAAAAAATACCATAAACAATCTTTTTAAATTTCCCCTGTAACCATCCATCCCCCTTCCTATTTTCCTCTTCATATCTTAAAAAAAGATACACAAAGTGAAATTTAAGACAAAAAAAACTTTGCAGTCTATCAAAATCTTAAAATTGCAACCATCGCATCATACATATAAAATATAAATCGTAGTTGATAAAAAAAACTCTTCTTTAATGTGTTTTCATACTTAATTGTTGAATTAAGAAAAAAAAAAAGAAAACTAAATAAATCATAACAAGTAAATGCACTGCAAAAAATATATGTATCACTTTTTTTCTTGCAAATATAAAATAGAAACGAAAAAAAGATACGGTTTTTCCATGAAATCAGTAACATTTTTTTCTAGTTTTGAGTTAGTGTCGTTGGGGGTGAGACCAGGGGGCAGATTACGGGGGCAATTGTTATTCGTGTTCTTTTATTTCCACTTTAAAAATGTTATTTTTAACAATTTCGATCAAATACAAGCAAACATCGTTTAAATATCATGGCTACAAATTTATGGAATATAATTTGCATTAAAAATGAATTTAATAAAATTTTATTGGTCGAGTAAAAATATTTTTATATAATCATTTTTAACAGGGTGGTCGGTCGTATAGCCTAAAAATTCCCTCTGTGTACATTGGGGTGTATCGATATAGGCGTTACACAGTGGTACCAAACCAAAAAAAAAATTGGAAATAAATATGCCACATCTCAACTACTGGACAGATTTCAACACAAAAAACCGCTAGCTATATAGGAGGAATATAGCTTTTAGAATCTTTTGTAGTCACCCTATTGTAATGCGGAGTGAACAACAGGCTGGATGAAAATTCGTTTAAGACTTGCCATTTTTATATTTAAAACTTGATTATAACAATTTTCACTTCTCGTAATCTACTAAAAGGGACAAACCGAAAAATGTTTACATGCCATTGCTAGCTCTTGCAGATCAAAACCAATTTGATTTCAAAAATCAAAATTTAAATTTTTTGTTCAGACTATTGTTTTTTGTTTTGGCCAATAGAATCTTTGTAGTTAAAGATAAAAATCCCTAAAAATTTCCAAATATTACAAATATGTTAGGAAATAATATGCAATAAAAAGTTTTGAATTATCTCAAATCGTTTTGTTCTGAAAAATTCTCAAACTCAACTTTTCCAAACCATTTAGTATAAAAAATTTTAGAAATTTTAAATACTTTTGCACATGTGCCCTAGTTGCAGCAGATTGATATTTTAATGAAATTTGGTACACTATCATTCCAAGGACAAAACCTAAACTAACACAAAAAATTATGTAAAATTTTTAGTTAAAACTACTAAAAATTTGTCAGAAGTTACCTTGCAGATAAAACTGCTGAAATTATCAGATTATTTTTGCTAAATATAAGTAAGATGGGAACAGCAAAATTAAAACTGTTAAATATAAAAAATGTAGTTAAATGTTAATAAATGTTAATAAATATAATATACTTTACATTTTAAATTACCTGATATTGCGGTTATTTTAACTACAACTGCAATTTTAGTTAATTTTAATGCAATTTCAGTGTACACTTTTTAACTGCAATTGCAGTTAATTTAAACGACATTATCCTGCTATAATCAGCAAAAAATTTTGCTCAATAATTATTTAACTAAAAAATCACAAATTAATGGAAAATTTTCAGTTTTTTCGATTTTTTTAATGCAAATAAAAATTTAGCTTTCTGAAATCAACAGTTTACTATTTTTTTTAGCAAATATTTCCTTTGATTTTAGCAGGTTGAACTGCTATTTGCATTAAACTTAATTTTACTTAAGTATAACAAAATATAGCGTAATTTGTCATCTCAAATATTGTTGGCATTAATTTTTATCGCAAACTAGGGATATCAATCGGGATTGGAGTTTTAAAATTCCGGGATTTCAAAATCAAAAAAACGGGATCCCGTTACAGAAAGGAATTTTCCGGGATCCCGAAAATGTTCTTGATTTTTTTGCCATTTTGGAATTTTTTACTTTAAAATACGTGCAAAAATTTCAAATTTAGACAAAAGTATAAAATATATCTGTTTTTCTGTTTTACACGTTTTGTTACATACTCCTAATTACTATAAATTAACCCCTAAATTCATAAACGCTTTGTAAAGTTATAGCAGGTTTACAAAACGTCATTTTCATACAAAATTTGTGCAATAAACCTCCTATAATTTTACAAAGCGTTTATGAATTTAGGGGTAAGAATTTAACTCCATCAATATTTTTGTGCTGTTTTTGTTTATAATAATTTTCTATTCGCTATTTTTATATCATTTTAATTTATGTATAATTGTCAATTACATTTTCATATAAATTGGAAAAATTCAAGAAAAAGTTTCTGAAATACATACATACAGCTTTTAATCGATGACATCTAAAATATAATGAGAAATATTGCACAATATGTATTTATATGAAATTATATTTAACAAAAACGGCTTAGAATATATCAAGAGTTGTAATTTTGGACAAATTATGATGAGTTTCATAAAGTCAATGTTTATGAAAAGTTCATAAAATTAATGAAACTCTTCATAAAATTAATAGGCCACTCCTCCAATCAATAAATCATTCAGCCAATGAAGAGCTTCATAAAATGTATGAAGCAATTTCATTTATTATTATTTTAGTTGGTTGTTGTCGTTGTTAAGCTGGAGTGGATAAATAAAAAGTATTTAGCGAATGCAAAAGTAAAATTGTAATAAAATTGTAGCATATTTTACGGATGTACAAAATATATCTAATGAAAGAATTCATTAAATTAAAAAGTTTCATAAAATTTTATAATAAACTTAATTCAATTATTGAAATTCCTTATTAATGTTTCGAAACAATTAATATGATTTATAAAATAATTTCATAGTCCAAAATTAATAATAAAAAATTAATTTAAAAAAACAAAAACTATAAAAGATAATTCTTTCAAAATTAAATGTTTAATATAAAATTCTAATTGTATGAACATTTTTAAAAATTAATGAAATGACGATATTTAAAAAAAAGTAAATGCATTGATTCTACGAAAAAAAATTCTATGAAATTATATCATTAATATCATGATTTATGAAGGATAATTCTTTCAGTGTTAGAATGCAATACAAAATACAACATATAATAATTCAAATCTTACATTTCAACTCTACCACTCCCACGAAGCCAATATAGAGTTGCAGATTTTTATTTTTTATTTTATTAATTCCAATTTTACATTGGAATATAGACACGTTACGTTTACGTCTGGCTAATTCAGGCTTTATACAGAACCGCATTTTCGTAGTCTCGCGAGTTTTCTCTCGCGTGTAAATGTGGCTTTATAATAAAAACTTTTAAATAACTTTTGTCTTTAGAAAAAGGTTCACAATTTTTAAATTGATAAATTTTGCAATAATTAGTGTTCAAATGCAAATTTGCATTTTTCCCCATTAATTAAAAATTTCCAGTTATATTTAAAATTCAATGACCCACAATTTATGCCATTATTAAAATACAGTTTTTATTATGTAATTTTAATTTGGAATCACCACAATTTCAAAAAAAGACATTCATACAAAATTGCATTTTGTATTCAATTTGTTAATGTCTTTTCTCTATTTACATTCAATAAAATTGAAGCAGAAAATAAAAAAAAAAATCGAAAGTGGTTAACAATGGTTAATTTATATACAAAACTACCGGTAAAACTCATAATCCACAAACAAATTGCATAGAAAAGACAGACAAAACGTCATTCATTCGATGGTAAATCCATTCCATTTACATAGTTTTTAGATTTTTATTGTAATTACAATTTTTATAAAGTTTATTGCCAAGATATGCATTTTAACAATTTGGCTGATATATAGTCAGCTTATTATTGGCTTCACCCATAAGCCAAAAAGTCGTTATCGAAAAAACGAAAAAAGATAATGGATTACATTTCTTCATTTTTGTATAAAAAAATTGACAGGTACATCAAAGTCTATACTGGATATCTCAAATATGAGATATCGTGAAACGGATTTCTGAATCAGAAAGAGGATATTATATACAAACCATTCCTAATGCTGATCAAAAATGGTCAGTAGGTAAAACCAATAATACGCTGACGATATAATATAAAAAAAACAACTATGAACTAAAAACAGCTCATAACACTTATAATTTTAACTGGCTTGTATTACGCGCACTAAAGTTTTTTGCAAAAAGTATTTTTTTTTTTTTTGGTATGTATTGTTGGCAAGTTGCTAAGGCAATATACCCAAGTAGTATGATATTTTTAGTTGTTATGCATATTAATTATTTATATGCGAATTTATGCGTTTGTTTTAAATTCTGACTATAATTATGGCTGGCAAGGGTTTTTTATGGTTTACAAAAAAAATAAAAAAAAAAAAATAAAAATGTGGTTTACAAAAAAAAATATAAAAAAATATACCTAGCATGAAGAAAATTTTAAAATTTATATAAAATTGAAAATTTTTATTAATACCTCTACTATTCATGTAGAATTTAAGGAAATACATTTTGAGCGGATGTAGTTGATTTATCAGTCACACAAATTTTTGTGCAAATCATAATAATAAAAAATACTCAAGTTTTTTTATTTTTTGTTAAACACACTACAAATTATTAAGAAAATTATATTTATTAAAGTCTAGACTGACGGCTATAAAAGGCACTTATTTAGTAAAAGGCACCGAGAAGACTTAAAAATTTGCTTGCTGATCTGATGTAGAATAATATTAAATGACATTTATTGAACTACAAAAAAATATTAATTTAAAAGTTAAAATTTCAGTTTTTTTCAATTTAATAATAAACTTTAAAACTCGTTTTATTTATAGAAAAATGTACATATTATACATTTTATTTTAGAAAATATGTAATACTTGTATAATATCTAAACATTTTTTAAAAGCTTTATTTTAAAAATTCCTTATTTTTAAAATATGATTTTTCAATTTCTATTCCATTTGAAATGGCTTTTTTAAAATTAACGGTAAAATGAGACATCTGTTGACTCCTAGATGTGAAATGTTGTACTAAATTTATATTACAGTTAAAGCTTTAAAACTCTTCCAAGTTTTGCATGTAAGCTTTTTTCTCTTCACTTGAACTTATTGCTCTTATTATAAAAAAAGCTTGCTTAAAATGTTTAAACTTTACAATAAAAGTAGTTTTTTTTTTGGCGCCAAATGATTTTTTCATTGATTTTTTTTGCAATTAGTCCTAGTGAAATTTGATATTGTCATACCCTAAATCGTTTTTTTTTTAATTTCACAATACAATCTGCGAAGAATTGTCTAGAAAATAGTTGTCATGTGAAATACAAAAAAAAAACGTCAACGTCGCACATATTTTATGAAAAGAAAAAAATAGAATACTCTAAACATTTTTACTAAAATAGGGTTGCCAGATTCATCATTTAGATTATCCCTCGTTTGAAACAAAAAAATTCCTAAAAGGAATCAAAACAAGTTTCAGATTCAGAAAACTATACATACACACAAAAAAATTGTTGCCAAGTAATTAGGGAGCCTTTCAACTAATTAAGTTCAGGAAAAAGACATATTTTGAGCAATAATTTATCCTGGTAACTCAAAACAGCCTAAATGCACATCTTCACGGGATAGAAAACTCACGAGGTTTTATGAAAATGCAGCTCTGTATAAGTCTACGAAATGTAATCTCTAGACCATTGACAATTGCTGTCGTACACAAGCTTCTCTAATTAGTAACAATTTTTAAAATGTCTTGTAACATTATTTAACATTTCAGTTGATTAAATGCACTTTCTGGTATTTGGAGAATAAATTATTCTTCGAAATACAAAATTTTTAATAAAAACAAATTCTTGACAACTAGATATGGTACTTTTACGATAAAAATTAGTGTCAACAATATTAGAGATGACAAATTTAAGGCAAATTCTACGAGATTTCTATTTCGTGCTGCATTTTCATAACGTCCAGCGAGTTTTCTATCTTGTGTAGAAGTGCCTTAAGAAAGTAATTGTAGTGAAAAACTAAGTTTAATTTTGTAATGAAAATTAGAATTAATTTCATTAAGGCACATCTACACGGGATAGAAAACTCGCGAGACTATGAAAATGCAGCTCTTTATAAGTCTATGAAATATAATCTCTAGAGTATTGACATTTCAGTTTATTAAATTCATCCTTTTGGTATTTTGAGAAAAAATTATTGTTTGAAATACAACAATTTTAATAAAAACAAATACTTGACAAAATTAGTTTTTAATTACGAACTTTGAAAATTTTTCAATATCTTTGAAATATTCGTACATCTTTTAGGAAAAAAACTACACACAAGACACAAATTTAAATTAAGTAGAAAAACCCCTAAATCAAATAGAAAAGCTTTGAAATTACATGAATTTTGTTTTCTTTTTAATTTATTTAATTTAACTTGTTTTCTTTTTAATTTACAATCTGAACATATTAATTTAAGTACGAAAAAGTGATTTTTGTTTTAATTTAAAAATGTGTATGTATGATTAAAAAAAAAAATAAAATTAATAAATCGAAGGATTTTATATACAGAGAAACTTTTCAGACTGTGAGAAATATTCTATAGAAAAATGTCATCGGTTAGTTTCTACACAAAACTAATTTTTAGTTTAATTAATTTAATTAAAAATTTCATTAGAAAAAAAAAAAATATATTTTTAAAATATTCCTTAAAATACATATGTATATTAAATTTCTATAGGAAGAATTTAAATATATACTGCGAAATATACCAATCTTAGAAAACTCTAAAACAACATGTTAAATTTCCGCAAGCTCTTATTTTTACTGCATGTAAACTGTGTTACATAAGAAGTAAATAAGTACATAAAACAATTGGATTTACAATGGATTTTAATATAACCCGTTCCCCTCTTCCACAGCCCAGCGACATCACTATTATTTATACAATGAGAACAACAAAATTTTTTGCAAACAAAAAACAACTGAACTTAATTGAAATATACGAATAAATTCATTCATTCAATTTTTTTCATCTAGACATGTGTATGAAAAAAAGATGACGAATTTAATAAATTTCAATTGAATAATTAACTATAATCACCACTATAAAATCCACTTATAATTTTTTGCACTTTAAGAAGAAAGAATGTTAAATTACCCCCCTTATAACAATGTTAGCGAATACACACCTCCCGAAATTTTTTATCTCAGTTTTTAATATAAATATCTTATCGTTTACGTCATGTGCGATTTTTTGTTAGTGTAATACGTATGTGTACATTAGGAGTATAACTTTTTTTGGGATGCAAGCTTTCGAGGCAAAACCTAATAGATAATATTGTCCTGATAACAAAGTTTTTTTAAAATCAATTTGGTAGAAAACCCTCCCGCACCGAAATCGATTCTTAAATATTTTTGTCAAAATGGTGGGAAAAATTTGTACTTATGTTTTAGAAACCTGGAAAGAGCTCACTAATATGGAGTGAAATATTACTTTTTTATTTAAAATAAATTTGTTTGTATAAAACTTCAATGCGTTTGGTGCGGGAATTTTTTAATGACCGCGAAAAAGTAAAATCGTAGTTATTACCTTGGGAGAAATGATATTTGCAAAAATTGCAAAAGGTTATACCCCTAGTGTATATATTTGTTTAATTGAAAAGAGTATTATTAAATCCGTTCAAAAAAGAAATGAATAAAAACTAGCAAACAATTTGCAACTGAAATTCTTTTCGTTTAAAATATCATTTGAAATTTGGAAAATATGAATTGAAATTGAGCAAATATCGTTTGAAAATCGGAAAAACATCAATTGTAATTCAGAACATATCCACAAAATTCAGAAAACATCAACTGAAACTTAGAAAATATCAATTAAAATTCAGAAAAATAACATGGATTTCCATTCATGATTTCTGAATTTCAATTGATATTTAGAAAAATATCAATTGTTATAGAATTTCAAATGATATTTTCTGAATTTCAATTGATTTTTTCTGAACTTCAAATGTTATTTCCTAAATTTCAAATATTTGCTAAATTTTAAATGGAAATTCTGAATTTCAATTGATATTTTCTGTTTTTTTTTTTATTTAAGCAATGATAAAATTGACCAAGTTTTTATGCGAATCGTGACGAAATTAATTGACTTCAAAGATTATCTTTAAAGTTTACTCTCCGCTACGTTTTTTTGTAATTTTTTTTTTTGTTTACTATTTTTCCGTTCTAGTACATAACAGCTTTTTAAATTGTTTTTCTTTTTCAATATAGTATTGGCAAACATATATTTTTTTTTAATCTCACCGGCATTATTTTACTCGAACTTTAGTTTTTTCTTTGTTTTTTTTGCTGCGTGGCGGGTGTCGTTTATTTTATCGCAGCTCTTTTAATTTATCTATATTTAGATACCTGGTGGTTTGTTTTCATTTTATCAAGAGGATCAGTTTTACGTTTTATATAAACAACATAAAAAAATAAGAAATCATAAAATTTAAAGAAAAATAAAGAATTTAAAAGAAATTTATGTGTTTTTAATTTAAATATATTTATTAGAAAATAATACTTGTTATATAAAACTTTTTTCTTTCAAATATTACTTGAAATTTGTATATTCAGATCTTTTAACTATTTTCAATATGATGACGCGAAAATTATTGACAATTTTATATTAAAAAAAAAAAAAAAACTGAATAATCGGTTGATGCTAGCTTGATTCCAACCTTGTTTTGTGTTTTCAATTAATTTAACAAGAAAAAGTTAAATAAGAAATTCATTAAATATTTTAAGCGAAAATTTTGAACAAAATTTTGAGAAGTGTAATAGCTAGAAAATTTGAAATATAATATTGGTTAGCACGTTGGCCTGTTAGACATAAGGTTGCCGGTTCGATCCCCAGCGACTGCAGCATCAATTTAGAAAAATAATCTGTATGATTTTTCTATCACTGATACATATCGCATCGTCTACCTTAGGTGTTTCCAAAAGTGGGAGCACCGAAGTAAAATAATATAACAGGGCTCTGAACTAAACAGCTTCAATAAAGTTCGCCAACTAACCATCAGATGGCGCGCAACAACTGTTCTAAAATTCAATATCTCGCGCAATTACAGTGTTGCCATTTTTGAAACTCTTTATCTTTCACCACCTTTCATCTCTTCTCTATCCCCTTTCTAAAAAAGTAACACGTTAATTAATAAGAAGAATTTCCTGAGTGTTTCTTCTCTTAAAAAAAACAGAGTTGTTACATTATTTATGTTACTTTCAGTGTTGCCAACTTTTGAAGGCAGGAAAGCACCGTGAGGATTGTGAAAACGGGTAAAAATGTACCAAAAATGGGGTAAAAAAGCACGATACTAATTTTTTGAAAAATTTAAGTCAAGAATTTAAAAACACATTTTAGCTTTGTAAAATCGTGTAAAAAAAGTTTAAAAAATAACCAAAAAAGGGGTAAAAAAGCACCAAACTAAAATCTAAAAATTTTGAGGTTTAAATATATCGAAGTTGCTATTTAAAATTGTACTACAAACATTGTGAAAAAATGTATTTTTTGTGTAGTTCGTATTATTTTTTCAACTTTGACAGAAAATTGAAGAAAAATTAAAAAAACGAGAACAAATACCAAAAATATAAACTGTACAAAAAGCACTAAAAGCACTGCCAGAAATCTGAAAAAGCACTGTAAATACCCGCTTTTTTTAAACGGGTATTTGTCAAAAATCACCGGGTACAAGAAGGAAAAAAACACCAAAAAATACCCGAAAAGCACTGAAATGGCAACACTGGTTACTTTATCAACGTTTTCCTATTGTGTTTTCATGGTTGTATTTATACAAGGTTTACAAGGAATTTACGAGTTTATATGAAAACCACTATTATATTTTTTCATATTATGCATACACGGAAAAAATAACAAGTGTATAATTATCGAAGTACATAGGTAAAATACAACTCCAAAAGTATGGCTGACTTCATAAACGCAGCATGCAAAGCATCATTGCATTGCATAGTGTTCATAAACGTCATTGTTTTTTTTTTGACAATGCCATGAGTTTATTAATCCATGATAACCCTTTTTAATGCGCAACATTTGTGAAATTTGTGCAGTGTTTTTATTTATGATGCTTTGTGATTTTTGGCAGTTGAAATAACGGATATATTATCGGAAGTTAAAATTTAACATAATTTTTATACAAATAAAATGCATTTAGCTTTTTTTAAATGATTTTATATGACTTTATGTATTTATATAGTGAAAATCAGTATTGGCGTTCATAAGCATTTCAAAATCTCATTGCATTATTTGACAAAGCAGTGTTGCCATGCAGTATTGCTTTGCATTGTAAACGCATATGTTTGCATATGTTTAGTTTTTTTAAAATATTTTTTCATACTTTGTTTATTTACTGAAACAATGGGCAGGTTTACCAGAGCAACCCGCTACAATTGATATGTAGCGCTTTATGATTACCTTAATCTGTTGAACGATGCTACTTTTGTTTTTGTTTTAAAATAAAAATATTTGTAGATGTTTCATTGATTTTTTCGAAATTTTTTATTCCTTTATAATTATATTTGTATATGTTTATTATTCTTTAACAAAATATACAAAAAATATACTATTTAATAGTCAACAGTTCTACAACAGTTGTACAACTATCTGGTGAACGACCGCTCAGGTAGCGCTGTCATATTTTGGTAGCGTAAAAAATTTTTGCTACTTTTGATCAATAAGTGATACATTTGTTGTTGTACATTTACAATAAAAATTGTTTTGTAAGAATGACAAATAAAAACATACAAATATAATTCGAAAACAAAAATTTTCAAAAATAAAAGGAAACTATAGAAAAAGTGTATTTAATAATAAAACAAAGAAAACAGCGTTCAGCAGAGTAAATCCCATATGACACTTGTTAGTTTCTAGATTCTAGTTTTTTGCACCATCAATGCAAATCATATGAAGGGTACTGCATTACCATCATCAATTTGACAGTTTGATAGTTTTTCGATATAGTTGTTCTCTTCTCACACATTATTTCTCACATAAGGAAATTTGTGCTCTCTTCTATTTTGGATTATTAATACTGAAACTAGCAAGTGTCATATAGGCTTAAGTAATCACAAAGCGCTACAAGTCACCGGTATCAGTTTAAGGTTTATCTGCCGAATGCTAACAATAATTATACGGTATAACTCAACGGTTGTTGAGCAGCTTTTTCTGCCGTACGAGACCAATGGTAAAATTTACTTAAAATTTCAAAAAAGAATTGATAAATTATTACAATCATCATGCTTTTGAAACTTCTGATTTATCAAATAACTTAATTGCACGAATGTTGACAGAGTTTTACATTTTACAATATATAAATTTATCGGCTTTTTTTTATGGATCAGTTAGATATTTTTATAAAAAAAACATATACTACAGACTGGAAAAATATTTCAATTTCTAAAAAGGAATCGATAAAAATTGTCTTATATTCGAAATAAATCTTGATTCTTTTAATTCGCGCGAATAATTTTTCTATTTTTTAATTCGCAAGTTAAGTTTGTTTGTTTACAATTTGCGAATTAATTTTAGTCTTTAATAAGTTTGTAAGAAATAAACTTTCATTGAAAACATTGATTTAGTAAAAATTTCGAAGCGAAATTTAAATTTACTTCTAATAAATTGGCCTTATTACGAGTGTCGTAGTCGAGACTAAGTCGAATTTGCTAGAATATAAAATTTTATTTTTCGATTCGAGGATTTAAAAATCACATTTTTTGAATATTTTTAAGATACTATAAACAACATTAAATTTATATACAAAAAATTTGACAGTGTAGCTAAACGCTTTATTTTTTGTGTTCCAACAAATCTGGCATCATTGAAGAATATTTTTGAATTTATTTATTTTAGCCAATTATGCAACACACTAACACAATCCCATAAATTCTCAGACACTCGAGTAAGCCAACAAAAATTGCAAAACATTTTTTATAATTGTTTAAACTTTTATAATTAAAAAAAAAAACATGGTAAAGACACTTGCCAAGGTTGAAGAGCCGGGTAAACTTATTTTTGTAATATGAATAAAACAATTTCATTTAATGCTTCAGTGAAATTTAATGACTCAGAAATACACAGTTTTTTTGCCAATAAATTGGAATTTGACCAAGTTCTCAACACAAATCACAGTAAAAAAACCAACAAAATGTATTTAAACTGGTTTGGATTGTCTTTTTTCCAGCCGGTAACTGGTTTTGAAAATATTTGCAATGTGAAGAAAACACTGTACACACACAAATTTACACTGTATCGCAAAAAAGCACTGATCAATAAAGTTTATAATTTTTTAAAAGATTTTACCGTTCTGTTTCTAAACAAATTCTAAGAAATTTTATAAGATCTACTTATAACCCTTTTCGGCACTTAATGTTAGGGGTTGTTTTAAAGATTTGTCGTTATTTTTTTGAAGTTTTTTTTTATTTCTTTATGTTTAGAAATTTTAAATTTTTTCTAGCTCACCTTATTTAAGAACTTTTTGCACCCGTAGAATTCAACGTTCAACGTTACAATGATCTTAACGTTTGCTTGAATTTGCTGCAACACTTTGCTTTTT
Organism: Leucophora obtusa; assembly: GCA_949987735.1. Taxonomy (NCBI): domain Eukaryota; kingdom Metazoa; phylum Arthropoda; class Insecta; order Diptera; family Anthomyiidae; genus Leucophora; species Leucophora obtusa. The sequence goes on from OX465296.1 coordinate 162,111,573, forward strand.
TAATAAATTCATTTTCAAAATACCCCACACAACTACACACAGAGTGCTGCATATACACACGTATACTCGTATCCACCAATTACCTCCACTAATACACTTTTTAACGTATGCTTTTTGAATGAAAAATTCAAATAAAAAAACAAAAACAATTCCTATTGCTAAGTACAAAAAAGTTCTATAGCCAATAGAGTGTGTTAGTATGTATGGGTAAGAAGCCGCTTTATGAAAAGCACCACATAGTGAGTAATTTAAAAATATCCATATGTTCTCATTTCGGTTAAATATATTTGCTATAAAAATAAATGAGAAGTTATGGCAGTTTATCGAAATCTAAAAGTTGTTTTTTAAAATACAAGCCTCCTGCATTGAACTACAAATAAGAAACCACAGTAAAAGAAACCTTAAAATTCCTTTTACAAAGTCTGTTAGAGTTACCATCAAATTGAAAAATAACAGTTTAAATTTTTTGGAATCCCATAGCTTATCAATTACGAGCTTTTATATTTTTATACTTAAGCTGGTCATACACTTGCAATATTATTGTACAACTTCTCGCTTTAGTTCTTTATTCTATTACCATGTGTGGTAGTAGATTAAAGAACTTAAAGTTGAAGTTGTACAATAATATTAAAGTTATGGCCAGTTTTAGACCTTCAAATGTGAAACAAATTTATATGCCTTAAAATCTGAGTAATTTTTGCACAATCGCTTGAGGCGACTCAAGCGCAGCTCGAGTTTATTATTGATGTCCTCGTTTAGACGTATACATATGAAAATGGTGATTATGAAAATGGCGACTATTTTGCATTATGTAGTGAATGAAATCTGATGTTTTTAGAAAAAAATCTGTAATAGTACCTACAGTAGATTTTTAGTACAGTAAAATATTTTTTTGTTCATTTTAAGTCTAAATTTAATTATAAAAGGCTCTAAAAATGCACATAATTTGTTAAAGCATTATGACATATATACAAATTTTGGACTCTTTTCTTTTCAAATTATATTTAAAAAATTTTTTTTTAAAAACCTTAAAAAATTTTGAAATTTTAAGAAAAGTTATTAAGATATTGACACATACTTAAGTTTGAAAAATAGGCACGGAATTAAGCTTAAACTGTGTAAAGCGTTTTCTTTTCGAAGCTATAGTTACTAAATTATACATTTTTCATTGAAAAATTCGGCTGAAAAATTAAAAAAATTTATATGGCAAATTGTGCACAATCTAGAGCCAATTCGAACAAATTGGTTGCAGATTTAAAATCAGCACCCCCAATTACCCTAAATCCACTGCAATAACATTTACCTTTTTTTGTAGAGCAGTGTAATCACTTCAATTTGATGAGAGCATTTATAAATCCTCTCAATTATCCCTTCAAAGTCAGGCTTCGCAACTATTTTTCTTGTGTTCAGAGTTGGTTTTTCCATTTTGCTTGCAGTGAACATACTCCGTAATGCCGTAAATGTAAACAAAAAAAAATATAAATGGGTCATTCCATCTCAAATCGACCAATGGTTGGAATCGACCCCTTTCGATTTGGATAAATTTTGGTCATAACTTTTCTTTAATCACTACTGTCAACGATTTTTCTTTGAAAAAGCAATCGCTTCTAAGGCACCCAAACAGGAACCGGTTGCCTTAGAATGAGTTCTGGAACTAGTTATAGAGCTTCTGGAATTAGTTCTATAACTTCTGGAACTAGTTCTAGAACTGATTCTCCTTCAGTTAATCTTGCATATAAGATCCATGGAACGGGTTCCGAAACTAGTTCCATGGAATCGGTTCTAGTGGAATGACTTCCAGAACTAGTGTGATTGGTAACCGATTGCAAAAAATTTTCCTGGGAAAATGAATGTAAACAAATACCTTCGTGTTTAATGTTATAAAGTCCACCGTGTTCCGCGTATAAACAGACGGACGGACAAGAGTAGCCAAATCGCCTCAGAAAGAGGTTCTAAAAAAATCTTACACAATTCTTCATTCAATAATGGCATTCATAAAAATAAATTTTGAATTTTACTTTAATACACACTCAAGAAAAAAAGAATAGATGCAGCGATTTTTCTCAAAAATACCAAACTTTAGGGCACGGTAGCGACCCCTAAACCTTAATAAAAAAATTAAAAAAAAAATCATGTGTTAATTTTTCGCGGTGCTTAATATATATTCGGGCTGACCCATATCAAAATCTAAATTTTGTTTTTTATGAACCAGCCTAACACACACATAGTTATACATAAATGGAAGAGTGTGCCATTTCTTACACTCACAATATATTTTCCATAACCGATTGAGGTTTATTTAAAAAGTAATAGCCCTATCAAAAAACATTATATCTAGCATATGTAGTAATATCTCATTTGATATAGATCGACATTTAATTTTATCCAAGTTCATCTCAAAATTGGGGTATCCAGTAAAATCCAATCAGATCCCTCAAATATATTACAGGATCAAATTAGATCCAAATAGATCTCAAAATTGGGAGATCCAATAATATCCAAGAATATAAAATTGAGATCCTGATAGATCTCAAAATAGCCTGTGGGATTAATTTAGATCCCATTAAATACAAACGGATAAGCTAATTTTGGCAGATCGAATTGGATAATTTGAGATCAAAATTTATCCTATGATATATTTGGAATTATTTAAATTTTAATAAAATTTAAAAAATAACACAAAAATTCAAAAAAAAAAATTGCTGGCGTTGTAGTCGATCACATAACTCACTCAGCCACACACTGCTATACAAAATGACTGACTACATGAGACAACATTGTTCGTGTTACTGAGTTATATATAATTATATAAATTTATAACTATAGATCACTTAGAAAAAAGTAAATTAATAACATTGTTGCAAAAAAAAACAAAAATTAAAAATCTTAAATTTTTTCCACTCACGGAATTTTTTGGTGAAGAAGAAAAAAATAGTTATGACATGTATATAAATAAGGTATGACATGTATAAACTTAGCAATCCTTTGGAAAAAAAATACTCTTATCCAACACTTTTTCAAAAGCTGTTTTGTTGGTAAAAATTTTTTTTTGTGCCCGAGCTGGGATTCGATAATAGTACCTCAGTCACATATATAATTATGTGTGGGGTTATATATGATAATATATAATTACATATTAAAATATTATTAATCCCAAGTTGCAGTAAACATAACTTTCAGGTGCTGTTGACAGAAAATGGGTTAATTTTTTTAAGATCTGTAAAAAATTATTTACAAGTAAATTAAATAGAGTTAAAAAAGTAAAAAAAAAATTTTTTTTGTGCCCGATCTGGGATTCGATAGTAGGGTCTCTCAGGTAATATGTGACTATATATAATTATATATTAAACACATAGAAAATATTACTGACGTGGGACTATATATAATCATATCTCAAATTATATTGTTAATCTTGCACCATATATTTAATCATATGTAATTATATCTTATAGCATTTAATATAATATATAATCATATATAAAAATATCTTACATCATACAACCAAAAAATTTGTATAAGAGGGCATATATTATTATATCTCAAAATATATAGCTTATATGCCACCATATGTGATCATATATTGTGTTATATATGACAACAGATCTGTCATATCTCATTATGTATAGCATATATGATTGATATGTAATCTCATAAAAGACAATATATAAAAATATATGGTTATATAAGGCACCACATAAGAAACATATAGTTATATATGGCTATTCATGACTCACATATTATAAGATAAAACAAGATATTACTATATATGACTATATATAAATTTTTTTGATCGGGTGGTAAAGTTTGTTTTCAATTGAAGAATCAATTAAAATACATTGAAACGTATTGTTTAACTTTTTGTCAATCAATAAAAAACAAACTAGAAACAAATATGTATCGTCTGTAGGAGTTGTTATTTTCAATCAATATTTTTTATATTTCTATTTTTAGAAAAAATAATTTAAATAATTTCGTTTTCTGTTTTAAATATTTTCGGTTTTCTTTTTTGTTAAAATAGTTTCTTTATATACAAAATTATTTCAATTCAAATTACAAGAAATTCTTTACTCATACACACAAATATAGCCAATAAAAATATGAACGTGTGTGTTTGTGTATGGTGTAGTGTTTTGAAAATTAAACAAAAAAAATATGAGAAAACAAACCACAAAATCGTTTTTTTACGTTTTGTCAGTTAAAAATTGATGATTGTTTTAATAGACTTTTCAACTATTTTTATTTCTTTTATGGATTGTTTAAACAAGGTTTGAAAATAAATAGCAAAATGGTTTGAATATAATGAAAAATTCAGTAGTCCTTTTTTTAATTGTGTTTTCAATTAATTTAATATGTATTTTAAGTTGTTTTTAAGGATAAAATATTTTGAGTGTACCTTATTTGTTTTTCAAACTATTACCAAAAAAATAAAAGCGTAATTTTGATTTAAAAATTTTTCTGTGCTTCTAAAGCCTTCAATTAATTTTTTATTGCTCAAAATTTCAAAATTGGACATTTGTTTAATATTATTGTATTAAGATTCAACTTAAAAAAAGAGAATAAAAAAATTCAAAAATTCTTATCTTGTTTTTTTTAAAACGCCCTCTTGAAAATTTCAGGATCTTTTAAGATCAGTTAGAGCAGGGGTGGCGAGACTTTTTTCGTTGCGTGCCAAAAACAGACACATTTTTTTGTAAAAATTTGTCGCGTACCACCTTAAGTTTTTTTTTTTTTTAAAAACTCTTTTTATTTTTCTTTTATTTATTGTATAATTACATTGATAGAACTAAATAGTTATAGCAGAAAAATTGGTTGAAAATTAGTTAAAAGGAACATTGATATTAGAAGGTAAGAGTGTTAATTACATTCAAAAAGGAATCCAAAAAAAAATTTAGAAATATAAAACTTTTTATAGTGGTTTAAATCCACTAATATTCAACAACGTTTAAAAAAACTTCAGATATTTGTGTTCGAGGTCAATGATTTTATTATAAATATTCTCCTTATAAATCAATATTTCGATATTCTTTGAATATCATCCTCAGGATTCTTCCAGTGAGTGTTTACATAACCAAACTTTAAGCTACAGTTGTGTATGCACATTATGCGTCTCTTACAGTGGAATAATATTCTCCTTATAATCAGGGCAAGTTTTTTTTTTGGCATTTGCCATTAAATGCCATTTTGCGGTTTTTTCACTTATTTAGAAAAAAATGCCATTTTTACAAATCCTTGCAATAAAAAAAACCATTTTGTCTATTTTTTTTAGACTTTTCATTATAAATAAATTGTAAATAATTTTTGAAAAAATTAAAAAAAAAACGATATTTTTTTGAGTTGATTTATAGGAAGAAGAAGAAAACATTTTTATTGAAAAATTTAACAGACATAAGGGAATCATATTTAATATTTAAAAATTCCAGATTTTTTTTTTAAATCATACTAATATACGGCGAATGCATTTTAGCAGTTCAACGGCAAATTCCTTCATTATTGTATTTTTTTTAAAAACATTCAGAAATACACTTAAATTAACTATTAGCTTTAAAATAAGCGTGCCATTTTTGCGTTTTTTGTGCCAATTTTACTATTTTTTCGTGCCATTTTGCCTGCCAATTTCAACTTTTTTTGTGCCATTTTAAACTTGCCCTGCTTATAATATTTATAATAAAATAACTGACCTAGAGCACAAATATCTGAAGTTTTATTAACAATTGGAAATGTCGAATAAAGAACTATTCAACAATATTTTTTTTATTTTAGCAGAGTAAATTGTCATTTGCAATTAACTAAAATACATCTAAAATTTTGTAAATTAAGAGATTTTTTCTTGGTTTTTATATTTTAATAATATTTAGCAAACAGATTCAATCGATTTGAGCATTTTTTCTTCAGGGACCTTTTGAACCCATTTTTGGTAACTTTAGCGAAAAAAATAACTTTTCTGTCACTTTTTAATTTCTCCTTTTCCCAACGAAATATTTAAAATTCTATCAATCTATTCCTAGAAGGCTAAGAAATTTTTAATAATTTTTTTGATTTACTAATGCATCTATCGCAGAGAAGTTTCGATACTTTTGATCCAAAATACTTTCGAAGGAATGAATTTTCGAGTAATTAATCATAATTGTTTAAACAAAAAATAGTTCTAAGACGCTTTTTTAATAATTTTAAAAGGACATTTTTATCATTTCCGGTTTACAGCATTATTGCAGCGAAAATACTTATGTAAATTTTTAACATATTATTTCGCTGGTCTTCCAACAAAAATTAAATTTTTTTTTACTACATTCAACAAACATCGCGTGCCACCAAAAATCCGCTCGCGTGTCATAGTTTTGCCAGCCCTGAGTTAGGGGTTTTGATTAAAAAAAAATTGAGCAAAAAAATACGTTTTTGAGTTTTTCGATTTTTAAAATTGTAAAATTGCCAAATTTTCAATTTTTTATATATTTTTTATATTATTTTTTTCTAATATTTTTTTTTTAATACGCCCAAATATCCTCTTTAAAACGAGCTAAGAAACATTTTTGTAGCTATTATAGTTTTCGAGATATTCAAAAAATAACCTCGCAACAAAGCAAAAAATTTGAAAAATTATGATATTTTTTGAAATTTTAAATATTGCATAACTTTCGAAAAAAAAAATTGTAATTTTTTTCCTGACCGAAATTCATCCAAATCGAAAGGGGTCGATTCCAACCATTGGTCGATTTGAGATGGAATGACCCAAATAGTAACTAATTTAAATTTCTAATAAAAATTAAAGAAAACTAAATGGTAGATCATTTAAAATGTGTATTTAGTACAATTATGTTAAATGTAAAGTAATTATTACTTCCGACGAAGAAATTTTATGGAAACAGATCTTCAAAAGCTGTAGAACTGTTAATCCCTATTTAAAAAATTTTCCAAATCAACAATACCGTTGTATATTAGCAAAAGTTAATAAATATTGTGTTCCGGTCATAAAGAATATCGTTGCTGCGCCTAAGAAAATAGCTATTTGTTTTCAAAAATTATTTGTGGAACACCTAAATTAGGTCTTTCTTTTGTGTCTTGGCCATGTTTTTTGAAAGTAATTCTTTTATGAATGGAAAGCTTGAAGTTTGGTTTATATGTGTGTAAAAGAATAATTTCTAAAAATTTCCGCAAAAGGCTGAAATGAAGCAGATTTGTAGCCCTCCTCACAAAAAAGTTTTTCGGCAAATAGCTATTTTCTTAGGCGCAGCAACGATATGCTTTTTGAAAAATTTGGTTAGATTATAAGTGTTTTTTGTTAACAAAATATAAATATAACGAAACAGCTGTTAACGAGATATTGAAAACTCATTCAACCTCATGTGAACAGTTTTGATGAGTTTTCAAATCTAATTACGAAATCGCCCACAAAACTTGCTTGTAAATGGGGTATTATTTATTTGGGAAAAACAGACTCCCGAAAATTCAATATCCCCGTCTCATTTAAAAGCTCAACATAAGCAACTCTGTTAACGTTCTCTAACAAAAAAGCTTTGTGGTGCTATAAAAACAATTCTATTCTCTTAAACCATTTTCTCTAGTAACAATTTTAGTAAACCCCCTTTTTCACATAAAGTTCAAAAACATTTTTGAAACGGAAAGTATGTACTAGCAACGACAATATGGATAATACATATGGATGTAGAATAGCACTAGTAACCTCCTATAAAAAAAGAAATTAACGGAAGTTTTATTTCAAATTATATCAATATGTGTATGAAATGTGGGTGTCTAGGAGCACTTCACTATTGTTCTTTTGTATTCGTTTTTCTAAGTAGTAGTAGTTGCATTCATTTGTTTTATGTATTTTTTCGCATTATAATTCATTAAAAACAATTGTTTCTTATTCCCTAAAGTTTTCGTTTTTGTTTGAATTTCTTTTATCTATTGTCGCTGTTTTGTCTGGCTTTATTTTTGCACTTAAGTTTTTTAAATTAAGATTTATTAGTATACATATAATAGATTTGTCAAATATAGAAATTTCTGGCACATTCTAAAAATTAACCCCTCAATTCATAAATGCTTTGTAAAGTTATAGCAGGTTTACAAAACGTCATTTTCATACAAAATTTGTTCATTAAACCTCCTATAATTTTACAAAGCGTTTATGAATTTAGGGGTAAAAATTTAAATACATAAAATAATTGTGTTTTATATTCACTTGTTGAAGGAAATTTTAAAACAAAATAGATTCCTTTCAATTTGATGTTTGTGTTAACTTATTTTTGTATATATCCCTTTTTGCTTTTAAATATATTTAAAAGCAAAAAGGGATATCTGCGTTAAACTTAGAAAGCCATTTAAGAATTAAAGTTAAAATTTAGTTCAAAAATGATATGTCATTACCCAGTGTAGAAACGGTAATGACATATCATTATTTTTTGGTCTACCAGTAATAACACCCACTTACCTTCTGCATTATTTTAAGACAAATAATAATGAGTTACTGATAATGACTTATTTTTATCATTTCTTGTGCTAATAATATAATTGTTTTAAAATAATTAAATAAGTATAAAAAGTAAATAGTTAAAAACACACAATATACTTATTACTTAAAATTCAAATGAATTTCTCACTCAAATATATGCAATAACGCCGTTTCGAAACGCAGAAAACTATTATGAATTAAATTTTATTTATTCTTTTGTCCGCAACTAAATCTGTATTTTCAAGAGTATAAATCTAAATTTTAGCAATTTGTTTAAAACAATATAAAGATAAAATTTCATAAATTTCGCGGACTCTGAACTGAATATTTAAAACTCAAAACATTGTCCGATCAAAACATTGTCCGGTTAAGATTTTTTTCAAATTTTAATTTTATATTTTTTCCATAACTAAACTGTACATAAAATTTTTTGAGTTTTTGAATTTCATTCATCACATAATTATTGAGACCAAACATTAAACAAAAATTTTATTTTTTCTTAAACTTTGATGTGAGAAAAAATGTGTATGGACACTAGGAAAAACAGCTCGCAAATAAACATTTGTAAAGCTTTTAAAAATGTAACTTCGTAAACGAATGGTCACACATATCAGTGTCAGTTGGAAAAAAACCGTTAGCAAAAATAAAAACTATAGGAACTATGACCGAAAGTATGTTGCCTATAAGCAACATTTGTCATGAAAGGGTTAACAAAAGCTTACACTCAGATAAAAAAGTTAGTAAAAAAATTTGTAAACAGTTTCCAATCGCACTTTACTACTTTTTTACTGATTTTTAGTACAAATTTTTTTTAGTAGTCATTTTTGCTATTCTCTTATTACAAGTTACCGATTTTTTTTACTAATTTTCGCCGCTGATTTCAGCAAAAAATTTTACTAATTTTTCAAAACCGAGTGCTAAACTTAGCAGAAAAATATACTAACTTAACAAAATTTTATTTTATATTTGATACTGTTGATATATTCGTAGTTTGGAGATAACACTCAGAAAATTTGATTGTATCTCCAATGCATACAAAGCAGAGAACGGTTTGAGTGCCTTATTTATACTTTTGAATGCAATCACAAAAAATGTGCATATTGTTGTCAATACACATCATTTCAGTAAAGCAATATAGACACAATTGAAAAAAAGTTAGTATGACGAAAGCCATGCATAGCACTGCATGTCTTCTGTTAATCTTACCTAACACTCACAAAAGCAACGAATATAAAATGATTGGTATGAATACAAACCGATTGTTACGAATGGTCTCAATGTTGGTTGTATAAAAATTGAAAATTTTTTTCTGTCAAATATTTTAGTATATTTTTGGTGTTTATTTTTTTCACTTAAACATTAACAAAATGAGAAAATATATGCATATTTCATATTTAAATAAAAAAATGGAAATTTCTTCACACTGCATTTTTCAAAATACTGCAACAGGTCAACGAATACTAAATGAATGTTGTGATTGATTTTATTTTTTTTAATGCGTCATCTCTTTATTTCGTTGCTTGACATATAGTGGCATTATAAAAATAATTTGTAAAAACCACTCATCAAAAACAATGAATGTATATAATAGCAATAGCATTAGTTATTGTTGTTGCATGAATACATGGCAAAAGCAATGAATAGTATGACTGCACAATAAAAACGAATGTACTCAACCCGTTCTCTGATACAAAGCTAATAACTGGAGAACCGTTTGAAATTTTGACTCCAAATTTCAAGTACGATGAAGTAATTATACGCTTGTTTCAATCGAAAGAAAAAAACGTTTTTTTTAATTAATTTTTTTTTTTAGATTTTACAGTTTGTTTATTTTTTAGTACACATTTTTGTTAATTCCAGCAGATTGATTTTAAATTGCAGTTGACAACAATTTACTGAAATTTAGTAGCGCCAACTAATTATTTATACTAATTTCATTGTACTAAAATGATTGATATTTAGCAAATTTTGTAGCTGATTTTAACAAATCAATTTTGAATTGCTGTTTACAACAATTTTGGTCAAATTTAGTAGCGGCTAAATTTGCTAAAATTAGCAAAAAATACCTCTGGGTCCAAGACAGTTAAAGTTCCCGTAATAACAGCTAAATTTTCAGTAGGCATTACAGACTTTTTTGGTTGAGTGTTTTTATAGCAAAAATCTTCAATTTTTCAAAAATAGAATGATTTTTCTTGGATTTTTATTGTAATCAGAAAAAATTAACTAAAATTAAAAAAATATTGAGGAAATTATTTGATTTTATTTTCATTCTCTTTTACCCATTTTTAAAATATTTTTTGCGCTTCTTGCTGTGACAGAGTTGGCATCTCCGGCTGTGATATGTATGAGGCAAGGTTGGTTACCGAAACGAATAATGGTAAGGGTAACGGTGTCGAATTTTGTTTGTAACGGTAACGGTAAAACCGTCGAAAATTGGGTTCAGCGTCTGGACTTCTGCAAGCGTGCCCGTGGTGGCCATGCAAAAGAGATCGATTTCCATACATAATGGCAAACCTTACTGAAGAGAAATGTTAAAAGAGCGACAAGAAATATGGCGTCGTTAGCTGTCCCTGTCTTTCTACTTTTGTAGCGTCCCTGTTGAAGAACCCTATATATATATGTATGCATAGCGCATAATCCGGGGATATTTTTTCTATCCACAGTTTAGTATGGAGACATTTGGTTAGTTTGGGGACTGTCCTCAAACTTTCTATATCCAGATTTTTGACTAATATACAGAAAAGTTTGGGCACATTTTTGGCTATGTATGTAAAGCGCATAGTTCGTGGACAAAAATGTGCCCAAACTTTGCTGTATATTAGTCAAAAATGTCTTCAAAGTATTCGCAAGACCTAGGAAGAGAATGAGGATAGTCGTCAAACTAACAAAATGTCTCGAGACTAAACTGTGTATCGAAAAAATGTCCCCGGAGTATGTGCTGTGCATACATATAGATTAGAGTGTCCCTTAAAAATAGATTTGTCATTACACCCCCCCAGTTTTATTGGAAATGGTCCAAAATGGAAGAAATCAATTTTTTTTTTTGGAAAACGTTAACCCGTGCCGAAAATTGGACGAAAATGGCCCATTTTGGAAAAAAGGTGTATTACTATTAAAAATTCCCAAAATCCTAAATCTTTAAAAAAATTATTTTTTATTTCGTTTATTAATTTAATATAGCCGAAATGATTCAGATATGGAATTTCGACTTCATCGGATATCATTAACCCACTTTAGCCTGGAATCCAAAATGACCAAAAATTTTATAAAAATGCAAAAACGTGTTTTTTTTAAATTAATTTGAAAGATTTTTTAAAATGCCCAATTTGAAGATGCCGATTGCCATTTGTACCATACAATAGTTGATACATATAAAAGAAAAAAAATAAATTGGAAAAATGATAATTCGAGTTTGTGTTTGGAGCGACTGCTTTCCAGGACATTTTACAAAAATTACTTATTTTGTCAAAAATTTAAAAATTTTAATGTTTTCATCAAATTTTACATAGTTTTTGGAAAACTAGCACTTAAATTTAGTTAGACAATAAATATCTTTACATCTGCTTAAAAAATCTTTAACCCTTAGTGACCTGGAGTCAGAAAAGGCCCATGAAACTTAATATTAATTATGGCTATGAGATTGTAAAGCCATAAAATTGATTAAAAAAAATCTCAACTAGATAAAAATAATTATTTTATGTAACGTGATCCATATGGGGTTAATTTTGATACTTTTGGCCAAAAAACGACCCATTAGGAAATTTACAGAATAACATCTTTCATAATTTTCGGAAAAATATCACTTCCAACGGATCAAAAAAATCTTTTTCCCACTTGATAAAAATTATTATTTTGTGTAACTTGATCCATATAGGGTTAATCTTCTCACTTTTCACAAAAAAAGACCCACTAGGAAATTAACAGAATAACATTTTTTAGATTTTTATTAAATTGGGATATGCGATAGACCCAATCTTATTTTAAGGGTTAAAAGTGTCCGTATGTTAATAGCAATTTTTGTTTTGTAATCGTATTAGATTCAAATTAAAAGCTTTGTTTATTATGCATTTATTGTTTTCTATTCAAAAAGATGTTATTCTGTAAATTTCCAAGTGGGTATTTTTTGCCCAAAAGTGAAAACATTAACCCTATATGGATCAAGTTACACAAAATAATAATTTTTATCAAGTGGGAAAAAGATTTTTTTGATCCATTGGAAGTGATATTTTTCCAAAAATTATGAAAGGTATTATTCTGTAAACTTCCTAGTGGGTCGTTTTTGGACAAAAGTATAAAAATTAACCCCATATGGATCACGTTACATAAAATAATTATTTTTATCTAGTTGAGATTTTTTTAATCAATTTGATGGCTTTACAATCTCTTTAAATTAAAATTTTTTTTCTTTAATATCAACTATTGCATGGTACAAATATCAATCGACATCTCCAAATTGGGCATTTTAAAAAATCTTTAAAATCAATATAAAAAACACGTTTTTGCATTTTTATCAAATTCGTGGGTCATTTTTGATTCCAGGCAAAAGTGGGTTAATGATATCCGATGAAGTCAAAATTCCATATCTAAATAATTTTGACTATATTAAATGAATAAGTGAAATAAAAAATAAATTTTTTCGAAATTTAGAATTTTGGGAATTTTTAATAGTATGTAATATACTTTTTTCCGAAATAGGCCATTTTCGTCCAACTTTCGGCAAGGGTTAACGTTTAAAAAAAAAATCGATTTATTTCATTTGGGACCATTTATAATAAAACTGGGGGGTGGAATGAACGAAAATCGACAAATCGCTATTTTAAGGGACAGTCTAATATTTTGTTGCTCAAATCCCTATACAAATCTTTAAGAACAAACAAAATATTGTGCGGATCAGTCATTTACTACAATAGGATGTGATTTTTATTTAATTATTATCATTAAATTTAATTAAAATCCCTCTAATTGATTTGAACACAAGAAATTTAAATTATAAGTAAATAAATTAAACAAATGTATATTGAGGTATGAGTTGAATTTTTTGTTATATATAATTTAAATTCAAATATAATATAAAAATTTAAAAAACAATCTTTACAGTATATAAAATTAAGTTAGTATGAGGTTTTTTGTACATATAACCGACAAATTTTTTAAATTTCATTAAACTTGATCTTGACGTAGTAAGTACCTTCTGGTGAAAATAGCAAAAAAAAAAAAATCAACAGAAAACATTTGTCAAAGGCAAGGCATTTAGGCAATAACAACATAAATATTGAATTTTTGCCAAAAATTTATTTATTTTTTATCTAAATTCATTATAATAGTGTATATAAATCTATGTTTACAAAAATTACTTAGGTTAATGCTTTATTTTTCAATATTGGACAAAATCAGGCACCCGAAAATATTTTATTTTTGTATTTATCAAAAATAAATATCACTAAAGTTCAAAGTGTTTTTATTTCTCAATCGGTAAAACAAAATATTTCAAATGTACTTTAAAATAAAAATATCCCTCAAGTTGAAATTCGAAAAATATCTTTAGGTATAAATATCAAAGATAAAAAAGTTGATTAAAAAAAGAAAACGTTTTTTTCCATCGTTTATTATAAGTACAAAAATATTAATAGAATTTCAAAATTTTTGTTTTATTTTTATGGTGGAGATACTATTCTGGTTTTTGGTTTCAAATCTGTAAAAAATCATATAATAACCATGGGGTGAACTGTTGGGCGGTATATACATTAGGGTGGGTCAATTTGTATGGGTCCGAAAAAATTGAAGAAGCGTATAGCAGAAACGTGATCTACACTAAATTCTAAGAAAACTACCCGAAGAAACTATGGGTCTAAAATGAAAACCTAGCTCCCGCCGAGAAACATTTTGATTTTAGTGGTTTTGTAAAAGCTGCATTAATTTGAAATTCGAAAAAACATGCTGTCTTATAAACCTAACATCATATTTTATACATTAAATACTTGGAATTGATTTGGGATTGTCGTTTATGTGAGTGTGGGTATATTAAAAAAAAAATCTAAAATTTTTCTGGAAAATTTATGAAAACTTTTGTGTTAGGTTTATAAGAAAGCGTTTCTTCGAATTTCAAATTTATGCACTTTTTACAAAACCACTAAAATCAAAATGCTTCTCGGCGGGAGCTAGGTTTTCATTTTAGACCCATAGTTTCTTCGGGTAGTTTTCTTAGAATTTAGTGTAGATCGCGTTTCTGCTATTCGCGTCTTCACAAAAAAAATTGACGAACCCTAATATACATACAAACATATATTGCAAATATATATATTTTTTTTGCTAAAATGTTTGACAATAGACTGGTATTCGCATCAATATTATTCATTTTTGGAATGAAATCGCTGTATAAGTTTTCTAATTAAATATTTCCACCATAAAACCTTTTTCGCATTCCGCCATTAATTTGCAATTTTTTAAGTGCGGATTTTAAAAATTCATAATACCCATATCTCATACCAAAGTTTGGTAATTAGTTTGCAAAAAAAACTTTGCAAAAAGAAAAAATTTTGCATCAATGTATTCTTTTGCAGAATGTAAATTGCTGATTAGGTTTCTTAATTCATTTTTTATACCATTAAGCTTTTTTTTCGCGTTCCGCCATTATTTTGCAATTTTTTAGTGCGGTTTTTTAAAATATCTTATGCCGAAGTTTGGTGGTTGGTATGCAAAAAATTTCGCGAAAAAAATTTTGCAAAAAGGAACATTTTTGCATCAACATATTTGATTGCAGAATGTAAATCGCTGACTGAGTTTTTTAATTTATGTTTTGTACCATAAAGCTATTTTTCGCGTTCCGCCATTATTTTGCAATTTTTTAAGTGCGGTTTTTTAAATTCAGAATCTGGGGATTATAATACCGTATATCTCATATCAAAGTTTGGTGGTTAGTTTGCAAAAAAAAAAAAAAATTAGCGAAAAAAATTTTCCGAAAAGAAAAATTTTTGCATCTATGTATTCGTTTGCAGAATGTAAATTGCTGATTAGGTTTTTTAATTCATTTTTTATGCCATTAAGGTTTTTTTCGCGTTCCGTCATTATTTTGCAATTTTTTAAGTGCGCTTTTTTAAATTCAGAATCTAGGGACTATAATACCTATATCCTATACAAAAATTAGCTGGTTAGATTGCAAACAAAAAAATCGGGAACAAATTTTTTTCCAAAAATTTAATAACGAAAGGTATAGTTATTAAATTTTCATTAGATGCAGAAATGTATCCATATGACTGTTGTTTTAAGAATTTTTACAAAATTTATAATTGTAATGCGGCACCTGATATTGATACTTTTAAAAAGTTTTATTTTGTTTTTTCCTCAATACAAGGATGAAAATAATTCTCAACTTTCCTGAAAATATGAGTATGTACCGATATTTTTTAAATTTTGTTTTCGAAAAGAAAATAATTAATTCCCTGACCACTAACCATTAAAATTAAAGAATTCATTCACTAGCGAATTCATTCAACACGAGTTAACTCAATTTAAAGTCAAGGAATTCATTCCCTTGTACATTTAATTCATTCCCTTGTACATTTAATTCCCTGAAGAAATTAACTTTTTCGTTTAATTCCTTAAGGAATTAATTTTTTCTTTTAATTCCCTAAGGAATTAACTTTTTCGTTCAATTCCCTAAAGAATTAACTTTTAAAATTATAAACAGTTACGGTGGGTCTCATACTCTAGGTTTAACTTTAACTTAACTAAAAATAAAAGAAAATGTCAAAAAAAATGTACACAAAACAACAAAAAATTTTTGGGTTAACTATTAACTAAAGTTTAAACCAGAATTATGAGACCCACCGTTAATGTTTATAATAGTTTTGGTATAATCGAACGTATGCCAGAAAGACTTTTTCGAATGTAACACGAAGAAGTTACGTTAGATGCGAAAATCTATAAACTTTGAGTTTTCAACGTTGATAAGTTGAACGCAACGTCCAAGTTGCAAATTAACGTGCATAAGAAAAGTAATGTTTTAGTTTTCGTCTCAAACATGTTTTCGTGTACTTTGAGTTTTTTTTTCTGAGTTAACGGATATAGTTAAGACGAAAACACAGCCAATATTAAAAATAAAAACGAGAAGTGCTTTAAAATTTTGGAGGTGCTTTAACATTTTCATTCACAACTTTGGATCCGCTGATCGATTTTGCTCATTTTCCTACACAAAGAAAAAAAAAACTCATAGCTAAATCAATTTATTTATATTTAAATTAACATCATATTTTTTTAGAAACATTTTTGAATTAACACTCTTATTCTAAACTTTATAACAATAACAAAATTGTGACAAAACTTGGGTGAATGGAAATTGTTGTAATTTTGGTATTCTAAGAAAAATTGTCTCAGCAAAAGCCTGACAAAATTGTCATGTAATCAAAAGCACATAACAAACAAATATTTTCATTTGTCAACAAATTAAAATATAAAACTTTTATTTCTTTTGAAGAATTTTATAATTTTTCTTCACAGAAATAAAATATGAGATACCTCATTCCTCTTTTGAGACATTCTTTTAAGATGCGTCGAACCTTTTACCGATTCTAAAATTCCTGAAAATTCCTCCAATTCAATATTAACATGGGATTTTTTGTGCTAAAGTTGTTAGGAATAAGCTTAGGGTGCTTGATGCTAAAATTTAAAAGAAACTCCAAGTGCTTAGAACTAGTTCTCTCGTGTTTTGCGGTTTCTGGACATTTTTTCAAGTTTGCATTTCATTTAAGATTTCATAAAATTATCAAAAAAAATCGTAATTTTTCACAAATTACAATTTTTTGATAATTTTATTTTATTTTTGGCAGAAAAAGCTTTCACAATTGTATGGTGAAAATTTTTAAAACTTTTGCTTGTCATAAAAAAACCTAGAATACCATAACAAATTTTAAAAAAATTCCTATAACAAGAAGCATGACAATTTTTATAACAAAACAAATTGTCGCATTTTCCTAAAATAAATTATAAAAAAAGTTTGTAAATTTACTAATGTAAAATGGGTAAAGTTTTGTTTATTTTTACGAAAATTCGGTAAATATAAACAAAACATACGTAAACTTTTTTTGTACACACTTCCATATACAATAATACGCACACAAAGTATTTTTAGACATTATGTGCTTACAAATAAACACATTATGCCTAAAATTACTATTCTTTTGTTAAATAAAATTTTTACGCACAAAGTTGGTAAATATACTAACTTATAATAGTAATAAAAACGCTGACATTTTAAATTGGAAAAAATTAAAAAAAAAAATTAAATAATAAAAAAAAAAGTTAAAACGGATTATTTTTTGTGAATTGTGAATAGCAACATAAGCATAAAATGGTTTTTGGTAATTATTGGTAGCATTCTGCAGAGAAACCTTAAACTCATACCGGTGACTTGAAGCGCTTTATGATTACTTAAGGTATAATTAGTTTGTACGTAACGTGCCGTGATGAATCCGCTGATTTGTTTTTGTTCTATGAAGAAGCATTTGAGTCGTTATTTTGTCTGTAATGTAACGTGCCGTGCCGGATGAACCTGTTGAAAACAGAATTTTTGTTATCCGTTAAGTGACAGTGAGTTGACAGCTGCTGTTTTGAGATCTGCGACGAATGGCTTATACCGGCTAAACCGAGCCACCATCTAATTTTTGTTACCGCCGCCGTCGAGAATTTTTTTACACGATAAAAGTCTAAAAATAGTATATATTTTTTTTTAATTTTCTTTTTTTACCGTTAAGCCGATGTTTTGTATGTGTCAACTTAAAGTTGGCTAGCCGATCAGCTTTTGGCTCACAGCCAGCTTTAAGCCGCCGCTGCAATTATTTTAATTAGCCACCGCAACCGATTAATCTGGTTGGCGCAGATCTCTGCTAAGAAAAACAACATTAAACAGCTGATACGTTGTTACGGAAAAGACTAAAGGCTGAGTTACCCAACCGTAAACGTATCTGTAACGAATCAGCTGTTTCGATACCACAAGAAGAAATGTATACGAATGGTTACTAACACGTAAATGTAAACGAACTTGCCGGATCATTCTGTTGAAATCAGAATTTTCTATCCGGCATCGAAACAGCTGACTGATTTTAGTCGGAAAAAATATGAAATGAATAAAGAAAAATGATTCAAACAACAAATAAGGAATAAAAATTAACAAATAAATGGAAAAATTTAGAATAAAATATAAAACCACATGAAATAGATGCTAAATAGTAATGTCGTTTACGATAATCTATAAGTGTACTTTTTAGCTACGGCACGGTACAGTTACATCACATATACGTTTACGGTCCCATAATCCGCCCTTAACTACACAAAAGAGTCATCCGGCACGGCACATTACAGAACCGTCACGGAACGCAAAGACTAATGGAGCCTTTACTCTGCTGAACGATGTTTTCTTTGCTTTGTTTTTAAATACACTTTGTCTACAGTTTCCTTTGATTTTTAAAAAATTTTGTTTTTGAATTATATTTGTATGTTTTTAATTGTCATTCTTACAAAAAAATTACTTTTTAAATCAACAACAACAAATGTATTACTATTTGATCAAAAGTAGCAAACATTTTTTACGCCACTAAAATATGACAGCGATACCTGAGCGCTCAGACTGAGCTGCTCGTGCTCAGGTTGTTCAGCAGATAGTTGTACAACTGTTGTAGAACTGTTGACTATTAAATTGTAGCTGCCGAACCAGGCTTGCCATTTTAGCACTTTAGGTGCTAGATCTAGCACTTTTTTTTGGGAGTTAGCACCCAAAAATTTAAAAAAAGTGCTAGGTGCTAGTTTAGCACTTTTTTAAAAATATTAAAATTTTTTAGCACTTTTTTAAATAATTCAATATCTATATGAAAAATGTCTTGAAACAATTCTCGAGTTCAAGAAATAACAGGATTTACAAATATCACAGTTCACACACAAATATACAGCTTCTCTGAATTGGGTTAAAGTTGAATAGTGAATAAATACTCAATAAATAAATAAATACTATCTTTACCAGTCATGCTAACTTTTTCTTAAATATTGGCATAACAATATTTACGAATTTCTAAAAAAAAAGGAATAAGAAAAGTTAGTTTGGCATTTCTGACTTAAGTTCACGCTAGATCACTTCCAAAAGAGTTCCAATTTGAAAACCAACATCTGATTGTTAACGGCAATCGAAATGACCTTAAAGTACAGCCCGAGACCCCTGATTGAGGTTGTTAGCAGATTTTTAAACTTTTGGAAAGAATGGTAAAAATCTGTTTCGAAAAGAAATATTGCTAAGACTCTGGTGCTCCTGCATGTATATTAAAATTACAAAAGTATAGGACTAACAAAAAATATTGTTCAGTAAAAATTTTCTGAATCTTAAATAGATTTTCTGCAGCAGGAAGAATTTAAAATTAGATGGTTTCTCTATATAAATATAATTTTCTTGACCGCAAAAGGCATTAGAATCTGAAGATTTATCAATATAAAAAAATATTTTCAAAATCTGAAGGCATTTCTGTGAAAAAATTTCATATAATTGATGATTTTTCTAACGAAATAGTTAACAAAACCTACAATATTTCGTATAATAGCTAAACTTTCTGTAGAATCTGATATGTTTTAGCCTCAAAATCTGAAATTATTTCTATGGAGAACATTTCTAATTTATCTCCAAATTATGATTTTTTAATTTCTTTACTGATTTAAAGCCAGCAATAAATAATGACCCTTTGAAATGGCGACTGTATGAAATGCATAGTTTTTTTTTTTAATAATTCAATATATCAATAAAAACCATGGTTTGTCAACACTAACCCCAAAACATCAATAACGATTTAAAATGAATTCAAATAACTACAATTAACCTAAAAATACCATTAACGAAATAACTTAAAATATCACTAACCGCAAAATACTTTAACGAAATTATTTAAAATACCGTTTAACCTAACAGACCCTAACTCAAAAATTTTAAATATCCTAGGGACCATCATTTACCTTAAAATACCACTAATGGCTGGTTTACATTATAAGATTTTGGGTGTGATTTTGAAATCCAGCCTATATGTTTTGCATGTGTACTAAAGCAAAAGCATACCAAAAATCGTACAGTCATAACGAAATAACTTAAAAAGCCTTAAAATAATCAAACGAAATAACTTTAAATACCGGTAATTCTAAAACAACTTAACGAAATAACTTATTATACCGATAACCTTAAAATACCCTAACGAAATATTTATGAAATAACGTTATCCATTAACACTAAAGACTGGTTTACACTATAAGATTTTCGGAAAGATTTTGCAACCTTGTCTATATGTTTTGCATGTGTATAAAGCAAAATACTACCGAAAATCTTATAATTAAACTGGCCTTAACCTTATGAATCGGTTGCCAACTCTGATAAAAACCCATAATGCATGTTAAAAAAAAAATCTAGCACCTTTTTTAGCACTTTTTATTTTGAATCTAGCACTTTCTAGCACTTTTTTTTCGACGATCTAGCACCTTTTCGCATTTGTCTTATGGCAACACTGTGCCGAACGCACCCATTGGGCAGGTTTACAAGAGAAACCCGCTACCGCTACAATTGATATGTAGCGCTTTATGATTACCATAATCTGGTGAACGATGCTACTTTTGTTTTTGTTTTAAAAAAATATTTGTAGATGTTTCATTGATTTTTTCGAACTTTTTTATTCCTTTATAATTATATTTGTATGTTTATTATTCTTATTCTACAAAAAAACAAACGACAGCTGATGTATCATTAGGCGTGTTCGTTTACTTACTACAAGTTACTACTTTTACTACAGCTGGAAAAATTCAATACAAAAAGTAAACAAAACTTTCCAATTGTAGTAAAAGTAGTAAGAATTTCGAGTAAACGAAACACTGATTAACTGCTCACAAGTAGCGTAAAATTTTTAGCTAATCAAATCGTTCACCAGATTGTTGAGTAGCGAATTAGTTACAGTTGAGCGTCTGGTAAACGCACTCATTGTTGACGCATGTGTTAGTCTAAACCTCTTTTCAAAATTGATTTTAGTTCAACAGCTATAACCAGAAAAGACAGAAAAAGCAAAATCCGGTGTGTTTAAAGCAAAAAATATTGTAAAAAAGCTTGAAAAAACAACAGTTTTTTAAAAAAAAATTCAAAGTTAAGAGAAAAATTCAAAGCTCAAAAATCTTAAGAAAAAGCTAAAAAACGGAAAATCCAAAAAAGCAAAAAGAAGCAAATATGAGTAAAACAAACAATAAAAAGCAAAAAAAGGAATTTTGTCTTCTCTGGCTATAACAAATTTTTATTATATAAATTTTATACAAATAGCTAGAAATCTCAAAACGACTAATTTCGACATAAACGATTATATGACACGGATATTATTATTAATAAAATATGTACTTAAAATTATTTTGTTTTTTTTATTAAGGGGGGTATCACTCTAGGAAAAATTTTGTTTTTTTTATAATTTTATTTGGATAGAGCATACTCTTCAGTATATACTCAGAAAATATCAATAAAAAATTCGAAGAAATAAAATTTCCACATGTTTTTTTTATAAAATATAATTAAGTCACAAAGTAATTTTCTAAGCATTAAATTTGTACACATAATTTTTTGGGAGCATTTTTATCATTGTCTTTTTTATAAAACTTATTTCGCATAATACAGCAGAACAAAAAGAAAAAAAAAATACATCCAAATATGCAAGATTTGCACGCAGTCTTTAAAGAAAAGCCAATGACGATTCCTGACGATGGTGGGCGAAGGCACGTTATATGAGGCAGGTACTGATGGCTTTTCATAGGCCATAAAAGTAATCAATGTATATAAAATATAAAAACAAATATAAAACAAATTAAAAAATGTACGAAAGAAAAGATTTTGACCGAAATGAAATGTCTAATAAATCCTCTACCATCGTTTTTAAGAATATTTGGGTTAATATATAAAATACTCTTTCCAATTCTTCACAAATTTGGGGCAAATGTAAAAAACTGCGACATATAAATTTTACTCATACACGGTTTTTTTAAATTTTGCTGTTTTCGTAGCGTGTTTCCCACAATCTTGAGTTCCAAATCGGCTGCCACTGTACAGCCAAGGCGGGTTAACCGATTTCGATCCGGGGTTTTTTTTTCGTAGGCAACAAAAAACTCTAGTCCTTATCGTGGCCCCTTTTTTAAATTTATTTTATATCCCCGAGCAAATGTGTTTTTTCTTGCCTTTTTTTTGGAATTTTTAAGTTTGTGTGGCAACTTTGTATAAAAAAAATTTTAAAAATAAAAATCGGGCCACGATAAGAACTAGAAAATTTATCTGGGATTAAGAATTACTTTAAATTTTCATTTTCCGATAATTAATGAAGGTTGCACAGTGGCAGCCGATTTTGTCTTTTTTAAAAAAGGCCGGTAATGAAGTGGCAACTCTGGCGATTTTGGATGGGGAAATATAAAACTGATATTTTTTTAAAATACTACAATAACATGATTTTTAAATAAAAAAAAAAATATTAAAAATATTGTTAATTGCATTTTTGAAATCGTTCAAATATGCCCTTTAAAATGCTGTTGTTACAATATTTACCCCCCTTAAAAAAGAAAATGTTTTTGGGTGGTTTAACTTTAAACGTATCTGTGGTAAATATACGCATTTTTGGAGGATTTTTATGCACTTTCTTTGGATTTTTGCGGGTTTTTTGTGTATTTTTACGCATTTTACACATTAAACATGCTTTTTTACTCACAAAATGAGTAAATTAACACACTAATTTCAAAACTTCATTTAATTTTTACGCACTTTCAATGTAAAATTATTCGTTATTTGTGCACCAACTTAAACACAATGTAAGTATTTTTTTTTTTTTTTTTCAATTAAACACGTAGAGTAAATTTACCCAATTTATAGAAGGAGTACAGTTTCCTACTATAAGTTGGGAAAATTTCAACACAATTTATTTAGAGTGTAAGGGTATAAGTATGAATCTTATTAAAGTAAAATATTATTCTACCTAAAATAAACTTTTTCGTATTTAAATTAATATGTCAGCATTTTAGACTTTGTTTTCGCATTTTAAGAATGAGTAGAAATTTATATAAAAAGAAAATAACTTAGTTTTGATTTCAAAGCTGTTTCTATTTAATTTAATGTTGTTTCTGCTTGATTTCAAGATTTTCTTTCTATGTGTAGGAATAGCAAATGTCCGAGATAAAAAACCTTCCCTGCTTGCGTACTGTGTTTCTTCTACAATTTATATTCTTCTTTATAAAGTTTAATAACTTTTTATCAATTAATGATATGAATTAATGTAAAATATACAATATTCTCTGAATTCTATAAAATATCAATAAAGTCTATAGTTTATAGAGTGTTTTGAAGCAAATGCCACTAAAAAAGCTGAACATTTTTCAAAATATTTCCTATGATGCATGTTTTTTAAGAACAACTATAAGTAAAGACGTTCAATTGTCAAAATGAAAATTTCCCTTGACTAATGTTTGTTGTCAGTTGAAATATTAATATTAATAATATTCAAGGTTAAAAAAAGTGTTTTTATATCTAAACGCTTGTATAAACATATCACTTGGTAAATAAATAGATGTATTTAAGTTTATATAGTCGACAACGTCGATGCACAGTGGTTTTAAATAAAAGAAAAATAAAATAATTACGGATCTTATAAGTTAAAAACTTGGTTTTTTAATAATGTTTTATAAAAGTTTCTTGGTCCTCAGCAAGTTAAACTAAAGAGGTAATCACAATTGTACAGTTAGGTTGAGGGTAGTTAAAATTTTCCTCAATTTTGCTCTTTCCGATTACATTTAAATTAAAAAATGTCCATAAAATTTGTCATCATGTCTACGAAAAGTCCATAAATACGACATTTCTTGATAATTTTTGTGAAATGAAACTATTTCATAATTACCATAAAGGTTTTGGTCTAAGTGTACTCCCGCAGTAGTCAATTTCGACACCCTGTATTTAGTACAACCTGTACTAGAATAGGGTAACTATAAATATTATTTTCTAAAGCACCGTAGGGTGTATTTCGCATGAAAAATTTCACTCGAACTTTAAAGGCCTCAAATCGTATTTTACTTAAATTCTGAAAATTAACAATTTTTTTATTCAATCACAATAAATACAAAATGTCACTTTTTCACAAGAAAAATAATAGTCTTGGATATTAAATTTGCTTAAAAACAATGCCTACACACTTTTCTCGTGAAACAGATTATAGTGAAATTAATTTTTTTTTATTTAGTATAACAACTTTTCACGTGAAATCGAAACAACTTACTGTACTTAAAAGCTTAGATCCACCTTTAAATTTTTTTGTAAAAATTTGTAAGTTTTGTTTAGTGATTCAGAAAATTCACAATTATTACCGTTTTTTCTTGATTTGGAACCACTGTGCAACGTTAAGTGAAAATACACAAAAAATAATAATTTGTATTATCTATGTAAACAGATACAGATCCATTAAATGCAAAAAAAAAAACTAATGAATAATAAGTATGAATACACTCAAAAAAGAGTAGCTGAAACTGCTGCAAAAATTTTTTGAAAATTTCTGCGAGGAGTCAAAAAGCCTCAGTTTGATGGCCTGCTAAAACCGATTTGGCTACAAACCTCAGATTTAAAATATGTGTTCCCTGGAATATGCTCTCAAGTTCTTCTAAAGGATGTGCTAAAAATATGAGTTTAATAGGGGTAGAGTCTACCCCTTAACCCTTTCATGCATTTGTTATATGTATACAACAACACTTTTTGAGAGTACATTTCTCATTTCTAACAGTAAATTTTACAAAACAAATTACAAAAAGATACCTTTACTTTTGCTTTCTTCTTTAACATTAGTAAAAAGTTTTGTGCTTTATATAGATTTTTTTATTCGATCAAGATCGATTTTTTGTAGTAAATTTTGTGAATATATTGTATAAGGGCTGAAGTTTTAATTAGTCTGAAAAATTGTGTGATGAATAAACCTCTAAAGATTTTTTGTAGAGTTTAGTATCAGAAAAAATATAAAATTAAAATTTTAAGAAACTTAACCCGCTCGGCACCGGTAGCATGATAATGTTTAATTCCAAATATCTCCACTAGAGGGTGCTGCAAAGCCACAAAAGTAATAAAATGTATTTCTTTGGCATAGATCTCCATTTCCACGAAGTTTGTTCGGAAAATTCTCAGCCATTAAAACTTGTGCAGAAAAGGGTTAATGGTGTGTCCAAACCACTTGGGCTAAAAATCTGAATATTTAAAATATTTTTTTCATTCACTTTGTAAAAAAAAACTTCATTAGATTAATGAAAATTTTCGCTACAAGTAGCAAATAGGCTGCAAATAATGCAATGAAGATATTGTAATGAAATTTGGTAGTACACTGATTCACATGGATCCAAGGAGGGTCCAAAGCCTATTGAGTTTCATTAGAATCGCTCCATGTGTAGACCTAGTGCCCATATAAAGGTCCCCAAAAATTGGCTCTTGTACTTGTTGGAAAGCTGCAGGTCGGAAATAAAAAGATATAGACCCAAGTATAGGGTCTACTGATTTTAGATAGAATTGGTTCATATTTGGACCTAGAACTCATTAACATTAGGGAAATTCGAAATTTCTTACTGAATTTCCAATTTTTTAACATTTGATGGCAAATTTTGACACCATTTCAACCTAATCAAATTCAATTTTCGGTAATATTTTGGGTGTATTAAACGCGCCAAATTCTTAGAAAAAACCAATTTTCATTTAAATAAATTTCGATATTTAAAACTACAGGTAATTTTTTCGAATAATTGCTGAATCATGGATAATAACGGACATTATAACGTAGAATTTTTGCACAAAATCAATATTGACAAATAGTTTATAATCTCAAAATTGTATTAAGGGCCGCTAATTTATCTAATATAATAAACAGAGTTAAACGGTAACCTGATATATTTCTATATCATGTTACCGTTTGACATTCATAACTATGGGGGCTTAATATTTTACGCAAACGTTTTTAACTTTAAAAATAATTTTTATGAAAATGTGGAATTATATGTGTTTTAGAGTTTTTGTGTAGTTCTAAAATATTTATAACCTCACATAGCAGCTGTTTTATAAATGCGGCTGAAGTTATGATACGAAGTGTATCTGTTCAAAAAGCGGCGAAAAAGCACTGGATGAACAAAATTTTTGAACGTTGGCAAAACCAGAAAATAGGTGGTCTGAAAATATATTTTCCAAAATAAAATTTAAAAAAAGTTCATATGCATTTTTTTTGGTAATACCGTGGTTTGAAACCAGTCCGTTAGATTGGCAGAAGACAGCTGTACCCACTGAGCTAAGGAGACATATAATACTTGGTTGGTTAACACATAAATGAGTAATAACAGCTGGACAACTACTGGCTGTGCTAAAATGCTATCACTGGCAAAACGTTTTTTGGAACTAATATGCCAGCGTTGGGAAAACAAACAAAAAGTTGGTCTTAAAGGAGCTTTTCCATAAACAAAAAAAAAAAATGATTTTATAAAACAAAAAAATTTTTAAATTAAAAAAAAAAAAATTTTTTGCTTGCAACCGCCCAGTCAGAAATCGCCAGTGGTACAAAAAATCAAGCACTGGCATACCACTGGGTAACCACGGTATTAAAAATAAATGACTGGCAGAACACTCATTTGGGACGCTTTGCCAGCGTTTGCGAAAAGCGTTTTACCAGTATTTGTTTTACAAAAATTTCGGTGGTTTATAAAAAAAACCACTGGCAAAGAATTGGCTTAGAGTGATATGCCAAGGTTTGCAACCAGTGGTTATCCAGTGCTACCTAGCCAATGCTACCAGGCGTACAAAAATCAATTCACTGGAAAACCAATGATTTTATAAAAATGCTAACGCTTCGTTAAAAAATGTTTGTAGTCGGAAAGTTCCGAGTTCAAATCCGGTTGCAAGCAAAAAATTTTTTTTGGATTTTTTTTAATTTAAAATTTTTTTTGTTTTATAAAATCAATTTTTTTGTTTGTGGGAAAGCTCCTTCAAGACCAACTTTTTTTTTGCCCTCCCAACACTGGCATACTAGTTACTAAACATTGTTTGCCAGTACTAGCATTTTGGCACAGCCAGTAGTTGTCCAGCTATTATCACTCATTTATGTGTTTAGCCATTAAATATTATATGTCTCGTTAGCTCAGTGGGTAGAGCAATCGTCTGCCAATCTGACGGCCTGGGTTCAAATCACGGCAGGACCAAAAAAAAATACATATGTATGAACTTTTTTTAAATTTTATTTTGGAAAATATATTTCCAGACCACCTATTTATTCGTTTTGCCAGCGTTTTGCCAACATTTAAAAATTTTGTTCCTCCAGTGCTTTTCCGGGGCTTTTTGAACAGCCGGTCCTTTTGTCTAATAATGTTATCATTTTGGGAATGGGAAAGCACTTTTTGCCAGTACTTGTACCACCTGTTAAAGTGCTTTGCCACCGCTTTCCCGTTTGTATTTTTCTGACTGGGCGGATTTGAACTCGGAACCTTCTCACTACAAACCTTTTTTAACGAAGCGTCAGCATTTTTATAAAATCATTGCTCTACCAGTGAATTGACTTTTTTACCGCTGGCAATTTCTGACTAGGTAGCACTGGATAACAACTGGTTGCAAACCTTGGTATAGCACTCTAAGCCCATCTTTGCCAGTGTTTTTTTATAAACCACCGAAATTTTTGTAAAACAAATACTGGGAAAACGCTTTATGCAAGCGCCGGCAAAGCGTCCTAAATGAGTGTTTTGCCAGTCATTTATTTTTAACACCGTGGTTTTTCAGTGGTATACCAGTGCTTTATTTTTGTTACCACTGGCGATTTCTGACTGTGAAGATTCAATGGACAAATTTCAGTGAAACTTCACGGAAATAATATATAAAATCATTAGTAGCATGCACATAATTCTTTCAGTGTAATAACTTCGAGAAGTTCCAATTTGTCCTACTTTTAATGCTTGTTTTCCTTGAAAATGTTTCTTTCTTTTTGCTTTATTATTTATTTATTATCATCCTTAATGTATTTAATTTTAAGGACATGAGAAACACCTGTGCTGGCACATCAATATAATATTGACAATTTCAATAACCTTGTGGTATGAGTCGAAACTTCATATTAAATACTTAAGGGACATAGCACCTCTGAAATGGCTGAAAATTAAAATAATAGAATGTTACTTTTTTTTCTGTCCATATAAAATTGGATTATTAACCAAATTTTATATAAAAATTAAATCAAATTTTATGAAAATATCGTATACGTACTGTGTAAAATCTATTTTTTCTGTTTGAAGTTTATTTTAGTTTTCCATTATCAAATTCCATACAAATTTAAAATCGAAAAGTTAAAAACATGAAAACTGGAAGCTTTGAGTCAAAAACGCCAACCTACTCTCGGATAAAATTATATATACATATATAAAATACGATATAAGTATTTATATTGATTTTCATATAACTTTTTATTGTATATAATTATACCTAATTTGATTTTGAGAATTAGATGACCTAGTTTTCAGAACAAATTGAGAATCCATATGTCGTGTATTTAAGAGGGTCATTCGAAATACATTTTAGGAAAAAGAACTGACAATCACAATCGAAATATTAAGTAAAAATACTGAGTTTTAAGAGGTACTATCCCCCTTAAAGAAATGAAATTGATTCTTCATTAATATTTTATTAACAATACATAATAAATAAACGCGATATATTTTTTATGATGGAAAGAAAAGTTTGTTATTATTGTCATTGATTAATTTTTTATGGGTTTTCTTTAACATAAACTAATTTAGTAAGTTACATAAATAACACTGTGCAACACTATTTTTGGTCGTCGATGAATCCTGTGTCATATGCATGTATTAGGATTAGGGATGCCAATCGGGATTGGTTTTTTAAAATCCCAAGATTCGGGATTTCAAAATTAAAAAAAAACGGGATCGGGATTTTTCGGAATTCCGAATTTTTTCGGGATTTCGTGATTTTTGGGAATTTTTTATTTAAACAAATGTGTAAAAACTTCAAATTTATGTAAAAGAAATAAAGGGTCTTATGCATAAACACTTTTAAAATTTATAAGTGACTTATAAAACAAATTTGTCATACAAATTTCATTTTATAAACATGTTATAAGTTTCTTAAAATTATTTTGCATGAGCACTGTAAAATATAAATATTTTATACGTTTTTTTTACATACTCCTGTTTATTTATTAAGAACGAAAGAATTGAAAAAACTCAAGAATTAAGAATTGAACTCCGTCGATATGTTGTGTGCTATTTTGTTTATATATTTTATATTCACTATTATTATATTATTTTAATTTAAAATTGTCAATTCAATTTTAGAATTTTCAATTAGTTTCAGAATTTTTTAATTGTTTTCCACATATAGTGCAGAAATTCAAATGAAAAATTCTGAAATACAACTTTTTATTCTGAATTTTAATCGATAATTTCCGAAATATAATAAAAAATACTGCAGAATATAGATTTATATAAAATATATATTTAACAAAAACGGTTTAAAAATGTCAGCAGGGTTACAATTTTGGAAAAATTACCACATATTTTTGCAATTGTAAAAATCCCGGGATTGGAGCTTAAGAATCCCGGGATTCGGGACTCATTTTTATTGAATAATCCCTGGATTTCGGGACTCGGGATTGGCATCCCTAATTAGGATAGTGCAGTGAAACTCCCAAAGGGTTTGGCGCTGTGTGGTTACAATTAGGTTAATTTAATTTAAAGTTTCATTTTTTTTGGCAAATCTGTATGAAATAAGACGAAAAAGAAAACAATATTAAAGTTCTTCTGATTTTAATTTTGTGTTCAGATGTTCACAATGAAATTTTATAAGAAGTTTTTTTGTAGAACATTTTAATCCTTTGTCTCACTTGTCACACACTACTTTTGAAAGAAATACCAACGTGAAACATCATTTCGTTGTCTTTTCAAGTACAAAAATAAAAAAATTCATACATTACTTTTTAAAAAATTCCAGAATTGTAGAAAAAACGCAGTTTTCAAAAAATGTTTGTGTGATTTAAAAAATTTTATAATACTCAAAATATTATAATTGAATTAAAAATGATGTATTGCATTATATATTTTTGTTATTGGAATTAATTTTTTTTTTCAAAAATCGTAAACTTTGGTCTCAGTTTGCCACGGAGACCAAAGTGGCAAACGTTTTTTTTATCTCCTCTCTAACGGAGATAAAAAAAACGAGCTGCCTACTAAAGCTTGAAATCTTAGTTGAACGTTATTTATTTCACACACGGTTTTTTATCTTTCACTAAATCTCTTTAAATCTCTAACGGAGATATTTGGAATTAAAGTTCAAACATTAACATGCTACCGGTCACGAAAGGGTTAAGATTTTTTAAAATTTTAATTTTATATTTTAGTGGTTTAAATATTAAGATTAGCACATCGCATTTATATCGTAAATATGGCCACAGGTCCTGTGATTACGTTTTAACACAAAAATTTCATATTAATTGAATTTGAAAAATTTTTTATATAGAAAACTTAATGGACAACCGCCAAACTTTAAAGACATTTATCGAAAAATCTGTACCATTGATCGAAAAATAAAGTACGCCATGGTAATTAGCATGTCCGAAATATATAGAATTGATGGTCAAAGCTCTATTAATTTTAAAAAGTCAACATTTTGTCATGCAGTGTTATTTTACTTTAATCCATTGATTTAGAAATCATTGACTAGTCCTTAAACTTATTTCAAATAATATCGGTAACTTATAAAAATTTAATCAATGATTTGTTTATTTTAGATATTTTCATTTGACAATACGAATAAGAAATAAAAGAAAAAAAATTTTTAAAACTCGCGAAATAAGAGTTTTTTATATAATTTTTCGTGTGATACGGCGTGATTAAAGTAGAAAATAGATGACCAAATTGTGTTTTTAAAATCATCAATCGCTAAATGCCTCAAATGCTTCACGCATATTTTAATTTTTTTCATTGGGTAAGTTTCTATAATTGTAAATTTGTTTTTAGTCTAGGAAGGTGTTATTAAGAAATATTTATCAAGGATTAGATGATTTTTGATGTTTTTTGATACATTCAATCCAAGCTTTATACTAAGAATTTATTAGAAAACTACATAGGTTTAGAGGAAAACTAAAATAACAAATATGCCTCTATATTATTTATTACACTATGCGACAGTCAAAATCGGGATGGGATGAAACCAACGGGAAATGTTACATCGGTCAAAAACAAGTTATACGTGTCCCGGCGTTTCTCTGGGTCACCCCTAGGAATCGAGATATATCTTTTTTTTTTTGACATAACTCGAGAACCACTAGTCCGATTTTGCTCAAACAATTTTAAAAAAATTCAAAATTACAATTCCTTTAATCTGTTCATATAACGTTTTTCTATATACTCAACAGTTTTGCCGGTAAAAATAAATGTTTGTTACCGCTACCATAAAAATCAATAACCTTTTGTTTATTACTTTTTTTTAATATTTTAGGCAAAAAATATTTTTTTCTTCATACATTTATTTTTAAATCGTTTGAGCAAAATCGGACTAGTGGTTCTCGAGTTATGTCAAAAAAAAGACCACCAAAGGTCAAATCGATATATCTCGATTCCTAGGGTTGACCCAGCGAAACGCCGGGACACGTAAAACTTCTTTTCTACCGATATAACTTTCCCCGGTAGTTTGAACCCTTCCCGATCACTGACCCCTACCATTTGTCTCACAGTGTTATTGGTTTAGGTCAACGAGCATAGAAAATCAAGAGGATGCATGCGCCTATTTCTCTGTTAACTGGCTCTGGTCGACATTTGAAGAAATTTTAATATGGGGTGATTGGTTAAGTTTTATTGTAACATTTTAATAAATATTTGTAGACCTAGGTTCGATTCCTGCACCAGAAAATTTTATTTAAAAAAAAAAAAAAATAAAAAATATTTTTTTTTATATAATTTATTTTTTTGAAAATCTATTTTTAGACTCATTATTTTTGTCAGTACTGGTAAGCACATATGTAACGATATATTTGTTGATTTTTCGTATGCTGATGTGTAACCATAACTCATTATTTTTCGCGACATCGCCATATAAAGGTAATAAGAAATGTAATAACAAAAGTAACTAGTTACCATTACCAAGTATGTGGTTATGTAACTACCACATATCTTGTAATGATTTTCTACATTGGGAGTGCGTGACCATCTTGCATAGAGCAAAGAGTTAAATTTTTATAAACCTAAACGATTGCTTTACTTGGTTCTATTTTTAAGATACCTTACAACAATTTTGTGTACAAAGCAAAAACCTACAGAAGAGTAATTTCTGTGAATTTCGTGTTAGTTGCAAAAATTACAATTTTAGAATTTTGTGGAGAATAAAAGATATGAATCCAAACATATCCTCAAGGGAATTCGTACTTAAAAAATGCACTGCAGGAAACATTAAAGTACGATCAATAATCTTTGTCTAAATAACGAGCATAAAATCTTTTTATATTTCTTTCAATTAAAAATAAAATATTTTATTATGTTACTTCCTAAATTTGTCAAGTAATTAAAATGTATTTTTTATTTATTTTTATGACATAAACAGCTGTAAATGTTGCCACTTCTTTGCTAACTTCCCTACTTTCTTCCAAATATGGGAAAAAATTTGGATTTCAATTTGGATTTCGATGACATTTCGCCAAAATCCAAATTTTTATTGGATTTCCGACGAAATCTATCGAAATCTACTTTTAACTGGATTTCGATCGTAATGTAAATTCGCTATAAAAAGAAAAATAAATGTGATATTGTCATCACCCGTTTCTACAAAAAAATTTAAAATCACGTGATATACACATATACATAACGAAAACAAATAATATATTAGCTATATATATCGTTTATTCCATGAAAGAGCATCAAAAACTTAGTCTTCCGATTTTCTTTGTACATATTGTGCACAGTCTGTATTTTGCCAATGGTACTTGTTAATTATTGGTACAATTAATGATGGAGATATTATCATAAATGTGCATAAAAAATTCCAAAGGAACATGTGTATTAATCGACTCAGAATGCAATTCTCAGTGGATTGAATTTCCTTAGCACTTGGTAGAGCGTTATGTAATTATTTAATTACACTGTGCACGAAAAAGAGACTTTTTTCCCGACAGGTGGGGGACCCAGTGGGTAAAACTAATTCGGATACGCTGAATCTGGTGGTGATACACTCATAAAAAAGTTAGTACAAAAGTCTGTTAAACGCGTTCTAACTCAGTTGAACTAATTTTTCATGTTGTTTTCTTTTAAATCCGTTGTTTAGCTAAAGTTGTTAGTTATCAAATTTCACCACAAAAACATATTTCTGCTGTACCATAACTAATTTTTCCTCCTGATATTTAGCATTTTTTTTATAAATGATTTTGACAATGTATCAGCTAATATAGATAAATTTGTTGGCAACTTTTTTAATATTTGTGTTTTCCAAAGAAACCGATAGGGGCGCTAGTGTATAGTGATTTATGATGCTTGATGGTGAAGTGTCTATTAGTGAGTTTGCCGACCACTATAAATTAGTAAGTGTATTTTAATGTGTGTGATGAGTCATCACTGATGACGCTTACCAATCCCAATAAAAATAATATGGCGCTTGTTAAGAAAGTTCTAGTAAATAAAATAATATGGTAAGAACATGTTTTCTCTTGTTTCTTTCAGTCAGCAAAGGAACGCAAAAGAAAACGGAGGTATTGTATTAAAAAAATAAAACAATGAGGTTTGTTTTATAATATAAACTATATTTATTTACGGGAATACTATTAAATATGTTGTTTTTCTTTTATTTCAGCCCTAACATTTTCATCTAAATTCTACCTGCAGGTAGACGAAAAAAAGGAACCAAATAATACAACTTCCGCTGGCACACATATTGGCAAGAAAATAAAAGTGATATTTAGTGCAAATAGTGTTTTTGGATTGTGTAATTTATTCGAAAATAAAACTAACAATATTTACATTAATTTATTTTTATTCAATTAATAACAAAAAGTGATTGTAATTTTAGCAGCATGTTTTGCAGATTTCAACTGACCCACTTTCGTTTCTATTAAACGAACATTCTTCTAAATTTTTGAATGTTAACTGAATTTTTTACCTGTTTATAACCAACTAAAATTTAGCAGAAAACATGTGCTGATTTCAACTGAGTAATTTTCATTTCCATTAAACAACATTTCTTATAAATTATTTATTTGAACTAACTTTTTTGCCTAAAATTTAGGTCACCTAAATTTAGCAGACCATGATTCTCAACATCATTGAAATTTCTGCTGGCGCAAATTCAGGTACTATTTCCTGTTATTTTAGCAGAATTTTTAATTATTTGTACGGGCTTTTTTGTATGAGTGTAGCCATTTTTATAGGTTAGCTCTTAAAAAAAAGATATTTGAGTTTGAAAATTATGGTTTCAAGCACCCCTAAACACTCGATTTTTTAATTTGTTTACCGTTAATTTTTAATTAAGTTGCTTGTGACTCTACCAAGAAGCTTTGTGTTAAAAATAATCAAAATTGGTCTTGCGGTTCAAAAGTTGTGATTGAAAATGCGAGCACCCCATAAAAACCTTTATACTTCTATACAAATTTCAGTACATTCCACGAAGCAATAAAATGTACAATTTTGTATGGAAAATTTCGAAGTGTCCTCACATTTTCACTCAGAACTTTTGAACGGTTGCACCGATTTTGATCATTTGTAATTCAAAGCTGACTGGGGAAATAACAAACAACCTGGGTAAAAATAAATGGTAAAAAAGTGAGATAAATCGTTTTTTTGGGGTCCTTGGACCCAGAATTTTCAAACACAAATATATTTTTTTCAAGAGCTAATCTAGAAAAATGACTAGCATCAATTGATTCAGCGTACTCGAATTAGATTTACCCACCGGGTCCCCCGCTTGTTGGATTTTTCAACTAGCACAGTGTTGTTAGTATTTGAAAAATAATTATACATATAAAAGGAAAGTATCACATGTGATAATCTTCGATATTGATGAAATTGGGGTTTTTGTAGAGAAAAATGTTCTAAGGTTGAGATGTCTGAAATTATCGGTCATCTCAGCTATTAAGAGGGTTTAAACTAAGGTCAAAAATGACCCATTTTTCTTTTTTAAATTTCTTTTGCTTTTTGTCCAAACGAACTGTATGCAGTAACAGAAAAAAGTCTGTAAAAATTTAGTTAAAATTACTAAAAATTTATTAAAAATAATGCTGCAGAAAAAACTGCTAAAATTAGCAGATTCTTTTTGCTATATATTAGTAAGATAGGAACAGCAAAATTAAAACTGTTAAATATACAGAATTTTAGTTACCCAGTGTAGAAAATCATTACCAGATATGTAGTTATGTAATTACATACTTGGTAAAGGTAACTAGTTTCTTTTGTTATTACATTTCTTATTACCTTTATATGGCGAAAAATAATGAGTTATTTATCAAAAAATATATCGTTACCTATGTGCTTACCAGTACTGACAAAAATAATGAGTCTAAAAATAGATTTTCAAAAAAATAAATTATATTAAACAAAATATTTTTTATTGTATTTTTTTTTAAATAAAATTTGCTGGTGCGGGAATCGAACCTGGGTCTACAGATTGCCAGTCAATAGCTCTACCATCTGAGCTATATCGACATGTAATATTTAATAGATAAAAACATAATTGACCTGCTGCACACAAGTAAGCTTACTCGCCAGCATACAAAAAATCAAAAAATATGTGGTTACATATATCCTTACCAGTGTTTAAAAAATATTGAGTCTAAAAATAGATTTCAAAAAAATCTAGAAAATTAGTTTCTATTTGAAATAATGATAAAAATAAGTCATTATTAGTAACACATTATTATATGTTTTAAAATAATGCAGAAGGTAAGTGGGTATCCTTACTGGTAGTTCAAAAAATAATGATATGTCATTACCATTTCTACACTGGGTATATTTGAATCAAATTTTTGTTAATAGAAAATAACAAATTAATCTGCTAAAATCAGCAAAAAATTTGCTAAATAATAAGTAGCCTAAAAAACCACAAAAAAAATTTTTTCGGTTTTTTTAAATGCAATTAAAAAACGAGTAAAAAGGTTAAAGTCGGGCATGCCGACTATACAATACCCTACACCAGTCTGGGTAAAAGCCAACTAATGTTTGGATCCGAAATTCTAATGGGTTAAAATGGGGCTTGTGTCAAAATTTTATATAATGTGAGTCAGCGCACCAAATTTCATTAAAATATCTTAATATTTGCGACCTGCAGTTTGTAACCAAACCAATTTTGGGGGGCCCTTATATGGGCACTAGGTCTAAACATGGATCGGTGTTAACCAAAATCAATAGGCTTCGTCCTTGGGCTGATCTAGATCGGTGTACCAAATTTCATCAAAATATCTTAATATTTGCGACCTGCAGCATATAAACAATATAATTTTGGGGGGACCCTTATATGGGCTCTAGGTCTAAACATGGACCGCTGTTAACCAAAATCAATAGGCTTCGTCCTTGGGCTGATATAGGTCGGTGTACAAAATTTCATCAAAATATCTTAATATTTGCGACCAGCAGCGTATAAACAATATAATTTTGGGGGATCCTTATATGGGCACTAGATCTAAACATGGACCGGTGTTAACCCAAATCAATAGGCTTCGTCCTTGGGCTGACATAGGTCGGTGTAGCAAATTTCATCAAAATATCTTAATATTTGCGACCTGCAGCGTATAAACAATATAATTTTGGTAGGACCCTTATATGGGCACTAGGTCTAAACATGGACCGAGGTTCACCTAAATCAATAGGCTTCGTCCTTGGGCTGACATAGGTCGGTGTACCAAATTTCATCAAAATATCTTAATATTTGCGACCTGCAGCGTATAAACAATATAATTTTGGTAGGACCCTTATATGGGCACTAGGTCTAAACATGGACCGATGTTCACCAAAATCAATAGGCTTCGTCCTTGGACTGACATAAGTCGGTGTACCAAGTTTCATCAAAATATCTTAATATTTGCGACCTGTAGAGTGCGCACAAGAATGCATGGACAGACAGACAGACAGACGGACAGACGGACATCGTTAAATCGAAATAAAAAAAAATTCTGAGCCGATCGGTATACTAAAAGGTGGGTCTAGGACCAATATCAGCACAAACTTATAATACCCTGACCACATAGTGGTGTATGGTATAATGAGCCATTTGAAAACAACAGTTCAAATTTTTTTAGTAACGGTATTTGTGAATGTTTAGCTGTAAATCCCAGTATTTTGTGCAAAAGAGGAAATAATTTCGCTCTATGGAGCTCAAAAACTATAATAAAAACATTAAAATGCACAAATTTTTTATGTCTATAAAAAGTTACAATCATAATTAACCCAAATGTCACTTTTTCGCTACATTTTCAAATGGTCCTGTCTATTAAATTGATGCGAACAAAATTCCACCGCAATTTCGCAACAATTCCACACAAGTGAAAAATCATTTTTTTTTTATATGGAGTTTGACAGCTTTCTTCGCAAAAGTACGAACAAAATACCGGGCTTAACCACAAAAACTTAGATTATCACAACAGGGTTGCCACTAGGGTATTCAATTAATCGGCTTTTTATTTTAATCGATTAATCGTGTAAATAATTATTCGGGTTTTTTTCTTAACCGGTTAATCGAACAAAATTTTAAAATTAATCGATTAATCTAAAAAATTTTCTGTAAAATAATATACATACACTTGTTGTATTTTTAATAATTTTATTTAAAAAAAGGAACAAAAATAAATTCAGTAACTCTTCTGAAATTCATTAAAATTAAAAAATATAATAATTGAGATCAGATTTTATCAATATTTTTATTTTTCTATACCCTCTTTCACATATTCAAATTTTATTCAAATCGGGGATAACCACACTGCAATGAGTTAAAGAAGAATATAAGACCCCGTAAATTAATTTGTATCTCTTGCGTATGCATTGAATACATATGTATGTATGTATGTAAAAAACGTAAAATGTAGATAGGGATTCCGTTGAGAATTTATTTTCTTTATTACATTGAGTATTAATTATAATTAATAATTATAATAATCGTTAATTGCAATAATTATTACTGCTTTTGTTTAATATCAACGTTTAAAAAGTCGTAAAAAATAATTAAAAATTTATTATATGTAAATAGATACCACTACTATACTAGATAAGTCACAACAACAAGTAGTAATTTGGAAGATGACAAAGCAAACTATGGTAATTCTATGTTGTTTTTGTTTTTTCTTTGGGATTTAAGATTTCTATTAACGCTCCTAATTGAAAACATAAAATTCTCATTGAGTTGAAGCTAACAAATATTTCTAGAAATTCTAAAAGGTCGTCCCTTGATTTTTTTTAGGCCAGAATGAAATCCGGATAGGTACCTACTACAAGCCTACAGCAAATTATCACCATTTTTTTTTAGAAAAGTTTTGAGATTTTAGCATATTTACTTTAATAAAAAGTTTATATATTTTAAACATTTTTGTAATTTTCTTCCAATTTCCGTTAATCGATTAATCGTATGAAATTATTCGAATTATTCGTTATTCGAAATTTGGACATTTTAAATTATTCGAACAATTTTTGAGCAAAATTGTTCAATTAATCGAATAACGATCAATCGATTGAATACCCTAGTTGCCACACATTGATTTTTAAAATCTTAAGCCAGATTCACAATGCTGGAGTACTCCACGCTGCAGAGTGGATTTTGTTCCTTTCTTTTTCGTACTTACATATTTTATGTATCATGTCATCTCTATTTTAGTACACTCCACTCTGCAGAGTGGGATACTCTATCATTGTGAATGTGGCTTTAATGTCAGAATTTTTTTTAAAAAGCTTAAAAAATCACAAAACATAAATTAAAAAAAAATCCTAAAAATTGTGTATTAACTTCATTTAAAAAAATCAAGATTATTTAAGTAGACTTTAATTAAAAGAACACATTAAAAATATAAATTTCAAAAATCTGTATCCATTGAAGAAAAATATTGGGAGAGGGGGGGGGGGGGGGTTCGAATTTGCTGGCAAATATTCTAGCGAGGTCCGATAATAAACAATGCAGAAAAATTTTATTTGGGTGCAGGTCTTTGGCCATATCAATTCCTATAAAAATTCCCACGTCAGTAAAAAATCTGCCAAACGGGTTTGAAATCGATTTGACTAATTTTCAACAAATTTTAAATTGAAAGACTGATTTAAACAATTGAGCCTTCCTGTTCACAATACAAAGAAAATTTCTGACGATTTTTCATGGAATGAATGATATATAAATTCAGAAAATATTTATATTTGTATATAAATATAGAATGAAGTATTAATGTTTTTTTAGTTTCTTTCTTTTTTTTGTTTCAAAATATACCTACAATGTTATAAATCAATTTAATGGTGCGTTTTGAACAAAATATAAAAAACTCCTGCTAAGATTAAAACTATGATTTTATTTTGAAATTTGTAGTTTTGAGTATATTTTCTTTCTTTGTACTATTTAGTGAAAGGGAATTAATAAATTACGAAAGATTTAATAGATTTTTTTTAATTTAACAGTGAATTTTATAAAGTTTTGCAGATTTTTCATGTCAGTTTATTAAGTCAAAATTTTTTTAATATACTATTCTTTTAATTAGTTGTCTTTTTATGAAAATATTGAAGGAATTCAGAGTTTAAGTGCTAAAGTAAGCATGTTGTAAAATAGCATGATTAGAGTTTCCAAAACCGTAGCCGAAAACCGGTTAACCGGTTTTTTTATTTTTTATAAAAATACGACCGGTTTCGAATAATTTCTAAATTCGAATAAACCGAGAACCGGTTATTATTTGTCGGTTAACCGGTTTTTTTAAAACATGTTTTTATCAAAACTATTTTTAAGCTAATCGTTCGAAAATTCTATATTTCGACTGCATTTTATTTTTAAAGTATTATTTTAATAAACGCAACTGCAGTTTTGTTCTCCTTTACATACAGAATAATCCCTTGAAATTTTGCTTGAAGTAAAGTAGATTTCAAATTCAAGCATTTGTATATTTAACAAAAATATTTCAAACTTGAATTTTTGTTTCCTTTTTGCTGGAGTATGCTATTGAAATAAGATGTAATAAAAGTTGTATTCAAGCCTTGAAACTGGAAAACAGGGCTGGAATTAAACTTGATTTCAACTTGAATTCCAGTGAAATTGTTTCTAGGGATATCTCTTCATAGGTATTAAAATAAATAAGATACGAAAATCCTTTGTAATCGTTTGAAATATTTTTTAAATATAGGGTGACTGATGAATGTTGCTACAAAAAACGTAATAACTTTTTTTGTGTAATTAATTGGCTCCATTTATTAAAAATTTACAATTTGGATTATGAAACAAGATCTGTTAAATCTACAAAAATTTGAGTTCTTTTTAAATAAATTTTGGTTAGTGCAAATAACATTCAATCCTGCTAAAATCAGTAGAAGTTTTTGCTGAATATTAGTAGACTTAAAATAGTGAAAATAAATAGTATTTCTGCTGTTTTCAGAAGAGTAGATTGTCTCACCATCATCATCTCACCATCTGATAAATCAAACAGTATTTTTTGTTTGATTTATCAGACGTAAAATCAGATAATTTAAATCACGTTTTAGCAAACAGATTCAGCTGATTTCAGTAGTTGTTTCTGGAGGGCGCTTTTAACTAATTTTTATTAGCTTTTTTTTCCTATTTGCTCAGATTGATTTTTTATAACAAAAAAAAACCGAAACCGGTTTTAACCGAATTTTTTAAGAAAACCATAACCGCAATTTTCGAACAAACCGAAGTTTAACCCATAGAAAGTTGTCAAATTCACGATAAATGCTAATTTACTACTTAAAATAGCATGAACTGTGAATACCCCTATTGTAAAAATTATTGTATGTTAAAAATCTTTGTTTCAAATACGATAATCGACATAGGTCTATAAAAATTCTATAAAAAATAAATATTTTCGTTTTAATCTAACCGTTGCTGTACTCGTTATGATGATTGAAATTGGTCCAGAATTTTAACTTTTGGCGCCAAACTTATTGCTAAAGTTTCATAAAATAAGTGCCAACGTGGTATGACAACTAAATTTTAAACTAAGAAAGGAATTTTTTTTTTTTTTAATTTCTTGTTAATTTAGTCTGTTTTTACCGTCGTTTTTATATGTTTTTTAATTTCTTTGTGAATATCTTAGAATAAATTTAAATTTATTTTTTTTGCAAAGTTTTTGAATATTTGCCAAAAAAAAAAAATATTATATATTGTGTTTGTTGTCTAAACAAGTGGCAAATTTTTGGCCACACGTCAACATTTTTGCAGTTATAGCCAGGCATCAAATACTCGTATAGTAGATCATAATATGCACCTAGTAGCAACATATATTTGTATATAAAGTCAATTATATGCTTAAATATCGAAAGTAAAAATAAAATCATCTTTTTGTACTTGCAAATATTTATAAAAAGATATATTCTCTTTATCTTTTTGTTTTAAAACTAAATGCACTATAAAAGTTTTTCATGTTCTAGTCTGTTTTTAAAAAAATTAAAAGCCATTTAATTAATAAATATAATTTAAAACATTTTTGATATTTTATTAATCAGTGTGTTCGTTACTACTTTTACTACAATTGGAAAGTTTTGTTTACTTTTTGTATTGAATTTTTCCAGCTGTAGTAAAACTAGTAACTTGTAGTAGGTAATCGAACACGCTTAATGTGCTGGAAAATCACATTTTTATATGGTTTTTAAAATAAAAAGAAAAAAATGGGGATATATTTTATTTTCTAAATCGCCTAGATGACTACAAATTTTCCGTCAACTGAATCATTCGGTTGCTGCAAAATTCGGTTTTCACAAATCAATTCGGTTGTAGGTACAAACCCTATTTCAGTTGCCACATACCTATTTCAGTTGGAAAGATAGTCAAGTTTTTTTTCTAAATACTAGTAAAATAAGAACAGCAAAAAATAATACTGTTAAATTTACAGAATTGTTATTTTGAAACGACAAATTATAATGTAGTAGACTAATATAAAATTTCTGTTATTTTTAAGTTAAATTTAGTTGAATGCAAATAGCAGTCTATCCTGATAATATAAGCAGAAATATTTGCTAAAAAAGTGGTAAATTACTGATTTCAGAAGGCTAGGCTAATTATTTGCATTAAAAAAAAATCGAAAAAAACTGAAAATTAAAACTTTTTTTGTGATTTTATATCCTACTAAGTATTTAGTAAAATTTTGTGCTGATTTTAGC
This sequence comes from Leucophora obtusa, assembly GCA_949987735.1. Taxonomy (NCBI): domain Eukaryota; kingdom Metazoa; phylum Arthropoda; class Insecta; order Diptera; family Anthomyiidae; genus Leucophora; species Leucophora obtusa. The sequence continues at coordinate 162,154,372 of OX465296.1, forward strand.
AGGTGAAGTTGTTATTTTCTATTAACAAAAATTTAACTCAAATATAACCAGAATTTTTTATATTTAAAAGTTTTTTTTTACTGTTCCTTTCTTACTAATATCAGAGATGGGAATTACTTTTGCGCGTTTCATTATCATTGAATCTATTTAATGAAAATTAAAACAAAAATCCATTACCATTTCAACTGTAATTTCCATGGAAAAAAAGTCAGTACTTTAGTTTTACATGTTATGATACGTTTTTATAATTTTCATTACATTTTGAAAAGCCAGATTTATTAGGCTTATTCCTGAAAACACTAGATGTTTCTGTTAAATTAACTTATTGTTCAGTTACTGACAGTTAACTGGAAAATGTTTGGACACATGACAACTAATAGCGGTATTCATAAGTTAAAACTAACGACTAACATCCAGTGCACAACTTTTTATACACACAAATTCCCATAAGGGAAAGTTGTGAATTCGTTGTGCAGTCGTTATTTTTAACTTATGAATACAGCGCTAATAATTTACCAGAAATTGCTTCAAATTTGTTCAATAAAATTTAAAAAAAAATCAATTGAAAATAAGTAAATTTACAAATTTTGATTGTAACATACGATTATAGAAAACTTTGACATAAAAAAGTCTGCAGAGTATTAAAAAATTTTTCTTTAAAAATTTTTTTAAAAGAATATGTGAAAATCCCATTATATTGTTGCAGATTCCTGTTTACCTTAATAAAAATATTAATGGTATAGGTTGAAATTTAGTTTTCCCTTTGTTTCCTTCACTTATTTTCAAATTTCAGACCTCTTGCCAAGTCCATTTAATTTACAAAAATCAAAAAACAAAAAATATGCATAATGAACAAATGCAGTCTAGCAATGTTATTTTTAATTTAATGTTTAAATAAACTATTTTAATTCATTTAATTTGTTGTACATGTTATCAACCCACATTTGACAGATCCCAAACAAATTGTTTTCTTCTCTATATGTACTCGTATCCACAGAGACTTTTCGCATCTAAGTGAGTGTGACTGCAACGCATAGCCACACTTTGGGGTGCAATAACCTCTTCGGAAGATGTTAAAAAATGACAACCAAAAAGTATTTTGTACATTTGAATATTTTATTTTTAAGTGCGTCAACAGGCGGAGTAAGGAAACATTACACCACCGGCAACCGGCTCGACAACAGACCTTTAAATGAATTAATTCTTTAAATAATTTATGAAATTTGAATTAAATTTGATCAATGTATCATTCTCTTGAACCAATTAAATGATAGGCCAATTAATTCATTCGTATATTTGGCATAATAAGTTCTTGCTGATGTTTATAACACCAAAAACTATTGGACCCACTGTTTAGTATATCGATCGGCTCAGAATCACATTTTCAATAGATTTTAATGGTACGCTGACTCATATAGGTCCAAAGAGAAAGACTTTAGAATCGGTTCATATTTGGACCTAGTGCCCATATGGACTATATTTCCGATTTTCTCTTAAAAACGCCTAACATTAGGCAAAATACAAATTTCTTACTGATTTTCTGTTTTTTCCATTTTGTAGACAAATTTTGTCTTTTTTTTTTGGATCCAAACATTAGTCGCCTTTCCATCAGACTGGTGTAGGGTATCATATACATAGTAGACATGACCGACTTTTTTTACTTGTTTTCATACTATATATGTAGTGAATGAATTCAGGAGAAAATTCAAATAAAATCACTTACAAAGCTGAACGATTTTATTTCAATAAGTTTGTAATAGATTTAAAGAAGGTAAATTATGGTTTTTGTTTTTGTAAAATATGATGTATTTGATTTAAGGTTTGTGTCTAATATTAATGTGAATATATTAGACAATAAAATAAAATAATAACTTTCGTCTGGTAACACTGGTTAAAAAAATCATACGTAAGGCTGCATTCACACCTAATTCTTAAACACGTGTTTAGCTAAAACAAGTATTTTAGCTCTTTATTCTATTACAACAGTTGTAGTAGAATAAAGAGCTAAAATACGTGTTTTAGCTAAACACTTGTTTAAGAATTAGGTGTGAATGCAGCCTAAGATCTGTTACAATAGAATGAAATAAAAATTTTGTACAGCCATTTTGTAACAGATTCGAATTAATAAAAACAAATAATGATTCAAGTTGATTGTTATTCTGTTACGGAATTTATAAGCTAAATTAAATTTTACTGGAATTAGGTACAATCTGAATTCATTCTTTCGAAGTTCTGCTCGACATATACAGTCATCATGCATTGCTTTTATTTTTTTTTTGTTTTTTCAATCTGTAAGAATTCTAAAATTAATTTTTCTTACTTTATGGATGAGACAGCGTTGTCACGTTCGGCTCCAACACATATTAAGTCCTATGAATTCGTATCTACTTTGCATTCACAATTCATTATTCACTTTTTGTGCTAAATTATTACCACATTTATGTGGAAAAAATATATCTAAGATATTAATAAAAATTTGAAAAAGGGTATACAATTTTATGGTTAAAAAAAAATAAAGTAAAAGAAAATCAAATATTCTTAAATTTTTTATTTTTTTCTAACAAGAGAAGGCTCCTGGGCGAATCCTTAAATCTTAATGAGACTTGAATATGTTGTAAATGGGAAGAATAAGGAACATCCATTTATATTTAGGGGTTAAAAAGCGGGATCCAAAAAGAACCTATTTTCGGTTCTACAGAAACCACAGTTATGCAATTTTGCTATAAAAGGAGTAAACAATTTAAAGTTCGGCATGCCGATTATATGATACCCTAAATCAGTCGGGTTGAAAGTCAACTAATATTTGGATCCGAAATTTTAATATGTTAAAAATCAGTAAGAAATTTTGATTATGCCTTATATTAGCTAAGAGAATTATGTCGGTAAAAAAACTGCATTTGCAGTTAAAAATGTGTTTACTGCAATTGCATTTGGGCTGATATAGTTAGTGTACCAAATTTCATAAAAATATTTTAGTATTTGTGACCTTTAACATGCACATACAGACGGACAGACTGACATCTCAAAAAAAGGCGGATTTTGGTCCAATAATTTTTGATCTTACAAACATCAGCACAAACTTATTATAATCTGTCCATGTAGCAAATGACATGCTTACTATATTATACCCTACACAACAGCACGATTGTGGCCATATTTCGGGAAGCAGAGCGAATTGCAGTTAACGGTGCAATAAATATGTTGAAATATATTATAGTTTTAATAAAAATTGGGTTTGGGTTAAATATTTTTGGTAGTAACAAAAATCAGTGCTATAAAAACGCGTTTCAAAAGTAAATATTCGTACTTCTCTAATATCGGGCTCCGGATCCGATTTTTCAATTTTTTCTTGGGGGGTCTTAAAAATTTCCTTGTATAAATTTTGGCTTCTTGAGTTCTACCTTCCGAATTGATACGATTCAGTGAACAATTTATACCAAAAAAAATGAAAAAAGAACGAAAGAGTAATTGTAATTACAGTTGTTTTTCTATGCAAAAATACAAAGCAACTATATGACAGTTATTTAAGAAAACAACTTACGAAAAGTACTGTAATTTTTTAACAGTTGTTCTTAGCAGTTATTTTTAATATCATAATAAGCAACTACCAAAACAGTATTTTTACAGTAAACCATCATTTTTGTTAGTTACACAAAATTACGCGCAGAGAAAAGATATGGTCGCAATATGATCACGGCTAGCAAACTATGTTCGCTACTGCTATACATTGTTGTTGCAATCAAATTATTAGTAGGGATGTGCGATTAATCGATTAATCAAACTTCCCGATTAACCGAATGTCTGATTAATCAATTAATCGATTTTTCAACAATTTTGATTAACCAAAAACATATACTTAATCAATTAATCAGTTATTTTGATTATTCAGAATAATGATTAATTCATTAATCACGATCTTGATTAATCATATTTATGATTAATTGAATAATATCTTGTTTTTCTCCATTGAAGACGCATTTTAATACAGAAACATGAGACTTAAGAGTGAACATTGGTCAAGTATGGCCAGTGAGCAAGCAATCTGCCTGATTTTCTTTATTTGGAGCTACAAGTTCTGATTAATCAAAATTCAAATAATCGATTAATCATAATTCTGATTAATCAGATTTTCAATTAATCAATCAACTGATTAATCACATAGTTTGACTAATTATCTGGACAATCATATTCCCTTCTTCGAATTGCAATCATGGTATTATTTGCATCTTAGAGATCATGTTCACACTCATTTGTATAGTTTCACAACCATGAGATGATCAGCATATTTCTTTAAGAGCGTCATCTATCAGTTAGCGTCATTATTGTTTAAGATTTTTTGAAAAGAAGTAAGAAGCCCTCAAATAAATATATATACTATGATCATTAGGAAAATAATATGATCATTAGGAACGTATTATGATCATTTTGGATGTATTGTGAAATTGTATTTTTAACAATATTATTCTACGCGCTGCTTTCAAATCCCTGCAAGCATTTGTAAGATATCTTCTAAGAAGATATTAATGCGATATCTTCTATTTTTCATTTCAATAAAAATAACCAAGTACTTTAAAATTTTCTTCTTTTTATCATTTGGTAGATAATTTGGCGATATTTGGAAAAAATAATTAAAAAATTGTATTTTTTGTCATAATTTTTATGGGGATGTTGCGGCAATATCACCTTTTTATCATCTGGAAGATAAAGACAATTTGTTTGACATTTTTTGTCATTTTAGAAAAAATTAAAACAAAATTTTTACAAAAAAAACCAATAGAAAGATATATAGGAAACAAATTCGTGGAAAAATCAAGATTTAATGCGCGGAAAAATCGGGTATAAGAAAACCCGGATTCAAGAGAATGCTGGAAAAATACTATTGGTATAATATGATATTTAGGACAATAATATGATAATCATATTGTGATAGAAAAAGGTATTTAATAGTATGATTGTCGCAATCATAAACCCAAAAATATATGATGCTCTTGGAATATGCTCATGCCAACCATGTTTTTTACTTGCGTATATGTTGGTTTTTTAAAAATTCTTGTTTGCCCGTGAAAAACCTTTATTCAATTTAATTTGTAAAATGGATTAATATAATTTAATAAAACAAAGTCTAATTTTAACAATTAATATATTTTTGAGCATAATTTGATACAATTTTATCGGGGTTTTGGGTTTTTATAAGTTATTCATTTAACTATGATCATGTGCAGTAGACCGTACCTTAAAAAAAAGTTCGCCGTACACCCTCCAATATGAAGTATTTTTGCAAGGCAATTTCAAAAAAACATTTTTTTTCCCGAACGTAGGGGTCGACTTTTTTAATTTTTCGCTATAGCTTCGGCATTTAAAGTCAGATTTTAAAGTGTAATATATCAATTTTTTTGCAGTGTTTTGCTATAAAGGTAAAATCCAATGAAAAAAATTTAAAAAGGCGACCCCTACGTTCGGCAACCAAAATAAAAAAAATTCTACTGGGTTTGTCGAAAAACTTCCATAGCAAAAGTTTAATAATTTTTTCGAGCTTTGATTTTCCGGCATTAGAATGATACATTAGGGTGGTAGCAACTGAGATCTGGTGGGTAACTACTAGAACGGGATACTTGAGAGAAAAACATCGATGTATCATACTTTAAGATCCGACTGTAAATGCATACTTCATATTGGAGGGTGTACGGCGCCCTTTTTTTGCCTGTAAGGTGATACGGTCTAATGTGCAGTCATACTTTAAACTGTACACTCAAAAAGTTTGACAGTTACTACATGACAGTTGTTTGTATAGTAATCAGTAGTTTTTGTTTTAACAGAAAGTACAGTTGTGTTTCTATAGAAAAATGCAAAACAACTTTTATGATGGTTATTTAAGAAAACAACTAACGGAAAGGACTGTAATTTCGTAACAGTTGTTTAAACCAGTTATTTTTAATATCATAAAAAACAACTGCCAAAATAGTAATTTTACAGTAAGCAGTTATTTAAAAAATAAAAAAATTTCGTTGAATTTTTTTGAATTTTAAAAATTCTTGTAGGTTTGACGTTAAGAAGAAGAATAAACCTTCCTCAAAAGTTATAAACACATTAAATTTGCAAATCAGACTAGATCTAGTTTCTGCCTTTTTATGGACAGGCTTCATCAGTGATCTTCCATTAAATTGTATTATTGTTTATATTTTTATTGTCAGATTGTCTCTATATGAATAATTTCAGAAGTGATCAAACAGACATATACAAACATTCTACTTCAGATTTTCTCTGTTTATCTTCTTGATTCCTCCGTGTCACCTTTTCACAAATATTGCCACATTGACGTATGGTTTGTACGTACAAGTACATAGTATATATTTGTTATTATTGATATATTTCTAGTTTGCAAATAAAAATCAGAAACTTGTATTGTATCTCCAATGCATAAAAGCATAATAACTGGAGAACGGTTTGGAATTTTTACTTCGAATTTTAAATAGGCTGAAGTAATAACACATATTTTTTTTAATCGAGAGAAAAAAAAATAATTTTTTTTATTAAAATATACTTTTATGAACAAAAAGAATTGACTGTAAAAAACAGTAGTTGTTACCGATTTTATCAGTTGTTTTAAAATTTTTGTAGTAATAATTTATCAGTTAATTTTGCGACATTGGTAGTTATTTTTAATGCATTTGTTAGTTATTTTTCAACAGTTAAAAATAACAAAAGTTTTAGTTATTTTAAAGGTAAATACCTTTGTCGCCTTTTTACCTGCATATACCATTTTCAGTAGATTCTACCGACAAACTTTTGTGAGTGTATAAGCAATATCTGAATATATAAAGAAAAGAATAAACCATTATAAAACTTAATCTAATTGAATAATATATCCTTAGTTTTCAAATAAAAATTACAAAATTTATTGTATCTCCAATGCACAAAAAGGTAATAACTGCATAACCATTTGGAATGTTCAATTCAAATTTCAAGTGTGATGAAATAATTCACATTTTTTTTTATCACCGAAAGAAAAATATTGTTTTTTTTAATTAAAATATAAAAAAAACAGTAATCTTTATTTATTTTGTCAGTCTTAGAATTATTTTAGTAAATTTTTTCTTTTACATTCATTGTTAGTTATTTTTCAACAGTTAAAAATAACTAAATTTTTAGTTACCTTCGTTTTAACTGCAATTTTCAATAGAATCTACTGACAAACTTTTCAGTCAGCAATTTTTTACCTCAAAATGAAAAAAGAGCAAACAAATTTTCGTAATTTTTCAAACTTCTTGGCACTTAAAAAAATATCCGAGAGCAACGATGTTTGACCCCATTTTTTAACCCTTAAATATGAGATTGGGCAGCTAAAAAAATACGTGTCCTTTAGATTTTTTTTTCCTCTACAACATATCTAAAGCTCATTAAGATCTGCGGATCCGCGTCGGAAGGCTTCCACTGGGAGCCAAATTTGGACATGGATTTTTGCCTGGAGTGAGCACTTTATGAATAATGAGTAAAATTATAGAAGTCGTGTGCAAGAAATTGCTTAAAATCGCTTTGGTTTATGACACATAAATATAAAAAATAAACAAATTTAAAGTTACTCAAAGATGGTAAAAAAAGAAAATTTCAAAAGCCAAATGTTGAAACATTTTACTGAATTTTTTTGATTATTTTTTTATTACATTTTTCAGTTGTTTTTAAGGAAAATTGACAAACTTTTTACTGCAGATTTTTACTATTCATATTTTGAAGTTGTTTTTAATCTTTACTTATTTGTTAGATGAATTTTGACAGTTAGAAATTAAAAAGAACCAAAGTTTAGCGCTTTACCATATGCTAGTTATGAATGTCAACTTTATATGGATATAAAAATTATGCAGCTACGATTAACGTTAAACTCTGGTTATTTATAAGTTATCTGCCCTAAAAACATTATAATAAGAATATAATAATTAACCAAAACTATCCATTTAACTTACCTATCGGTCATCATTTTACTCATTTTGGGTGGTGTTTGTATCATGGCTTCGCTGTTTAAGAAATCGGAAGTAGCATTTTTCAAATTCTTTTTTAAATTTTCACCATTTTCCTTGAGTTTTGATGAACCCATAAGCTTTTTGTCCAAAACATCATTTAAGGAACCATTTGTACCAGTACTGGGAGCAGCGGGTATATTTTGATCAATGGTTTTAAGGGCACTAGCAGGCATCGTGGGTTTAACCTCTACTGGTGTAGGGTTGTTGGGAACAATTTCAAATACAGTCATTTTGTCAACAGATTTTGGTAAAACAGGTGGTGGAGTTACAGGAAGTGGTGGTGGTGCCACAGCAGCAGGAGGAGGAGTAGGTTTTGGAGGAGTAGCAGGTTTAGAAACTTCTGGTTTTGGTGCGGGTGCAGGTATTGGTCTTGGTGCCGGAGTTGGAACTGATTTCGAAGCACTCGGTGAGGAAGGTTCAGTAGGTTTTGGTGTCGAAACAGCGGGTTTGTTATCTAAGGCTTTATTTGGTGTAGCAATCTGGTTATTCTTATAAAAAATATCAAAAAATGTCCAACCAAAACGCTTGCTAAAATAAAATAAATCAAAAAATAATACAAAAAATTAAAATCAAATAATATTTAATAATACATAATATAAAAAAATATAAATTTTAATAAAAACGCAGAAGTAAATTCAAAAAGAAACTAAAAATTTAAATAATAAGGCCCGATTACTAAATATCCAGAATTTACTCAAAAGTCAAATTAAAATTTTGTGTGGGAAACAACAGTCAATGTGTCATTTAAAGTCGCAGATAGTAGCTAACGCAATATTGTGACAGTTAGAAGTTTATGCTCATCATATGCCGGATCGCTATCGGCGCCACATTGGTATTTTAAACTGACAGAGTTAAACTTTTACTGCCAAGTTAATCAAAAAATGTATGTGTAAAGGATGTAGATTAAAATGTTGGATTAACTTTAATCAAGTATATTAACCTTTGTGTCTAGACGCACTATAACTCCAAGTAGCAAATGGTCGAACTAGTTCTAAAACGTACTAGTTTTTGACTAGTAACTACATAACTAGTTCTCAAAATAATCATTTTGAACCAGTTGTGTATTATTTAAATACGATCTATGTCGGACCTGTTTAAAAAAGTTATATTAATTATAATACGAGATTTGAAATTAATTTTTTTTATATTTGTTTTTAATAATAAAACATCAGAGTTTGGAAATAAATACTTAAATTTATACCCCTAAATTCATAAACGCTTTGTAAAATTATAGGAGGTTTATTGAACAAATTTTTTATGAAAATTAAACCTGCTATAACTTTACAAAGTATTTATGAATTGAGGGGTTAATTTTTTGAATTGAATTAAGGTTTGAAATTGAAAATAAATAAAAATAAATAAAAAATAAAAAAATCAGCTGGTAGTACGGCACCAGGCGCCAAAGCGTCACTCCAGAACTAAGTTGCTAAAGCTTCCTGTTTTTCTTCCTAAAGCACTATAAGTTGTTTTTCACATGGAAAAATTTTACTCGAACTTTAAAAGCCTCAAATTGTAATTTAAAATATAAAAATGAACAATTTTTTAATTTATAACAAAGACACAATCATAATAAACACAAAATGTCACTTTTTCCCAAGAAAAAATGATAGTCTTGTACATTAAATTTGCGTGAAAACAGAGTCTACACAGTTTTCACGTGAAAAAAAAATTTTTTTATATGGAGTATAACAGTTTTTTCACGTGAAATCGAAACAACTTACTTAGCTTAAAACTAAATTTTTTTTAACTATTTGTGTACTTATTAGTTCCATTGAAGGTATGCAGAGACTGTTTCAAAAGATTAAATTTAAATAAGAGTTTTACAATTCTAGTTTTGTTTACATTTGTTTTTAATAATATAATCGTGAGTTTTCAAATAAACACTAAAATATTGTATTCTGATTAGAAATCATCAAAACGAAGTACATTGGAAGATGACAAAGCAAATTGTGGACAATTTTTTCTTTATGTTTTTGTTTTTTCTTTGATATTTTAAATGTTTAATAACGCCCATAGACGAGAACAAGAAATTCTCATTGAGTTTGTAATTTAACTTAACAAATATTTCCAGAAATTCGAAAAACGTCGTTCCCTGACGATTTCCTTAGGCAATAATGAAATCCGGATACGGACATGCCTACAACGGATTATTTTTCACAATTCGTTAAATACGTTTGGGATTTTAGCATATTTAATTCCTTTAATGCAATTAATGTATATCCCGATAAAATAAAAATAAAAAAAACCGAAATATTTTAAATTTCATTAGGTAAATGGACCTAATTATCTACAATGAGTAAGAGGAAACTATCGGTCTAATCTAACTTGCATCAAAGAAAAATCTTTGTTTTTTTATCTTAATATATGGTGAAGACCTGAATAACCACCTTGAACAGTAGTTTTTCCAAACAGCCAATTTTTCTCCCTAGTTTCCGTCCTTAAATTGTAATTTTTAAACTAGTTCTTCAAATAGTACCAAAGTGGAAGTTTGTCGACAATTGCCCACATCTCTATGACATCTTCATGTTAAATTCTACAGTTGTATATATGGAGTTCAAATAAACTATCAAGTAAATGGTTATGAATTTGTATTTTTTGCTACTGGGTATGGTTTAATCGATTTGTTCATTGCTCGATTAAACAGTTAATCCAACTTTTACTAGATAAACTTTTCTGTGTCAATTGGGTATAAATAAAATATTTGCCTCATTTACTAAATGGCAGGGTTAATGATTTCAATCCTAAAATTTTTTCCAATTTGTAAATTTTCTTTATTTCAGTTTTCGGTGTTTTAATTCCTACAAAGTTTTGTAATTTGTAAATTTCCTTTTTACATTATTTTTAGATTTCTGAGTTTTCATCTTTTGAAATTCATAGATTTAAAAATACTTTGTAATTCGTTTTTTTTTTAGAAAATGTATTGAGATTTATGTTTCTCCCACAGTAAAACTGTAAGTAAAATATATATAATTCAAAATATTTGACTGCACCAGGGTACCCGGGTAGTATAAATGCGACGTAAATAGGCAGATAAATAATCTTGCTATTAATAAGGCCGGCATATAGGGCTTAAACGTTCAACACAGAAATCGATTTTTCAAACACTTTTATACTGCATTTAAACTGAGGAAAAACCATCTAGTTTTTGGCACTTGCTAGTTTTTAATTGTCAAAACGCATATATACCAGTATTTAAAAAAAAAAAAACTAATTTTTTACGAAAACAAGGTATTTTTTGCTCAGTCTAAACTAGTAGTTTTTGCTTGTTTTTTATGTATGAGTTTTGATAATTAAAAACTAACAAGAGCCAAAAACTAGGTAGTTTTTGCTCAGTCTAAATGCAGTATAAGATTACCAGTTAAATCAGTTTTTGGTTTTCCAATTGAAATTCCTGTTATGTTTTTGTAATACATAACACATTGACTGAAAAGTCCGTAGGACAACCAATAAAACAATAATTTTTTTTTTTTTTTTTTTTTGGCAAAATTCGACTTTATTCATCAACATAGTCATCTTCAAGAGCGATACAATTACTCCAACGCCTTTCTAACATTTCGATACCTTTTTTATAAAACCATTTATCTTTGGCCTCAAAATAGGCCTCTGTCACCTCTTCATTCGAACTAAATCTCTTTCCAGTGAGCATTTTTTTGAAGTCTGGGAGCCAAATCTGGAGAACACGGTGGGTGCGGAAACAATTTAAGATGAAATTTGTGCAATTTGGCCATGATAGGCAACCACTTGTGGCACGGCGCATTGTCTTGGTGAAAGTGCACTTTTTTCTTCTTCAGATGGTGCCGTTTTTTTGCGATTTCCTCCTTCAAACGCACCAGTTGGAACATGTAGCGATCGCTATTGATGGTGTGACCAATGATAAATCAATACACGAAATTGCTTTGAATCCATTGTTTTCAAAATCTCAAAAGTAGCGTCACTAAAACAGCTGTAACTTGTTCACTAATGAACGAATTGTCATTAAATTTTGACAGTTATCATCTGAAGGTTGGTAGTTCCACCTATGTGTTATACTACGGATTTTTCAGCGGATGTATTTCTACCAAAGAATATTAAAAAAATTGTAAAAATTTCCAAACAAAAATAATGTAATCAGAACTTAAGTTGTAAATCGTCGACATGTATTTTTTAATAAATTTTCAGGAGAGCGAAAAAAATTTTACAAAATCTACTTTTATAATATTTTATTGACATCATATGCCTTTATGATTCACGACCTCATTTAGTAAAATCATCATTAAAGCATATGTTGCCAATAGAATATCTTAAAAGTAGATTTTGTAACAGCTTTTTCGCTCTCCTGAAAATCTATTAAAAAACACATGTGACATTTTGAAGGCCGGTCGACGAAATGCTAAACAAAACTAACTTATTTTCTTTTCGATATTCGTAAACATTTCAGTGCTCAAATTTATTAAAAATGTGTCATGGCGGTCTTAGTAAATTGATTAAAACTACCCGTTACCCTGGACTGCACCTACTAAGAAGAATTTATATTTATAGGTTTCTGTTTTTCTTTTCATCTATTACAACAACTATACAATAGGATGGATGGGTTTTAGATTTTTTAGGAACTCCAAAAATGAAAAAGTTGTAAAGAGATATGGAAATTTCAGCCAAATTCTTAATCGTTCTCAGGTTTTCTCTTTTATTCGAAAATTTTGGATTTTAGAAAAAAGAAGTTATAAATTAATGTGCTAATTCATAAATAAAATGCTATAGTTAAAGTACATATTTCGCTTAATAGAGTTATTAAAAATCTTTATTCATAATCGTATTTTAACTATAAATTAATTTTACAATTTGATACTGGCAACCCTATTGTTTATTTTCTCTCTTCTCCCAAATAAGTCGTAAATAGAGTTGTGAAATTTCGGTATTTTTTGAGTACTCAATACTACTCAATACTTTTCAATTGAGTACTCGATACTACTCAATACTTTTAACGGTTTTTTTAATTTAAAAATAAAAATATTATGAATTCGTATTTATTAGGAAAAATTATAACAATTCACATACACGTGTTAAATAACTACTGTTATTTACATTTTAATTAATTTATAACATTGTAAATAAATTAATTAAATAATTTTTCACAAAAATTCGTTACAAATTTCTTTGCTTCACAAATAGAGTTGTATTTCCAGAGCTGTATTTTTAGAGTACTATTTTTAGAGTTGTATTTTTATACAAAAAATACACATTTATACGGAAAATTGCATCTTTAAAAGTATTGAGTAGTACCGTTTTAGTATTGAGTACTCAAAAAAACAGTCAGTATTGAGTACTCAGTACCGGAATACTCAATACTTTTACAACTCTAGTCGTAAATGATGTACAAATTTAGTAAACGATTGACTCGGTAATCGGAAGTGAAAATGTATTTTCTTAAATTAGAGAACTAATGATGTGCTAAGATAAATTTAAAATCCATTAAAAATATTTTTTTTTTTATTTATAAAGCAAATCAATGGAAATGTGTGAAAAAGTAATTTTTTAGAACATATTATTCGAAGCATACAAAATTAATCGAATTTCAAATAATGTTTTGACAGTCTGTACATCACTATTGTTTTGTTTTTCTTTTTAATTTTATTTTTACATTTGTTTTGGAAATTTTTCGAAAATGGTCATTGGCTACGCAATTGTTGTATCTTTTTTCAGTTTGATGGATGCAAGTTGTTGGAATCCACACATTCCAGGGATGGGATGGCTTTAATAAATCATTTCATGCCTGAAAATGAAATAATTAACAATTAAATGGTGGCTTCCTCACTCCAAACTTTATAAAAGGTTTAAAGTTAGTGAGTATCGACTATAAACTAGAGATGAGCGATCCGGTGATTTTTGAATAACCCTGCTACCAGTGATCGTGATTTTCAAATCACCGTTCTTTTAAACAGTGTTTGTAATAGAGATGGGCGATCTGGCGCTTTTTCAATAACATTGTTCTCAGTGAATGTGATTTGCAAATCGTTGTTCTTTTGAACTGTGATCGTGATCACGGTTTTTCTATGGAAAAGACTACGATTTTCTGATAAATAAATGAAATAATATTTATGGCGAGTTTTTAAGAAGTCAGTTAAACTTGGTTTAGTTAAACCGAAAACGAATTTTGTCAGCCATTTCAAAGTTTATTAACAAAAATTTGCCGGAAAATCTTTTTCTCGAGTATAATTTATTTCTTTATTGAAATAAAATAAAATAAACCACATTTTAAAAGCAGTATTCCAGTTACAAACTTCGTTAAACTAAGTTTAAAGATAATCCACTTCCTAAAAACTGGTCCTTAAAAGAAGAATAGTTGCGACCGGTAACAAAGACATGACAGAAGGAGACATTTTATTCAGAAGAGTGTGAAAGCAAGTCATTGTTATTTTTAAAAACAACATGTATTACTGTGCACAATGAAGTTTGCAAGAAAGAATAGTACAAAAATATTAAAAGAACGACATTCCGAGTAACTGCGACTTGAAATATTTGATCACTGCCGTTACCAGTGATTTATCAATAACTGTGATTAAATCACCGGTATGAAAATATCGCTCATCTCTACTATAAACCCATATTATTTTTTTCGTTATTAAGCAAATATGAATACTGATTTTAACAAATTAGCTTAAAATTCTGCAATAAGACTATTGTAAAAGTTTATGAATTAGACCATAAAGTTTTAATCGAAAAATATATCTTGTTACATTTTTAACAGAAAACATGTGAATAAATTGCTCAAATTATGGTAAAAGCAGAAAAAAATTTTAAAGCGAGCCGCAACTACCATTCACCTGTTCCAATTTTTCGCGAATTTTTGGCCGCGAATATTTCACTGTTTGTTTTGTTTTTTAAATACTGTAGAAGAATAATTAAAATAGTTTGACTAATTCGTTTTAAATACTCGTAGTAAATAATGCATTAAAATTTATAAAAAACATTGAAAAGTTTTATTTTTGCCATATTTAAATATAAGCTTTAACCATTAGGGTTATGACTTTTTGATTTTTTTTGCAAATATTGAATTTTACATGCCCTAGCCCAAAAGGATATAAAAAATGTTAAGAAACGCAAACTTACTTTTTAGATGCTGTCAAAAAAGTTCCCGCACCAAAAAGTTTGAAATTTGGTCTATATTTTTTTAGTTTAATTAAAATATTTCTCCGAAGTTTTAAACTCAAAGAGACTCAAACGATGCGTATTAAAAGCTATTTACGGTAAAAAATACGAAACCTTTTTAGAGGGACTTTTGGATACATTTTTATTCGTTTACAATAATTCTTGTAATAATTCGCTATGTAAATTAAACAAAATGAGCAAAAAATTATTTTTAAAAATTGCGTTTGGTGCGGAAGGTTTTTTCCAAAATGACCTGCAAATACGATTTTTATTATTAATTTAGTATTGCCTATCACGTGGTGATAAGTAAAATTTTTGTTAAAAATTAGTCATAACCCTCATTAGCCATAAACATGCAATATTTAAATGAATTTATTTACATGGATACAATTAGATATGTACACTAATAGAAAAAAGTCTATTAAAAAATTTGTTAAAACTACTTAGAATTAGTTAAAAATGACTTTGCAGATGAAACTGCTGAAATTGGCAGATTATTTTAGCTATATATTAATAAGATAGGAACAGCAAAACTGTTAAATACGAGTATGCAGAATTTTAGTTGCATTTGAGTTAAAACTTAACCTGAAAACAGCAGTTTACAATTTTTTTTGGTAAATATTTCTGCTGATTTTAGCAGGATAGACTGTTATTTGAATTCAAATAAATTTAGCTTAATAATAACAATAATTTTATAGATATAACAGTTTGTTTTTGCTATTTTTAGCTTACTAATATTAATCAATTTTCTACAGATTTTACAGTACAATTTTCAGTTAACTAAACTTAAATATATTCTGCAAATTTAACAGTTTTATTTTTGCTGTTCTTATTTTGCTAGTATTTAGCAAAAGAATCCGCTAATTTCAGCAGTTTTTTCTAAAAGGTAATTTTTTACAAAATTTTAAAATCTTTTTATTTCTACACAGAACCAATTTTGTTCATAAATAGTAAGAATTGCTTTCCTTAACTTCGATTCATAATATGCATGAACAAATTCATACAATTTATAAATGTTTTCTTAATATTCAAATTTCAAAAATATCAAGTTAGTTTGAAAACAAAAAAGAAAATAAAAATTGTCAACAAATATTTTAATTTTCTTTTTGTAAAAAAAGGAATAATTTTGTATATTCTGTCTGCATGTAATCGTTAATTAGAAGAATTGGAATATAAAAGGTA
Organism: Leucophora obtusa; assembly: GCA_949987735.1. NCBI lineage: Eukaryota > Metazoa > Arthropoda > Insecta > Diptera > Anthomyiidae > Leucophora > Leucophora obtusa. The sequence goes on from OX465296.1 coordinate 162,170,694, forward strand.
TGTGCATTTTTTTTGCTAAAATATGTATGTAAATTCTCTTATATTTTATTGTCATTTCAGACTGCAGTTTAAATTAAATTTTTTCAATGGATCTTTCCAGAAATCGAAACATCCCTTTTTCATCTTCTAATGACAACTTTAAATTGCTGTGTTTATGCAGAATCCAATGGATGTTTGAAAAATTTAAATACTAATAAAAATACTCGTATGCAAATTTAAATGCATTTCGTGTTATGTATTGTCCATTTTTATCTATTTAATAAAAATTAATCTGTTTTTCTTTATATTACATGTATTTTTTCATAATATCTTACAATTATTAAAATTTTTCAAACAATTTACCAAAAATTCACCATAAATTTTTTCATACTATGTATGAAGAAATTCATACATTGTATGAACAAGTTTTGGGAAAAAATAATCATGTTAAATTCATAGAGTTTATGAATAAATTCATTCCATGTATGAATATTTTTTTTCTGTGTATGATCAAAAACAATTCCCTTTTTGAAACAACAAATAAAAATCTAATATGGCAACATCATATTAGAATTTGGACTTGAGGTGGAAGAATATTCTAACTAAATATATGAAAATATTGAAAGTCCGAAAAAACAATTTTTGTATTTTTTAATGCAAAAATTAAAATAATTGTTGACAATTCTCTTTCCCTATAAATTTTGTAGCTGGGTTATGTATTTATTTCAAATAAAAAAAATTTAAAGTATCCACAAAATTTTACTTTTTATACCAATTTTACTTTTTATGCCAAATATTTTTTGTTCTAAAAAATTTGGATATAATACGACAAAAATTAATTCATATTTCATGGCTAAGAAATATCATGGTTTTTTCTTCGAAAAACACAAAATTTTATCAAATATTAATTTTTATCTACAAATAATAAACAGTTAAACCTTTTCTTGTCCTTTTTTACCAAAATTTCTGTCATTTTTTATTATAAAATTAAAACGAAAAGTGACATTTGATGGCTGGCATCATTGCAAGAGCCGCTTAACGATATCATGGTATTGCAATAAAATTGAATTTGAGTGCCTTCACTTAAGATGAAATTATTTTGAGAATTGCTTGCTTTATCTTTATTGCATGTCAAGACACTAGGTTAGAGATATCCTCCCTAATATCATTCGCTTTGTTAAGAAAACTTCATTAGTTTGATGAAAATTTCATTAAAACTCCTTCAATGGAATTCTCTCTGTGTAGTAATAATAATGCAATAATTTTTGGCGTGATCAAATTTCGCTCAAACTGTAAAGGCCTTAAATATCAAATATCACTTTTTTATGAGATTATTAATAGTATATTATTCATAGTAGCTATGTTTTCCACTTAACTATATCCGTTACTCAGAAAAAACTCAAAGTATACAGAAACGTGTTTGAGACGAAAACTAACACATTACTTTTTTCATGCACGTTAACTTTCAACGCGGATAATTATCAGCGTTGAAATCTGAACGTTTATACATTTTCAGTTCTAACATAACTTCTTCCCGTTACTTCCTAAAAAGTTTTGCTGACATACTTTCGATTATACCGCCAATATTATAAACATTACACTCAAAAAAAAAGTCAGTAAAGTCAGCAAAAAATGTTGCTGTGTCAGCAAATTTTTAGTCAGGAGCGTGCTTGCAAAAAAGTTGGTAATTTCAGCAAAAGGTTTGCTGAAAATCAGCGAGCTGATTTTTACCAAAAAAATATTAATCTTCAGCAAAAGTTTTGCTAACACTTAGTCGACTGCAAATGAAAAAAGTCCTTGCTAAAATCACTAAAATTTTTGCTGAATATTAGTAGACTGAAAAAAAACTCAAAAAACTTGTTGCGAAATTTTACTTTAGTTAATTTATTTGCTGAAAATTTAAATATAGAATATGTGTAGAGTTGTTTTTCTTTTTTTGTTATTTCCGTTTCCAGACAAGCTGCGACATCTACAACTTGTCTATCTGGTTATCGTCCACGCTATGAATGCGGTTGTCAGCACAATTTTTGTAGCAAAATAAATTAGTAAAACATTAGTTCAAAATTAGTTTAGTGCTAAAAAAATATAACTAAAATTTTATATAAAATATTATATAAAAACTGTTTTATATTTTATGCGGTTAAACGTATATTTGCTTTAAATATTAAACGTTGATATGTATGAGCGAAATACAGCTAGTATTATATCAAATTCTACCCAAATTTGATGTAAAATTAATTTTCGTAAAAAAAATTTTTTTATATGGAGTATAACACCTCTTTGCATGAGAAATCGTAATAATTGTTTTTTTTCATAAGTTTTTTCTCACGTGTAAAAATTTCACTCGAACTTTTAAGGCCTCAAATTGTAATTTTAAATTCTGAAAATGTACAATTTTTTTTATTTTATTAGAAGCACACAATCTCAATATACATAAAATGTCACTTTTCACAAGAAAAATAATAGTCTTGTATATTAAATTTGTGTGAAAACAAAGTCTACATACTTGTTATCGTGAAAAATAATTTTTTTATATAGAGTATAACATTTTTTTCACGTGAAATCGAAACAACGTAGGGTAGAGGGGGGATCCTTCGCCACTTGTTTTTCAAAGCACTGTCATTTCTTAACCCCTAATTATTTCTCAAAAATTACTTTCAAATTGAAAATCTACATATCTTAGCTTTAATTTCTATGATTTTATTCTAATTATTTGCATATTTTCTATTATTTTTTTAATGTTTTTCAAAGTAACTCAATTCGGCGTAACTGCCCCAAACCTGGGGTATATTCGCCAAAGAGCTAGATACAATTTAAACAAAAAAAATTGTTAATACAACAAAGTCAATCTTTTAATAACTGAAATAAATTATTTATAATGAGTTCTTTAAGATATGTGATTCTTTTTAATCAATAAATATCCACTACATTAAAAAAAAATAATTTAAAACTATAATATAATGATTTTTCAAAATTACAAAAAACTGAATAATTAATATAAATTTAAGAATGAACACGATTGTTCTAATTTACTATTAAACATATTTTAAATATATAGAAAAGTCTTATAGAGCATTTTAGGCAGGGATGCACCAACTCTTCGTAGCTCCAGGGGCCATCTGGTGATTGTGCCCCAGAGACAGGCACTAACATAAAATTAATATTTTTTCACACTTTTTAAGCATTTACTAAAATCAAATTATCATTTTCTGAAAGCTTAGGATCATAGGGTCAACATAATTAAAAATTATTTTTTTATCACTCGATTTGAGGAAGTTATTGCAAAATGTAGTTCCTTTCAATTATTTTTTTGGCACCCCAAAAAACACAAAAACACGTCTGTCTGCGACCACATGTGATATAAATTCGTCAAATTGGATGTGAAGGAAAGGTAATTGAAAAATGCACAAAATATATTTTTTCCAATTTTTTATCTTCCTTAACATCGGAGAAAAATGGGATTAGTGTATGTGCGAAGGATCCCCCCTCTACCCTACTGTGCTTCATTCTTCGAGTTTCGCGAAAAAAGATTTTTACTAGCATGAATTTCAAGTACAAATTTTTGCGTTTGTTGTGATCGTGTCTTTCTTATAAGTTAATGAAATTAAATCATCCATTTAAATTGTGATTTGAGTCGAGTAAAGCTTGTTACGACAACAACAGAATATGAGTCTTTTAATATTGGGCCGATACGATAATATACGGCTATGTTATCTTTGTTTTCTCTTTAAGCCATATTCTTCTGAATTAAGAAAACGTTTGAATTTTTTAACGCAAATTTGTTTCGCCCACGACCTGTATACAATTAAGATTTTTCTCCATTTTTATCATCGGACGACGCCCTCCAGCGGAGATATTTGCAGCCAAAGCCGAAATGTTAACCCGCTGGCATTCTTCATTGCATATTGACTTTTTCAAAATTGTATTTTTAATTTGTTCTCTTAATTAAAATCCAAGTAAATAATAAAGATATTTTTTTAAAAAAATAATACTCAGTTTTTAAGAATTTTGTTTTTAATTTTTGTTATGTACCTAATTTATTTAAGTTGAAAAAAAAAAATCCGACATTAATATTTTGAAATCAATATGTAGCAACCCTGTAACGATTATCTAGAATTTTTTAAATGTGGTTATAGCCTAACTTTTATATTTTTCGTTTTTTACTACACTCTAATATCAAATACCGTTTTGAAAATATCTTGAAGTTGTGTTGTCATATGACGACGTTAGGATAATAATGGTTAACATATCAATTTAATCGAAAACAAAGTTCTGACTCGTTATTGTTTCCTTTGCCAAAACAGTTCGCTTGAAACTTGGGTTTTACTTTGAAAAATTAAGATCTTACCCCTAAATTCATAAACACTTTGTAAAATTATAGGAAGTTTAATGAACAAATTTTGTATAAAAATGACGTTTTGTAAACCTGCTATAACTTTACAAAGCATTTATGAATTGAGGGGTTAAGCCCAAATTAGTTTGTTAGTAAAGTGGGGTGAAATGAGGTATCGTAAAGTAGAAATATATTTTCAATAGATTTTCTTACATCAAATCTACTTCCAAACTATGTAAGTAGTTGTGTATACTATCACTAGTTAAAAGTAAACAGCTGACACGATACTTTACGATACTATCAGACTAATGGAGCCTTTAGTATTTAAAGCGAAACTTAAAAATAAGACTGAAGCTTTCCATTATCATTTATTCTTTTTTTTTTAATCTATTTAAACTTTTCCAACCGTCTATACTTAATTCGATCCACCCTATTTTTCAGAAATAAAATTTTTTAATTAAATTAAAAGCTACTGAGGCAGAACATTCGCAAAAGAGGTGCAATCTATGTTGAACAAACAAATCTCACTTACATTTACATATTTGCCAGCCTTTTTGATGACCAAAACTTGACATGTGCAAATTTTTCATTTTAAATTTTTTATGTCAGAGAACGAGCAAATGTGCATTTACTTTTAAAATTTAAACAAATGTTTAGTTCAAATATTGATATATTTAGCTTTCAGTTTAATTATTGAAATAATTTAATGATAGCACAATAAAACACAAAAAAAAACCTTCTAATTTCTGATTATATTTTGAAGTGTTCAAAATTCTATTTAAATAAAATATTAGTAATTTAATTTGTATTAAATTTACCTTTATTTAAATACGCTGATTCAGAAATTCTGCTCTAAATAAACTACTCTTTAGAAATATATGTATAATGATTTTGTATTAAATTTTACTGTTATTTTTGTATAACACTTTAGTTTGGATAATCTCCGATTAGAGATGGTACAAATTTTGTTGGATAAAGCCTTAATTAGGGGTGCATTGCTGACACAAAATGCAACAAAAAGTACTTTAATAATAAGCTTAAGAACATGTTGATGGCAAGGAGTCATTTAATTTATGACAAGTTCTAATTTTATTTTTCAGGTTATAACACTTTTATTGTAGAAAACAATACTCTTTATGGAAAATTTCTGTTGGAAAATTATCTTACGCTAGATTTTACACTAAAAAACTACTATACACTAAACTATTGACATAATTAAATTGTCAAGCATTATAATATATTACTGCGTTTACATTATAGCCAAAGTCTAGTCTAAACTAGATTTTAACGAAAATCTGGTTATATAACTGGCTTTAAACCAGATTTTCCATACAATTTATTCCAGTTTCATTACGAGATTTTCAAAAAAAAAAAAAATCCAGTTTCAACTAAATTTGAAATTCAGTTATAGTGCTACGAAACTGTGTTTCCAAAGTATTTTGCAAATCAAATTGCAACGAAATATCGCAACAAAGAACAAATAATTTAATTTAAGAAAATGCTGCAAATAATATTGCAATGGGACTGGAAAGAATAAAAGAATTTATTATACTTCACTGAGAGAATTTTCATCACTTCAGTAATGAATTTCTTCATAGTTTCAATGAAAATTGTCACTGGAACTCGTACATTGAAATTTTTTATTGAATCTATGAAACAGGTTTCATTAAAGTCAATGTTTATGTAAAGTTCATAAAATGAATGAAACTCTTCATAAAATTAATAGGCCACTCGTCCAATGAATAAATCATTCATACAATGAAAATCTTCATAAAATCTATGAAGCAATTTCATTTACTATAGTTGGTTGTTGTCGTTGCTAAGCTGGAGTGGATAAATAAAAAGTACTTAGCAAATGCAAAAGGCGTAATAAAATCGTAGCATTTTTTACGGATATACAAAATATATCTAAAGAAAGAATTCATTAAATTAAAAAGTTTCATAAAAAAAAGTTTGGAAAAAATTAATATGATTTATAAAAAAAGTTCATAGTCTAAAAGTAATAATAAAAAATTATTTAAAAAAAATAAAAATTATAAAAGATTATTTTCTCAGGAAATGACGATATTTTATAAAACAATTAAAAAAAAGTAAATACTATTGAACAATTTCATATATATAAAGAACATCTTCATTAAATTTATGGAGATCTAATTTATGAAATTCAATGAATTTTATTTAATGAAATTATGAAATTTTATGAAAGAAAAGTTATGAAAAATTTCATATTTCAGCAAAACTTTTTAGGATGTAACGCGTTATATCAGATCTAAAAATGTATAAACGTTGAGTTTGCAACGTTGATAATTATAACCGTTGAAAGTTAACATGCATACAAAAAGTAATGTGTTAGTTATCGTCTCAAACATGTTTTTGGGTAGGTACTTTGAGTTGTTTTTCTAAGTTAACGGATATACTTAAGTCGAAAACACAGCTATTGCGCCCTTCTTTGTTTTCTTTTTTGAACTCCGCCATACTGCGGCACATATTTATTTACAGAAGGTCGCCAAAAGTAAATATTTTTCAGTACACTCAAAGAATTACATACATATGTCAGTCAAATTACCTGCAATTGCAGTTATAAAAGTATACACTGCAATTGCATGTGAGTTAACAACAATTGGAGTTATTTTTAATTGCAATTGTAGTTAAAATAACTGCAATATCAGTTAATTTTAAATGCATTTTTACACTTTTTTAACTAGAATTACATTGAATTTTACCGAGAATACTTAAGAACAGGGTGATTCAAAATACATTTTTTTGTTTTTGTGAAATTATTGATTTATATTAAAAAATACAGATTTTATAAAAAATACTCTCTTTAGAAATCAATTTAAACGACAACATTTAAACAATTATTAAAATTAAAAAAAAAATCTTTTTTTTGATAGAAACACACATTATCAAAATTTGGTGCCATCGTGCAGCCGTAAGCAAACTTCTGAATACAAAAAATGATGGAATTTGTTTCAGACGAATACATTCTTAAATTGTTTAAATTAAAATTAAAGTAGGCACAAAATTTCAAAGTGTCTACGTCAAGGACTTAATTTTTAAGTCCGCTAAAAAATGTAACGCAGAGAAGTTTTGCTCTTTTTTTGGCATCACTGTTCTTCTTAGCATTTCTATCTGAAACTTTCTGATCTTTAAGGGTCATATGCATAGTTTTTAAATTTATAAATGCCTTATAAAACAAATTTTTGCCTACAAAATTCATTTTATAATCGTTTTAAAAGGTTGCATGAGCACTTAAATGATCTAATTCCAACGTTAGCTTTAACTCTGCGCACAAATGTTTGCGAACAATGTTTGGAATCGCCCTCAATGGCTTTGGTCTCGTTCCTGGGTCCATTTGTTTTACCAGGCTTTCTTTCTTTAAATTTTTGCAAAAGTCCACAATGGATTATTTAAAATAGTTTTAATAAATTTTTTGTGCATTTGTCTTTAATTCTCCATTGTAAACTAATAACCCACTCGAATTTGACAAACCGATGCATTTTAAAATCTGACATATTTCTCAAAGATATTTTGATCAAGAACAAATATTTTGATTCAAGTTAGAAACATTTATTAAGAAAAATGTGTGTTACACTTTTTAACAGCGCACTTCTTAGGCCTTCATTATGAAAAAAATTCACAAAAGAAAAAATCAAATGTTAAAATGTTTTAACTATTTTTTACAAACCTAAGAGAAATTAAAATTTAAAAAAGTCGATTTTGACAATACTTTTTGAGCAAAATTAACTAAATCTCATTGGCGGACTTAGGCCGGTCTAGACTGATTTTTGCCCACCCTAGAATTTTAAAAAAATCTACCTACAATTCTTTTATCTATTATTTTGATGGCGTAAAGTATCACAATATTACTTTTTTCTTAATATCAATCCTGTGTTTTTGGTTTGGGAACTACTGGTTTCCTAGGCAGATTTATAGTCAGAACTAAGATCGATTTTTGTTTTAAATATTTCTTAAATAAGAAATATTTAAGAAACAAATCTATCTTAGTTCTGATTATAAAATTGACTATAAGAGTTTTTCTTTAAAAAAAATTATTAGAACCGCAAAGTTGTTCAATAATAGAAAAATAACGCAGAATCTTTTTGGTGAGTTAAATATCTTAGATTTCATAGTTTTCTAAACGAATAATTAGTTTAATCTAAAAGGAAGTTACTTCAAACTAAACACTACTATGTTATTTCAATGAAATTTCAATATTTTGTAGAAACAAAAATTGTAATATGAACATCTCACTATTTTTGTCCACCTCGGTAATTTAAGTGGTCAGAATATGTGGGTTCGTCCGAGGTGGACGAATTAAACTGGTTGATCTTAGATTTCTTTTCTTTATTAAATATCTAAATTTCATAATAATCTGAGAATATTGCTTGGAATACATTCCTTGTACGAGGTTTTCTTCAGAAAAATAAATGCACTATTCAGAGTTTTGTATAAAAACATGGCGATTTTGATAGGATAAGCTACCAGGATTATTTAATTTTGAAAATTATGAAAATTTTTTTAAAAGGCAGGAATCATTTTTAAGATTTTTTTGTGTGAAAAAATTGTAAGCATAATGCCGAAAGTGTTTTTTAGGATTAAGAGTGTGAGAATGGGCAAATAAACAGCAGAAAATGAATGGGTCGCTTGCCCACCCCAGAAAAATGGTCTAGGTACGCCAATGCTATATCTATAAAGAAAATATTCAAAATTTACAAAAAATTTATAAAAATTAGTTAATTTTTTGGAGATCAGCCCACTTCCATATAAGTAAAAATTTATCTTTAACAAAAAATTTTTTTAATAAGCAATTGCAAAATTTAGTATACACTATTTACCAACGTGCCTATAAAATTACACCTAAGTTTACTACCACAAAAAGTTGTTTAATCATAAATAATAATGATTTTTTCTGCATGGATTATTGGATTAGACTGTTTTCACTTAACAAAACACATCTTTGTGAAAATTAAAAATTTTTTAAAAAACTAAAAAAAAAATAAAAATATTTTTTAAATAATTTTTTTAATTGTTTTTTATAGATAAAATGTTAGATTTTCTGAATTAGTAACATCTATTATTGTAGGTTTTCATTTAGATTTTTTGCAGTTCTTTGAAGTTTGTAAAAAATTTACTAATTTGTTAAATACGCTTGAGATTTTAGCACATTTAATTCCTTTAATGCAATTAATGTATATACTAGGGTATTCAGTCGATTAATGGTTATTCGATTAATCAATTTTGCTCAAAAAATTTTCGAATAATTTAAAATGGCCAAATTTCGAATAACGAATAATTTGAATAATTTAATACGATTAATCGAAATTGGCAAAAAAAATTACAAAAATGTTTAAAATTATATATAATTTTATTAAAGTAAATATGCTAAATCCCAAAACTTGTTTAAGAAATTGTGAAAAATAATTTGGTGTAGGCTTGTACCAACCCGGATGACATTCTGGCCTAAGAAAATCATCAGGTGACAACTTTTAAGAATTTCTAGAAATAAATTCTTGTCGTTTATTTAACCTTATTTTTATTATAATTTGTTAATTTTTTAATTTAATTGTTATTTTCTGAAGATGCCACACAATGGAGTAGCGAAATATCGAAAATAAAAAACTTTTTATATATAAAAAACAAACCTTAAGCTCAAGGAAATTGTGGAGTTAAAATTTTATAGAAATATTTATTAGCTTAATGACTGTTATATTTGTTCGGTTTTAAGATCAAATATGACAAATTTATTAACTTAAACTCAATGAGAATTGTTTGTTTTCCTCTAGGAGCGTTAAGGAACATCTTAAATGTGAAAGAAAAATAAAAACAAAAAAAAATTGTTACAGTTTGCTTTATCGTCTTCCAAAATACAACTCTGTTGTTTTGACAGATCTAGCAATGTAGTGGTATCAAATTTTCATTTATTTTTTTACAAGTTTTTTAATACTAATATTAAACGAAAGCCTTAATAATTATTATAATTAATAAGTATGTATTTTAATTATTAATTACAATTAATGCTCAATGTAATAAAGCTTGTTTAGTGAGCAATCTGCATTCATAATATGCTTTAGCAAATAAAATAAATGAATGGAGCGACGTACACTTAGAGAAAAAATAAATTTTCAAAAGAATTTTTCCCTATGTTTACGTTTTTTATGTGTTTAATGCATTAAACACATAGACGACTGCGGCTACACGACTACAAATGCTGCTGGCTGCAATTGTAGTCGTGTAGGCAGCTACTTAATTTTTTTGAAAACGACAGCAGCATAGTAAACACCTGATCCTAAAAATTTGACGTTTTGATAAATATTAATCTTTTTTGGTTTGTGCTTCTAAAATAATAGCTGAGGAATATTTTGTTAATTTTGTAATATCCATATTTTTATACAAAACATCACAGTAAAATTATTTCCAAATATAAATTAATGAAACCTTCAAATAATTGTAAAATGTAAACAGCTGTTTCTTCAGTGTTCCCATAACGGTGATTTTCTAGTCAGAACTAGCGATTTTATTTTGCCTCTGGTGGGAAAAATTGTCCTGTTTTACATATTTTGTTATATTGTCAACACTATTTTTGTTTTGTAGCCAACAAAAATAGAAATTATCTAAAGTTGACTCAGTGGCAAAAGTAGTCCTGAAGCCGTGTAGCTGTGTTGGTGTCAAAATAATCGTTTTCATATAAACGTGTGTATTTTATTTTGGACAGGCTGTAGTCGTGTATCTGCAGTCGTCTATGTGTTTAATGCATATGAAAGATATGCAAATTAATATACAAGTTGTTCTACTCTACTTTAACTCATTAAACATATTATAGAGAGCCACATTTACGTATGGCTAATTCGGGCTTAACTCAAAATGCAAAAATTTACCAGAAACGTCTGCGGTGCGGTTTCTTCCGATTTGGATAAAAGTTTATTATGTGAAGGAGGGGGACAGAAAAAATAAACATTTTGACAAAAAATGATCTTAATTATTATACTTTTTGTTTTTAGAGGAATTTTAGAAGAGTTACTGAAATTATTTTTGTGCATTTTTTAAATAAAATTATTAAAAATACAAAAAGTTTTTGTATATTATTTTACATAAATTTTTTTTTGATTAATCGAATAATTTTTAAATTTTATTCGATTAATCGGTTTAAAAAAAACCCGAACAATTATTTGTACGATTAATCGATTAAAATAAAAAGCCGATTAATTGAATACCCTAGTATATACCGATAAAAGTAAATTTAGAGAAACTAATATGCAAGTGCTTGTGCAATTTTAAATGTTACTGATACTTTAGAAAACATTGTTTTCTATTATTGTTTGTACATGAATGGATGTCACTACATTGCCAGATCTGTCAAAAAAACGAAGTGGTAAATTTTTTGTTGTTGTTTTTGTTTTTTCTTTGATATTTTAAATGTTTAATAACGCTCCTAGACGAGAACAAGAAATTCTCATTGAGTTTGTAATTAACTTCACAAATATTTTTAGAAATTCTAAAAACGTCGTCCCCTGACGATTTCCTTAGTCAATAATGAAATCTGGATGGGGACATGCCTTCAACAGATTATTTTTCACAATTTATTAAATACGTTTGGGAGCACATTTCATTCCTTTAATTGATTAAGGTTATTTTTTATTTTGTTTACAAAATGTTGTGGTTGTCAAATCGAAATCCGGTTTGATTGTCAAAGTTCGTAATGTAAATATTTATATAAATATTTTGGTCGCAAGCAAGAAGAAAATAGTTTGCTCACAAAGAGGGTATGTTGAACAAGTCCCTAAGAGGGGGATGAAATATTGCTGTAGCCATTATCAGTTATACTGAATTTAGATTGAGCAAAAACTACCAAGTTTTTGTACAAAACTTGTATGCGTTTTGGCAAGTAAAAACTATTTAGAGCCAAAAACTAGGTAGCGTATTAATTTAAATTTTTTGAGTAACTGTTTAATACATTTAATGGATTACATCAAATAGATTCTACTTTCAGATAGATATTGAGATAGAAAGCACGATATGATAATAGTTGCCAATAACAAACGAAAATCAATAAATAGCAATAATAATAAAAATATTAAAAAAGTAAATAATTGTTACGTCACATTTAGTTTTTGCTAAAAAATCAAAAAATTTCCTTAGAACGGTCAAAGTAAATTAAATAAAAAACACAGCATGTGCTTCTATCTACATCAATAAACAATACAAACATTTGCAAGAAAAAAAATAAAATTAAAAAATAAAAATTGGCGAACAATCGAATGTAAAGTATATTTTTTAACTGTCACGTATACCCAAAAAATATATTTAGGAATTGTATACAATAGGAGCTATCTACGGTTTTTGAGAAAATTCTTTGTTATTAATTTAAATTAAATTAATTTTTTATGAATGTAATATGGGCGCCATCTACACAAATTTCCTTTGCTTTCTTAAAAATTACACTTAAGAAGCTTGACAGTTGTCTGTGTAGTCATCAGTAGTTGTTGCTTTTAACTGTAATTAAAGTTGTTTTTCTATAGAAAAACACAAAACAACTGTTATGAAAGTTACTTAAGAAAACAACTAACGAAAAGTACTGTAACTTTGTAACAGTTGTTTAAAGTGGTAATTTTAAATATTATAATCAACATTTTTACAGTAGCTGGAATACGTTGAAAAACTGTCAAAATCGTTCTTGATAACACTGATAGAGAGTCACACAAATACAGCTAGTAAAAGTTATTTTGGTTAGTTATTGAAAAAATAAAAAACTAACTACCTACATCAATAAACAATACAAACATTTGCAAAAATAAAATTAAAAAAAAAACAATTGGCGAACAATCGAATGTAAAGTATATTTTTTAACTGTCACGTATACCCAAAAAATATATTTAGGATTTGTATTCAATAGGAGCTATCTACGGTTTTTGAGAAAATTAGGTTTTGATGGCAAACGCTTCAGTTATATAGCTGTTATCTATGTTATTGATTTTGAAGTTAAAAATATCGCTAAATCATTTTTTCTCATTTTAGTTATTTGTTATTAATTTAAATTAAATTAAGTTTTTATGAACGTAATACGGGCGCCATCTACACAAATTTCATTTGCTTTCTTAAAAATTACACTTAAGAAGCTTGACAGTTGTCTGTGTAGTCATCAGTAGTTGTTGCTTTTAACTGTAATTAAAGTTGTTTTTCTATAGAAAAACACAAAACAACTGTTATGAAAGTTACTTAAGAAAACAACTAACGAAAAGTACTGTAACTTTGTAACAGTTGTTTAAAGTGGTAATTTTAAATATTATAATCAACATTTTTACAGTAAATAGTTATTAGTAGTTTTTTTTGTAAAATTTTGTTTTAATTTGTTATCAATGACATATTGTTAGTTTGCAAGTAAAAATCAGAAAATTGTATTGTATCTCTAATGCATAAAACAACGTAGGTAAGTTGTTTTTCACGTGGAAAATTTTCACTCCAACTTTAAAGGCCTCAAATTGTAATTTAAATTATAAAAATGCACAATTTTTAAAATTTATAACAAAGACAGAATCACAATAAAACACGACAAACACGAAAATAATAGTCTTGTACATTAAATTTGCGTGAAAACAAACTCTACACATTTTTCACGTGAAACTCACTGTCGTGAAACATTATTTTTTTATATGGAGTATAACAGTTTTTTTCACGTGAAACCCAAACAACTTACGGTGCTTAAAGAGGTAAGATTTGGAGAACGGTTTGGAATTTTTATATTAAATTACAAGTACAATGAAGGAATTACACATCTTTTATGAACGAAAAAAAATTGGTTTTTAGTATTAAAATATACTTTTATAATATAAAAAAAAACTGTAAAACAGTTGAAAACTACTTCATTTCTAGTTATTTTAAAGGTAAATGCCTTTGTCGCCTTTTAACCCTTTGACGACCATAGGCAAGTATGCTTGCCCAAGGGTTTTTCGCATTTATAATTGCCCAGGCAAAAGATAGAGTAAATATTTCCAAAGGTGATTTGTAAAGGAGAAATGGGGGAACAAAAATGTAGTAGGCGGCAAATTCCTACCTAGTCCCGCTTTCCCCTTCCGAGCCCTCGAAGTTGGTTATTTAGAATTCTTCATTTAACGGGTAAAAAGTACAAACTTTGACAAGGAAGGGGTCTATGAGGTCAATTTTTTGTAAAAACTTCAAAAAAATTAAGATCTGGTATCGACACAATCAAAACATTGACAAATAAAATTTGAATTTTATTGTTGTTTTGTGTGAAAAGTTATGACCCTCAGTCTTAAAAATAGTCTTAAGGTACATCTACACGAGAGAGAAAAATTCTAGAGGTAAAGCAAAAAACACCTCTAATTAGCTCTATTATGAATGATTTAAGCTGTTTAGAGGTGTTTTTTGCTATATATCTATCAATTTTCTCTCTCGTGTAGATGTGCCTTTACGACGATCACAATGAGTCACAAGTAGGAATAGGCACCTAAGACAACTTTTTATAATATGCGAATTAAATATCATTTAGCTGAAATGAACAGTTGTGTGTTGGTAGATAGCCAACACACAACATAAACATAAACATAAAGGCACATCTCGTGTAGATGTGCCTTTACGACGATCACAATGAGTCACAAGTAGGAATAGGCACCTAAGACAACTTTTTATAATATGCGAATTAAATATCATTTAGCTGAAATGATCAATTGTGTGTTGGTAGATAGCCCTTATTGAAGATAAGCACTCGATATATAACATTCGTTTGTTGCGGTGCACTTATTCTTATATACTTGAATACTAATAATAACGATTGGTAAGAAACCGCCTCCTTAACCCTGACAGCGCCTCTTTATCCATATACTGCTTTGAAAGTTTAACTGATCAATCATTTGTAGACGCATAATATGTATGTCAATACACTTTAAAATTTTGCATGAATATTGCAGTTGAAAAGTGGTTGCTATCCGTCATATTAACAATTTGCCATGATCAGTGTTGCCAAAAAAAAAAGAAATTCATGCCCACATTATGAGAAAAAAAATATCCAATTACATCCGCAAATTTGTCTCTAACGTCAACAAGTAAGTTTGTTGATTGTAAATAAAATTCGGTAATGAAAAAACAATCAGCAAACAGAATGTCAAGAGTATATATTAAGGCCGTCCAAAAAAATAAAAGTTGGAATTTACGAGCTCCATAATTCTACAAAATGCCATTATGAAAATAAATAAGGTCTGCCAAAAAAAATCTCAAAAAAAAAATTTGTTTAGAGATTGCCGATCGCCACTGAAGTTTCAAAGTTGTACTTCCCAGTTAAAAGGTAAGATCCAAAGCACTGGTTGCAAAACACCTTTTACTGCATTACCGAAGCTTCTTATTTTTGTTCTACAACCGGTTCCTTTTATATGGAGTTTGACCTTCTTATTTGCAATAGGATCTTTTCCTCCAAACTACAATAGGTTGCATTAGAGCCGGTTGTAGAACTAGTTATAGAACTGGTTCTGGGATAGTGAAAACTTATATTTTCAGGAGTCAGTTCTAGGATCAGTAAAAGAACCTGTTCTGGAATAGATGCAGAAGTAACCTGTTGTAAGAAATTTTTCTGGTTTTTTCTTTTTTAAATTAATAAAAAAATTAGAAAAATTTAATATAATTATTATGATTGCGACCAGGGCTTTGAAGAATTAATTCCTTTTTGAATGAATTCACTACCAATCGAATTCAATTTTCTCTAGAATTGAATGAATTCCTTTTCTTAAGTAATTCACTGAATTCGTTCAACTGAACGCGTTCACCAAACAACAAATTCAAAGAATTAATTCAATTGTAATAGTTCTTTTTATTAAATCAAATGAATTAATTCACCGGTGAACGCGTTCAATTTTATAAATCGAACGGAAAAAAGTGAATTAATTCCTTACTGAA
The DNA here is from genome assembly GCA_949987735.1 of Leucophora obtusa. Taxonomy (NCBI): domain Eukaryota; kingdom Metazoa; phylum Arthropoda; class Insecta; order Diptera; family Anthomyiidae; genus Leucophora; species Leucophora obtusa. The sequence goes on from OX465296.1 coordinate 162,186,910, forward strand.
TTAATTCACTACTGAATTCGTTCAATTTCATTTTCGTTTAGTGATTTAAAAAAAAAAAATAAAATTACGTTCAGTGAATTAAAAAAAATAAAATTACGTTCAGTGAATTAAAAAAAAAAATAATAAGTTCAGTGAATTAAAAAGAAAAATAATAAGTTCACTGAATTGAAAAAAAAAAAAAAAATAAGTTCACTGAATTCAAAGCCTGTTTTCTGCCGTTCAGTAGAAAAAAACAATAATGTACAAATAAAATTTTTAAATAAGCAATTTTACAGCGTGTGCTAGTAAAAATAAACAAATTAGAAACCGGATGCTGTTTATCAACCTACATGATTCAAAAATAAAGCCTTTTACTATTAAAAATACAAACTTTACAGATATACAGCTATGGACATGGAAATAGGACACTTTTATGTGTTAAGAAACATAATTACTTATTTTGAAAAATGAAACAAAAATAAAATTTTTTATTCCATATTTTTTATTTCATATAAACCAATCCTTCTCTATGTTCGACGAATGCTTCGGATCATTGCCTTGCATAAAGATCCACTTAACTGGCATATTTCCATAGGCAAATGGCTCCATAACATTCTTAAGAATGCTCAAATATTGAAACCTGTCCATTTTGTCCTTTACTTTGACGATAGGCCCAACACCACGCCAGCAAAAAACCCCTCATACCATAATATTACCCCACCGTGTTTCAAGGTCTTCTGAGTGTACTTAATGTATAAAGCCTGGTTTTTTGGGCGGTGTACAAATGTTCTACCATCTGGTCCGACACGATTTACCTTCGTTTCATCGCTCCAAAGCACATTTTTCCAAAAGGACAACTCATTTCCATTGTGTGTTTTGGCAAAATTAATACGTTTCTAAATATTTTTTCTTGAAAGAAGAGGCTTCTTTCTACTTATTAGTCCAAATAAGTTTGCTTCATTCAGTCTTCTTCTTACTAACCTGACACTTGAACGTTGAATTTTTCCCTGATTTCATTGTTTATTTGACGGAAGGACATAAAAGGGTTGATTTTGCTTTTGCGTACTACAGTCCTGTCCATATAAGTTGTAGTTTTAAACCGGGTTGGCTTACGTTCTTTATTTTGCGTATAATATTTCTTGTCGGCAGCACATATACGAATAGCATTGGTAGCATTCGGCAGAGAAACCTTAAACTGATACCGGTGACTTGTAGCGCTTTGTGATTACTTACTCTGCTGAACGATGTTTTCTTTGTTTTGTTTTTAAATACATTTTTTCTATATTTTCCTTTGATTTTTTAAATTTTTTGTTTTTGAATTATATTTGTATGTTTTTATTTGTCATTCATACAAAACAAAAAGTTTTAAAAAACAACAACAACAAATGTATCACTATTTGATAAAAAGTAGCAAAAATTTTTTACGCTTAAAAATATGACAGCGCTACCTGAGCGCTCAGACTGAGGGGTTAGTGATCAGGTCGTTCAGCAGATAGTTGCACAACTGTTGTAGAACTGTTGACTGTCAAATTGTATCTGCCGAACGCACCCATTGTATACCATATTTCGCCAACACTTTAGTGTTTTAGCAATTTCAGTTGGAGATTTCATCTTGTTGTGGAATTGAGATATAAGTCTTCGGTTTTCTTGATTACAATGTTTTCCACGTCCCATATTGGTACAATTAGAAAAGAATTTACTTATTTCAAACACAAATTATGAAAAGAAAATTATTATTTGTACATTATTGTTTTCTTCTACTGAACGGCAGAAAACAGGCTTTGAATTCAGTGAACTTATTTTATTTTTTTTTCAATACAGTGAACTTATTTTATTTTTTTTTCAATTCAGTGAACTTATTATTTTTTTAATTCACTGAACGTAATTTTATTTTTTTTAAATTCACTGAACGTAATTTTATTTTTTTTAATTCACTGAACGAAAATGAAATTGAACGAATTCAGTAGTGAATTAATTCAGTAAGGAATTAATTCACTTTTTTTCGGTCGATTTATAAAATTGAACGGTGAACACGTTCAATTTTCATTTGATTTAATAAAAAGAAGTATTGCAATTGAATTAATTCGTAACAAAATAAATCGAACGAAAGCAAATATGAATTAATTCCATTCAATATATGGTGCTTAGTGAATTAATTCATCGAATTTTTAATTCAGAATTGAAAAATTGAATTAAGGAATTAATTCTTCAAAGCTCTGCTTGCGACACATCAAATCTAATATATTTCTACACTTAAAATAAAAAAAAACTCTGTTAAACCGGTTTCAAATCGATTTGACTAATTTTTAACAAATTTTAAGTTGAAACACTGATTTAAGCAAAGATTTTAGTTATCTTCATTTAACACAATACTAAAAATCCTCAGTACTTTAACTAGTTTTGAGTGTTAATTTTCAAGATTATTTATAACTAATTTTGAAGAACCCATTAGTTAATTTTTACAAAATTTATTCTTAAAATATAATATTTTCATGTTACTGTTATTACAGGGTAGATGGCGCCACTAATGTATCCGAAGTTTTAAAGATGTCGCTATTTCTTTCCCTCCCGATATTTTAAAATGGCCCATATCTCGAAAACTAAAAGAGATAGAGCAAAATTTATGAACATTTTGACTACCCCTAACCGTGTAATATCCCAGCGAAAGGGGTTATCTCTATCCAAAACGGACCTTGGCGGGGCCTTGGACCCTCGGAAACTTTTAATAAAATTTTCCACTTCATAAAATGGCCCATATCTCGAAAACTAAGCGAGATAGAGCAAAACGGACAAAATGTTTGCTCCATTGGAGTGCCCTTATATGCCCTCACATGATATAGACTAGGCCCTAAATTTGGATAAACTCTACGACTCAGTATAATTACAGATAAAACTGTAGTTTTACAGATTTTTTACTTAAATTTAGATTTGTCAAATTTAACAAAAAAAAAGGGTTAAAACCAACAAACTTTATTTTAAGCCAAAAAACAGGAATAAATTTTGTTAAAGTAACAAATTTTTCTGTCCAGCCAACAGACGTGTTATTTTGAGTGTAGTGTATATTACGAATATGAAATCCAAATTAAAATCGGCGTACTAACATAATTATCTTAGTGTAAAAAACATAAATTCAGGGAATTGGAAGAAAAAGATAGTTCTTTCAGGGACTCAGAAAAACTTTATATTACCCGGTAATGACTTTGGTAAGAAGAAATAATAGGTAACCTCTTACTTTTCTATTACCAAAGCTATTATTTTAACAAGGGCATGTCGATCGAGGTAACTCCTTATCTAGTAATATGTTATTCTGAACTTACAGGTAAGGAGTTTTTAAAAACATTTTGTTCAAATTTCAATTTTTTAAACCGAATATCAATTTCACGGGTTTTGAACAAAATATAAAATTTCGAAAATCGATTTTTTGAAACTTCTCATCCCCGTTTTACCCCTTAAACATTCGAATAGCCAAAAATCCTTTGGTTGGTTTTCTTCTCGTCATAAAACGAAGCTATATGTCAGTTTTCAATTATCTATCTTCATTAGTTTAAGAGAAACACCAAAACCCTATTTTCTCGGAGATTATGATATATTAAAAAAATTAGACTTCATTAACAAATATCGCGACCATATTGCCATGTTGAACTGCTTATACATATAATGATTTTTATTTGAAGTCCAAGATCCTAATAAACTTATTTACAAAAAGCCTAAAGTTTTTTTGCATTATCAAATTTTATATAGTCCTTTAAATATGTGTACTAGGGTGGGTCGATTTAGCAATCGATATTATGCCATCGATTTTTCAATAGCTTTTGGCATGAGGAAAAAAAGTTCCACTAATCTTTTTCGAGGCGTCCAAATTTAAATTTTTTACAATTTTCTAATGCTAGATTAGCCATCTAGCGGTGGCTATTTGAAACAACTAATGAAGTTGTAAACAATATAACATTACAACTTTTCCAGAAAGGTATTACTTATGAAAATCGGATATAAAATGTGGCAACTAGAGGTAAAAGTATATAAGTAAAATTATTTTCTGCTTGTTTTCATCAACATCATCATTTAATCATCAAGCAGAAAATAATTTTACTTCCCAGCCAGCAATTTCGGAGCGCTCATAAATAAGATTCTTAAATGGCTCACAGAAATGATTATTGTTTTTTTTGAAAACACTCTTTTTTTGGTAAAAAAATATGAACCCTCAGAAAACAATCCAAAAAGTTGTCTCTACAATCTAAAAAGCTGTCTCAAAATGAGGGTTCATTTTTCGGACTCAAAAAAGATTACAAAATTATTTAAATTTATGAGGAAATTTTCGATTTTATACGTTCTTTTTTCTGAGTCATTTCTGAGTACACAGGGGGCTCTTTTGGACGGACCACTTTCATAGGAAAAAGTGGAAAAATGTTTATGTTTTTGGAGCTCATTTGTGAGTCATTAATTGTTTGCTGGGTTATATACTTTTACCTCTAGTTTCCACATTTTTTATGCGATTTTCTTAAGTAATACCTTTCTGAAAAGGAAAAAAAAATTTTTTAGCCGAACGTAGTGGTTGCCTTTTTAAATTTTACGTTATAGCTTCAGCATTTAAAGTCGGATTTTAAAGTGTGATATATCGATTTTTTTGCCTCGAGGAGACCAGTGTTTTGCTATAAAGGGGAAATCCAATGAAAAAAAAAATTAAAAAGGCGACCCCTACGTTCGGCAACCGAAAAAATAAAATACTTTCTGCTAGGTTTATCGAAATACTTCCTTACCCAACAAACAAAGATGATCATTAATGACTCAGAAATGAGCTCCAAAAACATAAACATTTTTCCACTTTTTCCTATGAAAGTGGTCCGTCAAAAAGAGCCCCCTGTGTACTCAGAAAAAAGAACGTATAAAATCGAAATTTTCTTCATAAATTTCAATAATTTTGGAATCTTCTTTGAGTCCAAAAAATGAACCCTCGTTTTGAGACATCTTTTTAGATTGTAGAGACAACTTTTTGGAATATTTTCTGAGGGTTCATATTTTCTACCAAAAAAAGAGTGTTTTCAAAAAAACAATAATCATTTCTATGAGTCATTTAAAAATCTCATTTATGAGGGCTCCGAAATTGCTGGCTGGGTTAGCAAAAGTTTAATGATTTTTTCCGAGTTTTAATTTTCAAAATTAGGGTTGTGGTACATTAGGGTGGTAGCAACTGAGATCTGGTGGGTAACTAAATAGAACGGGATACTTGAGGTCAATGCGCACTTACTTTGAATTGTGAAGTTATTTTTTTAAAATCAATTTGTTTTACCGAGTTTCAATTTTTTGTTTTTGCAATGTGGCAGCCATATATGTGGGGCAGGCTTTGTTAACATTAAAATTATAATAAGCTAAATAATAGCGAAATACTAAAAAAGTCCAAATTTAAGTTCATTTGCAATGATATCTGTTCTCCTTTTTAAAATTTAAATCAATGTCATATATAATGAAAGTCCTTGATAAGTACGTTGCAAAAGTATAACAAGTTGGATTTTTCGATGACATCGTTTTCAGATAGTAAGGAAAGTACCCCAAAAAAACTGTCTTTTTGAATTTTCAAAAACCGCGAATAATTTAAAAGGGAAAATTTTTTTTAATTTCGTTTGGAGATTCTTCATCTTTATAAAAATTAAGATCATAAGTAATAGGTTATTCAGTCGGTTAACCGCTACTCGATTAATCGATGAATTTGTATCAAATAATTGTTCGGGTAATTTAAAATGGCCAATGGTGTAATTTTTAAGAAAAAGTAAGAAAATAAAATTGTTGAAATTATTCTAGTTACTCGAGTAATTTTAAAATCTTACCCGATTAATCGAGTAAGTTCAAAACCGCAAAATCAAGTTACTTGGTTACTCGAACAAAGCCAAACTCGAGTTATTTGAATACCGTAGTTTTTTTCAAAACTTATTTGTCTTTTTCTTCGCTATTACGAAAATACTCTAAACGATAGCAATTGACAATTACTTTCGTCAAAAATATATGGGAAACAAAAACAAATTTTAGTTACTTTGCTTTCGTTTAGACCATTTTCGTAATACATAAACTGGGGCTAAGTCAAATTTTATGGTTTTCGATAATATGCTTTGCTAAAAGATAGCAGAGTGGTCAATCAACGAGCTTTATTACATAGAGTGTTAATTAAATATCACAAAATAACTTCCTAAGCCAGTATTTTGTTCCCACATTCCTCGTTCCAAATTTGACATTTTAAATTATTCGAACAATATTTTGTATTAATCGATTGAATACCCTATATGTGTGGTAAATATGCAAAAATAACTCGTGGTATAAGTTAAAAATGACTATTATTTGCTTATAAATAAAATGTTTTTTTTAATATTTGTTTACGCTATTACCAACTGATTCATAATAAGTTTAAACTAATATTTTTTAGATAGGTAAATTAAAGATTGTTGCAATTTATTTTATCTACACTTTGCAAAAAATATAAATGTCAAATGTTTTGGGTTGGTTTTGTGTTATCTTGCGGTAAAGTCAAATCAAAATTTAAAGAAAGTTTTTATTATTAAAGCCCAAATTAGTTTGGAAGTATCGTAAAAAAAGTAACGTAGCACTCTTATAATAATTTAAAAAGAGTATAAAAAATTAAAATATTGTTTTTTTTATCTTTTTTTGTGCATATAATTAAATGTCAAGTAATAAAATAGAAAATTTCTATTTTCAATAGAACTTTTTTACGGTTTTACTTGACAACAATTTCAATGCATAGAAAAAAAGACAAAAATATTTTCTATATTATTTTAACTATTGAATTGATTACAGATACGTTTTTTTACTTTACGATTAGACTAATGAAGCCTTAAATCACATGATTTGATAGGTTTTTTTTTTGTTCCTTTTATCTTATCCCATAAATCATCGAGCATTTAACAGCAATTTGCACTTTTTTTGCAATTCTAGAACTCTAGGTGCAAAAAATATTTATTGATAAAATTTGTATAAAATTATTTGTATGAATATGAGTTATTCCACATCAACACGGCCTCTACAAATAAAAAACTAAAAGAACTAGGTGGAGAAATAGTGAAGAGAAAATCGGCAATGGCGTAACAATAGAGGGTGGAATTATTAGAAAAAGTTCTCATTTTGTTATTCCTGAACTTTCAAAATTAAACAAAAGGAAAATAAACAAAAGTTGAAAAAAAGGTAGTACAAGTTTTATAGTCTCAACATTGGTATAATGTAGTAATCCGAATCATTGATAAGTTACCCAGCAAAACCTTGGTAATATATGGGTACTACTATGCATATTAGGGTAGAGGGGGGATCCTTCGCCAGTGGGGCACATACACTAATCCCATTTTTCTCTGATGTTAAGGGAGATAAAAATTTGTAAAAAATATATTTTGTGCATTTTTCAATTGCCTTTCCTTGACATCACTTTGACGAATTTATATCACATGTGGTCGCAGATAGACGTGTTTTTGTGTTTTTTGGGGTGCCAAAAAAATAATTGAAAGCCACTACATTTTGCAATAACTTCCTCAAATCGTGTGATAAAAAAATACTTTTTCATTATGTGAGACCTATGATCCTAAGCTTTCAGAAAATAATAATTTGATTTTAATAAATGCTTAAAAAGTGTGAAAAAATATTAATTTTATGTTAGTGCCTGCGTCTGGGGCACAATCACCAGATGGCCCCTGGAGCTACGAACAGTTGGTGCTTCCCTGCCTAAAATGCTCTATAAGACTTTTCTATATGTTTAAAATATGTTCAATAGTAAATTAGTACAATCGCGTTTATTCTTAAATTTATATTAATTACTCAGTTTTTTGTAATTTTGAAGAATCATTATAGTATAGTTTTAAATTATTTTTTTTAATGTAGTGGAGATTTATTGATTAAAAAGAATCATATACCTTAAAGAACTTATTCTAAATTATTTATTTCAGTCATTAAAACATTGAATTTGCCGTATTAACAATATTTTTTTGTTGAAATTGTATATAGCTCTTTTGGCGAATATCCCCCAGGTTTGGGGCAGTTACGCCGATTTGGGTTACTTTGGAAATCATAAAAAAAGTAATAGAAAATATGCAAATAATTAGAATAAAAATCATTGAAATTAAAGCCAAGATATGTAGATCTTCAATTTGAAAGTAATTTTTGATAAATAATTAGGGGTTAGCAAATCACAGTGCTTTGAAAAAGAAGTGGCGAAGGATCCCCCCTCTACCCTACCTGGTAATATATCAAACCGCTTACCCTTGCATTACTTTGGACCCTTACACCTTACCCTTGCATTACTTGTAATTACCAAATTCATACGTATGGTCGTTTTATTGGTATAAATAATTCGTTTTTCTATAAAATTTTAGAAATTGTATTTTTTGTTAAAACCCCGTAGATTTAAAATTGATATCCGGTTTAAAAAATTAAGATTTAACTAAAATGTTTTTAAAAACTGCTTTCCTGTAAGTTCAGAATAACATGTTACTAGGTAAGGGACATGGACATGCCCGTGTTAAAATAATAGGTCTAGTAAAGAAAAGTAAGAGCTTACCCTCTTCATTACAAAATGCTTATTTTTATAACCAAAACTTATAAAAAAATTCTTTACAAAATTTTTTGTTAAAAATATGTAATTCTTAATTTAATAGTCAATATAAAACAAACTAAAATTTTAAGAAAAAAAAACGTATTATTTTATTTTATCGTTACCGATAACGTTATTTTTATGGGTAGTTACCGGTATTTTACCGGTACTTGTTAATTTATATAAAAAATGACAATTTTTAACTTTTTTGTTTTATAATACTTACTACCCTAGTAAAAAAAATTATATGACTTTTGATATTATATATAATTACATCCGAAAAATGAGAACATCTAATTGTATCAAATTAGATAGTATTATGATCATATTATACCTAATTTGACACAATTAGATCTAATTTGATGGAATAAGATATGGTTTGATACAATTTTATCCGGATTTTGTCCTCATCCAAATGTATCAAATATAATATAATCATATCCAACTGGATATAATGGTATATAATTCGATACAATTATACATAATTATATGAGGCATATGTAACTATGTATAGGTCTACATATAATTGGATATTATAATATGTTGCACTATATATTGTGCAATATATAACAAGATATAGTTATATATTTAGGATATAATTTCGTAAAATTTTATATAATTATATCTTGGTATATATGTTCCAATATATAATTATACAAAATTTTATATGATAATATATGACTATATCAACACTTTTTTACTTGGGTAATTTTTACAAAAAAAATTTATAGAAAATAATTTTAATTATTAAAACTACCAGCATTGAATTTGTAGGTTATAATCTGTACGTACATACGTACCGGTATTGCTGTTTCGAAAACGGTTTACCGTTACGTAAACAGTCTCAAATACCGTTACCTTTACCGTTACCGAAACATAATTTGATACCGTTATCCTTACCGTTATTCGTTTCGGTAACCAACCTTGCTATTTACTTAATTTTTTCAAATGACAGAAAAAGAGTTAAGCCCAAATTACTTGAACGTAAACGCAACGTGACGTATCTCCTTATGGGAAATCGAATAAGTTCAAAGAGTATAGCTGACAGTTTATTTCTTCTTTACTCATTATTTTAGATTGAATCAGTTGATTCGTCACGTTACGTTTACGCTCGAGTAACGAAGCCTTAAAACTATAATATCCCAATAAGCACATAGGTTTTAAAAATTCAAGTGCTTTAAATTTAGCTTGAAGTAAAGTATATTTCAATTTCTAGCATTTATATATTTAAAAAAAATAGTTCAAACTTGAATTTTTGGTTTCCCTTTTGCTGGAGTATGCTATTGAAATAAAATGTAATTAAAGTTTTATTCAAGCCTTGAAACTGGAAAACAGGGCTGGAATTGGACTTATTTTCAACTTGAATTCCAGTGAAATTGTTTATAGGGATTATACTATAGTCAGAAGTAAGAAAGAATTTGATCTTAAATGTTCATAAAGCTAGAAATTTTCTGGCGTAAGTAAAATTTTAGAAAAAATTTGCTCTTAGTTCTGACTATAAAACTCTTCGGAAAAGTATATTGCGTAAAATACGGGGATAACGTTGGAACTTAAGTTGACTTTACGGGTAAAGTACGATTTATATCATAATTAATTTATTCATAATTAAGGCCAAAATTAATACTTTATAGTAAAATGTAAGCAGGTAGTAAATAACAAAAAGATAATATAATAATAAAAAATCGACATAAAATAGAAAACACGACTTTAAACCATTGATTTTTTTTTATAGATTTTGATATGACATGACAGTTTCTTGCGTAGTAATCAGTAGTTGTTGTTTTTAACCGTAATTACATTTGTTTTTCTATAGAGAAATGAAAAACATTTATTATGACAGTTATTAAAAAAAAAAAACAAATCAACGAAAAGTACTCTATTTCGTAACAGTCGTTTAATGTTACTTTTAGTTTTATAATTAACAACTACCAAAACAGTATTTTTACAGTAAACAATTGTTTTTGTTAGTTATTTAAAAAATAAAAAATTTCGTTGAATTTTAAAAATTCAAATGCATAAAATAACTGGAGAAAGGTTTGGAATTTTTACTTCAAATTTTAAATAGGCTGAAGTAATAGCTTTTCGTAATCGAAAAAAAATTTTTTTTTAATAAAATATGTTTTTATAATACCAAAAGAATTAACTGTAAAAAAATACAGTTAATTCTTTTCGTTAACTGTATTTTTTTAATTCTGGTCAACAGTTAAAAATAACAAAATTTTTAGTTATTTTATTTGCCGTCTTTTTAACCTCTTTAATCTTTGTGTTAACTGTCATTTTCAGTAGATTCTATCGACAATCTTAATAAAAAATAATACTTTATAGTAAAATGTAAGCAGGTAGTAAATAACAAATAGATAATATAATAATAAAAACTTGACATAAAATAGAAAACACGATTTTAAGCCATTGATTTTTTATAGATTTTGAAATGACATGACAGTTTCTTGCGTAGTAATCAGTAGTTGTTGTTTTTAACTGTAATTACATTTATTTTCTATAGACAAATGAAAAACAATTGTTATGACAGTTATTTAAAAAAAGAAATCAACAAAAATTACTCTATTTCGAATATAAGGAATTTTTCATTACCATTTAATGGTAATGAAACATTTTGCATTAGAAAAAACATTACTAATGGTAATGAAATCACACTAATGTATTAAAAACCTAATTACACTTGATTAAAAACGATTTGTTTAAAAAAAATTCAGATAATTAAAAACGAACAACGGAATTGGCCAGGGAAGTCATAATATATAACTTCTTTAAGCCATTTCATTTTACTTTACCTGATTACAAACAATAATGGAATGTAAATTAATATTTAATTGATCAAAAGAGCCAGAGCGAGCAATGTCTATACCTGATTTCAGCGATTTTTCTTAGTTTTTACATTTTTCTGTCAATGGTAATTATTTTTTTTAATTAAATGAAATTCATTTTTGAAATCATAATCATTAATTAAAAAAGACGTACAATGAAAGTAATTTCATTACAATTGATATCAATCCAATGATAATGAAATCATCAATTAGTCCACCTAATTCATTAGTCCCATGTATGTGTGTATCTAATAATTAACCTACTATTAGTTTTTTATTTATTTTTTATTTTCTGTCAATTAGTGATTATAAATACAATTATATATTATACATTTGAATAATACAATTTGTTTGTTAAAAACTGTCATACAATATTATAATTGTAAGAATTTGCTGAAAATGAAATCATAACTAAAAATATTATGATACAACTAACAAAGTTATATTCGATATTTTTTACTGAAAAGTGTAAACAGAAAATCAGTTACAATTACAGATGTATGTATATATTAGAGATGGGCGCGTGACACGAAATTTTCGTGTCATGTCTTAATTTACGCGTGAGTTAAAATAATATAACTCACGTGAGTCGTTCGTGAGCGCGAATTAAAAAAAATGTTCGTGAATATTGCGTGAGTAAATTTTTGTGAGTGGGTTTGCGTGATTGCCAGATTGCGTCTAATAATGTATACTTGACGAAATAGGGAATATTCAGATTGGAAGTACTCGAATTTTTTTATTTTTTTTTTTAATTTGTTCTTTTATCAAAACAAAATGTTTTTGTAAACCAATGCATTTTTCATCAATTATAATTGCACTTGTACGTAAAAACCATACGTCAGTGTGGCAACATTTGTGAAAAAGGTGACAAAGAGGAGATAAGAAGATAAACAAAAAATCTAAAGTAGAATGTTTGTATGTCTGTTTGATTACTTCTGAGAGTAAATTATCATATAGAGACAATCTGACAATAAAATATAAACAATAATACAATATAATGGAAAATCACTGATGAAGCCTGTCCATAAAAAAGGCAGAAACCAGATCTAGTCTGATTAACTTTGACAAAATGTTTATTCTTCTTCTTAACCTCAAACGTACTTAATTAAAATTAATAAAAATGCATATTATTTACAATATTAATTGCATTTCGTCTATATGACGCGTTTGAAAAAACAACACTTTACTATAATTGGTTGTTTTAGGAATTGAACAATGCCAATTGAAAAAATTCCATTGGCATTGATCAATTGTAATGCCAAAAATTTTCATTATCAATATTATCAAATAATGCCAATGAAATCGTCAATTGGTCCATTCAATTAACTAGTCCCAAGTATGGCATTTTTTTGTTCTTTTATAGATCCTAAAACTATGCAACATTTATCTGTTCAATTCTTTTTGTACAAGCTTTTCATACGAAAGCTTTGTGTCAGTACAGATTGTTTCAAAGTTTATTTTTTTTTGTTAACCCAACAAACATCGATTGAAACATTTGAGATATTTTGTAATTTCTCTTTGATATCAAACGTTTATTTCAAATCGTTTTTAAATAAAAAAATTTAGCCCTTAAATTCAATTAGAAAATCGTTCGAAAAAGATTGGATATTTTAGACAAATTTAAAATTTTTGTATTTATTTCAAATCTTCGTTGCGCCTAAAATTAAAAAATAGCTATTTGTTTTCAAAAATTATGTGTCTGTGCTATGTTTTTGGAAGTAGTCTTTTGTAAATAGAAAGTTTGGAGTCTTGTTTATATGTAGTAAGTTTAAAAAAATAATTTCTAAAATATTTCACGAAAGGCTAAAATAAAGCTGTTTAGTAGGTCTCCTCAGAAAATTCTTGTGCGACAAATAGTTATTTTCTTAGGCGCAGCGACGATATATATTTCTCAAGTGTTTGGCAAATTAAAAATCAAGGTTTGAGAATGGTTCTACATAATTCAAATTCTACACCTTTTAAATGAAAAAAAATTAAAAATTTAATATTTATTGCAAAAATAGATAAAAAATAACGAATTTTCTGGTTTAACCGTCAAAAACTTACCGAAGTGCCAAAACGTAAATATGCCATCAGTATTTTTATTATTTTAAATATAAGGAGGGCGGGCACCAACCTAAACTGGAAAATTACCCAATTTTCGTTTTTTTCGTTCTTGTTGGGTCCAAAAAATTATATAAGTACATATTAAGTGTAAAATTAAACAAATTTGAATGATGCATCCATCGGTGCATAACCAAGGTTGGCAACCGAAACGAATAACGGTATTGATATAAATTTTTTATTTGTTTCGGTATTTGCTTTGAATCGGTCTATGTGCTGCAGGGTTGGGTCACGCCTTAATTATGAGTGCAGGTCAATGAAAGAAGGTTTCACAATACAAATGTTAATGTAAATTTGTGTAATTCAATCGAGTTCACTAAATTCCCTGTATTTATTTAAAACTAATGAAATGGAAAGCTACTTACCGCATCTCATCGACGGCCAATGATAAATACCACAAGGCAAACATTTTAACTGCAAAATAGTGAAAAAAGTAAAATTCAATTGTTATATCAATATAATTTAGTATCTTTTACATCATATACAATTTTGTTACTGTTATATATTATATTTTCTATTGGGCGTTAAAACACCCATAAGAAATATTATCTAAATACTTTTTCTCTAGTTTTTTTTTTAATTTTTTGTAGTAAAAATTAAGTGTGTGTCATCAAATCTGAAGTCATTTATAACAATTTGCTATTACTGGCATTTAATATATCTCAACAGAAAATAAAATGTACCTACAAATTGTATTTAAGTTTTACGTAAATTCACTGAAACACAACAACAATAATTTTGTTTAAACAGTTTCGTATCTTGTTTACAATGAAACACTGTATGCAAAAAAAATTTTTTTTTTTAACTAATAAAAGATGCAGAGACAAAATAAATAACATATAATGGGGAAGGTACTCCAAGAGCAGTTCTCTCGATAATTGAAGTAATCAAAATCATAATTCAGTCAAAAATCTTTAGCACTCGTCATTATAATGAATAAGTACTTTTTTGTAAACTGCAAATGGAAATCGATTTGCTAAAATCAGGCAATTTTTGTACTACAAGGGCGGATCAATAAGTCCAGGAATTTTCGAACTTCCCTCGTAGTTGCATGAAAAGCAATACTGCTCCGGTCAAGTACCATCTATTAATAGACTACTGTCAAATTTTGAGCAATTTCCGTCATTAGATTTGCGAGTGAATTTCGAGTGGTTATCAAACATTAGTTTTTGCGAAAAAAAAACCGTCACTCAAACCAAGGAAAAGCTTGATAAGTAGTGTCCGACCGAGTATTCGGCTTCGGCTTCGGAGTTCGGCCAAAAAGTGATGTTCGGCCAAGTTCGGTGTTCGGCTAAATTTTGGCCGAATTCCGAACTTTTCTATAAATCAATATTTTGCAACCTTTAGCTCTTTAATTTTGTATAGTAACTTATAAATATGCACATATTTAACTTAATTTTTACTTAAAGAGCGAGAAATACAACTTTTTTATGTTTTTACAATTTAGAAATATTTAGAAATTAGTTTCCGCGTTTTTGAATTTGAAAAAGTTGCATGAAATTGTATTTTTATTCAAACACAAAAGTATTCGGCTTCGGTTTCGGCCGAACTTAGTAATTTTGGCCGAAGTTCGGCTTCGGCTTCGGTTCGGCCTTAAAAAGTGAGTTCGGTCGGACACTATTGATAAGTACTCGTACTATGTAGACTCTGTACCATCAACATCAATTGTAAAATAGTGGTTTACTGAGTTTCGTTCTGGTCGCACAAGCACTAGTAACGCTGAATGTTCTGGACGGCTAATTGATGTCAATACACCCGAAAATGTCGAAAAAGTCACGATATGGTGTCGGTCGATCGGAGAGTGAAAGTGCGTGTGATTGTTGACGCCATAGGTAATTCATATGGCACTGTGGTTTCGATTTTAAATGATCAGTTGATTGTAGAAAGCTATCTGCATGAATTATCCTTATCTGCCATATTCTCCGGATTTAGCCCTCAGTGACTATTTCCAAACCTAAAGAAATGCTCAAACAAATGCCTATTTTGAGGACCTCAAAAATCCTATTATTTAGAAGGAATAAAAAATTGGAGAAACGTTGCACTAATTGTATTGAACTAAAAGGAGACTATGTTGAAAAATGAAAACTTTTTTTGCTAAAAAAAACTGTATTTCATTCAAAAAGCCACGGACTTATTGATCCGCCTTCGTAAATAATTAAGTGCCTATGCATAATAATTTGAAAGCACATTTATTTGAGTTGAATTTTTGTTAAAGCACCGCTAGTTGTTCCAGTTTCACGTGAAAAAACTATTATACTCCATATAAAAAAATGATTTTTTACGACAATCAGTTTCACGTGAAAATTATGTAGATTTTGTTTTCACGCAAATTTAATGTACAAGACTATTATTTTTCTTGGCAAAAAGTAAAATTTTGTGTTTATTTTGATTGTCTTTTTTATAAAATTAAAAAAATGTTCATTTGTTTAAATTAAATTGCAATTTGAGGCATTTAAAGTTCGAGTGAAAGTTTTCCACGTGAAAAACAACTTACGGTGCTTAATGGAAAAAAGCGAATTAACCTAAAATCAGCAAAAAATTTTGCTAAATAATTTGTAGCCTAAAAAATCACAAAAAAATATAAAATTTTCGAAGTTTATTTTCAATTTTTTTTAAATGCAAATAAAAGTCGAGCCTTTCAAAAACAGCAGTTTACAATTTGTTTAGCAAATATTTCTACTGATTTTAACAGGATAGACTGCTATTTGCATTCAACTAAATTTAGCTTAAAAATAGCAAAAGCTTTGTAGATATAACAGTTTCTTTTTGCTATTTTTAGTCCACTAATATTACGCAAAATTTTCTGCAGATTCTACAGTACAATTTGTTATTGTCAATTAACTAAAAGTTAACTTAAATATAAATAAATTCTGTAAATTTAACAGTTAATTTTGCTGTTCATATTTTACTAATATTTAGCAAAAAAAATCTGCTAATTTTAGCAGTTTTTTCTGCAGCATCATTTTTAATTAATTTTTAGTAACTTTTTCTGCTATTTTTACAGATTTATTCCTATGAGTGTATAATAATATTTTAATGGACTTGATAATTTTGCAGACTGTGTAATTCTGTGGTGTTTTAACAAAATGTATATTATTTTTTACAAAAAAAAATTTTAGACTTTCATCGATTTTTCATAGAATTGAAACTTTTTTTTGACATTTTTATTTCTTAACATTTTTTTTTGCAAAACGTGATCGATCATTCCTTTCTTTAATTATTTAAAAATCTTTTTGACAAAACAACTTAAGTGAAGTTAGCATAAATGCCCCTAGAATTATATGAACCACTTTAAGTGTCGTTGGTCCACTTGTTTTTAAAATGAGATATAAAAGGTTTTACATTTCAATGCTTTTGAAACTCTAATGGAAACTTTTGAAAAATTAGGCCGAAGAAATTAAACATACATAAATCTGGAAAACTGATACTTCCCAGCAAAATATTGGTAATGACACCTCATTACTATCTGCATTACCAAAAATGATATATCATTACCTTTTGCATTATTTTATAATATAAAATAATGACTTCCTAATAACGGCCTATTGTATTCATTGTTTCTAAATATAAAATAATGACTTACTCGTATTAGTTTAAATAAGTACTTTTTACACAGTTAAATTTTTTTATTATATGTAAATATGTTTTATGTTTAAATTTTTATGGCGAGTCCTAAAATTACACACTAGAGAAAACTTAAATTTTTCTGAATGTATTTCCTTAGGCTAATAGTATTTGCCTAACTCCTTATTTTTAAGAATCAAGTAAACAATCGGATAACCACTTATAATTAAACTTTTTCTAAGCATGTGCGTAACCACTTATTATTCAAAATCTTATAACTACTTATTTCTTATTTTTTCGTAAGCGAGCGGGTAAGCGTGACTACTTATAAAAACGACCACGCCAAACAAAAATAATGAGTTTAGACGCCAAAAAATAAGTTGTGCGGAGCTATGAATTTCTATTATATAATCACTTATTTGGTAATGAACGATTTTGCTGGGTTTAAGTCGAAAATTATCGCTTAAATTAGGCGATAAACCCAAAATTTAAAAATGACCTATACATTGAGTTGAATATTTTTCATGCCAAACACAGTTCGAATTTCATTTATAATGAAAAAATTAATACTGTTGTCGCTGTGGTGTAATAGTTAGCACGTTGGGCTGTTACACATAAGGTTGCGGGTTCGATCTCCAACCAAGGCAACATCAATTTATGAAAAATACTAATATGTATGAGTTTTTTTATCCCTCATACATATTGCAGCTTCCTCCTTAGGTGTTCCCATAGCACTTAACCCCACCAAAGTAAAATAATGTAACGGGGCTATGAACTAAAAAGCTTCAACAAAGTTCGCCAACCCTTAATAAAATGGCGCGCAGCAACTGTTCTAAGATTCAACATCTAGCGCAATTACAGTGTTGCCATATTTGAAGCCCTTCATCTCTCACCAGCTTTCACTTCTTCTCTATCGCGTCTCCAAAGAAAGCAAAGCGTTAATTAATAGGAAGAATTTCCTGAGTGGCGCTTCTCTTTAAAAAAATAAAAAAATGTAGTGAATTATTTCAATTAGGATACTGTATTAGTTACATATATATTTCGTTGTTATACCGGCTTTTTTCAAGGTTTATTTTTAAATGAATTTTGTAAAATGAAATCACATAGTATTGAGAAAAACATGTACTATCACGAGTAAAAATGTTTAATGTGGTCATATCTTGTTTGAACTTATAGTATATTATAATAAGTATCAAGAAGGTTACAAGACTAGGAGTCCCAATCGCTATCAGATCCCACATCGGACAAAACAATTGCGTGAATGACGGTATAATGCCATGGTGGCACACATGAATATAAGGGAATTTTCGCAGAAAAAAATTAAAAACGTGAAGAGGCGAAAAAATCTCTGAATTATGAAAAAAAAAAATAAGAAAATATTGATAAATAATATCAGAAATTAAAAAAGTGCAATAATTTATGAAATATGCGAAATTTTAAATTTTTGCTTATTTTTTATTTTCAATGTTTTAATTTTTTTTATTATCCTTTTTCGTAATTCTAACATTTTTTTTTTAATTTTTATTGTAATATTTATTTTCTGCCAATTCACTTTCAGGTTTTCCTTATTTTTCAATCAACCTGCATGTTATGTATGCATGCGCGGTTCCAGCAATTAATATAAGGGGAAAAATCATACGCCTCAGTGGCCAACTCAATGTATTTGTCTACTGTGGCGTATGATTTTTCCCCTTATATTAATTGCTGGAACCGCGCATGTATGTATGTATATTGCAACTTGGGCTTAATAATATTTTAAAATGTATGTATTTGTATATTGTCATATACATATGTATGTATGTTATAACCCCTTACAGAGAGAGTTTTGCTGGACGAGGTTTAATGAAACTTTTCAGTAAACTAATGAAGTTTTCTTTATAAAGTAAATGCAATTTTTGATGAAAAAGCTCCATATACAATATTTTATAAATCTAGGTTTAATAAAGCTTTTTCATTTTGTGCATGAAATTTTTAATAAATAAAATCAAATTTTTACCCAACATTTTATGAAAATTTCATTAATTCAATAAAAAGTTTCAATGCTTTGGAAAGTTTGATTGATTTAATGCAAAAATTAATTAATATCATGCAGATGATTCCGTCATTGCATAAATAATTGTATAAGTGACTGAGGCAGTGTTGCCACTTTTTGAAAATTATTCAAAAACGGGACTTTTAACAAATTTTTTAATAATGACATTTGTGTATAGTTTTTGTGTAATTTCACTTTTAACAGAAATTTCCGTAAATTCATTGCAAGGAGTAATATTTTTCGAAAACTGCTTCAAACTTTATTTCAATAAAAACATTTTTCTTTTGGGTAGCATGACCATTCGAAAATGCTGCGAAAGAGTGTAATTTGGACTCGTTATGTTTCAATTTTCCAATGACTCAAAAACACTAGTAATTTACAAAGTTTTTATAACAGTTTTAGGGATTTTATTTTGTCGCGGATTTATTTGCTGTAGTTAGGTACATGATCAGAGAAAATTTTTGTTAACTAATCACAGTGGGTCAGAATCTAAACATTTTGAAACTAATTCAGCAATTTAGACATAGTTAACCTAGAAAGGCTTATTTTTGCTATAAATGTTATTCCTTGACAGAAAACTCACAGATGTAAGCATTTTTATTGATCAAAACTTAAAATGTGTTTAAGGGTTAATCTCGTACTGAATTGGCGCTCAAATGTCCAGCAAACATTGATTTTACGCGGAAACCATGTGAATCTTCCATTTTAAGTATATTTAGGATGTGTTCGCTGAGGAACATTTCTGTGGAACATTTCAACCTTCTAACTATGTGTAATTTCATACAGATTTGAACAATTTTTGACCTACAGCTGTGTAAGTTTTGGTTTAACTGGTGGCAACACTGGGCTGAGGTCCTGTTATTGAATCCGCACAAACACGAACAATGTTGTCTCATAAAATCAGTCATTTTGTATAGCAAAGAAAGCTTGGTTTGAATCCTGCTAACGGTGGTTTTTTTAACCCAGCAAAAAAGAGATGCAGAAGCAGTAGAAAAAGCACTACAATTGATGATCTAGATGTACTTGTTTTTTAACATAAACACTAATGATTTTAACACTGAGTTGTCATAGGAGAGGAGTACTCCCACTTCAATATTTTTTCAGTACTTTTTGAGCGAGTGCAAAGGAAGCGGTTTTTCACCAATTAAAAGTTAAAAAAAAATTTAATTTTTTTTATTTTACAAAAGTTTTTTATTGCCGCCACCGGGTATCGAACTTGCGACCTCACGATTGCTAGTCTAGCGCTCTACCGCTGGGATATTCTTTGATATGAAAGTTGACTGGCATAAAAACTCCACTTTGTTACTGCGAGATATTGTCCCTTATTCTCTTCAATAAAAGTACTTATTAAACAAGTGTTCAACAATTCCATATTGTTTTCAGTATTATTTTTACAGGTGCATAAAAAGCAATTTATCATAATTTTTTTATATATACCAATTTTTAAATATTGAAAAATTAAAAAAATATTGAATTTAAACAAATTAATTACAAATATTAAAAAAAATTAATAAAATAAAAAAAAATATTGGTCCCGCCGGGAATCGAGCCCGCTTTGGAAATGCCAAATGATACCAAAATCACATTTTAGGATCACTTTTAAAGCAATTACTCTTTAGAAGCAATACTTAAGTGATTTTTTGGATGTCGTTCAGAAGTAGTTCTAAAAAAGCTGTAAAGATATACTAACGGATACTATGGAAGCAATGAAGGAAGTGATTTTTTGAAGCTGTTCAGAATAACTTCTAAAAAGCAGTAAAAATACACTAACGGATACTTGTGAAGCAATGAAAGAAGCAGTTTGTAAAGCATTACATCCAATTTTTTTTGCTGGGAAATAGTTATTTTTTTTAATAAACAAATACTTCTTTTAATTTTTGTATATATTTTTTTTAATTTTTATTAAAAATTAAACAATACCAAATAGATCATAGGATAAATTTTGAACTCAAAATATTAAATTCGATCTGCCAAAATTATATTATTTTTTGTATCTAATTGGGATCTATCAGGATCTTAATTTGATATAATTGGATGCCCCTAATTGGATACTACTGCAGTCATAAAAAAAGTCCATACAAATAGTTCAAAATTCTGCTAAAATTACAGAAAATAGTAACTGTATTTGCGCCAGCAGAATTTTCGGTAAAGTTGAGAATTATGGTCTGCTAAATTTAGGTAAGCTAAATTCTGCACCTGCTAAATACTAGTGTTTCCAATTCGGTTAATCGATTAACCGATTAATCGCCTCTATTTCAGTTAATGTCGAAACAAATAATTTAAAACTCAAATAATTATTCGACCCGAATAATCAGTTAAAATAGGTCGATTAACCGGTTAAATTTTTAATATGTAATTTTTTGCTTTATTTTTCCCCAAAACTTCATAATTTTGTTAACTTTGGCTAAAAACTGCAAGAAACGCTTAAAAAAACAAATACTAACTAAAATACGATCAAATTGTTTTAAAATCGATTGAAAGAGAAACCTTTAGATACCATTTTTGGAGCAACTCCAAGCAAGTCGATATTGAACCAGCGAGACACGTCATGGGTTTAAAGATACTCCTAAAACGGATTTGTTTTACAATTAATTTTTAATAAAATTTTTTTGAATTTTTTTAACAAAATAATAAAGTTTCTATTTGTAAAAAAAAGTGCTTTAACACTATGTGTTGGCTAGAGCAGCCCTACGGGGAATGAGGAGCAGAGAAACAAGCTAGCCGCCGTAAGCCGTTTAAGCTGCCGCCGCCGGTCATTCTTGCTCCAGCCGCCGCCGCCGATTTTTTTCGGCTCATTTCGGCTGGAAGTATCAATTTTCCAAAATAAAAAAATTAAAAGCAAATGTCATTTTTAAAACAAATTTTCTACTTCATCATTTCCTGAACCATCAAGAGTATTTTTTTTTTAGTTAAAAAAAAAATAAAAGAACCAGTTTTATATTTCTTAAGTTGGAAGTTTTGCTTGAAAACTTCTGACAATTTGGATAAGCAATAGAGGAGAGAATCCAAATGAACAATATACATATATACTTTTTAAATGACCAAGTGTAGATTGTAGGCAGAGCTTCGAAAGAATTAATTCAATTTTAGGTTAATTCGCACAAAACCAAATTCAGCTTTAGAAATTGAATATATATCATTCCATCAAAACATTCCTTTATAATTAATTCATAGGTTTCATTCCCAAAGTTTAATATTAAATAGAATGCATTCTTATGTTGAATACATTCCTCATAGAATTACAATCAATATAAATAATTAATTTTTTCATTAATTCTAATCTTTTACAAAATGGCTTATCAAAATTGTCATTTTATTAAATCAGTAAAAGATCTAAGGTATGAATATACCAACGACTATATAGACTAAAGACAAACCACCAGCCTCAACTGCTGTTAAAAAGTCTCTTTAATTTTATATGCAAACTGGTTTTAAGAGAAACAGTTTTTAGTGTTTTTTTTAACGCGTATTTTTTAATATTAATAAGCAAAATTTTGTGCTAATTATACAAAACTAATGCAGAGAACATATCAAACAACACAAGTGCACTTTATAATTTAATTAAAATTGCTGTAAAACAATAAAAATAATTAATTAAAAATACCACTTTTTCACGTTTTTTGTTATTTTACATTGAAACTCTCTTAAAACCAGTTCAGTTTTTCAGATGAGCGCCGTGGATAGTGCCTGAATATACTAATGATTCTGACAACACTTTAGTTTATAATTACAAATTAAATAAAAATGTGGCTTATATTTGGGATTTAATATTGATATCATATACACAACCCATAAAAATAATTAAAAACGCAACATTTGTTTTAAACTTTTACAAACCGAATGAAACGTGAAAGATCATTATAAAAAGAATGAATTCATGAAAGAATTCATTCACTATGCATGAAAATTAAAAGAATGAAGCCAGCCCGGTGAAAAATGTCCATATATGAACATTTATGGATCAACCATATATGTATGGATCCGAAAAACGAGGTAACACCTAAATATATGTTCATATATGGACATATATGAACATATACATTTATTAAATATATGCGAATACATGCGAACGTTGCTTTCCTCTATTATGAGGTTGTACGATAGATATAAATTTATGTATGACATTCAAATTAGGCGCAACATATGTTCCTTTTTTTATTCATGGCATTAAATATAATTCCATATTTATCCATATATGAGTTCCTTTTACATATATGGAAATGTGTATTCTTTGAAATATGTTCATATACAAGTCCCTTTTGCATAAATTGAATAACATATACTTTCATATTTGTCCATATATGAGTGCCATTTCCATATATGAAATAACAGATGCTTCCATATATGTCTGTATATGAAGTTTCTTCCATATATGGAATCACATATACTTCCATATATGTTCATATAAAATCCATATATGTTCATAAAAAATCCATATTTGTTCATATGTGTCCATACATAAACCATATATTAACATGTTTGAGCGTATATGAACATTTTTCACCGGGAGTGAATGAATTCATAAGGAATGGTATAATCGTAAGATATATTAGTAAATTTTAATTAAAAGTCCAAAAGTGAATTAAAAAATTAATTCATTCGAATTTATGGTCGTAGGTTTGGTTAAATAGATCACATCACATTTTTCAGAAATTTCAGTACACCTGAAATTATTATCAAAAGACACATTTTTCAGACATTGCGGACGAAGATATTTACAATAATCGACGCTGTTCTGAGTTCCGCATCCACAAAAAAATTCTAAAGTGAAACATTCCGATTTTTTTTTTGCTGTTCCGTGATCCGTGATGATGATGTTTCGGAACTAAGAACAGGGGTGAATATCTGAATTTTTTAACTTTTCTTCTAAGTTTTTCAACTTTGACATATTTTCGAGCATAATTTTTTTCGAACCATATTTTTTTCTAGTTTATTCTAAAAACACATTTAATTTTGAGTGAAAATAGAGTTTGTTTATTTCTAAGTTCCGAATCCACATAAAAAATTCTAAAGTGAAACATTCCGAATTTTTTTGCTGTTCTGTGATCCACATCCGAATTATTTTCTACGTTTTATTTCGTGTTGGAAAAGCTTGGTGAAAGTAAAAGGAATATTTTGTTGCAAAAATTAATATGTTAAAATTTATTTTAAAATTTGTTGAAACAGTCAATTTCCGACATTTTGAATTTTGTGTGACTTTACAAAACCACTCTAATTAAAAAGTTTCGGAATTCAGAACAGGGGTGATAGTGTCAAAACTCTGTTTTTGAGCGACTTCAAGCACTTAACAATTTGAAATTCAGCAATTTTTCAACCGATTTTGAATATTTTAACGTTTTCGGAAAGACAAAAAATTTTGCTTTCCAAATATATATAGAATTATTTATTTGTAACTGAAATATGTTGACAGTTTTTTTTTTAAATATTAAAATTAATTTTTTTTTAATTTTTATACTTTGACGGCTTTTTTACAGTATTAAACAATTCTTTACTGTTTTAATTCATTCTGAAAGTGGGTTTAGTTCTTAGTAAAATCAGATTCTTTTGTTTAAATTAATTGAAAATTGAAAAAGTTATCGTAATTTTTCTAAACATTTAATTTCAGCAACTCGAGGTTCTTGTTTGCACAATCATTAAGGTTAATATTTTCAATTTTCTTATAAATGCAGAGATTCCATGTTTATAAAAAAATGTATAACTTTGACAATTTTAAAGCGATTAAAGTAGAACTTCATTTTACCCTGAATAAAGAATAAATTACATAAAAATTATTTTTTTTTAAACAAAATATTGCATTTAAAAGCCGTCAAAATTAAACAAAATAAGAAAAAATTAAGAAAATCAGTTTTATTTGAAAATATTTCCACAAAATTTTGTTGAATATATAAACATATGTATATATTTGGAAAGCCCAACTATCTCTCCTTCTAGCTCCGTTCAAAAACTAAAAATCCTAAATTTGTAATTTTTATCGATGAATTTAACTTAAAATTATTTTTTATTTGATAATTCCAAATTTTTTGAACAATTTTCTACTGCTATATTTTGGAAAAAACCTTAAACATCTTTAAAATACGTGTATAATGTTCTATCAAGCCGATCAAGCCGCCGCCGCCGCCGATTATTTGGTTGAGCCGCCGCCGCCGATTTTTATCCGGCTCAACCTTAATCGCCGCCGCCGCCGCCGATTTTTTGCTTGCGCCGCCGCCGCCGATTATTTTGATCGGCTTGTTTCCCTGATGAGGAGTCAATTGCCCTTCAAGGACCTATCCCGTGACCGGTCAACCGAAGGCATATTACTAAATTAGTACAAATATGAACCAAAGAGAATGAATTAATATTCTAAGTATTTTCTGATTCGTTACTTTCACTGTTGCTTTTAAAAAACTTGACCGATACCGAAATAAAAAACAAAATTCGCTGCATATTTTTTAAAATATTTTTTTATTTATTTTACTCTTTTATTTATTTTGAACTTTATTTTTTTACGATTTGCTTATTTTAGCTCTTATTTTGTATTTTGTATTTTCAACGTTTATTAATGTTAAAGCTGTTAGGTATTTCATTTAATTTTCTTTTTAACTTAAGGCAATTTTTAAAATTTTTATTTATATTATCAGAGTTTTTGAGGTTATTTTCTAATTTTTAATTGATTTTTTAATTTAATTATGGCCAACGCAAAAAACGAGTCAACTGCCATTAAAGGAATTATCCAGTGACCGGTCAATCGGGGGCATACTGAAGGCACTTCCACTATATTTGTGTGTGTGTTAGTGTTGTTTTCTTTTCCATTTTTTTTATTTGCTTGTGTGTTTGTTTTTCTTTTTCTTTTTTATTTAAACAGAAACGAAAAATATATAACTTTACCATCAGCCAGCCATCACGGATAAGCAACATTAGCTCAGATGGTAGAGCGTTTGCCTTACAAGCAGGAGGTTGTGTTATCGAGCCCTACTTCGACGGCAAGTAGATTATTTTTAATTATTAATTTTTTATTAGTTTATTTAAAAAGCTATTTTTAGACACACCACCTTACTGTCACAAGGTGTCTTAACTGTGGCAATTGATCATTTCCAATGACAACGCCATGTTAAAGTGATATGTCTCTTTCAAACAAAAAGACCGACCAACGACCGGTCTCCGCCCCCTTGGTACCTATCCTGCGTATCATCTGTGACCAGTCCCTTTCCCCGTAGGGAGGCTTTAGGAAATGCAATAGACAATTTTTCATTTCTATTTCAAATCTTTTAAAATGTAAAATTAATTTTCTAAACTGAGAGCAGTTTTTCAGCCTCTAGTCGATGATGTTATATATATTTATTTTAACAAAAACAGTGCGTATTAATTTTTAAAATTTTATTATTGCAAACATAGAATTTTGAAAGGCTGAAAAACTGCTCCCACTTTTGAAAATCTGTGATAAAGTTCGAACAAACAAATCTGCTTAAGATTTGACATCTGTTACTGCACACTGAGGGAATTGTCTATATGCTTTTTGTGAATTTTTATATTGATTCAATGAAATTTCGCTCGGACTCGTCCATTGAAACACGGAGGAGATTGTATGTGTTTGTATTTATCACTTCTGAGTAAAAACAAACAAAACAGAAAACTGAATAGGAAAGAAAACAACAAATTAGTTACATTGCTTTCAAGGCCTTACTTGGATGACGGGTTGTTGAAAAAAATTATCATATAGAGACAATCTGAGAATAAAACGATAAATAATTAATAAAATTTAATGGAAAACCACTGACGACGCCTGTCCATACAAAAAAAAAAATGCAGAAACTAGATCTAGTATGATCTGAAAATTATAATGTGTTCATAATTTTTAGAGAAAAAGGTTTATCAAAGTGTTGGTTTTTAATTTTTATTTAAAAAATAAAAATTGTTCCTTTGACCTTTTTTTAAATTTCTAATTAATGAAAAAGGTTTATTCTTTTTCTTAACCTCAAATCTATTAATTGAAATTGATAAAATTGCATATTAATTAAAAATTGTTTTTTTTTTTGTAACTTTGAATTTTTATTTTTAAAAAATTTTTATATGAAAGATAACAATTTAAAAACGAGTTACAAATATTTCAATTGTACATACACCCAATGAAAAAGCTTTTTCGTAAAATTTGTTTTGCGTTAACTTTGTGAAGAAAACTTTATTATTACTTATTACTTATTTATTATTTACTTTATTTATTAGTTTTCATTAAAACGCGTCCAATTAAATTCTGTCTGCGTAAATTAGCTTAAAATTTGTTTATTGTTAATGGCCCTTAAAAACCGAAATGACTAAGAATTTAACAATTATTTATGATACTATCAGACTACTAATACTCAGCAAAATTTTTTGCTGATTTTTACAGAGTAAATTGCAGGGTTGGCAGGCAATACCGCTAAAATACCGTTATCGATTCAAAACCCTTTCAACTGACTACCGTTACCCCTAAAATACCGTTACCGAACTAACTGAAATACCGTTATCCTTAAAATACCGATATCGAAATAAATGTAATATCGATACCCTTAAAATACCGTTACCGAAATAAATGCAATACCGTTACCCCTAAAATACCGTTATTTTTAATTTTCTGCTTTTGGTAATTGCACGTGGGAATTGAGTATTTTTCGTACTTTAAGTTGGTAAATTGGTTTTGTTTTTAATCTCGTTTGTTTTTTGTAAAAAAATTGCGGGATGCATCGAAATAACTGACTACCGTTATCCTTAAAATACTGTTACCGAAATAACTGAAATATCGCTAACCTTAAAATACCGTTACCGAAATAATCAAAATACCGTTGTCCTTAAAATACCGTTACCTAAATAACTAAAAAACCGTTATCCTTAAAATACCGATACCGAAATAATCTAAAATAGCGTTACCCTTACCGATAACCGCATCGTTTCGGTTACCATCCATGGTAAATTGGTATTTTCAAATAAATCTTAACATTTTTTATATTGATGGCTCAATTTAAAAGACTCTTCTAGTTTTTAATGTTAAAAAAGTCAGCCCTTTGTGTTTTTATTGATAAAAAGTTAAGAAAATACATTAATTTTTCATTAAACGATTAATCGATTAATCGCCAATTTTCTCGATTAACTGACCCGAATAACCGGTTAATTAATTTTAGTGATTTTTCGAATAATGCATTAACCGGTTAACCGCCTATGTCGAATAATTGGAAACACTACTAAATACACATACAATTTTAGTTAACTTAATTAAGAAATTTGAGCTAAATTCAACAGAAACTTTACCTGATTTAACTGAAAGTTTCTGCTAAAATGTCCGGATCTGTCCCGAGACATGCCCATATTAAAATATTATTAGGAGTATAGGCGGCTGAAAAATTTGTAAAATTAACAAACACAAATTACTAAAAATTAGCATGCAAAGCTAGTTCAAATACGGATGAAACTAATTGTTCTGCTAAATTGGATTTACAAAAAATATTAGTTCAATCCTAAATTTTAAGACAAAATAACAGAAATATTAGTTCAGTAGATTCAGAAAGCGTTTAACAGGTTTTTGTACCAACTTTTTTTATAAGTAGGGATATCCCAATGCTGAGATGAACATGGAAAAGTTAAAATATCGGTCTGTATCAAATAAGATATGACTAAATATGCTAGACATACATATATATATATTTTTTTTTTTGATCGGGATGTGAATTACGTCAAATTCTATATCAATTAAATGCAACATTTCTATGCGCTACACCAAAAAATATTGTCCCTAGACCCACCTTATAGTATACCGATCTACTCAGAATAACTTTTTGTTTCGATTTAACGATGTCCGTCTATCTGTCTGTACATGTTATCTTGTGCGCAAGCTACAGGTCGCAAATATTAAGATATTTTGCTGAAATTTGATGCGCCGACTCTGATTCACATGTGCCCAAGGACAACAAAACCAATTGATTCTAGATAGGATTGTCCATAGTTAGGCCTATCGCCCATATGGACTATATTTCCGATTTTATCTTTAATCAAAGAGTTTATAAAATAAAGAGTATGCAATTCTCTCAATAAGTGGGTAATTTAAGCATAAAATGTATCAACTCATCTTTAGTTTTCCTTAAAACTAGACCGTTTTCTGTTTGCAGACACAAGATATTAACATAGAATGAGAGAGTTACATAGCCAATGCTTAAATACACCTAACATTACACTCAGATAAAAAAATTAGTAAAAAAATTTGTAAACACTTTCCAATCGAACTTTACTATTTTTATACTGATTTTTAGTACAATTTTTTTTTAGTAATCATTTTTGTTATTCTCTTATTACAAATTACGGATTTTTTACTAATTCTCGCTGCTGATTTCCGCAAAACATTTTACTAATTTTTCAAAACCGAGTGCTAAATTTAGCAGAAAAATATATTAATTTAAAAATTTTTTTTTGGATTTTTTACAATTCTTGTTTAGTTTATATTTGTTACTATTGATATATTCTTAGTTTGGAAATAACACTCAGAAATTTTTATTGTATCTCCAATGCATAAAAAGGTCATAACTGGAGAACCGTTTGCAATTTTGACTCCAAATTTCAAGTACGCTTGTTACAATAGAAAGAAAATTTTTTTTTTTTAGATTTTACAGTTTTTGTTTTTTTTAGTACAATTTTTTGCTAATTTCAGCATATAGATTTTAAATTACAGTTTACAACAATTTACTGAAATTTAGTAGCTGCAACTAATTATTTATACTAATTTCATTGTACTAAAATTATGATATTTAGTAAGTTTTTTAACTGATTTTAGAAAATCGATTTTGAATTGCAGTTTACATAAATTTTACTAAAATTTAGTAGCGCCTACTAATTTTTTCTATTTTATTGTACTACAGATCAGCAGACATGTGTTGCTAAAATTAACAAAAAATACCGCTGGTCTCAAAACAGTTAAATTTCCCGTAATAACAGCAAAATTTTCAGTAGCCCTTACAGACTTTTTTGGTTGAGTGTAGTTAAATCAAAATGTCTTACCGTAATTTTTTTTTTTTTATCATTTTATAGCCAATTTTTGACACAAGTCAATTCCAAGCCATTCCAAAGATTAGTTGGCTTTTAACGAGACTGATGTATGCTAACATACAGTCGGCATGAACGACTTTAACTTTTTTTACTCGTTTTCATTGTAAATGATGTAATTGTAAAATCAAATCAAACATAACAACAATTACAATTCATATTATTGTCTGTGAATTATTTGCAGTGACAAATTTTTCTGGCAGCTGATTAAAGACCATATAAAGAAAATGAAAAAATTAATTGAAATGTACTTTATTTTGGTGTGGCGTTTACGAAATACAATTGTGTGATTGAGGTTCAAATAGATTTAAGATAATATATGCCAACTGAAAAATACTACATATAAAAAAATATATGTATAAAGAAAATCGCTAACAAGAAATTGGCAATTGTTAAATACCACAGGTTTTAGAATTTTTATGTAGGTATATACTTAAATTTAAAGTTTATTTAAAAATAGTAACGATAAATGTGGAACGCAATTTTTTTGCATGGTTTTTAGCATTTAACATAGTTATTTTTAACAAAATTGAGATAATTATTTTATGGCTCGCATTGCCGGCACAATTATTTTGTAAACAAAAAATGTTTAACATTTACTGGTGAAAAACGACTTTAAAATAACCTACCCATTAGGGTGACAGGATTATTTATATTTTGGAAATTCAATGATTGCCGGACAAAATTTGCTGACAATGGGTCCAAAAAGTCCATGATATGGTATTAGACAATCGACGAGAGAAAGTGCGTGAAATAGGGAATGCCATCTCAAATGATCGAATACATTTTAGTTTGCATCAAGAATTACAGATGAAAAAGCTTTCCGCAAGATGGGTACCGCATTTGTTACCAGTTGACCAAAAACGCATTCGAATGAAAATTTTTCATTTCTCATCATTTCTCTGATTTAACTCCCTCTGACTTCTACCTGTTCCCAAATCTAAAAAAAATCCTTGCTCGCAAACGTTTTACCTCGAATGAAAATGCAATGGCAGCTGTAAACGATTATTTTGAGGAGCTTCAGGAAAATTATTTTAATCAAGGGATATAATTGCTAGAAAAACGTTGGACTAAGTTTATTGAAGTTTCAGGAGATTATATTGAAAAATAAAATAATTTTAAATATCTAGCTCTTGTTTTTCATTGTTAGGCTAAGAACGAACCGCCCTCGTATTACAATATCCAACTAAATATTGACCTATATGTGTAGTTATTGTACATACATAATTATGTATAATTGTATCTTATTGTATACCATAATATATAGTTGGATATGATTATATTTGATACATTTCGATGAGGACAAAATGCGGATAAAACTGTATCGAACCATATCTTATTCCATAAAATTAGATCTAGTTGTATCAAAGTAGGTCTAATATGATCTAATTTTATACGATTACATGTTCTCGTTTTTCGGATATAATTATGTATACATAATACGAAACGTCATATACTTTTATTTACTACACTTAAAGTAATACGTCAGTAAAAAAATCTGACAAACGGGTTTCAAATCACTTTGACTAATTTTTAACAAATTTTTAGTTCAAACACGGATTTAAACAAAGATTTTAGTTATCTTCATACCATTTCAAATTGAATTCACAATTTATTTTTCAACAAATAGAGAAAAAAACTTATGAAAAAAAACTTACCTAGAACCAATGGTTGATAATTAATGCATTTTCAAGTACTACCAAGCACTATCATCAGATTGTCTTTATGGGGTTATAATATAGATTTAAGTTTTTGTATTTATGTAAACTCCCAAGTAAATAATGTAGTGAGAAATAAATTCAAACATTTTTACTAGTTATTTATGTATTATTTACAACGAAAATCACATGTTTCTTACAAAGCTTTTTTTTGCTCTATGTTATAGTTGTTGCTTTAACCAAAGTTCCTTTAGTAGTAAAGCAAGTGTTTGTATGTTGTATTTAACATTCAATTTGTTTAATTCTATTTATAGTCATTAGAACGAAAGAAAATACCTTTTACAACAATTACTTGTTTTTTTTTTGTATAACACCTAGGGTTTGGGGTTCGGGAATTCCAGGGGAATCCCGGGAAAAGTTTGCCGGAAATTCCCGGGAAAATTTATTTATTTATTATTATTTGCGATTTCTATACACAAGACTTAAAGTCTTTTATTGCAGCATAGAAATTAACTTTGAATAAAAAAGATTTGATAAAGATAATTCTTAGATTCTAATTAACTAATTAGACAAAGTTTTAAAAAATAAAAACAAACACATTAACAAAAAAGAGAGAATAAAAAATTATTTGAATGAAATTAACATCAAAAGTTGTTCATTATACTTAAAAAAAATAAGAATTTTAAAATAAGAATTTTATAAAAATTTGTAAAAACTTTATGTTGTAAAAACTGTTATTATGTTCTTTTTAAATTCCCGACTAAAAAAGTTTTTATATAATCTTATATGATTTGATATAATATATAACCATATACATTTATATTAACACTTTGGTTTTATAAATATGTTTGATATAACGTTATATATAATCATATGCGATTTGGTCTCCAGCCATATATTAAGAGATCTGCAAATATAGTTCATACATTATTATATATAATGGCATATAAGCTTTTATAAACCATCCCGAGTAAAAACAGTTACATATAGTCGTATAAAATGTGATTAACTTATATCGGTATAAATATACAGTTTCATCCGAAAAATGGCCCGATGTTATTGTATCAGTTGTGTATCAGTTTTCATCTAATTGTATCAGTTATGATCTCAACTAATAAAATTATACATTAATCAGATGAAATTATATCCGATTTTTGACCTGATACTATTTTACCGGTTTATATATAATGGTATCTGTTTAGATCGTAGTTGGTACTTTTTTATATATAAAATATATTTGTATCCGACATTTGCCTTATAAAATTTTATCAAAGTTTTAAAGCAGATATAATTGCATCAGGTCAAAATTCAGATATAACTGTATAAGTTTGTATAGTAATGTATCTATTTGGATCTAAACTAATACCATGCGACATAAACCCATAAAATTGTATCAGGTCAAAAATCAGATAAAATTTCATCTGCTTAATATATAATCTAATCAGTTAAGATCTAAACTGATACAATTAGATAAAATGTGATAACCAACTGACACAATTATATCGGGCCATTTTTCGGATGAAATGGTATATGGATCACATTATGTTATATATTACAATATAAAGCTCCATATTAATTTTTTTTAATAGGGATATTATATCAAAATATATAACAAAGTTAATAGAAAATTGTATTAATTTTATATATAATTATATCTGACATGATATCTAATTATACAAAATTTTATAAAGTTTAATTGCAATTTTTAAATTTAAAAATAAAAATTAGAAAAACATATGTTGAAATAAATATGGTTTAAGTTCAGTTATTTTTTCCGTGAAAAAAAATTAATTCTGAAAGTTATTTTTTTTATTTTATAAGACAGTTGTTCCGACAAATTTTTGTAATGTTTTATTTTGTCAGCTATTTCCAAGTTTATTAACAAAAATTTTTCTAAACATTAAGCATTAGTATTTAATATAAATGAAAATAAGTGATCTCAACAATATTTACTAAAATTTTATTTGAAAATCTTCATCAAATTATATGTATTAATATATAATTTGATGAAGTTATATAGACCCATTTTTCGGATCAAATTGTATCAGGTTAGATAACATGCTTATCTCGCTTGATATAATTATATATTCCAATATTCGGATCAAATTAGATATGGACGTATATATGGGTTTATATATGGTGATATATGATTATATAATATCTTTTTTAGTCGGGTTGTATTACATTACTCTTAAGTTGTGTCGTATGTGGGATATCGTTCCAAATACGACACAACTTAAGAGTAACGCAATACAATTTAAAATAATATATTTTTCCCGGGAAAACGGGAAATTTTAAAAATATTAAATTTTTAAATTGCTTTGTTTCGAAGGGAATCAATTTCTTTGACACACAAAAAAAATCGTTGCCAAGTCATTAGGAGCATTTCAACTAATAAAGATTTTTCGCATAACTTATTCAAAATTTAAGTAGTAAAACCTAAAAACTTGGTAAAATGTTTAAAAGAAATATGAGCAAAAATTGTGTTTCTAACAAAACTAATTTTTTCAAATCTGTATATTATAGTTAAAGTCGACTTTAGTTAAAATATTGGGTGGCAGTATACCTTGACTTGGTTTATTTTTGGAGCATTCTGATTGGTTAATTTATTTTCAACCAATCAAAATGTTTGAAAATATAAATATTTTTGTAAGGTTTTCATACACAAAATGACAAAACCGTATGATTAAAAATAAAGTCGACTTTAAATTTAAAATACTCCTTTATATTAAGGGCCAATTACTTTATAAGTAACGTTTTCATTAATAAATGTGATATTTTCCAGTAAGTTTACTCTATTTTAATACACCTGCTTTCAAACTAATATGTGACCTTCTCCGAAAAAAGGGACCTAGTGTGTCAAAAAACGGGTTTGGATAAAAATGAGAAAAACATTAAAATTTTATTTTTAGTTTAACTTTAAATGCGTTCTTCTCAAAACTTAATTTTCACACACTAGGTCCCTTTTCTCGGAGAAGGTCACATATATTCTTTTATATTAAAGAATAAAATGTCAGGAGTATGGAAATACTTCACAAAAAAGGACAATGCAGCGCAATATTTGTCCTAAAAGACTAATGGTTAACGGAGGTATCTAAATTTGATTATCCAACATCTAAATTTGGTTCACAAAAATAAAAAATTAATGGTCATGCAACTTCTCTTGAAGAAAACAACAACAAGAATAACGTTCCAGCTAAAATTAGCAAAGTACCCGAAGAAAAAAGTGTAAGCTGAATAGCCATTGAATGTTTTATGGTTGGGAAAACATTTCCTGAAATGTTATCCAAATTAGCCGCAGTCGACGGAATGTCAATCCGCACCATAACTAGATCTTCGTTTATTCGAGAAAGTTTTTATAATAAAAATCTGGCATTGCCAAAAAATGAAACCGATGTAAAGAACAATATATTAAATTGCTACAATCATGTAAAAGATATCATGATAAAGGAAATATCGAGATGAATGGACAAGAATATCACAAAAGAGATATTTGAACACATGTATAAACGGAAATAATTTATTTTATAACCTGGAGTTGGTTTGTATTTCAGGAAGATGTAATGCTGATGAAATAAGAAGAATTGTAGAAATAAGACTAGAAGAGTTTTATTTGTCTTTGGAAAATAACATTGTGGTCACCATATCTAATGGGCCAAATGTGATGAAACGGTTTGTTTCCGACAGTCCATTAGTGGGTGCTTTCTGCTGGAATCATGCAATTCATTTGGCAGTTCTTAGAGTAATTTATGGAAATCAAATGTTCAAGATTCTGATATTTTTACTTTGAATTCTCACTACACAGACTAAATTTGTACCGAAATAGTGTTTTTTTTTTAACAAAAATTACTTATATAGGTGGTTTTCATTAACAATTTTGTTTAAAAATATTTCCCGGGAATCAAATTTTTTTATTCCCGTTTCGCGGGAAATAAAAAAGTCCGGGAAATCCCAAACCCTAATAACACCCTAACCTATCATGCCATATAAATGATTAACATGTTGAAATTAAGGAATATTACTTAACAATTTATAATGTACCTCATCTGTGAAGTTGTTTTTTCTCCACTTGCGGTAAAATCGATTGTGAATTCTATTTGGAATTTATCATATTGATCTTAAAACCGAACTAAATAAATCATTGTATAAAAAATATTTTTGAAAATATAAAAAAATACATAGTTAAAATATTGTTCTACCTCAAGTCCAAATTCTAATATGATATTGTCATATTAGATTTTATTTCTTGTTTCAAAAAGGTTGACCATTTTCATGATAGACAATACAATTGTTTCGTGGGCATCAACCCAACTCATAAATTGTCCGCAATAAGAAAATTATGATTGGAACACACAAACCGAGACATTACATAAGGTACAAGAATTCAACGGGACGAGAATTTTGTACTTTTGTGTATGTATGTCTGATTTTTTTTTAAATTTTTTCGCTAGAAGCTTTTATTCGATTCAAAATAGCGAGCGAATTGAAAGTGCGAAAAAACATTGTGAAAATTTTTCAAAACCACGCTTAATGGACATATAAAAAATAGTTTTGGAACTAAAAGTTGGCCTGAAAATGGTCCGAAGAAGTTTAAAGACGATTTGGAGATCACTCGAAAGGCAGGTTATGGCAGAAAAAAGGGCACCTGTAACCAGAATAAAGCCTGGATTAGCCAGACGTAAACGTATCTCTGCGTAGCTGAATTAATGAGTTAAAAAAGATCTTCGTTGTGAATTTACGTTTGATCTATATTGAATGCATAAGAATGAAACAAAAAACACAACACATCTTTTGTTCTTATTTAACTCATTAAATCAGCTACGCAGAGATACGTTTACGTTTACGTCTGGCTAATCCAGGCTTAAAGCGAACAAATTCAGTGCCATGTTGAAGAAAAACCCCAACATTACAGAAAAAACAATCGCTCAAAAAGTGGATTGTGAGGAGTTTTTTGTACGCAAAGTCAAAAAGGACGCTGGCCTGGAAAGTTTTGAAATAACAAAAAGTTTCAGACAGGAATGCTAATAAGAACACAGAAGCAAAACAGCGTGCCAAAAAATTAGAAAAAGGATTTATTTTTCTTTAATTCAATTGCTGCATCATGAAAGACGAGACGTATGTTTTAGCCAACTTCTCACAGCTTCTAGACCAGGAATTCTACATTGCAGATGGACGGGGCAATGTGGACGAGAAATTTAAGGCAATCGAAATTTCCTCAAAAATTCCTGGTATGGAAACAGGTACTCCAACAATAAACTCGGAAATTTATATCAAAGAGTGCTTGGAGAAGCGACGAAAGCCTTTTGTTAAACTCAGAAAAAAAAGTTTGTTAAAAAAATTTTGTTAGCAGTTTCCTATCGCACATTACTGTTTTTCTACTGATTTTTAGTACAATTTTTTTTGTAGTAATAATTTTTGCTATTCTCTTATTACAAATTACTGTTTTTTTAAACTAAATTTCGTTGCTGATTTCAGCAAAACATTTCACTAATTTTTCAAAACCAAGTGCTAAACTTGGCAAAAAATATACTAATTTAACAAAAAGTGGATACTTAAGCAAATTTTGTTTAAAAGGATTCGTTGATTTTTTAGAATTCTTGTTTAGTTTATATTTCTTATTAGCTGTATTTTGTCTTATGCCTATCAACGTTAAGTATTTAAAGCAAATCTACGTTAAACCCATTGTAGTATAAAAAAATTTTAAACGGGTTATGTTTATAATTTTTTCGTTATAATCGAACGTACGTCAGCAAAACTTTTTAGGAAGTTACGAAAATAAGTTACGTTAGATGCGAAAATGTATAAACGTTGAGTTTTCAACGTTGATAACTATCCATGTCGAAAGTTAACGTGCATACGAAAAGTAATGTGTTAGTTTTCGTCTTAAACGCGTTTTTATCCACTTTGAGTTTTTTTATGAGTTAACGGATATAGTTAAGTCGAAAACACAGCTATTATTGATATATTCTTAGTTCGGAAATAAAACTCAGAAAATTTTTTGTACTTTGTATTGTAAAAAGGTACCTAATAACTGGAGAGCCGATTGCAATTTTTACCACAAATTTGAAGTACGATGAAGTAATTATATATTTTTTTACAATCGAAAAAAAAGAATTTTTTTTTTCTTAAATTTGATTTTATTTTTAATTTTTTTTAATTTTTTAGTACACTTTTTTTTGCTAATTTCAGCAGATTGATTTTAAATTGCAGTTTACAACAATTTAGTGAAATTTAGTAGCTTCTACTAATTATTTATAATAATTTCATTGTAGTAAAATTAGTGATATTTATTAAATTTTGTAAATTAAGGCAACAAAAAAGTCGCCAATGATTTCCGCCGAAAGTGGTATTTAGCAGCTCGGAAGTTATCTAATAATCACAGAAGACAGAAAAAAGCAAAATCCGGTGTGTTTAGCAAAAAAAATATTGTAAAAAAGCAAAAGTAAAAATACTTGGAAAAACAACAGTTTTTTTTTTAATTCAAAGTTGAGAGAAAAAATATTTTTTTATGAGCAAAAAAAAAAGCAATTCAAACTCAAAAATCTTAAGAAAAAGTTATTTTAAATCTGAAAAACGGAAAATTCAAAAAAGCAAAAAGAAGCAAATATGAGTAAAACAAGCAATAAAAAGCATAAAAAGCAAAAATAGCAACTTTGTCTTCTCTGCTAATAATACCATAAAATCGTTAATGGAAGGGGTACCAGAAAAATTAAAAAATTTTGTAATAAAAGTAATAAAATTTTTTTTATAGTTTTATAATAATCTTAAAAAAAATACGCTTATAAAATAGCTTTTATTTTTAAAATTGAATCACTAATTCAGCAGTTTTTTTTTTAAATTATATGATGGACAATTTTTTAAAACGCAGTCTTTATATGATACCCTACACCAACCTGGAATGGGTTGAAATGTCCATAAAATTAAAAAAAAGAATAACGGAAAGGAATTTTGATTTCACCTAATGTTAGGTGTATTTAAGAGAAAATCGGAAATATAGACTTATGGGCGATGGGGCCAAATATGGACCGATCCTATCTAGAATCCATAGGCTTCGTCCTTGCGCACTTGTTAGTCAGCGTACCAAATTTCATTAAAATATCTTCGCATTTTCGACCTGCAGCGTGAGAAAAAGCTAATTTTGGGGGAACTTTTATATGGGCGCTAGGTCCAAATCGATTAAAACCAAAATCAATAGGACCGACATATCATCAAAATATATTATATAAAATATTAAGATATTTCCGTCTTGTATAGTACGCACAAGGATAAATCGACAGACAGAGAGTTGAACGGACGAACGTGCCTTCGGACATCGTTAAATCAAAACAAAATGTTAATTCTGAGTCCAGGTGGGTCTAGGTCCAATATTTTTTGGTGTTACTAACATTAGCACAAACTTATTATACCCTGTCCACGTAGTGGTGTAGGGTTCATTTTTAATGCATTTTTATTTATTTTTCAACAGTTAAAAATAACTACATTTTTAGTTATTTCAACTGTCATTTTCAGTAGATACTTCCGATAAACTTTTTTGAGTATGGCAATGCCATTTTGAAAAAACTTACGGGATAACCGAAGTAAGTGAATTAAATTGAATATAAGTCCTCTACCTGTTATACAATTCAGACTAAATATATATCGTAATGACCTATTATAGAGCACATAGATGGCATTAGTATTAAAAGCATGTGCAAAATTTAGCAAACATCAAAATTATTACTCATATGTACACTCAAAAAAGTTTGACAGTTACTATATGACAGTTGTTTGTGTAGTAATCAGTAGTTGTTGTTTTTAACAATAATTACAGTTGTTTTTCTATAGAAAAAAGCAAAACAACTTTTATGACGGTTATTATAGAAAACAACTAACGAAAAGTACTGTAATTTCGTAAAAGTTGTTTAAAACAGTTATTTTTGATATCATAATAAACAACTACCAAAACAGTATTTTTACAGTAAACAGTGCCCTTTGTGGTGGCCCTTTGTTCCCAATTGGAACCACAGGACATACTATATATATATATATAAACAGTAGTTTTTATTAGTTATTTAAAAAATAAAAAAATTCGTTGAATTTTTTTGAATTTTAAAAA
Organism: Leucophora obtusa; assembly: GCA_949987735.1. Taxonomy (NCBI): domain Eukaryota; kingdom Metazoa; phylum Arthropoda; class Insecta; order Diptera; family Anthomyiidae; genus Leucophora; species Leucophora obtusa. Next base: position 162,226,787 of record OX465296.1, read on the forward strand.
TTCTTGTTTAGTTTATATTTGTTATTATTGATATATTTCTTGTTTGCAAATAAAAATCAGAAACTTGTATTGTATTTCCAATGCATAAAAGCATAATAACTTGAGAACGGTTTGGAAATTTTACTTCAAATTTTAAATAGGCTGAAGTAAATAGGCTGTAATCGAAAGAAAAAAAATTTTTTTTTATTAAAATATATTTTTATAAACAAAAAGAATTGACTATAAACAACAGTAGTTTTTACCGATTTTGTCAGTTGTTTTGAAATTTTTGTAGTAAAAATTTGTCAGTTAATTTCACGACATTGGTAGTTATTTTTAGTGCATTTGTTAGTTATTTTTACACAGTTAAAAATAACAAAAGTTTTAGTTATTTTAAAGGTAAGTACCTTTGTCGCCTTTTTAACTGCATATCAGAGAAACAAGCCAGCCGCCGTGAGCCGTTTAAGCCGCCGCCGCCGGTCAGTTTTGCCTCAGCCGCCGCCGCCGTTTTTTTCGGCTCATTTCGGCTGGGCGTATCAATTTTCCAAAATAAAAAAATATTGAAATTGAAAAACATTTTTTTTTAATTTGTATACTTTAACGGCTTTTTTTACAGTATTTAAAAAAAAACATTTACTATTGTAATTTATTCTGAAAATGGATTAGTGCTTAGTAAAATGAGATTCTTTTGTTTAAATTAACTGAGAAAGTTTTTCTATACAATTAATTTCAGCTGTTATAAGACAACTCGATGTTCTTTTTTCCACACTCATTAAGGTTAACATCAATTTTCTTATAAATGCAGAGATTCCATGTTTATAAAAAATTTATAACTTTAGCAATTTTAAAGCCATTAAAATAAAAAAACTTCATTTTACTCTGAATTAAACCCAGTTTAAGAATGAACTAGATAAAAATTAATTTTTTTATACAAAATGTTGCAATTAAAAGCCGTCGAAATAAAAAAATTAGGAAAAATTAGGAAAATCAGTTTTATTTGAAAATATTTTCACACAATTTTGTTGAACATATAAACATATGTACACCTACAAAAAATTTTTGTTGTCCCAATCGAATTTGTTTCCAACCGAAACGTTCGGTTGCTGCAACCGATAAATCGGTTATCACAGCCCTATTTCTGTTGTTCCAACTGAAATAGGGTCGTTGCAACCCAAATAGTGTTGTGATAACCGAAATAGGGTTAAAACAACTGAACAATTCGGTTGGGACTACAAATTTTTTTGTAGGTGTATATATTTGGAAATCCTAACTATCACTCCTTCTAGGTCTGTTCAAAAACTAAAAATTGTAAATTTTATCGATGAATTTAACTTTAAATTCTTTTTTATCTGATAACACTGTGGAACAAATTCAGGTTAGCAAAAGTTGGGTCGATTCTGAGAGTGAGGGGTGAAAATAGAGGCTAAATTAGAAGACCCGTATCGCGGCGTTTGCTTATGTTAGTTCGAATTTTTTCATATTGTTTATATGGTTTTTTGGCTATAACTCGTCCACTAATTGATATTTTTTAAATCTGTAAAATCCAAATTATAGCTAGAGACCTGTGCAACAATAAAAAAAAAAAAAACAAAAAAAAAATCAATCAAATCAATTTTTTAAAAATTTTAATTGTTGCACAGGTCTCTAGCAATAATTTGGCTTTTACAGATTTAAAAAATATCAATTAGTCGACGAGTTATAGCCAAAAAACCATATAAACAACATGAAAAAATTGGAACTAACATAAGCAAACGCCGCGATACGGGTCTTCTAATTTAGCCTCTATTTTTACCCCTCACTATCAGAATCGACCTAACTTTTGCTAATCTGAATTTGTTCCACAGTGTAATTCTAACTTTTTGTACAATTTTCTACTGCTACGTTTTGGAAAAAAAACCTTAAACATCTTTAAATTACAAGTATAACGTTCTATCCAGCCGATCAAGCCGCCGCCGCCGCCGATTATTTGCTTGCGCCGCCGCCGCCGATTATTTTGGTCGGCTTGTTTCTCTGCTGCATATACCTTTGTTTTGACTATCATTTTCAGTAGATTCTACCGACAAAGTTTTGTGAGTGTACATTTCGTTGAGTAATATAATAAGCAAACAAAATTTCAAAAAGATGATGATGTTCAAATTATACTAGGTATATTTTAAAAACAATTTTGTTTAAAACACAAGGAGCTTTATTTAAAAAAAAAATTAAAAAGAATTCTCTTTCACTAATGATTGTGCAAATATCACATGAACGATGAATAATCTAGATGTAGCTTAAACCACAAAATGAAAAGAATTTTTTACAAATATTTTCCATTTAAAATAAATAAAAAACGGTTCTTTTTAATAATACTATTTTTTATGTAAATATAAAAAAAACAAATAAATTCTTTTGTAAACCATATCTGCCATAAGAAAATGACGTATTCTCACAGTTACGTCAGAAATTAATGGCAACAAATGTAAGAGCTTATATCACTTTCAAAAGAACAGAAAATGGGGGAGGGAAATTAATCATATTCAAGCCCCCCAATAAAGCAAACATAGTAAATGTAGGTACTGCAAATACATGTGTATGAATTAACATGAAAATATATGTAAATATGTTTTAGTTTTTCTTATTTAATCTCGTGCAGTTGACGTTTTTTTTGGTTTAACATGTGAATGCACTCACCTTAAGTTGTTGCTGTTTTATATACAATATATATATTTTTTTAAATAGTAGTAAATAATTTGTTGTTGTTTTCGTTGTTTTCGCAAAGTAGTGTAAAATATAGTTTGTTAGGAGGTATCGGCCTTAAAATAGTTCTTTCACTTTTTTTAAGGTTGTTTATTTGTTCAAAGTTAACTTCGGTTTATTGCACTTTAACGTTTATGTTAAGGTAGGTTATTGTTCTATATATTATTTTGTTTTAATGTCGATTTTTAGTTAAAAAAAAGCGAAAGAATTAAAATTTTCATATGGTTAACTAGAATTGAATATAAAACTTTTTTAAAGGTGGTTATTGATTAGTTTTTGTTTATATATTTCTAAGTTTATGGTTTATTTAAACTTTTTTTTTTAAATATTCTGTTTTTTTGTAATTACCAAGTTTTTTAATTTTGTTTTTTCAACTTTATTTTTATAAAATTCTATTTTGTAAAAATTCCTTTTACTTATTTAACAGCACAAACTAGCAAAACTTATTTTCGTCATCCACTGAATTTAGCTCTCTTTGCACAACTGACTGTGCAGCTTATATTTTTACCCCCTACGAAAATGTTAGTAGTACTGTTTCTTCTGTTTCTTTTTTTGCCAATTAAAAATGATGTGTCTTGTTTTCTTAGCTCTCTTCGTGATTCTCTTTTTTTATATTTTTGCAAAACAGAAAAGAGAAATTTACTCTTTAAAATTATATGGTTTAAAACATATGTTAATATTATAGTTTGTTTGATAAAAAGCTTAATTTTGTTTCAATGTAAATGTTATTTAAAGCTACAATAGCTTGCATTTAAAGTTACATGATGCGTATGAGTAATAAATTATTTGTTTAATATTAGAAATATAACTCATACGCCAGGTGTGAGGAAAATTAAAACAAATAATAGCATGGCATGTAAAAGTTATTTTTTTCTGATGACGGCAATAATGACATTTAACCCTTTCACTACCCTTGTACACCCAGCAAAACCACACATTACCAAATAATGGGTAAAGTAATGTATCGCCATAGAGTTGGACTGGTTACTTTACATCTTACTTCACTGATGAATTTTACAGGCGATGAGCCTCAAAGTAATGTGTCATTGTTACCAGTATACTTACAAAAAAATGAAGAGTAATGGGTTACCTAGTTGCAGATAGATATTAAAAAAGTAATTGGTTACACATATGATTACGAAGAGGCTGAGAATAATTGGTTACGAATATAATTATAAGGACTGAAATTGTAATTAGTTACCCTATAATTACACAATTTAAATAAAAAATTATCTAAGTAAATAATTTTTATATTAAAACAATGTATTTTGTAATAGTAATTACTTTAAATTTATTTATGTAATCAATATTCGGTAGCCCATTACTTAATGTTTCAAAATAATGATACATGTATGCAGTAAACATTACAAAGTAATGCATTATGTAATCAACTATAGGTAACTCATTACTCTGTGTTTCTAAATAATGCTCAAGGTAAGGATTATACATTACAAAATAATGCATTATGTAATAAATTTTCGGTAAATATTTACTTTATGATTCAAAATAATGATGAAGGTAAGGAGTACAAAGTAATGCATTATGTATCTAATTATCGGTAACCAATTACTTTATGTTGAACAATAATTATAATTGTAAGGAGTACACATTACAAGGTAACGCATAAGTTTGTCGCACCCATTACCAAAGTTTTGCTGGGCACTGCAGTGTACACTAGGGTTGACGTACGTTATATGGACAAAAAAAAATGGCGACCAGTGACCCGCCCCCCCCCCCCCCCCTAGAAATTTGCCTTTCGGTATAAAAGTACACCATACAAAAAATTAAAGTGATCGTATACGGGAACACGTGCCGCATCGGCCCTGAAGTTTGAAATACGATTTACAAAGCGAAAAAATCACTTTTTTGAAAATACTGGCTCTTAAATAACTGTATTTTTGGAAAATTGTAAATAAAATCATAATCTAGACTGACACGGGGTTTCTAGAAGACGTTCGTTGTCACACGAATGAGTGACTACATGTATTTTGTTTTTGTATTGCATGTATTTTGTTATTGTATTTTCGTTCGTGTGGAGCAAACTTCATCTAGAAACACCACCTGAATTACCTACCTTTCTTGTAATGTATAAAAATCCAAAATCGGTTGGAAAATATTTAAGTAATTGCAATTTCCTAAGACTATTGTAGGGCTAAAATGAGATAAATTTTGAAAATCATAAAAAATTAAATATTTTTTTCAAAAATTTACCATCCCATGTGAAAATCGAAATATATATGAACATACATGATCATACATTGACTAGTATATGATCATGCATAGTCATACATGATCATATACGTCAATGCATAGTTCAATGTATGACCATACATTATCTCATATATTTCCATATATCTTCGGATCCGAAATTTGAGGGTATATGGAGGTATATGGCCATATATAATCATATATGAGCATACATGAATCATATGTGAGCATATATGGTCATATATGAACATGTATGGTCATATACCCCCAAATTTCGGATCCGAAGATATATGGAAATATATGAGATAATGTATGGTCATACATTGAACTATGCAATGACGTATATGATCATGTATGACTATGCATGATCATATACTAGTCAATGTATGATCATGTATGTTCATATATATTTCGATTTTCACAAACTGGCGATTAATTCAAGGAAGAGGTTTATTGACGAGATATTTTTTTTGGATTAACTATGTGTAGGTTAGTTTAAAAAAATAACCTTTTATATTTTTCGTTGAGAACTTTTTTTTTATTTAAAAAAAAAAAAGAAAAAAAAAATTTTTTTAAGTATTAGGAGAATCCATGAAAAAACGCGCAGCAGTTGGATTTATCGATTTCGATTTTAATGAAATTCACAATTAATATTACAAGATATCAGAGTTCATAAGAGCAGAAACTTTCCGATCCGTAATCATTTCGGTTTCTAAAATATGACGTTTTGAAAATTGAATAAACATAAAAAATTTAAAAAGTGTTTTTACAAAGTCACTCATAACTATTAAATTTTACATCTGAAAATTTAAATTTTGGTTCTACTTTAAAGACGACAATATTATCTTTCAAATAATATAAATATCTTGAAATATATAGAATGAAACTAAGAAAAATGTGCACAAAAACTAAATTTTAGACTCTACCGTTTTCAGTTGTTTTAAAACTTTTTTAGTGTATTCTCCTAAATAATTTTGCTTCTATCAAAATGCTTAGAGCTTCGTCTGTAGTCAATTGTTGTGGTTCAACCTGCTTAAAGATTTTTCTGTACCTTGAAGCTCTTGTTGGTGTCGACGTTGTCATTTCTTTAACCAGTTTTGACGATTCGATTTTTCCATTAGCTCTTAAACCTATTTGTGTGACATGAGCTAATAAAGGTAATGGAGTATATCTCTGATGCTATTACTCTTCTTTGCTTTGGTTTTCTCATTACTTTCTACAAATGAAAGTTCTTTACGTCCTCGATTTTTTGGTGGGGAGACAAACGAGATAGAAGCATCTAACCATTCTTTTTTAACACTCAAAAAACGTTCATTATTCCCCCGACTTTTATTATAATGAATCTGAAATTCGCTAATAAATGTGCTAAATCTTTTTTCAAAATCATTTATATTGGACGGGATAATGCGTTGAATGATTTTAATTTTTAAAGTACTGATTTGATCTTTCCATTCATTTACATCAGTATTTTTCTTGAAATTATAAAGTTCTCGTCGAGGGATAAAAATTGTGTTGGGGCTTGTTGCTAAAAAAAGTATATATATTTTTTTAAAGAAACGAAAGTTTCATTCATTTACCCATTTACCAAATACCGAATACCAAATACTTTATTTAATACTTTACACATTTTAAAAAAACTTCACATTTTAAAACAACAAACAACAGGGGGAATCATATAACGTAAAGTTCGTATAAATACACAATAGCCGTTTTTTCTAATCACTTGGATTTACTAAATCCAAAAAGTATTTCTAAAAGTGCTCAACAGATGGGGTTAGATTCTCTATATTTTAAAAAGAATTTTCTGTCCGACACTTCTTTCACCCTAATTTTAAATACCGAATTCGATGATGAAGGATTTTACTTTAACTTTTAATTTTTAATTATATTTTATATAAAACAGCGATAAAAAGTCTGCCTTTTCAGTTTTATCACTTCAATTTATATTTTTACACAATTGAAAAATTCCATTGCAATATTTAATATTCACTAATTGGATTTAATTAAATTACTTACTGTAGAGTGAAAAAGTGCCATTTCTATTTCAGGTATTTCTCCATGTCCAAGATTAAAAATATGTATTTGGTGAGGTGTACTTTTTTTCTAAACATATTTCATACAAAAAAAATTTAATAAAAACCTTTTATTTGTTAGTTTTTAAATTTTTTTGTTTCTCTTTTAATTTTTATTCGTATTTTTTTCTGACATTAAATTAATAGGCTGTTTCATATGTTTGTGCTTTTATTATGGATTTATTAAATCCAGCTTTTAATTTAATAAATCCACTTTTTGTATGAAAAATTCTAAATCCAGGTGATTAAAAAAAACGCTAAATGTGTAAATATATAAATATACGTAATATATTTTAAAATTGTTGGCGTATTTGGAATATTGTTCTTCCGGTTCTTCCTAAATTCCTCAGTAATTTCTTTTAAAAAATATATTATTTAACAAATTTAATATTTATTCAATAAACAATCACAACAAATTACAAATATTTAGCGTGTTTTTTAATCACCTGGATTTAGAATTTTTCATACAAAAAGTGGATTTATTAAATCAAAAAAAAAAAGCTGGATTTAATAAATCCATAATAAAAGCACAAATATATGAAACAGCCTATTAATTTAATGTCAGAAAAAAATACGAATAAAAATTAAAAGAGAAACAAAAAAAAATTTAAAAACTAACAAATAAAAGGTTTTTATTAAATTTTTTTTATGAAATATGTTTAGAAAAAAAACTACACCTCACCAAATACATATTTTTAATCTTTGACATGGAGAAATAGCTGAAATAGAAATGGCAATTTTTCACTCTACAGTAAGTATATTAATTAAATCCAATTAGTGAATACTAAATATTGCAATGGAATTTTTCAATTGTGTAAAAATATAAATTGAAGTGATAAAACTGAAAAGGCAGACTTTTTATCGCTGTTTTATATAAAATATAATTAAAAATCAAAAGTTAAAGTAAAATCCTTCATCATAGAATTCGGCATTAAAAATTGGGCTGAAAGAAGTGTCGGACAGAAAATTCTTTTTAAAACAGGTAGAATCTAACCCCATCTGTTGAGCACTTTTAGAAATACTTTTTGGATTTATTAAATCCAAGTGATTAGAAAAAACGGCTTTTATTTTGATTATTTTGATATTTTTCACATGTACAAACAAAAATAAAAATAAATTGTAGAACAAATTTATCAGGTTGCGTATATAGTTTTTGAAATAAATGATAGCTGTATTTTCGACTTAACTATATCCGTTAACTTTTAAAAAAGCACAAAGTACATAAAAACGTTTTTTAGACGAAAACTAATATTTTACTTTTCGTATGCACGTTAACTTACAACGTGGATAATTATCAACGTTGAAAACTCAACGTTTATACATTTTCACACCTAGCGTAACTTCTTCGCGTTACTACCTAAAAAGTTTTGCTGACGTACGTTCGATTATACCGGAACTATCATAAATACTCACTATTTAAAAAAATTTGATACTCCAATCAGATTAACGTAGATTTGCTATAAATACTTAACGTTGATAGGTATGAACGAAATTACAGCTGATATAACTTTACCAGGCTTACACTATCGTTCATTTTATATGAATACCCCTTATATCACAGTAATACCCCAATAAGCACATATGTTTTAAAAATTCAAGTGCTTTAAATTTAGCTTGAAGTAAAGTATATTTCAAATTCTAGCACTTGTTTATTTAACAAAAATATTTCAAACTTGAATTTTTGTTTTCCTTTTGCTGGAGTATGCTATTGAAATAAAATGTAATAAAAGTTGAATTCAAGCCTTGAAACTGGAAAACAGGGCTGGAATTGAACTTGATTTCAACTTGAATTCCAGTGAAAATGTTTATAGGGACAAAACAAAAAAAAAAAAAAAAAAAAAAAAAACAATTGCAATAGAGATGAGCGCGTGACACAATTTGTTTTACAAATTAATCTTTGTAGTATAAATAACAAAAAAATCAAATACGGGGTGTTCCTGTCATTTTAAAGATGTGACTAAAATCTTACAGATGTTCCACATGGGTAAACAAATTCGTGGGTGGCCATAGTTTTTTATTACAACAATATTGGTACGTGTGAATGCTTAAGTGAGCGTGAGTGAAACATTGGTTGTAGTGACTAAAATATAAAACAACCACTTATTTTTTCTACAAAATGTGAGTAAACACTTTTTTTCGGGCGTGATAACATTTTTGTTTCTTATAAAAAATCCAAAATGCACTAACAATAACACCAAAGTATAGAAAAGGACAACATAAAAACGAAAAAAACAACAATTTTATTCAATAATTTTATTAGGACAAGCAGACTTTTTATAAAAAATTAAAAAAAAAAAAAAACGGTGCAACAAATGCGCAAATTTTTTTTTAATACCTCAAATGTTCTACTTTTTGCCCAGGACTGCCCAGAAAAATAGCCCTGGGGCTTTAAATATGAAAAACAACCCAAAATTGGTCAATTTTTAAAAAAATAATTAAAAATATTTACACATAATTATTTTTAACAAAAAGGTATTAACTATATACTTAAATACCTGAAGTTGAAGGTTCCATCACAAAAAATTAATTTTTGAAAGGCTAAATAGAAAAAATAAAGACTTGAATCGTATCCATTTTCAATTTTTGCCACTGTATGCGAAAACACTAATAATTCTCTAACTTTGAGAGCCCACTGTAGAATAAGTAAACAACATAGACGATTGATTGTGACAACTAGTGATGCAGAATTTTATCTAATTTTACCCGATATCAAAAATTATTTAAAAAAATTGATTCTAAAATTTTAATTAATCGCCACTTTGGCATCATTTGAACCCAATGTGCGCCGCCGGAATTGATGACCATAGGGGCCCAAGAGTCTGGGTCTTGTTGACATAGATTCGTGACTGCAAGAAACCCCACAAAAAGAAGTCTAGAATGGTTAAATCGGCCGTTTTTGCCGGCCAGTGCAAATCACCAAAACGAGGGATTAGGCGACCCGGAAATGCAGCCCTCAGTCATCTGGGGACTCCGGACAAGCCAACAGGCTCTAGCCCGCGCTTGTCTACTAATATTTTAGAAGAAATTTCCAGATTTAGCAGTATAATTTGTCATTTTCAATTACTAAAGAAAAGTTAACACAAATATAACTAAAATTCTGTAAATTTAACAGTGTTATTTTTGCTGTTCTTATTTTACTAGTATTTAGCAAAAAAAAAATTTGTTAATTTCAGCAGTTTTTTTCTCCAAGGTAATTTTAAGCTAATTTTTAGTAGCTTTTTCTGCTATTTTTATAGATATATTTCTATGAGTGTAAATAGGTTTAGTTGACGTGTGAATCGCCCTTTAAGTTAGGAAATTTTTATTTTGTGAAGAAAATTTAATGAACAATTTCTTTAGCTGAAATTTATTTTTTCTAAATACAACAACTATTTTGTTATTTCTAAACTAAACCTAAATAAAAAAGAAAATAAAACCTATAATCTTGACGACAAGTTGTCTAAATCTGTATTACATTTACGATACTATTTATATATAAAAGTACAGTATTAGACTTTGTGGTGTCTTATAAAATCTTCAGAAATGTATGCCTTCAGAAGGAACGCCTTCAACCACCTTACGCACACATAGAAATTAATAATAGCTAAATAGTTTAATACATACAAATCTTTACAGACACATACTATTACAGTTTTAAGTAATGCAATCAAAATACTATTCAAAAAGAAAGAGAATTTAAAATTCTTACTCTTTAGCTTATATTATGTATTTTTATAGGAGCTTTTTTAATGTAAAGTCCTTGAACCTTTGACCTTGTTATGGGAAAAAGCTTCTTAAAGCACATGTTATGTAATGGAAAACAATACTTTAAGGGATTATGGTTTTATTTTTACTTACTTATATCATAACTATGTTTCTTTTATCTAAAATGAGTTTATGTAATAATCACCCCTGTTACAAAATACACTTTACACGAATAATTTCTTCGTTTTATTTCACTCACTAAAAGCTAGGTGAAAGTAAATCGAATGCACTTTTTTCTAATATAAAGGTACTAAAGGGATAAAAAAAATTATTTTTGAAAACTCCTCCAAACTCTTTTCCGTTTTATTTTAAAAATATTTTTTTGAACATTAAAAATGTGTATGTACGAGGGTAAATATTAATATTGTGAGCCTTGGTCACTTACTTGTTAGACGCCAGCTGATATTTCGACTAGAAAGTTTAACATTTTTGACCATAACCTTGCCTTTTTATTAGTTGATCATTATTTGTGTTGTTTAAAAAAGTTAAAGTTATGTGTCAGCAAAAAAATGGAATTAACACCTGAAAATTCTAGGGCAATAAATTAATACTATTGTATTTTCGATGTGGATTATCTATACAAGAGTGCATAGACAAATTAAATTCAACTTTTGGTGATGGAACTCCTCCTTTGCAACTGTGAAACGCTTTGGGAAGAATTTCGAGAAGGTGGCCCAAAATCAGTTGTTATGCCAGCAAACATTGATGCTGTGCAAAAACTGATAATGCAAGATCGTCTTGTGACATATTTTGAATTAAAAACTTCTGTTTTTACATTGTTAAGCTCAAAACATAAATAGTTACCCTCGTACAATAAAATCAATTGAAGTTTTTTCCAATTTTATGCTTGTGCACTCATAGAATTAAATCTGTAAAAATAGGAGAAAAAGTTACTAAAAATTTGTTAAAAATTATGCTGCAGAATAAAACTGCAGATTTTTTTTGCTAAATATTAGTAATATAGTAATATAAATATACAGAACTTTAGTCATATTTGAGGTAAATTTTTTTGATTTTTTATTAATGCAAATTAAAATCGAGCCTTTTGAAAACAGCAGTTTACAATTTTTTAGCAAATATTTAGCAGAATAGACTGCTATTCTGTATAGATTCGATCGGTTTTACGCTAGGGTTCGGAAGTTCATGTAAATACATGTTTGCTGTCGTTAGTTGGAGAACAAGGAACAATCTGCAAAAATTTTGCTAAATATTAGTAGACTAAAAAAAATTGTTATGTCTACAAAATATTTGTTATTTTTAAGATAAATTTAGTTGAATGCAAATACCAGTCTATACTGTTAAATTAACAGAAATATTTGCTAAAAAAAATTGTCAGCGGCTGTTTTCAAAAGGCTCGATTTTTATTTGCATTTAAAAAAAAATCAAAAAAAAAAATACATAGAAAATTTTAATTTTTTCGTGATTTTTTAGGCTACTAATTAGGTTACTACTATTTCTATCTTACTAATATATAGCAAAAATAATCTGCTAATTTAGAAGTTTTTTCTGCAGCATCATCTTTAACTAATTTTTAGTTACTTTTTCTGCTATTTTTACAGATTTATTTCTATGAGTGTATAATGCATACTTTAATGAATGTTGCGCCGTATTTTTTTAACGGCCCAATCTCACGTTTAGGGGGGTCAAAAATGGCCCAATGATTGGTTTTTTTATTATTTATTTCTTATAATTTGAAAGGAAAATAGGTATCAAATGAAAGCTTCTTTGGAGACGCAACTACCAGTATACAAATCATGTCCAAACATGTTCAACTTTTGTGTTACTCAATTATTATTATTTTTTTTTTACGAATAGCACGTTTGTATGGGAATTGTTATTGGTTTTAGTTCAAATTTATACATTCTAATGCCTATTTAAATTTAATGTAATCGTAATAAGCGTCGCAACTCGGCGATATTTTCCACAGAGCATTTTTCAACTACATTTCAAATATTTGAAATAAGTGGCAACCCTGTACGCACAACACGGGCAATATGGATATCGAAATTGTTGTTGTCTCGTGTACTTTAACGCTGTGCAAATTAATCTAAATTTCGTTAGTTTCAGATAGAAAAATAGGTTAGATTTGTATCCCACTTTTGAACCTTTAAACGTGAGATTGGGCCACGAAAACAAAAGCTCTTATTTTCTTCTTCTCTACCATATACATGCCCTGTTACCTTTCCTGTTTCCTGACATGTGTCAACTTGTAGTGACATGTGTCTACTTGTAAGCAGTTCATTTAGCACTTCTGCTATGCACGTACTCGTGGGTGAGTGCTAAATTGCCAGGAATATTAAACCTGAATGAATGGTTTAGATAGAGTGGGAACTAAAACCTCCTTCTTAATGGCATTAAATAATAAAAGTTGGTCTAGAATCACTATTCAAAACGTTAATCCTGTGGTTGCTTCCCAAAACGGTTTGGTGAGCATTTGCATTACACCTTATTATAAATTGCAAATTCTTAGTTTAGCAATAACTCACCAGTTCCTTAACCTCCTGCGGAGGAATTGGTGGGATGATTTGCAGACGACCACTCTCGTTCCCTTTTTTCGATGAGATCTCAATAATGGCCGACAACAAGCCACTTTGGATGAATTCTGAAATGGGAAGTTAGTTAATAAATTTGTTAACCAAAATTATCGTTCTAGTTACTTACCTTGTTCAAATTGGAGATCCACGACATTACGTCCTACAGACCTTGGATAAGAGCCATATCTATCGCTTCTTGTGATAACGTATTGCACTGTAGCACTCGGAGAGTGCTCATTGTTTTTCATAATTTTTCTCGGAGATAGCGGCTTTTGCAAGCGAGCTCTCCGTGGCCCCTTATCTCTCGACACATGTTAAATCAGGTTTTAGCACACTGCTAGGTGGACAATTTTGTACTGCATTTATAGCTGAGGAACTTCCACTTTCCCAAACATCTAATTGCGTAGAAAAATATCGTAAAAAATATCTTGTGTAGCAGGCAATTTCTCAACGCGGTAAAAAAGTTTCTTTCATTACTTTTGCTACAGTTAATGGAGATATTTACCGAGAAAAGTTTTTAAAGAAAATACTAATACCATTTATTAAAAACCACGCAGGTTCAACAATATTTTTTGCGCCGACTTAACATTACGGTAGATCCACCTTAGAACTACTCGACGATCACAATATGTCCCGCACATCGAAAAGTAAAACAAGAAAAAGTAAACTGTGAAAGAGTGGAGCCGTTACTACATAACAAAGATGATATTATTAAAAAGTAGAAAGACTCCTCCAAGAACATCAATCAAAGTACTGTCAGAAATGTTATGCAGGACGTAAGGAAAAAAAGTCATAAAGGAATGGACCGAGCAATAATTCAAACATTTTTTTTTTAAATAGAAGGAACAAGTTGATTAATAGGATATTCTTCCTATTAATTTACGTGTTGATTTCTTTGGAAAGGGGATAGAGAAGAGATGAAATGTGGTGAAAGATGAAGGGCTTCAAATTTGGCAACACTGTAGTTGCGCGAGACGTTGAATTGTATAACAGTTGTGACGCGCCATCTGACGTGAATTGGCGAACTTTGTTGTTGTTTTTTTTTAGAAGAAATTCTTCCTATTTATTAACGTGTTGCTTTCTATGGACAGGGAATAGAGAAGAACTGAAAGGTTTTGAGAGATGAAGGATTTCAAATATGGGAACACTGTAATTGCGCGAAATGCTGAATCTTAGAACAGTTGTTGCGCGAAATCTGATGAAAAGTTGGCGAACTTTGGCGAAGCTGTTTAGTTTATACACACCCAAAAAAAAAGTCAGTAAAGTCAGCAAAAAATGTTGCTGTGTCAGCAAATTTTAAGTCAGGAGCGTGCTTGCAAAAAAGTTGGTAATTTCAGCAAAAGTGTTTGCTGAAAATCAGCGAGCTGATTTTTACCAAAAAAATAGTAATCTCAGCAAAAGTTTTGCTAACACTTAGTCGATGAAAATGGAAATGAAAAAAATCCTTGCTAAAATCACTAAACTTTTTGCTGAATATTAGTAGATTGAAAAACGCTCAAAAAATTTGTAGAGAAATTTTAATTTAGTTAATTTATTTGCTGAAAATTGAAATATAGAAATTGTCTAGAGTTGTTTTTTTTAATTATCATTTACGTTGTCTGTACTAAATCCACACAAGCTGCGACATCTACATCTTGTCTGTTTGTCGTACATGCTATAAATGCGGTTATCAGCACAATTTTTGTAGCAAAATATATTAGTAAAACATTAGTTCAAAATTATATTGTGCTAAAAAAATATAACTAAAACTTTTGCTGAAAACGGAACTTCAGCAAAAAAATTGCTGAAAACTAGTACACTTGATATACAAGACGTTTTACTAATTTTTCTACTAACTTATTTTTTTGAGTGCACTAATAGAAAAAAGTCCGTAAAACATTTAGTTAAAAGTACTAAAAATTAGTTAAAAATGATGCTGCAGAAAAAAACTGCTAAATTAGCAGATTATTTTTGCTATATATTAGTAATATAGGAGCAGCAATGATAAAACTGTTAAATATACCGAATTTTAGTTATATTTGAGCTAAATTTTTGTAAATGGAGAATAGCAAATTAACCTGCTAAAATCAGCAACAAATTTTGCTAAATAATTAGTAGCCTAAAAAATCATCAAAAAATTTAAAATTTTCGAAGTTTTTTTTCGATTTTTTTTAAATGCAAATAAAAATCGAGCCTTTTGAAAACAGCAGTTTACAATTTTTTAGCAAATATTTCTGCTGATTTTAGCAAATATTTCTGCTGATTTTAGCAGAACAGACTGCTATTTGCATTCAACTAAATTTAGCTTAAAAATAGCAAAAAAATTTGTAGATATAACAGTTTATTTTTGCTATTTTTAGTCTATTTTCTATTAACTAAAAGTTAGCCTAAATATAACTAAAATTCTGTAAATTTAACAGTTTTAATTTTGCTGTTCTTATTTTACTAGTATTTAGTAAAAAAAAATCTGCTAATTTTAGCAGTTTTTATTGCAGCATAATTTTTAAGTAATTTTTATTAACTTTTTCTGCTATTTTTACCGTATTATTTCTATGAGTGTAGCCCTGTTATATTATTTTACTTCGGTGGGGTTAAGTGCTATGGGAACAAAGAAGGAGGGCGCTGAGATATGTATGAGAGATAGAAAAAACTCATATTATTTTTCTATATTGATGTTTCCGTTGCTGGGGATGGAACCCGCAACCTTATGTGTAACAGTCCAACGCGCTAACCATTACAATAAATAAAAAAGTGGTAAAAATCGCCAAAATTTAAAAAGAAAAATCGTCAATCACCAAGATTGAAAATGATTTTAAAAATCGTCAAAATTAAAAAAAAAAAAAATAATATCAAAATTGAAAAAGTCTCCAAAATTTAAAAAACAAAAAAAAAATCGTCAAAATTTTAAATAATCTTCAAAATTTGGAAAAATAACTGACGGTTTTCGAACGAGGAATTCATGAGTCATCATCATAAATATATAAATAAAATTTTATTCATCCATAACTCGAAAACTAAATGAGGTACACTCAAAAAAAAGTCAGTAAAGTCAGCAAAAATGTTGCTGTCAGCAAATTTTTAGTCAGCAGCGTGCTTGCAAAAAAATTGGTAATTTCAGCAAAAGGTCTTTGCTGAAAATCAGCAAGCTGATTTTTACCAAAAAAATGTAGTTGTTGTTGTTGTAACGGCTTTAAAATGAGAATTTGTAGTTAACAATTCTCATTTAAAGCCGGAGTGGCAATCCTTGCTCGGATAAATTCTAAGATTCGAATACATCCGAATCGTTCCGGCACATAGTCCGATTGCCGTGGGAACCGGGTTATACCGCCCATACTCGGTCGTCAGAGCCTCGTCAGCGTTAACAGGGGACACCATGTCCAAGGTGGACTGTGGGTGAGGTTGGCATGTGGAAATAATTTCCCTTGACCCCCCAAAAAAAATGTAGTAATCTTAGTCGATTGCAAATGAAAAAAACCCTTGCTGAAATCACTAAACTTTTTGCTGAATATTAGTAGACTGAAAAAAAATTGAAAAATTTGTAAAAAATTGTATTTTAGTTAATTTATTTGCTGAAAATTTAAATATAGAAATTGCGTAGTTTTTTAATTATCATTTCAGTTGTTTGCATTTACTACATCCACCCGATCAAAAAAACATTATATCTAGCATATGTAGTCATATCTCATTTGATATAGATCGATATTTAATCCTATCCAAGTTCATATCAAAATTGGAGTATCCAGTAATATCCAATCGGATCCCTCAAATATATTACAGGATTAAATTAGATCCAAATAGATCTCAAAATTGGGAGATCCAATAATATAAAATTGAGATCCTGATAGATCCCAAAATATCCTATGGGATTAATTTAGAAGCAAACGGATAAGCTAATTTTGGCAGATCGAATTGGATAATTTGATATCAGAAGAAGATTGTAATTATTTAAATTTTAATAAAATTTAAAAAATAACACAAAAATTAAAAAAAAATTATTTATTATTTAAAAAATATTTATTTCATTAAAAAAAACGCCGTCGGCAGGATTTGAACTCAGATTGCTGGCGTTGTAGTCGGCCACTTAACTCACTCAGCCACACACTACTATACAAAATGACTGACTATATGAGACAACATTGTTCGTGTTACTGAGTTATATATAATTATATTATATATTATATTAAAATTTACTACCGAAATTCGGAGTCAGTGGCCTCAACGTTAAGAGCGCTACGTCCAATTTATGGTCGTCATAATCGTCCTAGCAGATCAACAATTGAGCGTGGGGCTACGTCAAATCTATGGTCTATGCCAACAAGCCAGCGACGATTGATGAACTTCGTACGAATATCGAACGTGAAATTGCAGCAGTATCGGCCGATTTATGCTTGAAAACCGTCGAAAATTGGGTTCAGCGTCTGGACTTCTGCAAGCGTGCCCGTGGTGGCCATGCAAAAGAGATCGATTTCCATACATAATGGCATCGAACGTACTTTCACAGGAATAAAGAATTTTATTGATATCCAAAACCGTTTTTGTTTTATTTAAACTTTTTTACTTTTGTACCGCTCTTATTGAAAAACCCTTTAAATTAATAACATTCTTGCAATAAAACAATAATTAAAAATCTTAAATTTTTTCCACTCACGGAATTTTTTTGGTGAAGATGATAAAAAAAAATTGTTTGTTGAAGGGTCTAGGCACCGATTTATATGGCTCAAAAGTCTAAATATCAACAGTCTGTATTTGCGAAATTAATAAAGGGATAAGAACAATATACATGTTGTTGAAAAGGTAATATAAATGTCTTTTAAATAAGGTATGACATGTATAAGTTTAGCAATCCTTTGGAAAAAATACTCTTATCCAACACTTTTTCACAAGTTCTTTTGTTGGTATTAAAAAACAGTAGGAGTAAAATATAAGAATATTGCCAAAATTGTATGTAGAAATATTACAAAAAAAAACATTTTCGCTCTGGAAGAACTCAAGTTCAGAACTTTAACTAATTTTTTATATATTACGATATCTAATTATATATTTAAAATACTATTAATTGAAAACTTAATTTGCAGATGCTGTTGACACAAAATAGTTTAATCTTTTTAAGATCTGTAAAAAAAATATTTATAAATATATAAATCAAATTGAGTTAAAAAAAAAAAAGTACAAAAAAAAAATATTTTTTTTTGTGGCCGAGCTGGGATTCGATAGTAGGGTCTCTCAGGTAATGTGTGACAATATATAATTATATATTAAACACATAGAAAATATTACTGACGTGGGACCATATACAATCATATCTCAAATTATATTGTTAATTTTGCACCCTATATGGAATCATATGTAATTATATCTTATAGCATTTAATATAATATATAGTCATATGTGAGCTTCTCCGAGAAAAGGGACCTAGTGTGTCAAAAAACCTAGTGTGTCAAAAACTTGGGAAAATCGATATTTTCTCGTTTTATCGATTTTCCCAAGTTTTTGACACACTAGGTTTTTTGACACACTAGTCCCTTTTCTCGGAGAAGGTCACATATATCAAAATATCTTACACCATACAACCAACAAAATTTTATAAGAAGGCATATATTATTATATCTCAAAATATATTTGGCTTATATGCCACCATATGTGATCATATATTATGTTATACATATATGATCATTTATAATTACATATGACAATAGATCTGTCATATCTCATTATATGCGGCATATATGGTTCATATCTAATTTTATAAAAGACTAGATATAAAAATATATGGTTATATAAGGTACCAATTAAGAAACATATAATTATATATGGCTATTAATGACAATATATATACCCACATTAGGGTGGGGCGATTTGAACATCTTAATGGGCGCTTCGCGTTTCTGATTCTTGGGATTGTACTGAGCAAAAAAGTCCACTAGACCATATGCCTACAGTGAAAATCGAGCTTCCAGATTTTGACTTGCATTAAAATAAATAATAAATGCTAGATTAGCGCCATCTTACGGTGGCTTTTTGAAACAACTAATTAAATTATAAACAATATAACATTACAACCTTTCCAGAAAGGTATTACTTATGAAAATCGGATAAAAAATGTGGCAACTAGAGGTAAAATTATATAAGTAAAATTATTTTCTGCTTGATGATGAAATGATTATAATGATGATGAAATGATAATAATGATGTTGATGACAACAAGTAGAAAATAATTTTACTTATATACTTTTACCTCTAGTTGCCACATTTTTTAACCTTTCTGGAAAGGTTGTAATGTTATATTGTTTATAATTTCATTAGTTGTTTAAAAAAGCCACCGTAAGATGGCGCTAATCTAGCATTTATTATTTATTTTAATGCAAGTCAAAATCTGGAAGCTCGATTTTCACCGTAGACATATGGTCTAGTGGAACTTTTTTTTCCTCATGCCAAAAGCTATCGAAAAATCGATGGCACAATATCAAAAAATTTTTGTCAATACAAATCGCCCCACTCTAACCCACATATTATAAGTTAAAACAAGATATTACTATAACTATATATAAATTTGTTTGAACGGGCAGATAAGCTGCGATATCTACATCTTGTCTATCTGGTTGTCGTTCACGCTATAATTGCGGTTATCAGCACAATTTTTTAGCAAAATAAATTAGTAAAACATTAGTTCAAAATTAGTTTAGTGCTAAAAAAATATAACTAAAACTTTTGCTGAAAACGGAATTTCAGCAAAAAAATTGTTGACAACTCGCAGAGAGAAAAGAGCTTTTATTTGGAATATCGGCCGTGTATCGAAAACTAAATGAGATAAATGAAAACAGACGACGATTTTTGAACAAGGAAGTCATAATCGGGGGTGTTCTGAAAAACAAAACCACATAAAAATTATTCGGTTTCACATAAAATTAGATGTTGTTGTTGTACAAAACCGAACAATTCCATATATTTAGTTAGTCTTCTACCTCAAGTCCAAATTCTAATATGATATTGTCATATTAGATTTTATTTGTTGTTTCAAAAAGGGTTGATCATTTTCATGATAGACAATAAAATTGTTTCGTAGACATCACTCTACTCTTCAGTTGTCCGCAATAAGAAAATGATAACTTTCTTACTCAAACCGAGACATTACATAAGGTACAAAAAATCAACGGGGCGAGAATTTTGTACTTTCTCGTATATGAACTGTCTGATTTGGTAAAACCAGCTATAAATCAACTCCTTTTTGAAAGCAAAAATTACATAAAAGTACCCTTTGGGTACTATTTATATGTATGTTCGTTGTCAATACATTTTGTAAAAACAACTAACTTTAAACTCAAAACAAAATAAATATTTGAATGAGATTTTAGCCGTGGTATGCTTATTTTCAACAATTATCTTAATTTTTGCATTAATTTTATGTGGTTTCGTTTTTCAGAACACCCCCGACAGTCCATACCTCAAAAACTAAAAGCAATGGAGAAAAAGGTGCAAACAAGGTCAAAAATCAAACCCAATGCCCAATATTGGAACCAAATTTCTACTTTCGTGGCTAGATTTTAAGATCGCGTTCATCTGGAAAATTGAATCTCGCAGAGGAATAGAGATGGGAACGTGAGTGAATTTTGAATTTTAGTAATCGCATATGCACATCCTGATATGCGAAGTGCAATAGTGAGAAGTGCAAAAAATTTTCTCACATTCCCATCTTGATGTGCGAAGTGCAAATTCGCACATGTGCACGTGCGTGCATTAGAACCCTGTCAATTCGTGGTCTATAACTTACAATAAAATAATAGATAAAATAGGGCCTGTTCGGAAATATATCCCCGCTCTGCATCCCCGGCACCGGCGATTAGTTTGCGATGCTGATGCTATTGTAACAATCATTTTTGTGATGCGAGTTGGACATTTCGTCGACTTATTATTCGTTTGAAATACTGATAATTTTTGAAGAAAATGAGTTAGATTACATATAATATAAATTTATCTTTCTGATTCTGAAACCCGTTTCTCGATATCTCGAATCATATCTGAGATAAACAGTATCGAATTTTATCTACCTGACAATTTCGCATAAAAAAAGGGAAAATGCAACTTTATCGTTTATCCCGATAACGATTTTTTGGCATATGGATAAAACCAATAATAAGCTGACGATTTGTTTGCGTATGATTTGCTTTAGTGATGCATTTTCGAACATGTGACAATTGCAGTATTGCAAGTTAAGGTTTTTACTAATGCGTTGCGTATCACATACAAAGCAGTGATGTATTTCCGAACAGGCCCATTCAAATTCGACGTACATTTTTATTAAATTTATTAAAATTCAATTTCTTTGCTTTTACTACAATTTCTGTTTTGTTGTTTCAATAAGTATTATTAATATATAGTATAATGTTAAAGTTTAATAATGATATTGCATTTGATTAATATTTCTATTCCTATTAACATTTAGTAACTTTAAACAAATTAAATAAAAAACTAAGCAATTAAAATATTTATTCAATTTAAGCAAAAGACAAAAAAGGATAATCAAAATTTTAATTGTATATGGCAAAACATTTAATAAAAAATCGTTTATGCTATAATTTTATGTTTTGTTACTACATTTAAGTATTAGAATATAAATCTAATGTATTTATTTAATATTTTGTAGGTTAATTTAGAAACATTTATGATTGAATTATAAATATGATGTTTAATCGTTTCGTTTTTTGTTTTTTAATGTCTCTTAAACACTTCATACTAATTCATTTATTCATTGAATTTATTATATATTTAATTCACTTGTTCTTTAAAGACTTTTTAAATATTTGTTTTTAAGATTTTTTACATACATTTGTTGTAGCCTTCTTCGTGTTTGTTAAATAACTTTAAAGATTTGTTATACTAGCTTTTGTTTTGTTATTTATTAAATTTCCCTGCTATGATTTAATAACAATTTTCTTAGATTTTGTTTTTCTTTATAAGATTGATTACATTTATGAGATGTTTTTTTTAATTAATATTTTAATTTGTTTTTTAATACATAAACTTTTTTGTGTGATTGGATGTTCACATTTTGTTTTGTTGTTTGTTTTAATATCACAGTTTAGTAAAAGGATTTTCTTAGATTTTATTAAAGAAAATCCAATTTGTATTTGTAGGTGTTTTATTTGTGGTTGTTGTTGTTGTTGTTAATTTTTAATAAAATACATAAAATGTTGTGTTTGTTGTAAATTTTGTATTGCATTTTAATTGCTATAAGTATATTTGAAAAATTAAAAAAAAAATTGTTTCATATCTTGTATTAGGATGACTCTCAGGGCTGCCAGATTATTTTGGTAAAAAACGTTTGAAAAAAATTTTTTAAAAAATCGTTAAAGAAACGATTTCAGTTTTCTCCATTTTAATAAATTTTCTTTTTAATCTGAATAAATAAAATGGTTATTATTAGGACAAAGAATTTCGTGCACTTAGAAAACGCAAATATGCGCCTATAAACTGCAGCTAAAAAATAATATGTACTAAAAACACAATTTAAAACACGGGACACGAAAAATAAATATAAATTAGCTTTATTAATTAATTCACAAAAATTTTTTAAAAAAATGTGTAATTCTCCACAAAAAAAAAGGTTTTTTGTTTAAATCAAAATCAAAATACACCCACTTTTATTTTTCCTCTTAATGGACTACAAAAAGCATAAAATATGCGTTTTATGTCAAAGTATCGAAATATATGCAACAGCAAATCGACGCCATTTTGTTCTAAATTTTGCAATGGAATAAATAGTTCTTATCATGTTTGTATATTGGCGAAAAAAACATGACTTTGCATGGAATTCCCCGTCCTATAATAATTAACCAGGTGGAAAAATACGAATATGTACTAACGATGTGTCGGATTTTTAACTTTTACAGTAGTGGTATGGCGTCGAAATGATAACACCAATATACGCTTGGCTGCAGTTATTTGATGCTATAGAAAAAAACTGTTAAATTAGCAGATTTTTTTTTGCTAAATACTGGTAAAATAAGGACAGCAAAAAAAAACTGTTAACTTCACAGAATTTTAGTTATATTTAAGTTAAATTTTTGTTAATGGAAAATAGCAAAATAAATAATTTGTAGCCTAAAAAATCACAAAAAAAAATTAAAATTTTCGAAATTTTTTTAGATTTTTTTTAAATGCAAATAAAAATGAATCTTTCGAAAACAGCAGTTTACAATTTTTTTTGCAAATATTTCTGCTCATTTTAGTAGGATAGACTGCTATTTGCATTCAACTAAATTTAGCTTAAAAAAGCAAAAATTTTGTAGATATAACGGTTTATTTTTGCTACTAATTAGTCTACTAATATTTAGCAAAATTTTCTACAGATTCTACAGTACAATTTGTTATTTTCAATTAACTAAAAGTTGACTTAAATATAACTTAAATTCTGTAAATTTAACAGTTTTAATTTTGCTGTTCTTATTTTACTAGTATTTACCAAAAAAAAAAATCTGCTAATTTCAGCCGTTTTTCCTGCAGGATCATAATTTTTAGTAACTTTTTCCGCTATTTTTACAGATTTATGTCTATGAGTGTATACTGAGAGAATTATCTACATAATATTAATAAATTTTTGCATAAAACCAATAAAGTTTCACTCGTCCATTGAATTTATTTAATTTTTTATAAAATGTTGTGAAAAATTTTACTTTATTTTTATTAAACCACCCTTTTAAAAATTTAATGAAGGTTTATTTTTCTTCTTAACCTCAAAAATACTAAATTAAAAATTGAAGTTGAATTAAATCTAGATTCATAAAATATATGAAGCTTTTTCAGCAAATTTAAGAAATTTTTCATTTACGTTGTGAAGAAAACTTCCGTTACTTTACTGAAAAATTTCATTAAAACACGTCCAGCAAAATTCCCTCTGTGTACTTTTGATACCATTTTGTTTCATTTCATATGAAAAGAAATCAGTTTTGCTAATTTTGCCGCACTTTCTAAGTTTACTAGAAATGTAAAAAAAACATACCTAATAATGGTCAGCCGATAAAATGATAATAAATTTCCAAAAATATACCGCTTTTTTATAAAAATATTTAAAAAATTCAAAAACGTCATTTATTAGGATTTATTTAAAAAATTTGAATTTCAATTGATGTGTTCTTAATTTTAATTGATGCTTTCTGAATAACAATTGATGCTTTCTGAATTACAATTGATATTTTCTGAATTACAATTGATGTTTTTTTGAATTTCAATTAATATTTTCTGAATTTAAAATGGTATATTTTTAATTTTAAATATTTTCTGAATTTGAAATTGAAATTCTGAATTTAAAATGGAAATTCTTAATTTCAATTGATGTCTTCTTAATTTTAAATGGAAATTCTAAATTTCGATTGCTTTTTCTGAATTTCAATTTATATTTTCTAAATTTAGAATAAATCTAGTGTTAGAATAAAATTTCCAATACAAAAATCTCAATTTCTCACAAGCTTTTTTATAGGAATACACCCTCGTATTGGAAATGGAAAAGCATAGGCTAAACTAATTAACTAGCATTCCCTTATGGGAATTTAATTTGTGTAAAAAAGTTAGCCTCATGTTCGCTAACATCAGAGATTGATTTAATCATACACTAAAATTCTTATTCTCATTTAATCACTCAACAATACTCAATATTGAATAAAATCAATATCATGCTGCTGAACGCCTAGTTCAGATCAGTTTGAGTCGTCTGTCGAACATGTTTTATTCATATTTAATCGTTCAAAAAACTCACTGTTGAATAAAATCACCATCATGCTGCTGAACGCGTAGTCGGCTGATCGAACATTTGAACTCACATGAATAAATCAAAGTATTAGTTGTTTTATAAAATAAAAATAAATAAAATCTTATTGTTTTATAATGGGAATGTACACTACACAATTTATTAAATGTGTTTCTACAAAATCTGATACTGTAAACCCCCACTTTATTGTTATGAAATTATTTTTCTTTTATTTGATTTCAATCATGAATAAACTCATACGCGTTAATTTTTGTTTTTTCTGATTTCTTCTACATCAAAATAATCGTCGTTGATCCAAACGAATATGAATGAAATGAATGGTATGAAAACGACAAATGATTAAATCAAAGATGCAACAAAAATCAATTGGTTTGATTTAAAATCACCAACGAATATGTGTATTTGAGTATATTCGGCGCTTGAACGCAAACGAATGTTTATTTGGGTGTTGATTACGTATGATGGTTTTGCAATCAGCAGTTGCAATTCTCTGGTTAACATACACTTTGTCATTTTAAACACGGGTATTAAAATCTTAGTTTCCCAATTATCATATAAAATTTTGTACAATTATATATTGGAACATATATACCAAGATTTAATTACATAAAATTTTACGAAATTATATCCTAAATATATAACTATATCTTGTTATATATAGCACAATATATAGTGCAACATATTACAATATCCAATTATATATTGGCCTATATATAGTTAAATATGCCTCATATAATTATGTATAATTGCATCGAATTATATACCATTATATCTAGTTGGATATGATATTATATTTGATGCATTTGGATGAGGACAAAATCCGGATAAAATTATATCAAACCATATCTTATTCCATCAAATTGGATCTAATTGTGTCAAATTAAATCTAATATGATCATAATACGATATAATTTGATACAATTAGATGTTCTCATTTTTCGGATATAATTATATATAATATCAAAAGTCATACAATTTTTTTAGTTGGGTTCTAAAATTTATTTAAGTGTTCAGGTTTTTCTCTGATAAAACTCTCAAATTGTGTTGACTTTTCTAGAATGAAAACGTTTTTCCAACTTTATATTCTTACAACTTTTTTCTAAAGATCATCGGCTTGGATTTATTTTTGTTTTTTTATATAAAATATTTTAAATATTAATGGTCCGTGAACCGATAAAACTATCTCAAGGGGACCGTAAAGTAAAAGTACTAGACACTTCAATAAATAAATCGAGAGGTCAAACTTACAAATCCATTCAGTAGATACAAAATATTGTAAAATATGTAAAAATTTTTAACAAAATTTTTTTGAAATGAAGAAAACACTGAGTTTTTTGACCTGAGATTCGTATTTAGGAGGCCAAAAAGACTGCGCAAAAATACTGGAAACTACTGTAATTTGAATTGAGCGGCAAAAGTAGTTTAATTGCACTACTTATATAAAACGTCTTCTATTTTGCAATAAAACACTTGGACGCACTGATATGAAACACTTTTTCTTTTCTGTTTTTCAAAATTTCGTGTGATTAATTAGTCCTTTTTGTTTCTAACAATGTCAAAGTTGTTATTATATATGTTTACTTTTCTAAAATAAGGATTTTTTTCTAAATATTAAAATTAATTTAAATAAAAAACAAACTTTATAATTTGTTGTAAGTTGTTTTTGTTTGTTTGTTTATGGAATGAATTAAATAAATGACATACAGTATTTAATTTTGAGATTTATTTTTGTTTTCAAAAACGTACCACATACGATGATATTATATAGATTTTTAAATACAAGTAGTTGTTTTTTTAATGGTGTTAAATCACATTTCGATAGTTGTTGGTTGGTTGATTAAGTTGTATATTTAAATATCTTACAGAAAGTGTTGTTGTTTGGTGTTTTTTTAACACTTTTATCACAAAAAATGCTTGTTATTTCGGTTTTTAAACATTTTTTCTTAATTTCTTACTAAACTACTATTTCTTGTTTCACAATAAAACAATAATGAGATAAATACAAAAAAAGGATAAAAAAATTGATTAAGATTATTGAAATCGTTAATTTTAAAAGTGGCTTAAGTCAAGTTTTGGCCGAAATCGGGTTAATGATAAAATTGGTTAAAATTTAATGTGGGATTTTACTATTAATAAGAAAAATTTTAAAAACTAGAAAACTATTTTGATTTTAATGACAAAAGTTTAACTAGTTAACGATATAAAAACAATTAAATATTTTTGAAACATTTGGTCCTTCGAGCCAGCCAGATTTAAAATTGCAAAGTTTCTTAATCAATTGTTTACCTTTTTGTATTGTTGTTTAAAATTTTATATCAACCGCAGTTGTCAATTTAAATTATATATATTTTGTTGTTTTATTAACTCACATTTGATGTTAATTTGTTTTGTTTAAATTGTTGACTTATTCTTAAATTGCATACACATACATATTTTTTTACATTACATAAAGATGTTGTTCACAAACATTTCTCCCCTTGTGGAAATGTTGTTTGCTTTCCCCTTTTTTGGATTACAACGTTATTTGTGTAAATTTGTTTGTTGGTTTTTTAAAAAGTTGTTGTGCTTTTTCAGTCTTTCATTGCATTGGAAATTGCTTTCTTCAATTATAAATATTTATTTTATTAATTGAAATGATTTTTTTTTTCATACATTAATATTTGGTTCCCTTTTTTATGTTGTTTGTTTGGTTTTTAAAGTACAATATTTTATGTTAATTTGTTGTTGTTGTACTTTTTGTATATAAGAAATACTTTAAGTTGTTCAGGTACATATTCTTTTGTTGTTGTTTTTGTTGTTAAATATACATTATTAATATTCCCTACTATTCATACAACAAATAACGTTGAGATTTTTGTAAATTTTCATAATGGTTTGAGATCTTTTAAATATAATAGTTCTTTGTTTAAAGCATAGTAAATTGTTTTTCCCCTAAAAAAATTTCACTCAAACTTTAAGTGCGTAAATTTCTATTTCTTTTTATATCTTTTTTTAAGTGGAACCCAAACAATTTACTATGCTTAAAACAGAAAAAAATTGTCTTAAAATTGTTATAATTTTATTGGTTCGGTTATTATTTATCCTACACTGAGAGAATTATTTTCATTATATTAATGAATTGTTTTACAAAATCTATGAAGTTTCGTTTGAATTCAGTATTACAATTTTTAGTTAATTTATGACATTTTTTATAAAATTTTATAAATAATGCATAAGCTTCTTCGTTTACTTACTACAAGTTACTACATTTACTACAGCTGGAAAAATTCAATACAAAAAGTAAACAAAACTTTCCAAGTGTATTAAAAGTTGTAAGAAAATTGAGTAAACGAACACACTGTATTATATTGTCACGAATTTTTATTTAGTTTATGACATTTTTTATAAAATTTTATAAATAATGTATAAGCTTCTTCGTTTACTTACTACAAGTTACTACATTTAATACAGCTGGAATAATTCAATACAAAAAGTAAACAAAACTTTCCAAGTGTATTAGAAGTTGTAAGAAAATTGAGTAAACGAACACACTGTATTATATTGTCACGAATTTGGATTAGTCTAGTATAGGAAATTCTGGAATTTTAGAAGAAAAATAACCCGAGAAACGTGATTTACTAAATCTGTCAATCTGGTAACACTACATTTAAGACATTTAAATATAATGTTAAGTGGTTTGAGTACCACTAAAATTGTCCAATATGTTCTAAACCCACGACCGTTACGCTATATAAGGATGCCGTATCACATTTAGTTAGCCAGTTGATTATTAGCGATTGTGTAATTCAGTCGGTCTTCAATAATCGTTGGTAAACTCGTGTGTTATACAGTTGTTAGATAATAAAGTGTTAAATAAATAAGTGTATAAGCTCAAGATCAAACAAAAGAGTGTGTGTTATTTTAATTGCAAAGAGCACCAACCCTGTTTATCTATTATTTCGATTGCAATAGAAAAGAATCCGGTTTATTTAAAGGAAATAAACCAACGTTTTTATAAGGTAAAAATGTAACAATATTTATGAAAAGTTGTAAGAACGTGCTTGCTGATAATTTTCTATTGCTGTAAAATACTTAAAAAATTTGTTTCCATTTAAATTGAATTTGATTGAAAAGGTTTCGTGGTTGATTTTTTTTTATGAATTTTAAGAAAACTTTTTTTAAATTTTTGTGCGAAGAAATAAAATTTCTATTTTGTTTGAATAACTGCAATTTATTACATTGCAGGGAGACAAGAGACAATTTGTTTATTAATTGCGGTTGTTCAGCATACCAAAGATTCATCGCTTTAACAACGAAAGAGGTTGACGATTTTAATGAGTTAGCGATTACAAATCATGGTTGATGTAGCAATTTTCATTGCCGGCAATTTGGTCACTTTCCATATAACTGAAGGAACTGTAATAATATAAAAAATCAACTTCTAAACGAGATACTCTTGAACATAGGTTACTGGAAGCTCAAATATTGCGACAGAGTTGCATCACATAGTCGCCGATTTGCATTTGAAAGTTAAAGAAAAAAAAAAGTAATACTCAAATTTTATTATTTAAATATATTTTGAGCTTGATTTTTTCTTATTTTGCGCAGTTTTCTGCAATTTTTGAGTTTTTAAATATAGGATCAGCTGATACTAAAGTGATACTAAATAGTTGCTTAAGTGATACTAATTTTCAGCGTCCCCTACCGGTGAGTAGTGTAAGTTTTAATTTCATATCCCTATAATTAATAGTCTCTGCCGACACCACTCTGGTTGAAAGCAAACTAATGATCCGAAATTGAAATTTATTAATGGATTTGAGTAAAATTCTTCTGTAAAAAAATCTATTTTTGTTATACTGGCACTAAGTCTAAACAGGGACCGATTCTAAACAAAATCAACAGGCTTTGTCCATGGGCCCATGTGAATCAGTGCACCGAATTCCATTAAAAAAATTTTCGTATTTGCGACATGTATCGTGCGAACAAGCCAATTTTGGGGAGACCTTTATATAGGCAAAAAATCTAAACATAGACCGATTTTAACCAATCGTCCTTGGATCGATATAAGCCGGTGTAATTTATCAAAATATCTTAAAATTTCCGACCTGTAGCGCACAAGGATACATGGATAGACAGAGGTACGGACATCGTTACATCGAGCTAACCGGTACACTGAAATGTGGGCCCAATATATTTTGGTGTAAGAAACATCAGATCCCGATGCTAAAATAATATTAAATAAATAATTACGAATAAATAAGAACTTTGTTTCTAATACTAAAATTCATATTTTTTTTTAAAAAACAAATTTAAAAAATTTAATTTTATTTTTAAAATCAGTAGAATCTTTTCGCATCATTTCAAAACTATTCAAATATCGCACGACAAGTTATTAAAGTTTTGATCATGGCTTGAAGAAAAATAACATTTCGGTTCCAGATTAAACACAAAACAAAAAAAAATGTATTAATTTTTAAAATTTTTTAGGTAGGTTTTATAAAACTGCGTGAATTCTTTGCAGAAATTTATATTTTTTGTAAAAATTCCAAAATTTTGATACAAAAATCTGGTTTTCAATGTGTAATAATTTAACCGTAACCGCACGATTTTTACATGCGGTTACGGTTAATGAGTGCGGTTAATCGCGGTTTCGGTTAAAACCGAAATGCAAACTCTAATAAAAACGTAAAGAAAAGTGTTTAACCCTTTGGCGAGTGGCGTACAATATAATGTACGTCGACTTCATCAACTCGTCACTGATTTGAATTTTCACTTATTAAATTTTGTTCTTATTAAAATGTTATGCAGGCTGTGAAATCTCAAAACAACATTAGATCAGTAGAGCGCTTTTTGTCTTGTGATCAGCAACGCTGCTGAGAATGTGTTAAAAATTAAAAGTTGAAAAAAGGCTCAAGTTTAGTCTCAAAAATTGTGTGATGAATAAAATTCAAAAACTCAAAAGATTTTATGTAGAGATTAGTAATAGAAAAAATATAAAATTAAAATTTAAAAAAAATGTTAACCCGTTCGGGGTGGGCAGCATGTTTGAACTTTAATTCCTAATATCTCCGCTAGGGGTTGCTGCAAAGCCATAAAAGTAATAAAGAATATATCTTTTGCATAGATCTACATTTTCACGAAGTTTGGTCGGAAAATTCACAGCCATTTAAATTCCCGTGTCAAAGGGTTAATAAAAAAGTGATGTGACAAAGAAAAACTAAATATTCAGTGTAAATGTATTGGCTTTTGTAATTTAGTTTTGTACAAAAACCACTTTGCTCAGTCTAAATTCAGTATAAAATTAAATTTGTAGAATTAGCAACCCGAATTAGTAAGGAGTTCTGTAATTTGTAAAATGAGAATACCAAATTATTTTACTAAAAAATAACTTAATAATGAAAATTAGCATAATATTAGTATAATAACATTGGAAACCGGTTTACTAATTTTTATACTAAACTTTAGTGTAATCATCTGCTTTATCATCGTGATTTACAAAATAAAATAAAAATAAGCTCAAGTGAGATCTAGTGAGGTCTAGTGCTAAAATGATTAAGCCTCTAGTTATAGCCCATCATCTACAACTATAATTAAAATATATAGTAATATTTTGTTAGTTGTTTTTATTGTTTTGATAGTTATTTTTACTATATTCTAGTTTTTTTAATTGTGAAGAATAAATAAAATATTAGGTCAATTGAAGTTGGTAATCGGCTTTCTAAATATATTTAAAAGTTGTTTTAAGCAAAATTGGTATTAGTTTCCGCCTACAATATAACAAACATAATTTGTTCCTACAATTTGACAGCAAGATAAATATTTAAATAGGCGTTTTTAATTTCTATGGCTGGAAATTGTTTTTTTAATTTTAAGACAATGTTTTTCTGTTTTTCTTGTAAGGGGATTTTTCGATTTTTTTTTTTAAATATCACAATAACACACTTGTATTTTGTTTTAATGACTTACAAAAATACAGATTTCAAACGTTTTTTAGATATAGATTTGTTTCGTTCATTTTTAAATAATATATTCTATTCATACTTGGATTGTTTTGATATAATAAATAAATGTAAATAATGTTTTTTTTTTTAATCACAATTAATAAAATTTAGTATTTTATATCTGTAGACTTTTGACAAAAAGTGTAAATCGACTTAAGTTGTTTTGTCAGAAGGAAGTAAGACTTTTTTGCTAGAATGAACATCTACCCATGAATATTTTTAAAGATCCTTGAAGTTTATAGTAAAAGCTTCTCAGATCCCAAAAAAAAGAAAAGAAAACAAGTTTAAATTCTAACCTTTAGAGTTTAGCGAAAAGTCTTAAAAAAATTCTTCAAATCAATAAGTTCTTTTGTCAAAAGGCCATAGATATGTTTTGAGCTTTTTCTATAAATTTGTTTGTATTTTTTTTTTAAGTTTTGAGCTAGAACATAAAATATTGATTTACTAATTTTAATATTATTTTGTTAAATATAAATGGAACTTTTTTTGTAGTGGTTTGTGTTTAAAATGATTGAATTTGATTTTGTGTTTAAGATAAAAGAAATATCACACAACAAGTTGTATTTTTGTTGTTGTTATTGTTGTTAATTATAAAACAAACTGTTTTAAAATGGCTTATTATTTTTTAATATAAATTCAAGATAAAAACAATAAATTAGACACATTTCTACACCATTTTCAACGAGATTTAAAAACAAAATTTACCAATCTGAAATACAATTGAAATGCATTGAGGTTTTCCATTTTAAAAAGTAAATTAGGAAAAGATGTAATGTTATTTTAGAATTTATATGAACTACTTGAGAAAAAAATCTTCAATTAAAGTTGATTAGAGAAATTTTAAGATTAACAGCTAAAAAATTTTTTTAAAAAAATCTCAATTTAAAATGAAAAAATCTCAATAAGATTTAAATTTTTCCTACAGAAAATTTCAATATAATGAAAAATCTTCGCAATTTCTAATGGAAAATCTCAATTTCATCTAAAAACACTAAATTTTAATTGAAAAATGTTGTTTGATGGTGTCAATGTATTTTGCTCTACAATAATACAAATTTCATATTTGTTGTTGTTTTTTGTTTGTTATTAAATATATTATTTTTCCTAAGATCTTATTTAATAAATTAACAAGAACATATTTGTTTGTATCCTTATGATGTTTACTTTTTTTCGCTAAAATAATTGTTGCACATTTGTTGGTTTGTTTGACCGTTTTCTCTTATTTTTTGAGATGGCTTTTCATGTTATTTTTGTTTTAATCACAGTTTGATGTTTTGTTTTATATATTTTTTGTTTAAATATTAGTTTGTTTCTTCATACAAATTAGTTTTGTTGTATTTGTTTTGTTTTTATAGCAGGTTTCACAATTTCGCCGTTGTACGCCATAATTTGTGAAGTGCTTAAGTCTTTTTAAGATGATTTTTTTTTTCTTTCATTCTAATACATTTTGTTCTTTCCATGCTGTTATATTGCTGTTCTGCGGCCCTATGCTCCTTGCAGGAGTAAAAGGAACAAATATATATATATATTGCTGTTCTAACAACATTTTCGTTTTTTTTTTATTTGTTTTGATCAATGTGTTAAAGGGTGGAATTCGATTTTTATTTAGTTTTTATAAATTTCTATACCTAATACTATTAATATATTATAGCTATACGTAAACTGATTTTATAATTATATATGTTTTTATGAGGAAATAAATTAAAACTAAGGATGTGCGATGAATTGATTAATCAATGAATTTAATAATCGAAAATTTTATAAATCAGAATTATGAATAATGAAATAATTTGAATTTTGATTAACATATTTAGAACTTTAATAATGTTGCTTAATATTTAAAACATGTTAAAAAATTACTCCCGTTAAATGTTACGCATTATTAAATGTTATATATCAATATTAAATTGACGTAAAAATCATCTTTGAGGGAGAAAAAACAAGAAATTATACTGTCAATCATAATTTGTTTAAATAAAATCAATATTAATCAATTAATAATTATTTTGAATAATCAGTTACTGATTAATCGATTAATCATGTTTTTGATTAATTTGAATTGCGATTAATCGCACATCTCTAATTAAAACACTATGGGCCAGTTTTATAGTCAAACTGGCACTATGTGATTAAGATTTAGGTGACGAAACTATTAAAGAGTATAATTAAAATTGATAAAATTTTTAATTCTTATTCATGTTTTGAAACTATCGAATAGAGCTTTCTAAATTGTTATTCATGATTTCTGAAATTCAATGGGCGTTATCGCAATAAAAGTTAATTTAAAATATGTACAATAGAGCACCCATGAAGTATTTGGAATGTGCAAAACTGTTATATTTTAACCTCTCTACGTATTTTTCGGTAATCCTCTCGAATAAAAACATACCAGGCAGCCGCGACTTTTAGCCCTAAAAATGTACTAAAATTAGTTCAAAGCTTCTTTGCGCTATAGCTCTTAAAGTAAAGGTTTTACAGAAAAATCCTAAATAGGCATATCTACAGGCAATGAAGTGGCTAGCATTTTTCTCATACACATTTTTTATGTGTATGAGTTTAGTGGTTAAAGTCAAAATTTGTCTTTAACTACTTAAATCACTTTGAATTCAACCACTTAAATCACCATGACGCATCATTGATACGTCTATGAGAAAAATGCTGGCCACATTATTGCCTGCAGATATTCTCATTCAGTATTTTTCTGTAAAACCTTTACTTTAACAGTTATAGCGCATAGAAGCTTTGAACTAATTTTAGTCCATTTTTAGGACTAAAAGCCGCGTGTAAATGGCCTGTTTTAATCCGAGAGGATCAATTTTTGCGGGGATATTATTTTTTATGCCCAATCTACCGCAAAGTGCGTGGAGAGGTGAAAAAAAACACTTTTGCATATATGGGTGCTCTATTGGACGCCATTTATAAGTAAGCACGAAATAACTCTTAACCCTTTGAGGACCATACATTTTCTGCCTAAGCTATTTTAAATATTTGGCGATTTTTATAATCTCTGACCTAATAATATTTATGTCAAAAAAAATTGGTTCCGTAGAACCGCTCATTTCGCCTGCCAAAAATATTTGCCATTTGACGATCCTGCCGTTCCAGACGAAGCGATTTTTATTATTATTTTATTTTCGTGATCTGGAACTAAATTACGTATATGTTATAAAAAATTGGCCTCATAGAACCCTTGCCTGTCCTTCATTTCGCTTGTCAAGGTTTGTGCTTTTTACCCCTGAAATGAAGAATTCTAAAAACCAAGTTCGAGGGCTCGCAAGGGGAAAGCGGGACTAGGTAGGGATTTACCACCTACTACATTTTTGTTCCCCCAATTCTCCTTTACAAATCAGCTTTGCAAATATTTACTCTATCTTTTGTCTGGGCAATTATAAGTGCAAAAAACTCTTGGGCAAGCATACTTGCCTATGGTCGTCAAAGGGTTAAACACATTTTAAGTTTTGATTTATTTCTGGCATTGAACCTAAATTTAAAACTTTGATGTCGACTAATAGTAGAATTTCATGACAAATATTTTTGCTAAACATTTTAACCCTCCAAAACTTCAACTTAGGGGTCATTTATATCTCTTTTTAATAAGGGACCAAAAAGTCCCTTTAATTGAAGAGTTAGAGGGTTAAAATGTTCCATAAAAATAGTTATCATGAAATTCTACTACATGTCTCTGAAGACTTCAAAGTTGCAAATTTAATTTCAATGCCAAAGAGTTAATTTCGTTCTTATCCAGAATTGAAGCTCAAATGCCCCACAAACCTGGATTTTAGGAGGAAACCATGTGAATCTTCCATTTTAGGTAAGGGATGTGTTCAGCGATCTTATGTAAAACACTGCGAGGAACATTTCTGTAGAACATTTCAACTTAGGGGTCTTTTTTGTCCCTTTTTCAAACGGGGCCAAAAAACTCCCTTTAATTGGATAGTTAGAGGATTAAATAGTTCCACAAAAATGTAAAATCAAGTCCTTTCTCAAGAGAGCATAGCAGTCACCAAATTATGAGTCCTCAAAATTCAAGACTTAAATGACTCTAAAAATAGATGATTTTTTTGAGTTAAAATTATTTTAATATACTCAGGTCTTCTTTTACGAGGAAGATGCATTCCGAGAAAAATCGCATAAATGAAAACTGCATAGAAAAGACTCCACTTCCATACATAAATGGGATATGAGTTCCGAATATTTTAAAAACGGCTCGAAATAATGGATGTTTTATATACCGCTTTATGAGTCTTTAGAAAATCTTTCGTTTAATATCCAATTTGTCTATAGTTTTTTTTTTACAATTATAAGATATGAATTAAAACATCTAAATGTAAGAAAATTCTAAAAAAGTATGTCTTAGTTTTTCTTCTCTATCGACTTTTTTGAAAGAAGCTAAAATAAGACTTATCTTCCACAAAAATGTCTGAAATAAACTTAATGTTTTAGATATAAAAGCAAATATAAACTAAAATTAGCAAAAACAAGCATAATTAACCAAAATAAGAAGAAAGAAAAAGCTCTAATATAGCTTAAAATTCCAAAGTTCCGCGAGTGTGTCATTAGACAAGTTCTACAACAGGTACCAAAGTGGGAGTTTGAAAACAATTTACCCATCCCTATGACATCTCTGTATTAAATTATACAGTTGGTTGTAGAAGGCGGTAGAAATTGTTCTAGTTGTCAACTATATATAAACTAGAACAAAGCTGGTTTTGTATTAGTATTTTTGCTAAGGTCAGGTTCAGAGTAGGAAAATAAACTGTACACAACATGTAGGGTACGGCTAAGGAACACATAGCGTATCTATCGTTTTAGCGGTTGTGTGTTTGTACACAACCCGAATGCGGTACACTACGATTGTATGATGAACGCAAACGCTACGATTATGTACTGTACTTTCAACACATATTCGCACACCCTAGCGTACCGAATTCGGGTTGTGTGTATAAACACAAACACTAATTGGAGAGAATAGCGTATGTGTTTTCTACGCAACCAATATGCTTTTGTACTGTGTTCGCGATGTGCGGTACGCAACCCTAAATGTACGGTTCGTTAGAGTGTATTTATAAAAATTATAAGTGATCAATTAACGCTTGACACCTGACTTTAATTTTTTCGTCACCATTATTTCTCTTTAAGTTAGTTTAAATTATATAAATCTTTTAAATAAGAAATCGAATTTGGAAGTTATTTTTTAAAATTACCGTTTTATGAAAAATTTGGCATTTTTTCTGATTTTTTTTAATTTTGTGTTTAATGTATGATTTGCATTATGAATGTTGAAATTTGTGTTTTATGGTTTTTGTAAAACTCTTTTAAAGAAATTTTTTAAATGACTTAAAAATAAATTCTAACATCTTTTTATAAATAAAATTGTTTGTTTTTAAAATATATAAAAAAACCACATATATAAAATAAAGACTTAAAATTATAAATTATAATGTATATATCACTGTCATGCAATTTTTCTTATATAACAAATCTTACATTCATACATATTTACCCACTTTTAAACAATTCGGCTGTAAACTCCTTTTAAATTCATAATAATGATGATGATGATGATGATAATGAAAATAGTAGTTGGTCGGTTGGTTTACTTGGCATGACATTTTTGTTGTTGTTACTTTGTGTAATAAGTTCTTATGTGATGTTTTCTTCTTTCAATGGGATTTTCACTTAATATTAAAATATTTGGGGATTATTTCTTAATTGCTGATTTGTTTATAGTTTACTTATTCAAAAGATTTTACAAATTTTTTGATGGTCATGTAAAATTTGTTTTTTTTTTTTTTTTTGAGTTTCCATTGTTTTAATTGGAAATATCACGTCGTATGAGATCGAAGACATATTCATCACGAACATCATCTGCTACGGGCAAGTAGCCAAGTGCTGGATGCATATTATTGGGATTTAAAGGTTCCCATTTTTGACCTAATAAGCTATTGATTTCCTAGAGGAAAAAAGGTGAATAATTTTAAAAAATAGTCTGAATTTTTTTATAGGCTTCCTTAGAAGTTAAGAGATTTTCTGTAGGAAACTCGTCTAAAAAATTTTTTATAGAAAAATGTCCTCAGAAATTGAGATAATTTTAATAAATGAATGTTCTTTGTTAGATTTAAGATCATACAAGTAAATTACAGAGAATAAAAATTGAAATTAGATAAGGCCAGTAGGATAGAATACGTATTTTCGGGTCCCGCATAAAAATTTTTTTACGAAAAATTCCACCATTTTTATGTGCAAAAAAGGTCATCATAATATAAAATTTTTTCTATAACAAAAAGTTTTTAGAACATACGAATTTTTCTACAAATTTCTTAGTCTGAGAAGATGGACATTTTTTATATAAAAAATATCACAAAATTTTATAATTTATATATACAAAAAAAAAAATACTTATAACCTAAGAAAAATTTTTAAAGCTCTCAGAATCTGAAAATTTTTTTAAACAAAGAAAAATTATCAGAATCAAGCATTTTTTCTATAGGAAGAAGTTTCAGAATCTAAGAATTTTTATACCAGAAAATTCCTTATCTGAGAATTTTTCTTATAGAATGTTACCAGAAACTGAAAATTTTCCTATAAGAAAAACTTACTCAGAATTGGGGAATTTTACTACAGGAAAAAGTCCTTAGAATCTGCGAATTTTATTATACGAAAATGTGGACGGAATCTGATAAAAAAAAACTCCTAATCTAAGATTTTTCTATAAGAAAATGTCCTTAATTCTATATAAAGAGATCCCAATAATCTGCGAATATTCCTATACAGAAAGTCTTTAAGATCTCAAGAATTTTTTTTATATGACTAAGTTCTCAGAATCTCAAAAATGTTTCTCAGAATCTAAGAATTTTTCTATACGTCTTGAAATTCTGATGATTTTTTACATGAAAATTTGGCGGAATGTGAGAATTTTTCTATAGGAAAAATTTCCTAGAATTTAATAATTGTCCTCAGAAACTGAGAATTTTTCTTTGAGGAAGAAGTCCTCAGAATATGAAAATTTTATTATATGAAGAACAAGTCAAAAGAATGTGAGAATTTTTCTATAAGAAAATGTCCTTAAATATGATAAATGTTCTATACGAAGCAATCCTAAGAATCCAAGAATATTTCTATAGAAAAAAGTCTTTAGAATCTCAAGAATTTTCTTAACTGAATAAGTTCTCAGAATTCCAACTGTTTCTCAGAACGAATGTTTAAATACGGATGATGATTTTTCTATATGAAAAGTTTTGTCAGAATCTGAGGATTTTCTGAGTTCCGAACCTTTTTAGTTAGAGTAGATTTGTTTCGAACAAATTTTAGAATTTATAGACAAATTTTAAGATAAATTGTTATATGTAAGTTAACGACACAAAAATTGTTAACCTTTTTAGATTTTTTGCAACATATGTACGATCCGCTACTTTTTTACCATAAAATATTATGTTCCAAATTTTAATTTCAATTTATGCTGACACTATGTCTGCAATAAATATGAGAACAAATAAAACAAAAAAATTAAATAAAAAACTGATGACTGTTGCTTTAGCTAAATAGAAAATAAGTAAATTTGTAAATTTAAAATTGTAATTCAAGTTTAACAATAAAGCAAAGCAGTTCATAAACTGAACAAAAAATAATCTAGTGCTTTGTTTTATTTAACTTGTATATTAATTAGGGTATTTAGTCAATTAATTGTTATTCGATTAATCGAACAATTTTGCTCAAAAATTGTTCAAACAATTTAAAATGTCCAAATTTCGAATAACGAATAATTTGAATAATTTTACGCGATTAATCGATTAACCCAAATTGGTAAAAATTACATAAATGTTTAAAAACTAACCCCTAAATTCATAAACGCTTTGTAAAATTATAGGAGGTTTACTGAACAAATTTTGTATGAAAATGACGTTTTGTAAACCTGCTAAACTTTACAAAGCATTTATGAATTAAGGGGTAAATATTTTTTATTAAAGTAAATATCCCAGTGTAGAAACGGTAATGACACATATTATTTTTTGGACTACCAGTAATGACACCCACTTACTTTCTGCATTATTTTAAAACATATACCCAGTGTAGAAACGGTAATGACATATCATTATTTTTTGGACTACCAGTAATGACACCCACATACCTTCTCCATTATTTTAAAACATATAATAATGAGTTACTGATAATGACTTATTTTTATCATTATTTCAAATGGAAAATAATTTTCTAGATTTTTTTGGAAATTTTTTGAAATCTATTTTTAGACTCAATATTTTTTAAACACTGGTAAGGATATATGTAACCACATATTTTTTGATTTTTTGTATGTTGGCGAGTAAGCTTACTTGTGTGCAGCAGGTCAATTATGTTTTTATCTATTAAATATTACATGTCGATATAGCTCAGATGGTAGAGCTGTTGACTGGCAATCTGTAGACCCAGGTTCGATTCCCGCACCAGCAAATTTTATTAAAAAAAAAAAAATACAATAAAAAATATTTTTTTTTATATAATTAATTTTTTTGAAAATCTATTTTTAGACTCATTATTTTTGTCAGTACTGGTAAGCACACAGGTAACGATATATTTTTTGATTTTTCGTATGCTGGTGTGTAACGACAACTCATTATTTTTCGCGACATCGCCATATAAAGGTAATAAGAAATGTAATAACAAAAGTAAGTAGTTACCATTACAAAGTATGTAGTTACATAACCACATATCTGGTAATGATTTTCTACACTGGGTAATAATGAGCTACTGATAATGACTTATTTTTATCATTATTTTAAATAGAAAGTAATTTTCTAGATTTTTTCGAATCTATTTTTAGACTCAATATTTTTTCAACACTGGTGAGGATATATGTATGTAACTACATATTTTTTGATTTTTTGTATGTTGGCGAGTATAAAGCTGACTTGTATGCAGCAGGTCAATTATGTTTTTATCTATCAAATATTACATGTCGATATATCTCAGATGGTAAAGCTATGGACTGGCAATCTGTAGACCTAGGTTCGATTCCCGCACCAGCAAATTTTATTTAAAAAAAAAAATACAATAAAAAATATTTTTTTTTATATAATTTATTTTTTTGAAAATCTATTCCTAGACTCATTATTTTTGTCAGTACTGACTGGTAAGCACATAGGTAACGATATATTTTTTGATTTTTAGTATGCTGGTGTGTAAGCATAACTCATTATTTTTCGCGACAGCGCCATACAAAGTTAATAAGAAATGTAATAAGAAAAGTAACTAGTTACCATTACCAAGTATGTAGTTACATAACCACACTCAGAAAAGTTCTGCACTTCTACTACATGAGAGTTACATGTGTAGTAATGCGGTTGTATTTATTTTAACTACAATTGCAGTTAATTTACTTAGAGCAAAATTTTGCAATGTTTTTGACAGTTATTTTTTTTGAGCAAACTACAAAAACTACTACATTGTAGTAACAATTATTTCATACAATTATTTTGAATTTTGTTACAAATACTTCAATTTTCAAGTGTGTGTGTGTACAAACAAGAATGTGTGTACGAAGCGCTTGTTTAGAAATTTCTAGTGAAAGAATATTAGAAGAATAGTCATAAAACAACGCTAAAGAGTGAAGACGCGCAATACGAAAAAGGTTATATATTTTATTAAATTATTAAAATAATAAGGTAAGTTTTATAATATAAAATATAAATTTATTTACGGGAATATTAAAAAATATTGTATTTATTTTCTTTCAGTTCTTTTATATTTTCATCCCTTTCTACCAGGAGAGAAAAAGGAATATTTCATCCCTCACAGACGGACATGTAGAACAATATCTTAATAGTAAAAAATAAAATTTCTATTAAGTGTAAATTTTGATTTCTCAATTTTAAATTTATTATAGAATAAAATTAAGTTAAGAGTGTTAACATAAATTTGTTTTTATTAAATTTTTAAAATAATTTTTGTTTATGTTATTTTAACTACATTTGCAGTTAGTTGTTTGTAGTTTTAAAATAATTTGCATGTAAGTTGTTTTAATTGTATTTGTAGTTGTTTTTGGTGG
Organism: Leucophora obtusa; assembly: GCA_949987735.1. NCBI lineage: Eukaryota > Metazoa > Arthropoda > Insecta > Diptera > Anthomyiidae > Leucophora > Leucophora obtusa. Next base: position 162,268,822 of record OX465296.1, read on the forward strand.
ATTTGTCAGTTGATTTTTAACAGTTAAAAATAACTTCACATTGCAGTTGATTTAAATGAAAATGTAGTCGACACCTTTTTAACTGCAATGTAGTTATTTTAACTGTCATTTGCAGTTGATTTTACCTACCTAATTCCCTGAGTGCACATATCTGGTAATGATTTTCTACACTGGGATGCTAAAATCTCACAAGTTATTAAACAAATTGTGAAAAGTAATTTGCTGTAAGCTTTTAACTCTCCGGATTGCATTCTGGTCTAAAGAAATCATCAGAGGATGACGATTGACGTTTTATATAAAATTTTTACGATGATGACGTTTTAGAAACAATTTTGACAAAATAATTCCCTGCGAAATGGTTCCTAAAATCAAATAAAGGGATGGAGGAACGTAAAAGTTGAGGGAAAATAAATTCTCAACAGAATTTCTCTTTACATTTAAGTGGCTAAATGGCATATAACATAACTGTATTCAATGCATACGAAAGAAATACAAATTAATGTACGAGTTATATTCTTCTTTAACCCATTGAATATATTATAGAGCGCTACGTTTACGTGTGGCTAATTCAGGCTTAACTTTATAAAATGTAAAATTTACGAAAAAAATTTGCGGTGTGGTTCTCTCCGATTTGGATAAAATTTGATTATGTCACAGAGAATACAGAAAAAATAAAAATATGATCTGATTTCTAGAAGAGTTATGGAAAATACAACAAATGTATGTTTATTACTTTATATACCTAATTTTTTTCGATTAATCGATAAATTTTTATATTTTATTCGATTAATCGGTTAAGAAAAAAGCCCGATTAATTATTTTAACGATTAATCGATTAAAATAAAAAGTCGATTAATCGAATACCCTAATATTAATTGTTGCACAACATATGTATATTCGTTTTACTCTCCCCAAGCTTTTTCTACCCGAAATAAAACGAAAAAAATAATTCGGATATGAATCACAGAACAATGAGTTCCGTACAGCGCCAAATTACTTCTATACCAAAAATTCTTAAAAATGTCAAGAATATGTGAATATATGAACACGTTCTCAGATTTGCTAAAATTTATTTTTTATTCTTTTATTTATTCACCATTTTGTAATTTGAAAGCCTAGTGGCCAATTAATAAATTACAATATTCCACTCACTTAAGGTAATCTTAATTTAGAATTTATAAAACCCTGATAAGAAAATATATTTATTTGCTACTCTAAAAAATATTATAATTATTATTTTTGATATCCCAATTTAAACGAGAAAGAAAGAAATATTGTCATTATGAACTATGTTGTAATAAAAATTATCAGAAAGATAAGAAGATTGTAGTTATTGAAAATTATTCAAAAGCCTCCCTTTATAAGTATGATCAGTACAATTGAAATGCCTTAAGGACGCTGGCAGTGCATTAAACAACAAGACCACACGCCTTTGAAAAGATCGACTTACCCAAGGAGTATTGAATGGTACAATTAGACAATTAGATCTAGTGGATCTGGTAAATCTAAAGAAATTAAATATAAACAACGGGCAATTGGAGAAGTATTTTAATAAAGTCATTAAATGACGTTCCAAGAAAACGATTAACGTGTTGTGTAATATGTTCACGAATTCGCACTGAATATATATATCTTATCACTCTGTTAAAGAGCAACTGAATATCCCTGATGTTATAACCCCAAGTACCAGAAAATACCTCCACAAAATTTAAGAAGGTTTTAATAAGGAAATTTTCAGAATTTGAGAATTCTTCTATAGGAAAATTCTTGAAATTGTGATAATTTTTCTATATGAAAAGTTTGTCAGAATATGAGAATTATTCTATATGAAAAAGTTCTTTGAGTATAGAAAAAGTTCTTTGATTTAAATATTAGAACTTCCTATACATAAAATTATTTAAAATCTAAGAAATTTTATATAAGGAAAACAATTTCGAAATCAAAAGCATTTTATATACGAAAAGTCCTTAGAATCTATGATTAAAAATTCTCAGAATTTGAATTTTTTCTTTGGAATTAAAAATTTTTGTAGAATGTTCAACTTTAAGAAATCTCTTATATAGGTTTAGACAATTTTTACTTACTTCAATAAAGGAATCCATGCGGGCCTCACCGGGAGCGCTATCAATCATTGATACCTCTAAACGTTTTAAGTTACGACCACGTAAACGGGAAATGCCAACAATGTTATGGGGATCCAAAACATAACCATGTATGACAATTTCTTCTAAATTCTTGCAACGCCAAGACATCATAACAAATGGATCTTGGCCAGAACGTAAAAATAAATCCATAATATTATTATCGGAATGTTTATAGGCCTAAAAGGAAACATAGAGCCTAATTAGTAAATATTTTAATGATCTTGACTCTTAAGAGAAACTTACGGAATCTATCCATTGTATACTTTTTAAAGTGGTGTTATTATTTAAAGAAATCCATTCCAAAGCATCAACATTCATCTAAAAGCAAATTAGTGAAATATTAAAACAATGCTTTGGATACAAAAAATAAAATATATATATATATATATATACAAATTCTATTTACATAATCACAAAATAATACTCTCAAATGTGTTATGGGCATATTTTGTCTAAGTATACGCATCTGCAATACTTCAACAGCTTCAAAAGCATAAACCAATGAAACTACAAGTTCGATATTGTTGAAATTTGCAGAAAATTCTGACCATGCCCTCTCCGATATACCCGGATGATGACGATCCAAACCATGTACACATATTAAAAATTTCTTTAAGGGCAAAATTTTCAATGTGTGCAGTAGTTCTTCGTTGAGTGTATCATAATCCAGTGAGAGTACTTGCAATGATGAACATTTTTGCAATAGTGAATTTTCCATGGCAAACATGGGATAATGACTAGGATCATATTTGATGGAGGCCAATGTCAATTCTTTTAACTCTTGAGGACGGCTCATAGACTTTAGGAAGTCTAAACCATAATAAGTTAAAGCTTCAATTGCACCTAAATCCAAAATTTTACACGAGGTTTTCTTGCGATTTAAAAATATTTTTAATGGTTCAACAAAGAGTCTGTAAAGAAAAGCAAAAAAAAAAAATATATACAATTTTATATTTTAGGAATTTTTGTATTCAAAATATTAATTTCTGAAAGTTAAAGTTCTTTAATATCTGCAAAATCTTTTAGTGTATAAACGTATTTAAAGTTTATACACTAAAAGATTTTTTTATTATAATTGAATTTTTCACTTAGCATCTGTACAGAAATATAACTGCTTTTTCACAATTTTAAAAATCTGAAATCCGATTATAATTGTGTAAGTAAAAAAAAATCTGAAAGGTTAATGGCACACCTTGTGATAAAACAGGGTGACTACAAATACTACTGTCTGAATGCCCATTCTTTTTAACAATCGTAATATTCAACAACAGGTCATTTAACAATTTCAGGATTCAGAATAGAAGAATTCGTATTGAAAAATAATCGTACACAATAATAAACAAAGATTTTTTTATCAAAAGTTCAAAAAGATCAATAAGTTCATAAAGATCAGATCTCCGGAACCAATTGTTCCATTTTCTTTAAACTTAAAATATATCTTAGTTAGACCCAAAAATTACTGTATGCAAAGTTTCAGCAAAATCGGTTCACGATTTCGGTCAGCGGGCAGTAATGGGTTAAAAAAAATCTTTCAATTTAAGCATATTTTCTTAAAGGATTTTTTTTTTATCTGAGAAGTTTTTTAATTAATCTTTAAATTATATTTAAAATACTTACTGTTCAATATCGACTAGACTTTCTTCACTGATATCACCTGGTGGCATTAGGCCTACATTGTTGGTTTGAAAACGTAGACCTTGTAAATTATCACATCTTGCAGCTCTAATATTAACAATAAACGATTAAAATTAAACTAAGTTTAATAAAAATTAAGGCCCAGTTTTATAGTCTGAACTAAAATTTAAAATTTTTCAGAAATTTTTAAACAAAATTTCTAACTTAAGAATCGCTTGAGAAAAAGTTCTGACTGAAATGGCCTGTATTCAGAAATGCTTAATAAAGTTAAGAGGTTTATTAAAAAAAATGTCCCATAAAAATTGCTTTAATAAGCATTCTTTATCTTTATTAAACGTTTCTGAATGTGTGTCTTAAACTTAAAATTTAAACAATACTTACTTGTATAAGATGCGTCGTATTTTTTCAATATGGAAAACATTTATAAAATCAAAAATGATAATAAGCTCATTCGTCAGGTTATATAAAGTATGGCGAAAAAATTTGCACTGAAGATCGTTGTCAATATGTAATTTAAATTCAGAATTAATAAAAAATCTGAAAAAAGTATTAAAAACAAAGTTATGTTATTAAAAATTGCTTACATTAACGAACTCTCTAGAATAATATAGTTATTTTCTAAATTATGAAGCGATAAAAAATAGTTTAAAAATATAAGAACATCGTTTAGTCAATAAATCGACTGAAATTGTGCTATATTTTATAAAAAGGGTTTCTTCTCGAATCAAACTCTTTTTTGTGGATCTTTTGGTTAAAACTGTCCATTAGGATTGCCCGATATTGGAAGTCGTTACGTATTATTAACACTCAAACGATGCGTATTGAAGAACTGAATACCGAAAATATAGCGATACAATTTTCAGAGGGTACTCTTAAGTCCCGACACACTAATAAGTCAAAAATGGTATATTTTATTCAATAAAGCTGTGATGTGCTACCTTTTGTCGAAAAACGACTCAAAAATTTTGTTATGTAGATCTTATCATGTGAAAAATATTTATAATCTTTTTAGAATAATTTTGGTCCATCGCAGCATTTTAAAATTTTTTTTTTTTTTAATTATACCCTACACCACTATGTGGTCAGGGTATTATAAGTTTGTGCTGATGTTTGTAACACCAAAAAATATTGGTCGTAGACCCACCTTATAGTATACCGATCGGTTCAGAATTTTTTTTTATTTCGATTTAACGATGTCCGTCTGTCCGTCCGTCCGTCTGTCTGTCTGTCCATGCAATCTTGTGCGCACTCTACAGGTCGCAACTATTAAGATATTTTGATGAAATTTGGTACGCAGACCTATGTTGGCCCAAGGACGAACAAGTTTGATTTGACATCGGTCCATGTTTAGACCTAGTGCCCATATAAGGGTCCTACCAAAATTATACTGTTTATATGCTGCAGGTCGTAAATATTAAGATATTTTGATGAAATTTGGTACACAGACCTATATTGGCCCAATAATGCAGCCTATTGATTTTGGTGAACATCGGTCCATGTTTAGACCTAGTGCCCATATAAGGGTCCTACCAAAATTATACTGTTTATATGCTGCAGGTCGTAAATATTAAGATATTTTGATGAAATTTGGTACACAGACCTATGTTGGCCCAAGGACGAACAAGTTTGATTTTGGTGAACATCGGTCCATGTTTAGACCTAGTGCCCATATAAGGGTCCTACCAAAATTATACTGTTTATACGCTGCAGGTCGTAAATATTAAGATATTTTGATGAAATTTGGTACACAGACCTATATTGGCCCAATAACGCAGCCTATTGATTTTGGTGAACATCGGTTTATGTTTAGACCTAGTGCCCATATAAGGGTCCTACCAAAATTATACTGTTTATACGCTGCAGGTCGCAAATATTAAGATATTTTGATGAAATTTGGTACATAGACCTATGTTGGCCCAAGGACGAAGCCTATTGATTTTGGTGAACATCGGTCCATGTTTAGAACTAGTGCCCATATAAGGGTCCCCCCAAAATTGGCTTGGTTACAAACTGCAGGTCGCAAATATTAAGATATTTTAATGAAATTTGGTGCGCTGACTCACATTATAGAAAATTTTGACATAAGCCCCATTTTAACCCATTCGAATTTCGGATCCAAACAATACACCAGACTGGTGTAGGGTATTGTATAGTCGGCATGCCCGACTTTAACCTTTTTACTCGTTTTTATATGGCTTGTATAACTTAAAAATACGGGATTCACAACAGATGGCGTACCTTCTACAAATGGTTTGTGTCTTTAATAACTTTTATGGCATTTTGGAGGCTAAACATCTGTCATTTATTCTCACTTAGTCATTGAACGAAATAGTGTAAACAACGTTTTTTTTTTGCTTCGAAAATGTCGAATTTTGTGCCAATTTGAAAAAAAAAATGCAGCTGAAGCACATCGATTGGTCACCGAAGCTTATGCTGATATGTTCCATCGATTTCAACGTGCAAGAGATGGTTTGTGCGGTTCAGGAGTGGTGATTTTGACAAGGAAGACAAAGAAGTTCGAAGATGATGAATGGGAGGCATTGCTCGATGAAGATTGTTGTCAAATACAAGAAGAACTTGCAGAATCATTGGGAGTCATTCAAGCAGCAAAAACGTTTGCACGCAGCAGGATTCATCCAAAAGCAAGGAAATTGGCTACCACGTTAGTTCAAGCCGAAAGACGGTAAAAGACGAGTTTGCATGTCCAAAATGCTGCTTGAACGCCAAAAAAGGAAGTAATTTTTGCGTAATTATTAGTGGCGTTGAAAATGGATCCATTACAACAACCCGAAGCGCAAGAAATCATATGTGAAGCCCTGCCAACCAGCCAAATCAACGACAAAGCCGAATATCCATGGCGCCAAAGTAATGATCTGTATTTTGTGGGACCAGAAGTGTCCCATCTATTATGAGTTGCTGAAATCTTACCAGACCATCACAGGGGACCTGTACCGAACACAATTGATTCGTTCGAAGCGAGCGAGAAAAACGCCCGGAATGTGCGACAAGGCATGAAGTCGTAATATTCCATCATGACAACGCTCTGCCACATGTTACAAAACCGGTTAAAAACTATTTAGAAAATAGTGGTTGGGAAGTTTTGTGTCACCCGCCTTATAGTCCAGACCTTGCTCCGTCTGAACTACCATTTGTTTCAATCGATGCAGAATGCTCTCATTGGAATACGCTTCAGAATAGGTTATCCGAAATTGGCTTGATTAGTTCTTGGCCTAAAAAAATTAGAAGTTCTCTTGTCGCGAAATTCATATGTTGGGAAAAGGTCATAGACAACGATGGGCAATACTTTGAATAAATTTGAATAATATTATATTGTTACGAAATTTGATTGATCTGGTTCTGGTATTTTGGAATAAAAATATCCCGAGAAACGGGATTCACTAAAACTGTCAATCTGGCAACACTACATCTACGTATACCACAATATGCTATAATGTGCTATAAAGTGTTATAATGTAAATTGGTTTGTGTCTTAGCTAAAATCCAAGTGGTTGGTGTATCCGCTACGAATACTCTAGATGCTTCTGGAAACTTCTGGTATGTTCTACAACCATGGCTAACAATCTGGATGCCTCTAGAACCTTCTAGTTCATTCTACACACAATCTGGGTGTCTCTGGAACATTCGAGATCATTCTACAATCGCAAACATTACACTATAAAATGGCTGCAGCTTGTGTTAAGTCAGTCAGTCGTGCATTAGCATTAGTGCAGTTAAGTTCTGTTAAGTAAAGTCAGTCACGCAGTAGCGTTTGTAAAGTTAAGTTGTGCTCTAGTCAATCGTTGTGAAATTGTTTGTAAAGTAATAAAGTGTTAAAGAAATAAATAGTAAACAAGTGTGTGTGTGTGTGTGTTTTTAGTTAATTTTAATTGCCAGACAGGTTTATTTAAAGGAAATAAAAGTACGTTTTTGAAGGTAAAACGTAACAATTGGTGTCTGGAATTAGATTGGTTATTTTGATTGCAATCAGTGTTGCCATATAGCCAGTTTTAACTGTTTTTTGCAGTTTTTTGGGATGTTTAACAGTTTTCCAGTTTTTTCATGTAAAAAACAGTTTTTTTAAATTCATGGATTTTTTTTACAGTTTTTTATATTAAATCGGCACATTTGTTTCATTTACAATTTTTTTTTTAACTAAAATATAAAAGTGCTTATGCATAATAATTTGAAAACTTTATAACACGATTATAAAATGAATTTTGCATAAAATATTTGTTTTATAAGCCATTTATAAACTTAGAAAGTGCATATGACCCAAAAATTACAATAAAACTTTCAAATTGTCAGAAGTTAGGTACAGATCGAAACATAAATAAATTTAAAAATACCAATATAATACTACAAAATATGCTTACTGGAAAAACGAAACATTTTTATAACAAATTTCATCAAAAATTAGCACGGAATAAAATTGGCTAAGCCATTTCTGACAAGTCATAGACCCGACGGACATTTTTTAGCCGAACTTTTAAGATCATTTAGAAATTTATATTTTTTGAAAAAATTAAAACAATGTCTCATCGAGAAAGGCCAAAATTAATTTTTTATTTTTTTTTAAATAAATATTTGCCAATTCTGAATAACAATTTCCTACTATTTTTTCAATTATGATCAAGGACAATTCCAAAAATGTAATTTTTTCAAACAAACAATTCCCGACATAACAATACTCAATCAAATGAATATCAATTTTATGTGGAATGCAAATCAATAAAGAATATTTTGAAGTACAACATTGACCAGTAAAGTATTCTATCCTAAGTTAGGGGTTAATCTCGGAAGGGTGATTAGATGAACTTTTTCTAACTTTAAATTCGGGCCTAGGAGACCAAAATTCTGAAAAAAAAGTTTTATTAGAAGGCTATGCAAAAAGTCGATTACTATAAATGCCAAAGGCAATTAAACTATTAAAATCTCGATATTTTGAAAATTGATACCTTGGGATAATATTTTAGTCCCAGGATACTTCGGGATCCCAGAATTTGTTCTGATTTTTAACATTTTTTCGAAGAACAGTTTTTCTATAAAGAAAAAGTTTTTATTTACAGTTTTTCTAAAAAAATATATGGTAACACTGATTGCAATAGAAAAGAATCCGGTTTATCTAAAGGAGATAAACCAACGTTTTTAAAAGGTAAAAACGTAACAATATTATAATAAATTTATATTTAAAAAAATCCCACATTTTTAAGTTATACACCCAATAAAAAAAAACAGTCAAACTTAATTTTTTTTATAAATTAACCCTTAAGTGCTCTTAGGGACTATATGATCCACTGCAAAAATATTAGCCTATTTTCATCATAGAGTCAAAAAAGCGTTGGGGACCCTGGAAATACCCATATTAAAAATATATTGATCCCAGCAGTTTTTATCGCAGAGACCTTTTTAACTAATTTCTTCTGCTATTTTTAACACCCATTCCTCTGAGTGTGGTTTTTGATTTATTTTGTTATACTAAAAGATAAAAATAATAAGATTTATAATGAATTGTTTTAATTTGTAGGCTTTATTTTAACAATTTATTAAAAATATGAAGAAAGAAAAAATCCCGAATAATACCGGGATCCCGATAAAACCCGAGATCTTAATTTCCAAAATCAATCATAGCGTATGTGTTCCTTAGGTGTGCCAAATTGTGCTTGGAACAACGAGAATATAATTAAAAGAGGCACGAACTCACCTAACCTCTGTTAAATCACTCTCTTCTTAAATTGTACCGAAAAATGTTACCATATGAATTACACATGTCTACATAGACTAACATTTTTCGATACAAAATGTCAATCTTCGAAAGAGAGCGACGAATATTGCCTGCTTCTACATTTCGAGTTTAACAGAACATATAAAATGTTTGTATTAAGTGCGCAAAATGCTTTAACACATATGTTATTTGTGTTAAAGCACTATTACAATTGTTTCATTCAACACAGTGTGATTTATTTTAAAACTACTAAGAAATTATTGGCATTTTTCAATTTAAATAACTATAGTGGGATTCTCTAAACTTTTAATGACAAAATTCGGTAGTTAAGTTCTCAGTTTGTTATGAAAACTTGTCAATTTAACTAACGAATTTTGTAGTTAAAAAGTTACAGAATTGCTTCTCTGGAAATATATAAAGATTTTTTTATTTATTTTTGAATTTAAAAAGTATTAAATTTTTAAGTGTTAATTTATAAATACTTTATCAAGTTATAACAGGTTTACAAGACAAATTTTTCGTAAAAAATTTGTTCACTAAACCTGCTATAACTTTATAAAGCGTTTATAAATTGAGGAGTTAGTATTTATAATACTGCAATTAAATTTCCTGTTTTAAAGTATATTTTTCGCTTTATCGACAATGTGAAAAAATATAGTGGGTTATTTTGTAAAATTATTTGTGTGTAAATTGTTTTATAAAGCTAACCTGATAGTCTTACGAGTATAAGTATCTGTTTAATGATGTTATAATTTCGACGTTGGAAGACCAACGTAAACGTCCTATATCAGTTGTTTTTGCAATGTATGTATGTACCACCGTCTTCAACCTTTTGTCAACGTTCCGCATTGTATTTGTCTGGCTGGGCTGTTATTTAACTTAAATTGACTTAAATTTGATTTCAGGTATTTTTGTATGAATGACGCGTTCCTGAAACAGTTTACGAATATTTCGATCGAAAAGAAATTGTAACAAAAACAAATTTGGCCTTCAATAAAAAGTATAAACAAATTTAGTTCAAATTAAAATTTATATACGCTACAATAATCACCAACAACATATGTTTGGCAAAAAAACATTAACATTAGATATCTAAAGACAAAAAGGCAGCTAAATAAACAAAAGAAAAAACGTGAATGAAACCACTTTGAAAAAAGCCATAAACTAGTTGGTTGTTGATGTATTAATCAGCTGCTGTTTGGGTTTTGTATATTTTCTTTTGTTTAATAACATTTAAGACAGTAATTTATTTGCTTATTTTTTTTTTGTCTGGTGTTTTTATGAAGCTTTTTTTTTTTGGCATGCAAAGAAATTATCAATTTGGGATTTAACAAAAAATTGCGCATATTAATTTGTTAATAATTATTTATAAACTCTTACAAGGGAGGAATGTGCACTCGGGTTTGGATAAAACTTGGATATGTGAGAAAGAAAACAGACAAAATAAACATGTGCACCTTTTCAGCGGCTCAAAAAGTGGGATCAAACCAACGAGCATAGAATCTAAAGAGGATCCATGCACCTCTTCCTCTGTTAACTGGCTCTGGCCGACATTTCAAGAAAGTTTATTTAAATGTTAATAAATATTAAAAATTGTTAACTGCAATTTCACTTCCTGAAATATCAGCCACAGCCAGTGAGAGAGATCGTAACAGGGTTAGGCTATTAAAGTGTTACCTATTCAAACGACCATATTTTTTTGTGTGAAATTATTTTTTATTGATTCAAATTACAAAATGTGTGGAAATAAATCAGGAAATGTCAGACTCTATACAAATTTTGAAGTAAACTTTGTAAAAAATGCTACTAGTTTTTTGCTGTATTGTAAATTGGGCATTAGAATATTTTGATTGACTCTTCACACTTGATTTTATATTTGTTTGTTGAAGTTATAAGATAAAAATTGTCAATAACATGGACAACATATAGTATTGCATACTTTTTTCCTGATGATTATGGCTGAGGGGCCAACAGAAAAAAGGATTAGTAATTCTAAGGTTATTTATAGTAAATGAAATTCATGAATTAATATTGTTAAGTTATACTGTATTATACTTTGTAATATATTTATTGGCCTTTTGTGGCTTTGATATTACAATAAATAAAGCAAATAAAAAAATTACAGAGAATAAAAATTTAAATAAATCGATAAGGCCAGCAGGATGAAATACGTATTTTCGGGTGCCGCTACAGACCCATCTTCAGTATTCTATGCCTTTATGTCTTAATAATTCATGATGACCTATTTATATTGAATGTGAAACAAACAAGCAAATGACACACAACCAGGGTTGGCAGGCAATACCGCTAAAATACCGTTATCGATTCAAAACCCTTTGAACTGCCTACCGTTACCCCTAAAATACCGTTACCGAAATAACCGAAATACCGTTATCCTTAAAATACCGTTACCGAAATAACTGAAATACCGTTATCCTTAAAATACCGATACCGAAATAAATGAAATATCGATACCCTTAAAATACCGTTACCGAAATAAATGAAATACCGTTACCCCTAAAATACCGTTATTTTAAATTTTCTGTTTTTGGTAATTGCACATGATTATTTAGTATTTTTAGTACATTAATGGTAGATTGGTTCTGTTTTTAATCTCGTTGTGTTTTTTGTAAAAAAAATTGCGGGATGCATCGGAATAACTGACTACCGGTATCCTTAAAATACCGTTACCGAAATAACTAAAATACCGTTAACCCTAAAAAACCGATACCGAAATAAATGAAATAGCGTTACCCTTAAAATACCGTTATCGAAATAATCTCAAATAGCGTTACCCTTACCGAAATAATCACAAAACAGTTATCCTTAAAATACCGTTACCGAAATAACTAAAAATCCGTTATCCTTAAAAAACCGATACCGAAATAAATGAAATAGCGTTACCCTTAAAATACCGTTACCGAAATAATCTCAAATAGCGTTACCCTTACCGATACTCGCATCGTCCATGACCCTAAGTCTTGAGATTTCAAACGATTTATCATTTTCGCCCTGTTTTTGAAAAAACGATTTTTCGAATAAACCGACTACCAGTTTTTTGAAAAAGACCGATTTTTTCTGTGTGATTCAAATTGATAAGTTCAGAAAACAAATGACAATTTCTAATAATCATTTGAGTATTGGGAAATATCTGAATGTAATTCATCAAGTTCTAAAAGTAAATGATAATTTCTGAAAATGATTTAGCTATTCGGAGATACAAGTTTCTATATCTGAAATGTAATTGATTCAGAAATACAATTTGTATTTGCTGTTCCCAATAGATGTCATTAAAATCAAACTTTGTGTCAATGTATTGGTTCTAAAACTGGTTACACAACACTAGATTAAATAATTCTATTAAAGAATATAAAAATACCCTCTAGTAAGTAGTTCCGGAACTATTGAGTTTAGAACAGATTCCCGAATTTTGTCAAAAGGCCATAAAATACTTTACCGTTATTTTTATAATTTTTTTTAAGATCATTTTTTTAGTTTTATTTTTACAATGTCCCGTTAGCTAGTAACTGGTACTTTCAAAAAATTTACCAGCACTCGATGTTAGTCGTTAAGCCCAGTATTTTGTTGACATATTTCGCTTCATGTTTGAAACCCAAAATCAGTTATAAAAACTCTATAATTGATAAAATTTTTTCGCAACAATTCTACCCAAGTGAAAAATTTCTTTTTAAATGGAGTATGACAGGTTTTCCACAAAAATACGAAAAATATACCAGACTTTAGTTTAAAATTATGATTTGTTAAATTAATTTTTAATACTTACCTTTTTTGGAATATAACACTGCGCCAATGTTTACATGTTTGACTGGCTTTAAGGCGATCATGGGGTTCTAAATATTCGTATATCTGGCCTATAACCAATGCTGGTAATTCTTCCCATTTTGTTGAGGTACGATACATATCCAATACAAAGCAGATACAGCTAAAGTAGGTGTTATAAAAATGATGACGCTAGAGACAGGGGACAGTAGTAGTAGTTGGTAGTGTTTGTGTATAATAAAAAGGTGACACCAGCTTAAATGGTGCGCACACAACACCAACTGGAATTAATCGTCTTTTTTTCTTAACTTTCTCTAAATTAACAGGTGCTGTATTTTTCAAAAATTTAAATTTGTTGCCACAACTTAAATGTTCTTTAATTAATTTTCAAATACTCTGGGTTTTTCGTTATCTTTTCTACTAAAAAAATGGAGTCAAAAATTTCCAATATGTATTGTCGTTGTTGTTATAAAGCCCCAAGCAAAAAAAAACCGAAAACAAGAAATATCCAAAACGAACAGAAAATTATCAGCCACAGCAAAAAAATATGTAATGAGAAATTTTTCCGCCAGCAAATGTTTAACGTCACAGTAAAAAAGTAGTTTTTGCGTTAATTGTCGTGGTTGTTGTTGTTTTATGCAAAACACAATACAAAATGTCCAACAAAACAGCAGCACCAGCCCCACCAACAAAACAAATGGGGTACAAAGATGTTTGGTATTCGATATACATTTTTTATGAAAAATTTTTGTTAATAAATTATCCACAAATATGAAAATAGAAGATAAAACGTATTTGTTTACAAATCAATTTAAAAGAGATACTAAAAACAATTTTAATATCACAAAAGAAAAATTCTTTGTGATTGCTTTTTTTCTTATTGGGCCCGTAAAACGTTAATTACTCACCTTTTCCACAAATTTGTTTTATTTTTGCAATATTTTGTCAAGAAAATATTTTTGTTTTTATTCCATTATGCTCGTTGGTCTAATTGTTTTGTGTATTATAATAATTTTATTAAAATATAATTGTAGTTGAAAGATTTTCTTTCCGAATTGAAAGAAAATTTTGTTCGTTTTTACGTATTCACTAGAGTAGAGCTCCAAGCCGACCAGAATTTTTTGGCACCGGCGGCGTGATCAGGGATGATAAATGAAAACATCAAAATACTACCAACTAGCTTGCAATATTGTACCAAAACAAGTTTTTATAAGCTACCTACACACAAAGGAACATTCGTCAGAACATGTGTGTCATTTTTGTTTACATTTTTTAATACAGACAATGCCTCATACAATAAAACCTCGATCGAAACATCAGTTTTGTTTGTTTGTCGAACTAATCACATCAAATATGTGCGGAAGAAAATCAAATTTAATTAATTTGTTAATTGTTAATTTTTCATATGCTGCTGTTTTTTTAGTTTTATTTTTTTTAGCTATCACATGCCCATTAATGCACCGACAAAATATATGGAATATGGGTTAAACTTCAAAAATCATGCTATTTTACAATGTGTTAAACTTAAACTGTGAATTCCTTCATAGATTCACATTTCCATACAAGATGTTATTGAATGGAAAGGACAATCACTTATACGTCAAAAGGAAGGGTCCAAATGGACATAAATTACCAGTACCGTTGTTCTGTAACTATGTGAGAAGTTTCTCACATAAAAATTGTAACTCTGCCATATTTAAAACACAGTATCATAATGTCAAGTTTAGCCAGAGGTATGTAAAAAAATTTACTTATATTCAGTTTGAAATTTTGTGACTCACCCTGTTTTAAATATCGTAGAGTTGCAATTTTTATGTGAGTAACTTCTCAAAGGTTTGGAATAACTAAAACGAAAATATTTCAGAACTACAAATAAAAATATCAAGTTTCTAATTTCTAATAGGTAAAACAAAAATTTTGACTTATTTCATTTTCACGCACTTCAAAATATGTTAAGTTACCTAAGTTTTTTCTTTTGTAAATTATACTTTTTACTTAGCAGAAAACTTTTGATGTATTTTTTACCGAAGTACTTCTACAATTATACACACGCAGAAAAAAACAGGTGGAACTTTTTCTAAGTGCTATTTAATCATACAACTACATAAGTTCGAAGTAAATTTTACAATTTTCTACCAAAATATATGTAATTTTTCGTATAATTTCCGCTACACATATATATATTTTGCAAGGATTGTATATATTTTACAATAAAATTTACATATTTTACTAGAACTTTGTAAAACTAACTTGAAAATTATGTAGTTGTATAATTACATAGCTCTTAGGTAATATTCCTCCTGTGTTTTTCTGTGTGCATTTTTTATTTTTTGCGCGCGTATTTCCTTGGAAATTAAGCCCAGTATTTTGTTCAAAAGAGCGAAAAAATTTCGCTCTATGTTTGGAGCTCAAAAACTATAATAAAAACATTAAAATGCACAAATTTTGTATGGTCTATAAAAAGTTACAATCATAATTAATCCAAATGTTATTAAATTGATGAGAAGAAAAATTCCACCGCAATTTCGCAACAATTCCACACAAGTGAAAAACCATTTTTTTTATATGGAATTTGACAGCTTTTTTCGCAAAAGTACGAACATAATACCGGGCTTTAACAATAACAAAAATTTAGTTAGCAAAGGAAGTGTACTAGTTTTTAGACCGGTTGGAACAGTTTTGAAAATCCCAATTATCATCCCTGTCATGGCTATATTTGACTTATTTTTTTAACTACCCCAAAAATAAGTTTTCCTAATAGCACTTGGCATCTCTTGAAACAGCTGTGTTTGTTTTGGTTTTTTTGTGTGTGGTCGGAATAAAATAAATCCAATTGTTATTTAAGCCATTTGGGCAGTAGAATGAATTAAAATTTTGTTAAACTTTAAATAAAACATTCAGAAATGAATCGCTTAATTAGACCAATATTTAAAACAAACACTTTTCTTTACGCTAATAGAATATCAATAAATATAGAATTTCTAGTGAAACGTAATTTTGGTTTTATGACCCAGCAATCAAGAATATTGCAAGGAAATGGAGTTCTCAATCAAACTGCTACATTAACAAAACGATACAATTCAACTGAAGCAACAGTAGCGGTTGATCCTGGTTTCTTTGCAAGTTTTTACCAGTCACTATCAAACTGTACTCCTGTAGGTTATGTACAACAGGGTTTAATTGAAATACACGATTTTACTGGTTTACCATGGTGGGCCTCTATAGTGGTAACAACTTTTCTATTTCGTACTTTAGTAACACTGCCCTTGACGATATACCAACATAAAATAACGGCTAGGATAGAAAAAATCTCTTTAGAAATGCCTGCCATTGTGGAAGAACTTAAAAAAGAGGCTGCCATGGCAATGAGAAAATTTAAATGGACTGAAAAACAAACTAAAATTGTCTATCAAAGATCGGTTGGTATTATCATTTTTAAAAATATTGAATATTTTTACTTATGTCGAATTAATTTTAGATTAAAAAACAATGGAATAAATTAGTGGTTAGGGACAATTGTCATCCTGCCAAAACATTTATTGTTCTATGGGGTCAAATACCTTTGTGGATTTTCCAATCAATGGCTATTCGAAACTTGGTAAATATGCTACCAGATCCGACCTCAATACAGGCACAAATTGTTGTTACAGAAATGACTCTTGGAGGTTTTGGTTGGATACCAAATTTAACAGAAGTCGATAATTCGTATATTTTACCCGTCACTTTAGGATTAATCAATCTGGGTATTATAGAGGTACATAAAAAATTAAAAGAATTAACTAAATAATAAAAAAAAAAAAAAATTCAAGATTGCATGAAAAAATTCTCAGATTCTGGGGTTTTTTTTCGGATAAACAGTTTTTGAGATTCTGACATTTTTTTTCGTGTAATAAAAAATTCTTAGGATTTTTTTGTATAGAAACACCATCAGATCCTGTAGAATTTTCGTGTAAAGATTTTGTAGTATTTTTTGAGATTATTTGTAACTTATTAAAAAATTAATTTGTTTTTAATTAACTTCTATTTCAGATGCAATCTTTGTTACGTACTCATCCCTCAACACGTTTCCAAAATATTGTCACAAATGTTTTCCGTGGCTTAAGTATTTTTATGGTTCCTGTAGCATGTTCTGTACCATCGGCTCTAAACGTCTATTGGGTAGCATCAAGCGCTTATGGTCTAATACAAAATCTTTTATTAGTCTCGCCGCAAGTTAAAAGAGCATTTGGTATACCCAAAACAAAAGGTGAATTGGAAAATCCTTATGAACATTTATGGTTAAAAATGAAACAGCGCACAAGCTTAGAAAAGTTACCAATTCAGAATATGCACGTTGTTAATAAATCAGAAAATGTAGGGGGAAAATCAACAAAGGAAAAACAAAGAAAATAAAAATTTATTATTTGTGGTTTTTTTGTATAAATTTAAATTATATTTTTAAAATTGTTGATATTAAATAGAAATTGAAAAGAATTTGCATCAACTTTTTATTTGTCACTGAATGGGAAATCCTATAATTTTTGGTAGTGTTTTTTAACCCTAATATATTCTTAATATGACCTTATTGTCCAATAGTTGAGTTTTTGAAAGTTCCAAATTGGAGATTTGTTTAAAAATTCCAACGTATATGGCATTAACTTTAACCGAGTTACCATAATTCTTATCTGGGTATCTTGGAATTAATAGAATACAAAAATGTTTTTGTAGTAGATTATTTCAATAAATTTCAAAATTTGGTCTCGAATATCTTGATTAAGTGCTCTGCGACACATCAGTTGCCGGTGGATATTGTGGTAACTTGGGTGTTTTTATTGAATGTTTTTATTGCGTTATTAGAAATTAGGGCCGATGTGGCCCGTCTTTCCGACATCCGATTATCCTAATTTTTATTGAGACATAGTTTTAAACCCAAATAAATATTTCTGGAGGTGACCCGGTCAATAACTCAACATTTTTTTCTTCCTAGAAACTTGGAGACCCTAAGGCTGCATTCACACCTAATTCTTAAACACCTGTTTAGCTAAAACACGTATTTTAGCGTATTTTAGCTAAAACACGTATTTTAGCTCTTTATTCTACTACAACTTTTGTAATAGAATAAAGAGCTAAAATACGTGTTTAAGCTAAACAGGTGTTTAAGAATTAGGTGTGAATGCAGCCTTAAAAATTGTCAACTTTCTGAACAAAGTGCCATAACCATGGCGTAACCATAAAGGTGGAATTATTAGAAAATATATTTTGAATTGAGTTAACCCTGCAATGTCAAATAAAAAAAAAAATAAATCAAAACAAACGAAGAAAAATTATTTTTGAATTTTATTTTAAAAAAATTTAAACTTTAAAAGAAATTTATTTAAAAAAATATTAAAAATGAAAATAAAGTGTTGTGTGTGCAATTATACATTATACATAATATTGTAAAATTTTTATTTGGATTTTATATTTATTTTTGTTTTCTTTTTCTTTTTGTCTTTTGTTTAACATTAGCTGTGTTCGGGTACTCAACATTGGGATACCGCGGGATCCCAATTTTACGTTTTTAGCGTTTTCTTTCTACACAATTTGGGTAAATGAGAGCTGTCATGAGATTCTTGTTCTTCTTGCACGAAAAAGCCCAGACTTTTTTTTTCGTGTAAATTTGGGTAAATTGTTTTTATCAGCTGTTATATCATCAGTTGGGTGCAACTAGTTCAATTGAACTCTTCACTAATTTGAACCAAAGACCTAGTTCACAACTAATAACTCTTTTAGTTCAATCGATCATTTCATTCATTCAGAAAATATGTTTATCATTTACAAAAATTAGTATAATAGTTGCAAAAGTCTATCGGTGATTTCACAACTCCATAAAATTACCGACAATTTTTTGAAGACGATTGTTTAAATGTGTTAAAGAGTTAAATATGTAAATAACTCGAAGCTTTTGTTTAATATTAAAACCTTTTCCAAATTTAATAAACTATGCATTCCTTTTTGTAAATAGAAATGCCTAAAAAGGAAATTTTTATTAAATTTTTGATTTAAAAAGGGGTTTAACTAGAAAAGCTATCTAGATTTTTACAACAAATTGAACAAAGAAAGAGCGCTCACCAAAACGAACTATAATGCACAAATCTATTGTCATTTGTTTTTCGGGCTTCAAATGTGGTTTTTCGCGTTCGTTTACTTTTGTGCATTTTTGTCATTTCGGGAGAGTATTTCTTGTTAACTCTCATTTTACCGAACTTTACCCAAAAAGTAAAGAAACAGAGCTATTGCATATGACAACTTTATCTAATAATTCTACCTGGGTAGTTGTACAATATTTTTATAACTTATTTTTCTGGTGATGCAATACCCCTGGACATATGCCCTTAAATGCCATTTTCTCAATTATTTTGTAAAAATACCATTTTTTTAATCCTCGTGAAAAACAACTTACGGTGCTTTAAATAGTAATTTAAATTCTGAAAATGAAAATTTTTTTAAGGCACATCTACACGAGAGATAAAATTGCTAGAGATAGAGCAAAAAACACCTCTAAATAGCTAAAATCATTCACAATAGAGCTAATTAGAGGTGTTCTTTGCTCTATCTCTAGAAGTTTTATCTCTCGTTTAGATGTGCCTTTATGTAATTAGAAAGCAACTATCAGATTAAACACAAAATGTCACTTTTTCTTGTATATTAAATTTGCGTGAAAACAAAGTTTGTGCTGATGTTTGTAACACCAAAAAATATTGGTCCTGGACCCACCTTATATTATACTGATCGGCTCAGAATTTTTTTTATTTCGATTTAACGATTTCCGTTCCTCCGTCCGTCCGTCTGTCCGTCCATGCATTCTTGTGCGCACTCTACAGGTCGCAAATATTAAGATATTTTGACGAAATTTGATGCACCGACTTATGTTGGCCCAAGGACGACGCCTGTTGATTTTGGTTGAAATCGGTCCATGTTTAGACCTAGTGCCCATATAAGGGTACCACGCAAAATTGTTTTTTTACACGCTGCAGGTCGCAAATGCGAAGATATTTCAATGAAATTTGGTACATAGACCTATGTCGGCCCAATGACGAAGCCTATTGATTTTGGTTAAAATCGGTCCATGTTTAGACCTAGTGCTCATATAAGGTCCCCCCCAAAATTGGCTTGGTTACACGCTGCAGGTCGCAAATACGAAGATATTTCAATGAAATTTGGTTCGCTGACTTACATCGTCCCAAGGAAAAAACCTATTGATTCTAGATAGGATCGGTCCACATTTGGACCTATCGCCCATATGGGCTATATTTTCGATTTTCTCTTCCTTTATGATTTTATAGAAAATTTTGACACGAGTCCGTTTTAACCCATTCAAATTTCGGATCCAAACATAAATTGGCTTTAAATCAGACTGGTGTAGGGTATTATATAGTCGGCATGCCCGACTTTAACTTTTTTTACTCGTTATCTATTAAATATTACATGTCGATATAGCTCAGATGGTAGAGCTATTGACTGGCAATCTGTAGACCCAGGTTCGATTCCCGCACCAGCAAATTTTATTTAAAAAAAATACAATAAAAAATATTTTTTTTATATAATTTTTTTTTTTTGAAAATCTATTTTTAGACTCATTATTTTTGCCAGTACTGGTAAGCACATAGATAACGATATATTTTTTGATTTTTCGTATGCTGGTGGGTAACCATAACTCATTATTTTTCGTGACATGTAGTTACATAACCACATATCTGGTAATGATTTTCTACACTGGGTTAACAAAAGAATTTGTTAATATCAACAAATTTTATTTTAAGCCAAAAAACAGGAATAAATTTTGTTAAAGTAACAAATTTTTCTGTTCAGTCAACAGACTTATTATTTTGAGTGTAGAAAATCACTAGGTTTATAAACAACGCAAAATTTTTTTAATAAAAGAAATTAATATGCGAATTTTATAATATTTTTCAACATAAAACCGATTTTTAAAAATTATATTACGGCTGATAAAAATCGCTAGATTTTTCGCTAATAGCTACACCAATTTTCCCGCTAGGGACAAAATAAAATTGCTACATTCAAAATAATACGTCTGTTGGCTGGACAGAAAAATTTGCTACCTTAGCAAAATTTATTCCTGTTTTTTGGCTTAAAATAAAATTAGTTGATTTTAACACTTTTTTTTGTTAAATTTAACAAATCTAAATTTAAGTAAGTCGTAGAATTTATCCAAATTTAGGGGACCCTCCCCGGGCCTAGTTAATATCATGTGAGGGCATGTAAGGGCACTCCAAAGGAGCAAACATTTTGTCCGTTTTGATCTATCTCGCTTAGTTTTTGAGATATTGGCCATTTTATGAAGTAAAAAATTTTTATTAAAAATTTCCGAGGGTCCAAGGGTCTATCATGGTCCATTTTTGGATAGATATAGCCCTTTTCGCTGGGGTATTGCACGGTTAGGTGTAGTCGAAATTTTATCAAGTTTTCGAGATATGGACCATTTCAAAAAATCGGGAGGGAAAGAAATAGCACCATCTTTAAAACTTCGGATACATTGGTGCGCCATCTACAGGGTAGTAACGGTAACATGAAAATATTATATTTTAAAAATAAATTTTGTAAAATTTAACGAATGGGTTCTTAAAAATTATTTATAATAATCTTGAAAATTAACACTCAAAATTAGTTGAATTACTTAGGATTTTTAGTATTGTTTTAAATGAAGAAAACTAAAATCTTTGCTTAAATCAGTGCTTTAACTAAAAATTTGTTAAAAATTAGTCAAATCGATTTGAAACCGGTTTGACAGATTTTTCTACTGACGTATTTTTTTAAGTGTAGATCTGACGAGAAAATTGCCTTAATGGCAATAGTGGGCAGTATGGCCATAAATGAATCAAATTTTTAAAATTTCAGGCATGTCTATTTTGCTTAATAGTTTTTTCTTATTAAATTTCATTCTTTAACAAATTTCAGATGACTTTTCTTTGGGAGTATTTTGTAGTCCAACGGAATCTAGCAAACATCCTCATTCGCGGGATTGGCATAACTATGTACCTACAGTAGACCGTACGTCAAAAAAAAGTTCACCGTACACCCTCCAATATGATGTATTTTTGGAAGGCGATATCAAAAAAAAATTTTTTTGCCCACCGTAGGGGTCGCCTTTTTTAATTTTTTGTTATAGCTTTGGCATATAAAATCGAATTTTAAAGTGTGATATATCGATTTTTTTGCCTCGAGGAGACCAGTGTTTTGCTATATAGTAAAAATCCAATTACAAAAATTTAAAAAGGGGGTCGCCTTTTCGGCAACCAATATATAAAAAAAATTTCTACTGGGTTTAGCGAAAAACTTCCTTAGCAAAAGTTTATGATTTTTTGCGAGCTTTAATTTTCTAACATTAGGGTGGTATACTAGGGTCGGTTGTAGCAACTGAGATCTGGTGGGTAACTACTAGAACGGGATATTTGAGGTCAATGGCCCTTAGAGCAAAACACTGGACTCCTCAAGAGAAAAACATCGATGTATCATACTTTAAGATCCGACTGTAAATAAAAAAAAAATGGCGACCCTACGTTCGGCAAAAAAAAAAATAAAAAAATTTTTTTTGAAACCTCCTTGCAAAGATACTTTATATTGGAGGGTGTACGGCGCACTTTTTTTTTTTGCCTGTAAGGTGGTACGCTCTAATGTACAGTGTGATGATGGCAAATTATCCGTTAAAAGATGTCCACGAGATCAAGTGTTTATTCTTAAAACACGTCAGTGTATAGAAGAAAAATTTGAAATTGAAGAAGATGATGATTATGACCAAAGTCAAATGAACAATTGACTGATAAAGTCAAATAAACGTTGACTGCAAGCTGCTAATTTTTCGAAATGGTGTTATGATAATAGTATTTTGAAGACCTTTTTTTATTCGATTATCCTTAAAATTTAAAAAGAAAATTTATACATAAATATATTAACAATTTTTTAATAAAAACCATTAAAAAAAACTGAAAAATAAACATAATAATATGGAAATTTATGTGTTAAAAAGTTAACTTCTCGTTAGTTAGAATAAATATTTTATTATGAATAAAGCCATATAGTTTTAAGACCCCTAATCTTCTTTGCCATAGAAAAGAGTTCTAAATGATTTATTATGGTTTTATTTGGTATGTTAAATATTATTCTTCTATACCTACTGCCCGACAATTTTAATTTTTTATGTTTTTATTATTTATTTAATTGTTGACATCATGAATAATTTTTATAATAATTGTTTTCTACTTTATTTAAAAAATAAATATTAAAATAAAGGTAAATTCAGGAATTATTTTCTAAGTAAACAGAAATAGAAAATAAAATAAAGAAAACACTAAGCACTGAAATATTTTTTGTATATTTTAAAAGTGCATCTTTCTTATCAATTACTTCTGGGATGTTTATTTACTTGCGCCACTGAACAAAATATATTCAAAATTAAAAAATTATAAGTGATAAGAAATTAAATTTATTAAAATACTCTTCCCCCCCAAAGCAAGAAACACATGACGTAGACTTAACGGCCTTATGGACTTTTACGACAGTATTCATTGAAAGAGAGTTGTTTTGTTTTATGGAGAGGGCCTCCGGACATTGCCCTGCGGACATAATCTATAAACTGGATATGGGGGTTATGACCAAAATATTTTCACACTCAATTGCAATAAAAAGAATAATATTATGATCTTTTGCAATTTGATAGCTGTTTGAGTAGTAAGAATTGTTTTTCTAAGGAACCATAAAAACAACTATTGTGACAGTTATTTAAAAAACAACTAACTGTATTTCGTAGCACTTATTTAAAACAGTTATTTTTATTATTATTTAGTTAAAACTACTAAAAAGTAGTTAAAAATGATGCTGCAGAAAAAAATGTAAAAATGAGCCGATTATTTTTGCTATATATTAGTAATATAGGAACAACTAAATTAAAACTATTAAACACACAGAATTTTAGTTATATTTGAGTTAAATTTTTGTTAATGGAAAATGGCAAATTAATGTGCTAAAATCAGCAAAAAATTTTGCTAAATAATTTGTAGCCTAAAAAATCACAAAAAATTAAAAATTTTCCAAGTTTTTTCAATTTTTTTTAAATGCAAATAAAAATCAAGCCTTTCGAAAACAACAGTTTATAATTTTTTAGCAAATATTTCTGCTGATTTTAGCAGGATAGACTGCTATTTGTATTCAACTAAATTTAGCTTAAAAATAGCAAAACAGCTATAGTAGCTATAACAGTTTTTTTTAGTTTTTTTTAGCCTACTAATATTAAGCCAAATTTTCCGCAGATTTTACAGTACAATTTGTTATTTTCAATTAACTAAATGTTAACTTAAATATAAAAAAAATTCTGTAAATTTAACAGTTTTAATTCTGCTGTTCTTAGTTTACTAGTATTTAGGAAAAAAATTTGCTAATTTCAGCAGTTTTTCGAGCAGCATCATTTCTAACTAATTTTTAGTAACTTTTTCTGTTATTTCTATGAGTGTAGGAGCGTTATTAAACTGTTAAAAATAGGTAACAAATGCATTAAAAATAAGTAACAATGCCATAAAATTAAAATTTTTACTACCCAGCAATAAAGGTGATCATTAATGAGAAATGAGCTCCAAAAACATAAAAACTTTTTCGCTTTTTCCTATGAAAGTAGTCCGTTCAAAAGAGTGTAATCAGAAAAAAAAATTTTAATAATTTTGGAATCTTTTTTTAAGTCTGTTAAGTCTGAAAAATGAAAGCTCATTTAGAGACAGCTTTTAAGGTTGTACTGA
Organism: Leucophora obtusa; assembly: GCA_949987735.1. NCBI lineage: Eukaryota > Metazoa > Arthropoda > Insecta > Diptera > Anthomyiidae > Leucophora > Leucophora obtusa. The sequence goes on from OX465296.1 coordinate 162,293,871, forward strand.
AAACTTCTTGGATTGTTTTCTGACGGTGGGTCTCATACTGAAGGTTTTAGAGTTAACTAATAGTTAACCCAAAAACTTGTTGTTTTGTATACAATTTTATAACATTTTCTTTTGTTTAATAGTTAAGTTACAGTTAAACCTACAATATGAGTCCCACCGTGAGAGTTAATATTCTGTACCAAAAAAAAAAGAGTATTTTTAAAAAAACAATTATAATTTTTATGAGTCATTTAAAAATCTTATTTAGGAGCGCTCTGAAAAATACTGGCTGGGCATAAAAATTTTAAAACAACAGCAAATCTTATTTCCAGCAAGTCTAACTTCAACAATATATGGTTTTTAATTGAGGGGCTGGTGTAAAACAATCTTAAGATGTGAGCTGATAGTAAAGATCTTGAGAGTTTCTAGACTACAACCAAAAAGTGCTCTCAAAATAAGGAATATGTATCATTTATAGACACACTTTATACTTTTAATTAATGTGAAGTGTCGTTGTGAATTTAAAACTCATTTACATTTAGTGAAATACGGATCGTTAGAAAAATTACGGAAATAGTGTTTTTCTTTTCCTTAAAAGAAGGATTTTTGCTAAAATCTTTCAAAAGCACGAAATCACGAAAAAATATAGAAAACTAAAAAAATGGTGAAATTGTTTTTAATATCTATAATTGTGGTCATTTTATCCACAAATTATATACAAGCGGTTAGTATTTCCAAGGAAAAATTTTTTAAAAAATATAAATTAAAGAAAAGTGTCAAGTGAAAATAACGAATCCATACCCGCATACATATTTTCCACGTATGTATGTACATTACCGCGGGTACCCAATTTTACCAGCAAGCGTTTTTATTGTTAAAATTGTGTGTAAATTGTTGGTGTTTCGGGTAAATTTGGATCCCGTAGGTACCCGCTGTATAGGCACATCTACACGATAGAGAAAACTGCTAGAGATAAAGCAAAAAACACCTCTAAATAGGTTAAATCATTCACAATTAATTAATTAGAGGTGTTTTTTCTCTATCTCTAGCAGTTTTCTCTCTCGTGTAAATGTGCCTTAACGATGTCGTATAGACCTATATATTCATTATATTAAATATTTTTGTGTATTAAGTGGAAAAACAATTATTTTAAATAAATTTTAAACGAAATTCTTATGAAATAATTAAAACAAAAATATAAATTCAAAAGTAAATTGTGATAATAAAGATCAGCCAGAAGGTGATAACACTTGTCGTTTGTTTGCATTTATTTCACTAGAAAACAAATAAAATATTTTTGCCATTTTTATTTGCGCGTTCTTTTCTGTGTTTTTTTTCGAAAATAAAAATAAATTGAATATTTTTTCTTCAATGAATGTCTTCAATTGATACATTTGATGATGTTTATTTATTGTAAGAAGTAGTACAAATTGTTGTAATGGTGGGACCTTAATTGAATGTGATGCCTTGAATTTGAAAAGAATGCAGGCAGCAAATGATACTATACAATTACTTCTTAATTTACACAGTATAGTGGGTGGTTTTATAATTCTTTGAAGAAAAAAGACAAAACAACAATGCGTTTTATTGTTTGAATTATATTAAAATTTTTTTTCATCATTTAAGCCGGGAATCGAACCGAGAATCTTCTTTTAGTAGAGCTTCAACACCTCGATTATTTTATAAATAGTTTAAATATATTTCGTAACCAATAAGGATTTTAACAAAAAATACATTTTTATTTACGGTGGGTCTCACACTGAAGGTTTAACGGTAAACTAATAGTTAACCCAAAAATTTGTTGTTGTTTTGTATACGATTTTTTGACATTTTCTTTTGTTTAATAGTTAAGCTAAAGTTAAACCTGCAGTATGAGACCCACCGTTAAATGAGAATTACAGAATCAATTATTAAAATCTTGAAGAATTTCCGGATGAAATTCACATTATTTTTAAGACAGTTTACGGCAATCAACACAAGTACACTGAAAAAATTTTTTAGATAGATTTTATTAAAAAATGACAGTAAAAACAAAGGTATATTCAGTTAAAAAGGCGACGAAAGCATTTACCTTTAAAATAACTAAAATTCTGTTATTTTTAACTGTTTAAAAATAACTAACAAATGCATTAAAAATAACTAACAATGTAGTAAAATCAACTGACAAAGTTTTTACTACAAAAATTTTAAAACAACCGGCAAAATGGGTAAAAACTACTGTTCTATTTACAGTTAATCCTTTTGGTATTATAAAAGTATATTTTAATAAAAAACAACAAGTTACTAAATTAGAATTAATAAAAATACATATTAATTACAATATTAATTGTATTTGGCGTTTAAAAGAACAACACTTCACTAAAAAAATAAAAATGCCCTGTTGGCAGTCCGTCTCCAATATACACAAATTGCCTGCACTTGTACGTAAAAACCATACGTCAGTGTGGCAACAATTGCGAAAAGGTGACACGGAGGAAATAAGAAGATAAACAAAAAAGTCTAAAGTAGAATGTTTGTATATGTCTGTTTGATCACTTCTGAAAGCAGAGACTATTAAATATAAAGATAGGGAATCAAAACTTAAACTACTCACAGGCAGAGGGCGCTGAAATTTAGTATTACCTGAGCAACTACTTAGTATCAGTTTAGTATCAGCTGAGCCTATATTTAAAAACTCAAAAAATGCTGAAAACTGCTCAAAATAAGAAAAAAGCAAGCGCGGAATATATTCAAATAATAAAATTTCAGATATTCGTTTGTTTTTTGCTTTGTTAATTAAATTTAAATAAAAAAAGAAAATTGTCAATTTTTTGAACTAAGTGCCATCTAGTGATAATGATGTTGTTATAACTTATTTTTTTGGTGATGCCATACCCCTGTCTGAAAGAATTCATATAGCGACAATCTGACAATAAAAATATAAACAATAATACAATTTAATGGAAAATCACTGATGAAGCCTGTCTATTGAAAAAAGGCAGAAACTGGATCTAGTCAGATTTGCAAATTTAATGTGTTTATAACTTTTGAAGAAAATGTTTATTTTCTTCTGAACCTCAAACCTACTAAACAAGTTTTTTCTTTAGATTAAAAAATATTTGTAATTATTGGGTGTACAAGTTAATAATGTCGATTTGGACAACATATTACATAACTGTCACATATGGTTTGTGTGAATAATAACAAATATGGTATTTTGGTGGGTAACCATCTGTCATTATAATTCAGATAGACGCCAAAGTGTAAACACACATTTTTTCAATCGTTATAATAATGATAACTGATAACCTTCTTTCATTTGAAGAAAACGGCTGCTGAAAGTTATCGATTGTTGGTAGAAGCTTACGGTCAACATGCACCAACTCAAAAACCTTGTGAACGATGGTTTGCGCGATTCAAAGGTGGTGATTTCGATACAGAAGCCAAGGAGAGGCCTGGTCAGCCGAAAAAGTTTGAAGATGAGGAATTGGAAGCATTACTCCACGAAGATTGTTGTCAAACGCAAGAAGAACTTGCATTATCATTGGGAGTCACACAACAAGCCATTTCCCTACGTTTAAAAGTATTGGGATTCATTCAAAAGCAAGGAAATTGGGTCCCACATGAATTGAATCCGAGAGACGTTGAAAGGCGATTTTGCATTTTGCGGAAATGCTGCTTGAACGCTACAAAAAGAAGTAATTTTTGCATCGTATTGTTACTTGTGATGAAAAATGGATACATTACGATAACCCCAAGTGCAAAAAGTCATATGTAAAGCCCAGCCAACCAGCCAATCAACGCCGAAGCCGAATATCCATGGCGCCAAGGTAATGCTCTGTATTTGGTGGGATCAGAAGGGTGTTTTACATTATGAGCTGGGTAAATCGAGTCAGACGATCATAGGGGACCTGTACCGAACACAATTGATTCGTTTGAAGAGAGCAATCAACGAAAAACGACCAGAATATGCGACCAAACATGAGTCAATAATCTTCCATCATGACAACGCTCGGCCACATGTTGCAAGACCGGTCAAAACCTATTTGGAAAACAGTGGATGGGAAGTTTTGGCTCACCCGTCTTATAGCACAGACCTTGCCCCTTCTGACTACGATTTGTTTCGATCGATGCAGAACGCCTTTAATGCTTGATGCATTCTTTACCTCAAAACCGGAGCAGTTCTTTTATTTTTATTTTCTTTTGGCGCGGAATCCATATTCTAGCAGAAAGATGGGAAAAAGTAGAGGCTAACGATGGACAATACCTTGAATAATGTATCAATTCATTTTATTATTATAATAAATGCATTTTTCAAGCAAAAAAATCGCCATTATTAACTTGTATACCCAATACCTCAGCCTATTTAAAATTTGAAGGAAAAATTCCAAACGGTACTCCAGTGATTATGCTTTTATGCATTGGAGATAAAATACAATTTTCAGATTTTTATTTGCAAACGAGGAATATATCAATAATACCAAATATAAACTCAACGAGAATTTTTAAAATTCAATAAAATTTTTTATTATTTAAATAACTAACAAAATACTGTTTTGGTAGTTGTTTATTATGATATTAAAAATAATCGATTTAAACAACTGTTACGAAATTACAGTACTTTTCGTTAGTTGTTTTCTTAAATAACTGTCATAAAAGTGGTTTTGTATTTTTCGATAGAAAAACAGCTGTAATTACGGTTAAAAAAAATAACTACTGATTACTACACAAAAAACTGTCATGTACACTAATAGAAAAAAGTCTGTAAAAAATTTAGTTAAAACTAAAAAAAACTAAAATTTATTAAAAATGATGCTGCAGAAAAAAACTGCTAAATTTTTTTAACAGAAAATAACAAATTAATCTGCTTAAATCAGCAAAATATTTTGCTAACAAATTAGTAGCCCAAAAAACCACAAGAAAATTTGAAAATTTCGAAGTTTTTTTTTTTAATGCAAATAAAATTCGAGCCTTTGGAAAACAGCAGTTTACAATTTTTTTAGCAAATATTTCTGATTTTAGCAGGATAGACTGCTATTTGCATTCAACTAAATTTAGCTTAAAAAAAACAAAAAATTTTTAGATATGACAGTTTGTTTTTGCTATTCATTAGAATTAGTTATTTTCAATTAACTAAAGGTTTACTTAAATATAACTAAAATTCTGTAAATTTACCAGTTTAATTTTGCTGTTCTTATTTTACCAGTATTTAGCAAAAAATCTGCTAATTTCAGCAGTTTTTCTGCAGCATAATTTTTAAGAAATTTTTAGTAAATTTTTCCGCTATTTTTATAGATTTATTTCTATGAGATTGTGATTAAAAAATACATAAAATGCAAATTTTTCTTCTCTGGAAATATATTATTTACAATTAATATCATTGCACTAATTTGGCAATAATTTAATAAAATCAAATAGTTTTCAAAATGTAGCGATTTGGGGCCATATGCGTAATCACTAGGGCAAGGAATTTCATGGAAATATGCGCCCACAAAATGGAGATAAAAAACAAAAATATGCATTAAAAAGATATGAAATATGCACTAAAAATATTTAATTTTGCAAAAATTAAGCATCTTAAAATATAAAAAGGTATATAATTCAGTTATTTTTCAAATAAAGTCATCATGATTTTCAAGAAAGCTTTTTTTTTTTAAATAAAGAAACAAACTAAATTAAAATTGATAAAATGCATATTAATTACTAGGGCAAGGAATTCCATGCAAATGCATGTTTTTTCTCGATAGTGCAAAACTAATATGGATTAAATATTTATCCGAATCATCAAATTTAGAACAAAATGGCATCGATTTGTAGTTGCATATTTTTGCCTATTTTGACAAAAATGCATGTTTTTGCATATTTTGACTTTAAATGCATATTTGGTTCTTTTTTAATGCATATTTTGTGCTTTTTAATGCATATTTTTAGTTTTTAGGAGTATTTCATAATTTGTAAAAAAAATATAAAAAATTGATAAGTTTCCGTTTCCGTATTTTATTCAATCAAAATATTTATTTTTTTCATTATTTTTAAAAATAAACTTTCTTAAAAACCTTATTGACCTATGGAAAACTTGGAGTTCTGTGTCTATTTGCAAAATAACTAACTTACATATATTTTTTTTATTTTAAAGTACGTTATTTTTGCAAAAATAATTATTTTTATCGTATATTTTTTGTTTTTAATGCATATTTTTCTTTTTTAGCCTCATTTTTTAGGCGCATATTTTCGAATTTTAAGTGCATGAAATTCTTTGCCCTATTAATTAATCTCCAATATACACAAATTGACTGCTCTTGAACGTAAAAACCATACGTCAGTGTGGGAACATTTGCGAAAAAGGAGACACAGAGGAGATTGGATGATAAAAATCTAAAAGTATAATGTTTGTATGTGTCTGTTTGATCACTTCTGAAAGTAAAAAACAATAACAGAAAGCTAAATAGGAAAGAAAAACTATGAACTAGCTACGTTGCATTCAAGGCCTTGCTTGGGTGAGATGGCTTAGCTGTCGCACAGGCCCAATGGCTTAGCTGTAGGCACAGGTCCGATTCCTACAGCCGACGGTTTGTTGAAAAATGATCATATAGAGACAATCTGGCAATAAAATATAAACAATAATACAATTTAATGGAAAATCACTGATGAAGCCTGTCCAAAAAAAAGGCAGAAACTAGATCTAGTCTGATTTGCAAATTAATGTGTTTATAATTTTTAGAGAAAAAGGTTTATTCTTCTTAACCTCCAACCTACAACATTTTTTCTGTTTGAATTAAAATGTGAAAATCTAGAAATTTTTTCAAAAATTTAAAAAATTTTGCAAAAAAATTAAAAACATGTACGTAAAAAGCTTAAAATATGCATTAAAAAGGCACGAAGTATGCATTTCAAGTCAATATATGCAAAAGAATGCATTTTTGACAAAATATGCAACTACAAATCGATGCCATTTTGTTCTAAATTTGATAATTCGGATAAATTTTTAATCCATATTAGTTTTGGACAATCGAGAAAAACATGCATTTGCATGAAATTCCTTACCCTAATAATCACTTTTAATTTTAAAAATGAAATTCAACAAACAAATTTTTTTACGCACATTCAAATATTTTTTGTGTATATAAGTATAGGATGTATGTATGTCCAACACATTCTCATGCTATACGTCCACTGACAGCGAATGTCAAAGAGTAAGAGTTAAATGTAATATATGGCAAATAAATTAACTAAAGCATAATTCCTCCACAAATTTTTTGATTTTTTCAGTCTACTAATATTCAGCAAAAAGTTTCATTGATTTTAGGAAATATTTTTTTCATTTGCATTCGACTAAGTGTTAGCACAATTTTTGCTGAATTAAAAATGTTTTGCTAAAAAGCAGCGATTTTTCTGACATTAGTAATTTTTCTGCTGGCACCCTTCTGACTAAAATTTTGCTAAATCAGGAAACTTTTTTTTATGACTTTACAGACTTTTTTTGAGTGTAGCTTTTAGGTACTTTCCAGCCTCAAACCATAAAGAAATTTAATTGTTTATTTCCATTTTTAGACTTATAATTCGGGAATAAAAACAAGAACCTATGAATTAGAGCCTATAACGACATCACAAGTACATCATCATCATCATCATAGTCAACAATATGTGCCAACCAATAGCCACTATCAATATAATCGAAACGACAATAATAATAAGGAAAATAATTATCAAACCTCAATAACACAGCGTTATAGTAGTAGTAGTGATAATGCTTATCAACAACAACAATATGAAGGTAATCAATATTATCAGCCGCAGCTGCCACAACAATATCATAATCATCATCAACATTACACACAACAACAGCAGCAGCAGCAACAACCACAACCAATATATGAAAGAAAAGAAACTTCACGAGTACAATCAACAGGAAATTTTCAAAATTCAGAAAATTCCATTAATGAATATTATACCGGATGTCCTTCAGGACATACTGGTCAATTACCATATGCCTATGATTGTCGACGTTTCTTAAATTGTTGGCATGGTAGAGGTCATATACAATCATGTTCGGTTGGTACTGTTTTCAATCCAGAAACTTTAGAATGTGATCGTCCTGATAAAGTGAAATGTGAGGCAGCCTTAAGTGTCTTAGGCATACAATCGGCTGGCAAACCCCAACAACAATCCTCCTCCACTCATGGACAGTTTAAACAACCATCTCGACAGAATTATAGAGCTGGTCGTTATACTGATACTTTAACCGATAATGTTGATGTTTTATGTCCTACTGGAGTACAAGGTCTACAGCCACATCCATCAGATTGTACTAAATTTATAAATTGTGCTAATGGTAATGTTCATATTCAGCAATGTGGTCCGGGAACAGCTTTTAATGTTGCCATGAAAGTATGTGATTTTAAAGATAAAGTCGATTGTTCAAGCAGAGAACCGGGAGCTGTGGAAACTACATCATCTTCAAGACAAGGTAATTGTTATATACTAAAGTTTAAATTAATTGATTTCCTTCGCTTAGGTACCTAGTCCCATAATTAAATATGTATTTCTTATAAAAAAAAATTAGTTAACGATAATCAAGTATCCTGTGCATCTGGTGCTTCTGGTTTGTATTCTCATCCCTATGATTGTACTAAATTTTTGAACTGTGCTCATGGTGAAACTTATATACAAGATTGTGGGCCCGGTACTGGTTTCGATAGTGTACGTTTAATTTGCGATTATAAAGAGAAAGTTAAATGTGGTTCGGGCAGTACCTGGGGTTCTACCGAATCTACCGTAACAACTCAACATACCAGTGAGTTCTTGATTTTTAATTGGTAAAATGATGAAATGCTTTTTTTCGCTTATTCATAATCATTACGAATTACTTTAACCCATTTTTTACCAAGTATGCACACCGTGCGAATTTTTTTTGATAAATCTTTGTCGAGGGATAGGTCGGTTTCGCAGCAAGTATTTTTTGACATTAAAAATGAAAATGGATTGATTTCTTACATTCTTACTATGTTGCAAATACGGAAAACCCATGATTTGATCAGTCAATTTATTTTTATACCCTACACCACTACGTGGTCATATAAGTTTGTGCTGATGTTTGTAACACCAAAAAATATTGGTCCTAGACCCACCTTACAGTATACCGATCGGCTCAGAATTTTTTTTATTTCGGTTTAACGATGTCCGTCTGTCCGTCCGTCCGTCCGTCTGTCTGTCTGTCCATGCATTCTTGTGTGCACTCTACATATCGCAAATATTAAGATATTTTGATGAAACTTGGTACACCGACTTATGTCGGCCCAAGGACGAAGCCTATTGATTTTGGTTAAAATCGGTCCATGTTTAGACCTAGTGCCCATATAAGGGTCCTACCAAAATTATATTGTTTATACGCTGCAGGTCGCAAATATTAAGATATTTTGATGAAAATTGGCACACAGACCTATGTTGGCCCAATACGCAGCCTATTGATTTTGGTGAACATCGGTCCATGTTTAGACCTAGTGCCCATATAAGGATCCTACCAAAATTATATTGTTTATACGCTGCAGGTCGCAAATATTAAGATATTTTGATGAAATTTGGTACACCGACCTATGTCAGTCCAAGGACGACATTGATTTTGGTTAACACCGGTCCATGTTTAGACCTACTGCCCATATAAGGGTCCCCCCAAAATTGGCTTGGTTACAAACTGCTGGTCGCAAATATTAAGATATTTTAATGAAATTTGGTGCGCTGACTCACATTATAGAAAATTTTGACACAAGCCCCATTTTAACCCATTCGAATTTCGGATCCAAACATTAGTTGGCTTTTAACCAGACTGGTGTAGGGTATTGTATAGTCGGCATGCCCGACTTTAACCTTTTTACTCGTTTTAAAATAGGGTAATGCGTGTACCTTGTAACTTGGTATTTTCCCCTAAAAACTCAAACTAATTTTTCAAAAATAAGCAAGATATTTTAAGTTTCTGGCTTAAATCTATTTATAGTTGATCAGTCATTTTCTAAATACAATAACCAGTTAATTTTTTATATACACTCAAAATAGTTTGACAGTTACTGCATGAAAGTTGTTTGTGTAGTAATCAGTAGTTGTTGTTTTTAACCGTAATAACAGTTATTTTTTTACGGAAAAATACATAACAACTTTTATGACAGTTATTCAAGAAAAAAGCTAAACAAAAGAACTGTTATTTCGTAATAGTTGTTTAAATCAGTTATTTTTAATATTATAATAAACAACTACCAAAACAGTATTTTTACAGTAAACAGTTGTTTTTGTTAGTTATTTAAAAAATAAAAAATTTTATTGAATTTCGTTCGATTTTAAAAATAAAAGCATAATTAGAGAACGGTTTGAAAGTTTAATTCAATTTTGAAATATGCTAAAGTAATTACACATATTTTTGTAATCGAAAGAAAACAAATTGTTTTTTTTTTTTATTAACGTATATTTTTATAATACCAAAAGAAAAAAACAGAAGATTGTTTTTTTTTAATAAAACCGTATATTTTACCCATTTTCTCAGTTGTTTTAACATTTTTGTAGTAAAAATTTGTCAGTTAATTTTACGACATTGATAGTTATTTTTAATGCATTTGTTAGTTATTTTTAAACAGTGAAATATAACAAAATTGTTCGTTATTTTAAAGGTAAATACCTTAGTCGCCTTTTGAACTGCATGTACCTTTGTTTTAACTGTCATTTTCAGGGAATTCTAGAGACAAACTTTTGTGAGTATAGAAATATTGATCCCCAACATTATATCATTATATGGCAACCCCGGGATTACATTTTGTATAAGAGTACTCGTGTGGTACTATTTACTGCTGTTATATCACCTTGCTATCAAAAGTTAAAGGCTCTTAAAAGAAGACGTATCTTTCAAGATACGTTTTTTTTTTTGGAAAGAGAAGCAACACTCAGGAAATTCTTTCTATTAATTAACGTGTTGCTTCCTTTGGAAAGGGGATACGGAAGAAGTGAAAGGTGGTGAAAGATGAAGGGCTTCAAATATGGCAACACTGTAATTGCGTGAGATGTTGAATTTTAGAACAGTTGTTGCGCTCCATCTGATGGTGAGTTGGCGAACTTTGTTGAATCTTTTTAGTTCATAGCCCTGTTATATTATTTTACTTCAGTGGGGTTAAGTGCTATGGGAACACCGAAGGAGGACACTGCGATATGTATGTGGGATAGAAAAAACTCATACATATTACTATTGATGTTGCCAACGCGCCCACAAAAAAAGTGGTAAAAAATGGGTTAATTTAAAGATTCATCAATCATTTTCCAAAATTGCTTGTATGTTATTGCTTTGCTTCGCTTTCTAAAGACACTATTATGGCCAGTTCTATAGTTAGAATTAAGAACGATTTTTTGTCTTCAATATTACTTAAGTCACAAATTTTTCTTATTTCTGACTAAAAACTGGCCTTATTTCTAAAATTTAAGTACATATACACTAAGACAATTATATCGGTAAAAAAATAACTGCAATTGGAGTTAAAAAAGTGTATATTGCAATTGCATTTCAAATTAACTGATATTGCTGTTATTTTACCTACAATTTCAGTTAAAAATAACTAGTTAATTCAAATACAATTGCAGTTTACACTTTTTCAACTGCAATTACAGCTAATGACATAATTCTCTGAGTGTAACTTATTTTATATTCCGAAAACTATTACCCTCTTTCCTTACTCCTAGATACCCAACAAACATCATCATCATCATCCTCCTCCAGTCACCATAATGATTTGCCACATACTGCGGATTTGTTGTGTCTTAACGGTATAACAGGACTCTTTCCATATCCTTTTGATTATACGAAATTTATTAATTGTAAAAACGGTAATACCGCAATACAAAATTGTGTACCTGGTACGGCTTTTAGTATCTCCAAAGGTTATTGTGAATCATTGGAAGATATTGTCAAAAGTGATCATGTTATGTATATTGTGTCACAAGTTAATTACGAATATTGTAAGTATTTTGAAAAGAAATACAATAAAAATGAAATTAATTTTAATCGATTTAAATTTTTAGCCCAAACCCTTATTACTTGTCCACCCGGTACCGAGGGTATACATTTGTATCCATTTAATGCTGAGAAATTTGTAAAATGTATTAAAAGCCAAATGGCTATAGTTCCCTGTTCTCCCAATCAAGTTTTTAGCATAACCAGACGTACTTGTCTGCCTTTGGGTCAAGTTTTAAAATATGAACGTGTTCATTTGTTAAGTGAATTACAAAAATCCAATTCTTATCGTATTACCGAAGAACAATACAATATACATAATATGGTGTATTGTCCAGGTGGCATATCTGGAGCTTATCCTCATCCTTTTGATTCCACGAAATATTTAAAATGTGTTAATGGACGCTTATTTAGTGAATCCTGTGCCTCGGGTGAGGCATTTAGTTTATCGCGTAAAGTTTGTAGTTTAAAAGAGGATACAAAGGCCAAAGATCGTGTACCACAAACTAAACTGCCATATGGTCAAGAATGGTCAGATATAGAAACAACTTATGGTGGAAGTAAGCAATAAATATTAACACGTCATATCTACACGAGAGAGGTTAACTGCTGCAGACAGAACAAAAGCAGCTCTGAATAGCTAGAAACATTCACAATAAAGCTGCATAGAAGTGAATTTTTCTCTTTCACCAGTAGTTTTCTCTATTGTCTAGATATAACTTTAGAGAGTTTGTTTTATTAATGTTTTCATTTTCCAGCTGATGGTTTAACTTATTTAATGTGTCCTCCCGGTTTGGATGGTTATTTTTTGCATCCATTCGATTGTACCAAATACTTACAATGTTCCCACGGTTCTACTGAGGTTGATTCGTGTCTTAACGGGGCAGTTTTTAGTATTTCACGTAAAGAATGTATACCTAGAGATAAGGTGGAAGCCTACGATCGAGTTGAATATATGATTACTACAACTAATGAATTTTCAAATGAAGCTGTGAATTTACGTAAGTAAATGTTCTGATTTTATATATATTTACCCTCATATTCAAAATGAAAAACCATATGCCAAGTAACTAGCTGCCAGTCTTACCTTATAGGAATTTGTGTTTAAAAAAGTTAGCGGCAAGTTAGCATACATACACTTTGTCATTTTGAATACGAGTATTAATTTTTAAGGCACATCTACACGGTAAAGAAATTTCGTACAGCTTGAGCTAAATTTATCATCTCTGGTATTGTTGGCACTAATTTTTATAGTAAAAGAATCATCTCTAGTTGTCAATTATTTGTTTTCATTAAATTTGTTGTATAGAAAAAAAATTTTTCTACAAACACTAAAAGGTCGATTTAATAAACTGAAATGTAAAATAATGTAATAGCAGTATTTAAAAATTGCTACTAATTAAAGAAATTATTTATTCTCAATGGTCTAGAGATTACATTTCGTAGACTTATACAGAGCTGCATTTTCATAAAGTTTCGCGAGTTTTCTATTACGTGTAGATGTGCTTTTATGTTAAAAAAAATAGAATTCACGATATTAGAACTATATTTACAAATATTTGAACTAACGTTTACATGTGAGCTACATTTACGCGAAACGGAAAACTGATTGAATTAGAGCAATAAACATCCATGATTGTAGTGTTGGTAAAAATGGTAGTGGGTATCGAGTATAGGAATAAAAAAATTGGAGAAACGTTGGGCTAAGCGTGTTGAACTAAAAGGAGACTAAGCTGAAAAATAAAATTTATTTTAAGATGAATGGGGGAATATTTAGTTGATCTCTTATTTTTAAGTAAATGAATGTTCTTTTTTTTTAGTTTGACTCTAGATCATAAATTAATATCACTTTCTGTTTAAATTATTTTCAAATCAAAGAAAGATGATACAATTTTTACAAGTAAATTACAAAGAATAAAAATATATTTGAAAGAATTCGATAAGACCATCAATACAGAATACGTATTTTCGGCTTTCGCTACAAAGCCATCATCAGTGTATTTCGTCTTGTGTGGGCTAATATTTTAATGTTGTCTACTTATGTGACCGCTGAAAGAAAATCGAATTTCGTATCAACAACTCAACTTAGACTAACATCAACGAAATTTAACAATGCCATTTTTATCCTTTGTTATTATTAATCTATTTTGCTTTGAACCTTAATTCTTAAGATATCTCAGCTGATTCTATTCAACTCTGTGTATGATAACCACAGATTTTTTGAATTACAACGAACCGTTAAATTTAAATTTAAATGTTTTTATTTAAATTATATTTTTGCACCGTGTCAATGTGTTTTTTAAGATGAATGGGGGAATATTTAGTTGATCTCTTATTATTAAGTAAATGAATGTTCTTTTTTTTAGTTTGACTCTAGATCATAAATTAATATCACTTTCTGTTTAAATTATTTTCAAATCAAAGAAAGATGATACAATTTTTACAGTAATAATAACAAAGGATAAAAATGGCATTGTTAAATTTCGTTGATGTTAGTCTAAGTTGAGTTGTTGATACGAAATTCGATTTTCTTTCAGAGGTCACATAAGTAGACAACATTAAAATATTAGCCCACACAAGACGAAATACACTGATGATGGCTTTGTAGCGAAAGCCGAAAATACGTATTCTGTATTGCTGGTCTTATCGAATTCTTTCAAATATATTTTTATTCTTTGTAATTTACTTGTAAAAATTGTATCATCTTTCTTTGATTTGAAAATAATTTAAACAGAAAGTGATATTAATTTATGATCTAGAGTCAAACTAAAAAAAAGAACATTCATTTACTTAAAAATAAGAGATCAACTAAATATTCCCCCATTCATCTTAAAATAAATTTTATTTTTCAGCTTAGTCTCCTTTTAGTTTAACACGCTTAGCCCAACGTTTCTCCAATTTTTTTATTCCTTCCAAAAAATAGGGTTTGAGAGGTCCTCAAAATAGAAATTTTTTTGTCGGACCAAAACTTAGGGGATGCCCCCTTTTAACGCAGTGCATTGTGCTGGTATTATGAAAATAGGTTATGGGGAGGAGAAAAGAGGGAGTAGTGTTTGTAAATATTTCATTTAAATTTTGCTACATTGTAAGTAACAGGAAAGACTTCCCTTGGGAGTTTATTCCACATACGGCTTGTGCGACTGATAACCAAATTCTCTCTGTAATGCGCTGTGCGATCTACTGGACAATCGACTACAAACGGATGTGCTCTACTTGAAAAGCGAGTATTACGAATAAAAGCTCGGTCTCTGGGGATAAGTTCACATATCTCAGCAGAACACTTCCCATGGTTATGTCGATAGAACAGAGTAACACAACCCACATTCCGACGAGCTCCAATGAGTCAATAGAACTGGATACTCTACTGTCATTGATAAGAGTAGATGCCCTCCTTTGCACACGGTCCAGAAGCTCCAAAATATACTTCGAAGCTCCTGCCCATATGTGGGAGTTGTATTACATCATCGGTCGGATATAGGTGACATATATTGTGAGTAAATCGGACGAAGTAAAGTTCTTCTTCCACCGACGTAAAAAACCTAGACACTTGAATGCTTCTTTCGACATCTGAAATGCTTATTCCAATGGACATCACACTGAATTTTCATGCCCAGAACATCAAGAGTATGCAATATCATCCATATGTACAGATGGGAGTGTTGACCTCACAGCCAACATTGGCTCTTGCGTGCATTAAAGTCGACCTTATTCGCAGGACTCCAGTCAGAGATTGTGGAAAGGTCACGATTTCGTGTATCATTCATAATTTGCCTTTTGCCCGCAATCTCCTCAAGGCTTGGCCTACGATCTAAGGAAAATTCATGACAAATGTTGCTGTCATCTACGAGAGAGTAGATAGGATTGAAAGTTTGACCAAGAAGATCATTTAGAAAGATAGGAAATAGAGAATGAAAAAGAACAGAACCCTGCGGTACCCCTGAATTCAGCTGAAACTCGGCGGATGAGACTCCATCTATAATAAAACGAATAGTGCAATCTCAAAAAAGCTCGAAATAAAACAAGCGTAGTCATTCCCCACACCAAAAGAAATATGCTTTGATACAATCGCCCCGTGCCATACACGAGCAGATGCCTTTGAAATATCCAGAGCAACCACTTTGCTCTCACCGAAACGGTGGATGGCCCGACTGCAACACTCCGAGAGGAATGCTAGCAGGTCTCCCGTAGAATGATTTCTACGGAAGCCATAATGTCGGTCATTAAGAAGTGAGTTGAACTCTAGATAATTCACAAGATGGTAATTAATCGTACTCTCTCTCCATCGCCTTAGGGAGCGCAGAACATATTGCAATCGGGCGGCAATTTTCTGGGTTGTTAGCGAAATAACATGTTCGGCCATTTTCTCCGCGGCATCGACGTTAGCATCGTGGAAACAGAGTTTCCAATTAAACTGCTGGAAAAAATAGTTGAGCTCAGCCCAACGAGTTTTTTCGTATATAAATATTGGAGAGTTGTCGAAACGTTTCGAAGTTTAGAGAACGAAAAAGATGGGGAAATGGCACAATGATCCGAAATTCCGAGAGGTGCAAGTGTTCTTACGTCATACTTTTCCGGATGTGAAGTAAAGAAAAGATCAAAAGTATTCTGGTGTTCATTCACTAATTGCACCATGTGGTTTTGCGCGGCAACCAGCTCAACATAAAGGCCGTCAGGAGTTGTATGGCTCGAATGGCGATGCCAGGAAGAGTTGTGAATACTAAAATCGCAATATGTGTATCCTGATTTTAAATTTAACCCAAAGTGAGTTAAATTCCTTATCATTGCAGTTTGAATGTTGCTGATACTGGTACACAACATCATCGCGAATATACACAGCAAAGCCCCGATGAAAGTTAAAAAGGGATGGGAGTTGATAACCAGGTATATAGAAATCCTGTGGATCAGCATCCCCACACCTGGGGCTCAGATAAGGCGAAAACATCCGGCCGATGAGAGCGAATGTGAGCATATACGGAGAAGAAATTTGACCTCAGTGTGTTTCAGAAATCAATGCGGAATCTTCCCGTCATTAAAACGAATTGAAATCTTTCTTACGCGTGTACAAGTGCTAGTTATTTGGTTTGTTGCTGATTTGGTTAATCAGTGATCAGTGCTATACCTTCGTCACTAAATAAGCCAACAACAAACAAAACACCAAGCTACTTGCGCTACATAAAAATATTAAAAAAAGAAGAGGGAACAACAACAATGACACTAGCAAAGGCAAGCACCCTTTGTTGGGTCATTGTGTAGGCATTTGTTTGAGCAATAATTTAACCGTTAGAGCTAAATCTCTTTCCACCGAGCCATTTATTTAGGTTTGGAAATAGAAAATAGTCACTGGGGGATAAATCAGTACATCCGGGGCCAAATATGCTTATCCGCATTGTGGGCGGATGAACATCGCCCAACACTTCTTTTAGTTGTCACACGATTGCGTTTATGGTCAATTGTGGGCAAACGCGGCATCCATCTTGTGGACAGCTTTTTGAAACCCAACTGATCATTTAAAATCGAAAATACCGTGCCATATGAAATGCCTATGGCATCAACTATCACACGCACTTTTACACTTCGACAGGCCAATACCATACCGTAAATTTTTTTCGGTTCTATTGACCTCAATTGTCCGTCCAGACCTTTCAGCATCATTAGTGCGACCACAACGAAACTCGGTAAACCACTTTTTTACCATTGAAGTTAATGGTGAAGAGTACCCATAGTACTTATCAAGCTTTTCCTTTTTTTCGGAAAAAAGAATGTTTGATGAGCACTCGAAATTCACTTTATTCCATTTTTACAAAAATCCACGAGTTTGTATGCTTTGAACACCTGTTAAACACAAAGTTAATGACGGAACTTATTCAAAAATTGACAGAAGTCTATTAACAAATGGCAGTGTTGCATTTCATATAACTACGAGGGAAGTTTGAAAAGTCGGAGACTTATTGCTTCGCCCTCGCAATTTAACGGTACTAATGAATAGCACAAATCATTCACAATAGTGTTATTTAGAAGCAGTTTTTAATCTATCTCTTGCAGTTTTCTTTATCCTATATAGTAGGGTGGGTCATTTTATTTCAAAATGGTACCAGGTCCAAAAGTTGCAGAAAATTTCAGGACGCTAAAAAATTATCCAGCTAGCGTATTGATGTTTTCAACATTTTTGAATGCAAAACTTAGCTTTATGATTTATTTATTAATAAATTTTTATACAAATTGGCGTTTGGAATTTGTAGTCTACACTCAAAAAAAAAAAAGGTTAGTAAAGTCAGCAAAAAATGTTGCTGTGTCAGCGAATTTTTAGTCAGGAGCGTGCTTGCAAAAAAGTTGGTAATGTAAGCAAAAGTTGTTGCTGAAAATCAGCGAGCTGATTTTTACAAATGCGGTTATCAGCACAATTTTTGTAGCAAAATAAATTAGTAAAACATTAGTTCAATGAGTTTGCTGAAAAGGGAATTTCAGCAAAAAATTGCTCAAAACTAGTACCCTTGATATACAAGACGTTTTACTACTTTCTCTACTAACTTAATTTTTTGAGTGTACTTACAAAAAAAAACCTGTAAAAATAGCAGAACGAGCAGCTTAAAACTAATTCAAAATGACTTTGCAGAAAAAACTGCTGAAATTAGCAGATTTTTTTCCTAAATACTAGTAAAGTAAGAACAGCAAATATAAAATTGTGGAATTTAGAGAATTTTAATTATATTTGAATTAACTTTTAATATACAGGAAATTTTAGCTTTCTTATAATTGTATAACATCTTTCTAAGGACAGTATAAAATTTGTGAATTTTAAACTTTTTATTGCATAACAAAATATTGACAAGAGCCAATGGTGGATATTCTTCTTTTTAGATCAAGATCTTGGTGTTAGCTGTAGTCCCGGTACATTTGGTATTTATGCTCATCCGGATGATTGTCATAAATTTGTGCGTTGTGCCAATGGACGCATATCAGTGGAAAATTGTCCACCTGGTGAAGTTTTTAGTTTAACAAGAAGTTTTTGTCATGCAGAAAATGAAGTTGAAAACCGCGATCGTAGTTCTTATACCAGAAGTCATACAATAACACAAAGTCAGCAAACGGGACCACAAACACCAAATACAAACACCGGTAAAACAAGGAATTGAAAAGTATATCGCCAGAAGCGTTCATAGCTAAAATTCTTATTTTTTTTAATCACAAAGTTTATAATACAGATTCATACCAACCCGCTATACCCTCCACCAGCTTAAATCCTCCTTATAATACTGGATCTTATAATCACATTTATCAACCAGATGACACAATTAAGCCACCTTCCACTAGTTTAAATCCTCCGTTTACACCTGCATTAACTCCTCCTCTTACTAATGAGGTAAGTTGCCCCCCAGGTTCTAGTGGTCGTCATCCCCATCCCTATGATTGTACCAAATTTTTAATGTGTTCTAATGGTGTGACCCATGTACAAGATTGTGGTCCTGGTACGGCCTGGAATAAAGAAATGGAGGTATGTGATTTTAAAGATAAAGTAGATTGTACTGGAGCAAGCACCAGCATCAGCAATACCAACTCTTTTGGTAATATTCAAAGTAAATTCAAGAAATTTAAAATAAATTTATATTTTATATCCTTTAATGTATTTGATTAAATCTCTTTAAAGCCCAAATCATTTGTCCTGTTGGAGTCGAAGGACTTTATGAACACCCTTATGACTGGCACAAATATTTAAGTTGTACTCAAGGTCGAACTTTTATAATGGATTGTGGACCTGGTACTGTTTTTAGTGTGTCACATAAAATTTGTGATTTAGAGGAAAACGTTGTGAATACTGATCGTTGTAATAATGGTGTCTATAGTACTGAATACGATTATACATATAACCAAAGTAAGAATAAATTTTTCATTGATTAATACATAGCGATGGTCAAACGCTGACACCTTATGGCTGAAAATTTTGTAACAACTTGAGATAAGGATGAATAGCAGAGAAATCGTTTGGGTTGTCTAACTTAAGTTGTACAAAAATTGTCAACTATGAGGTGTCATAGGGGGTTTCTTTAAGAAGTACCGTTTCAAGAAACAAAATTGTGATGATTAGAATATTAGAATCGCGCGATTTTTACAAAAAAAATTTTTCATTGCGGGGCAATAACAGTATATCACTTCTGAAATTGCATTTTCCATCAAAAAGTTTCATTTTTATATCATCTAAACAACAAAAAATGGACATTTACAGGGTTTCACCAAAACTAAAATAATGTGATTTTAGACTTTTTTAATTTTTCGAAGGTCCAAAATTTAACAAAATGCCTCTAATTCGATTCACGTCCAACGGATTAGTAAAAAACCTCAATTTTGAAATCGCGAGAAAATTTCCTTTTATTTGAGTACCATTTTCGTTCATATTAATATTTAACTTTTTTCGACCCCCTCCCCCTATTGGTCGAAAAATGGCTTTAGTTAGGGCTACGTTTTATGGATATAAAAAAAATAACATTTTTGGAATCGTGAGATAATTTTCTTTAATTTGAGTATCCACACTTACATGTTACTATGTCCCCCCGTTTTTTGCCCCCACGGGCCTCCCGGGGCCGAGCCCCTCCCAAAATTAACTTCGGTTTTTTTCTTTTTTAATTCCAGAGGGGGTCATATTTTTATTTTTTTTTTTGCCGAAACCCCATAAACTGCAGTTTTGCCAAATATGCTTAATTCTGCATTTACACCCGACCATCAACAACCTGGTGTTCGGCTATTATTAGCTTTTACTTGTCAAAACGCATACACAAGGAACCAGCAAAAACTAGTTTTGTACAAAAACTAGGTGGTTTTTGATCAGATCTAAATGTAGTACAAGTCTTTAAAAAAATTCTGAAAATAAATAAGAAAATCTAAAAAAGCTTTAGCGTGTAGATTATAAAAACAAGTGCAGTGAACTCTCGATAATCCGAATCAATTCCGATTCTCGAATTGTTAGATTTACTGGCTTGAGTTTAAAATAAAGTAACTTGATTGTAATAATAAAGTTTTTCTTGAATAAATTCAAAACTTTGGGTAGATTTAGCAGATATAGAGTTTTTTTCATAAACTCGATGAAGTTTCTTGGAAGTTTAGCCACTTAAACTGCACTCAAAAAAGTTTGTCGGTAGAATACCTTGAAAATTATAGCTAAAACAAGGATAGTTGAAGTTAAAAAGGGGATGAAAGGTATTAGCCTTTAAAATAACTTAAATTGTAGTTATTTTTAACTATAGAAAAAAAACTAACAAATGCAGTAAATTCTATGTAATTGTAATTGAAAATTTTCTCCTTCTTGATGGCCTGCTCAAACCTCTTTGGCTAGAAACGAGAAATTTTAAATATTTGTTCCATGGGGCTAACTCACCGAGAAGGTACTTTTTGAAATTTTGGACAGAAAAGTGGTAAAAATAAGGGGTTTAAAGGGAAAAAAGTTCACCCTTAATGGATTGGCCAAATCTTCGGAGCTAAATAGGAAATAGACAATTGCACAAAGGCAAAAAGTCAAGGGCGGATTATGGGACCGTAAACGTAAACGTGCCGTAGCTAAAAAGTACACTTATAGATTATCGTAAACGACATTACTATTTAGCATATATTTCATGTGGTTTTATATTTTATTCTAAATTTTTCCATTTATTTGTTAATTTTTATTCCTTATTTGTTGTTTGAATCAATTTTCTTTATTCATTTCATATTTTTTCCTACTAAAATCATTCAGCTGTTTCGATGCCGGATAGAAAATTCTGATTTCAACAGAATGATCCGGCAAGTTCGTTTACATTTACGTGTTAGTAACCATTCGTATACATTTCTTCTTGTGGTATCGAAACAGCTGATTCGTTACAGATACGTTAACGGTTGGGTAACTCAGCCTTCACCCCCTTGAAGATGTTGAAAGTTACGATCTTGAGGATCCCAGCAAAAAAATTGGAAGTAATGTTTTATAAACTACTTCTTTCACTGCTTCACAAGTATCCGTTTGTGTATTTTTACTGCTTTTTTAGAAGTAATTCTTAACAACTTAAAAAATCACTTCTTTCATTTCTTCCAAAGTATCCGTTAGTATATTTTTACAGCTTTTTTAGAATTACCTCTGAACAACATCAAAAAAAATCACTTAAGTATTGCTTCTAAAGCATATGTGGTTTTAAAAAGAGATTTTGGTATCATTTGGTATTTCGAAACACAAGATCGCGGGTTCAATTCCTGTTTGGCCTAATGTTTAAAATTTTTTTTTTAAATATTTATAATTAATTTGTTTAAATTCAAATTTTTTTTAATTTTTCAATTTTTAAAAATATATAAAAAATTATGAAAAATAGCTTTTTATGCGCTTATGAAAATATTATTGGAAACAATACTGAATTACAGAGCACCTTTTGCACTTGTTTAAGAAGTACCTACTTTTATTGAAGAGAATAAAGTCCAATGTCTTGCAATGACAAAGTGGTGTTTTTATGCCAGTCAACTTTCATATCAAAGAATAGCTCAGAGGTAGAGAGCTAGACTAGGAATCATGAGGTCGTAAGTTCGATACCCGGTGGCGGAAATAAAACACTTTTGCAAAATAAAAAAATATTTTTTTTTGCGAAGAATGTTTTTTAACTTTTAATTGGTGAAAAAGAGCTTCCTTTGCAGTCGTTCAAAAAGTACTGAAAAAATGTTGAAGTGTCCTCTCCAATGCCTACTCAATGGTAAAATCATTAAAAAAGAAGTACATATAGATGATCAATTGTACACTAATAAAAAAAAGTTAGTACAAAAGTCTGTTAAACGCGTTCTGATTAAATTGAACCAATTTTTCTGTTATTTTCTCTAAAAAAGTCCGTACAAATAGGTAAAAATTCTGCTAAAATAATAGGAAATAGTACATGTATTTGCGCCAGCACAATTTTGACCTATTTGTACGGACTTTTTTATGAATGTAGTGCTTTTTCTACTGCTTCGACATCTCCTTTTTTGCTGGGATGTTATATGTACATATGTGAGGTAAAATACAACTTCAAAAGTTTTTTGCTAAGTTAAACAATTTTTTCAGCTCAAATATAATATTTTCTAATATATAAAAACGAAAACTTAGGTAACTTAATATATTTTGAATTATTTCGGAATTGAATGGACAATAACTTCGGCAAGATTACAAATCCTACAAATGTATAAATCTACATGTCTTTGTTTATTAATTTACACAAAATTATTTTGAAGTTTTATTTTACCTAATTAATTATATAATTATACACCTGACCTTATATACAAGTTGACCGTAAGGAAGATACAGATGTCTTTCAGTCGATGTTTAAGGCGAAAACGGATATACTGGTCAAATTGGATTTTTAATGAAGAACTTTGCGAGAAGACTAATTGTAGGCCAATTCAAATTGAATTATATAGACGCAAATGGACACGGATCGATCAAATTACGAGTTAGCGAATTTATATGAAAACACCTCTCAGTTTTATTCCATGTGGTTTTAATTATACAAGTTTGAAGAAACATTTTTTTGTAGAACGTTAACTCGGTAGCCGAATTATTTGAGTCCAAAATTCCTGAGAGAAATTCCAAAATTTTGAAAATGTTAAATGAATGTTCTTTAGTTTGACTATAGATAATAAATTAAATCACTTTCTGTTTAAATTATTTTCAAATTAAAGAAAGATGATACAATTTTCACAAGTAAATTACAAAGAATAAAAATTTTTGAAAGAATTCGATAAGGCCAGCAAGACAAAATATGAGAGTTGGTTTGTGCAGTTCAGAAGTCGTGATTTTGACACGGAAGACAAAGACCCCCCAGGTCAGCCAAAAAAGTTCGAAGATGAAGAATTGGAGGCATTACTCAAACTCAAGAAGAACTTTCAAAATAATTTTGAGTTACTCAAGCTGCAATTTTAAAATGTTTGCAAGCAACAGTATTCATCCAAAAGCAAGGAAATTGGGTACCACACGAGTTGAAGCCGAGAGACTTGGAAATAATATGTTGCATGTCCGAAATGCTACTTTAACGCCATAAAAAGAAGTATTTTTTTGCATTGAATGACTGGCAATTAAAAATGCAACCATTACGACAACCCGAAGCACAAAAAATCTTATGTGAAGCCCGCCAACCAGCCAGATCAACGCCAAAGCCGAATATCCATGGCGTCAAGGTAATGCTCTGTAATTGGTGGGACCAGAAGGGTCCCATCTATTATGAGCTGCTGAAATCGGGCCAAACGATCACAGGGGATCTGTACCGAACACAATTGATTCGTTGGAAGCGATCATTAGCCGAAAAACGCCCGGAACATGCTACCAGACATGAAGCAGTAATATTCCATCATGACAACGCTCGTCCACATGTTGCAAAACCGGTTAAAACTATTTAGGAAATAGTGTTGGGGAAGTTTTACCTACCAGCCTTATAGTCAAGAACTTGCCCCGTCCGACTACCATTTGTTTCGATCGATGTAGAATGCTCTCACTAGTAAACGCTTCACTTCATAACAGGGTAACCAAAACTGGCTTGATTCGTTCTTGGCCTCAAAAATTAGCAGTTGTTTTGGAAAGGAATTCATATGTTGCCAGAAAGATGGGAAAAGGTCATAGCTAACGATGGCCAATACTTTGAATAAATTTATATTGTACCAATGTTTCACACTAACCGCCCAAACTTTGCCAAAAATCCCGCTTTTTTAAGTTATACACCTAATACAATTCAATAGCAATGATTGTTTCAATTGGCATTGATTAAGCCAATGGTAATGAAATGTACACCAATGCATGAAAGCAACCAGTTATAATTGAAAAAAAAGCATTGTATACAAAAAAAATAGTTTTGGAAAATAGAAATTAAGACAAGAATGTAAATTTCAGAGCTAAAAATATTGTAAATCTTCGCTATTTTATTAAGTTTGTAATAAGTAAATATATGCCGTTCACTCTTCTTTGAACACTGGTTAAGGAAATAGCGAATATTTAGATTAGAAATACGCGAATTTTTAACTTTTTTCCCTTAATTTGTTCTTTTATCAAAACAAAATGTTTTTGAAAACAAATGCTTTTTCATTAATTATAATTGGTCGTGCCAATTGAAAAAATTTTCCCTCGAATTGCTCAATTGCAATGCCAATAAAATTTCATTGGCGTTGATCAATTGTAATGCCAATGAAATCATAAATTAATTGGTTCATTCAATTAAGTAGTCAAAAGTATGATTCAAATTGTGGGCAATCGAATTTTTTAGTAGTGATAACAGAAAACAATTGAGTCAAGAATAATTTGAGTGTGCCAGCAGAATTTTGGTTCACCCAATAACGATTGGAAAAAACTCGGTTATCAGCAACAAACTCTTTTCGAGTGTATAGCTCAAGTAGTTTTTAATTTTTTTTTTCAATTTGCACTATTTTGCTTTTAATAAAATTTTTATTTTTTTCAGATTTCAATAACCGTGACTCCAAAACTTATGGTGGTAGTGTTAGTACACAATGGTCTTCTGCGGGAAATCAAAATCAGCCCACTACGCAAACTCATACAACTCAACAGATAACGGGAAATCGTTGGACTAATATGAATGTACCCCGTCCTCAGGGTAACACTTATGATCAGTCAACTACTTGGCAGCATACAACTAATACTCAAGCCAATTCTCCCGCCAGAGCTGAGTTACCTACACCCGTATGGTCTGGTACCGCTGTACATGTGGATCGTCAAGCACCCACTCATACTGTTATTTACGAGGAAGGATCATTTGAACCCAATCGTAATTATAATCATCAAATGTTTAACACACCATTAACGCCATTGGCGCCATTAGCACCCTTACCGGCAGAAACTAGCACTTCCACCACATCCACCATTGTTTATGCCCAACCAGTCGGATCACAAGAAGATTCACAAGAGGCCTTTTCCAATATACCACAACCTCAATATCCTCAATATTATCCAGCACCTAATCCAAATTTATATCGTCAAAATCACACAAGAAACATAAATACAAACACTTGGACACCCATAAGACCCGTAGATATACCACGACATAATTTAATGGCTCCTGTACAACAGGATCGAAATGTTTATACCAATACACATACACAAATACCTATAACTACACATTTAATGCCTCCTTCACAGGAACGATTTGGTGTATATGGACAAGAACCACCACAATATCCTAATCCAGCTACTGACGCTGAAAGACCTCAACAAAATTTACATCCCAATGTTCACAAGCCCAATAGCCATTTAATGCCTCCTTATGAGGATAGAGGTCAACAGCCAGTGCAAGAAAACGATTTTAAAATAAACACCATTAATTTTGATCAACTACCAGGTCAATCGGTCTTAAATTTAAATGATTTAGATCAATTACCCTCAGGATCTTCAAAGGTTAATACAGTTGATGCATCAAACTTATATGGTGGTCTTCAGCCTCCATTGCCGGGATCCCAAATGATAGCAAACCCAAATAGTTTTTTAGAACAAACTACACAAATACCTCCACCCCCACAATCTACTACTCCCCTTACACCCCATATATCGGGATATCCTCATTTATCAAATGCTACCATACAAACATTTCCCCGTCAACCTCACTATAGTCCACCCTATTCGGAAGTAGCCCATTCTTCTGGTAGAAAAACTCCATTATATGCCTCTATTAAACCCAACTATGTGGATCAAACAAAACCATACAAAAAAGAATTAACTAGTACTCCGCCACCACGTTTTTATGGCCAGAATTCTCCTCCTCCACCTTCTTATGCCATTACTGAGCTAGGTGATGAAGAACCTAATTCAGAAACCATAAAAGAAGCTTTAAAACTTTTATTACATCCTTATATGGATCCTTCTACTGCGGTAGATGAAAAAGTTGCCGAAATGGCACAATCTCATATAATGAATTTAGTTTCGATATCAGATAGGGAAATCATTGCAACCACCACCACTATTCGCCCAACTCCATTCAATATAAATACTATCGATTCTTCTTCCACCACACCATCCCAACAACATGATGTTGAACTTATACTTGCAGGTGAACAACATAATTTAATAGGTCTTTCCACTACCAATTCCGGTAAACATGAAACTTCGACAGCTTATAATTTACATCAGGCCCCTTCCGAATCTGAGCATCATAACAATCATAATACCAATTGGCATAAACATCATCAATATGCCCCACATCATTCTAAAGTACATCATAGTCGTGAATATCATGAGAAACATCCCAATCTACCAAATCCTTTTGATGATCCTGATATACCCCATAATCCACTGGCCGAGTCTCCAACTCCTATAACGGGAGATTTTGATCTAAGAGTTGGTGGTCAATGTCCATTTGATTGTGGTAATGGAAAGTGTATAGATCAACATCAGGTAAGCAATGAATTTTAAGATTATATGGAACTACGTACTTTCTAGGTTATCTCAAAATTTATGATCTCTGAAATAGAGGTGTCAAAAAACACGATATTTGCATTAAAGTTAGTTAGCACATTGTCTTCCCGCTATTGCCTTCAGCTGAATTCGGTCTATATTAGGATTAGTCTATTCAATTAATTGCTTTTTTTTATTTTAATCGAGAAAATAATATTTCATAACCGATTAATCGAATAAAATTTTAAAATTATTCGCTAAAAGTTTTTTGTAAAATAATATAAAATTTTTTTTTGTTTTTAAATAAAATTAACAAAACTAAATTAATTTAGTAGGTTTGAGGTTAAGAAGAAGAATAAACCTTTTTCTCTAAAAATTAATTATCAAATCAGACTAGATCTAGTTTCTGCCTTTTTCTATGGACAGTAGAGTGTTCCTTAAAAATAGATTTGTCATTACACCCCCCAGTTTTATTGGAAATGGTCCCAAATGGAAGCAAGCGATTTTTTTTTTTGAAAACGTTAATTTTGGAAAAAAGTGTATTACTGTTAAAAATTCCACTTGATAAAAATTATTATTTTGAGTAACTTAATCCATATAGGGTTAATGTTCTCAATTTTCACAAACAAAGACCCACTAGGAAATTTACAGAATAACATTTATCAGATTTTTATTAAATTGGGTTATGCGATAGAGGGTAAAAAACTAACGAACATGCGCAATTCTCTATAGCCCCAATCTTATTTTTAAGGGTTAAAAAGGTGGGTGGGCGATTTTAGTTTTGTAATCGTATTAGATTCTAATTAAAAGCTTTTGTTTTTTATGCATTTATTGCTTTCTATTTGGAGAGACGTTATTCTGAAAATTTCCAAGTGGGTCTTTCATGGGTCTTTTCTGGCCCCAGGCCACTAAGGGTAAACGATTTTTTAAACAAATGTAAAGATAATTATAATCTAACCAAATGTAAGTGTTGTTTTTCCGAAAACTGTGTAAAATTTGATGAAAACATTCACATTGTGTTTAATTTTGGACAAAATGAGCAATTTTTGTAAAATGTCCTGGAAAGCAGTCGCTCCAAACACAAACTCGAATTATCGAATTCCAATTTATTTTTTTTCTTTAATATCAACTATTATGCGGTGCAAATAGCAATCAACATCTCCAAATTAGGTATTTTAAAAAATCTTTAAAATTAATTTAAGAAAAACATGTTTTTGCATTTTTATCAAATTCGTGGGTCATTTTGGATTCCAGGCTAAAGGGGGTTAATGATATCCGATGAAGTCAAGATTCCATGTCTGAATCATTTTGGCTATATTAAATGAATAAATGGAAAAAAAATAATTTTTTTTCGAAATTTCGAATTTTGGGAATTTTTAATAGTAATACACTTTTTTTCCAAAATGGGCTATTTTTTTCCAACTTTCGGCACGGGTTAACGTTTTCCAAAAAAAAAATCGATTTCTTCTATTTGGGACCATTTCCAATAAAATGAACAAAAATCGACAAATCGCTGTTTTAAGGGACAGTCTAATGGACAGGCTTCATTAGTGATTTTCCATTAAATTGTATTATTCCCTGCAAAAAGAGAACATCCACTTTTTAATGCATGACTTTTTCTCTACATTAAAAATAAGATAATGCAAAAATAAAATAAAACAAATACAACAACACATAGCGACATGACGCCAAGCATAGTTTTCTACTGAAAAATTTTTAAATTTACAGCAGTATCGGATCTTTCCTATGACATGCACGTGTTAAATTCATTGATGGGAATGCCAAATTGTGAACTACTAACAGCTCCAGAAAAAACACAACTCAAAAATAAAAGTAGTTCAAATTTGGTATTTCCATCAATGAATTTAACACGTGTAAGAAAGATCCGATACTGCTGTAAATTTAACAATTTTTCAGTAGAAAACTATGCTTGTGCGTCATGTCGCTATGTGTTGTTGTATTTGTTTTATTTTATTTTTGTATATTATTTTATTGGATGTCGATAAAATAGTCATTCTTTTTGAAGTACTCCTTAATATTTTTGCTGGGATTGTTTATATTTTACTGTCAAATTGTCTCTATATGATAATTTTTCAACAACCCGTTGGCTGTAGGAATCGAACCTGTGCCTATTGAAACATTACAAACGTAACTATACTAAAGTTTTACAACTTAGTCATCTAACCCAAGTAAGGCCTTGAATGCAGTGTAGCTAATTCATAGTTTTCTTTCCTATTTAGCTTTTCTGTTATTGTTTTTTACTTTCAGAAGTGATCAAAGAGACACATACAAATATTCTAATTTTAGATTTTTGTTTATCTTCCAATCCTTTCCGTGTCTCCTTTTTCGCAAATGTTGCCACACTGACGTATTATGATGTATTTTAGTACGGAGTTGTTTCAAATTAAATTCAGCAACTTAAGGATGAAAAAAAGGAGCAAACCTGGTTTCTAATGTGACACCCGCGTTAAGTGACTCTTTGTACCGTACCAGTTGGTTAAGACCAGAATTATAAATGTTGATAAAAAACAAAGGTTTTCCCTTGACGAAACGTAGATTAGAACAATAATTTCCTCTTACTGAGATAAGTACCCAACCAGAAAAATACAAACGGGAAAGCGGTGGCAAAGCACTTTAACAGGTGGTACAAGTACTGGCAAAAAGTGCTTTCCCATTCCCAAAATGATAACATCATTAGACAAAAGGACCGGCTGTTCAAAAAGCGCCTAAAATGCACTGGAGGAACAAAAATTTTAAACGTTGGCAAAACCAATAAAAAGGTGGTTTGGAAATATATTTTCCAAAATAAAATTTAAAAAAAGTTCATATGTATTTTTTTTGGTCCTGCCGTGATTTGAACCCAGGACGTCAGATTGGCAGACGATTGCTCTACCCACTGAGCTAACGAGACATATAATATTTAATGGCTAAACACATAAATGAGTGATAATAGCTGGACAACTACTGGCTGTGCCAAAATGCTAGTACTGGCAAACAATTTTTTGGAACTAGTATGCCAGTGTTGGGAGGGCAAACAAAAAGTTGGTCTTGAAGTAGCTTTCCCACAAACAAAAAAAATTTTTAATTAAAAAAAATTCAAAAAAAATTTTTTGCTTGCCACCGGATTTGAACTCGGAACCTTCCGACTACAAACATTTTTTAACGAAGCGTCAGCATTTTTATAAAATCATTGGTTTTCCAGTGAATTGATTTTTGTACGCCTGGTAGCATTGGCTAGGTAGCACTGGATAACCACTGGTTGCAAACCTTGGCATATCACTATAAGCCAATTCTTTGCCAGTGGTTTTTTTTATAAACCACCGAAATTTTTGTAAAACAAATACTGATAAAACGCTTTTCGCAAACGCTGGCAAAGCGTCCCAAATGAGTGTTCTGCCAGTCATTTATTTTTAATATTGTGGTTACCCAGTGGTATGCCAGTGCTTGATTTTTTGTACCACTGGCGATTTCTGACTGGATAGGTCTATTTACCAAATGACATTTAAAATATTTTGTGTTTATGATTTTTAAAATCAGAGTTCTAAATCTTATATAAATATGCCCTAAGTATACATATCATGTGAAACTGGTGCGCAACTACTTCAAAATGATTATTTTACGAAATAGTTTTGTAATTTCTAGTCAGAGAACTAGTACTTTTTAAAACTAGTTCGACCATTTGCTTCTGGGTTGACTACTCAATTTTTATAAGACTGTCGAAGGAGCGTCATTTTAACTTTGCAATAAAACTACTGGTCGAAATAATAAACATACACTCAAAAAAATAAGTTAGTAGACAAATTAGTAAAACGTCTTCTATTTCAAGTATACTACCCAGTAGCAAATACTCAAACTAGTTCTAAAAAGTACTAGTTTTTGACTAGTAATTTCAAAATAATAATTTCAGACCAATTGTGTACTATTTAAAAGCGATCTATAAAATAATGTTTAAAATAAATTACATAAATTTGAAATTATCATTTTGTTGACAATAGTTTTTAATAAAAAATCAAAGTCTGCAACTTAACACTTAAATTTTGGTATTCTGAACTAAAATCGGATGCAAATCAACTAGTACACTACTGGTGCCAAAGATTCACTCCAGAACTAGTTTGCTCTCACAGATTCCTGTTTTTCTTCCTAAAACAACAATTTTGAACCATTTGTGTACCTTTTAGATTCATTCAAACTATGCAGAGACTATTTCAAATGATTAAATTTAAATATGAGTTTTGAAATTCTGCTTTTGTATATATTTATTTTTAATGATATCGACAGAGAAAAAAGAAAAACAACTACACAATTTCTATATCTAAATTTTCAGCAAAAAAAAAATTAACTAAAGTTAAATTTCGCTACAAGTTTTTTGAGTTTTTTTCAGTCTACTAATATTCAGCAAAAATTTTTGTGATTTTAGCAAGGATTTTTTTCATTTGCAATCGACTAAGTGTTAGCAAAACTTTTGCTGAAGATAACTATTTTTTTGGTAAAAATCAGCTCGTTGATTTTCAGCAAACCTTTTGCTGAAATTACCAACTTTTTTGCAAGCACGCTCCTGACTAAAAATTTGCTGACACAGCAATATTTTTTGCTGACTTTACTGACGTTTTTTTTTAAGTGTAGACTTCAACTCGTGGTACCCAATTTCCTTGCTTTTGGATGAATCCTGCGGCTTGCAAACGTTTTGAAATTGTTGCTTGAGTTACTCCCAATGATTTCGCAAGTTCTTCTTCAGTTTGACAACAATCTTCATCGAGTAGTGCCTCCAATTCATCATCTTCGATCTTTTTTAGCTGACCTGAGCGGTCTTTGTCACCACTTCTGAACAGCACAAACCATCTGTCGCACGTTGAAATGGAGGATCTTCAGCTGGACTTTTTCTCAAATTGAAAAAGTAAAGCAAAACTTCCCGCAAATGATGCTTTGTTGGCACAAAATTCGACATTTTCGAAGCAAAAAAAAACTTTGTTGTTTACACTATTTCGTTCAATGACTAAGTGAGAATAAATGACAGATGTTTACCCTTTAAAATGCCATATAAGTTATTAAAGACACAAACCATGTGTAAAAAATATGCCATCTGTTGTGAATCCCGCATTTTTAAGTTATACACTCAACGATTATTCGAAGTTTTCATACATATAATGTTTTTTTTGGAGAACACAAATTCCCTAGTGGAATAGTTCCATAATACTGGATGCTGAACTTAAAAAATTAAAAAAGAAAAAATTTATGTTTAAAACTCTCCATTAAATAAATTTTTTTGCCTATAACGGATTATTTTTCACAATTTGTTAAATACGTTTGGGATTTTAGCATATTTAATTCCTTTAATGCAGTTAATGTATATCCCGATAAAAATAAAATTAAAAAAACTAATATGCAAGTGTTTGTGCAAATTTAAATGGTACTGACATTTTAGAAGACATTGTTTTCTATTGTTGTGTTGTTTATACATGAATGGAATGCACTACATTGCTAGATCTGTCACATTAACGGAGTAGTATATTGGAAGATGACAAAGCAAATTGTGGTAAATTTTTTGTTGTTATTTTTGTTTTTTCTTTGATATTTTAAATGTTTAATAACGCTCCTAGACGAGAACAAGAAATTCTCATTGAGTTTGTAATTTAACTTAACAAATATTTCCAGAAATTCTAAAAACGTGGTCTCCTGACGATTTCCTTAGGCAAGAATGAAATCCGGATAGGGACATGCCTACATTGGATTATTTTTCACAAGTTGTTAAATACGTTTGGGATTTTAGCATATTTAATTCCTTTAATAAAATGTTTTTTGTTTGAAAGAATTTAAAATTTTTATTTACCTATAGACGTAACTTTGTCGTCATTAAGGGACCTTAAGATGAAAACTTTTTCAACTTTTTTGATTGCATAAACTTCTAGTAGATTGCTACATTGATGGGGTCTTGAAAAGCTGGAAATTCGAACGTCTTGCAATTTAAAAAATTACGAAATTGATCATGTCAATTAATATTTTAATTTATTTTGATAGTATTAATTACTAGAACTTGTATTAATTACTAGAACTTGATTAATTGAAACAATTAAATAATTCTAATATTTATCTGATGCAATTAGTTATTTGTTTAAAAATTTTATTTTAAACAAATCTTTAATTAGATAATTTAGGTTAAGAATTTTTTGTGTGTATGAGATATAAATGAAAAGTTAGTAGCAGACTAGCTATTATTTAAAGGCAGTTTCATTCATTCTAAATTGTATTTTCTGCTATTTAAACTTCCATGAAATAGTTCCGGATTCCGTTGCACGAAACCAAAATATAAGCCAAAACTGATGGAAGTGAAAACTAGTTAAAGAATTGGTTTCAGCACTAGTTGTAGTTTAGAGGAGGAAAACACGGTTGCATTTTTGAGAATCGGAAAAAAATAAACGGTAATAGAACCGATATTAGAACAGGGTGGTTTTCACACCCGAATTAAGGAGTTACAACTGAATTTTTCTTCTCACAACCGTCATATATGACAGTTACATCCAAATCTTAGCAAAATCGTATTAATCATCTTTTTTAACAAAATTGTTAGAAAATTAGGTTGTCGACTGAAAAGAGATTTATTTAAGATCTTCTTTCATTTAAAAAATCCTAGATATAGAGCAAAAAACCCCTCTAAATTGCTCTATTGTGAATGATTTAAGCTATTTAGAGGTGTTTTTTGCTGCCTTAAAAACTAACTTTTCATCAATTGTAATTTTTAGGTATGTGATGGTGTCAATAACTGTGGCAATCGTAAAGATGAGCAACAATGTGAACATTTAGGCTATGCAGTACGTTTGACTGGTGGTCAGAGTTCCCACATGGGACGTGTTGAAGTTAAAAGTAAGTGAGAAAAAAGTTAAAAGTAGCAATTGATTTTTATTAAAGGATTCCACATTTTTCCATAGACCCTCCAATATTATGTTTTATAATAGACCAAATTATGCAACTTATTCCCAGAAAATTAATATATACACTTTAATTCCTGGAGATTTGTTCCGGAAGTTTACACCACAGTTTTATCGCCAGCTGAGGTAGTTCAGTCGTATCTACGGCCTATGTGAGGACAGGAAAACCTTAAGTAAAAACACAACAAATTTTCCCATTTTGGGGTTTAAGAATTATCTTCGTCTATTAAAAAATTTAAATTCTCCACTCGGTTCGGCAAACTACTTATCGGTAACAAATCTCACGCTTCAGGTTCGACAAGATGGTTGCGGATATGGAATCGGCAGGTAGTCTTATTTCGACTCGAGTATACTTTCCTCGATGGAGTCGATTTGATATTAATATTAGAACAAAAGCCCAAACCACATAGCGTAAGTGACAGTGGCAGTGCTTTCAAACTTTGTTCTTGAATTTCGCGAAAACAATTTAATATTTTTAAAAATTTGTTTAAAAACAGCTCTTGTATTTTTAGAAACTTTTCTAAATTCTCGGCAGTAACAAAAAGGGAAGATACAAAAACTGCTTTATCGACAAAACGTCGCACTGCTTTTTTTTGAGTGTTGACTAAATATTTATCCGAATCATCAAATTTAGAACAAAATGGCATCGATTTGTAGTTGCATATTTTTGCATATTTTGACTTCAAATGCATATTTCGTGCCTTTTTAATGCATATTTTGTGTGTTTTAATGCATGTTTGTGTATATTTTTCATTTTACATATCATAGATTACATAGATCTCTTACTCTTTGACATTCGCTGTCAGTGCACGTATCTCATGAAATGTGTTGGACATACGTTCTATACCTATACAAAAAATATTTGATTGTGTGTGAAAAAATGTATTTGTTGACAAAAGAAGAAGAAGATATTCAGTTTTTTTCTTATTATTTTTAAAAATAAACATTCTTAAATACTTTATTGACCTATGGAAAAGCTTCAAGTTCTGTTTCTGTTTACAAAATAGCTAACTGAAATATATTTTTAAGTTTTAAAGTGCATTACTTTTGCAAAAATAATAGTTTTTAGTGCATATTTTTTATATTTTGAATGCATATTTGTCTTTTTTAAACGCTTTTTTAGGGGCATATTTTCTATTTTTAAGTGCAAAACATTTTTCTACAACACCTTATAGTGAATTTAGACTGAGCAAAAATTACCTAGTTTTTATACAAGTTTTTATACAAAACTAGTTTTTGCTTGTTTTTTATATATGCGTTTTGACAATTAAAAACTAACAAGAGCCAAAAGCTAGGTAGTTTTTCCTCAGTCTAAATGCCGTATTAGAAAAAAATTTTAAGAATTATTCTTTTTCATCAATTCAAGAAAATATTATTCTGTTTCCGCAACTTTTAACATCGCAAACTACTACTTCAATTTGGTTACTTACGTAATTACAATGTCATTCGACAGCTCATAATTATCGGTGCTGATTTTGTTACTGAATTAATAATCAGGAAACGGAATATTTATTTGGTTATTCGATAGATCAATTAATTTTAATGTGGAGTAAAATAATTTATTGAATAACAAGTTTTCTACTGCAAATTAAAACCAGTTTCTTTTGAAATAGTTTTGGAACTTATTTAGGAATCGATTAACATAAAATTTCACAGTCCACCATCAGTCTTGAAATAGAGTTGCCTTTGCCATTTACATGTATTAGTCACATCCCACGGTGGGATGTCAAATACATGACATTCAGCAAATACATGAGATTCAGCTTCAGTTGATACTGTGGTAGCCATGTTCTAAAATA
Organism: Leucophora obtusa; assembly: GCA_949987735.1. Taxonomy (NCBI): domain Eukaryota; kingdom Metazoa; phylum Arthropoda; class Insecta; order Diptera; family Anthomyiidae; genus Leucophora; species Leucophora obtusa. The sequence goes on from OX465296.1 coordinate 162,329,895, forward strand.
CCAGAAAATCAACTCTGTTTCCAGACTAGTTTAGACTGGGTTTATAACATTTAAATTTTGGAATCATAAATGATTTATAATTGGGTCTTAACAAATTTTTAAGAACTCATATTAAGGAATCTTCTGAAGGTTGTAAAAGGACATTTGTAATTGAAAAAAAAAAATACTATTAATATTTGTAGAAAGATTTTGGGTTATTTTATGATTTCTGTTGAAAGCAAAATATTGGCCGGGTAGTTATTGCGAATTTCTTAAGATTTAGATTAACTCTGATTATTTATATTTACAGTTCTCGGTAAATGGGGCTATGTATGTGATGATAAATTTGGATTACCTGATGCCGATGTGTTGTGTCGTGAATTGGGTTTCAAAATGGGTGCCATGGAAGTACGAGGTAGTTCATATTATCCACCAACTGAAATTAATGTATCATTTGCCATGGATAAGGTAGAATGTAAGGGCAATGAAACATCGATACGTGATTGTGATTTCAAAGGTTGGGGTGTTAACAACTGTGGACCTGATGAAGTGGTGGGTGTGGTATGCAAAGTACCGAAACTTAAATGTCCCGATAACTACTGGTTATGTACAACATCGAAAGAATGTATACCGACGGCATTTTTATGTGATGTAACACCCGATTGTGAGGATGGTTCAGATGAAAGTGAACAAGTTTGTAATGTAAGTTGAAGAAGAATGGAAAAGAATGCATAAAGAAAATTGATTAGTTTTTACAAAAAACTATGATACCGATTTTTTTAGGCACGACAACAAAAAGTCGGCTATTGCAAAAATATTATTTGCCCAAAAGAAAAGAAAAAATTGTAAAACTAATCTGTTTTTTCTGCTTAGAATTAAATATGTATTAACTTTATGTGATATTATGGAATGTTTTCTATTATTCTAGGCTCCTATTAAATATCGTCTGGAGGGAGGTCGTAGTCAACATGAAGGCCGTTTAGAAGTGTTTTATAGAGGAGATTGGGGTACTATATGTGATGATGATTTCAGTTTAAAAGAAGCCCAGGTGGTTTGTAATTCATTTGGTTTATATGGAAAACCGGTAAGCTTTTCTTCTCAAGTGTTTTTGAACTATTTCCATTACCAGGAAAATTTTTACAATCGTTCGCCAACCGCACCAGTTCTGCAACCGATTCCACTAGATTAGATTAAATGGAACTGGTTCCGGAACCCGTTCCACGCATCTTATATTTAAGGTAAAACTGACGGAGAATCGGTTACAGAACTAGTTCCAGAATGGATTCTAGGGCAACCGGTTCCATTTTGGAGCTATAGAAGCGGTTGTATTTGGGACAATTTTAAACAAAAATCATCGGTGTTAGAATTGACAGTAGAAGCGGTTATAAAGGAAAAGTAGCTATTCTACAACCAATTCTTTTAAATTTTTTTGGGCACTATAAATTAAATCCATTACAATGTCCTTAATTTTCCTTTAGGAAATTGTTAAAAATATTTATGGCCCTGGCAGTGGTCCCATATGGTTGGATCAAGTTTCTTGTCTGGGCAATGAAACTAAAATTGATGAATGTAATCATTGGGCATGGGGTGAAAATAATTGTAATCACACTGAGGATGTTGGATTAAAATGTACTGCTGGTCCTAAACCTAATCCAGCTAGAACAAATAAAGCTTTAACCACTTCTTCGGCCAGCAAATCCAATGACTTTAGATCTTCTTCGGAATTGGAACAATCAGAACTTGATGATTTGGGTAAATATCAGGGTCTTTGGCAAAGATCTAGTAAAGCGGTACAAACACAAAAACAATGCGGACATTTCAAATCAAATTTATACGATGAATATGACCATCCCGAGGAAAGAGTTATTAATGGTAGTATAGCGAAACGTGGCAGACATCCTTGGCAGGCAACTATAAGAACCCGCGGTCGCGGTGGTATATCCAGTCATTGGTGTGGTGCTGTTATCATTTCGAAAAAGTTAATTTTAACTGCTGCTCATTGTTTAGCTGGTTATCCGAAGGGATCATATTTTGTGCGTATGGGTGATCATTATGCAAATATTGCTGAATCTTCAGAAGTCGATTCAAATATTGAAAATTGGTATATCCATGAAAAGTTCCGTGATCAAAAGCATATGAACAATGATATAGCCTTGATATTGTTGAAAAATCCCGTTCACTTTAATGATTATGTACAACCGATATGTTTACCCGAAAAGGGATCTAACTTGGAATCAAATCGTACATGTACCATATCTGGATGGGGTTCTATAAAATCGGGAACATCAAGTAAGTTAGCGAAATAGTATCAAGACAAAGAAAATTCACTAGTGTATAGAGTCGGTTGCTACAACTTTTAAATTGATTGTGAGAACAGACATTGAGTTGAGATAATAAAAATTTTATTACAGCAACTTAATTTCTTAATTTTTTGTATTTAATAATTTTTTGTTTTGTTTACATTCATTCATTCATTCATTTACAGCAAAATGAATTTTTCTAAAACTATTTTATGGGAAGTTCGAACAGCAAAAAATTTGGCTGTCGGACTTTAACTCTATTTGGCTGTCGCACATTTTTTTTTATCAAAAATTGCCAGCAGCTTTCTAATCTCATCATTTATGTATGTCTTTTCTTTATCCACAGCTCCTTCGAATATTTTAAGATCAGCTCAAGTACCCATTTTGGCCGATGAGGTATGTCATCAAAAGAATGTCTATGCTAATGCCATGACCGAAGGCATGTTTTGTGCTGGTTTTCTCGATGAAAGCGTAGATGCTTGTGATGGTGATTCTGGTGGCCCCTTAGTGTGTTCAGATAATGGTATGATTTATATTTCTTAACCTCAAGTTTTATTTTATAATTTTATATTTAAAATCTTTTTCCATATAGATGGCGAAACTTTATATGGCATCATATCATGGGGTCAACACTGCGGTTTCGCTAATCATCCAGGAGTTTATGTTCGCGTTGAAAAATATATTGATTGGATTTATGATAAAATTAATTTAATGATGCAACAGGGAAAGCTATAATTTAGGATATCTTTGGCATATCTAAAAACTCGAATTTATAAAAATCTCGAAATGTTTAATAGTTTAGTTTAGTTTGTAAAATTTTGTATATAAATTAAAAAAACAAGAAAATTTTAGAAAAAATTAAAAAAAAAAAATAATTAAATGTTTTAATTAGAATATCAAAATTTTAATTTATATTTAGTAAATAGTTCAATAAAAAAAGTATTTAAAATGTTTTTTTTTATAGGGAGTATGACCAAATATTTTTTGGTCATTATCCCCTATTTCCAGCCGAATGCCTCTGCGCAAATGGCTTGCCTCATCGAAGCCAGCTTAGGATATTCCATAAAAGAAATAACCCTTAGCCTAGTTGAAGGACGCTCTGAAGAAAACATTTCCTCAGCCAAGCCGAGGCAGAAAAACTTTAGCCAGCTAAGCCGCCTTTGGATACACCACAGAGTAGAAAACCTCTAAGCCCGACCGAAGGCGGTTACTCAGCAAACCTTTACTTTACAGTGATTATGAATATCCCTATAATGTGGATTATGTCCTTTAGAATAATTACCTTAAATCCCGTGGTAATCCTCAAACCAGAAATGGAAATAATGTCCGAGGAGTACTCTAAAAACTGCTTGTAATTTCACTACTATAAAATGAATAAGTTTTTGTTTAATATAACGCATAGTGAGTAAATATAAACACAAAATGCGTAAAATTAATTTCTACACTCTTTCAAATACAATAATTTACATATAAAATAATTATAGGCATTAGCTGGTTATAATTGAACATGTTGGGATAACATTTTCTTATTTTCGTTATAAATTTAAACTTTACATACAAATTTTGTAAATTTACTGACTTATAATAATAAAGAAAATACATACAAATTGACATTTAGAAAAATTTAAGAAATTAAAAATTATGAAACAAAATATTAACCGCTTTTTTTAATCACTTGGAAATTAATAAATGCAAAACTTAGTTCTCAAAGTGATCAATAGATGCAGTTAGTTTCCACCGATTTTAACAGAATTTTTCTATCCGACCTTCTTTCATCCTAATTTTTAATAATAAATACAATGATGCATGCTTTTATTGTAACTTGAAATTCTTTATTATATTTTATATAAAACAGCAAGAATAAGCCTTTCTTTTGAGTTTCATCACTTCAATTTATATTTCAACACAAATAAAATATTCCACTGCAATGTTTAATATTCTCCAATTGGATTTAATTAAATTACTTACCGTAGCGTGAAAAATTGTCATTTCTAATTCAGCTATTTCTCCATGTCCAAGATGGGAAATAAGTATTTACAGAAGTGAAGTTTTTTTTTTGTAAACATATTTAATACAAAAAATTTAACAAAAATATTTTTCAGATTTATTTTTATCGGGATGCACAATAATTGCATTAAATGAATTAAATGTGCTAAAATCCCAAAACTTATTTGGCAAATTGTGAAAAATAATCTGTTGAAGGCATGTCCCTATCCGGATTTCATTCTTGCCTAAGGAAATCGTCAGGGGACGACGTTTTAGTATTTCTATAAATATTTATTAGGTTAAATCACAAACTCAATGAGAATTTATTGTTCTCGTCTAGGAGCGAGAACATTTAAAATATCAAAGAAAAAACAAAAATAACAAATATATTTTTCCACAATTTGCTTTGTCATCTTCCAAAATACTACTCTGTTGTTTTGACTGATCTAGCAATATCGTGAGATCTATTTATGTATAACCAATAAATGCAAATCGTACACGCAAAAAATAAAAAGTGGATAATTGCCGAAGTACTTCGGTAAAATACAACTTCAAAAGTTTTCTGCTATGTTACACAATTCTTTAATTAAAATATAATACTTTCTAAAGTTGCGTTTACACTTGCATCGAAATCCCGAGATTTCGCTATTCACCACTCTGAAAAAACAGTGAAGGAAAGCATATATATGTGCAATTTTTAATAAAGCACACATAGTTGGCTCTAATAAATACATTTTCTAAAAATTTAACGTTTATATGCTTTTCTTCATTGTTTTTTGAGAGTGGTGAATAGCGAAATCTCGGGATTTCGATGCAAGTGTAAACGCAACCTAAGACAATTTATAAAAGAAAAAACTTAGGTAACTTAACATAATTTGAAGTGCGTGAAAATGGAATAGGTCAAAAACTAAGGCAAGTTGACAAAAACCAAAAATTAATAAATATACATGTATTTTTTTACTAACTTACAAAATATACTTTTGAAGTTGTATTTTACCTAAGTACTTCGATAATTATACACCTTTAATTTTTTCCGTGTATGTTTTCTATAATTGGCAGTTACGTTCCAATTTGCACAAGCACTTTTGTTTTCTAGTTTTACAATTTTTTTATTTCTCTTTTAACTTTCATTCGTATTTTATTCTGACATTAAATTAACAGAATATTTCATATACTTGTGTTTTGTGTAAACCCAGATAAATAAATCCAACTTTTATTTTGGATTTAATAAATCCACTTTTTGTATGAAAAAATCTAAATCCAGGTTATTAAAAAATGCGCTAATTATAAAAATATGTTAGCTGTGTTTGTGAGGCAAGACTTCGAAAACATATTTTATTGTTTGCTTAATTCACATTTTGTTGATGTAGCAGACTATATTTAATATGAGATTTTGATGCTTTAATTTGTATTGCAGTGATGCCACCACTTTCTACAGAAAACTGATGAAGGGGAACTGGAAAATTTCCGAAACGATCGTCTTTTCATTTCTGATAGTGTAAAGGTTTTTGAAAGCAAAGGTATTTGTCAGGAGAGTATCCTGATGAAGAAAAATAGCACGCCATTCAAGGGTTAATTATGTACATAAATATGCATCCTTGTAGTGTCCCCTTGTATGGTGTGAACGATGGCAACCCTTCTAGTTTTTAGATTTTTTACCTTTGTGTAGCTAAAAGAGCTGAAATTCCTGTGAGTTCTTGCTTTGTAGTGATCGCAACATATTGAAAAATAATCAGCTTTAAAACAAAGTAACAATCTGAGCCTATTTTCAATTTTTTTACAAGTTCTTCGCCAGAACAATGTTAATTCATAACACTATGCGACAGTCAAAATCGGGATGGGATGAAACCAACGGGAAATGTTATATCGGTCAAAAACAAGTTATACGTGTCCCGGCGTTTCGCTGGGTCACGCCTAGGAATCGAGATATATCTTTTTTTTGACATAACTCGAGAACCACTAGTCCGATTTTGCTCAAACAATTTTAAAAAATTAAAAATTACAATTCCTTTAATCTGTTCATATAACGTTTTTCTATATACTCAACAGTTTTGCCGGTAAAAATAAATGTTTGTTACCGCTACCATACAAATCAATAACCTTTTGTTTATTACTTTTTTTTAATATTTTAGGCAAAAAATATTTTTTTCTTCATACATTTATTTTTACCGGCAAAACTGTTGAGCAAATAAGTTTATTAGGATCTTGGAATTCAAATAAAAATCATTATATGTATAAGCAGTTCAATATGGCAATATGGTCGCGATATTTTTTAAAGAAGTCAAATTTTTTTAATATATCATAATCTCCGTGAAAAGGGGGTTTTGGTGTTTCCCCTAAACTAATGAAGATATACCTATAATTGAAATTTGGCATATAGCTTCCTTTTATGATGAGAAGAAAACCAACCATAGGATTTTTGGCTACTCGAATGTTTAAGGGGTAAAACGGGGCTCAGAAGTTTGAAAAAATCGATTTTTGAACGTCATTTTTAGTGGGTAGTTAGGGGAGGGGGCAAAATATGTTAAATATTTTTGTCTAATTTGAGGACTCTTAACAAGAATCTGAAGGCAAAATAACGATACATCCGCAAATAAGAAGTCGGTAGTGAAAGGGTTAATGTGTTAAATGAAGATAACTAAAATCTTTGTTTAAATGTGTTTTCAATCATGAATGGTAACCGAATCGGTGCGGTAAAACTATTTTAGATTATTTCGGTAACGGTATTTTAAGGGTAACGCTATTTAATTTATTTCGGTAACGGCATTTTAAGAATAACGGTAGTCAGTTGGAAGAGTTTTAAATCGATAACGGTATTTTAGAGGCATTACCTGCCAACCCTGATTTCAATCGATTTGAATTCCGTGTCACAGAATTTTTTACTGCCGTTTTAATTTAAGTGAACTAATAGAGCTTTGAAGAGTTAATTCGTTTTCGAATGAATTTATTAACAATAGAATCGGATTTGTTTTGATTTAAATGAATTCCTTTTTTAAATTCAAATTCATTCAATTTAACACGTTTGACTAAAAAAACAAATTCAAAAAATTAATAACAAGGTTGGTTAACGGTTACCATTATCGCTAAAATACCGTTACCAATACCTCTACCTCTAAAAATTTTCCAAATACCGCTATCGTTAGCGATACCGTTATTTTTATTGGTAGTTACCGGTATTTGTAAATTTTTATAAAAATGCCAATTTTTTAACATTATAATAATAATCTTGGGTTTTTTTCCAAAAAAAAATTATAGATAATAATTTTAGTTACTACCAGCATTGAATTTAAAGCTTATAATCTGTATTTTTAACACTTAAATTGACAAATATGCTAATTTTTTATTTGTTTTTATATGTTTTTGAGGCAGTTTATAATTCCGGTACGTACCGGTATTGTTGATTCGATAACGGCATACCGTTACCGAAACAGTCCTAAATACCGTTACCGTTACCGAAACAAACGAAATTCGATACCGTTACCTTACCGTTATTCGTTTCGGTAACCAACCTTGTTTAATAATTAACAACTATCGTAGTCTTTATGAAAACCCTACTGGAATGGGATTGAAAAAGGATTAGATTCTATAAACGGGGTTGTGAAACTTAACAGAAATGGCATTACAATACCGTCAAAAAACTTTTATAAATTTTTGTATATTTAAAATTAACCCTCTAATGCCCAAGGCCGCCTTTTGGCGGTCTTCAGATTTTAAATAGTTTTTGGCTAAATAACAATATTTTATTTAACAAGTTGTACTATATCCATAGAAAACTTAACTGCCTACTTTTTTTGCCTTCAATCTTTTTTTGTATAAGGAACGGGTTTCAAGCGAGAAGCATGTAAAGTGAAAATTTCGAAAATTTGAAAAAATTAACTTTTTAAAACAGAAAAAAATATTTGAAAAATTGCCAAAAATACATTTACGATCTGGCGTACATTACCGATAATAACAAAGCTAGTTTAGAGCCTCTAATTGTAAAATCAGTTAAAAATTTTTCTCGAGGACTCACAGGATAACGACAGGATACGTTTTACAAATATCTCTACAACTCAAAAACTAGCCAACAGATTTTCTTGAAATTAAACACAGATTATATACTCAGAGGTAATAGTAAGCAGAACTAATTTCGTCAAAATCTATTGATGTTTAGTGCCTAAATATTTTTTCATTTTGTTGTCGACTGTCGGCTCCGCCGGTTGTTGTCGGCGGCTGAATCGGCTTGGCAAAGGTGTCGGCTGGCGGCGGCTAACCGACGGAGATCGGCTGGCTTGTATCTCTGGCCGGGACACGTATAACTTCTTTTTTACCGATATAACTTTCCCCGGTAGTTTGAACCCTTCCCAATCACTGACCCCTACCATTTGTCTCACAGTGTAATAATGAAATTTGCCTCGAACAAGAATTAATAAATTTCTAATTCATGTACCATAGATTTTTAGTTTTCTATAGAAAAACTCTGAGATTCTGAGAACTTTTCCAAATGCAATGCCTGAGATTGCAATGGGATTTGAATCTAAATAACACTTCGATTCTGCGGACTTTTTCCTATAGAAAAGTTCTTAGATGACCCTGATGTTTATTCCTATAGAAAACCCTAAGATTCTGAGGACTTTTTTGTAAAGAAAAACTCTACAATTCTGAGCAGTTTTCCCGGTTACTGAGAATTCTTCCTATAAAAAACTCTAGATTTCGATAACTTTTATTTTCACAAAAACCTTTCAATTGTGAGGCTGAATCTGAGACAATTCCATAGAAGACAATCCTAAAAATCTGATGTTTTTTCTATAGGAAAAATTTTATGATGTTCTTCTGTAGAAAAAGAACATAGAATCTAAGGCTTTTCCTAAGGAAATAGTTTTTCCATAATATGATGTATTATTTATATTTTTTTTCTATATGGAATATAAGTAACTAGTAGACTAAAAAATCAAAAAAAAAAAATTTTTTTTAAAGTTTTTTTTTAAATTTTATTTTTTAATGCAAATAAAAACTGAGCTTTTTGCAAACAGCAGTTTACAATTTTTTTTTAGCAAATAATTCTGTTGACTGCTATTTGAATTCAACTAAATTTAACTTAAAAATAAAAAAGTTTTGTAGATATAACACAGTTGGTTTTTGCTATTTTTAGTCTACTAATATGTAGCAAAATATTCTGCAGATTTTATAGTATAATTTGTCATTTTCAGTTAACTAAAAGTCAACTCAAATGTAACTAAAATTCTGTAAATTTAATAGTTTTATATTTGCTGTTTTTACTTTACTATAGTAAAGTAAAAGTAAAGTAAAGTAAAGTACTTAGCAAAAAAAATCTGCTAATTTCAGTAGTTTTTTCTGCAAGGTTATTTTTAACTAATTTTTAGTAGCTTTTTATGCTATTTTTACATTTTTATTTCTATGAATGTACTTCTGTTTATTATTTAGATATTTTACTGAGATTTTGCTGCGAAGCGACAGAATAGAAGAATTAGTCAGATAATCTAGTTTTGAGCACTTTTGAAACTGTTAATTCAGTTATAAATTTCGTGGTTGTAAAGTTAGAGTGGTCGTACTAAATGATTCACACAATTCATAAATACACTCAGAATAAAAAGTAGAGTATTCAAAACCGAAAACCGGTTAAACTGTTTTTTCTTTTTACAAAAGCCGACTAATTTCGGTTTTTAGTCTAATACTGAATTTAGACTGAGCGAAAACCATTTGGTTTTTGTACAAAACTAAATTGCAAAAGCCAAGTCATTTACACTGGTTATTTATATTTTCTTTGTCACAACACTTTTTTATTACACACTTTTCTTTCTTTTTTTATTGCCAAATTAATGTAAAAAAATATTAATACATTTAAAAAAGAATAACAACACACAATTGCAAATTCAAACAGAAATATTTTTAAAAAATTAAAAAATATTTTCTTGACATTTGCTTTACTTCTATATTCGTTGCAACCGGGAGTATCGAAAATTAATTATAAATGATACCGGGTGTATCAAGAATGCACATTTCAGACATTTTTATTGGGTTTTTGGCAAAAACCAGGTAGAATCTGGTTTTCAGTTTGTGTGAAAATTGTATGCAAAAACTAAATTAATTTTGTAGTTTTCGGCTCAAAAACTAAAAATGCCCAAAAACTACTAGTTTTCACCAAGTCTAAATACACTATAAACTCAAATAAACCGGAGTTTTTGTCTAGTGGCCCTGTTTTTTTTTACAATATGTATTTCTTTTTAATTTGGCACAAATTTTTAATTATATATTTAAAGAGGTTACCGAACGGGATAATATATTTGCGCATTTTACAACTGCAACTGAATGGATTTGTGGCAATCGAAAAACCAACTACAAGAATATCGTAGATGAGTTAACGGGACATAAAATCACATGACTGAATTGCGTTAGAATCTCCGAGATTCAAAAACTGCAAGTTGCAGTACACGATTATCGGGAAGATGATCTTGTTTCGAAGGTACATTTTTGAGGGACAATCCAGGCATTTACTTCTAGAGGGGTAGTTGGAACATTTATGGGAGCCGTGTAGGGGCTTCTATAACTTCGACCTCTGTTGGGAAATGCTTTCGCCTCCCGGATTATAAAACCATCTTTCAGGCAAAGATATGGGCAATCACAAATGAAGGAATTACCGGAAATATAACGATCTTTAGAGATAGCCGGGCGGCTTTCCAAGCAATTTCATCGAACTCTGTTACAATAGATCAGCCACTATTCTAGGGGGCAAGGAGGAAATAAATAATTTATCAGCCGGGGACAGTATTGAAATTGCATGAGTTCTGGAGCATTGTATTATCGCAGGGAACGAGATGGCTGACGAATTGGCTAGCAAGGCTCTTCTCTGAGTGCAGTTAATTTGGGTATCGCTTTTCAGGATTTTTAGGACTGGACTACATCAATGCGAACATTATTGCTCAATATAGAACACTGCGAAAGTTGGTAAGACCACCAAAATTCTATGGACAGGGCCGGAAACCAAGACACTTTTGACAGTAAAAGGGAACTCGGCAAGATAGTAAGTATTATCACCGGGCACTCAAGACTGAAGGCACATTTATTCCGATGGGCCGTGTGGACTTAGCAACTTGTAGGGACTGCGGGGAGAATGACAAGACCTTAAAAAGCTATCCTTTGTACCTGTTTGGTCTTTACAAGGATAAGGTTTCAACGCTTATCTGTTAACAATATTTCAACTTTGACTGACCTCAGGGGAATGGGCTGAAGGAGACCGAGGAATTTTGTCAACAAGATAGAGTTGCTGTAGTAAATAGGGACGGAAACTGACTTTCGGGCTTAAATTGTACGTCCTATTTTTTGTTGGGCATAAGTCGGCTGTAAAAAATATCTTCACTTCCCATTCCTCCCACGAAGGTGTATTTTGGATAGATATAACTTCTTTACGGGGGTGTTATACAGTTAAAGGTAGCCGAAATTTTCATTAATTTTGCGTTGTTTCTCATAGATTTCGGGAGAGAAAGGAATAGCGACATCTTTGAAATTTTGGATACACTAGTGTGGCCATCTGCTGGGTAATAGCAGAAGCACGAAACTTTTTTTTAACAATAAATTGTGTAACATTTAACAAATGGGTTCTTAAAAATGAGTTACGCTTCTAGAAATAACCCTCTAAAATTAACAGAAAAAGCTACTAAAAATTAGTTAAAAATTACCTTGCAGAAAAAATTGATAAATACTAGTAAAATAAGAACAGCAAAAATAAAACTGTTTATTTTCAAGAATTTTAGTTATATTTGAGTTAACTTCTAGTTAATTCAAAATAACGAATTATGCTGTAAAACCTACAGAAAATTTTTCTAAAATAACAAAAACAAGCCGTTATTTCTACAAAATTTTCTGTAAAATTTTGTTGAGTGCTAAAAGCAATCTATTCTCCTAAAATCAACAGAAATATTTCCTAAATTTTTCTCTGATTTTAGCAGGTTAAGTTGTTATTTTCTATTAACTAAAATTTAACTCAAATATGAAAAAAATTCTGTATATTTAACAGTTTTATCTTTGATTTTCCTATCTTAATAATATTTAGCAAAAATAAATGTTAATTTTAGCAGTTTTTCTGAAAGGTAATTTTTAATTAATTAATTTTGTGTTTTTAACTGAAAGTTTAAACATTTTTTTCTATTAGTGTATAAATAATTTCGAAAATTAAAATTAAGTGATCCACCCTGTCCTATATATAGAACAGTTGCAGTTTTAGGTGCGAAAAGTTCTCGAATTAGATACAGAGGTCGACCACAGATCTAGGTTGGACCCTGTGTTCCAACTACGAATCAATATATAGTTTAACATTTTTTTTTTGCTGAATTTTTATTTTTTTATTAATACTAAGCAAACTGGTTTAAACTAATTTTGACAGATTTATTAAAAATCTTGATCTTTTTGATCTTTTAAATTGAATCACTTTTTCGCTGAGTGTTCTGCTCAAAGCAGAATAGAGGCGTTAAACCCCTCATGGCTATTTTAGTTTATTTATTAATTAATTAGTGGTCAAAGAGATGTATAAATGAGAAAATATATTTAGCGTCTTGGTTAATTCTTTACAAGCATAACGCTACTACAATTTGTACTCATTTCAAATAAGAATACAAATTTCAAAATGTGTTTGAGATAAAACGTACGCTACCGAACATTACTTGACGTCTACACGAGACATAAAATTAATGTTAAAACACGAAAACTACACGCAAAACAATAACAACACTACAATTTGTTGTTGCTGTGTGTATATTTTTTGTGTTTTAACATTGATTCTATGTCTCATGGAGACGTCAAGTTGCAATTGAATTAAAATTTATAAGCAGAAGCAACTCACTTGCTGTATGAGTGGCTGAGCAATAAGTTTTATGTATATGTCAATGGTCTCGAGTTATATATCGAGCATATAACGGTAAACGTGCGTAATGGCCCTTACTTACAAATGTATTAACTACATGAGAGAAATAATTTACCATTTATATATCAGGGCTTTGAAAGAGTTGATGATGAAAATTTTTATTTGTGAAACAAATTTTTCAATAAAAATTTAAACAAATTCACTTTGGGAATTTTGTTCGGAAAATCAAATGCAAATGATAAGTAAAATAACTGCATTTTCGGTTGACGAAGTGTTTACTAAATTTTCATTTAACTGCATTGCATTAACAATTAACTGATAAATGTAAAAACAACTACAAAGCAGTTGAAACAATAGACAGAAAACAAGTTAACAATTACAATTTCTTGTCAATACTCTTAACTTAATTTTATTCTCGAATAAGTTATACAATTGCGAAGCAATAATAACTCTACATATATTGTAATTTTTATTATTTACTCTCCATTATAGTTTTCTAGATCATTTCTGCCATATGCCAGTCTGCAAAGGATGCACTCAAAAACGTCTGACAGTTACTACATGACAGTTTTTTTGTGTAGTAATCAGTAGTTGTTGTTTTCAACTGTTGTTTTGCATTTTTCTGTGGAAACATGACAGTTATTTATATATATATATTTAATCCTTTAATTCCCAGTGGAACATAGGGCCGCGACAGTAATTTAAGAAAACAACTAACGAAAAGTACTGTAATTTTGTAAGAGTTGTTTAAAGCATTTATTTTTAATATGATAATAAACAACTACCAAAACAATATTTTTACAGTAAATTTTTTTACAGGAATTTTTACTTCAAATTTTAAATAAACTAAAGTAATCACACATACTTTTGTGACCAAAAGTTTATTTTTATTAAAATATGCTTTTATAATATCAAAAGATAACTGTAAAAAAGCAGTAGTTTTTAATTATTTTGTCAGTTGTATAAAAATTTTTGTAGTAAAATTTTGTCAGTTAATTCTACGACATTGTTAGTTATTTTTAATGCATTTGTTAGTTATTTTTCAAGAGTTAAAAATAACAAAATTTTAAGTCATTTTAAAGGTAAATACCTTTGTTGGCTTTTTAACTGCATATACCTTTGTTACAACTGTCAATTTCAGTATATTCTGCCGACAAACTTTTTTGTGTCGATTGTTCTTAAAATATGAGCAATTGTTTAATTTTATATGCGTAAGTAGAAATTTTAATTATTCGAAAAAGACAAAAATCCTTTAATATACCTTTTTTTAATTAGTAGAATATTTTGATAATTTTAAAAATTTGTAAAATAATTTTTTCAAATCAGCAACCAAAATTAGTTAAAATTCAGTAATTTTTATAATGAGAATAGCAAAAATGTTTACTAAAGTATATATTTTTATTAACAATAGGTTTGTATGGATACATTTCTAGTAAAACTAGTAAAAGAGCAAAAATATTGAAAAAGTTATCAAAATATTTAAAAGTAGTCGAACAAAAAAATTGTGAAAATAGTAAACAAACAAAAAAAAAAAATTACGAAAATCGCCAAAAAAAACTTCCACGTTGTTCAAACTTTAAGGCGAATAATAATAGTTAATTAATTTAATAACGATTCAATTAATTTAATAACCATTCAATTCAAATTCAAATTGAACACATAATTTTATCATTTGTTAAACAAAAAAAAAAAAAAGAAACATATTACAGGTTGTTTCTGGAAGAAAATTTTCTAGTAAAAACTAGTAAAATTATCCCTTAATTTTTTTTCTACACCCAAAAAATCAAAGATCAAAGTAAACTCAAAAAGAAAGCGCAAACATATTCTTTTTGGGCACAATAACAAAAATGAATTGGAAGTTATTGATAATGAAAAATGGGTTCATTTGTCCTCATTTAAGCCGAGTGTAACAGCTGAACAAATAATGGAATATATTGCGAAATACGCTAATATTAAAAAAATCCATTTACAATGCTATAAATTGGTAAAAAAGGATACTGATTTAAATTTAATAAAGAAAATATCATTTAAAATTGGGATCTCTGCAAAATTCTATAATGAACTTTTAAAGCCTTCCTTGTGGCCTGTAAATGTGAGGGTGCGACCATTCCAGCTTTATCAAAATCCTGCAGTTCCCGAGTAAAAATAGTTACATATAGTCATATATAAATGTGATTAAGTTAAATCTGTATAGACATACAGTCTTATCTGAAAAATGGCCCGATATAATTGTATAAATTTTTAATAACTTTTTATCTAATTATATCAGCTTGGATCTTAACTGATTAAATTATTTATTAATCAGATGAAATTGTATCCGATTTTTGACCTGATACAATTTTATCAGATTATACCTAATGGTATCTCTTTAGATCGTAATCGGTACAATTTTATATAAATAAAATATAATTGTATCCGGCATTTACCTTATACAATGGTATCAAATGATTGATCCTGATATAATTGTATCAGGTCAAAACTCGTACAAAACTATATAAGTTTGTACACAATTGTATCTATTTGGATCTAAACTGATACCATGCGACATAAACCGATAAAATTGTATCAGGTCAAAAATCGGATAAAATTTCACCTGATTAATGTATAATTTAATCAGTTAAGATCTAAACTCATAACATCCCAGTGTAGAAACGGTAATGACATATCATTATTTTTTGGACTACCAGTAATGACACCCACTTAACTTCTACATTATTTTAAAACATATAATAATGAGTTACTTTTTTTTATCATTATTTCAAATAGAAAATAATTTTCTAGATTTTTTTTTTTAATTTTTTGAAATCTATTTTTAGACTCAATATTTTTTAAACCCTGGTAAGGATATATGTATGTAACCACATATTTTTTGATTTTTTGTATGTTGGCGAGTAAGCTTACTTGTGTGCAGCAGGTGAATTATGTTTTTATCTATTAAATATTACATGCCGATATAGCTCAGACTGGCAATCTGTAGACCCAGGTTCGATTCCCGCACCAGCAATTTTTATTTAAAAAAAATACAATAAAAAATATTTCTTTTAATATAATTTATTTTTTTGAAAATCTAATTTTAGACTTATTATTTTTGTCAGTACTGGTAAGCACATAGGTAACGATATATTTTTTGATTTTTCGTATGCTGGTGTGTAACCATAACTCATTATTTTTCGCGACATCGCCATATAAAGGTAATAAGAAATGTAATAACAAAAGTAACTAGTTACCATTACCAAGTATGTAGTTACATAACCACATATCTGGTAATGATTTTCTACACTGGGATTAGATAAAAACTGGTAAACAACTGACACAATTATATCGGGCCATTTTTCGGATGAAATGTTATATGCATCACACTAAGTTATTATTTCCATATAAATATTAATATTAATTTTTTTTAATAGGGATTTTAAAATAATTATAAATATTAGTTTTATATTTAATCATAGTCTGTAAGGAAATTATGTTCCATAGCCTGAATAAAGCAAATGAAAAAAATGAAAAAAAATTACATAGTTTCATAGTTAACAAAATCCATAGTCGTTTCATATTATTTGTAAATCAAATAAAAAAAAAATTTTTTCAAAAGTTCTTTTTGTAGTTGACTTGTGATATGATATTTCAAATATTTTCAAATTAACAATAAACTTTCGGACAAAAATTGGATAAACAAATTAAGGAATATAAAATAAATAAAATAAAAAATTTTATTTTATTATTGTTTTGTAAGTTAATCTGTTTTAATTTGAATTAAAAACGTATAAAATAATAAACTTAATTTATTAGACTGAAGGTGCACTGAACCCAAATATGACCATACGGAGAAAATTCCAAAAATTATATATCAAATATATAAAGGAAATTTAAATTTGGGCAATGGAGAAGACAACCCAGCCAACATTTTTCTGAGCCCACAGAAATTATGACTCATAAAAGACTCTAAAATACGAGCATTTTCAGAGTGCTCAAATTTTAGAGTCATAAATGAAACATAATAGACTCTTATTTATGAGTGTATTGAAATTTTTTTTTAAATTTTTTCAATACTCATAAATAACTCAAAAATTATTCATAAATGACTCATAAATTGCTCAGAAAATTCAAAATTTTCCAGCAATTCTCATAATTTGGAGTCTTTTATGAGTCATAAAAGTGCGCACAGAAAGAGCCTTCATCGGTGAAGGAAAACACCCTCATATACATATCTATGATTTCAGAAGGGCTAAGGGCTCTTTTATGAGTCTTTTCGGACTCCAATTGTACACTGGGAATACATAATAATAATTATTAATTCATAACATAATGTATTAAATGTCCATACTTTAAATAAAAAATTTAAACGTTTGTATTTACTTAAAAAAATGAGATCCATATAAACAGATTTGTAGACCCTGTCAACCATTTGTAAATGGGAAATATTGGTTTTATACTATATTAAAAATTTTTTAAATTTCCACTACAAAATCGTTGCAAATGACTTCTTTAATAGTTGATTTATATATTCAAATTAAACATAGTTGGCTTTCATCTATATCCAATATGACATAGTGAGGGTTATTTCACCTATGTTATAGTTGAAAAAATAGTGTTCATCAACTTTGTTTTTTTTTGGGTGTAGTTTTTACTATTTTTTTTTTTGTACTCGAACGGATTTTTGAGCAAAACTGGTTAAAATGGTAAAGCTAGTAAAAAATAGAATATAAACAAACACACTTAATAAGTATAAAAATAGTAAAGTGATAGTGAAAAATGTTCACAAGTTTTTCTACTGACATTTTCTTCCGAGTGTAGCAACTTAATATATTTTGTGGATAATTTAAAATTGTAAATAAATTTTACCTCGGCTAGTGCAAATTTCGCTTATAAAGTTGCATTTACATCTGTTTTCAAATCCGGAAATTTCAATGGAAATCTCGACCCGAAATCTTGACCGTTTACATTTGCACTTTATGACAGTAGCGAGATTTCGATTTGACAACTGCACTTTTTTTGTAAACAAAGTACCATAAAAAAATAACCTCAAGTTAAAAAAAAACCATTTTATTCATTGGCGGAGTACAATTTACATTATTTTATGTAAAGATCTAACGCTTAATATGTTAGCAAATTTGTTTTTTTTATAAGGACGACAAGCTAGAAGCCAGATTTTGCAATATTTTGGCGGAAGGAAGACATGCATTTCCCAATGCTTTCTTCATAGTTATGCTTCGCGGGAAGCAAAAATTAGAACCACGCAATACTTCTTATAATCTATAGTACATTTCCATTGGGTCTAAAGTCATATTTATTAAATTTATAATAATTTTTTTATTTCATTATTTTGTGTTATTTTTAGGTTATTTTTTTTTGTCAGCTGTTGACCATCGTTGCCACTTTTTCATGCAAAATCTCTACAAATTAAGCGAAACACAGTGTTGTATTCTGCAAAAGTCTCCAGATTTATGAGATTTTCATGAGATTTCTTTGAAATCTCGCAAATTTACGGGATTTAATTTGTATGGGGAATCTCGGCATTTCACGTGAGATTTTCATTAAAATCTCAATTTTAGTCGAAATCTCGGGATTTGGGTGCAGATGTAAATGCAACATAACAAAGTACTTTTTCTGGTCTTCTGGAGAACGTCCTAAGCCGGCGTTAAAAAACTGTTATACTCCACATAAAAAAAATTATTTTTCACATGAAACGTATGTAGAGTTTGTTTTCACGCAAATTTAATGTACTAGACTATTATTTTTCTGGTGACAAAGCGACATTTTCTGTATATTGTAATTGTGTCTTTGTTATAAAATTAAAAAATTGTTCATTTTTATAATTTAATTTGCAGTTTGAAGCTTTTTGAGTTCGAGTGAAATTTTTTCATGTGAAAAACAACTTACGGTGCTTAATATATAATTTTTTTTTCACGTATTAGCAGTGTTGCCAAAACTTATTCAGGAAAAATGTTAGATTTTTTTGATAAAAATGCTAAAAATTGCTAAAAAAAATAAAAAAAATATGGTAAAAACTTTTTTTTAACAAAATGATTCAATTTAATTTAAAAAAAAAGTATTTTAGTGACTTTTTGCAATTAATGTGGAAATAAGTGATCTATAATTATGCCTTTAGTTCATTTTGTTAATTAAAATTGTATAAAATATAAATTGAAAACAACTAAAAAGTTGGGTCTTTTAAAAAAATTCAAAACGCCTTTAAATTAATTTAAAAAATTAGTTTTTTTTTATATATTTTGTTTTTCAGTTTTCTGGCAAAATAAAAATGGTAAATTTGTGCAGTCAATATTAATTCCCTTATTATTCGCTTTCTCAACTGCGTCATAAAAATATTTTATTTCAAAAAGTTGCACGCGGATAAACCCAAGTAGTGCAAAATGTTTTATTTCTAAAATGGGGTGTAATGTGGAATGCTTTGGCGTGTAATATGAATTCCAAATTCTGCCTTAATTTAAATATCTACTCAAAATTAATTTTATAGCTTTAATGGCATGTTCTGTTTCCCGTTTTCAAATTTCGGCATCTTAAGGTCCATTGGTCAAGTCAATTTCATTAAAAATTGCTAACATTAAAATTACCCTTATTAACAGTTTATAATTCTCTTTTAAACTTTAAAGCCCTTAATTTTTTTTTTAATTGGAGCAATATTTTTATGTAATATAACATAAGCACAAATTTTCTTTTTTGTCTTACAGAGATTCCACATTACAGTACTCGACATAACGCGCACTTACTCTAAAAGTTTTTTGAAGTTAAAAAAATATTCGATCGTAGATTTTTAGTTGATCTTAAGATTATTACTAGTGTTATTTTGTTCGGTTCATTATAAATTACCACATATTCCAAATAGAATTTTATTTTTACAACAAATAGAGAAAAAAATTTGAAAAAAATGTTCCTAGAACCAATTATTGACAATTAATGCATTTGGAGTTCTCAGATTGTCTTTATGGGGAAAGTTTTTTTCAAAAGTTTTCCTCTATTACTTGTAAAAATAAAAGCAAATTCTATTTGGAATTTGTGATAATTAAACTATAACTGAACAAAATAACACTCATTATTAAAAATATATATAATTTTTTTTTTAATATTTGGTTACGTTTATAATTAAATTGTAAAATAAAAGAAAATTATTCATACAACCAGGGTTAGAATAAAGAGGATTTACAGCGCTCAATGCCTGTTAAGTGGTCTCTAAATTGTTACAGCAAACTGAGAGTTTTAAACTGTTAATAGTGACTTTTTAATGCTCATTTTTCAATACCAATAATTAAATTTTCGTGTTAATTTAACATAATTAATGTAGAGAATATAATAAACAACACAAAGAAAATGTAAAACTAAATTAAAATAGTTAAAAAAAATAAAAATTATTAATTAAAAGTATCACTTTTAACACAATTTTAACATTTTATAACAAAACTCTAAAAATCCGAATTCGGTCGTTAGAAGAGAACCTTGGAAGGTGGTTGATTCAATGTTGTTTGTTGCGTTTTTATATCAGAAACAACAGTAGTAATATTTTTATAGTAAAAAACTCCAAATTAATGCAAAATATTCTAAGTATCACAAACGGCTGTAAAAAATGCTTAAAATATTCTAACATTTTTTTTTTGGAAAAATGCTAAAAAAAAGAAGTTCATGCTAAATGATTTAAAAAATGGTAAATCTAGCATTAAATATGCTAAATTGGCAACACTGCGTATGAGTAATATTGCATTTACCAATAAAAATATTAATCATACGCAATGTTGCACTATTAAAATGAACAGAAAAACTAAAATCTTCAACCCATAATTAAAAATTCGGGTTTTATATAATAATTTGTGTGCTTTAACAACTCGCTATTGATTGAATTCAATCTAAAAAAGAAGAATTATTTACTTAAGCTTCTGCATTACACATACACCATTACACAACCCACACTATTTGTGTTTAATAGTTATAATAATAAAAAAAAATCATTTAAGTTCAATTTATTATTATTGTCGCATATTTTTTATAGTTCATTTTTTTTTTTTTTTTTGAACGCAGCAAATAAAATGAAATTGAAATCATCTTCTAGATTCTAGCCGATGAGTAAAAGTGCTCGCAATTTACAAATACAACTTTGAGTCAATTGGTGTTTTACTTTTTTTTTCTACTGGGATCAAAAAAATTTATTATCTCATTGTAGTTCAGACAGATCGCACGTTAAAAAAATACAAAAACGAAAAGAAATACAAAAATAAAAGGAATAAAGAAAATTATCAAACCAAATTATCAAACAATCGCCATTTATTAATTTAAAAAAGTATACATATGTGTAGTGAAAATTGATTAAAATTTATTGAACATGTATACAATATTATATGGACTTTTGGGTGTTTTGATACTAAGTGTAACACATTCTCACGGAGATACAACATATGAGACTTATGTTCCATCCAGATCCGGTGCAAACAGTGACACAACGGAAGTTCGACAACAACATCATCCTGCCTCAATGTTGTGTTTGAATATCAAACCCCAACATTCAGTGGATATAAAACAAGTGCGTAAAAAAAATAAAAATACATAGGTATTGTATAAAATACATAGGTACTCTATAATTTTTTTTTTAACTTTTTTATTCTATTTTTACCCTGCAAGCATTTGGAAGATATCTTCCAAGAAGATATTAAAGCGATATCTTCTACTTTTCATTTAAATGAAAATAATCAAGTAGTATTTTAAAATTGTCTTCCTTTTATTATTTGGAAGAAAATTTGGTGATATTTTTAAAAAAAATAATTCAAAAATTGAATTTTTTGTCATAGGTTTTTATGATGATATTGCGGCAATATTACCTTCTTATCATCCGGAAGATAAAGAAAATTTGTTTGAAATTCTTTGTCATTTTGGAAAAAATTAAAACGAAATTTGTATAAAAACAATCAACAAACAAACACATAGGAAAGAAATTTCTTGAAAAAAATCAAGATTTAATGCGAGGAAAAAATCGGCTATCATGAAATCAAGATAATTAATATGTTGGTCAATGGATTATGTATGCAGATGTTCTTTTTCAGGTTTAAATTTAATAATTAAAAAATAAAACCTTTATATTGTCACCTTTTTATCTTCCAGATGATAACTTAGCGATATCGTCGATTTATCTTCCTGGGGTATTGCTTTTGGGTAACAGTTATTCCCGACGGAAGAAACTTCCGCAATACGAAATTGATATTGCCGGCAATAAATGTTTTCTTCCTGGCAATATGATAGGGGAATCTTCTTCGTATTGCCATGCTTGCTGGGTAATGTTTATATTAGGGATGTGCGATTAATCGGTTAATCAAACTTCTGGTTAACTAATTATTCGATTATACAACAATTTTGATTAACTAAAAACATGATTAATCGATTAATCAGTTATTTTGATTATTCAAAATAATGATTTATTGATTAATCAAATTTATGAATAATTAAATACTGTTCTTTTATTTTTCTATAATGAAGATACCTTTTAACGCGAGTTTAATACAGAAACATGAAAAATAAGAATGGAAATTGGTCAAGTCTGACCAGTGAGCAAACAATTTGTCTGGTTTCCTTTATTTGAAGCTGTTTAGGCATCACCACAAAACAAAGATAAAATTGCAGTCATTTTTTTTAAACATTTTTTTCAATATTAATTAAAATTATTCAAGTTTTGATTAATCAAAATTCAAATTAATCCATTAATCATAATTCTGATTAATCAAATTTTGAATCAATAAACTAACTGATTAATCAAAGTTCTGATTAATCATACTGTTTGATTAATCAATTAATCGCACATCCCTAGTTTATCTCAAAAGCATAATTACTTAAAATAAAAAATATGTGTAAAAATACATTTATTGCGATAAGAATTAGTATTTACTAATTTTGACTGCTACTTTTAAGGAAATTATCTCAACTTGGGATGAAAACTTCAGTAGATCTGTAATTGTTTTTCTGCAAACGATGTAGAATCAAAGTAAATAAAAAAAAACAAAAAAAAATTAATAACATACCTCAACATGCTTCTTACGATTTGAGTGTTATATTGCATGTCTCTTCGGAATGAAAGATGCGATCACCAGAATTGTTTTTCCTGATTATGAATTTGGGATGCTTTGGAACAATATTGCGATAAAATTCGAAATCTTTGATCGAGCCCTCTTTGCAAAATTTTTTTTCGATTTTGCAAAAATTTAAATTTTTGCAATTATTCGAAAAATATATGAATTACGAAAAAGATAAGACCAATATTATTCCTCGGGAGAAATACAAATACATGGCGTACTCTAAAACTTTTATTGTAACCGCCAAACATTTTAATTTGCGAATATACACTGACGAGCAGAAGTGTAACAGGGTTCACATTGTTGATATTTTATATATTTTTTTAATATTTTTGACTACGAAAGCAAATCAAATAATTTTTTCTAGCTTCATTTGTTTATTAACCTGTCCAATTACAAATCAAGAACTCCATTTAAACTATTTCAATTAATTTAATCATACGATATTTCAAAATGACTATTAGTTTTGGTAAAAATATGAGT
Source organism: Leucophora obtusa (assembly GCA_949987735.1). Lineage (NCBI taxonomy): Eukaryota > Metazoa > Arthropoda > Insecta > Diptera > Anthomyiidae > Leucophora > Leucophora obtusa. The sequence continues at coordinate 162,353,564 of OX465296.1, forward strand.
AGTGGGTATCGAGTATTTGTCTTTTTGTTTGGGTACTCGATACTCAAAACTACTACTCGATATTTTCAGAGTTGTATTTTGGACAGACAAAATATATAAAAATGTGACTCAGCTAAAATATTTACCACAAAAATCTGACTCCGCTAAAATATTTATCACAAAACTACAACTCTGCTAAAAAAAAAATCAGAAGTAAAATATTTAAAAATGAAAAATGCAATGAATAGTTGGTGAAAAAGTTTAAAAATATGTTTATAAATTTAAATATTTAGGTTGTTCATAACGAGTGTGCTATCTGTTGTATCGTTGTATCGTCCTAACAAAAAACAGAGTTGTTAAAATTTTTATTTGTGTTTAACAACGATTTTCTATTCAGTTTTCTATCTGTTAGCACACTCAAACATAGGACAATAAACATACGTAAAAATGTTGTATCGTGCTATTCTCAAATGTTGTATTTTTTCAATTTAATTTTTAACAACTCTGTTTTTTTGTTAGGACGATACAACGATACAACAAATAGTACACCCCTTGTGAAAACCCTTATTGAATTAACGTAAATATTTTAAAAGAATTTTACTAAAAAATTTTAAAAAATTTCAAATTTAAAAACCTTTAAAAGTATCGAGTAGTATCGAGTACCCAAATCAAAAATATCGAGTAGTATCGAATATTCAAAAGTAACCAAATTTACCTGCACTAGACGCTATATTGAAGAAAAATTAATTCCTTCCAATTAAAGGACAAAATTTACTGGCTACCGTAGAAAAATAAAGCATTTTTTTTGCCAAAAATGTAGAATTTCGGCCAAATTCGCAGATTCAATAGTCCCAAAAAATATATTATTTTATAGGAAAAGCTATCCAATCAAACCATTTTTGAATTCCAAATGGTCCCATTAACCACTTTTGGATTTTCTAAGAAATTCAGATTGCCCAAGAAGGGCTTACGACCTGAACAATAGGAAAAATATTTTTGTGACATCTAATTTTTAATGAGATAAATGCAATATTTTACAACAACTCACCCAAGTATATATAGAAAAACAGCAAAAATTTTATGATATTTAGGTTTATATTTAAAGTTTCTTTAGAAAATTATCAAAAATTAACTGGGTGCAAAAGTGTAAGGTTTCTCTTCAAAAAGAAAAATGTCACATTTTTCCCAGTCATATATAATTGGTAATTTTTTTTCTTGACAATTTTGTATAATCAAAATTAGGACAGGCTAATAAACAACAAAAAAAAAACGCTGCAAATAAAAATATTTTATTATTATTTAAAATTATTTAAGAAAGAAATAAAATCAGTACGATATTTTGTAGCGCTTTCCATCGCCTTTTCAATGAAGAATAAAAGTGTTTTGTGCACCATGACTCGTCGAAGTCAACTTTAATACACAAGTCCATTTAAACCCATTCGAATTTCGGATCCAAACATTAGGCGGCTTTCAACCAGACTAGTGCAGGGTATCATTTAGTCGGCCTGTCCAGCATTAAATTTTTCCAGAACTGATTCTAGGGCAACCGGCTCCACTTTGGAGCTAAAAAGGCGGTTCCATTTGGAACAATTTTAATCAAAAATCATCAGTGTTGGAATTGACAGTAGTTTGAAACAAAAGAGTAATCGAATCTGTTCTAGGACAGGTCCTGTTACCACCGGTTCCATGGAACAGGTCCTAGAACTGATTCAAAATGTAAGGTTTCACTGTCCCAGAACCAGTTCTATAACTGGTTCTAGAATCGGTTACAAAGCAACCTATTCTAGTTTCGAGGAAAAGAACCTGTTGCTTTTGGGACAAACTCAATCAAAAATCAGCGATGATAGAACATAAAGTATAACAGGTTGAATGCAAGTACAAGTTGTTCTACAACCAGTTCTTTTCATCCGACAATTATTCTGGGTTGTTCAATAGGGCTATAACCAAATTTTCGCATAGTACCACGAGGTGGGCAGTGTTGTATTATCAACGAAAAATATTATTTTGAGTCATTTTGCAAAAAAAACTACACCCCCCAAATTAAAAAAAAAAATTGGTTTAGAAAATCAATACAAAAAAAATTTTTTTAATAAGTTATTTAATTATATACTATAAGGTAATGGTTATATGCTGAAATATTTATGACCTAAATTTAGTTAAATCAATTAAACAAATAAATATATTTGCATTTTTGTATTGAAACTAAAAAAAATATACACAAAAATTTTCGCGGTTGCCGGAAAACTCTCCCTCCACCCCTAACTGCAAAAAAAATTGAAGTAATGTTATACAAGCTACTTCTTTCACTGCCTCACAAGTATCCGTTAGTGTATTTTTACTTCTTTTTTAGAAGTTATTTTGAACAACTTCAAAAAATCACTTCTTTCATTGCTTCTAAAGTATCCGTTAGTATATTTTTACAGCTTTTTTAGAGTTACTTTTGAACAACATCCAAAATCATCCAACATCATTTGGCATTTCCAAACGGAGGGCCCTGGGTTCGATTCCCGGCGGGACCATTATTTTTTTATTTTTTTTTAAATTTTTTTTTATTCTATTAATTTTTTTTATATTTAAAAAATGAATGGTCTAATTCATAAACTTTTACAGCAGTCTTATTGCAGGATTTTAAGCTAATTTGTGAAAAACAGTATTCATAATTGCTTAATAACGAAAAAAATAATACAGGTTTATAGTCGATATTCATTAACTTTAAACCTCTTATAAAGTTTGGAGTGAGGAAGCCACCATTTAATTGTTAATTATTTCATTTTCAGGCATAAAATGATTTATTAATGCCATCCCATCCCTAGAATGTGTGGCTTCCAACAACTTGCATCCATCAAACTGAAAAAAGCTACAACAATTGCGTAGCCAATGACGTTTTTCGAAAAAATTTCCAAAAAAATGTGAAAATAAAATTAAAAAGAAAAATAAAACAATAGTGATGTACATACTGTCAAAACATTATTCGAAATTCGATTACTTTTGTATGCTTCGAATAATATGTTCTAAAAAATTACTTTTTTACACCCATTTCCATTGATTTGCTTTATAAATAAAAAAAATATTTTTAATGGCTTTTAAGTTTATCTTAGCACATTATTAGTTCTCTACTTTAAGAAAATACATTTTCACTTCCGATTACCGAGTCAATCGTTTACTAAATTTGTACATCACTTACGACTTATTTGGGAGAAGAGAGAAAATAAACAATAGTGTTGCCAGTATCAAATTGAAAAATTAATTTATAGTTAAAATACGATTATGAATCAAGATTTCTAATAACTCTTTATTAAGCGAAATATGTACTTTAACTATAGTAAGCTTCAAATACCAAATAATTTTTTTTTATGAATTAGCGCATAAGTGTTTAAATTCAATATTAAGTGTTTGAATTCAAAATTTTTTTAATTTAAAAATTTTTAAAAATATGTACTATATATATAAAAAAAATTTTGAGAAATTGCCTTTTATGCACCTGTAAAAATAGTACTGACAACAATATTGAATTGGAGTGCACTATTGAAGAGAATAAGGAACAATATCTCGCAGTAACAAAGCGGTGTTTTAATGCCAGTCAACATTCATATTAAAGAATAGCTCAGTGGTAGAACGCTAGACTAGCAATCGTGAAGTCGCAAGTTCAATACCCGGTAGCGGCAATAAAAAAACGTTTGTAAAATAAAAAAAATATAATTTTTTTTTGTGAAGAATTTTTTTAACTTTTAATTGGTGAAAAAGAGCTTCCTTTGCACTCGTTCAAAAAGTACTGAAAAAATGTTAAAATCATTAGTGTTTATGTTAAAAAAGAAGTACATCTAAATAATCAATTGTAGTGCTTTTTCTACTGCTTCGGCATCTCTTTTTTTGCTGGGTAATTACGGTTAAGTTTTTTTTTTGTACATATGATATTTTTATAAAAATTAAAAAACAAAAAAATACATACATATGTATTTAAAAGTTTATCGCTGTTGGTGGGTGAACTTTCTTGCTGCCAGCGAAAAAGTTAAAACGTATTTCATCATTTTTTTTAAGTTATAGCCCTAATATTCATGCATGCTCATAAATCAGATGTTGTTTTTCTATGGAAAAATACAAAACAACTTTTATAACATTTATTTAAGAAAACAACTAACGAAAATTACTGTAATTTCGTAAGAGTTTTTTAAATCACAAACAACTCCAAAACAGTATTTTTACAGTAGAGTTGTTTTTGTCAATGGCCTTGCAACTCTCTCAATAAATTTTATTTGAAAAAATATAAGGCGGCCTGGAACAGGAACGAACTCCGACTGGTTAATCAGGGATGGAAAAGGCTCACTTAATCGGGCTCTTATACCAAAAAATGTTAGATCGCTCTTACATATTTAAAAATGTATGTAACTAAAAAATAGCTTCCTCTTTGGCTCGTTAAAAAACATAAAAAATAAATATTTAGATATTAGCAAATATTAGCACAAATTGCGAAAAAAAAACATTTGCAAAAAGCGAAATTCTTGCAACAATATATTCGCTTGCAGAATGTCGATCGCTGGTTACCTCTTTTAATTCATTTTCTGTACCATAAAGCCTTTTTCGAATTCCGCCGTTATTGTGCAATTTTTAAGTGCGGTTTTTTTAAATCTATAACCTAGGGATTAAATTTTTGTACCATAAAGTCTTTTTTCAAATTCCGCTATTATTTTGCAATTCTTTACGTGCGTTTTTTTAAATTTATAATCTAGGGGCTATAATACACATTTCAGACAACAAAGTTTGGTGGCTAGTTGCAAAAAAAAAATCGCGAAAAATAAAATTTGCAAAAAGGATAAATTTTTTCATCAATATATTTGTTTGCAGAATGTAAATCGCTGATTAAGTTTTTTAATTAATTTTTTGTACCGTAAAGACTTTTTTCGCGTTCCGCGATTCTTTTGCAATTTTTTAAGTGTGGTTTTTTTAAATTTATAATCTAGGGTCTATAGTACCAATTTTTTACACAAAAGTTTGGTGCTTAGTTTGCAAAAAAAAAATAAATAAATCGCGAAAAACTATTTTCAAAAAGGAAAATTGTATTCATTTGCATTGTATTCATTTGCAGATTGTTAATCGCTGATTTAGTTTTTTAATTATTTTTTACTACCACAAAGTCTTTTTCGCGTTCCTCTATTATTTTGCAAATTTTTAAGTGCGGTTTTTTAAATTTATAATCTACGGAGTATAATGCCCATTTCATAAAATAAAGTTTGTTGGTTAGTTGCAAAAAAAGAAAATTTTGGCATCGTTTGCAGAATGTAAATCTTTTAATTAATTTTTTGAACCCCAAAGCTTTTTTTCGCATTTCGATATTATTTTGCAATTTTTTAGGTATGGTTTTTTAAAATTCATAATCTAGGGCTATAATACTGTTGGAATAGTATAATTCCATAGTATAGTTCCATTCTTGATTTTTATAACTAAATTATTATTTTCCATCACTGGTTACAATCGATGTTTTGAGTCATACAAAGAGCGCACATAATGACCCTGCAAACATTTAAAAGATACCTTCCAAGAAGATATTAAAGCGATATATTCTGTTTGTCATTTGAATGAAAATAATCAAGTAGTATTTACTTTGAAATTGTCTTCCTTTTGTCACTTGGAAGATAATTCGGCGATATTTGGAAAAAAATAATTCAAACATTTTATCTTTTGTCTAACTTTTTATGACAATATTGCGACAATATCACCTTTGTATCATTTGGAAGATAAAGCAAATTTTTTTGAAATCTTTTATCAATTTGGAAAAAATTAAAACTAAATTTGTACAAAAACAATCAAAAGATATATAGGAAATAAACTCGTGAAAAGTTAAGATTGATTGCGCGGGAAAAATCGGCTAAGATGAAATCAAGATAATTTATAAGTTGGTCAATGGATTATGTATGCAGATATTGTTTTTCAGGCTTAAATTTAATAATGAAAAAATGAAATGGTTTTTTTATTGTACTGGGAGTTTATTTAGCGATATCCCTTTTATCTTCCATAAGAGTTATTGCTTTCATATTGCCTGGAAGTATTGTTTTAGTGTAACAGTTGTTTCCGACGGAGGAAACTTCCGGAATACGAAATTTATATTGCCGGCAATAAATGTTTTCTTCCTGGGGATATATTCGGAGAATCTTCTTCGTATTGCCATGTTTGCTGGGTGATATTGGTTTGAGTATGTTCCTGTTCCAAGGCGCATAATAGAACAAATGCTTTCTCAGTGATAGAGAGTCCCCCAATCTCTTTATTATGTATACTCTTTGTTTTTGTTAGTGATTTAAAAAATAAAAACTTTCGTTGAATTTTAAAAACTCTTATTTAGTTTATATTTGTTATTATTGATATATTCCTAGTTTGCAAATAAAAATCAGAAACTTATAAAAACTTAATAGCTGAAGAATGGTTTGGAACTTTTACTTCAAATTTTAAATAGGCTGCAATAATTACACATATTTTGGTAATCAAAAGAAAAAAATTGTGTTTTTTTTTTGTTAAAATGTACTTCTGTAAAATCAAAAGAAATAACTGTAAAAAAACAGTAGTTTTTACTCGTTTTGTGAGTTGTTTTACAATGTTTGTAGCATGGATGGTAACCGAAACGATGCGGTTATCGGTAAGGGTAACGCTATTTTAGATTATTTCGGTAACGGTATTTTAAGGGTAACGCTATTTCATTTATTTCGGTAAGGGTATTTTAAGGATAATGGTTTTTTAGTTATTTCGGTAACGGTATTTTAAGGATAATGGTTTTTTGATTATTTCGGTAACGGTATTTTAAAGTTAGCGGTATTTGAGTTAATTCGGTAACGGTATTTTAAGGATAACGGTAGTCGGTTATTTCGATGCATCCCGCAATTGTTTTTACAAAAAGCAAATGAGATTAAAAACAGAACCAAATTATCAACTTAATTTACGAAAAATGATCAATAACTACATGCAATTACCAAAAGCGGAAATTTAAAAATATCGGTAATGGTATTTTAGGGATAACGGTATTTCATTTATTTCGGTAACGGTATTTTAAGGGTATTGATATTTCATTTATTTCGGTATTGGTATTTTAAGGATAACGGTATTTTAGTTATTTCGGTAATGGTATTTGAGGGATAACGGAATTTCGCTTATTTCGGTAACGGTATTTTAGGGGTAACGGTAGTCAGTTAAAAGGGTTTTGAATCAATAACGGTATTTTAGCGCTATTGCCTGCCAAACCTGGTTTGTAGTAAAAATTTGTCAGTTAATTTTAAGTCATTGTTATATATTTTTAATGCATTTGTTAGTTATTTTTCATCAGTTAGAAATAAAAACATTTTTAGTTATTTCGTAGGTAAATACCTTTGTCGCCTTTTTTAATGCATATACCTTTGTTTTAGCTGTCATTTTTAGTAGATTCAACCTACAAACTTTTTGAGTATATGAACATACATATATGGATTCACGTATGGAGATTTATGTATCCATGAATGGAAATGCATGGACATCATGTATGGATCCATATATGATGACTTTTGCCTGGGTACTTAAAATTTAAATCAAACTTAGCTTACTTCAGTTATTTCGTTGTTTTGCACTGGAAAAAACAATCAAATTTACGATAGCAGTAGTTAGTTATAAATAATTTTTAAAATAACCTTATAAACTTTTAAATTTAATTTTGTTGTAAGAATTCCAACCCACATTTTTTTTTTTTATTAAATAAAATTAAACATATTGACTCCTAGTAACCTTTCACATGGAATATGAATACAATGACTGCAAATACGATACTCAGCACATTTGTTACTTCGACAAAATGCTTCCTTATATTTTGTTTTCAAAGCTTTAAATTAAATAATTAAATTACACAATTATCAAATGCAATGCACAGAGTGTTATTTTAAACTAATTTTTTCAGCATTAACAATATTGTAAAATTTTTATAAATTTTCATTTTTACATATTTGTATTTACAGATAACTGGTAACTGGTATGGTAATGAAATCATAATGCATACACAAGATATACCAGGCATTTATCGTTATGATAGTTGTGTTATGATAAATTTAAACGATGTCACAGATCAAGTGAGTACAGTCATTGAGACATCTGTCTGTCCGTTAGTCAGTCAGTTTGTCTTTCTGTCAGCAAGTTATTCTGTCCAACAGACGGACAACTGCATGAATGAAATATATATTAAGTTAACTAATTTAAAATTTTATTGACGAAAAAAAATCTCCAACTATGCGTACATTATCAAACCAAACTAAATCTAAATCACTACAGATATTTTTATTTTATTTTTCTTTTTTTGCTCAAACAGATGCGTGATTACTATCAGCCTAGTTACAGAAGGGTAGACACTATGGCGTCAACGGCAGCATCATCATCATCATCGCCGTCGTCATCACTGAATGGACAAAATGAAGATTTTTCAAATCATAGAAATTTACATTTGAATACCAGATATTTACGCCTAATATGGAGTGAAAAAGATGATAATATTGAATACAATTTTAATTATACCATGAATCATCCCGGTCTTTGGACAAATGTTGCTGAACAACGTGGTTCGATGGTGGCCTTAAATAATTATAGTCAATTTTCTGGTACCGTCCAGGTGGTTAAAGCAGTTAGTGATCATTTGGTATTGACATTTTGTTCGAGTGATATGCATCATAGTATTTATACGATTATTTTGAGTCGGGAGCCACAAGGTTTAAGCCAAGATGTAAGTACTTACATATGTTACATATAATATACATACAGTGAGGAACAAAAGTGTTAACGCGGTTCAACTTGTTCACATATATTGCTCTAAATTGTTAAATGCGCAAGCAAATCAAATAGTTTTCTTTGTTTACATTTTTTAATTCAAAATCAAAAGCTAATTTAAATGTATTCAATCCTGAAGATAACTGGTCGTAATTTATTGTAGTAGGTACAACAATTTGTTTTGACCCAAGGACAAAAGGATTAAAATTGCTCCATGTTTTGAAATGACCTTTATGAGTTTAAATGTATTTAGCTTTGACGTAATTACCAAGCCAAAGCAATTTTAGAGGATTTATTGCATGGAGTCTATTTAATTCGGGGTCCAACTTTGGCTTATTTCCTACCGGCAATTTGAAGGCCGAAAAGTTTGAAAAACTATGAAAACTTTGATTTTTTTCGTAGTTTTTTATTTTTTTATACACTGGTTGAATTAATCGTACACTCATAGAAATAAACATTTTTTTTTTTTAAAGAGAAGCAACACTCAGGAAATTCTTCCTACTAATTAACGTGTTGCTTCCTTTGGAAATGGGATAGAGAAGAAGTGAAAGGTGGTGAAAGATGAAGGGCTTTAAATATGGCAACACTATAATTGCGCGAGATGTTGAATTTTAGAACAGTTGTTGCGCGCCATCTGATGGTAAGTTGGCGAACTTTGTTGAAGCTTTTAGTTCATAGCCCTGTTATATTATTTTACTTCGGTGGGGTTAAGTGCTATGGGAACACCGAAGGAGGACGCTGCGATATGTATGAGGGATAGAAAAAACTTATACATATTACTATTTTTCATAAATTGATGTTGCCTTGGTTGGGGCTCGAACCCGCAACCTCACGTGTAACAGTCCAACGCGCTAACCATTAATTTCTGATTAATTAATAAAAAGGTCGAAAAAAAAATTTTTATATTTTGAATAAAAATTAAAACCCAACATTTTGACAACACTCGCAGTACGGAGAAATGTTTTTGCCCCTTCCTTGTAATTGACAAAGAAGTGGTAAAAATAAAATTTGTATTTTATTTGTACCGATGGTACGAAATACAAAAACAAAAACTTTCATAATATTTCTATTGTTGGTTATGTCTTTGCAGAGACTTCGAAAACATATTTTATTGTTTACCCCATTCTCATTTCGTTGATGTAGTAGACTACGTTTAATATGAAATTTTGATGTTTCAATTTGCATTGCACTATTGCCACCACTTTCTAAAGAAAACTGAAGAAGGGGACTTGGAAAATCCCCGAAACGATCGTCTTTTCATTCCTGAAAGTGTTAGAGGTTTTTGAAAGCAAAAACTCTGTGAAGTATTTGTTAGGAGAATATCCTGATGAAGAAAAATAGCAGTTTTTGAAAAAAGTACTTATTATGTTAATTCATAATAAGGAAATTGGCCTCGAACTGAATTAATAAATTTCTGATTAATTAACAAAAAACATGTAAAACTAGCAGAAAAACTACTAAATATAAGTTAAAAATTACCTTGCACAAACAAATGCTGAAATTAACAGATTTTTTTGCTAAATATCAGTAAAATAAAAATAGCAAAAATAAAACTGTCAAATTTACAGAATTTTAGTTATATATGAGTTAACTTTTAGTTAATTCAAAATGACAAATTGTACTGTAATATCTGGAGAAAATTTTGCTAAATATTAATGGACTAAAAATAGCAAAAAGAAATATTTACGAAATTTTTGCTATTTTTAAGTTGAATTTCGTTTTTTAAATAGACAATTAAATAAAATGTCCTTGAAAAGGGAATACCGGGAATAAGACAAGAACCGGGAAACCACGAACAGAACCGGTAATACCGAGAACCGGGAACTGGGGGCTCTGGTTTTTATCACTTCACCGCTTGCAAACCATTTAGAATCGGTGCTCAGGATTGTAAACTTTTCGGCTAAAATGCAATTCAGGTAAAGGGAAAACATGTTTATTTATTAAAAATTTAGAAAATTTGAATATTTTATGAGACCTGGGGACCATGTAGACCACGTTCTCAAATCTATTTCATTACACTAATGTTGATAAAAATTAGGAAACTTTAGGTAATTTTGATAGCTTACTGCAGAATAAGCAAAAAATTCAGAACTACTGATGCAGAATTTTATATACTTCCAACCGCATATGAAACATTATTATAACATTCTAACCCAATGTGCGTTTTTTGTATAATCGACAAAAGTAGTAAAAATTAGAATTAATAAAAATACATACACTCAGAAAAATTCTGCAGTTACTACATGACAGTTATTTGTGTAGTAATGCGGTTGTAGTTATTTTAACTACAATTGTAGTTAATTTACTTAGAGCAAAATTTTTCAATGTTTTTGACAATTATTTTTTTAAACAAAATACAAAAACTAATACATTGTAGTAACATTTATTTTATGCAGTTATTTTGAATTTTTTTTACAAATACTTAAATTTTCAAGTGTGCGTGCACACACACGAAGCAAACAGGAGCATGTGTATGAAGCGCTTGTTTAGAAATTTCTAGTGAAAGAATATGAGAAGAACATATTTTCTCTTGTCTTAGTCATAAAACAACACCAAAGAGTGAGGACGCGTAATACGGAAAAGGTTATATAAGTATTTTTTATTAAATTATTAAAATAATAGGGTAAGTTTTATAATATAAAATATAAATTTATTTACGGGAATGTTAAAAAAGTATTGTATTTATTTTCTTTCAGTTATTTTATATTCTCATCCCTTTCTACCTGGAGAAAAAAAGGAAGCCAAACAACACCATATTTCATCCCTCAAAGACGGACATCTACAACAATATCTTAATAGTGAAAAATAAAAGTGACATAAGTGTAAATTTTGATTTCTCAATTTTAAATTTATTATAGAATAAAATTAAGTTAAGAGTGTTTACATAAATTTGTTTTTTATTAAATTAATAATTTTTAAAATAATTTTTATTTATGTTTTTTAACTACATTTGCAGTTATTTGTATAGTTTTACAATAATTTGCATGTATGTTGTTTCAATTGCATTTGTAGTTATTTTTACTACATTTGTCAGTTGATTTTTAACAGTTAAAAATAACTTCATATTGCAGTTAATTTAACTGCAAATGTAGTCTACACCTTTTTAAGTGCAAATGCAGTTATTTTAACTGTCATTTGCAGTTGATTTTACCTACATAATTCCCTGATTGTATTAATGACAATATTAATTGTATTTGGTCTATACGACGCGTTTGAAAAAACAACACTTTACTATAAAAAATAAAAATGCCCTGTTGGCTGTCCGTCTCCAATATACACAAATTACCTGCACTTGTACGTACAAACCATACGTCAATGTGGCAATATTTGTGAAAAGGTGACACGGAGGAAATAAGAAGATAAACAGAGAAAATCTGAAGTAGAATGTTTGTATATGTCTGTTTGATCACTTCTGAAATTATTCATATAGAGACAATCTGACAATAAAAATATAAACAATAATACAATTTCATGGAAGATCACTGATGAAGCCTGTCCATAAAAAGGCAGAAACTAGATCTAGTCTGATTTGCAAATTTATTGTGTTTATAACTTTTGAGGAAGGTTTATTCTTCTTCTTAACCTCAAACCTACTAATATAGTAAAAACTAAAGTTTGCTGTTCGATTTTATTCGAAACCGAATCCTCGGTTTTTCGAGCCTCACAACCGAAAACCGATATAAATAAGTCGGTTTTTTAAAAAATACCTTAAGCAATTAAAATAATTAATTAAATTATTGAATCTTAAATTTCGAAAAGGGCTCAGCTTCTATTTTTCAAAATTGTTATTTAATTGTAATTAACATTTCCTCCATTATATATTACCGAGAATTGAAACAGAGACTTGCACCAAAAGGCCACTAATTTTAAGAGATATTCAGTATATTTTAAAAAATCCATTCTCTTAACTGAAACGTAAATAAATATTTTCGACATTTATTGTAATATTCTTGCGAACTTAAATCGGTTAAATGTTGATTTGAATTTAATACTTACAACCGAATGCATAAAGTTTCTAAACATTTTTAAGCTAATTTGGCTAAAACGGTATGCATAATTCGTTTAATAATGAACAATTTAATAATCTGTTAAAGTATGTTCAAGCCTAAAATAAGCATTTCATAAAGTTTGTAAAATAAAAATTTCCGTTTTAACCAAAAATATTCAGTTTTCATTTATTTAAAGGCTTTTTCAACGGTCATCCACCCAAGAATATGTAGAATCTAACATTTGCAGCCAACGAATTATAAAATCCTGGAACAATTGCATCATTTAGACCTTTTTTTCATTAAATTTTCTCAAATTGGTGTACAAATAAAATAAAAAATAAATTAAACAAAATAGTGATGTTGATGTAGTCAAAACATATTCGTCATTCGAATACTTTCAGTCTTCGTAGTATTAAACTGTCTTTAAATATTATTTTACACTATTACATAACCAAGATATGTATAAAATTTATTTTTATTGAATTATTATAAATTATTTTTATTGATATAAACTTCTATGATTAGAAAGCCAATCATTTACTAATTTTATGAATCACTAACAATTTATTTGATAGTGGAGACACATTATGTAAGGGTGTTGCCAGAATAAAGCGAGAAATTAACAAATTTTTATTATTTTCCGTTAAGGAATACAATTGCTAAAGTATTAATTTTCCTTATTAAACGTTTATTAAAAAATGTCATGCATAATCGTTAAATAACAGTTTGTTAATTTCTCGTGTTATTCTGGCAACACCCTTATATAATGTGTCTACACTTTCAAATAAATTGTTAGTGATTCATCAAGTTGGTAAACGATTGACTCGTTAATCATAAATGAATAATGTTATTTTGAAGATTTTAATAAAAAATAATTTATAATAAATCAAAACATGATGAAAACAATTTTTATGGATATCTTGGTTATGTAATAGTTTAAAATAATATTTTTAAGATAGTTTAATATTACGAATAATGAATATATTCGAATGACGATTATGTTTTGATTAAAACATCACTATTTTGTTTAGTTTATTTTGCATTCTATTTGTACAGCAATTTGTGAAAATTTACCGAAAAATCTCTCTAATGGTGCAATTTTTCCAGATTTTTTTAATTTCTTAGATATAAAATGTTGGATTTTACATATTCTTGGGTGGATGGACCCTGCAAAAAGTCTTTAAATAGATATAAACTCAATACTTATGATTTCAACTGAGACTTTTATTTTCCAAATTTAATGAAATGCTTATTTCAGGTTTTACCCTACTTTAACAGATTGTTAAATTTGTAGTTATTAAAGGGATTATGCATACTGTTTTTGCCAAATTAGCTTAAAAACGTTTAATTAAGCTGTTTAGAAACATTATGCATAAAACCGTAAGAAATTAATATTTAAATCTTCCTTATTACACATTCTAATTCTAATATGTTTCTATTTCTCTTTCTAGATTATACGCAGCATACGGAGTTTACTTTCCAGACGTGGATTATTTACAGAATCTATTCGTCAAGTTTGTATGAAATCATCTGCATTTGTCCAGAGATCATCTTTAATTACATCGGTTTTGTTATTAGTTTTAATTTGCATATTAAGAAAATTATATTGAATACCGGATACGATAAATTTTTTTTGTTGCTAATTCTACATTTACCCTACAACACAATTCGCTTGTGTAGATTGTACAAAAAAAAAAACGATAAAAATTATATAAATAAAATGGTTTTTCTTTTTCTACTTACTTTTTTACAGCTGGATAATAATGTGTTTCTTTAATTAATATCAATTATTTTGTTATTAATTTTATTAGACTTTACACAGCATATTAACTGCGTGAGAGTCTAACAAGAAAGGGTATCCAAGTTTACAATGTGGGCTTCTTTTAATTAAATTATTTTTTATCTTTAAACAATTTAATTTATTGAGGTGGAATTAATTAGATTTGTTTATTTTTATTTCAAAGAAGATATCTAAATTGTTCACTAAATTATTGTAAAAAGGAGTGTGAATATTGTGTCTAGTGCTAGACATGCAATCCCTATCAGACCGGACATCGTTTTTGAATCAATTCGAATAAAAATTTATACATTTTATGAATCAGTGAATAATTTATAATAATTTTAAATCAATGATTAGCTATTGAATTAATTAGTCTAATTTACATTGATTCAATTTTGTTTCGATTGAATAATTTATTTTAAAAGATAATTCGCGAAGTATAAATCAAATCAGAGCTTTGAAGATTTGATTCAAAATAATTATTTTAAAAGATGATTAAAAAAAGTGAATTATAAATTCGCGAATCAAAAAAATAACGAAATATTTTTATATTTTTTTGATTCGCGAATTAATGTGAATTTTTAATTCGTTTGTAGGACGCTATTTCAATTTAAAAAATTGATTTATTAGGAGAAATTAATTAATTAATATTAATTTTGTATTTAAAATTATTATTAAATCAATATTTTCAATGAAAGTTTATTTCTTATGGACATATTTTCGACTAAAATTAATTCGTAAATCATAAAAAACAATTTTAAAATGAAAAAAAAATACTATTCGCGCGAATCACAAAGAAATCAACATATTATTTGTGAATCAAAAATTATTTTGTTTATACTTTTTTAGAAATTGAATTATTACTGATGATTGAATTATTTTTTTTAAGGTCTGAATCAAATGAATAATTTTTAGTTGGAACGAAATTAATCAATTCGTTTGATTTTATGAAAAGAATCAACAAAAATCAATTTGATTCTTTGAATAAGATATTGATTGAATAACGTAG
This sequence comes from Leucophora obtusa, assembly GCA_949987735.1. Classification (NCBI taxonomy): domain Eukaryota; kingdom Metazoa; phylum Arthropoda; class Insecta; order Diptera; family Anthomyiidae; genus Leucophora; species Leucophora obtusa. Next base: position 162,369,084 of record OX465296.1, read on the forward strand.
GTAATAATTCAATCAATTAAAATAAGTTTCGCGAATCGATTCATACAAAATTGAATATATTTATAAATCGAATTAACCTAGTGTTATACCACTAGGTCACCCTAGTGGTATAACACTAGGGTGACCATTCGTACTGATTTGATCAGTACATGTACTAATTTTTAGTCACATGTACTGATTTTTTGAAATTTTTTACTGATTGTACTAATTTTTAACATTTAAAAAAATATTTAATTTTTTCAATACGAAAAATCACATTTCAAATTGTATCCCCGTTAAATCGAATTAAATTTTTGTCTAAAGTAAACGAATTAATCCAGGGAATTCATTTAATTGAACACGTTAAATTCTAATAATGATTTAAGAATTAATTCAATTGTAATATTAATTTTATCAAATCCAATTAATTAATTTAATGACGAATGTCTTCAGTTTTTATAAATCAAAAAAAAACTCAATGAACTCAATGAACGGTTTCGCGCTGTAGGAGTTGATATTTTAAATCAAATGTTCAGAAAAAATAATTTAAATAATTTCGTTGTTTTCTATTTTAAAACAAAAAGTTCAAACATTTTCTGTTTTCTTTTTTGTTAAAACAGTTTGTTTTTTTTACAAAATTATTTCCATACAAATTACAAGAAATTATTTACTCATACACACAAACATAGCCAATAAAAATATGAAGGTGTGTGTTGTGTGTGTAACGTTTTGAAAATTCAAACAAGAAACAAACTTTTAATTATGAAAAGACAAACCACAAACATTTTTTACGTTTTATCAGTTAAAAATTGATGATTGTTTTAACAGACTCTTCAATTATTTTTATTTCTTTCATGGATTGTTTAAACAATATTTGAAAATAAATAGCAAAATGGTTTGAATATAATGAAAAATCAGTAGTCCTTTTTTAATTGTGTTTTCAATTAAATTAATATGTATTTTAGATTGTTTTAACGATAAAATATTGTGAGTGTAGTAAACAAATAACAAAAAATTACGAAAATCGTAATAAAAAATATCCGCGGAGTGCAAACTTTAATGCGAATCATAAGAGTTAATTAATTTAATAACGATTCACATAAAAATTTGTTCAATTTTATGATTTGTTAAACAAAAAAACATATTACTAGTTTTTGCTGTAAGAAATTTTTAAAGTAAAAACAAGTAAAATTTTCGCTTAAATTTTTTACTAGTTTTTACTATTTTTTATTTTTGTACTCGAACGGATTTTTGAATAAAACTGGTAAAAATGGTAAAGCTACACCCTAAAAATTTATTAGTTGTTTATAACGAATATTTCAACTATCTTATAGGTGAAATACCGCTAACTAATATATAGTTGAATTAATTTAGTTAATGATAACTAAGTTTTTTAAATATCTTTTAACTCAACTATTGATATACTTAATGACAACAATTAGCTAGTTGATATTAAAAAAAACTTATATAGTTAATTTCCAATTTAAAAATGTTGATATAATCCATATATCTCAAAGATTTACGATAATTTCTAACAATAAATACAAAACAAGAATATGGTTAAACACTTTATTTACACAAAATAACATTTATTTATATATGTATGAATATCAAAAAAAAATTAATAAAAATGGGTCCAAAAGGACTTTAGCAGCTCTTTAATATCGAATTCCGTGTCGACTTTATATTCTGAAGATGAACATTTTCTCTTCCACAATATTTTCTTATGTTGGTAATATATTTCTGTTGTGTTAAATAAAATTCTATTATGTGCAAACAGAACATTTTAAGATGAATGGGGGAATATTTTTTAATTTCTCAGAATATTTTATTTTTTTAAATTTAATAATCTTTTATTTTGTTCTAGGTTATTGTATTTTTTTCCGAAAACAATTTGACATTTCAAAAATTTACAGGGTAACCAAAAATTGGTAAAGTTCATAAAATCTATAGCTGATGTTTACTATAATAGTTATTTCAAATTTATAAACATTTAACTATGGAATTCCTTAACTAAGCAACTATGAAATTTTTTCGGTGTAGTAAAAAATAGCATGTAAACAAATACACTTATTATTTTAACCTACTCGAAGTTACTAACAACAAGAAGGGCGTAAGACGAAAAATATAAAGAGAAATTAAATTCACTGATAATAATGATTTAGAAAATTTTTCAAAATTGTAATATGGCAATACTGGCTGCTTAATTTGTTATACTTTTCCGCATGGATGGTAATGGAAACGATGCGGTTATCGGTAAGGGTAACGCTATTTTAGATTATTTCGGTAACGGTATTTTAAGGGTAACGCTATTTCATTTATTTCGGTATCGGTATTTTAAGGATAACGGTTTTTTATTTATTTCGGTAACGGTATTTTAAGGATAAGGGTATTTTGATTATTTCGGTAGCGGTATTTTAAGGTTATTGATATTTCAGTTATTTCGGTAACGGTATTTTAGGAATAACGGTAGTCAGTTATTTCGATGCATCCCGCAATTTTTTATACAAAAAACCAACGAGATTAATAACAAAACCAATTTACCAACTTAAAGTACGAAAAATACTCAATATCCACGAGCAATTACCAAAAGCAGAAAATTAAAAATAACGGTAACGGTATTTTAGGGGTAACGGTATTTCATTTATTTCGGTAACGGTATTTTAAGGGTATCGATATTACATTTATTTCGGTATCGGTATTTTAAGAATAACGGTATTTCAGTTATTTCGGTAGCGGTATTTTAAGGATAACGGTATTGCGGTTATTTCGGTAACGGTATTTTAGGGGTAACGGTAGTCAGTTGAAAGGGTTTTGAATCGATAACGGTATTTTAGCGGTATTGCCTGCCAACCCTGCTTTTCCGTTTGTTAAAAAGACATTAAAAAGCGGGGTTGCCACAATGGAAATACAAAATTACCGGCAAGTGTAGACAAAATTACCCAAAAATTATAAAATTGCCCACAGTGATAGGAATGAACCTGAAATAATAAATTTTTTTCGCAAAATTAACTGTAATTGTAATTAAAAAATTGTATACTGCAATTGCATTTAAAAGTAACTGTAATTGCAGTTATTTTAACTACAATTGCAGTTAAAAATTACTGCAATGCAATGCCGTAGGGTAGAGGGGGGATCCTTCGTCACTTTTTTTCAAAGCACTGATTATTTTTCAAAAATTACTTTCAAATTAAAAATGTACATATCTTGGCTTTAAGTTCTATGATTTTCATTCTAATTATTTGCATATTTTCTATTATTTTTTTTAATGATTTTCAAAGTAACTCAATTCGGCGTTACTGCCCCAAACCTGGGGTATATTCGGCAAAAGAGCTAGATACAATTTCAACAAAAAAATTTGTTAATACAGCAAAGTCAATAATTTTAATGACTGAAATAAATAATTTATAATAAGTTCTTTAAAATATGTGATTCTTTTTAATCAATAAACCTCCATTACAAAAAAATAATGTAAAACTATAATATAATGATTCGTCAAAATTACAAAAAACTGAATAATTAATATAAATTTAAGAATGAACACGATTGTCCTAATTTACTATTAAATATATTTTAAACATATAGAAAAGTCCTATAGAGCATTTTAGGCAGGGATGCACCAACTCTTTGTAGCTCCAGGGGCCATCTGGTGATTGTGCCCCAGAGACAGGCACTAACTTAAAATTAATATTTTTCACACTTTATAAGCATTTATTGAAATCAAGTTATTATTTTTCGAAATCTTAGGATCGTAAGTCTAACATAATGAAAAATGATTTCCTTATCACACGATTTGAGGAAGTTATTGCAAAATGTAGTTGCTTCCTAATATTTTTTTGGCACCCCACAAAACACAAAACACGTCTGTCTGCGACCACATGTGATATAAATTCATCAAAGTGGATGTCAAGGAAAGGTAATTGAAAAATGCACTAAATAAATTTTTTACAATTTTTCATCTCCCTTAATAGCGGAGAAAAATGGGATTAGTGAATGCGCCCCACTGGCGAAAGATCCCCCCTCTACCCTATACACTTTTTTAACTTCAATTGTAGTTAATTTTAATGACAGAATTCTCTGGATGTGTATAAATATCAGAAAAAGCTACTAATAATTATATAAAATTAGCTCCGCATAAAAAACTGCTAATAATATCAGAATCTGTTAGAATTAAGAAAGAAAAAATCTGCAAGAAAAAAATCTGTCAACTCTATATAATTTTAGTCATATTTAAGTTATGTTTTAGCTAACTGCAAATAACAGCAAAACATTTTACTGAATATTAGACAAAGTTTAGTTGAATGCAAATAACAATTATCCTGCTAAAATAAATAAAAAAATATATATATTTGGGTAATTTTTAGATTTTTAGATTTTAAATTCTTATTTACATTTAAAAAAAATTAGAAAATTTTGAAAATAAAAATAAATAAAAAAATATATGGTTTTAGCCCACTTAAACTCAATAAAGTTTTTCCTAGTTTTAGCACAGTAATTCGTTATTTGCACTTAACTAAAATATGGTTTAAATTTTGTAAATTTAACAAATTATTTTGTGTTATTTTTATTTAATTAATATTTAGAAAAACAATTCTGCTAGTTTTAGCAATTTTTTCTGCAGGACCCCTTTTATCAATATATTTTCTTTTCTTTCCTGAACATTTGAAAATTATTTATTTGATGGGGAGTTTGACGGATATTTTCGCAAACGTAAGAATCAATACAGCAGAACTTCGAAGTACATATTAGGTACACTTAAAATAATGCGTCGGTAGAGAAATCTATCAAACGGGTTTCAAATCCATTTGACTAATTTTTAACAAATTTTTAGTTGAAATACTGATTTAAACAAAGATTTTAGTTATCTTCATTCAACACAATACTAAAATTTTTCAGTACTTTAACTAATTTTGAGTATTAATTTTCTAAATTATTTATAACTAATTTTTAAGAACCCATTCGTTAAATTTTACACAATTTGTTATTAAAATATAATTTGTTCATATTTCTGCTATTACCCGGTAGTTGGCGCTACCAGTGTTTCCGAAGTTTTAAAGATGGCGCTATTCAAAATGACCCATATCTCGAAAACTAAGAGAGATAAAGCAAAACTGGTGAAAATTTCGACTACCCCTAACCGTATTATACTCCTTTGGAATGGTTATCTCTATCCAAAAATGGACCTCGATGGGTCCTTGGACCCTCGGAAATTTTTAATAAAAATGTCCCACTTCATAAAATGACCGATATCTCGAAAACTAAGCGAGATAGAGGAAAATATGGACTAGGCCCGGGGACTCTCCTCCGAGACCCTAAATTTGAAAAAATTTTACGACTCGGTTAAATTACAAATAAAACTGTAGTTTTACAATTTTTTTACTTAAATTTAGATTTGTTAAATCTAGCAAAAAATATTTTAAAATCAACAAATTTTATTTTCAGCCAAAAACTAGAAACAAATTTTGATAAAAGAAACAAATTTTTCTGTTCAGCCAACAAACGTATTATTTTAAGTGTATACATATTTTAAAGAATTATCTGAAAAATCATATTTATGTTCCTCTTGTCGGAGCGCATTTATTCTTTAACTTTATTCAATTAACTAAGAATATCTGAAAATACAATCGGTTAGCGAATTCATGCATTAAATTCCTTTTTAATCAAATAAATTTATTAAATTAAACCGATATCATATTTATTTAATTTACAAAAGTGGGAATTTAATAATTTTTCTATTCAGTTGATTTTAAAATTTAAATAAATATATTTTTTTAAATGAATGTTTTTTGTCAAACTTGAGATCATACAAGTAAACTACAGAGAATAAAAATTTTAAAAATTCGATAAGGCCAGCAGGATAGAATACATATTTTCAGGTCCCGCTACAGACCCATCCTCAGTATCCATGCTTTTGTGGGTTAATAATAGATGATGATCCAATTATATCGAATTCGAAACAAGCAAATTGAAACAACTCAATTAGACTAACATCAACAAAATTTTAACAATGCTATTTTTATCCTCTGTTATTACTATTTTTGCTTTGAACTTTAATTCTTAAAGTTTTGCAGCTGGTTCTATTCAACTCTGAATCACAGATTTATTGAACAACGAACCGTTAATTTAAATTTTTTTTAAATATATGTTCTAATTATTTTTAACCTACAAGATAAATTCATGTGGGGTGCATGTGCCGACTAGAAAGTGAAAAGTTTGAAGAGTAAATCTTCGATATTCGCGACCTATAGCGCACAAGAATACATCGGCAGACAGACATACGGATGGCCGTACGAACATCGCTAAATCAACTCAAAAGGGGATTCTGAGTCAATCGGTATACTACAAGGGTGTACTAGGTTCAATGCTTTTTGGTTCTACAAACATCACCACAAACATAAATATTATACCATGCCCTATAGACTTGTGTTTAATTTATTAAGCATCCCAAAAGTATGCTTAAGTTGTTCGCTATAACGTACTACAGTCAGCCATACATTGACAATAATCAAATTTGTATGCATATAATTTTAAAATACTTTATGTATAGTACCGGACAAGCCCGCTACGTTGTTAGCATGTCCTAGGCCTAATTTTTGGGATGTCAGTTAAACTTGGTCTAGTTAAACCGAAAATGAACTTTGTTTGACATTGAAATTGTAATTAATTGAATAAATAAATTTCTTGTGTAAATAAATAAAACACATGTAAATAAAATGTAAAGCAAAAATAGTTAATTTTTTTTATTCTAATGCTAAAGTATGAACAATATTTTTAGTCTCACCATTTTTTGTGTAAATAAATAAAAGAAATATACAAATTTAGAGTAAACACGTTAGACTTATCAATAAAAATATTAAAAAAAAAATTTAAGGGGATAATAAATTTTAAAAATGCATTATAAATAATATATTATAATATAAATATTAAAGTGCAAAGAACAAAAGTAGCAGTCGTACACCGTTTGAGATGCAAAAAGCAGTCTAAAAGATACGCCGCTACAAAGTTATACAAATAATGTAGATTTTTTAAAAATTAACCCCTCAATTCATAAACGCTTTGTAAAGTTATAGGAGGTTTACTGTTAAAAAAAAAATAATTAAAAATATTGAAAAGTCGATGTCCAAAAAAGCGATGAATTTAGTTTGTGGCAAAAATGTTGAGGTTTTCAAGTAAATTAATTTAAAAAATGTACTTGATTTTTTTCTTGTATTTTAAACTTTATACCATCGTGCTTTAACGACGCCTGCATAAAGTCATTTACGCGAACGAATTTGAACAGGGCAAATGTCAGTTTATGTGTACTCAGGACACAATTGATGCCAAATATTAACCCTCTAATGCTCTTTCTTCTGATTACGGTAATATTTAAACTATATATTTGGCGTTGAAAATCTATTTACTATGGAACAAATATTAAAATTTTAATTTATCGCTTTATTTAGGCGATATAGTACAACAAAGGTTGAAGATGTATCTAGAAACCCAGTAGTGAAATAATTTTATCAGTAAAATAAAATTACGCACCGAAAACTGTTGATCAATTGTTATTTCAGAAGTTATGGCGATTTTCGCTTTTTGAAAATTACGAAATTTGGCACTAACTAACTTACTACTACCTCTGAGTATACGCTCTGTGTTTAATTTCAAAAAAATCTGTTGGCTTGTTTTTGAGTTAGAGAGATATTCGTAAGACGTATCTTGCAGTTATCCTGTGAGTCGTGAAGAAAATTTTTTAACTGATTTTACAATTAGAGACTCTAAAATAGCTTTGTTATTATCGATAATGTACGCCAGATCGTTAATGTATTATTGGAAATTTTTCAAATATTTTTTTCTTTTTTAAAAAGTTAATTTTTTCAAATTTACTAAATTTTCATTTTACATACTTCTCGCTTGAAAACTGTTCCTTATATAAAAAAAGTTTGAGGGCAAAAAAGTAGGTAATTAGGATTTCTATGGACATAATACAACTTGTTTAATAAAATATTGTTATTTAGTTAAAAATTATTTAAAATCTGAAGACCGCCTTTTGGCGGCCTTGGGCATTAGAGGGTTAACGATCATAAAAGTAAAAAAAAAACAATTGTGTGAATAGAAGAAACCAATGAATTCTATGGAAATCCAATATTAGGAAAATTTTTTGGAAATAAACTCATTCCACTTTCAAAGTAGTTCATACTTTTCCCACAATTTTTATTGTTTTGTTCTGAACACCGATTCTGAATGGTTTGCAAGCGGTGAAGTGATAAAAACTGTCATTTGTTATCATTATTTTTAAATGAGTGAAAAACATTTTTCACCGCTTCATAGCTTCAAAAACCACTCAGAATCGGTACGATACTCTGGCCTATAAAGTTCAAGTGCATTTTATTATTTCATTTTCTATTTTCCGCATTCGTTGCACTGGTGATATATTCATGTTAGTTTTTTTTATTGGAGGTGTAAAAAGTGCTAATTAAATTGGTATTAACTGATTACAATTGGTTCATATATATTTTTTTGTTGTGTTTTTGAAATAATACGCAATTACTAATTTATAAACATTTGTACATTACAGTTATTGTTATTCATTTGCATTGGCATAGTGAATATGACCCCTTCTCACAACAACCTGTCATGGTTAACAATATATATAAATTTATCTGCCAAATTACCCCAACAATAGACGACTTTGATGAATGTCTGCACGTGCTGACTTATTACCTAAACGGCGCTGCTGACAAGTCAGCACATGCAGTCATTTACCAAAGTCGTCTTAAAGACATTTCTGCACTTTTTTTCTTTTTAAAATATGGAAACTTTATAAAACTATTCGCATAATTATGATTTAAGTTGAACGGGTAAGGCGATGAACTACCAAACACAAGGCTTCTGGTTCGAATCTTGATGAGTGTGATGCCAAATGAAAAACTTTGAAGTTTTAATAGAAAAAAAATTATCTACAAGAAAAGAAAGATAATTGAGTATTGGGAGTAGGGAGGATAAGAAAATTGCAAACAATTTTTTAGTGCTTTTTAAAATTAAGGTGACAATATACTGACTCGTGTTGGAAATCTCAGTGTCGACTTTCTAAAGGCATGTCTTCATTTATTCATCACATTGACCTCCTGCTGACTTGACCTGATTAAACTTTTACATTTGTGTGAAAACATCAGCAGGGGTCTATAGGTATTTTTTATGGGAGCGGATCAACATGACGTCTTTTGACATTTCTTAGTAGGAAGCATTAGTAGGAAGAATTTGAAAAATACTAAAAAAAGATATGTTTTTGCAAAAAAAAAAAAAGTCCATAAAAACTAAGTACTTATTTTTTGAAAAGACACTGAAACCCACAAGTAACAAGATTTAAGCGAATCCGTGCACTCTCAACCAAGCTGATACAAATATTTATTAATTTAAATTCGCGCTTTAATTTTACAAAATTTTATTAATATACATAACCCTTTCTGTCCATATGCAAAGTTACGAGGTAGAAGTGTGCTTTAATATAAAGAATTGAAGAACTGTGCGTATTCCCTTTGCATACCCTTGACAGCAATTGTTAAGCGATCGCTTACAGAAGGCAATTTTTTAGAGGAGTAGAAATCTGCTTTTGTCACACCGATATTTAAATCTGGCCGTAGGGATATGGTTTCTAACTATCGCCCTATAGTAAAATTGTCTATTATACCGAAAATTTTTGATGAGATCATAAACCGAAAGTTATTTTGGGAGATTAAGAATTATATTAGTGTTTGCCAACACGGTTTTTTTAGAGGTAGATCTACTTGTACAAATCTAACACTTTTCACACATTTCTGTATGAATTCTATTGAGAATGGTCTTCAAGTCGATACCCTTTATGCCGATTTCGGAAAGGCATTCGATAAACTTCAACATTCGATACTGATACAGAAGCTTCATAGAATGGGTTTTCATTCTAAATTCTTGAAGTGGATAGCTTCTTACCTTTCGGAAAGAACTCTTTATGTGAAAATTGGGTCTGTTTTGTCAAATCCGATTTATGTGAGCTCTGGTATCCCACAGGATAGCCATCTGGGTCCATTACTTTTTCTTTTGTTTATAAATGACATCATTGACATTTTTAGAACCTGTGAGTATTTACTCTATGCTGATGATTTGAAACTTTTTCAGAATATTTCATCAGTTGTTGACTGTTATAACTTTCAGCAGGACATTTTTTCTCTCATGACTTGGTGACAAAATAACCATCTTTACCTTAATTTTTCCAAATGTAAAATTCTAACATTTTCCCATAAACATTTTCCTATTATTTATGACTATATGGATGAAAATAACTCCCGTTTTCTGCGTCATAACTTAGTTAAAGACTTAGGCGTCTTTTTTGATGACAAATTATCATTTAAATACCACATTAATTACATTATTTCTAAATCCAATTCTCAATTTGGTTTTCTTAAAAGAAATTCGAAAATGTTTTCTTACTTAAAGACTCTTAATGTTCTTTATGGATCCTTAGTCAGGCCTCATCTTGAGTATTTAAGTGTTATTTGGGATCCTTTTAATGAAAATTATTTAAATCGGATTGAAAAAATCCAGAAAGGTTTTACCAGTTTTGCTCTTAGGGGGCACTTTTCTTTTGATAATATGCCAACATACGTTGACCGATGTCAAAGACTCGGCTTACAGATGTTAACGGACCGAAGAAGAATCCATGGCATCATGTTTGTAAAGGATATACTAGACAACAAAATAGATTGTTCTCCTTTATTATTAATGTATTAAGATTTATTGAAAAAGTAAATTGAAAAGTACAATTCTAAAAAATTATGAATACCAACAAATACAGAGAATACTCAATTGTATTAACAAAGTATATATGACTTCAAGTCTTCAGTCCAACACCCCCACTAGAATTGAAGTCCCTCAAACCAAAATTATTACGGCATTCTTGAAACTTTCCAGCAGGTAATGCTTTAGTAAGGATGTCTGCTACCATATCTTCTGTACCGACATGACTTATCTTTACACTATTGTTGTGCACCAAATCACGAATAAAATGATGACGTATATCAATATGTTTTGAACGAGCATGATATACGTTGTTGTGAGCCAAATCAATAGCGCTTTTGTTGTCAGAACATAGAACCCATGATTTATCACTGCCCCCATAGATCTCGTAATATAGTGTTTTGAGCCAGATTACTTCTTGGCAAGCTGCTGACATAGCCATGTATTCAGCTTCTGTTGTTGAAAGTGCCACAGTAGTTTGCCTTTTTGAATTCCACGAAACCACAGAGCCTTGGAACAAAAATACATAGCCAGTTGTAGAACGTCTACTATCTAAATCGTTGGCTCAGTCTGCATCTGCAAACCCAGTGATTTCTCCATCTGACTGTTTGGAAAATTCGAGTTTAAACTTAAGTGTATTCTTTAAATATCTGAATACTCGCTTAACACCGACCCAATGCGCTTTTCCAGGATTTTTGTTAAACCTAGATAAAGCCCCCACTACATAAGCAATGTCTGGTCGACTTATTTTTGCTGCATATAGAAGACTTCCAACGGCTTCTTGATATGGAATCTTCTTCATTTCATTAACTTCATCTTCGGAACTGGGTGATAACTCGAACGATAACTTTTTGTTTACATCCATTGGTGTACTGACCCCCTTGGATTCTTGCATATTAAATCTTTTTATTATATCTTTTAAATACAATTCTTGATCAATCCACAGTTTACCAGCATATCTGTCACGTGTTATTTTCATACCAAGAATAAAGTTAGCTTCACCAATGTCCTTCATTTTGAAACTTGACATCAAGAAAGTTTTAATTTTATTTTTCATAGATGAGTCATTCGAAAAAATCAACACGTCATCCACATATATTGCTACGTATATCCTCTTTTCCCCTTCTACATAGTAATATATACAAGGATCAGTTTTGGATTGCATCATGCCAAAATCTATTAAGGTTTTGCTTAATTTTTGGTTCCAGCATCTACTTGCTTGCTTTAAACCGTACAAAGATTTTTTAAGTTTACAAACTTTACCATTTTCACTTTGAAAACCTTCCGGAAATTGCATATAAATATCTTCATTCAATTCACTTTGCAGGAATGCTGTGACGACATCCATTTGATCAATGTCTAAGTCATGTTTAACAGCCAATCCAAGAAGTAACCGGATTGATGAATATCTCACAACAGGCGAGAATGTCTCCTCATAATCAATCCCCTTCTTTTGCGAATATCCTTTAATAACTAAACGAGCCTTATACCTTTCTATATTTCCGCTAGCATCTCGTTTTATTTTGAAACACCACCTGTTTGGTATCGGCTTTTTCCCTTTTGGTAAATCACAAACTACCCACGTATCATTATTAATCAAAGAATTATATTCCTCTTCCATTGCATATTTCCACAATTGGGATTGAGGACAATTTAGGGCTTCTTTAACCGTACTTGGTTCATTCACAACGGATTTAATTACAACATTAGCATAACGACTAGGAACTTTTCGAACTCTAGTAGATTTTCTTAATTCTTCAGTATAAGATGGATCTTGATCATTAGACTCTTCCGTCAAAGTATTTTCAATATAACTTGTAGGAGAATCGCTTACAGAAAGAGCAGGAGTATTTTCTATGCTTGAACTAGAAATATAAAAATTATCATCTCCTGAAAGGTACAAATCTGAATCTGAACCATCATTATCGTTGATTTGATTTCCAATTTCATGAACTGAACTAACAACATCTATCAATTCTTTATTGAATGGAATATAAAAAATATTTTTATCCGCATTACTATTATTTGCAAAAAATTTGTTCTCAAGAAATACAGCATTTCTGCTAATTGTGATTTTACTAGTTTCAGTATCAAGGAATCTGTACGCCTTAGACGTTTCACAGTAACCAACAAATACCAACTCTTTTCCTTTAGCATCAAGTTTTCTACGATTCTCTTTTGGAACATGCACAACAGCCATACAACCAAAAACCTTTAAATGTTTTAATGTAGGTTTACATCCCGACCAAGCTTCCTCAGGCGTTAAATACTTATGGCCTTTACATGGTAAACGATTTATCAAATATCCGGCTGTATATACTGCCTCCGCCCAATACTTTTTGGATAAATTGGCTTGAATTAAAAGACACCTAGCTTTTTCGATAATTGTGCGGTTCATCCTTTCGGCTAAACCGTTCTGCTCTGGCGTATAAGGAGCAGATGTTTGGTGAACTATACCAGAAGAAATCATAATCTCATTCATTTTACGATTACAGAATTCAGTACCATTGTCGGTACGAAGAACTTGTATCTTTCGACCAGTCTGGTTTTCGACAAGATTCTTAAATTCTTCAAATTTCCTAACAACCTGATCCTTTGACTTCAGAAAATACACAAACACTTTCCTACTGTAATCATCAACGAACACGAGCAGATAACGTGAACCACTGAAGGAAGCTTCTTCCATTGGACCACATAAGTCAGAATGAATAATGCCCAAACACTCTTTAGCTCTAGATCCACGATCTTTGAAGGGTAAACGAGCTATTTTTCCTTTAAAACAGACAGAACATTTATCTTCTTGCGTGCTAATATTATCTATACCATGAACCATGTTAACAACCTTTTTTAAATTTTCGTTACAGGGATGACCAAGTCTTAAATGCCATTTATCACATTCAAAATTCTTTGCAGAATAATTTCTCATATTGGTTTTATTTAATCTAAACATATCATCTTTTAATGATCCTGTTGCAATTATTTCATTATCCGAATCAATAACCTCGCATCCCTTAGAATCAAAAATGACTTTGTGCCCATGTTTGACTATCTTTGAAATTGATAATAAATTTGTATGAGAATCCGACAGATACAAAACGTCATGCAAAACAATTTCACTAGCCATATTTTCATTAATTGAGACGTCCATATTAATGTCACCCATAGAATTACCTTTCATAATTGAATTATTTGCTGTCACAATTTTAAATTCAGCACAATTCCTCAAATTGTCAAATACCAAATCATCATTACACATATGGGACGTTGCTCCCGAGTCAAAATACCAATCACCTGACAATTCACCTCTAGCTGAGAATGCTGACATGGTTTTCTTTTTATCACCATTACCACTATTTCTATTTTTAGGACAATTTACTTTAATATGACCATACTCACGACAACCATAACATTGAACTTTCTTGACGTACTTCTTATATTGAGGCTTAACTACATGTGGCTTACCAACCAGGGCTGACGATTTTGAATTCAATACTTGCATATCTTGCAGCAGTTTTGTCTTGACATAATCACCAGAGATCTGTACACCGGAACTTTCGATTCCCATTATCATTGGTTGATAATATTCTGGAAGACCTGCTAACATTAACGTACCAACCCATTCGTCTGAAACATTCATACCAACACTTGAAAGTTTGTTTGATGTTGCCATAATTATATTCACAAAATCTTCCATTGATGCACAGTCTTCCATTTTGGTGGTTATTAATTTACGCAACAAACTTACTCTGCGTGTCAGTCCACAATCTTCAAAAGCTTTTTCAAAATTTGTCCAAATTTCCTTCGCCGTATTTGCTCCTTGAATATGCACAAACAACATAGGATCCACAAGCAATACCAGTTTAGAACGAGCCATGATGATTTTCTTTTCATCCTTTTCAGTGCCTTGCACAGCAGCCCACAAACCTTCCATCTCAAGATAGGCTTTCACAACAAACTTCCATTGCTCCCAGTTATCACGACCCCTTAGCCGTTCAATTTGTGGCAAACCAGAAAACGACATATTTACAATTGCCCACCAATATCTTTTATTCTCAGAAATTCAAAATTTTCAACAAATTTTTTCTTTATTTTCAGAAATATTATTTTTGACAAAATTATCAGTGCGGGCCCATAACCTAATGTATTAAGATTTATTGAAAAAGTAAATTGAAAAGTACAATTCTAAAAAATTATGAATACCAACAAATACAGAGAATACTCAATTGTATTAACAAAGTATATATGACTTCAAGTCTTCAGTCCAACAATTATCGGCATTGCAATTCCATGCTCCTGCTAGAGTATTAAGGGAAAATCATCTATTTTCGGTTCCTTTCCATAGAACTAATTACGGACGGAATGAGTCTATACATAGATGTATTCTCTTATATAATTCGGTATCTAACCGAATTGATACAGATGTTGGCAGAGCACCATTTAAGAGGCTAATATCCAACCTGTTGGACGAATAAGGGCTGTAGTCTTATATTCTATTTTATCTCTATTCTATTGTAAAATTTTCAATGTAAATTGTAAATTTTATATTAATGTAAATTGTAAATTGTTTCATATATTATTTTAAAACTATGTAATTTGAATGTAATCTGTAAGGGTTAAGCCCGGTAGATGAAATAAAGAAATTGAATTGAAATTGAATTGAATTGAATTGAATTGAATTAATATAAAATTTGCACTTTTAAACTCTTAATTAATACTGCACTCAAAAAAGTTTGACAGTTACTACATGACAGTTATTCGTGTAGAAATCAGT